>OV702285.1:472078881-473433881 GCA_916181665.1 Avena sativa
ATAGGTATGTCGGCAGAAAACATGGAAATAGACGGTGAGATCACACCAGAAAAAGTCACACCGCTATGGGCGCAACCCATATTCTCTTACCTAAAAGACTCGATGTTGCCGAGTAATGAGGTATTAGCTAGACAAACTGTAAGGAGAGCAAAAGCTTATACAATCATAAACAATGAGCTATATAAAAGAAGCGTCACAAGCGTGTTGCAGAAGTGTGTGAGTTCGGCAGAAGGTCAGGAGATCCTCCTAGATATACACCAAGGAGAATGTGGGCACCATGCCTCATCTCGTGCCTTGGTAGCCAAAGCATTCAGGCATGGATTTTATTGGTCGACGGCATTGAAAGAAGCAAAAGAATTAGTTGAAAAATGCAATGGGTGTCAGAGATACGCAACCAAAATACACATGCCATCGGCCGAGTTAAAAACAATACCCATCACTTGGCCATTTTCTGTATGGGGTTTAGATATGGTGGGACCATTTAAGCCGGCACGAGGAGGAATGACCCACATATTGGTTATGGTGGACAAGTTCACAAAATGGATTGAAGTGAAACCAATAAAAAAATGCGATGGGTCCACAGCAGTGAAATTTATCAAAGATATTATCTTAAGATATGGGTATCCGCACAGTATCATTACAGATAATGGCACAAACTTTGCAGAAGGAGCCTTCGCCAGATTTTGCAGAGAGAAACACATAAGACTAGATATTGCCTCTGTGGCTCACCCAGCATCTAATGGGCAAGTGGAAAGGTCTAATGGACTGGTGCTATCAGGAATAAAACCACGACTTGTCGAACCATTGCAAAGGTCGGCAGGGTGTTGGATTGAGGAACTCCCAGCCGTACTATGGAGCCTCCGGACTACTCCGAATAGATCAACGGGTTATACACCATTCTTTTTTGTATACGGGGCAGAGGCCGTACTTCCAACTAACATAATATATGACTCGCCAAGAGTTACTCAGTATACAACCTCGGAGATAAACGAGATAGCTCGGCAAGATACTGTAGACCTGCTAGAAGAAGCCAGAGAACTGGCACTATCACGATCAGCTATTTATCAGCAGAACCTGCGACGATATCACAACAAGAAGGTGAATCCAAGGGTGTTCAAAGAAGGAGATTTAGTCCTCCGACTGGTGCAACGCACGTCCGGCATGCAAAAGTTGTCACCTCCATGGGAGGGACCATTCATTGTGAGCAAAGCATTGCATAACGATGCCTATTATCTAATCGACGCTCAGCCCCCCGGAGGGAACAAGGCAGACAAAGCTGGCGAAGAAACGAAGCGTCCATGGAATGTAGCTTTGCTTCGGCCATTTTACTCGTAGCATTGTATCTCAAGGTCAAGAACCAATGATGTATTGAACCTCGGCACCCAGAGCAGTGACTCGGGGACTGCCATATGTTATTTCAATTTCATGTTATGTATTTGAACCTCGGCACCCAGAGTAGTGACTCGGGGACTGCCATATGTTATCTCAATTTCATATTATGTATTTGAACCTCGGCACCCAGAGCAGTGACTCGGGGACTGCCATATGTTATCTCAATTTCATGTTATGTATTTGAACCTCGGCACCCAGAGCAGTGACTCGGGGACTGCCATATGTCATTTCAATTTCATGTTATGTATTTGAACCTCGACACCCAGAGCAGTGAATCGGGGAATGCCATATGTTATCTCAATTTCATGTTATGTATTTGAACCTCGGCGCCCAGAGAAGTGACTCGGGGACTGCCGTGTGTTATTTCAATATCATATTATATATCTGGACCTCGGCACCCAGAGCAGTGACTCGGGGACTGCCGTCTATTATTTCAATGTCATCTTATGTACTAAATCTCGGCACCCAGAGCAGTGACCCGGGGACTGCCATATATCATTTCCATTTCATACTAAATATTTGAACCTCGGCATCCAAAGCAGCAACTCGGGGACTGCCATATGCTGCCCCAGTTTTATGTTGAGCACTACCCTGAGCAGCGCCTCAGTATTAGTCTTATATTATTTCTGAAATTTGGTTTACATATTGAAGTTCGGCGCGATAAACAGTGATTCAGGGATTGCCGTATATTGTTCCAAAGTAGTAGTCAACCTCTGTTCAAAACAGATCAATATTGTATGATATTCAGAGCTCACGCCTAGACTACTCGGCTAAACCACGAAAAAACGAAGGCAAGGATACATCCTAAAATCAGGAAATTGCGGGCCATCAAAGCAAGAATTCGGACGTACACCCACTTAAACAAAATGACAACAACTACAAGCGTATATGTCACAGCAGTACACGGCAAAAGAAATTCAAATCATACAGAGAACGGACAAATGTTTCGCGTATATCATACGCCCGGCATGCCAGGGATAAGAAATAATTTAAGTGTTGTTCGCCGGAGAGGCAGCAACTTGGTCAGGCGCTAGGCACTCCGACGTAGGAGGAACTTCGACCGAGGTTGCCTCGCCCTCCATAGACCCAGGTGCAACTTCAGCGGAAGCCCGAGGCTGCTCAGGAGCATCAGTCTATGCAGTTGAATGCCCAGTACCTTTGGAGGAGGACCGCGCATCGTCATCGTTGCCTGAGCTTGAACTGGAGCTGCCAGATGTGGCCGAGTCATCCTCACCCTCCCCTTGCTCAGCCGAATTGTTATCCGAGGCATCCTCAACTACGACCTCTTCATCCGGGTTTGGAAGAAAACTCGGCCCTTCATTCCAGGTATGCACGTCGGCATACTCGACGAGTTGGAAGGCGCGAGCTTGCCGAAGAGCGACGAAAGCGGGGTCTTCAACCCAACGAGAACCAGTGCGCAGATTTCTCAGGATATCAAGAGAAATGTCTTCATACCACGACATGATAACAGTAAGGGCCATATCAGCGCCAGCGCGCCCGGCTGATTCCCTCCAGATACTTAGTTGCCTCTCAGATGCCATCAGTCTTTTCACCAGTAATTCGACCTCGTTGATATCAGGAGTCCCAGAAGTGTTCGGCCATAGAACGTGGTAAGCTCGGATAGCTGCTTGCACCAAATCCCGGCCCATAATCTTCATTGGACCAACTGCAGCACCAACAACAACCAGGAAATCCTCCATTGAATACTCCGAGTCAGCGGCAACAGGAACACCTCGGCGCTCACGAGCTGCAAGAACCGCTTTAGAACTCACGGGCTTAGCTTCGGGAAAATGATCTGCGCAAAACACGAACGTGTCAGGTGGCAGCAGAGGCAAAGACAAAAATATAATTCGGCTGTGCTAAGAAGCTTACGATGAATGAAACTCATCATTATCTGAAGGTATTTGGCCCAATTGACCTTGCTCTTCTCAAAACGAGCAATTTCCTCGCTCAATCCCTGAGTTTTCAGTTCGGCAGCCTCGAGGAGTTCCTTATTCTTCTGCAGCTCCAAAGCTAGCCGATTCTTCTCCTCGGAAAATTCCTGGTCGATCTTTTCTAGTTCGGATTTCCGAGAGAGCTTAAGGGTATCCACCTCGGCTCGAAGGCGGGCTATTTCATCATCTTTTTCTTGTAGCTGTGCCGAATGAGCAGCGCTTTGTTCTAAAAAATGCAGCATCACGTCAGGGATGGGCGTGCAATCTTGGTGAGACGCTGCAAAGGTTTGCAACTCGGCTTTACCAAAGCCAAATGAAATAAACAAGCTTAGCACACATGTTAAAAAGGGAAAAGGTCTAAGATAAAAGGGAAACTAACCTTCCAAGCTCTTGACTTTCTTCTCAAGACGAATGTTGAGGTTATTAATATTACCTGTTCACCAAAAAAGTGAGCCGGCATCTAGCGGACAAATCAATAAGAATGTCTAGAATAACGAAAAGGAACTATCGACTTACCAGCCTTTTTTACCACAGGAAGGATTTTCTCATACTTTTCCTCCAGTTTGCGATGCGAGAAAAGTAACCTCTGAAATTCGGCAGTTCGCCGGTCATGTGCAACCTGAACAATGGAGCAAAACGATAAATGAATAATCAAAGCTAAATCAAATCCGAGTCAAGCAAAACTTAACTCGGATCTAGGTGGCTGGATATTCGAAGCTAAATCAGATCCGAGTCAAGCAAAACTTAACTCGGATCTAGGTGGCTGGATATTCGAAGCTAAATCAGATCCGAGTCAAGCAAAACTTAACTCGGATCTAGGTGGCTGGATATTCGAAGCTAAATCAGATCCGAGTCGAGCAAAACTTAACTCGGATCTAGGTGGCTGGATATTCGAAGCTAAATCAGATCCGAGTTAAGCAAAACTTAACTCAGATCTAGGTGGCTGGATATTCGAAGCTAATCCGAATCAAGCAAAACTTAACTCGGATATAGGTGGCCGAATATTCGAACCCTAGAAATAAAGTTAAATTAAGTAAAACATCATTAAACTTCCAAGCATATAACAAGTTATTTCCTTGCAAGTTTCGGGGACTAGAGCATATAGTAACATCTGGGGAACTAATCTAAACTCCGCAAAACAACAATTACCTCATTCATCTTGTTAGTGTCAAGGATGAACTTGGCAGCTTGATCGAAACAGCCGCTGATGTCGGAAAGCTGAAAGGGCTGATTGATGGGATTACCCTCAAAATGATCAGCAGCATTCCAATTATTGGCATACTCCACCAGCAAGCCGAGGCTGTTCCCACTAGCTGTCCGAGTTAAGACCTTACCCCGGACATGTTGTGTAATCACTGCAGCCGCAGGGCTCTTATGAAGAGCAAGCTGGGTGCTGGCAGCCGAGGCAACGGAGGCTTTGGTAGGTGCAGTTCCCTTGCGCAGCATGTCGGCAATACTCGGCTGAGAAGAGCCGACAAGACCTTTCTGGGAAGAGGAAGCCTTGGTGGCAACAGCTTTTCTCGCCTTAGAAGAGGCATCAGCAGGAAGCGATACCTCAGTAATGGGGACGGTGTCTTCAGGAGAAGCAGGAGTCACAGTCGCAGAAGGCGCCGAGATAACGACCTCTTTGGCCGGGGCTGGAGTGGCTGTAGAAACTACTGGGGCAGATAGAGGCTCAATAGCGGCGCTGGGACCCACAGAAGGGGCAGCGGGTTCGATGAAAATCTCGGAGGGCCGATTGGAATCAATGTCGACAAAAGGAGTTTCAGGCACGTCGCGACAAGGAGGCGACGGGTTCGGAGCTGGAGGAGAGGCAGCACGAGCAGGACTGGGAATCCTAGTATCATCGACGGGCGGAATAGACGGCTGCCGAATCGGGTGGCTAGTCATGCTAGGACCGCCGGGCTTAACAGAAAGCGGAGCACTGCAAAGATAAGAAGGAAAAAAGAGTGTCAGTATGAAAAACAGAAAGAGAGAAACAAGAAATACGAGCAAAAGGAACTAACCCGGCGACTCCAGGCATAGTCTTGCACCTGGGAGGATTCGGAGCGGATTTCTTCATTCGTTTCTTGGGGACCGCCTCTGAGGCACTAGCAGGAGCCCCGCGTTTCCCCGAGGTAACAGGGGGTCGAGAAGCAATAGGCTCGGCGTCGTGAACCTGACCGGCCGGATTAGCTGGGAAAGTAGAAGCCGGAAATGCATAAGAAATAGGCATTGCGGCAACTACCTCAAGAACTTGGACCTCGTCCGAATCACCTTCCTCATCGTGCGCCGAGGTCTTGCCACGAGTCGAGCCAGGGCAGGGTCCGACTTAGGGACGAACTCTTCCGAGTCCGGCTCACCAGTATCCGGGGTTCTCCGGTCCGCAGGCCACGGAAGCAACAAAACTTCGGCATCCTCATTCTTCTGCTCTGCGAACCTCTGCAAGACGGGGAAAAAGAAAGTTAGCGGAATCCGTTACAAAAACAATGGAATATCAGAATGTTATTGATTAAGCTTACTTCGGGAGGCGGACGATCGCGGGTGAACGGTTTCAATCCCCAAGCCCAATCCTCAGGCATCTCCGTCTTAAAGATAGCTCGGACACGCTTATAGATAAGGTAATTGTCCAGCTCCACGGACGTGACTCGGTTAGGGTCAAGAGGACCGCTCATGTAGCACAGTTTGTGAGTCCGCTTCTGGAATGGGCAGATTCGGCTACTGATAAAGGTAGCCATCAGGTCTTCGCCGCATAACCCGGCGCGCATCAGCTCTTTAAGCCGAATCTCAAAAGCCTCGGCCAAGGCATGACTCTTCCTCGGATTGTAAGTCCAATTCACCTTAGAAGGCGGACCAATTGATAAGGCAGGAAGCCGAATCTTGTCCTCCGTCCCTCTGTTCTTGACGTAAAAGAAGGATTTGTGCCACTTCTTGCACGACTCTAACCCGGTGACACGAGGAAATACAGATTTCCTCCAAGGTGTAATGGACGCTGCCCCACATTGAGTAAGCAATTTCTCGGAAGGGTGCAGAGACTTGTCAGGGACTACGTTAGAACGAATCTGGAAGAACTTCGACCAGACGTGCACGGACGGCGATAGGCCGAAGTATCCCTCCGAGGCGGAGATAAAAGCAGAAAGAGAAGCGATGGCATTCGCAGGAAGATGATGCGGGCCGAAGTAGTCGAGAAACTCTCTAGCAAAATCGCTAAGAGGGAGACCAAAGCTATGCGCGAAGTGCGACATAAAAACTACATACTCGCCCTCCCTAACATCCGGAGAGGACTCGCTGCCGGGTAAGCGACAGGAGACCTCGGCGGGAATCCTCCGAGTTCGGATAAGCCACTCAATCTCGCGGCGTGTAACAGAAGAGCCTTGCCACGAGCCTCGCTCGGGCCCAGAGCCAGCGTCATCTTCCTCTACCAGAGCACCACTAAAGGAGCTAGACATGGGTTCGCCGGAAAGATCGCCAGAAGAAGAGCTGGCGGCGGAGGGAAGTTTAGAGCTACGAGGCCCCGTCGTGATTTTGCACGGGAGCGGCGGCGGAGGAGCAGAGGAACCGCCGCACGAATACAAGATCGAAACGGAGAAATTTAGGATAAAACCTAGGCAACGCGGCCGGAAAGAACACACCGGCGACGGTGCCGGAGCTGGCGAGCGCAGGCGAGGAGGACGGAACAACACGGCGGAGTCCTCGCCGTCGGAAGTTCTGATGAGCGCGCGGCAGCGGAGGTGCAAGAGGGCGCGGAAGTGAGAGGAAGAAGAAGGGCACAGGCGAACGAGAAGGGGAAAAGTGAGTTCCCAGACGCCGTGCCCCTCTTTATAATTGAGCCACAAGCGAGGTAGTGGGATCGTGGGTGCAGCAGTTGACCGTGTAGATCATGGGTGCGGCACAAACGCACGACGTTAAGTGGAACCGCACCAACGGCCACACAGCAGCGAAGAAGGTTGCGATCCCCAAGGGAAACGGCACACGAGGCGTCGCAGTGCCGGCGCGACAGGTACAGTGTTAACTGTAGCCTGTCAGTGAATACTGTAGAGGAGCAAAAAACTAGAAGAACAATGATGGGGGTGACACGTAGGACAAGGCGTACGAGAGAAGGAACATGGGTATCTCGAACGAGAAAAAGATAACTCGGAAACAATACAGAAAAATGTGATGAAGCTGATACGACTTGGCCGAAGTTATCGGCAGGGCCGCACCAGCTTCGGGGACTAATGTTGGGGGGGGTGACCCCGGATAGGTTAAAGACGGGGAAAGACGAAGGTACGATCCCCGTCTGGTTTCCGAGTTACAGTCGAAGTCGGCCAAATCTTGTAGAAGTCGGCCGACATATGGAGGCGAGAGACCCGTATATGTATATTAAGACATTACCCGGCCGAGATATTACGTAAGTCGGCCGGGTTAGCTTGAGTGATCTTGATGCAGGTGAAGGACGATCCGAGCTATGCGAGCAAGGACCGAATGATATGAAGCTTGCAGGAGAAGGAGAAGCCTGAAGTCAAACCCTAGCTGCAAGCTAGGGAGAATCTGAGCGGAGCCAAGCACTACGGACAAAGGCGCAGAGCGACAGAGAGGCAGGAGGAGGTCACGGAGGTGACAGTCCAGAAGACCGAGGCGCACAGGAGGGGCCCTATGGAACCTTGCCGTCGTTAGAGGGGCGACAGGGAAAGGGGGGCGCCGAACTACTATATTGGGACAAGCATATTCCTCGAATATGCTTACCACGTCAGCCCTAGAGGAACCCAGGGCTCTCCTTTATAAGGAGAGGCTTGGACTCAGAAGGGGGGATCGACTAAAGTTAGAGCCGTTAGGCTGGTAAAGTTCTTCTCTTCTCCCTGTATACAGCTCGAGGAGCACTTGTAGCCGAAGGAAGAAGAAATAAAGATCTTGGCCTTAGTCTTCTGTGTGTAGAATCAACTACATCTTCCCTCCCCAGATCCCTCTAGCATCTATTGGCCCCATACTTTAGCCTACCCATGGCATCTGCCGTGATACCACCACGACACAAACCTTGGTAATGCCACGAGTGTCCATCATAGCCCGATAAACTAATTATTTTTTTGGCATGCTCTCAATTACCTAAGAACTAATATTCTTGATGGACAATGAATAGAAAAGTAGTGCTTGAAAAGTCTTGACTTATTGATGTTGGATAATTGAGATACTTTAGTGTATATGATTTTTCATGACAAACTCTCACACTCTCAATTTTACATGATTATACTTTATTGTTCAAAGAAAAGCTTATGAGTTGGTTACATAACAAGGAATAGAGTTTACTCATTTGAATCATCCATGCTAACAATAATCTTGCTGCTCTATAAGGATTCATTAAAACCCGTATGATATGATTTCCATTACTCTACCTAGCTGAGTTTTTCAGATTAATAAAGTGGAGGAAACATGAGACTACCTATCATGAGTAAGATCATCATCTTGTTATTTCAGTTTAAATGACGAGTTTCTTTTTTTATTTCGGTTTTCTTGCTCGGGAACGATCAAGATTAAGCTTGGGGAGGTTGATGGTTGTGAAATATAGCCATCCACATCCACATTTAAACTAGATATTATTCATACTTTTGATGAAATATCTCTCTAAACCCTACCACTAATGTCTAATGATCATAGTGTTATGCAATCATGTCTTTCCATTTTTCCTTGCGCAGGAAATGATGTTTGATGATGGGAATCACAATATTAAAGTCAAAGATACGAGATTTACAACAACATAAAGAAACCAGGGGTCGTCAAGAGGAACCAATACCTTTAACGACCAACTATACGGCGGGAATAAAATTCCGGTCATATAGTTCCAGCCGTATAGTTTTCACTGACACCGCTAGGTCAAACAAAACAACTTTCATGAAGGGGCTGTTGGGCCACATAGAGATAAAACAAAAATTTCCCTCTAACGTGGTGATCCCAAGATCTAGCTGAGGTAGAAGGCCACGAGGTTTACCACTAGACGCGCAGTTGCGGATTACTGATGAAGCGCGCCAGTTGATGCAGTGCAGTCCCTTGCGATCCGATCGTCCTGGTGCTGATGTACAACACCTCTGCTGGTATCCACACGTACAAGGAGGATCACCGGCGGCGAACTGCTAGGTTCGTATCGACGGCAGGACTGCTGCGGAGCTAGGATTTCCAACACATGGAATGACCTAACCGATCAACGATTAACCCTTCTGGGTTACTGTGCTCCACTATATATAGGGAGTGAACATGGGCTCCACTCTCGTGGCCCATTCACTAAATCCCATATAACGCTAGTCACCGCGAGTCCGACTCGCTAACTCAGCCCTAATCCGGCTCGGGTCCAACCCGACCAGATTTCCGGCTTGGATCCAACCCGGACTGGTTTCCGGCTTGGGTCCAACCCGGACTTGCTCCCGCTCTTAAGTGTGTGACCCAGTAGGCTCTTGGTTACTCGGACACGATTGGAGTGCAACTCACAATCGATCAGTCGGCAGCGGCTCCTAGCAGAACATGCCGACTCCCAAGTACCAATGAGTCATGACGACTTGCCTTTCCAATGCGACTTACGTCCGAGTCCCTTTTGCCTCACGATATGCCTTGTCAGACTATAGGCGAATATTTGTCATCCCTTAAATAGTCCGACTCTCTTCTCGATCCGAGATAAGTGATTCACCCGACTAACTCTTAGTCGACCGCCTCGGTTAACACTTAACTGAGTCGTGCATGGCCATGCTTTCCGAATCATATCTTCTGAGAGGGCCCAGAGAATATCTCTCCGAGTGGATGGGCAAAATCCCATCTTGGTTATTCACATCACGCAGCTTGATTCTCAGTCGACCCGAACTCTGCCTTTATAGCTGCCCAGTTACGGATCAGCGTTTGACAGAACCTAAGTCGGTGATCCTCAACTCGGACTATGCAACAACCTCAGGTCTAAGGATTACACTGATTGAGATATACAAATGACTAGTTGTTCGTTGTACCTCAATATGGGTCAATCCGAATCGCTAAACTCTTTAGCCGAATCTGTGTAAGTCAGAATGACATCTCCATGCCCATGACAAGTGGAACCGAGTCATCAAGCCGGCTTTCACATTGGTCTAAGTTGTGTGTCCAGCACAACCTCGATGACCAAGGATATTTAGTACAAACAACATGAATGCATAGTTCCACAACCGAATCATATATTCAATGATATACATCAGATGCTTATATAAGGACAACTTTATATCTTTATGAATACAATGGGAAATCTCGTCATACATGATTGCCTCTAGGGCATATTCCCAACAGTCTCCCACTTGCACTAGAGTCAATCTTCCGACATCACATGTCTAAGCATCTAATGCCCATGGCTCTGAGGTGCGCCTCATGCTTTGGCTGTGGTAATGGCTTTGTCAACGTATCCGCAATATTTGCATCCGTGTGTACCTTGCATAACTTGATATCACCCTGATCCACGAACTGGCGAATCAGGTGGTACCGCATGAGTATGTGCTTGTTCTTCTGGTGTTGTCTAGGTTCCTTGGCTTGTGCAATAGCACCATTGTTGTCACAATACACGTCTAACGGATTGGACGAGCCCGGAACCACACCAAGATCCATGAGGAAGTTCCTCATCCAAACAACCTCCTTTGCTGCCTCCGAGGCGGCAATATACTCAGCCTCTGTTATAGATGCAGACATAGTCTCTTGCTTGGAACTCTTCTAGCTCACAACACCTCCATTTATAATAAACACGTATCCGGATTGCGAACTAGAATCATCAGAGTCGGTAAGATAACTCGCATCCATGTAACCCTTTACACTGAGTTCATCTTCACCACCATAAACCAAAAACATATCCTTAGTCCTTCTCAAGTACTTGAGGATATTTTTAGCCGTTGTCCAGTGGATCTCTCCAGGATCAGCCTGGTATATGCTCACAACACTTAGAGCATAGGAAACGTCCGGCCTAGTACAAATCATGGCATACATGATGGATCCGACTGCAGAAGCATATGGAATCGCACTCATCCGACTTCGCTCATCAGTTGTCGAAGGACACTGAGTCTTGCTAAGTTTTACACCATGGGACATCGGTAAGAACCCCTTCTTAGACGATTCCATGTTGAACTTCTTCAACACTTTGTCCAAATAAGTACTCTGACTCAATCCAATGAGCCTCCTTGATCTATCTCTATAGATCCGGATTCCGAGGATGTATGTTGCCTCACCCAAGTCTTTCATTGAGAAACTCCTTTCCAATGATTCCTTGGTTTCTTGCAACATCTGGACATAATTTCTAATCAATAATATGTCATCCACATATAAGATTAGAAAGTTTACTTTGCTCCCACTAAACTTCTTGTATAAACAAGAATCATGATCACTCTTGATGAAGCCAAACGATTTGACTACCTCATCAAAGAAAATATTCCAACTCCGAGATGCTTGCTTCAACCCATAAATGGATTTATGAAGTTTGCACACCTTGTCAGCATTAGCTGGATCGACAAAACCCTCGGGCTGTATCATATACACGTCAGCGGTTAAATTTCCGTTAAGGAAAGCCGTTTTGACATCCATCTGCCATATCTCATAGTCGAAATAGGCTGCTATCGCTAACATGATCCGAACTGATTTAAGCATCGCTACGGGCGATAAAGTCTCGTCGTAATCAACTCCTTGAACTTGTCGGAACCCCTTCGTGACAAGGCGTGCTTTATAGACGGAAACATTTCCATCCATATCAGTTTTCTTCTTAAAGACCCATTTGCACTCGACGGGTCTTGCACCGTATGGCAGATCAACCAAGTTCCAAACTTGATTTTCATCCATGGACTTTAACTCGGATCTCATGGCTCCAAGCCATGACTCCGAATCAGATCCCACCATTGCTTCCGAATAATTTGCCGGCTCATCACTGTCTAACAGTAACACATCACGAACACTTCGTAATCTTGCCGATCTTCGTAGTACAGGTGCTGCTGCCGGCTCAGATGCCACGACCGGCTCAACCTCCAAGGTTTTTGCCAACTCGCTACTAGCCGGTTCCTCTCGAATTTCTTCGAGCTGCACCGTGCTCCCACTTACTCCCCGACTGAGAAACTCTTTCTCAAGGAAGACACCGTTCCGAGCGACAAACACTTTGCCCTCTTCTCGGTTGTAGAAGTAGTAACCCAAGGTTTCCCTCTGATACCCCATGAAAATACACTTATCCGACTTGGCCGTAAGCTTGTCCGACTGGAGTCTCTTGACAAATGCTTCACAACCCCAAATCTTAAGAAAAGACAAACTCGGCTTTTTGCCTGTCCACATCTCATGCGGTGTCTTCTCTACCGATTTTGATGGTACTCTGTTTAGTGTGAACGCCGCTGTTTCTAGACAATAACCCCAAAATGATAAAGGAAGATCTGTCCGACTCATCATTGACCGTACCATGTCCAACAAGGTCCGATTCCGCCTTTCCGAAACACCGTTCCTTTGCGGCGTTCCTGGCGGAGTAAGTTGAGGAACTATTCCACAACTTTTCAGATGGTCATCAAACTCATGGCTCATGTACTCGCCTCCTTGGTCCGACCGAAGAAACTTTATTTTCTTGCCGAGTTGATTCTGTGCTTCATTCTAGAATTCTTTGAACTTTTCAAAGGCTTTCGACTTATGTTTCATCAAGTAGATATATCCATACCTACTCAAATCATCAGTGAAGGTAATGAAGTACTCATAACCACCCCTGGCTGTCGTGCTCATTGGTCCACATACATCACTATGTACTAGTCCCAACAAGTCGGACGCCCTTTCGCAACTCTTTGCAAAAGGTGTCTTGGTAATTTTGCCGAGTAGGCAAGATTCACATGTCTCGAACGACTCCAAGTCGAACGAAGTTAGGAGTCCATCATCATGGCGTTTCCAACTTATAAGACCAAGACGAAAATGCTAAAAGTAAGTCATATTCAGATCATTTGGTTTCAACCTTTTAACATTTATGTTATAAACCGACTCACCATCAAGATTCAAAATAAATAACCCGTCCTGGACGGGTGCAAAGCCGTGAAACATATCATTCAAATACAAAGAACAACCATTATTCTTGATATTCGACTCATAGCCTTGCCTCATCAAACATGAAGCAGAAATAATGTTTTGACTGAGCACTGGAACATAATAACAATTATTCAGTTCCATAATGAATCCGGAAGGTAAATGAAGCTGCATCGTGCCGACTTCCAACGCAGCAACTCTTGCTTTGTTGCCGACTCGAATATCAACCTCGCCTCTTGCTACGATCCTAGTTCTTACCAGTCCCTCCAACGAGTTGCAGATGTGAATAACTGATCCGGTATCATATACCCAAGAACTATTAGGTGCATCAGCAAGATATATGTCTATAACATTGCAAACAAGTGTACCTGAGTCGGAAGTCATACCTCCAGTCTTGGCTTTGTCGGCCACGTACTTGTTGCAGTTCCTCTTCCAGTGGCCATCCGCCTTGCAATAGAAGCAAGTGGATCCGGCTGAAGGAGATGGCTTAGTCCCTGAGGAAGCGCTTGGGACCGAGTCCTGAGCCTGCTTTCCTCCTAACTTAGCCTTCTTCTTAGTCCAAGAACTCTTCTTGAACTTAGCCTTATTCTGCACCATCAACACTTGACTGGCGCCCTTCTTGAGATCCGCCTCTGCCTGCTTGAGCATCCCATGCAATTCAGTGAGCTTCTTATCCATACCATGCATGTGGTAGTTCAAAATGAACTGCCCATATGACTAGGAAGAGAGTTCAGAATTATATCCATAGAGAACTCTTCGCTAATGGGGTAGCCAAGCCTCTCCAAAGACTGCACGTAACCAACTATTTTGATCACATGCGGACTCAGTGGATCACCATCCTTAAGCTTGCAACTCAGCAAAGCCTGAGAGACTTGATACCTCTCAGTCTTCGCCTGAGCCTGGAACATACTTTTGAGGCTTTCGATCATATCGTAGGCCTCAACATTCTCGAACTGCTTTTGCAAGTCCGGTTCCATGTGAGCAAGCATAAGACAGCTAATATCCGTGGACTCATCCTTAGCCCGACGGTAGGCATTGGTGGCAGCGACATTCGCATTCTCATTCGGCTCATCTGGAAGTGGGTTGTCTGGGACATGGTCCTTCTTTTCTTGTTTGAGAACAATTCTCAGATTTCGATACCAGTTGGTAAAATTAGTGTCGTTCAGTTTATCTTTCTCAAGAATAGTTCTCAACGCAAAACCGGATATCTGAGAATGACTGCTACTTGGTGCCATGATCTACAATAGAAAATATGCAAAACACTTAAGACATGTATTCATAAAAGAGCAAGCATATTAAACATTTTAATATTTTATGCTCCCACTAGAACCAACACCCCGCCGGTGGTTGCTTAGTGATTCAGGATCCTAAATAAGCAAGTCGGCTAGTGAGCTTTAGCATCACCGCTAGCCGCCAAGTGATCTAGGTAGACAACTCCTTGTCAATCGTATCTCATACGACTCCTGTTGGACGGGTGGCATCACATGCCCCGGCTCCCCTCCGTCCTTTCCCCGAGCCCCACAACCGTTGTGATAGACCCGTCTAGCTTACCAAGTGTTTCCGCAGTAAGAGTCCGACTCGAACCCACCTAGTCGGAAAGAATTGGCAGAACCTCAATTTTATGAGCCCACTACCAAAAATGTCCGACTTGTGATGGTGCAAACACCGGCGGGAAAACCGACTAGACCTTCTTTGAGGGATTAAATTTTACCGACTATCTAATATAGGTAAAACAGAGACATAACAACAACATAGAATAAAGCAATTATAATGTGAAATGGTATGGCCCTCTTCATGGCGATCTCCATCTCCACAAAGCCAGTAATCCGACTCGTGCCAACTCTTGTCACTTGCCGTCTTACTCCATGTCGCCGACATGTACATCGCCTTGCGTGTCATCCGGATTCTCCAAACAACTACACTAGCTTAGTAAAGTAAATTACATAGAGAATCTGACACACAGGTCATTATACAATAAAATGACAGCACCTAGGCTCTAGCCGGCTGACAAAAAACCGTGATTCGCAGATCACGTATGGATTACACACATACATCACATGCACATGAACCATACCATTCACAACTTCCTGCAAAAACAAGTTATGCATATATACAATATCTACCGGCGTTGTGAAACTCGCAACGACATCTAAGGCGCTACGACAGGGCGAAGCCGGTGGTCCCGCTAGCCGGATAGCGGGCAGGGATCGAAGGGGCAGCGCCCCTCGCGGGTGCGGGCAGCAGCCGACGATTTTTCCGAAAACGTAGATCTCATCTACGATCTGGACAATCTGACCATTATTCTGATTCGATTAAACCTTTTGATCTTCGACCATCGCCTCTGGATTTACGTGTCACAGTCTACCCTGATGGCGGAAGCCGACCGGTAGGGGTATGTCATTCCACGACCTCAGCAATATGATCACGGAAATCAGATCTACCATTCCCCGAGTACAGTTGATCCAATCAACCTTGTACAAAACCGGTCTATCTCATAGATCAACCACGAAAACAGCATATAGATCTCATCTACAGCCTACCGCATATCACATATGCGAGATCTCGAGCCTAAAACCAGAAGCTATCACTCTGATACCACTGTTGGGCCATGTAGAGATAAGACAAAAATTTCCCTCTAACGTGGTGATCCCAAGATCTAGCTGAGGTAGAAGGTCACGAGGTTTACCACTAGACGCGCAGTTGCGGATTACTGATGAAGCGCATCAGTTGATGCAGTGCAGTCCTTTGTGATCCAATCGTCCTGGTGCTGATCGTACAACACCTCTGCCGGTATCCACACGTACAAGGAGGAGCAGCGGCGGCGAACTTCTAGGTTCGTATCGACGGCAGGACTGTTGTGGAGCTAGGGTTTCCAACACATGGAATGACCTAACCGATCAACGATTAACCCTTCTGGGTTACGGTGCTCCACTATATATAGGGAGTGAACATGGGCTCCACTCTCGTGGCCCATTCACTAAAGCCCATATAACACTAGTCACCGCGAGTCCGACTCACTGACTCAGTCCTAATCCGGCTCGGGTCCAACCCGGCCAGATTTCCGGCTTGGATCCAACCCGGACTGATTTCCGGCTTGGGTCCAACCCGGACTTGCTCCCACTCTTAAGTGTGTGACCCGGCAGGCTCTTGGTTACTCGGACACGATTGGAGTCCGACTCACAATCGATCAGTCGGCAGCGGCTCCTAGCAGAACGTGCCGACTCCCAAGTACCAATGAGTCATGACGACTTGCCTTTCCAATGCGACTTACGTCCGAGTCCCTTTTGCCTCATGATATGCCTTGTCAGACTATAGGCGAATATTTGTCATCCCTTAAATAGTCCGACTCTCTTCTCGATCCGAGATAAGTGATTCATCCGACTAACTCTTAGTCGACCGCCTCGGTTAACAATTAACCGAGTCGTGCATGGCCATGCTTTCCGAATCATATCTTCCGAGAGGGCCTAGAGAATATCTCTCCGAGTGGAGGGGCAAAATCCCATCTTGGTTATTCACATCACGCAGCTTGATTATCAGTTGACCCGAACTCTGCCTTTATAGCTGCCCAGTTAAGGATCAGCGTTTGACAGAACCTAAGTCGGTGATCCTCAACTCGGACTATGCAACAACCTCAGGTCTAAGGATTACATTGATTGAGATATACAAATGACTACTTGTTCATTGTACCTCAATATGGGTCAATCTGACTCGCTAAACTCTTTAGCCGAATCTGTGTAAGTCGGAATGGCATCTCCATGCCCATGACAAGTGGAACCGAGTCATCAAGCCGGCTTTCACATTGGTCTAAGTTGTGTGTCCATCACAACCTCGATGACCAAGGATATTTAGTACAAACAACATGAATGCATAGTTCCACAACCGAATCACATATTCAATGATATACATCAGATGCTTATACAAGGACAACTTTATATTTTATGAATACAATGGGAAATCTCATCATACATGATTGCCTCTAGGGCATATTCCCAACAGGGGCCCCTATATAAAGAGACCTATCGTGATTTGAAAAGGGATATCCAAGCTAGAAAACACAACACCGAAGATCCGCCGGAGGAATAGATCTAGATCCAATCTCACAACCCTTGTCCACCACCATAGCCATAGTCCACCACTTGTAATAGTAGATCTCATCTCCAATTGGCAAAATTGTAAGACTATTACTATCAATCTCATGATTTCCAATACAATGTTTATGATTATTGATCTCATCTTTATGTGTGAGTAATTCTCCTTGGGCTAAGGGCTTCAACCTAGCCATGTAGTTTGTGCATGTTATTTATCATAGATGGGATCGTGTATTAGTTTGTATGAGATGATGATTATTGTATCCTCTCTTGCCTCAATCTAAGGACTTGTCAGGTACCCAAGACCCCGAGGATTGATCCAGGTATACGGAGTGTGATTAATGACTAATCTGCAGGATGGGAACCCTAGTGACAGAAAGGGTAGTACGGCTATAGTATTAACGGTGACGTCACTATGCATATCATTAGTTCTATTTCTTCTATGGATGAGACTAATAGGTTATTGATATAAGCGATTGCGGAGGCAATAGCAGTTATGGATGCACTACCCACATATAATTATCTTGCTCTAACAATTACATGTGTCCTTTATTATTATCTTTTATTTCCATCAGATGTTTTGCACAGCTACAGGTGAAACCGAACGCCCCAGACCCTCTCTCTCCATCATCAACAACAACAAAAGATCGCAAACTCTTGGTCTAGTAAAACACTAAAGGAATATTTGATTTTAATCTAAGGATTGCACAATGTTTTCTATCCTTGATCTTATTATTATGAGTGAGTAGTCCTCACGGGCTACGGGTTGGGGAAAAACCTCACAGCATTTATGAGTATCTAATCTATGGGAGAATTGTTATTTTTTGTAAGAGGGATTTGTATCATTTGTTTCTTTGTCTCTTGCCTCGATATTTGGACTTGTAGGTACCCAAGATCCTAGAGATTGATCAAGGCTTGAGATGATATGCTTGGCAAGCGGTGATCTCATAGGAACCTCGGTGACAAAAAGGGTAGTACGGTCTTCGCGTAGCGACCCATTTGGGATCACAACAGCATGACCACCTAATTCTTTGATCTGTGTTTTTGCACTTAATAATCATTTGTAGCCAGGTGCTTCACGATGCACTCGGTTGGATCAAAATACTATTGGTATGCCCGTGGCCTCTCAGGGGCTCTAGTATATTAGGATGTGTTGCCCATACAATATTATCTCTATTGGAACCTTACACATGAATGTGCTTATTATTATCTTTATTCCCATATGATATGCAGCTGCAGGTGGATCTTCAACCCTGTCCTATCTTCATCCTTTGATACAACCACAATATAAAGTAAATTAGATTCGTCCGATAAACAAAGGTAAAATCAACAAAACAAAGTCTTGTAGACGTTTCCTTAATTTTATGGGATTTCTATTTTTGTGCCCCTGGTTCATTAGCTATACCCAATTTTCCCCCAATCGCTAACTTTTCCTCACTTTTGCCCAGCTCCTTGTCTGAAACTCTCACATCGGTCTAAAACTCGCTCTCCGTCAGGTCCCGTTAGTGGACCCTCGCCGTTACATGCTGACAAGTAGGGCCGCATTCAGGTGGGTCCCATAGTGGACCCTCGCCGTTACATGCTGACAAGTAGGACCCCCTGTTATCTGCTGACAGGTGGGGCCATGTTCAGTCGGGTCCCGTAGTAGGACCCCCCATGTTGGACTGCGTGGAGCCGGCTTATTGGGAACACATTTTGGGGGATGTGGTGTAGGACCATGTGGGGCGTGTTTGGTAGTTACGTGCACCCTGTCGCCTAAATTGAAAGATTTTTTTTGTTATTTTTATGATTGGCCTTTTTAAGAGCGCCTTTTCCCTTTTATGTCGCTAACAATTGTTATTTTTCCTAAAAAGGCAGCGAATCTAGAGCAGCTTCTCTCTTCATTCATGGTTCCTTTTGGCCCTCGTATTTTCCCAATCTGGCAGAAAATCTAACTAGCACCATAAATATGTAGATAAACATAGCAGACGTAGATAAAGCAGCTAATATAGGATTATATAGTACTGTACTTAAACGAGGTTCGACAATTAGGCTGCTCAGCAGCAGCAGCTTATAAGTTCAACACAAACAACAAAACAAAAGAAGCTGCTTTACCGTAGCAGCATCATCACAAGATCAGTGGCCCCTCATGGCCTCCGCCTCCTCCCTCTGGCGCTTCCTCCACTTCTTGCTGCCCAGTCCCTTGACCTTGGGTGCCTTGGGCTTGATCGGGGGCATGCGAACCTCCTTGATGGCCACCTTCTGGAGGTTGCGGAGGTGAAAACCGAGCGCCTGGTGCTTGGCTCTAATGGCGTGGACGTTCTTTGATAGACCGCAGGTCTTCACGTCTTCGGCATGCCTCATGAGGGAGTTGAAGTCGGTGGCAAGGCCCCTGGTGCAGAAGGGGCACCTATAGAAGTCGTCGGGAAGAAGCCGTTGAACTGGCCGGACTTCAGCTTCCTCAGCACCTGACGAGTCTTGGTGTACGTGGACTCATCGTCGCTGCATACGTCGCTGTTATCCACCTATTACAAAAAACAGTAGCGTGCAATAAGGACATGATTGAGATACCGTGATTATCGGGATTGATTGCTTGCATAAATTAACCGATTGAGATCCCCTGATTATTCCCCAATCCCCAAATCTCAAACCAAATCGAATATTGATCCCAACTATAGATCAGTGCTAT
Organism: Avena sativa; assembly: GCA_916181665.1. Taxonomy (NCBI): domain Eukaryota; kingdom Viridiplantae; phylum Streptophyta; class Magnoliopsida; order Poales; family Poaceae; genus Avena; species Avena sativa. The sequence continues at coordinate 472,098,945 of OV702285.1, forward strand.
TAATGATCCCAACTACAGATCGGTGCTAGTACTGATCCCAACTAGGGGCATTCATCGAAATACGAGATCTAACACAAAAGGATTAGCTACTGTAAAAATACCTAGCATGCAACGATTGAAAATGCGAACAGCTGAGCCCTAATAACACACGATCTAGCTTCCAACGATAGGAATGGGGGAAGAACAAAGGAAGGGGAGAAAACCCTAGTTACCTCGGACCATGGGTCGGCTAAGCTAGTGTCAAAGGGGTTCTCCAGCCTGATGTAATCGTTGTCCCCATAGGGGTCCTAGCCATGCGGGATCTGCAGGAGAATGGCGGGGGCCTGTACGGGGACGGGTGCCTCCTCGCTGGCGGCTACGGCGGAAGCGGGGACGGGGGTCTAGATAGGGATGGCGGCTGCCTTCAATGCCTCAACGAGGGCCTGTACAGGGACGGGGGAGCTCCTCGTTGGCTGCCTTGGAGGCGACGATGGCCACCGCGCCGTTCTTCTCCATCGCCGGCGTGGTTGGGATTTTCTTGGGGGTTTGCAGAAGGTAATGGGACAATGGAGATGGTTGCGTGAGTGAGTGAGCGAGTGATGAGTGAGAGTGAGGAGGCCTCTATAAAGGCGAAGGAAGGAGACATTTCGTTGCACCACTATGCACCGTGATACGTCATAAATGTATCTATAATTTTTGATGTTCCATGCTTGTTTAGTATCAACTTTGATTTGCTTTGTCTACACTTTGAGATATTTTTATACATTTTTCGGGACTAACCTATTAATAAGATTCCATAGTGCGAGTTGCCTGTTTTCTACTGTTTTTGGTTTTAGAAAAGCTAGTAAAGAAATATTCTAGAAATTGGACGGGACGAAAGCCAAAGTCAATATTTCACCGAGGAGAACACGGAGTCCAGAGGAGAGACGCAGGGGCGACCCATGGCGGCCACACCCCCAGGCGCGGGCCCACCCTAGGCCGCACCATGGCAGGGTGTGGGCCCCCTGGATGCCCTCCTGCCTCGCCTCTTCGCCTGTAAGAGCCCCCGACACCAAAACCCTAAGTGCCCGATCACATCTCCATGAAACAGTCCGTAGCCACCTCCATCATCGTCCCTAGACCGGGGGATCTGAAGCTCTTCGTGGCACCCTGCCGGAGGGGAGACATCATCCCGGAGGCCTTATTCATCACCATGCTAGCCTCCGGTATGATGCGTGAGTAGTTCACTCTTGGACTATGGGTCCATACAGTAGCTAGATGGTTGTTTCTCCTCCTTTGTGCTATCATGTTTAGATCTGGTGAGCTCCGTTCATGATCAAGATCATCTATTTGTAATCATACATGTTGTGTTTGCGGGGATCCAATGGATATTGAGATTACTATTGTCAGATTGATTATTGATTCTATCATGTCTTATTGATTATTGATTCTATCATGTCTGTGTTGTTTGAGATCTTGCATGCTCTCCATTTCTAGTAGCTATCTTGGCCAAGTAGATGCTAGTGACTCCAAGAGGGAGTACTTATGCTCGATAGTGGGTTCATGCCTCTATTGAAACTGAGGAAGCGACATAAATCTCTAAGGTTGTAGATGTGTTGTTGCCACTCGGGAGAAAACAACGATCTTTTGTTCATGGAACAATTGTATTGTTTACTTTACACACATTGCTTAAAGCAGTTATCCATTGCTTGTAACTTAATACTGGAGGGGGTTCGAATGATAACATGAAGCTAGATTACTAGTCATAGATGCAGTTGGATGGCGGTAAATGCATATTGTTTTAATGCCCAATCAAATCTCATAGGATCATGAATGTCTAGTATTGCATTGTTATGCCTTGGTCTGTCCTGTCAATTGCCCCGCTGTAATTTATTTACCCAACATGTTATGTTATTTATCTTAAGGAGAACACGTCTAGTGAACTGTGGACCCTGGTCCAATCTTTACCATTGTTACATTATCTATTGTTAATGTTTACTTTCTGCAAGCAACCATTACCTCCCACACCATACGTTTAATCCTTTGTTTTCAGTAAACCGGTGATATTGACAACCTCACTGTAAGTTGGGGAAAAGTCTTGAGTTTGTGTTGTGCAGGATTCCAAGTTTCTAGCAACACCTTGGAGTTGTTTCCTTGCTCCTACTGGTTCGATAACCTTGGTTTCATAACTGAGGGGAAATTTGTCGTTGTGCTCATCATACCTTCCTCTTGGGGTCTCCCAACTGAATCTCTATAATTGAGCCGCGTCAAGATATATTCTAGCGCCGTTGTCAGGGAGTTAAGGATAGCTTCACAAGGGGAGTCTTTCACAACCACTCTCTTTACTTTGTTTTTGTTTTGCTTAGTTTCTTTTGCTTTGTTTTGCTTGTTTCCTTTTACCAAAAATCACAAAAAAATTAGTTTCGTTTGGTTTGCTTTTTCTTATAAAAAAACACAAAAAAAATTAGTTCTTCCTCTAGTTGTCACCTTGCTCTTTCTCACCATGTTGATCCCTAAGTTCACCTTGAAAGACCTTTCAATAGGTAGTGGCTCTATAATTGGGAAAGAAAATATTGAAGAATTCTTTAATCATGTTAGCAAACATGAGGATACTGAGGAAAGATCCTTAGCAGAACTAGCTCATAATTATGAAATTGCTGCAGCTTCTTTAATTCACATGTTGGAGGCTAGGTTTGTTAACCTTAACCCCATGATGCAAGTAATGATTCTTAATCTTAAATATATTGAGGATACGGAAAAAAGAGATTTTATTCTAGAAACTTTGCTTAAGGAATTTAATGATGTTGCTAAAGAAGATAAAAAGGTCTTTGATCATTTTAATATGCTAGGATCATGTGTAGATGTTATGGGTACTTTAGAAAAGTTAGATAAAACCAAACCCAATGGAGAGGAAATTAAAATACCCATACCTTTTAAACTTGTAGGAATGCATGAAGCCTTAGAAAATAATTTTGATTAAATTGTTCCTAAAAATTTGTTTGATGAAAGTAGTAAACCCAAGAGTATTGAGAGAGGATCCTCTATAACTCATTTGGATGAGATACCTTTCCTAGTTGAAGAAATTTTGATTATTGATCTTAATGCTTCTTCATTTGAAAATACTTGATTCTTGCTTCTTGTGCCTAACTTAAAGGCATTAAAGAAAAGTACTTCTTGGGAGATAACCCAATAGATTTCTTGAGTCTTGGAAGTTATTACTTTTGTAACAAACCTCTCCTTGTCCTTTTTATTTGATTTTTGTGCCAAGAATAACCTCTAATGAGAGAGAAATAAGATTTGGGGAAGTTGCTGTCCCGAAACAGATTTTTATGCTTCACTGTAAAAATTCGTGAAAAATCTCTATATGTCGGATTGAGCTGTAATTTCTGAGTAAATCCCCCAGGTTGTTAGCTAACTTTCGTTTGTTCAACACTGTTTTATTTGAGCAACATAAGGTCTTCTAAAAAATCGGTTTTTACCTACTGGTCTGTTTTGATAGATTTCTACTATTATTTGCATTTGCTTCTTATCGATATCTTTTTGAGTTCTTTTTGGGAGAATTGAGCTTTTTAAGGGAATTGATTCAGTAGCTTGTGTTCTTAATGGAATTTTTTTGTGTTGAAACTAAACCCAAAAGGTTTATTACTTTTGAATGCACTAATGTTGCTAATGAAGATTGTGTGAAGTTTTGTATGAAGGAAATTTTCAAGTGTAGGGGAAGAATGATGTAATGAGATGAAGAATGGACAAAAGCTCAAGCTTGGGTATGCCACCCCATGTCACCCCAAGAAATATTCAAGAGGTACAAGCGTCAAAGCTTGGGGATGCCCAAGGCATCCCCTTCTTCATCAATAAAAATCTCAGGTCCCTTTATAGACACTTAATTTTTATTGTTTCATGGACTGTTGTTTTGTTCTTGGAGAGTCTTAGTTTTCGTTTTCTTAGTTTTCTTGAATAAAGTAGTTGGACACCCGCTTTCGCTATGATGTTTCAAATAAGTTGATTGGTGTTGAAAAGAGTAGAAAGTTTCATGCTTATAGTGGTACAAGAGTAAGCTTGCTTTGACTGTGGCTTAGACTTTATCATGTCATGCTAGATATTGTTTTGACCTTATGGTTAGTGATTATTGCTATATCATGATTTGTTCCAAACAATTGAGATATCTTAATGTGCCTTGAAGGAATCATGCGTTGTTTTAGCATACAAAAACATAATATTGTGGTATTCTCCTTTGATGCTTTGTTTGGGTTGACTTGGCACATGCTCGCACCATGTTATGACTATGAACCAGTCACCTTAGCCTCTATGATCATTTATTTTTGACTTGTGATACCACGTTATTCTTTAGTTGATAATGTTTTATCGCTCTACGTGATTATGGCCATTATTGCTATCTTAGTTGGTCGCTCCCAGTCTTTTGCTAGCCTCCACTTGTAGTGAGTAGGCTCTACTCATGCATCTAACTCCCAAGAAACCAAGTTATTCCAAAGTGTCCACTATAAATTCCTATGCATGGTGTGGTACACCATTTCAAGTAAATTCTTGTTTTATCTACCTTCCAATTAAAAAGTCACTTTGTTATGTGAAAATTAGTGATTAAAGCTCTCACAAACTTGATGGCTGTGGCATCCCGCAAAACCACTACTAGAAAATCGCGTTGTTTTTGGTGCATTGCATCATCATGACCGCATGCTCATGTCCTCATGCCACATTGCATTTGAGCATCGTCATCATCTTGCATTTGCTTGCATAAAATTATTTTCAGAAAAACCTATTTTTGTTTTCTAAACGCCCCGTCTTTGTTCAAACACAAAACCGGGTCTCCGGATTAATTTGTTTTGTCGGCCAACGGTTTGCAAAAACCTGTTTGAAACAAATAAAATATTTAATTATTTTATTGGGGGCAGCCAAACCGGGCCGATCCGACCCAGTCGGCCACCCCCAGTACAAAACCAGCCTACCCAAAAATCCCTAATCTACCCGATCCTAGTCTACCCACCAATCCCCTCTCGCCACCTCACCGTCCCCTCCACCTCATCCTAGGCTCAGCCACCTCACCAATCCACAGCCCCCACCTACACCCCCCTCTCTCTCTCACCTAGCCCCCACCTACCCCTCTCCCTTACAACCTGGACCCACCCTCTCTGGCCCACCACTTCCTCACTCACCGCACCCCCCTCTCTCTCTTTCCTCTGGCCCCACTTGCCAGCACTCCGGCCCCACCACCTGGGCCGACCCTCCCCACCCCGCGCCCGGTACCCTCCCTCTAAGCCCACCTTCCCAGACCGACCCCACCCTGCCGGCCCCACCCCATCCCCCGTCCTGCTCCCTCTCTTCCTCATCCCCGACCGCATGCCCGCCCGCAGTCCCTCGCCGGCCCTCCTCCCCTCCCGTCGCTCCTGGCCGCGCCTGCCTCGCCGCGGTGCCGCCCTGGACCTCCTCTTCTCCACCGCCACCCGCGGCCTCCACCTCGCCCCGCCGCCCGCGTCCCTCTCCGGCCTCCCCGCCCGCCGCTCGAGCTCACCGCCCCTTCTCTCGGCCCCGCCGCCCGCCGGCGACCACCCTCCCCGAGCACCTCCGCCGGCCGCGTCCGCCTCCTCCTCGCCCGTCGGGCTCGGCAACCGCCGCCGTCGCGTGGCCCCTGTCCCGACCTTGGTCGTCGCCTCGTCCTCACGTCGCCGTCGACCGCCCCTCTCCTCCCCGGCCCGGCCGCATCTCCGTCGCTGCCCTCTCGGCCTCCTCCACCGCCCCGCAAGCCCGGACCCGCGCCATGGCCTCTCTCTGTCCAGCGACGCCAGGGCCATCCCCTCCTCCTCGAGCAGAGAAGCTCCTCCGCTGAACCATCTCCCGAGCCGACGCGAGCGGGCCCTGCAGCGACGTTGACGCCTCTGCCTGCAGGTCTCCTTCCTCTGCCCTGACACGCTCCCGTGGCCCACCTTGGATCTGGCCGTGCCAAGCTTACCTGCTGTCATGCCATGTTCTGCGACCCGTGTCCATCGGCCTCTATGTTTTCTGCCCATGTGCGGCCGTGTTGCAGGCTCGGGTGCCGCTGGTTTTGGCAGCTGTTCTGGTGTCTGTTGCTGAAGATGTGAACCACCAAGTTCGTCACGGGCCCTTATCTCGTCGACAAGTTCTTCGCAAAGGACCAAGACCGGTAGCACTTGACGAACCATAGACAAGACCTTCATCATGGATGACAAGTACCACAACATGGCCTCGAAGGACGCGGACGCCAAGGCCCCGAACCCCGACCCCGGAACCGGAGGGCGAACCCGAAGACCAGGAGGCCTCCTTCAAGGATCCGGTGGCCGAGACCCTGAAGACCGATCCGAAGAGCCAGGACCCGAACCTGAAGAACGCCAAGATCGCCGACGCGGATACGCCAAGTTCCTCGCCCGAATGCCAAGACCGACTCAATGGCGCGGACCCGACAAGGTCTTCGCGACGACAAGATCGGCACCGACCTGGGTGGAGCCGAAGACCGCCAAGTACTTCTTCCCGGAACGCCAGATCTACTCCATTATCCGAGACCGTTTCCGTCGAACCCTGAACCCTGAGACCGACCCTGAACCCCTCGGAACCCCAAGATCGTCCGAACCCTAATGTGTGACCCCCTTTCCTCGAGACCCTATTTTTATAAATGATATAAACTTGTTGCATTGAATCGTTCATGTCGCATACATATTCATGTGGTTGGGGGCCTTTTTGCCGATTCACCTTATAATTAAATATGGGGCCCATATGCGGGCAAATCTAGTCTTATATTGGCCTCATTTAAATTTGTGTAGCAAACCGGTAACTTATCTTGCCTTGTTAATACAACATTTAATTTGCGGGGTAGATAAATAACATGAACCATCTAATTAATTGTCGGGACCCCGGTTCCGCTTAATATGACCTAATTGCATCGCACCTTGCCATGCCATACATCATACATGCATCATGCCCGATCTTCTGCCGTTGTATTAAATAGTGCATCCGGTGTTTCTTCTAGTGCTTTGCTTCTTCGCGGATAAGGCTGTTGAGTTGATGTGAGCTTCGCCCCGATCTTCGGATGAACCTTCGGCAATGTTTTCAGGCGAGCATCTCCCCCTTTCTACCTATCTTACTTTTATAGTATTTATTCCCTCCTGTTGATCTATTGCTATCTGTGTTGCGATGCTCTAGTTTTCGTACCCGCGATATCCCTTGCAGCCTTATATTGCCTTGGACACCTCCTATTACCTGTTGTTTGGTAGATAGTTGGACCTGCGCGTCGTAGTCGCTTGCTCAAGTGCTGTTGCGTGTCGTCAAGTACCACGGTTGTTGGAGCATTGCCGCATGTTTAATGTTGGAGATGGCCATGGCTTTATTTATCGTTCACTTTAATTACTGTTTAATAACTAAAATTGAAGTAGGTAAGCAGAGGCACAGGTGGGCAATAGTTGTTATTTGGTTGTTAACCGTCCACTTGTGTCCCGTAGGACCCCGAGTACTTGATACCTGTTCCTTGACTATTTCGCGCTATCCACATATGGGGGAATTATGGGACCCCCCTGAGCCAGAGCTTGATTCATTCTTATTTCTTGGGGCCACAAACTAGTTTGAGGTTTTATTTACTATCATGTACTTATGCCATGCTTTACTGTATTATTTACGATTGTGCGAGGAGCACACTGTACTGTTTAGGATCGTGACCCGTTTTCGCGGTATCGACAAGCCCAGTTTTGGGTTCCCAGTCGTTTACAGCCGGCCCCACAAACCTTGAGTCCGTCTCGGAGCCGGCCAGTTTCGTTGCGGGTGTACTCCAAGGGGTGGCCCCCTAAAATATTTCTGAATCCTGTGATTGCTTTGTCGTGAAAGCCTCGTTGGGTTTTGATTTGGTTTTTCCGAGGTTGATCGAGTGTGTGTTGCTATTTGTGCACCCCTGCAGGGTAAAACTTTCTGAAAGCCGTGTCCACGGTTATGGACGACTTGGAGCACAGTATCTCGATCATAGACAACTATAACTAAAGTAGTGCTATAAATTTGACTTTATAATGACTAGTAATCAGCTTCACTATAATGGAATGGCTAAATAAAATTGACAACAATTGCTTGTTTGGGTTGTCGCTTGCGACCATTATATCTGATTAGTAAGTATTGCAACTATAATGGAATGGCTAAATAAAAGTACCAACAACTGCTGGGTTTTGGGATATCTCATGCCAATTGTATCTGACTAGTAAGTGTTGCAACTACAGTGGAATGGTTAAATAAAAGTGCCCACTGCTTATTTTATCGGAATGACTATCTATATTGGACTAGTAATTGCCGCAACTATAACAGAATAAATAAAACTGCCAACGGTGTGAGTTCCTCGGTTGACTTCCTCGTTTGGTCTCGAGGGGGAAACACCAGGATGGGTTTGTTTGAAGGTTACATCAGGTTGGTTCCGAATAGGTCTTTCTTATCCCTCTCTGATAGCCGACAGTTGTACCGAGTCTCTATAGGTTGTTTAGTGCATGCTGCCGCTGCCGCTTCCGTCCACCATACCTATGTAGGCGAGGACCGCCGAATTCTAGTCTCGCCGTGTACTGGCCTTAGTACTGACCGCTCTCTCTTTTTCCTTTGCCCTTTGTCGGCACCCCTTTTGTTTTAGCAGGTTTCGACGTCGTTAGCAGGGTTACCCTTCCGGCTTGGCCTGGGCAGGGTTATGGACGCCATTGGTTATTCTTCAGGGCTCTTAGCCCATTTGCATCTTGTCCGTAGTCGGACGCTCTATCATTTTCAAGGTGATTTGGATCTTTATTCTGTATATCGGTATTCTTGACTCCTGGAGTCGTGTTGTATATATATATATCTGTTCTGTGGGTCCCATCGAGGACTGTTGTGTAATGTTATTACTTCGTTTTCCACCCGCACGAAAGTGCCTGGTGGGCACCTTTGAATCTTTTCTATGCGGGTTGGGCGGGAATCGCTGAAACTTGCATAGGGTCGATTCTAAGGGTGTTACAATGGCACACTTTATTTTTCTTGGCCCTAATAAAATTGAACCATTGTGTCATCGATGTTGTATATGCTTGCATTTATAAGTTGGGAATTAGTAGAACCGTGCTGTCACGGGGAACGCTTTCAACACCTATAAATATCTACCCAGTTGATATCATGCTCTTTTGTTTATGGATGTCGGCGGTGTGAAATAAAAGGGGAGTTTGTAAGTCCATGGGTTTATGTATATGTGTTAGAGAAATGCTTGGGCCGCTAGCCTAAGACAAGCCTAATCATGGTGGAAACTTGTAGCATCACCATAGTGGGCAATCTATGACGAATTCTTCTTATAAAAAAAGAGAGACATAAAAAGAGGCAAGAAGAGAAAAAAGCACCATTTTCCCATGGTAAATAAGAAGATTCCTGAGATGCTCATTGTCTGTTGCCATGTCATTTTGATATGGGATAGCTCATCTGTCATGGGGCAAGGGGTACCCCATTGGCGGTTCTCTATGATACACATATACTTACTATGACAAGAACTTACGGTAACTAAAGTTGAGTAGCATGAGGAACGACCCTCGTACTCAAGGGACATGAGATTGCCAAATTATACTTTGTCAAGCATATACTCCATACTTTGTTCACTTTAACCTTAATCACTTCAAGATGCTTATGATAGGGGCAATGGGAGCTGAAAGCTAACAAGTACCATAATTTTTGGAAGCTCTTTATGAAACTTGAAATCCCTGCTTCTCTTTGAAGGGCTTTTCTTCCACTTTTATATTGAGTCCCAAAACTTATTGATTGATTCATAATGTTGATATTGCTTGTTCTTGAACTATTTGTATCGAGTAACCCTTATGAAGTTTGAAGGTGTCCTATGCATTTATGTTTTGCTACTCCATGAGGGACAAGCTGAATGCCACTATGCTATGTTTTCTATATGTGAAACAAACAATCGTCTTTCAATGCATTGTTATTCATGATCTTTGTTTGTATCCTTTCATGTTGTAACATAGTTGCTTTGTCTTATTGTTAGAACTTCACCTTTCATGCTCATGTTTAGAGTACTTTGATCCCAGCTTTCAATGCTTGCAAATGGTTTGATAAAGATTGTGATGCTGCATGTCACCTCAAAAATTATTCTTTTTATCACTTACCTACACGAGGACGAGCAGGAGTTAAGCTTGGGGATGCTTGATACGTCGTAAACGTATCTATAATTTTTGAGGTTCCATGCTTGTTTAGTATCAACTTTGCTTTGCTTTGTCTACACTTTGAGGTATTTTTATACATTTTCTAGGACTTTAACAAGATGCCACAGTGCTAGTTGCCTGTTTTATGTTGTTTTTGGTTTCAGAAAAGCTATTAAAGAAATATTCTCGAAATTGGACAGGACGAAAGCCAAAGTCAATATTTCACTGAGGAGAACACAGAGTCTAGATGAGAGACAGAGGGGCGACCTAGGGAAGCCACACCCCCAGGCGCAGGCCCACCCTAGGCCACACCAGGGCAGGGTGTGGCCCCCCTGGCCGCCCTCCTGCCTCGCCTCTTCGCCTATAAGAGCCCCTGATACCAAAACCCTAAGTACCCAATCACATCTCCCCAAAACAGTCCATAGCCACCGCCACCATCGTCCCTAGATCGGGGAGATCTGAAGCTCTTCTCGGCACCCTGCCGGAGGGGAGAGATCATCCCGGAGGCCTTCTTCATCACCATGCCAGCCTCCGGTATGATGCATGAGTAGTTCACTCTTGTACTATGGGTCCATACAGTAGCTAGATGGTTGTTTCTCCTCCTTTGTGCTATCATGTTTAGATCTTGTGAGCTCCGTTCATGATCAAGATCATCTATTTGTAATCATACATGTTGTGTTTGCGGGGATTTGATGGTTACAGAGATTATTATTGTCAGATTGATTATTGATTCCATCATGTCTTATTTATTATTGATTCTATCATGTCTGTGTTGTTTGAGATCTTGCATGCTCTCCGTTTCTAGTAGCGATCTTGGCCAAGTAGATGCTAGTGAATCCAAGAGGGAGTATTTATGCTCGATAGTGGGTTCATGCCTCTATTGAATCTGGGGAAGCGACAAAAATATCTAAGGTTGTAGATGTGTTGTTGCCACTAGGGAGAAAACAACAATCTTTTGTTCATGGAACAATTGTATTGTTTACTTTGCACACATTGCTTAAAGAAGTTATCCGTTGCTTGCAACTTAATACTGGAGGGGGTTCGGATGATAACCTGAAGCTGGATTACTAGTCATAGATGCAGTTGGATGGCAGTCTATGTATATTGTTGTAATGCCCAATCAAATCTCATAGGATCATGAATGTCTAGTATTGCATTGTTATGTCTTGCTCTGTCTTGTCAATTGCCCCGCTGTAATTTGTTTACCCAACATGTTATGTTATTATCTTAAGGAGAACACCTCTAGTTAACTATGGACCCCGGTCCAATCTTTATCATTGTTACATTATCTACTATTACTGTTTACTTTCTGCAAGCAACCATTACCTTCCACACCATATGTTTAATCCTTTGTTTTTAGCAAACCGGTGAGATTTACAACCTCACTATAAGTTGAGGAAAAGCCTTGAGTTTGTGTTGTGTAGGATTCCAAGTTGCTAGCAACACCTTGGAGTTGTTTCCTTGCTCCTACTGGTTTGATAACCTTGGTTTCATAACTGAGGGAAAAGTTTCCGCTATGCTCATCGTACCATTCTCTTGGGGTCTCCCAACTGAAGCTCTATAATTGAGCCACGTCACACCACGTAACCGCGTACGCTACTGCACCGTGCACGACCACACACGTCCGCTACCATCCTGTGCACCGCGACACGCGTACCGTGCGTCATGTTTCCCCCTCGTGTCTAACCTTGGCCACTTAGTTGTGCTTACTTATACCCTCGAGCGTAGCACTGGTAGTTTGGCTGTACTCAGTTTTGCCCTCTAGTACTAACAATGCCGTGTGCAATATACTCACTTTTACCCTCCGGTGGTTGGTCAACAGAGAGTTAACGAATGGGTTTTAGCTAGCTAATTGAGTGATTTTATGCACAACAAATTCAAAAAGATCAAAACATAGTGGCATCTACCCAAGGAGTCTTATTATGTGACCTGCCACCATAAGAAATGTATATAAATAGTGTTTTAACCTAAATCACCTAATATCTATGAAGGTTCATGGCTTTCTACTCAAGCCTCTTCCCAAAACATCCCTCCCCAAAACATAATTTGTCTGAATGAGGCAATAATTGTCAAACTGATATATATTTGAATTGCAAATAGTTTGATGTATGCCAATATGTATTTTATTGTATAAAAGAAGCTTTTTCCATTTTTTAAATCTCTTTCTGTTTTCTATTTGAATCCCCTTATCAGTTTTCCCTTGGTTTTAAAGTTCTACTCAGTTTTGACCTTGGTTTTTAAGTTCTACTCAGTTTTCCCCTCCCTCTTAGTTACGAACTCTCACATTTGTGCTCATCTTGGCTACTATGCTCTAATTGGTCCAGACAGTTGTCACGCGAATCGTACCCACCAACCGTTGATCCTTTGTGATCTAGCGGACATGATAACCCTTGTATCTGTTAGGGGGCATCCTCTATCCATGCAAAATAACGAGTTTTCCGCTGATGCTTTAACTCCATAAACAAATGATTTTGAATATAATTTGAAGGGAAAGTGTTCAAAGGTGTATAATTTTTGCATTATATTTCACTACATGAAAATGATAAATGATCAGGATTTTATTAGCACAACATTATCATGTCCTAAGTGCGATTTCAAAGAGTTCAAAGGTGTATAATTTTTTCCATATGCAAGTTTATGCATTACATTCTATGAAAATGATAATCTCTCAAGATTTTCTTAGCACATCATTATCACATATTAAGTGCGATTTCACGGTGTTCAAAGGTTTATAATTTTCATATACGCAAGTTTAGGGATCAATTTTCACACTAGAAAAATGGTAAACACTCTTTTACATTAAGAGTTGTGGAATTTTTTTAAATTTGAAAGTGTTCAAGAGTTGTGTCAATTATAAACACTCTTTTACATTAAGAGTTGTATAATTTTTCAGTTTGAAAGTGTTCAAGAGTTGTGTCAATTATAAACACTCTTTTACATTAAGAGTTGTATGATTTTTTTAATTTGAAAGTGTTCAAGAGTAGTGTTAATTATAAACACTCTTTTACATTAAAAGTTGTATATTTTTTAATTTGAAAGTGTTCAAGAGTATTGTCGATTATAAACACTCTTTTACATCAAGAGTTGTATATTTTTTAATTTGAAAGTGTTCAAGAGTACTGTCAATTATAAACACTCTTTTACATTAAGAGTTGTATATTTTTTCAATTTGAAAGTGTTCAAAAGTTGTGTCAATTATAAACACTCTTTTACATTAAGAGTTGTATAATTTTTTTCAATTGGAAGTGTTCAATAATTGTGTTGTAACATCCCAAAAATACTAAACTTGGATCATCAAACTCTAAGCATCAAATTTAGGGTTAACAAAAACGTTTCTAAATAAAAATATGAAAGCATGCATGTGTGTATGCCTTCCAATTTTGATTTCTTTTGAACCACCTTGTTTGTGTGTTTCTTTGCTTGGAAATGGATTCTTAGGTGAAATAAACATCATCTAAACAATTCCCAAACTTTTCTCAAAGACAAATAAATCAAAACAAATAAAATAAGGAAATGGTCATTTTGACCAATTTAACTCCCATGCCTACTTTGGCTGTCCCAAACTTTCAGAACCTAACAGAAACTTTTCTGGATCTTTGCACCCCTTGATTGTACTCATAACAAAGTATCAAGGCCCACTTTGTGATCATCCATAAACTTTCAAATGCATAGTTTAAATGACAGTTCAAAATTGAATCTTTATCATATGAGAAGATCCCAATTTTTCAAAAACCACTCAAACAAGCTCAACTTTCAAAACCCAAGCATCTGCAGACTCACCAGCACCAACCTAGCACACCCACCAAAAATCTTTTCAAAATTCAAAACTTGAATTCTTGCGGCCATTTCATCAAACACTTTGTAGACACAAATCATCAAAATCTTAAACACTATTGTGAGCAGTGATTGAAGCCTAACTTGTCCCCTCTCTAGCTCACAACCATCTCAGTAGATCATCTAGCAAGTTAAACCAAGCACTAGCCTCAGTATAAGCTGGGCAATGACATCAATGGTGAACAGCCGAAGCTCACCATGCCACCCTAGTGGAGACAGCAAGCTAGAAGGAGATTTAGCCGTGCCAACCTTGTCTAGGAGGAAGCCCACCGTCCACCGCCACTCCATGTCCCAGCCGCGAGCGTTGCCAAACCCTGGACCACACGCACGGACTGCGCCCAGCTCGCCAGCAACCATGCCGAGCATGAGCCAGAGCGCCACACTCGACCGACGCCCACAGACCGCGCGCCGCCCTCGCCGCGTGCATACATGATTGCCACCAACCCAGGAGACCGCCAGACATCCCCGTTCGCCGCCCCATGCCGCACAACCACCGCTCGCCGTCGAAGACGCCGCCTCTGCCGTGCAGAGCATTGCGTGTTCCAGACCAAACCGCACCGCCCCTACGCGCGCATTAAAGCCGTAGAGCATCGCCAGAAGACCACCAAGAGATCGCCACCGCTGGCCATGCCTCTAGCCGCCCGTAGCCATGTCGCCACCGTCGCCTGCCCATGCCGTTCGGTCTCGTCGTCGCGACTATAAATAGATGCCACCCCCAGCCGAATTGAGCACACCATCTCACTCCCCTCTCCTCACTGATCGTGCCACCCTGTTCCCGAAGCAAGGCGAGCAGCACTTTGCCAGAATTTTGCCGGAGCCTGCCGCCTCTGGAGAAGAAGGGGGCTAGCGATTGGAGCCGCCCCAGGAGAAGTTGCCGGTACCAGGAGGTTCGCCGTCGTCGACTTCGTCGTTCGCCCGCCTCGCTGACCCTCGCCTGAGCCCCGGTGAGCCCCCAACGACCCACCTGCCGCGTTAGGTTTCTGTCTCGCCGGCGTTGCCCAACATCGACGATGACCCTCAGCCGTTGGATTAGAACCAGATCGAACGCACCACATCGCCCCATACCGCTTCGCACCCCCTGTCTCACTGACGCGTGGGGACAGTGACTTAACCAGCCCGCCTAAGCACTGTGCTTAGCAGGCCGGCCCAGTATCGCTTCCCGCGCAGCCCAGTTATTTGAATTTAACCCTTTCTCATTTTATTTCAAACACACTTCTGTACCCAGTTTCAAAAATCAACCCAGGTTTATTCAGTGAACCAAATTGAATGAAACCAATTTTATTAGAAAGGTCTGGGAATGCTGAATCCAAGCCCGTTGGATTCAAGTCATTTTGATCTGTAGATCATCCATGGTAAAAATAACAAGGCAGAAGATTTTCTGCATTCAAACATTTTTCAAATTTAAACCATAATAGCTTTTGAGTTGATTCCAACTCTCAAAAATCACATTTAACCATACCTTTCACAATATATAAAAATATATAGGTTTACCTACAGAAATAATGACCAAGTAATAAAAGAATTCCACATAGGAATTTCTAGCCACTTTAATTAATTAAAATAAAAGAGAAAAACCTTATTAAATTGTGACACCACTTTAAATCATATTCCCATGGACTAAAATATGTGGTGATGACATGTGTCAACATGATCCCATGTTTGATTTGGAGAATATTAAATCTTAAGTAGTTTTTCAATGAGTAGAAATTACTTTTCTAAAAATAAAAGGAATTAAACCAAGCTTTAAACTTGTAATGTTAGTGATGATGCTAGATCATCTATAGGACCCTTGTGTGTGATGAATGCAAGTAGTTAAGTATTGTTTGGTGATTGTGTACCTCGTATTTATTCATAGACGCTAGTACCGACCAAGGATACGAGGAGGAAGGAGGATACTACGAAGAAGAAGCCGAGGAGAACTTCAACCACTGCTGTGGTATCCAATACGAGGAGATCCCTATTTGTGTAAGACCTTATGTATGGTTTGTAATGGATGATGTACTGTGGTATCCAATGCTGTTATGTCTCGCAAAAATGGTAATCCTGGGATTGCGATGTATGGCATAACGGTCATCTAGGATTAAAAATCGGGGTGTTGACATGTGTCAATTATAAACACTCGTTTACATTAAGAGTTGTATAATTTTTTTCAATTTGAAAGTGTTCAAGAGTTGTGTCAAGTATAATTTTTTTAGTTTTAAAGTGTTCAAGAGTTGTGTCATTTATAAACACTCTTATACATTAAGAGTTTTTTTAATTTGAAGTGTTCAAGAGTTGTGTCATTTTCTTATTTATTATACATCTATGTCCCTAATTTTTAATTATAAACACTCTTTCACTAGATTGCAGCCAAGACATTAACTCGATAAACCAATTAAATCATCGGAACGGCTCGCCGGCTGCATTCTCCACTGCAAGCGCCCGGTTGCCATTTTGGTGCGAGATTTTGGTGCATTTTGGTGCGAGATCTAACCTTCTCTACGCACGGTTTCCATTGTCATCCTTCGTACAGGTCAACGGGACAACACCATACTACGGCCAGGATGAACGGGAGGCCGAAGTGAAGCTCGACAAAGGGCTGCCGTCGCTGGAGAAGGGCTGCCATCGCCGGATAAGAAGAAGAAAGGGGAGGCAACGACATGGGCGCGCGCACGAGGCTGGCTCACGTGGATAAGCTGTGGGTCCGACGCTCACGTGGATAAGTTGTGGGTCCCATGCTGATCTGGATAAGTGGAGAGAGGTGTCCACTACGGGAACCAACTAAACGCGGCCCCACTTGTCAGTATGTAACGGCAAGGGTCCCCTACGGGACCTGACAGACCGCAGCCCCACTTGCCAGCACGTAATGCCGAGGGTCCACTACGGGACCCGACTGAATGCGGCCCCACTTGTCAGCATCTAACGGCAAGGCTAACGGACAACGAGTTTCAGACCGTGCGAGAGTTCCATAATAGGAGATGGGCAAAAGTGAGGAAAAGTTAAGCGGCTGAGGAAAGCTAAGTACAACTAAGGAACCAAGGGCATGAAAATAGAAATCCCTATTTTTATTCCTATTAGCATTGTTTCCTAAGGATTCTATAAACCTAAGTCTACTAGGGAAAAATCTATTATACTACATCTGTAATCTGGAAGGTATCAAACCTTTTTCTAGCGCCGTTGCCGGGAAAGAAATTCGCTATCCTGGTGAGGTCACTAGAGACATTACTTTTAGATTTAATTTTTGTTTGTAGTTTATTTATTGTTATTAGTTTACTTTATTGTTATCTATTTGAAAACCCCAAAAATTAGTTACGTGTTTATTTGTTTGTCTTACTTTGAAAATACCAAAAGAAAAGAGCCATGTCTCAAAATAAACTTGGGGAGTATGCTACTCCTACTAATAATTTTATGCGTGCACACATTACTCAGCCCGTTGTTGATGCAAAAGCTTATAAGATAAAGCTTAACCTTTTGAGTTTGGTTTAGCACAACCAAGTTGGAGGGTCATCTACTGAAGATTCAGGTTTGCACTTAAATACATTTACTGAAATTTGCGACTATTGGAGATATTCCCAAGAGGCAATAATAAAGTGGTTATTATCATATCTTCATGCTTATGATAAATGTTTACATCCCATATGCTATAATTGTATTAACCGGAAACATTAATACTTGTGTGATTTGTAAACATAAAAAGTGTCCCTAGTAAAGCCTCTTATTAAACTAGCTTGTTGGTTAATATATGATCATGGTTTCCTGATCATGAACATTGAGATGTTATTAACAACAAGGTCATATCATTAGGGGAATGATGTGATGGACATACTCCTATAGTTAAGCGTAGCATAAGATCAAGTCATTTAAAATAGTTCACTTGCTATAAGCTTTCAATACATAGTAACCTAAATCCTTCGACCATGAGATCATGTTAATCACCATCACCGGATGGATGCTTTGATGACATTAAACACCACTTCATAACTGGGTGGTTATAAAGGTGGCATTGAGTATTCAAAAAGTATGTGTTGAGGCACATGGATCAAGAGTGGGATTTGTCCATCCATATGACAGATAGATATACTCTAGGCCCTCTCGTGGAATGTCATCCAATTGGCTTGCAAGCATGTGACTAGTTCACAAGGGATCACATATCACAGGAACGAGAAAAGAGTATTTATCGGTAACAAGGTTGAACTAGGTATGCAGAGATACCGACGATCAAACCTCAGATAAGTAAAGTATCGCGAGACAAATGGAAATTGGTATCATATGTAAATGGTTCATTCGATCATGAAGTAATGTAGAAATATGTGGGAGCCATATGAATTTCCAGATTCCTCTAATGGTTATAGATTGGAAAAGAGTCTCGATCATATCTGCATAATTCAAAAACCGTAGAGAGACACACTTAAGGATTCAATGTTGTTTAGTAGATATGGAATGTGAGTAAAGAGACCGAATGTAGTTCAAAGTCTCGGATGTGATCCAGGATATCACGAGGAGATACGGAATGGTCCGGAGAATAAGATTCATATAAGGAAAGTCCAATTCCGGAGTTCGGAAATGGTTCCGGTGTTTTCACCAGAATGTTCTAGAAGGGTCTAGAAGGTTCACCGATCCGGAAGGGGAAGGGTACATGGATGTGTCATGACAAAGTGGAATGGTTGCATCATGTCCTAGGTCACTTGGCTGGACACTTGGAAGAGAGAAATCAAACTCTAATTTGAAAGTCAAAAAGGCAGTTTGAAAAAGTCAAAGTGGAACATTGATTTCCAAGTGGAGGGAGGGAAGGAATCCTACCTAAGGGAGGAATCCTCCCTCTCCTTGCTACCGGCCACACAAGGTGGAGTTTGGGGAGGACTCCCCTCCCCAAAATGTCCCTCCCTCTCATAAATATAGGGGAAGGGGCGCCCCTTGCTCCCCATAAGAAACCCTAGGTCAGTCGCCAACCCCCTTCTAGATGCGGCTGCCCTAGATCTCCTCTAAACCGTCGTCTAGCTAATCCCTATCCGCCTGCTACCTCTAAACCCCTCGGCCCTCTAATCCCTAGATCACCGAGGCCCTCTCTCTACTCCACCATACCCGCTCCGGCTTAGGCGAAGCCCTGCGGGATCTCCCCTCTACTTCCGACACCACACCGTCGTGCTGCCGGAATCGTGAGGAGAGAGCCACAACCTCTGCTGCCTGCTGGAACAAGGGAGAGGAAGGTGTTCATCGAGTAACGTACGTGTGACCGACTGCAGGAGCGCTGCCGAAATGCGACGCCTGAAGGATCGTCTATGCGATCTTGAGATCGGCAAGTGAACGACTACATCACCCACGCGAATTTGCTATTGTTAAACGTTTTGGAATCTTCGAGGGTGAATACTCCATCGACTCGTTGCTACAATCTAGTAGATAGATCTTGGCTTGTATGTGTTCATGCGGTAGAATTTTTTTGTTTTCCATGCTACGAACCCCTACAGCGACATGATGCATATTAAGGATGTTGATCCAAATGCTATTAAATTACGATTGTTTCCTTTCTCTCTTAGAGGAAAGGCTAACGATTGGTTCTAACTCTACCTAAGGGCACTATCACATCTTGGGAGGAATGTACTAATTGCTTTATGACTAAAATATTTACCTTGGCTAAAACTATGCAACCAAGATCCAATATTATAAGTTTTAGACAAGAAGACCGCGGGCCACTAGCGCTTGCATGGGAAAGGATGAAATAAGCCATAATGAACTGTCCTAGTCATGGAATGGAAGAATGGCTAATATTGCATTTATTTTATAATGGCCTTAACCCAATGTCTAACTCTAGGCTAGATATTGCAGCAGGAGGAACTACCATGGGAAAGCAGGTGAGTATTGCGAAGAAACTACTTGATGATATGCAAAACAACATGCTCAATGGCATGTAGAAAGAACCTCAGAAAGGGTGAGTTCAATCACCGAGGTAAACAACGAAGAGCTTACTACAAAGGTAGATGAATTACTTAATATGGTAAAGGGTAAGGAAGATACCCAAGTTAATGCTATCTCTACCAATGTTAATGATGTTAATTTTATAGCTCATAGTCCATACAATCCTGCATGGAAAATCAAAAATTTGCTTCTAATATTCAAAAACATTATTCTAGTCCTGCAGGAGCTCTTTATAATAACTTCGATAATCACAGTGGAGCAAACCATGGTAATCTCTTGTTTATAACATACTGGTATAAATTTTATGCACGCTCAAACCAAGCAAAATAATATGCTTATTAAAATCATAGAAAACCATGAGACTAGTATTGGTAAATTATCTAATCAAGCCGTTGTAATTATAAATGTTGTGCAAGCTCTATAGGAAAGGACAAAGACCATATAAGCTCAAATGGGAAAGGTAGCTGAGATCCAAGCTCTCATACTTGAAAAATTCATTGGAAATCCCGAGCCAAATCCGGTGGAAGACCTCAAGATGATAAGTGTTGAAAATAATAAAGACAAGCCTGAAGAGCTAGATGATAGCAATGCACCAACACCCGCATATAACGTGGAAGATCTACTAAATATGATCACCGTTAAGAATTCTGGTATTGAAAAAGGTAACGATGCTACCCATCAACAATTTATTCAACAAGTAGCATCTAAAGTTAGAGAATTAGAAATGGAGTATAAAAGACTAACTGATAAGCTTCCTGCTAAGCTAGATGATATATTTGAGCCTAGTATTAAAATTAAGATTGGAGTTAATGAGATATCTGCACTTTATGATCTTGGTGCAAGCGTCTCAACAATTTCCAAAAGCTTATTTGATAAACTAAACTTGGGCCATTTGCAACTACTAAAATGAGACTCCATCTAGTTGATTCTACATTTAAGCAAGTTGTTGGGATTAAATAAAACATAGTAGTAGAAATCAAAGGCAGTCCTGCACTTATTGATCATGTTATAGTGGACATGCCCGAAGATCTCATAGCTCTTATAATTCTAGGTAGGCCATTCCTAAGAACTATTAAAACTTTAATCAATTTGCTTGAAGGGAATGTGAGAATAGGACTACCATCTAGAGATCCTTTTATAGTCCACTTCCCTAGAAAGAAGAAGGCCAAGCTTAATAATGATGATAGTATAATCACGCTGAAAGCTAATTTCTTTGGAGTGGGTGTTCTATTCATTAAACCTAAATGATCATTATCTGGGTGAAGCTAATTGACCTTAACTAGAAGTGCTTCATGGGAGGCAACCCATGTCAAATATTTTTTTTATTATTGTGTTAGTTTAGTTTAGTTTAGTTTTGTTTGTTCTTAATAAAGAGTGTTCAATAAGATCTTTGGAGAGAGCAGAAAAAAATTAAAGTAATCCTCAATTTTATATTTTACTAACACATGACCTTAAGTTAGAAAGCCTATGTTGTTGTTATTTTGCCTTTTGCGAAGATGTGCAAAGGCGCGTGAAGATACTAATCAATTTATTGAGATTTTACAACTTTCAGGTGTCATAACAACCACTGGTATGGTCGAAAATGACCGTACCGCGCGCCTCGTACCACATCGAGGCACTGAAAAATATAAGTCTCGATTTTTTATGAAGGACACAACGGTCATAACGACCGTTGGTATGTTCGGACGCGATCGTACCGCATGCCCGTACTGTATCATCGAGCAAATATCAGAATTGAAGCAAACATACAGGCCGCACAATGACCAGTCGTATGGGCGCGTGCGACCGTACCACACACCCGTACCGAGTTCACGCTGGAAGGGTTCCGTCGACCCAAAGTTTATCACTCGGTACGGGCAGGACCCGGTCGTATCGCCCGCCTGTAACATGTACTCGACATCCATATGAACCTAGGAAGAGGTAACCTAAAATTTCTAAAACACTATTATCTTTCTTCTACCTCGAAACACCACACTACCTCCATTGGATATTTAATTCTACTTGTTATTTCATCGATTCCTCACACTCAATCAATCTAAGGTATGTTTCTTCCCCGATCCCCAACTTATTTGCATCCAAATCTTGCTCAATCTTTCACCATTATCAATATAGACTTAGGTCTTGTTCTTGAGCTAATTTTGATATTGAGCATGTTTAGATAGTTTTTAGAGGAGATTCTTTTATAACTAGTGTAGAGAATCGTATATGCTATGTTTTTATTAGACTAACTCTTTGATTAGCTTTATTTATTATTTTTATTATTAGATGAATACGAGGAGTCGTACACGTGTGATGGCTGTGGCACAATCTACTCCACCCGTTGATACGCTAACCCCGATTCATTTGGAATAGAGTTCGCCGAGGACTTTCAGCTGATCCATTTCAACCGTCTCAAGCTTCGAGAAATCAAATCCACTAAGTGGGCGTGTCCCTTTATCCTGAACCAACTTGGTCTCCATACCGATTTTGATTTTCTACGCACCAATGTTGGTCTGTATGAATTTGTCTTTCGGGATTGTGCCACGTACTACCGCTTGACGCTTGAGTTTCTCAGCACTGTGACGCACACAGCGACATCTCGCTATTGTCTCGAGGAGCAACTTCCTGGAGTTGATCGCATCTATTTCCAACTCATGAACCGTGAGTACTCCTTGACACTCGACATATGCTCCACATCTTTTTTTGTAAGTCCTACATCTTTGGGTTACTTTAATAGAATGAGAATTCATGGAAACACAACCAAGGGAAACTAAATTGATCACTCTATTGTTCGTTATTTGTTTTATGTTACTGCTAATACCTTGCAGGCACGTGGTGAGTTTACTAAAGTTAATGAGGAGGACATGATGGTCCTCGCTTAAGCTGCAATTACTTACTGTAATTTGACGCAAAATTTGGGCGCACTTCTTTTATTTAATCTTCATCATCAAGGGCTTGAATCTCGTGGTCCCATATATGGAGGAGGGATGTTTTTCTACTCTTAGATCTTGTGGTGTGATTTCAAGAATCAATGGTAGATATTTTTTCGATATACCTGGAGCCGATCACTTGATCCATGCTCCTTTGCCTAATGGTCTCTTCTCTATTGAGGAGGGACGTTTGCGTTATGAAGCGCATGTTGAAGCAAGTCTACCACAACAAGAAGTACCTGTGGATGGAGAAGAGGAAGATGAAGGAGTGGAACAAGAAGGGCGCAAACAATATGAGCAGCCACCAAACTACTACACCACCTATGATGATATCTATGGCCTCAAAGGAAGTATCCAAAATATGAAAAACCTCTCCATCAACCTTCGAGATGCTACTGCCAACCTCGCCACTCAGTTCCATGATTGGAACAGCCAATGGAACATGGGTAACTATCCACCACGACCAAAATGAGCAACAAAAGGGCTTGCAGAAGCCTAAGCTTGGGTATGTGTCCCTAAGCAATTTAATTTGTGTAATAACAAGGTTGTACTCTAGCTCCTTGTGAGTTTTGAAACACTCATGTTGGTTCTTTGTTCCAACACTTTGCTTTTCCTTTTTAGTTTGCTTTTGTTTTTTTGTTTGTTTCGGTTTTAATTTGCTTATGTTTTCCTAATCACTTGCTTGGTCGCAAGTTCTTTTCTATTCTTTAAACCCCATCCTCGAAATATAAAAAAATAATTTTCCCTTTTTCCTTTTTCGTGAACATGGATTTAAACTTTGCCTCTTTGCATCAATATTATTACATGAGTGATTTTTCTTGAGTTTTGAAGGAACACATCCCTATAAGGCAGAGGATTATGAAGTCACTCATGAGAGGTGTGTCCTATGTCTCCCATCTTTGAAGTTTGAATTGTTTATCTTAGCTAGTCGATTTACTAATATGCTATGTTAGTGGGAGTAATTAAAAATAGTTAGAGTAAAGCTTATTATTTGTATGAATGATTAGTTGTGGAAGATTTTGCTCTAGTTATTGTAGCTAACCAACACTTGCCTTGGAAATAAATTTGCCAGACAGTATAATAAGAAAAGGTCTGAATATGACTTGTTTGATGTGTGATTGTCTAGAGAGTTTACCTTTGAAGATACTTAACCCCATAGACATTCTGATAGACTTGACGGCACTCTTGAAAGGAGTTGTTTGATTGAAATGAAGTCTAGTGGTAATTGTGATTGCATGCCAAAGTTAACCTTGTGGATCAAACCGTGATACTATTTAAAAAGTTCTTTGTTTTCCATGCACACCTTTGGATGCCAACAACTCGGTTAGCTTTTGAATGATCTATGGTATAACCCCGAATTTCGGCTATGAGTCAATGACATGGGTGGCATACATGTCACCATATGGAAAAAAATTATTGGTACTCTCAAAGGTTGTGCAGACCACTGTTTAAAAGCATCACTCAATGATCCTTATTGAGAAATATCCTTGCAAGAAGGAAGAAAAAAAAAAGAGAAAACGATATGATGATCCACATAACAAGTCTTTGGCATGATATCGTTACTACTTTATGATTTTTCTTTAGAAGCAATGATTGGAATAGTAGTTTTTTAGATAGTCTTTATTTACCGATGTGGGTGTCAACAAGACACTTCACTGTTATGCTACTTGGGACATGAACTATCTTACTCAATATTGCTATATTAAACATCCTAGTGTTCCTTGGCAAGCTGAGAGTTAACTAGAGGAATTGGATTGATTGTTACACTTCTAGTTATTTATACTTATATTAAACTCTACTTTGATTATCTTGAGTTATGAGAGCTTGTATAGTGTTCTTAGCATTTCTCTAACTTTGATGAGCTTTTCAATATGGAAGAAGTGCTGGACGCATATGGATACTAACCGTAAGTGAATTCATATTCTCATTATTTCAAGTTTAAATGTTGAATTCCTTATAGTTCTTTTGTTTTTTCTTGCTCGAGGACAATCAAGGTTTGAGCTTTGGGAAAGTTGATGGTTCCAAAAAGCGCCATCTTTCTCCGTGTTTAAACATTGTTTGACATAATTCTCTCTTGATTTGCCACTATTGACTAACTATTGCAAAGATATGCAAATCCTTTCTTTAATTTATTTTATGTAGGAAACCACACTTTTATTACAAAATCTAGAGTCATAAATGATGATTTTGAGGAAGTATTGACGACCAAGTATTCCTGGAGCTGAAGCCAGGCCACAGCCAGCATGACGACCACTGGTCCGGGCGTACCCCACCTGTACTGCCTGACCGTACGGGGTGGCGGAGGCTTGGTATCTTCAAACCCTATAATACCCATGAATATGCCTATATATTTTGAGGCCCCTACCTCTGCACGAAGGGCCGCCATTCTCAGATTGCATCACACCACCACCAAAGGATATCCACACCATAGTTCACCCCTTCCATCCCCCATCCTCTCCATTAGCCATATCCATTACTTTGTACTTGAGATCTCCCTATGATTTGGCGACCATTGTAAGAATATTTGATTTCAGTCTAAGTATTGCACAATATTTTCTATCCTTGATCTTATTGTTATGAGTGAGTAGTCCTCATGGGCCGTGGGTTGCGGAGAAAACTCGCAGCGTTTATGTGTATTTAATCTATGGGAGAATTGTGTATTGGTTTGTAAGAGGTATTTGTATCATTTGTTTCTTTGTCTCTTGCCTCGATCTTTGGACTTGTAGGTACCCAAGATCCCGAAGATTGATCAAGGCTTGAGGTGAGATGCTTGGCAAGCGATGTAACACCCTCAGAATCGGCCCTATGCAAGTTTCAGCGATTCCCGCCAAACCCGCATAGAAACGATTCAAAGGTGCCCACCAGGCACTTTCGTGCGGGTGGAAAACGAAGTAATAACATTACACAACAGTCCTCGATGGGACCCACAGAACAGATATATACACAACAGCGACTCAAAGAGTCAAGAATACAGATATAATATGCAAAGATCCAAATCACCTTGAAACGATAGAGCGTCTAGCTACGGACAAGAGGAAAATGGGGCTAAGAGCCCTGAAGAATAACCAATGGCGTCCATAACCCTGCCCAGGCCAAGCCGGAAGGGTAACCCTGCTAACGACGTCGATCTCAAACCTGCTTAAACAAAAGGGGTGCCGACAAAGGGCAAAGGAAAAGAGGAGCGTCAGTACTGAGGCCAGTACACGGCGAGACTAGAATTCGGCGGTCCTCGCCTACATAGGTATGGTGGACTGAGCGGCAGCAGCAGCATGCACTAAACAACCTATAGAGACTCAATACAACTGGCGGCTATCAGAGAGGGGTGAGAAAGACCTATTCGATCCAACCTGATTCTAACACCAAACAATCCCATCCTGGTATTTCCCCCTCGAGACCAAACGAGGAAGTCAACCGAGGAACTCACACGGTTGGCAGTTTTATTTATTCAGTTATCGTTGCAGTAATTACTAGTCAGGTGTAGATAATCATCCTGATAAAATAAGCAGTGGGCCATTTTAGTTAAGCATTCCGTTGTAGTTTCAATACTTACTAATCAGATACAATTAGCATGAGATAACCCAAAACCCAGCAGTTGTTGGTACTTTTATTTAGCCATTCCGTTATAGTTGCATTACTTACTAGTCAGATACAATGGTCGCTGGCGACGACCCAAGCAAGCAATTGTTGGCAGTTTTATTTAGCCATTCCATTATAGTGAAGCTGATTACTAGTCATGATAAAGTCAAATTTATAGCACTACTTTAGTTATAGTTGTCTATGATCGAGATACTGTGCTCCAAGTCGTCCATAACCGCAGACACGGCTTTCAGAAAGTTTTAACCCGGCCGGGGTGCACAAATAGCAACACACACACGATCAACCTCGGAAAAACCAAATCAAAACCCAACGAGGCTTTCACGACAAAGCAATCACAGGATTCAGAAATATTTCAGGGGGCCACCCCATTGAGTAGACCCGCAACGAAGTAAGCTAGCTCCGAGACGGACTCAAGGTTTGCGACAATGGCTGTAAACGACTGGGAACCCAAAAGTGTGGCTGGGCTTGTCGATACCGCGAAAACACTCCGCTTACCTAAACAGTAGTGTGCTCCTCGCACAATCGTAAATAAAGCAGTAAAACATGGCATAAGTACAGGATCGTAAATAAAACCTCAAACTAGTTTGTGGCCCCAAGAAATAAGACTGAATCAAGCTCTGGATAAGGGGGGCCCATACTCCCCATATGTGGATAGCGCGAATATTCAAGGAACAGGTATCAAGTACTCGGGGTCCTACGGGACACAAGTGGGCGGTCGGAAACCAAATGTTATCTATCACCCACCGATGCCTCTGCTTACTTACTTCAATTTTAGTTATTAAACAGGAATTAAAGTGAACGAAAAGTAAAACCATGATCATCTCCAACAACAACATGCGGCAATACATCAACAACTGTGGCACTGAACGACACGCAACAGCACTTGAGAAAGCGACTACGACGCGCAAGTCCAAACTATCTACCAAACAATAGGTAATAGGATGTGTCCAAGGCAATATAGGGCTGCACGGTATATCACAGGTACGGAAACTAAAGCATCGCAACACAGATAGCAATAGATCAACAGGAGGGAATAAATACGATAAAAGTAAGATAGGTAGAAAGGGGGAGATGCTCGCCTGAAAAGCATTGTCGAAGGATCAACAGAAGATCGGGGCGAAGCTCACATCAACTCAACGGCCTTATCCGCGAAGAGCCAAAACACTAGAACAAACACCGGATGCACTATTTAATTCAAAGGCAGAAGATCGGCATGATGCATGTATGATGCATGACATGGCAAAAGTGCGATGCAATTAGGTCAGATTAAGCGGAACCGGGGGTCCCGACAATTATTCAGGTGGTTCATGTGATTTATCTACCCCGCAAATTAAATGTTGTTTAACAAGGCAGAATATATCACCGGTTCGCTACACAAATATAAATGAGGCCAATATAAGGCTAGATTTGCCCGCATATGGGCCCCATATTTAATTATGCAGTGAATCGGCATAGTGCCCCCAAACCATAGACAAGGATGCATGCATGAACAATTTAATATGCGACAAGTTGTATTATATTATAAAATAGGGTTTCAGGAAGGGGTTCACACATTAGAGGGGTCTCGACGGTCTTGGGGTTCCGGGGTTCAGGGTCCGGGTTCGGATCTGGGTTCGGTCTCGGCGGGAGCGTTCTCGGATAACGGGGTAGATCTTGGCGGATCCGCGGTGGTCGGGCCATGTTGTCGGTCTTGTCGTCTCGCGCGAAGATCTTGGTGTCCGGGAAGAAGGACTCGGTTCGGCGTCAGGGCGCATCGGACCCGCCCTGGTCGGTGTCGTTCTTGTCGGCCCGCGCAGTTGACCTTGGTGTCGGGGAATCTTCAGGCTCGGCCATCAGACCCAGGTAGACGAACTTGTGGTCCATGACGAAGTACTTGTATTTTGGCTTCGAGCGACGTTGACGATCTTGGACCGGTATCGAGACCTTGTGAGTGGCACGATGCACATCCTTGCAAAACGTCGGCGACGAGTCGGTCTTGGCATCTGGCTGAAGTACTTGGCATATCCGAGATGAAGCGCTTATCGTTCCATGTGGCGGTCTTGGCGTCCGAGCGACGGTCTTGTCGCATCCGCGGTCTTCGCGGGTTTCGGCGAACTTGGCGTGTCGAGGTCGGTTCTCGGGCCCAGGAAGGCGATCTTGGTGCTCGGGTTCGGCGGTATTGGTCTTCGGGCTCCGTGAACGGGGCGTCGATTCCGCGTCTGTGAAGGAGATCTTGGCGCGGCACCGGGTTCGGGATCTATCTTCGGCTTCGGGGAACGGTCTTGCGGTCCGGGAAGGCGATCCGAGAGGTAGAACTTGTCGGTGCACAACAGAGTTGGGCATCTGATTTGGCCGAGAACGACACAAGAGGGTCTGCCTTAGATGATGCAAAGGACTCGCAGCTGAACATGAACACATCCATCAGGGGCTTCATCCAAGAGCACCAAGCCAGACAGCGCTCACAGCGGCGGTTGACGGTGAAGTGGGCCCGCGGATGAAGGTTACAGGGCAGCTGGAGCGAAGCAGAGGAGACCCTGCGGCGGCGGACGCTTCTGCGCATGCGGTGGGGGCGATGGCGACCTGCAGGCAAGATGACTGAGGCGGGCGGCCGGGGGCGGCTCCGGCCCTGGCGGCGGCTCGGCTCAGGGACGCACGGGGCGGGGCGGAGGAGCTCTTGGCGTCGAGGAGGGAAGGCGGCGAGGCGACCTGACGGTGGCGGCGGCTGAGGTGAGGTCGCTGGTGGCGGAGCACGGCGACGAGGGCGAGGCCGAGGTCGGGAAGGCGACGGTGGAGCGGACGCGGGGAGCCGCTGGCGGCGGCGCCACGCGAGGAGGAAGGGCGAGGTGGAGGCGGCGAGCGGAGGGGGAAACGCGAGACGGCCTTGGCAGCGGGGTGCTGGCGGCTTGGCGAGGAAGGAGGGACGGCGGCGGCGACTGCGCCGGCTCGGAAAGGTTCGAGGCGGTGGCGGTGAAGGTTGGGGGCGCCGGGGCGAGGGGGAACAGGGGCGGGGCTAGCCGCGGCGGGGGGGGGGAGCGGGACGGCGAGCGGGGCGGGGCGGCGATGGTCGGAGGGAGAGAGGGCAGCGCCGGAGGCAGAGGGGCGGTCAGGAGCGGACTAGGGAACGCGGTGAGGGAGAGGGGCGCGCTGAGGGAGGAGAGAGGAGGGTGGGGCCTGGGATGGGGACAGGTGCGGGGTGCGGTCAGGAAGGTGGGGTCATGGGCCAGGGGTGGGTCGGGTGCGCCGGTGGGGCCGGGCTGTAAGTGGGGGGTGGGCAGGTGTGTCTGGGTGAGTGCGTGGTGTGGGCTGTGTGCGTTGTGCTGAGGTGGGGAGGGGGGTGAGAGAGAGTGGCCAAGTGGCAGATGGGGATTGGTAGAGGGGAGGGAGAGGGCGAGGTGGCGGTCCGGGATTGGAGGGGGTGAGGTGGAGAGGGGCTGGGTAGTCTAGTACAGGGTGACTTAGGGATTTAGGTGGGACTGGTTAGATATTTTAGGATTAAGGGGTGGACCGTTTTTATTTCTGGGGGTGGTCGTTCGGGTCGAATCGGCCCGTTCGACTGCCCCCCCTAAAAATAATTAAACATTTTATTTGTTTTAAACGGGCCGTTTGCAACCCGATAGCAGACAAAGAAAAATAATCCGGAGACCCGGGGTTTTGTGTTTGAACAAAGACGGGGCGTTTAGAAAACAAAACTGGGTTTTTCCGAAATAGTTTTATGCAAGCAAATGCAAGATGATGACGATGCTCAAATGCAATGTGGCATGATGACATGAGCATGCGGTCATGACGATGCAATGCACAAAAACAACGCGATTTTCTAGTAGTGGTTTTGCGGGATGCCACAAGCGAAGATCTCATAAGAACCTCAGTGACACCAAGGGTAGTACGATCTTTGCTTAGCGACCTATTTGGGATCACAACAACATCAACACTTAATGCTTTGATCTGTGTTTTTGCACTTAATAATCATTTGTAGCCTGTTGCTTCGCGGTGCACTATAACATCCCAAAAATATTAAGCAAGATTATCAAGTTCTAATCACCCAAGTTTAGGGTTAACAAAAACTTTTATTATTAAAATTAATATGAATGCATGTGTGTGTGTGATTAATGCATGAATGAGTGAAATTGCCATGTTTGATTGCTATGAATAATAAGGATTGGTTTAAAGATGAACACAACATCATCTAGATCATTTCCAAGCAGAATCAAATGAAGAGAAAATCAAATATAAGAAATATGAGCAAATGATCATTTTGGCCAAACTTGTTCACTAGACCACTTTGGGTGTTCCTAGTCAAAGATTTTTAACAGAAATAAATCCAACTCTTTTCACCCCTTGCTATACCAAGTGAAAGTGAACCCAAGAAAACTCAACAACTTACAGAAACTATTTTCAAATCCATTTGAGAGGCATTCAAAAATTGAATCCTTAATAGATACTAAGATGGCCATTTCTCAAAAACCAACCAAACCACTTCACCTTGCCAAACCCAAGAAACCAAAGACTACCAAGCATAAGATCAAAACACTCACCAAAATTCATCCAAAAATTTAAACTTTGAATTCATGCGGCCATTTCAGCAAACACCTGGTGAGCATAGTAATAGCTGCCAAACTATTATTGTTCTTGATCAATGCCTTGTCAACCCATTGCCCCCAATTCACTCCCTGGTCTCCCCCAGCACCCAGCATTGCATTGAAGCCGCTACCCCTTCACTGCTTGGACCAGTGCCACGTCACCCGAAGCTCACTCGCCGGTCGACCATGGACAACTCGTAGTAGGAAGCGCCGCGCCCGTCTATAATGTCTAGGAGACAGGCCACCGTCCACCACCAGTCCATGTCCACCCTCGCTCGTAGCCAAGCCATGGACCGCCAAAAAATCGCCGTGCCCATTTTCTCTGCGCCATGCCGAGAGCACGCCAGAGCGTCGCAGCCGACACGCGCGCACATGTCGTGCCTCGTCCTCACCACGCGTGCCTGCACTCGCTGCGACACTAGCTACCTCCTAGACATGCCCGTTCGCCGCCGCGCGACACGAAGCCCCTATACGCCGTCTCGAACACCGTCGTCCCGCACAGAGCACGAACCGTTGGAGACACCACCGTTCCTCGACCGCCCCGTGCCGCGCCTTTAAGCCCGTGACGACCGCCAGGAGACACTGCACCGTCCTACGCCCTCAGCCATGTTGTTGGCCCTCTGTATCGTCGTCATCGACGAGCCCTAACCATGTCGTTCTGCCCCTCTCGTGGGTGTATAAATAGAGGCCACCCCCATCTCAATTCACCACACCATATCACTCCCCTCTCTCAGAACCACCCGTGACCCTTCCCCGGAGAAAGGCGAGCACAAGCCCGCTAGAATTTGGCCAGACTCCACCGCTACAGAGGAGGAGAGGAGTCATTGATTGGAGCCACCCCAGGAGTCGCCGTGACCACCGTTCGAACCATCGTCATCACCTTGTTCGCCCCCATTGCCGACCCTAGTTGGAGCCCTGGTAAGCCACCACGTACCCCCACCATCGCCGTTAGGGTTCAGTCTCGCCGGAGCTGTGCGACGAAGACGACGAACCATAGCCGTAGATCTTAGTCTAATCGTAGGGCTTAGATTGAAACTTACCGCTTCGGGTTAAATGAGCCACTGACTAGCAGGACCCCCTGTCAGCAGCCCGCCATGCGTGCGTAGTGCAGTTGGGCCGGCCCATTTCCTTTCCCGCGCGTAGCCCAGTGATTCAAATAGATATTTTCCATTTTAGTTAAATCCTAGTTCAGTCAGTAGATTCAAAAATCAATTCAAAGAGATTTACTGAACCAAATTACATGAAATCAATTTTGTTAGAAAGGTATTCAAATTATCAATCCAAGCCCTTGGATTCAAACCATTTGAAATTATAGATCACCTATAGTAAATATAACAAGAAAGAGCCTTTTCCACATTCAAACATTTTTCAAAAATCAACCATAAATGATTTTTGAGTGTTGGAATCAACTCAAAAGCATTTATGGTTGATTTTTGAAAAATGTTTGAATGCAGAAAAGTCTCTGCCTTGTTATTTTTACCATAGATGATCTATAACTCCAGATGGTTTTAATCCAATGGGCTTGGATTAAAAATTTCAATACCTTTATAACAAAATTAGTTTCATGCAATTTGGTTCAGTGAATCTCCCTGAATTAATTTTCAAAACTACTGACAGAACTAGGTTTGAACTAAATTGGAAAATGATTGTTTGAATTCTTGGGCTACGCGCGGGAGAGTTACTGGGCCGGCCCAATCTACACAGCGTGGCGCAGAGGGCGACTGGCAGAGATGTCCCACTGGTCAGCGGCTCTAACTACGGTAAGTGGTAAGTTGCAATGTCGGTCGTGTGATTAGAACCTGATCTAATGGCTGAGGTGTGTCGTCTCCGTCAGGCAGCGCCGGCGAGACTGAACTCTAACGTGGCGGTGGGGGTCGTGTGAGGCTCACCAGGGCTCCAGCTAGGGTCAGCGTTGGTGGCCAACGATGTTGTCAACGATGGTGTTTCGAACAGTGGTTGTGGCTGCTCCTAGGGCGGATCCAATCAACGACTCCACTTCTCCTCCTCCGCGGCAGACTCCGGCCAAATTCCGACGATGCTAAGCTCGCCTTGCTCCAGGGAGAGGTGTGGGAGGTTTCTGAGAGAGAGGGGAGTGAGATGGTGTGGCGAATTGGGGCTAGGGAGGCCTCCTTTTATAGCCGAGCGAGAGAGGCAGTGCGGCATGGGCAGAGCTCGTCGGGGTCGGCGGTACAACGAGCTAATGGCATGGCGGAGGGTGTAGGCCGATGCGCCGTCTCCTGGCGATGCTCAAGGACTTAATGGCGCGGCAAGGTGCGGTCGAGGTTGGTCGGAACGGGCTAGTACTCTGATCGCCACCAACGGTGGTTTTGAGGATGCATGGGTGCTACGGGTCGAGCGACGGCGAACAGGGATGTCTGGGAGGTTCCTGGTGTCGCGGTAATTGCAGGCACGGGCGGCGAGGGCGAGGCGCAGCGTGTACGTGCGTGTCGGGTGTGTCGCTCTGGTGTGCTCTCGGCATGGGGAAGAGACATTGGGAGCGGCTGTGCTAGGGTGGTCTAGGTCCTGGCTGCGTGCGAGGGCTGGACAAGGGTGGCGGTGGACGGTCAGCTGCCTCCTGGAAATGGTGGCTAGGCGCGGCGCTGGCTCCTGCTAGCTAGCCATGGTCGGCTGACAAGAGGGTGCTCGAGTTGCCATGGCACTGGTGCAATGGTAGCTTGCTAGATTGTTCATTGCAGGTGTGCTCACTGGGGGAACAAGGGTGAGCAAAGGGAGACGAGAATTAGACAAGCCTTTGATCACAAACAGTGATAGTTAGGCAGTGTTTACTGTGTTCACCAACTATTTGATGAAATGGCCGAAATAAATTTAGTTGAAATTTTTGAATGAATTTTGGTGAGTGTACTGGTCACATACTTGGTAGTATCTGGTTGCTTGGGTTTGTCAAGTTGAACTGGTTTGAGTGGTTTTTGATAAATGGTGATCTTAGTACCTACACTTGATTCAGTTTTGAATTTTCATTTGAATAGATTTGAAATCTGTTTCTGTTGTTTTGCAAAGTGGGCTTGGATTCACTTGTACTTGTTCTAGCAAGGGGTGAAAAGAATTTGATTTGTTTCTGTTAGAAAACTTGGACTAGAAACACTCAAAGTGGTCTAGTGAACAAGTTTGGCAAAAATGACCATTTGCTTATATTGTTTATTTTTGATTTTCTCTTCATTTGATTCTGCTTGGAAATGATTTAGATGATGTTGTTTTCATCTTTAAACCAATCCTTGCCATTCATAACAATCAAACAAGTCATTGAAAGCATTCATGCATTCATCACATACACACATGCATTCATATTAATTTTTAACAACAAAAGTTTTTGTTAGCCCTAAACTTAGGTGATTAGAACTTGATAACCTTGATTAATATTTTTGAGATGTTACAAACCTTCCCCCCTTAAACAAAATATCATTCCGAGATTTGAGAAAAAGAGAAAACTAGGATTTAAAGAGATCTAGAAACTCAGTCTTCTCGCTCCTAGGTAGCTTCTTCTTCAGTATGGTTACTCCACTGGATCTTGAGAAACTTGATACTCCGGGTTCTGGTAGTTCTGAAGGCTTCCTACAAAATACGAATGGGTACTTTAGGATAGGTTAGGTCATCTTTGAACTCTATGGTTCTGTGATTAATATTCTTGAAAACTTTGGTCTTCTCCGGGACTTATAGACATTTCCTCTGGCAGTTCCAGTTGATATGATACTTCTCCTCGGCGATTCAAAATCTTGAAGGTTCCGATATATCTCGGGGCTAACTTTCCTTTGAGTTGGAAACATTACATTCCTTTCAATGGTGATACTTTCAGATATACAAAATCTCTGATATTGAAGGCTAGGTATCGACGTCTCTTGTCGGCATAACTCTTCTGTCTGGATTGGGAGGTCTTGAGGTGCTCATGGATCTTGAGAACTTTCTCTTCGGTTTATCGTAGGATGTCGGGTCCAAAAATATGACTCTCTCCTACTTCCGACGAATTCAAAGGGGTACAACACTTCCTTCCATACATGAACTCAAATGGGGCCATTTGCAAACTGGCTTGGTAACTGTTGTTGTATGAAAATTCTGTGAAAGTCAAATAGTCTTCCCATTTCGATCCATATTCCAACACACAAGCTCTCAACATATCTTCGAGTATCTGGTTTACTCGTTTCGTTTGTCCATCAGTCTGAGGGTGATAAGCTATGCTGAAATCCAGTCTTGTTACTAATCCTTCTTGGACTTTCTTCCAAAACCTCGAGGCAAACTGGGTTCCTCGATCCGACACAATGTTCTTGGGGACTCCATGCAAACTGACTATTCTAGCAATGTACAACTCTGCTAGCTTCGAACTCTGATAAGTGGTCTTGACAGGTAACAAATGGGCTACCTTGGACAATCTATCCACTATGACCCAAATAGAGTCATTTCCTCTATTAGATGTAGGCAAACCAGTGATAAAATCAATTCCAAGTGAATTCCATTTCCATTCCGGAATCTGCATTGGTTGCAAAAGTCATGCGGGTTTCTGATGTCCCGCCTTGACTCTCTGACAGATATCACATTTGGCTATGTAGATTCCGACTTATCTCTTCATCCTATGCCACCAAAATTGCTCCTTCAAATCCTGATACATCTTCATTCCTCCAGGGTGGATAGAATAAAGAGTATCATGGGCTTCTTTCAAAATAGCTTGCTTCAACTCTGAATCTACTGGTACACAGATACGTTCTTTGTACCACAAACTCCTTCTCCATCTTCGGTGAATCCGGGTACTTTTCCTGTACCAATACGACGTTTGATTCCGTTGATACTAGCATTTCCTTTTCGTGCCTCCTTGATCTGGCTGATCAAAGTGGGTTGAAGTTCTATGCTAGCCAAAAATCCTTCACTTACTAGCTCCATTCTGAAATCTTCCAACTCCTTGTGCAAACTTGGTTGCTCCTTCAAAATCATGGTGTTCAAGCGATATGGCAATCTGCTAAGAGCATCTGCTACCACGTTGGCTTTACCGGGGTGATAGTGAATGTCAAGATCATAGTCCTTGATTAGCTCTATCCATCTCCTTTGCCTCATATTCAGCTCCTTCTGGGTGAAAATATACTTCAGACTCTTGATCTCCGAATAAATTTCACAACGGTTACCCATGAGGTAATGCCACCATGTCTTCAAGGCTAAACCTACAGCTACTAGTTCGAGGTCATGGGTAGGGTAATTTTGCTCATGTTTCTTCAGTTGTCGGGATAGATATGCTATGACTTTGCCTTCTTGCATCAACACACATCCGAGACCGATTTTAGATGCGTCACAAAACACATCAAAATGCTTTATGATATCCGGCATAATCAAGATTCAGGCTGAAATCAATCTCTTCTTGAGTTCTTGAAAACTTGCTTCACATTTGTCCGTCCATTCAAACTTCTTATCTTTCTTCAACAATTGGGTCATGGGTCTTGCGATGCTCTAAAATCCTTCTACGAACTTGCGGTAATATCCCGCTAATCCGAGAAATGCACGAACTTGGGTTTTGAGTGGTTGGGTCTTGCCATTCTTCAACATCCTTAACCTTGGCAGGGTCGACAGCAATTCTTCCTGCCGACACGATATGTCCTAGGAATCCTACTTCCTGTAACCAGAACTCAAATTTGGTAAACTTGGCATACAACTAATGCTCCCTAAGGGTTTCAAGGATGGTCCTTAGGTGCAGCTCATGTTCTTCTTTTGATTTGGAATAGATCAGAATGTCATCAATGAAAACAATGACAAACTTATCCAGGAAGTTCATAAAAATCTTATTCATGAGGTTCATGAAATAAGCGGGGGCATTGGTTAATCCAAAAGACATGACAGTGTACTCATACAGTCCATATCGGATGGTGAAGGCAGTCTTTGGAATATCCTCTGCGCGAATCATGAGTTGATGATAACCAGTTCTAAGATCAATCTTAGAAAACACTTTGGCACCGATCAACTGGTCAAATAGGTCTTCTATCTTTGGCAGTGGGTACTTGTTCTTAATGATGACATCATTCAGCTTCCGATAATCCGTGCACAGACGGTTACCTCCATCTTTCTTATCCATAAATAAAACATGTGATCTCCATGGCGACGCACTTGGTTGAATCAGGCCTATCTCCAGCATAGCATCCAGTTGCTTCTTCAGCTCCACTAATTCAGATGGGTTCATACTATAAGTGTCGTGGTATTGAACGGCAAATGCTACTGGGGGTAGCTTACGTAGAGGGAGCAAGGCGACGTAGGAGAATCCGGGAGCGAGATTGGCACACGATGTACCCAGGTTCACGTCCCCTTGGTGGAGGATCGCTACGTCCTGCTATCAATCCAGTATATGATCATAGATTGGTTTACATGGGAACCGTCGTAAGTGGAGGGAGAGACTAGATCCAATCTAATATGGTAGAGCCTGCCCCGTGGGGGTGCCCCTGGTGGCTTTATATATGCAGCCAGTTAGGGTTTACAAGTATTTGGTGGGCTTTGTATCCAAGTCGCCGTCTTGGGCCTCTAGTCGGCGCCAGTCGCCTGGTTGCAGCATGCGCCAGTCGCCGTATTGGGCGAGTCGACCCGCTCAGGGCTAGGTTCCAGTCGGCTCGATCCAGCTGGCGAATCCGCTTCGTGGGTATACCCCGATTGGTATTCCCCCATCAGTAGTCCCCGAGCGCATTGTCGATTCGACGTGGGCTTGAGGCAGGGCACGAAGAGTCTTGACGATGGGTCGTGGCGAATCGGCGACGAGCTCCTGAAAAAAAAAAGAACCGTGAAGCGTGAGGCAGTCGGCGTGAGCCAGTCGGTGATGGCCAGTTGTCGAAAGACGCAGGGTGTCGGTGAAGCCGCCAGTTGGGGCGAGTCTACGACCATGGAGTGCACCGAGTCCCCGAGCGCGGCAGGTGGCGAGGTCAAGCGACCGACGAGTGCTGAGTCCCCGAGCGCGGCGAGTGGCGAGGTCAGCGACCGGCGAGTGGCGCTATCTATAGCGCGCCGAGTCCCCGAGCGCGTTAAGTACGCAAGGGCGAGTCCGCGTTGGCGAGTCCCCGAGCGCGTAGAGTACGCGAGGGCAAGTCCGTGGTGGCGAGTCCCCGAGCGTGTCGAGTACCCGAGGGCGAGTCCGTGGTGGAGAGTCCCCGAGCGTGTCGAGTACGCGAGGGCGAGTCCACGGTGGAGAATCCCCGATCATGGAGAGTACGCGAGGGCGAGCCACGGTCACGGAACCACGCATACACGCAGCATGCCTAAGAGTAGTCCCCGAGGCTCGAGTTGGCTTGTAGAGGCGACTCGAGGCTCTTTAGAGATGCATATTCTGAAAATAGTAGTGGTTGCTGCCGAGCATGGCGAGTGGCAAGGTCGAGCAACCGGCGGGCGTCGAGTC
The DNA here is from genome assembly GCA_916181665.1 of Avena sativa. Classification (NCBI taxonomy): domain Eukaryota; kingdom Viridiplantae; phylum Streptophyta; class Magnoliopsida; order Poales; family Poaceae; genus Avena; species Avena sativa. Next base: position 472,137,205 of record OV702285.1, read on the forward strand.
CCCGAGCGCGGCGAGGGGCGAGGTCGAGCGACCGGCGAGCACCAATCCCCGAGCGCGGCGAGTGGCGAGGTCGAGCGACCGGCAAGCGCCAAGCCCCCGAGCGCGGCGAGTGGTGAGGTCTAACGACCGGCGAGCGCCGAGCCCCCGAGCGCGGCGAGCGGCGAGGTCTAACGACCGGCGAGCGCTGAGCCCCCGAGCGCGGCGAGCGGCGAGGTCGAGCGATCGGCGAGCGCCGAGTCCCCGAGCGCGGCGAGCGGCGAGCGCCGAGCGCCGAGTTCCCGAGCGCGGCGAGTATCGAGAAAGACACCGTTTTGCTGAGAAGGAGGAAAAGGTACGGCTGCAATAAGGTGTATTTATGAAATATATTGAACATTTGTAAGACGTGCAAAATGTAGATGTTGAAGAAAATGCACTTTTGTTATGTGGATCGATAGGCAGTATGTAAGGTTTATGCATGTCTTTTCATGAGTAGGCAGACCTCCAGCATCAAACGCTTGTCGGGTAACAGGGACGCGATGCCAGACTGTTGAACTCGAAGACAAGGTCGGCCTTTTGGTACCCAGCCTCACTACTTCGACGGACGCGAATAAACATCATACAAAACTGAAACCAATCCCAAATATGATTTTGATCCCTAAAAGGGTCATATGTGACTGCATGGTCGGCTTTGGAGAATGAATGAAGATGCATATTTGTTTTGGACTCATAGCATAGCATGTACGAGTGTAAAGAAACTTAGTTGTTAGTATGGCAAGTCCGGGCGAGTCCGCGGTGGTGAGTCCCCGAGCGCTTTGAGTACGCAAGGGAGAGTCCCGGAGCGTGGCGAGTCCGCGATGATAGCGAGTCCGCGAGGGGAGAGTCCCCGAGTGTGGCGAGTCCGCGATGATTGTGAGTCCGTGATGATGTTGATTGCGCTGTTTTGTTAGCGAGTCTCTCGTCTTGGCCCGGGGGGCCAGTCGCATGGCGACTCCAAAGATGGCTCTCGACTTGGCGTTCTTCCTGGACGATCCGAGGCTCGGGTTGCGAGTCCTCGTCTGCAGTACTTGGCCATGCGAGTCGCGCTATCTAGGGTTGAGGAGGACATGGTGCTGTTTGTGTAGCACTGCCATTTGTCTTGGCCCGAAAGACCAGTCGAGCAAGGCGACTCCAATGATGGCTCTCGGTTAGCGTTTTTCGTGGACGAAACGAGGCTCGGTTTGCGAGTCCTCGTCCGCACTACTTGTCCATTGCGAGTCGCTCTTTCAAAGGTTGACAAAGGCGAATTGATTTTTCCCGAGGGGAAGAGACGTCCAGTGGTGAGTCCATGCAGCGTGGCAAGCGACCCTCTCTGGCGACTCGGACGATGAAGGTCCCTTAGTAGGCGCGGCGTACGCATTTGTCGTAGCGGACAGGGTCGCACGGCGTTTAGCCGGAAAAATTCGACGCAGCGGACGGAGGTCGCGCTATGGTGAAGTCGACGCGGCGGACACGGGGTCGATGCGGCGGACGGAGGTCGCGCTATGGTGAAGTCGACGCGGCGGACTCGGGGTCGACGCGGCGGACAGAGGTCGCGCTTATGGCGATGTCGACGCAGCAGGCGAATCCGCACTGGGCGAGTCCACGACAGATGAGTCCCCAAGCCTAACGAGTCCGCGTTTAAGCGTGTCCGTGTTTAGGCGAGTTCCGTAGCATGGCGAGTCCGCAATGGACGGGTCGCCGGACGTGGCGAGTCCGTGGCGGGAGGATCCACGAGCGTGGCGAGTCCGCAGGGATGAATCGCGAGAGGCGAGGCGAGTCTCCCGAGTATGGCGTTTAGCCAGAAGGAGCAGACGTGGATGACTTGATCGGACCATAGACGGAGTCGATCGAGCATGCTTTATTATTGCTGCTCACACGCACGATTTGTTCCTCGTAGCCGAATCAAACGAGATATTAGTATCCATATCTATTCATACGATCTCAACTGATTTAAACGAGTGCAAAGACTGAACAAGCAAATGAGAGGATACAAAGTAGGCAAATATTAGGAAATTTATAACTGATCTAAACATGCTTTGCTATGTGAGCTCTATTCGTCAATTGATCTCCGCCGGTATTAGTATTTCGTACGTACATACCGTAACAATTAAAAAAAAAAGGAAAGGAATCACCGATCGTGGATCGAGCAAATCGTTTTTCTCTTTCATTAACTGAAGCTGCACAGGCGCGTGTTGCCGCCCAGGCGCTCGCTCGTCTTACATGGACGTACTGTGTCGATTGATTTGTTTCTCGTACGTAGTACAAATAAAACGATCAATTAGTATACGTGACCGATTATATGATCTTAATTGAGGATAAAGCCTGATACAAAGTAGGCAAAGATGCTTTATAACCAATCTATGCATGCTCTGCTGCACTATTTTGTCAATTAATCTAATTGTTCTAGCAGGCACCAGTATTTCATACAGTACATAATAATAATTAAAAAGAGTAGATGAAAGGCATCACCGATCGTGGATTGAGAAATTCGCTTTTCTCTTCCTTTGAACCGAAGCTGCCGCAGCTCGCCGTACGTGGCCGGCTCCAGATTGATCAGATCTTGCCGTACATGGCCGGCTCCAGATCAATCAGATCTTGTCGCGTTTGGAGTCAGCTAGACACACACAATGGCCTTGATTCGGTGACTTCTATACGGCACTGATACGTGTGTCTGGCCGCCATGCGTCACCGCTTAATCGCACGGATGATTTTACCAGATGCAATCTAGCCATGGTTGATGGTGAAGGGTCTCGCCCAGATTATCACCCTCCAAGCACCGCTTGTCCCACGGTGGGCGGCAACTGTCGTGGTATTGCACGGCAGATGCTACTGGGGGTAGCTTACATAGAGGGAGCAAGGCGACGTAGGAGAATCCGGGAGCGAGATTGGCACACGATGTACCCAGGTTCACGTCCCCTCGGTGGAGGATCTCTACGTCCTGCTATCAATCCAGTATATGATCATAGATTGGTTTACATGGCAGCCGTCGTAAGCGGAGGGAGAGACTAGATCCAATCTAATATGGTAGAGCCTGCCCCGTGGGGGTGCCCCTGGTGGCTTTATATATGCAGCCAGTTAGGGTTTACAAGTATTTGGTGGGCTTTGTATACGATTCGCCGTCTTGGGCCTCCAGTCGGCGCCAGTCGCCTGGGTGCAGCATGCGCCAGTCGCCGTATTGGGCGAGTCGACCCGCTCAGGGCTAGGTTCCAGTCGGCTCGATCCAGGTGGCGAATCCGCTTCGTGGGTATACCCCGATTTGTATTACCCCATCAATAAGGTCTCTGGGCTATTGGTCTGGTTCCAGGGATTAGTTCGATGATAAACTCGATATCCCGGTCTAGGGGCATACCGGGCAATACACCTGGGAATACGTCGGGGTGTTCACATACTACTCTGACTTGGTAAATGGTGGGTTGGGATAGACTCTTGTTGCACTTGAATTGACGGGGCAAGGTTTCAGATACATGCTCCACTGATACTCTAGAGGTAATAGTCATGGTTATGGCTTTCTTGGCACAGTCGATTAATCCTTTATGTTTCAACATCCAATCCATTCCTAGTACTACTTCCAAACCTTTGGTTCCGAGTACTATTAGATTAGCATAAAAATCTATTCCATGGATTCTGATAGGTACGGCCTTGCAAGTTTGTCTAGATTTGGTGGTTGAACCAGGTATTTGAACTATCATAACATGCTTCAATTTTGTCTAGATCTTACTAGTGCATGTAAATTCTTCTGTAACAAACGAGTGCGATGCTCCAGAATCAAACAACACTCTTGCAAGTACTGAGTTAATAGAAAATATACCCAGCACGACATCTGGCGCTCCTTGGGCTTCTTCAGCATTCATGTGAAATAGACGGCCGTTGCGGTTGAGCGAGTTCCCTGGGGCAAATCTTCTTCCAGGCTGAACACGACGCTGCTGCTAGGCTGGGGCATTCACATTGGGGGATGCTGCAATCTTCTTGGGGCACTCATTGGAATAGTGACCCTTGGTTCCGCATTCATAACAAGTCACCTCAGACTTGTCTTTTCCTGCAAGAGGCACGGAATTGCTTCCAGTCCTTGGGCAGCATTGGTGTTGGTGGGATTGTTGACTTTGGGTGGTGCACGGTTGAAGTTGTTGGAGTTGTTGGGGTTGTTGTTGTGGTTTACTCCGGGCCTTGGGTTTCCTCCTCCACGGTTGGGATTGATATGTCCAAAATGTATCTACTTTCTCGAACACTTTGCTATTGTTTCTTCTCTAAATTTGTGTGATTTGGATACAACTAACACGGACTTACGTTGTTTTCTGCAGAATTACCTTGGTGTCTTGTTTTTGTGCGGAAAATGAACTATCAGGAAAAATCCCGGAAAATATGCCAAAAAATATATTTCACCAGAAGATCCACGGAGCCAGAAGAAGAGACGGAGGGGAGGCCTAGGGGCTAAGACCCACCCTAGGCGCGGGCCCACCTGACCCCGCGCCTGGTGGGGGTATGGCCACCCTAGGCAGCTCCTCGACCTTCCTCTGTGCCTATAAGTTGCCTTTCGACCAAAAAACCGCGGGGGGTTTGATAGTTGTCCAGAAAGAGTTCCGCTCCGCCGTCACCACCAGAAACCAAGATTTGGATCCAGAAACTCTGTTCTGGCACCCTGTCGGGACGGGGAATTTGGAGAGGATCATCGCCATCGTCATCACCAACGCATCTCCATCAACCACCGATGTTTCCCTCATCCATGAGTGAGTAATTCCCCGTTGTAGGCTTGGGGATGGTAGGGATTGTATGAGTTCTATCAGGTAATCAAATAAGATTGTTAGGGCATAGTGCCTAGTATCTCTTGTGCTATCTGACTTTGTTGCAACTTGTTGTTCTTAATGCTTGTCACTAGGGCCGGAGTGCCATGATCTCAGATCTGAACTTATTATTGAATCATTATGATAGTATTGTTTGTGATCTTATCTGCAAGTTATGTACACATATCATTGTCCGGATCCAAAGGCTCCAAAGTGACAATAATTGGGACAATCTGAGGGGATGACTGTGGTGTGAGGATCACATGTGTTCACGGAGTGTTAATGCTTTTCTCCGGTGCTCTATTAAAAGGAGCACCTTAATTGCCAGTAGTTACCGAGAGGCCCCGCTGCCACGGACTGGCTGTACAGAAGATGTTGTGCAAGTTCTCATTGCGAGCACGTATGACTATATTTGGAGCACATGCCTAGGATTGTTTAGTACTTGGATGCTTGTTATTATTTATCTGCAATGCCCTAGATCTTGAAGTTACATGTTTAGACTCGTCCATGCAACGCCCGTCCATCCATTCCTATGCCTATCGCACTCGAATCCTACTATTACCGTTACTGTTACTATTGCTCATGTTTCATTGTTGCTGTTACTGTTGCTATTGCTACTACCAAGCTATTGTTACTAATAAACTTCTATGAGCAAGAACTATTTCCAGGTGCAGCTAAACTGACAACTCAGTTGTTAAGGCTTGCAAGTATTCTTTGGCTCCCCTTGTGTCAAATCAATAAATTGGGTAATACTACCCGCGAAGACTATTGCAATCCCCTATACTTTTGGGTCATCAAGACTATTTTCTGGCGCCATTGCCGGGGAGCATAGCTTTATTTGTAAGTTCACTTGGATCTATTATTGTTCACTGTTACTCCTTTCATCATGGGGAAGTCTCGTGATGGAAAGTTCACTATTTTACAATCCACTACAAGAAGAGGTACAGTCCTAAACACCTCTGCTGCTCTTGATTCACCGTCTGTTATAAGTAAGCTTGTTACACCACCACCACATACTCATGCTACGCACGCTGCTGCTCCTGCTGAGTCTGAGACTGCATTTGATACTCATGATGTTACTTCTACTATGCTTGATGCGAGTGGTTCATTAGGTCCTTTTCTAGATGCTACTATGGCTGGTCTAGGAATTACCGAAACTCCTAGTGAAGACACTGTTACACCCGTTAGCTCACCTGAGCCTAGTGAGAGTTATGATATTAATGATGGTTACATTGAGTTCACTGATGATTTTGTTGAAGAGTGCTGAAACACACATGGTACTAGTGCTATTAAGAGTCTCCTTGCTAGACGTACTATTATGAGTAAGTTGTCCTCTGGTCCTAAGTTTGCCACCTCTCCCATAGATATTAAAGACGAAGATTATGATTTCTCCCTTGTTTTATCTTATTTAGATATTTTTGAGAAAGAAACTTTTTATGGGACTGAAAATGAGAGTGTTGTGGCTCATATGAATGAGATTTCTACTATGAGTGCTTTATTCTCTGATGATTTTAAGATGCGCAAGTACTTTGTTACTAAGATCTTCCCTTTTTCACTAAAAGATGAAGCTAGGGCTTGGTTTAATAGATTACCTCCTGGTTCCATTGATAGCCCTGATTGCTTGATTGCTTCTTTCTTCCAGAAATATTTTCCTCCTAGTGCTAGACATGCTGCTTTGCAGAGACTTTTTGATTCTAAACATGGAGAAGAAGAGAAATTGTCTGAGTTATGGACAAGGTTATGTGCCTTGATTCATGCATATCTAGGATGTCCATTACCTAAGAATGAGCTTCTTGATATTTATTATAATGGACTAACTAATGATTCTAGGACCTACCTAGATAGCTTTGCTGATTGTGTTTTCAGGAAAAGGACTCCTACAGATGTTGAAGAATTAATGACCAAGATAAGCAAGAATTATGATGATTGGACTTCAACTGAGCTGAATACACCTAAGCCTATTACTCCTGAACCAGTTGTTCCTGAACCAATTCCAGAACCAACAACAAAGAAGAGGGGAGTTATTGCATTAAAAGATGAAGTGATGAAGGAAGCTAAGAAGTGTCTATAGGAGAAAGGTATTAGAGCTGAAGATGTGAATAATCTACCTCCTATAGAAGAATTATGTAAGCCAATTCCCCATTCATCTACTATTGAGGTACACTCTCTCCAACACTCTGATGAAGGTGATATTCCTTATGGTAAGCCTCCTGATCAATGCTTAGAGGAACTTGACATTTTTATTGTTAAACAAGGTCATTTTAATAAACAAGTTTAGGATCATTTGTTGGAAAACTCTAGAGCTATCCATGAGTTGAAAGATATTATGGAAAGAACTTCTAATGATATTAAAATGCTTTGTAAACACTTTCAAATGGTTCAAACTCAACTTGATCAACTTGCTAAGGTACAAAAGGATATGCTAGTTAATGCTTCAGGAGATAAACATGCTTATGGAATTAGAACTAGGAGTGGTATAGCTACTCAAGATCCTTTATATCTTGAAGGAAACCCTAAAAGAATAGAGCAGTATTCCCAGCAAAGTGAGGATAGTGTTAGTCCTCGTAAGAGGAAGAAAAAGAAACATAAGATAGTTGAGGAACCACTTGAACCTGTTGTAGATCCTAATAGTATATCTGTCTCTGATGCTGAAACTGAGAGTGGCAATGATAAAAATGAGTCTCCTGATAAGGACGAAGGTGAGGAAGAACCTGAGAAGCACACTAAGAACACTAGGTACACAAAGGAAGATTTTACTGCTAATAAACATGGTAAAGAAAGAGAACCTTGGGTGCAGAAACCTATGCCTTTTCTAGGTAAGAAACACAAGTCAAAGGAGGAAGAACACTACAACAAGTTTTGTGAGTGGATGAAGCCTTTATTCTTGAAAATTCCTTTGACTGATGCTATTAAGTTGCCTCCTTATTCAAAGTATATGAAGGACATTGTCTCTAATAAAAGGAAGATTACTAATGAGGAGATTTCTACTTTGCTTGCTAAATAATCCTTCAATGGTAAGGTTCCAAAGAAACTTGGTGATCCAGCTATACCAACTATTCCTTGCTCCATTAAGAATAATTATGTTAGAACTGCTTTATGTGATTTGGGAGCTAGAGTTAGTGTTATGCATTTTTCTCTCTACAAGAGGCTCCAGCTAGAAAAGTTGATACCAACCAATATATCTTTGCAAATGGCTGATAAGTCAACTACTATTCCTGTTGGTATATGCAAGGATGTTCTTGTTCAAGTTGCTCATAATTGCATGGTCTTAACTGATTTTGTTGTGCTTGAAATGCCTGAAGATGATAATATGTCTATTATTCTTGGGAGACCTTTTCTTAATACTACAGGTGTTGTCATCAATTGTAATCAAGGAAAAGTAACATTCAATATTAATGACAAAGAGCACACTGTCTATTTCCCCAAGAAGGTTGTTAAGATCTATTGCCTGAATTCCATTGAAAATATTGAGGTCATCAAGGTTGGAGAAATATATTTGTCCCATTCCACAAGAAGATTTTGAAACTATTATGATTGGGATCATTGCTATCAAGTATGAGATAACATAATCACCTTATAGATTGCAAAGTTTTGTGTAATATAAGATTGTTTTGGTAACAAGACTTTATAAATCTTATTAACAAAAGGATTTTAATGAACAAAACAATGCTTTCACGGTGGTTATACTTGCTCACTTTTATTTTTCTCCTTTCCAATCCTTGCTCTTCGTCGTGCCTAACTTAAAGGAGCTAAAGAAAAGTACTTGTTGGGAGATAACCCAAAAGTTTTCTTGAGTCTTGGAAGTTATTACTTCAGTAATGACCTCTCCTTATCCTTTTTGTTTGCTTTTTGTGCCAAGAATGACCTCTAATGAGAGGGAAGTAATATTTGGGAAGTTGCTGTCCCGAAACAGATTTCTGTCCTCCACCAAAAAAATTCGTGAGGAGTCTCTGTAACACGGATTGAGTTCAAAATTTACGAATAAATCCCCCAGTATGTTAGATAACTTTCGTTAGTTCAACACTTTTTGATTTGAGCAACCGAAGGTCTTCGAGAAATCGGTTTCTACCTGCTGGTCTGTTTTGACAGATTTCTGACATTATTTGCATTTGCTTCTTATTGATTCCTTTTCAGGTTCTTTTTGGGAAATTGAGCTTTTTGAAGGATTTGCTACAGTATCTTGTGTTTTTAATGAAAAGCCTTGCTGTTCCAAAGCTAAACCCGAAGGTCTATTATCTTTTGAATACACTAATGTTGCTAATGAAGATTGTGTGAAGTTTTGTATGAAGGAAAAATTTCAGGTGTAGAGAGAGAATGATGTAATGAGATGAAGAATGGAAAAAATCTCAAGCTTGGGGGGGCACCCCATGTCACCCCAAGAAATATTTAAGAGGTACAAGCGTCAAAGCTTGGGGGTGCCCAAGGCATCCCCTTCTTCATCAATAAAAATCTTAGGTCTTTCTAGACACTTCGTTTTTATTGTTTCATGCCCAATTCTGTTGTTCTTGGAGCATATTAGTTTTTGTTTTTGGTTTTCTTTTGCTTCGTTTGGTTTTGCGTTGTTTGCCTTCTAAAAAAATCAAAAACACCAAAAATATTTGTTGTTTTTCTTTGGTTTTGTGAGTTCTTTGCAGGGTTCAGCCGTCCTCAGTGGATTTTGGTTTCATGTTATTATTCAAGTCACATAAGTGAAGGGCAATAATGAAGATTAAGACAACTTCTGGTGTGGTAAGAGGCTGGTAACAACCTCTATTTGTTTCATTTTTGTACATATACTCATCATTGTGAGCATGCTTAGCCTGTTTTTGTAAGCTGTATGTCATTATGGATGCTTAGTTGTTCTTGCTTATCTATGATTAGCTCCAGCTTGCTAATAGTTTGTAGCATGTCATATGAATGTTTGTTTGCATTGTTTTATTCATACTTTGGTATGATATTGTGGAATCCTCCTCTGACTGTTCATGTGAATCGACTTGGCACATGCTCAAGCATGCATATGACTAATCAATAGTCAGTAAGCCTCGATGATTTATTTTGCCTCGAAGTTCTTGTATCACTTTCATGCCATAGTTAGTCATGTTTTGTTGCAAGCATGATTATGACAGTTATTGCTTTCTCGTTTGTCGCTCCCTCTCTATTGCTAGCCTTCACTTGCACTGAGTACGTGGTCTACCTGTGCTTCCAACTCCCCAAAACCAATATTGCCAGCCGTGTCCACCATACCGACCTATTAGCATCATTTGCTAGTTCAGCGCATATTCCATAAGCCGTGTTTTCTTCCAAAATAAAATGTTTGTCAATTTTGAGAAAGTTAGTTAGTAAAATTCTCACGAACTTGATGGCACACTTTATTCCTTGCGCTTAATAATCCTGAACCATTGTGACTAGTCCATGAAAGTTATATGCTTGCTAATTGTATGCTGGGAGTTAGCAGAACCGTGTTGTCACGGGGAATGCTTTCAACACTTATTGGATATTTCATCCAGTTGATTTCTTGCTCCTTTTTTAACGGATGTCGACGATGTGAAATAAAAGGGGAGGTTGTGAGTTCATGGAGTTTATACATTGTCTTAGAGAAACGCCTGGGCTGCTAGCCTAATCCATGCCTAATCATGGTGGAAACTTGCAGCATCACTATAATGAGCATCTATGAAGCATCCTCAATAAAAAGCTATGCATATGGTAAATAAAAAGATTGCTGAGATGCTCATTGTCTGCTGCCTTGTCATTTTTGTTATGGGAAAACTCCTGTACCATGTGCAAGGGGTACCCCGTTGGCGGTTCTTGATGATATGCATGTATTTACAATGACAAGAACTTTCAGGTGACCAAAGTTGAGTAGAATGTGGAGCGACCCTCGTACTCAAGGGACTTGGGATTTCTAGTCTATGGTCTGTCAAGCATATGATTCAGAGTGGACCTCACTTTCACCTTAACCACATGAAGATGCCTATGATAGGGGCAATGAGAGCTCAAAGCTAATGAGTACCTTCCTTTGAGCATTTGGAAGCCTTTCAAACCTTCACAAAAACGTTTTCACAACTTTGTTGAGTCACCACTTATTCTATGAGCACCTTATTGAGAGCATAGTTGTCATTCTTGTGTTTGTTCCAAAACTTGGTTAATTATGTCATGACTTTGATGCTTGTATCTCTGATATCTTTACTTCTAGTCTTCATGTGAACTTCAGAGGTGCCTTGGCATTTATATGGTGCTTTTCAAACAAAGTCAAGCGAGATACCACTCTATCATACCTTATTATGAGCATGCAATGTTGCTTATGTTTATGTTTCATGCTACTTATTATTATTGAGTTGGTTTCTCTTCATAGCTTGCAATGACTATTGAGTAGACTTAGTTGCATACTCCTTATTATGAATTGTCTAAGCATCTACTCATGTGCTGAGAATATTTACATCATATGAAGCAAAGTGTTCGTGAAAGTTCTTTTATCGCACTCAGTTTTCAACTGAATTGCTTGAGGACAAGCAATAAGCTAAGCTTGGGGGGAGTTGATACATCCAAAACGTATCTACTTTCTCGAACACTTTGCTATTGTTTCTTCTCTAAACTTGTGTGATTTGGATACAACTAACACGGACTGGCGCTGTTTTCAGCAGAATTACCTTGGTGTCTTGTTTTTGTGCAGAAAATGAACTATCAGGAAAAATCCCGGAAAATATGCCAAAAATTATATTTCACCAGAAGATCCACGGAGCCAGAAGAAGAGACGGAGGGGAGGCCTAGGGGGCCCAGACCCACCCCAGGCGCGGGCCAGGCAGCTCCTCGACCTCCCTCTGCGCCTATAAGTTTCCTTTCGACCTAAAAACCGCGCGGGGGGGGGTCAATAGTTTTCCAGAAAGAGTTCCGCTCCGCCGCCGCCATCAAAAACCAAGATTCGGATCCAGAAACTCCGTTCTAGCACCCTGCCGGGACAGGGAATTTGGAGAGGATCATCGCCATCATCATCACCAACGTATCTCCATCAACCATCGATGTTTCCCTCATCCATGAGTGAGTAATCCCCCGTTGTAGGCTTGGGGATGATAGGGATTGGATGATTTCTATCATGTAATCGAATAAGATTGTTAGGGCATAGTGCCTAGTATCTCTTGTGTTATTTGACTTTGTTGCAACTTGTTGTGCTTAATGCTTGTCACTAGGGCCCGAGTGCCATGATCTCAGATCTGAACTTATTATTGAATCATTATGATAGTATTGTTTGTGATCTTATCTGCAAGTTGTGTACACATATCATTGTCCGGATCCAAAGGCCCCAAAGTGACAATAATTGGGACAACCGGAGGGGGTGGCTTTGGTTTGAGGATCACATGTGTTCACGGAGTGTTAATACTTTTCTTCGGTGCTCTATTAAAAGGAGCACCTTAATTGCCAGTAGTTCCCTAGAGGCCCCGCTGCCACGGGCTGGCTGGACAGAAGATGTTGTGCAAGTTCTCATTGCGAGCACGTATGACTATATTTGGATCACATGCCTAAGATTGTTTAGTACTTGGATGCTTGTTATTATTTATCTGCAATGCCCTAGATCTTAAAGTTACATGTTTAGACTCGTCCATGCAACACCCATCCATCCATCCCTATGCCTACCGCACTCGAATCCTACTGTTACCGTTACTGTTACTATTGCTCATGTTTCACTGTTGCTGTTACTGTTGTTGTTGATACTACCAAACTGTTGCTACTGATAAACTTCTGTGAGCAAGACCTATTTCCAGGTGCAACTGAATTGACAACTCAGTTCTTAAGGCTTGCAAGTATTCTTTGGCTCCCCTTGTGTCGAATCAATAAATTGGGTAATACTACCCGCGAAGACTGTTGCGATCCCCTATACTTGTGGGTCATCAGGGATAGTTCGGACGGATCATCGGGGGTCTATTGTTTCTTGGGGGATATCTTGCAGACGGGTTGGGGTGATACTTTGGGGTATGGTGGGTTCCTGGTTGATTCATCATTCTATGCTTGCAATTCTCATTGGCTTGGTTGATCTTGCCTTCCATATGGATTGCAGAATACACTAGGGCTTCCAGGTCATCAAACGGGATATTGACTAACACTGTCTGCATCTCATCATGCAGACCATTCAAGAATCTCTCCTTCTTCTTGGCTTCAGTACTAATCTCATCCAAGGCATACCTAGACAGAGATAGAAATCTGTCACGGTACTCTACCACAGTCATTCTTCCCTGCTTCAGCTCCTTGAGTTCATCCCTCATCCGCAGAATCAAACCCGGTGGCACATGGGTTTGGCTGAACTTGAGTTTGAATTCATCCCAAGCCATCATATGTCCTCCATTCATGGTACAAATGCTATTCCACCAAGCTCTTGCATCTCCTTCAAGATAGTGAGTGGCAAACAGTACTTTATAATTGGCCTCCACTCATGCGACTTCTAAGTTATTCTCCATGGTCTGCAGCTAGTCATCAACATCTAATGTCTCTTTAGACTTACTAAAAATGGGTGGGTTGGTGTTCTGAAAGTTCTTGAGCTTGGATCCATGGTTGTCCTGGTTTCCATGGCCTTGATTATTCTGGGTCATCTGAGCTATGTGTTGAAGGGTGGCTAAGTTGGCTTGACGTTTGGCTCTTTCGGCTTCACAGTCTGAAACAAACATTTGCAAGATTTGCAGCATTGGGTCCTGAGATGAGATGCTCCCTCCGCGAGGCATCTGAAGATTGAGATAGATCATGAGACAAGAGGGAAATTTCTAAGGTTCAGGGGTTTGTTTTTGAAAAAAAATTAAACTTTGAGTTTGACTTGGTTTTTGCCAACTAGCAACTTGCCTTTCATTCATTCATAGCACACAATAGAAACACACACCACACTAAGGTAACAGATGGTTTTAAGAACCATTTTGTGAAACTACGATACAATGGGACTAGATACAACTCACACCTACGCTAGTGCTCAAGTGTTACTACTCATCAGAATCGGTGGCTTCATCATCATCAATGAAGGCGGAATCATCATCATTGGTGTGGAAGTCCATGGCTTGGTCCTCCAGGTAGTCATCATCATCATTGAGGTAGGAGTAGGGGTCTCCATGGATATCTTCCCCTGCATTCTCCCCCTTCTCAAGCTGCATGTCCCGCTCATGGATGGTCTCCTCCAAGTCTGACACTTTGTGACGAAGGCAAACAATGATGCGATCCTTTTTGTCACACAGATGGCGAAAAGTCTTGCGCTCCTTTGCAAGGATGGCGATGGTCTGGTCCTTCTTGACTGTGATGGCATAGTCGTGGTTGGCGTAGGAGCGGGCATTGTCCAACTCCTTTTGCCTATCATACAGCATGAAGCTGAGATGATCCACCTAATGCTTCAACTCCGGGTGGTATGGCACCTCCAATGGCTGTCCCATAGCATCACGCCTTGCGTAGAACTCAAAGCGGGTGCCCTTGATCTGGTTGATGTTTTTCCCACATAGACGGGCAAGAGCTTCCTGCATAGCCCTGGTGAGTCCGTCTAGCCAATTGTTCTCTCTTAAGGTGAATTGGATTCCCTCTAAGGGGGGTGCTTCCATCTTGCCTATGATACTTGCAACTATCAGCCATTGTAATTCTCCTCCTTGCCGATCGTTGAGCTGTGCTCCGAAGAACTCGGGGTGCGGGTGCTCAAGAAGTTCCTAGAGTTGGTCCAAATTGCGCTCAAAGATGAGCTCTCCTCCATTTCCCAACTGGTAGAACTTGCTATACTTCACGTCCATCTATAAGAATGTAGGATGAGTAAGTTAGTAGAGTAATCAAGTGTGTCAAATTTTATGTAGGTTTGCAAGAATTTTTGAGGAACATGAATTTTCTTGAAAGACTCTAAGTGATAAGAATGAGAATAGGTTTTCATAAATACTCACTTCTTTTGTTTTGAAACTAAGTTTTTGATTCAAGCGTCCATTCTAACTAGGGTCTCTTATGGTCAGGATGGCTTTGATACCAACTTGTCAACACCTGGATTTTTAATCCCAGATGCCTGTTATGCCATACCTCGCAATCTTAGGATTACCATTTATGCGAAACATAACAGAATTGGTACCACAGTACATCATCCATTACAAACCATAATAAAGGTCTTAAAAATAAAGGATCTTATGATCCAATCTTAATACAATCAACGCAGCAGAATAATAATAAGGGTAGCATGGTCGGGGCTTCATCTTCAGGGTCACTGGCAAAGCTGATGATGGGAGATGATCTGAGTTGTCATAGACCTCCTGTTGTCCATCATCCTGGTAGTCCTCTTCATAGTCTGGCAATAGGAATAGCCAGGGACAAATCCATGAGTACTCTTTAAGTACTCGCAAACTATCACTAACAAGTAAAGTAGTTCGAGTAGGAATCCTAAGCTCTAGGTTTATTTGCAAAAGCCAGGTTTATTTCATACTGAGTTCAGAAGTAAAGAAACTAGTTTAATGTTCTACAACACCTAAGTGGGAACTTAGTTTTCATGTTCACAACCCTGTTGTGGTCAAGTCAAAGTCATAGTTCATTTCACAAATCATTTTGAAAACATCTGACGATGGAACAATATGGTCACTCCAACTGTCCATGACCGCGGACGCGACTATTCGAATAGTTTGACACTCTGCAGAGGTGGTACACTTCCACCACAACATTCGATACATCCATCAGGAACAATCCTGAATCACCATACTCAGTATGCGGATAATCAATCCTAACCTTTCAATTACACACCCTAGTATAGGCACCTCCCCTATGAGTTTGGCCTCCCAACCATGACCATCTGTCATCTTGGGAACTGCACAGGTGGGCAATCATAACGAGGTAGCCTCATCTCAAACCTCTTCCGCAAGGGAACCCATAATAAGTTATATAAACTTCCAGTCAAGCCCTACCCAAATTCGGGTATTATGGTTGTACGGTAAAATTGGGATGGTATCGCATTCGAACTCAACCATCAGTTTTATAAAGGGCTAAGGCTCATGCCTCAACATTTTCATCATCAAATCATCTGGTGTTCATAACACATGTCAAAACATTTCATTAGAATGACTCATCATTCTAAGGTTTTCATAACCATTTTCACCAAGTATTCCCATCTAAAGTGATCAAGTTTTATGCTTAGCACTAGCCACTAAAGTTGGGGGTAATCACTAATGAGGGGTGCTATTCAAGTGTGACTTATCTAAATCTAATCGCATGCCTCAGTATAACATCTAGTACTATCTAACTTAGGCCAAGTTTTATGCTCTTTAGGCTACCTATAATATCTTTCCAAAGTTCACAAGTCACTAAGTAAAAGCAAATAAAGAATTTTGATAAAGAAATAAACTAATCAAGCTTGCAAGTAAAACTAGGATTTGGTATAATAAAGTTGCATAACCAAAAAATGCCTAATGCATTGTATAGGTTAATTGGTATTGTGGGGCTTGCAAGTATTAGCTTGCCTTGAGTAGTGAAGTGATTGAAGTTCTCTTCTCCTTCTTCTTCATAGTAGTCTCCTTCCTCTTCATATCCTTGGTCGGTAGTAGCGTCTATAAATAAATACAAGGTACACAATCATCAAACAATACTTAACTACTTCTATTAGGCACACAAGGTTCACACTAGATGTCTAGCATCATCACAATCATCACATGAAATAAAGGCTTAGTCTTATTTATTTTATTTTATAAAAAGTAATTTATACTCATTGAAAACTACTCAAGGTTTAATATTCTCCAATTAAAATATGGGATCATGTCGACACATGTCATCACCACATATTTTAATACTTGGTAATGTGATTTAAAGTAGTGTCACAATTTAATAAGGTTTAACCTTATTATTTTAATTAATTAAAATGACTAGAAATGCCTATGGGGCATTCTTTTAATACTTGTCCATTATTACTGCAAGTAAACCTAGATATTTTTATATATTCGGAAAGATCTTGTCAAATGTGATTTTTGAGAGTTGGAATCAACTCAAAATCATTTATGGTTGATTTTTGAAAAATGTTTGAATTCAGAAAAGTATCTGCCTTGTTATTTTTACCATAGATGATCTATAACTCAAAATAGTTTTAATCCAACGGGCTTGGATTAACAATTTCAGTAACTTTCTAACAAAATTAGTTTCATGCAATTTGGTTTAGTGAATCTCCCTGAATTGATTTTTGAAACTATTGACAGAACTAGGTTTGAACTAAATTGGAAAATGATTGTTTGAATTCCTGGGCTACATGCGGGAGAGTTACTAGGTCGGCCCAATCTGCACGGCACGGTGCAGAGGGAGACTGACAGAGATGTCCCACTGGTCAGCGACTCTAACTACGTGAAGCGGTAAGTTGCAATGTGGGTCGTGTGATTAGAACCTGATCTAACGGCTGAGGTGTGTCGTCTCCGTCGGGCAGCGCCGGCGAGACTGAACCCTAACGCGGCGGTGAGGGGCGTGTGAGGCTCACCAGGGCTCCATCTAGGGTCGACTTTGGGGGCGAACGACGTTGTTGATGACGACGGTTCGAACGGTGGCTGCGACTGCTCTTGGGGCAGCTCCAATCAACGGCTCCACTTCTCCTCCTCCGCGGCAGACTCCGGCCAAATTCCGGTGATGTTGAGCTCGCCTTACTATGAGGAGAGGTGTGGGAGGTTTCTGAGAGAGATAGGGGAGTGATATGGTGTGGTGAATTGGGGTTGGGGAGGCCTCCTTTTATAGCTGAGCGAGAGAGGTAGTGTGGCATGGGCAGAGCTCGTCGGGGTCGGCGGTACAACGAGCTAATGGCATGGCGGAGGGTGTAGGCCAGTGCGCGGTCTCCTGGCGATGCTCAAGGACTTAATGGCGCGGCAAGGGGCGGTCGAGGTTGGTCGGAATAGGCTGGTGCTCTGAGAGGCACTGATGGTGGTTTTGACGATGCACGGGTGCTACGGGTCGCGCAACGGCGAATGGGGATGTCTGGGAGGTTCTTGGTGTCGCGATGATTGCAGGCATGGGAGGCGAGGGCGAGGCGCGGCATGTACGTGCGTGTCAGGCGTGGCACTCTGGCGTCTTCTTGGCATGGCACAAAGACATTGGGCGCGGCTGTGCTGGGGTGGTCCAGGGCCTGGCTGCATGCGATGGCTGGACAGGGGGTGGCGATGGACGGTCAGCTGCCTCCTGGACATGGTGGCTAGGTGCGGCGCTGGATCCTGGTAGCTAGCCATGGTCGGCTGGCAAGGGGGTGCTCGGGTTGGCATGTCACTGGTGCAATGGTAGCTTGCTAGGTTGTTCAATGCAGGTGTGCTCACTGGGGGGAATAAGGGTGAGCAAAGGGAGACAATAATTAGACAAGGCTTTGATCATAAACAGTGATAGTTAGGCAGTGTTTACTATGTTCACCACCTGTTTGATGAAATGGCCGAAAGAAATTTAGTTTGAAATTTTTGAATGAATTTTGGTGAGTGTACTGGTCACATACTTGGTAGTATCTGGTTTCTTGGGCTTGTCAAGTTGAACTGGTTTGAGTGGTTTTTGAGAAATGGTGATCTTAATACCTACACTTGATTCAGTTTGGAATTGTCATTTGAATAGATTTGAAATCTATTTCTGTTGTTGTAGAGGTATCAACCTTTAATAAGGTGGAGATCCCTGTGTTTACAATGCTAGTCCCTGGATCAATAGCTAGCATCCACAGTTAAGATGTAATATCAAGAAACAAAGGTCATAATACAACTTCGTAACCAGGAATAAAATAATTCATTACATCTTACATAGCTCATTTGGCTATCTCATTACAATTCAGCAGAAATAACTATAGCATGGAGTCCTTCATCTTCAAAGTGCCACAGGCAATCATGTTGGTTGTAGACTTGTAATCCTATTCAACACATTTCACTAACATCAAACAAACCTGCAACATAATAAGTTACAGCCACAAGGGTCAATACATTTGAATTGTATTGGCAAGTGATACTATGGTAGTATAGTGGAATCTACAATCTATATGCATTTGGCTATGTGGAGTTTAGGCTTGCTTTGCTCAAAATAGATTTTCCTTATCATTTGAAAACACTAAGTTTTTGTTTGTCAAAAATCAACCAAGGAACCACCAATAGAAATTGGTGAACCTTCACCTTTGTTCAACCATAAGTTTTTAACTCAGAAATTGGGATGAGGAGATTCTTGATAGCTTCCATGTCTTGATGCTCAAATTGTCCTTTGCCAGGGACATGGCTAAGTACTTAGATTTTACACTCTGCAGAGGTGGTGCACTTTCCCCACAAGACTTGGTTTCACCAAGACAAGATCTTTTAGAAGCCTTCCCTTAGACCAGAATGGACGCGTTCCAACCTATCATCCCCTACCACCAACTGTCCATTTGGCTAAGTTATTGCAACCTATATGATCCAGGCAGAGCCCATAATACCAAGTGGCTGCACTTGAAGCTTCTCAACATTTGACATCTCAAATCTCTTTGTTCCTGGGTGGCATTCCACAAGTGAGATACCAAGTTTTCCCCAGTATACTGGACTTGGTGATGCCCAAGTTTTCCCCAGCATACTGTACTTGCGTAACCACTCAACACAAACCCTTATTTCCATTCCACCCAGGTGATTCATTCACTTAGTTGTTTTATTAAACAAAAACACAAGTCCTTGACTTAGAAATATTCCATAGCATGAATATAATCCACCTTGGTTTTCTACTAGCTAAGCTAAGCATGATGGTAGTAGGAATCTTAACTTAGGAAAAATTCTACTAAGGTTTCATCTACTAGGATTTCCCATGGCATAGTTTATACTTAGCAAAAATTCCATGCAAGTCCTACTTAGAAATATCACTAATGCATAGTGAAAATAATGGGAAAAAAGTATGAAGCATCACTTGCCTTTTTGGTAGAGATTATAAGTTCACTCCTTGATCTTGCAATAGTCACACTCTTCAAATGTCACTACAATTCAATCAAGCAAGGATAAATTTCAATCTACCATTCAAGCAATCATCACATAGAATAATAAAAACATGGCAATGCATGCAAGCATGCCAAAGATTGTTTTATTTGGAAAAGTGGTTTCTATTAGGTTATAAAAATTTGAAAACACCTATTGGTCATTTACAAAAGTGGTAAAACCATTTGATATTAAGTTAGTGAAAAATGGCCACTTTAAATCATTTTTGTTTTGCTAGATAGGATTTAAATCCAAAGAATATTTCTAGTGTTTACCAAATATATTTTTAACACAAATGTTAGTGTTTTAAGGTCAAGTGTTTAATATTAAAATCATTTGTAAAAGGTTTTACCTATAAATCATTTTTATACCAAAACAATATTTTATGTTGTTGGAAATGCCTTTAGCAAAGTAATAATTTTTATAGGGTTCACCAAATATATTTTTAAATCATAAAACTTTTTGTTTAGGGTCAGAGAGTTTAATTCAAATCATTTCTCAAAGGTTTTACTCAAAAATCATTTATAATACATAAACCATATTTTCATTTAACTAGAAATGCTTTAATTCAAAGATTTATTCTTTAACTTCACAAAATACACTTTTAATTTCATAAGTTGGTTTATATGGTCAGTAGATTCAAAAACAAACCATTTCCCAAAGATTTTATCCTAAAAACATTTCTAGAATAAATTTTATGTTCTAAATATGCCTACACAAGTTTTTGCAAAAACAACTATTTTACTAGAAGCAATTCATTAAACAAAGTGCAAGGTTGGAAAGTACTTGTCTTGTTGATTCCATTGATATAAAATTTGCAAAATTTGGACGTGTGGATTAAAATTTATAGATTTTACAAAATCTAGCCTCTAATAGATCAAATCTGTTTTTAAAACAACAGGCAGGGCCACGTGGCGTGATCCTACTGGGCGATACCGGTTCGCGCGGATCAACAGATACGGCCGTTAGATCTAAGTTACACCGCATGGAACAGATGCTCTCGAACCCCTTCGCTTAAGAAATCTATCGCAACGCTACGATCTAGATCCGACGGTTCTCAGCACTTTGACCAGAAACAGGCGACGCTGGCGGCGGCTGCGCGGCGGCGGCGCTCTGGCGGTGAGGTTGCTGGCGATACAGGAGGATATAAGAGGAGTGGGATGGCTCACTAGAATCGCGTGATCTTGCTGATGCTCGTCGTGTCCTTGGTTGGCGAAGGGGCGCTCGAGGATGACGGTGATTGCTCACCGGAGAAGCTTCTGGCAGCGGTGCGCTCGGGCTGTCGTCGTTGGCGATGTTTTGGACCATGCTAAGACAAGATAAGGGCTGCATTAGCTGCGCACGAGGTCGGCGATCATGCGTGCATCAACGAGAGGAAGAAGGGCGGTCAATACTCACCGGGGAAGGTCGACGGAGCGGAGGCAGACGACGGCGATGCTCAGACGTGGTGGTTGCCGAGCATATGGGGCGCGCGCGGATGATCTGGAGCTACTGGCAGATGCGCCAGAGGGTGGGGATCATGCTCGTGGGGTTCAGAGGCAGAGGGGAGGTGCGTCTTGGCCGGAATCGGGAAAAGGAGCTCGTCGGGGCAGCGAGGTTGCGAACGAAATCAGGGACAACCTGGTGGCTCTGGTCGTGTGATGTTTGAGGGGAAAGAAGGAGGGGAGGGAGGCAGTTAAAGGGAAGTAATCGCGGGGAGGAATTGCTAGTGGAATTGAGCGAATTAAACCGAGGTTTGAACGAGCAGTAACGACCGGAGTTGAGGGTGAGGTCAGCGTGGGTGAGGAAGAAGGCTGACAGCGTGGGGTCGTTTCGTCGGCGAGAGAGAGGAAAGAGGTGGGGTCCAGCAGTCACTGGCTGTGCGGGTAAGCTCCCAGGTGAAAAACGTTTCGCGTAGAGAGAGGGAGAGCGGGCCAGTTGGGCCAGTGGGCTGGGCTTGCTGGTTGGGCTGGCTTTGTTACATTTTTTTATATAGAATCTTTTTCTTTTTCTATTTCCATTATTCTGTTTTGATTTCTATTCAAATATTTCAAACACTAATTGAATTCAAACCTTTTCCAAACTTTGTGTATATTTTAATTCTATTTATTAACATATTCTAAAGTCCAAAGTAGAATAATTCTTTTATTCTTTTTAGGGTCTTTTATTTTTTTTAAAAATAGACATTTGTCTTTATGTCAAATATGATTTAATATGTTTTAAAACTCTATTTGAAATCTAAATTTTTACCAAACCTTTTCAGTAGGTTTTATTAAAAATAAAACACTTTGAAATATAATTTAGAATACTTTATTATGTTTTAATGTTCATTTAAAATGGAAAAATGTCTTTACTTAAATGAAATTGGATAATAATAAATCCTCATGATTTTATTTAAATAATCCTTTACTCTTTTTATTTAACAGAATTATTTTATTTTTATTTTCTTGGCTAATTTTTAATTTGGCTCTTTAAAATAGTCCTTACTTATTATTTCTTCCTTTATCTTGTAAAATTCATATCTTTTTATTTAAAGATCCAAACTTGGTGATTCCAATTTGAAACAATTTATTTGATATTTGCTTGTCCTTTTTAAT
Source organism: Avena sativa (assembly GCA_916181665.1). Lineage (NCBI taxonomy): Eukaryota > Viridiplantae > Streptophyta > Magnoliopsida > Poales > Poaceae > Avena > Avena sativa. The sequence continues at coordinate 472,159,432 of OV702285.1, forward strand.
TCTCTTTAGGATTATTTGCTCACCATTTGGTATGGATTTTAGATAGTAGCTTTATTAGCTTTGGAAATTCAATTTCCTTATCTTACTAAATTCATAAGATTTTATCTATGGTTCCAAATTGAATGAAATCAATTTCTATGGTTTTGTAATATTTCCATTTGTCATTCTTGATCATTTATAAATGTTTGTTGACAATTTTTATATGGATCAAATCCATGGTCTTAGAGATATCTTGGAAATCTCCCATTAGGGTTTTAGGGTTTTGGTTTATTTTCCAAGTGTTTAAATTTCAAGATGCACTTATGAAGAATGCATTTCACTTGATTTGAATTTAGTTGGATTCAAGTTTTATTCAAAGTTTGTTTCAAGATGGGTTTTTAAGTTTCCATTTGAACACAAAATGTTTCTTTTCACCCTAAATTTCAACAATTATTTATTTTGTTTATTTATTTTTCACATTTCAAAATTTGGAAAATTTTGGGATGTGACAGTTGTTTTGCAAAGTGGGCTTGGGTTCACTTGTACTTGTTCTAGAAAGGGGTGAAACGAATTGGATTTGTTTCTGTTAGAAAACTTGGATTAGAAACACTCAAAGTGGTCTAGTGAACAAGTTTGGCAAAAATGACCATTTGCTTATATTGTTTATTTTTTATTTTCTCTTCATTTGATTCTTCTTGGAAATGATTTAGATGATGTTGTTTTCATCTTTAAATCAATCCTTGCCCATTCATAACAATCAAACAAGTCATTGCAAGCATTCATGCATTCATCAAATACACACATGCATTCATAGTTTAACAACAAAAGTTTTTGTTAACCCTAAACATGGGTGATTAGAACTTGATAACCTTGATTAATATTTTTGAGATGTTACAATACACTTGTCAGGTGTATAGGTGCACTAGTTCGGCGAAGAGATAGTAAAATACAAGTGATAACGGTGCCAGAAAAGAGCTTCTGACGGCGTGGAAGAGACTTAAAGGCAAACTAAAATAAAGATGGAAGCAAGCAAACATGCAACAGATCTAGATGCAAATGGTGTTTCAATGCTTAGAAACAAGGCATAGGGATCATACTTTCACTAGTGAACACTCTCAATAATTATATTATCTTCATGATACTACCCTGAACTACTCTCCGGTTGGACACTCTAATCCATGGTAGGGCTATAACAGCACTCCTCAAAGTCTACCTTCCCCATCTAGATAACCCCACACTGTCACCTTGAGCGCTATATGGTTCCAAGAAACACCATAATTTCATAGAGACAACCAACTCAAAATATACTCATGATAAATATTTATGAACTCTAGCCTAAGTGCCACGACGCCGTGCACGCTATCACTTTCACACACACGTGGGGAGAACAGAGATCTATTGAAACAGTTGAGTATTTATGTGAACTCTAGCGTAAGTGCCACCACGGTATGCACGTTGTCACTTTCACACACATGGGGAGAGCCGGAGATCTATTAAAGCACTTGAGTAGCAGAGTAGATCTACTTGATTAAAAATCTCATGATCACAATATGATCACGCATAGAGAGAGATGAACACATAGCTACCGGTACAGCCCTTAGCCTCGAGGAAGAACTACTCCCTCCTCATCATGGGAATCAACAACAGTGATGAAGATGGCGATGGAGATCGATGGATATGGCTCCAGGGGTACTTCCTTGTCCCGGCAGGGTGTCCGAATAGAGACTTTCTGTCCCCCGAATCTCCCCTTCGCTGGCGGCGACGCTGTGGAGGTTTTTGTGGCTTTATCCCCGATTATTTAGTGTTTTTGAGTCGGGGGCTTCTTATAGGCGAAGGAGGCAAGGTCATTGGAGGCCCAGGGGGCCCACACCCCCTGGTGGTGCGCCCAGGGTGGGCTCGCGCCACCCTAGGGTGTGGGCACCCTGGTGCCCTACTCCGTCTCTGCTTCGATTTTCCGTATCGTTCATGGAAAATAGTAACTTTGGCTTTTGTCCCGTCCAATTGCGAGAATATTCATTTTTTAGCTTTCTGAAACCAAAAACAGCAGAAAACAGGCAACTGCCACTGTGGAATCTTGTTAATAGGTTAGTACTAGAAAACATATAAAAATACCTCAAAGTGTAGACAAAGCAAAGCAAAGTAGATACTAAACAAGCATGGAACATCAAAAATTATAGATACGTTTCTGACGTATCAAGCATCCCCAAGCTTAACTCCTGCTCGTCCTCGAGTAGGTAAGTGATAAAAAGAATAATTTTTAAGGTGACATGCACCATCAAAATCAAGATCAACAATTTACAAGCATTGAAAGCTGGGATCAAAGTACTCTAAACATGAGCATGAAAGATGAAGTTCTAGCAATAAGACATAGCAACTATAATGCAACATGAAAGGATACAAACAAAGATTCATGAATAATAATGCATTGAAAGACATTTGTTTGTTTCACATATAGAAAACATAGCATAGTGGTATTCAGCTTGTACCTCATGGAGTAGCAAATATATCATAGGACACCTTCAAAGTTCATAAGAGTGACTAGATACAAATAGTTCAAGAACAAGCAATATCAACAATATGAATCAATCAATAAGTTTTGGGACAATGCACATAGAACTAAGAATTGCAACTATGCTCTCTTAATTGGTGCCTAAAGATAGAAGGTTGAGACTCAATATAATGGTGGAAGAAAGGCCCTTCATAAAGGGAAGCAGGGATTTCAAGTCTCAGAAAGAGCATCCAAAAATTATGGTACTTGTTAGCTGTCAGCTCTCATTGCCCCTATCATAAGCATATTGAAGTGATTAAGGTTAAAGTGAACAAACTATGGAGTATATGCTTGACAAAGTATAAGTTGGCAATCTCATGTCCCTTGAATACGAGGGCCGCTCCGCATGCTACTCGAGTTTAGTTACTTGCAAGTTCTTGTCATAGTAAGTACATGTGTATCATAGATAACCGCCAATAGGGTACCCCTTGCACATGATACAGGAGCTATCCCATAATCAAAATGACAAGGCAAGCACACAATGATAATCTCAGCAATCTTCTTATTTACCATGGGAAAATGGTGATTTTTTCTCTCTTTCCTCTTTTCTCATATTTTTTATTTTTTCCCCAATCTCTTTTTCTATCTCTTTTTTATAAGAAGAATGCTTCATAGATTGCTCACTATGGTGATGTTGCAAGTTTCCACCATGATTAGGCATGGCTTAGGCTAGCGGCCCAGGCATTTCTCTAACACACATACATAACTCCATGGACTTACAAGCTCCCCCTTCATTTCACACCTACGACATCCATAAACAAAATAGCATGATATCAACTGTGTACAATGTACAAGTGCAATGATGAAAACGTTCCCCATAACATCATGGTTCTGCTAATTCCAATGTATAAGTGCAAGCATATGCAACATAGATGACACAATGGTTCAAGTTTATTAGGGACAAGAAAAATAAAGTGTGCCATCAAGTTCGTGAGAGCTTTAATCACTAACTTTCACATAACAAGTTTAATTTGGAAGATAGATAAAACAAGAATATACTTGGAATGGTGTAACACACCATGTATAGGAATTTATAGTGGACACTTTGGAATAACTTGGTTTCTTGGGAGTTGGATGCATGCATAGAGCTTACTCAATACAAGTGGAGGCTAGCAAAAGACTAGGAGCGACCAACTAAGAGAGCAATAATGGCCATAATCATGCAGAGCGACAAAACATTATCAACTAAAGCATAAAGTGGTATCACAAGTCAAAAACTAAATGATCATAGAGGCTAAGGTTACTGGTTCATAGTCATAACATGGTGTGAGCATGTGCCAAGTCAACCCAAACAAAACACCAAAGAAGAATAGCACAATAATATGTTTTTATATGCTAAAACAACGCATGATTCTTTCAAGGCACATTAAGCAATCCTAATTGTTTGGAACAAGTCATGCTACAGCAATAATCACTAATCATAAGGTCAAAACAACATCTAGCATGACATGATAAATTCTAAGCCATAGCCAAAATAAGCTCCCTTTTGTACCACTATAAGCATGAAGCTTTCTACTCTTTTCCAACACCAATCGACTTATTTGAAACAACTCACAAAGATAATAATCAATAAAAATCAGTGAGCTTGTCTCACAAATCCACAAAGAAGAACTAAAAAGTTCTAAGCAAACAGCATAAGAAAACTAAGGCTAAACACAATGCTAGCAAAAGAGAACACTCACAAACAATAAGAATGAAAACTAGAGTGTTCTAGGCAATGAAAACAGAGTGTGTTTCTCTCCAAAAGAAGTGTGATGTAATCCAACCAACTTATTGCAGAAAACTAAGAAAAATAAAAAGAAAAAGAAAAACTAAGACGCTCCAAGAACAACACAATAGTGAATGAAACAATAAAAACGAAGTGTCTAGAAAGAGACCTCGGGTTTTTATTGATGAAGAAAAGGATGCCTTGGGCATCCACAAGATTTGATGCTTGTACCTCTTGAATATTTCTTGGGGTGACACGGGGTGGAATCCCCAAGCTTGAGCTTTTATCCATTCTTCATCTCATTACATCATTCTTCCCTTACACCTGAAAATTTTCCTTCATACAAAACTTCACACAATCTTCATTAGCAACATTAGTGCATTCAAGAGATAATAAACCTTTGGGGTTTAGTTTCAAAACGGAAAAACTTTCATTAAAAACATAAGCTACTATAGCAATTCCCTCAAAAAGCTCAATTTCCTAAAAAGAACCCAAAAAGGAATAAATAAGAAGCAAATGCAAATAATGGCAGAAATCTGTCAAAACAGAACAGTAGGTAGAAACCGATTTCCTCCTCAATAGTAGGTGGACTGAAAATATCATACTCATCATTGTAATCATCATATATTGGAGGTTTGGTATCATCATAAGCAATAGAATAACTATCTTCCAAAGCTGGGGAACTAAAAATATCATTTTCATCAAAACTAGCTTCCCCAAGCTTAGAATTTTCCATAGCATTAGCAATAATGGTATCCAAAGAATTCATACTAATAACATTTCTATTAGCATGCAAATAAAGTTCCATAGGTTTTTAAACTTTCTCTTCAAACACTTCATGTCCTAACTCAATATAAATACTATAAAGATCTCTAATTTTTTTGTCATTTTCCATTAAGCCTAACTAGTGAAAACAAGAAACAAAAAGAAAAAATTGCAGAATCTAAAGGAAATAACTTCTAGCACTCACACCGGAGGATGTGAGTACCTTTTACCTTACCTCCCTAGCAACGACGCCAGAAAATAGCTTGATGTCTACGCACTTCTATTCTTGTAGACAGTTGTTGGGCCTCCAAGTGTAGAGGTTTATAGAACAGCAGCAAGTTTCCCTTAAGTGGATTACCCAAGGTTTATCGAACTCAGGGAGGAAGTGGTCAAAGCTATCCCTCTCAAGCAACCATGCAATCAAGATACAAGAAGTATCGTGTGTCCCCAACACACCCAATACACTTGTCAGGTGTATAGGTGCACTAGTTCGGCGAAGAGATAGTAAAATACAAGTGATAACGGTGCCAGAAAAGAGCTTCTGATGGCGTGGAAGAGACTTAAAGGCAAACTGAAATAAAGATGGAAGCAAGCAAACATGCAATAGATCTAGATGCAAACGGTGTTTCAAAAACAAGGCGTAAGGATCATACTTTCACTAGTGAACACTCTAAATAAATATATTATCTTCATGATACTACCCTGAACTACTCTCTGGTTGGACACTCTAATACATGGTAGGGTTATAACAACACTCCTCAAAGTCCGCCTTCCCCATCTAGATAACCCCACACTGTCACCTTGAGCGCTAGATGGTTCCAACAAACACCACAATTTCTTAGAGACAACCAAGTCAAAATATACTCATGATAAATATTTATGAACTCTAGCCTAAGTGCCACCACGGCATGCATGCTGTCACTTTCACATACGTGGGGAGAGCAGAGATCTATTGAAGCACTTGAGTATTTATGTGAACTCTAGCCTAAGTGCCATCACGGTATGCACGCTGTCACTTTCACGCACGTGGGGAGAGCCGAAGATCTATTAAAGCACTTGAGTAGCAGAGTAGATCTACTTGATTCCAAAGCTCATGATCACAATATGATCACGCATAGAGAGATGAACACATAACTAACGGTAGAGCCCTTAGCCTCGAGGAAGAACTAATCCCTCCTCGTCATGGGAATCAGCAACGATGATGAAGATGGCGACGAAGATCGATGGAGATGGCTCTGGGGGCACTTCCCCGTCTCGGGAGGGTGCCGGAATAGAGACTTTCTGTCCCCCGAATCTCCCCTTCGGTGGCGGCGGCGCTGTGGAGGTTTTCGTGGCTTTCTCCCTAATTATTTAGGGTTTCTGGGTCGGGGGCTTCTTATAGGTGAAGGAGGCAAGGTCGATGGAGGCCCAAGGGGCCCACACACCCTGGTGGCGCGCCCAGGGTGGGCCTGTGCCACCCTAGGTTGTGGCCACCCTGGTGCCCTACTCCGCCTCTGCTTCGATATTCCGTATCGTTTAGGGAAAAATAGTAACTTTGGCTTTTGTCCCGTCCAATTCCGAGAATATTCATTTTTTTAGCCTTCTGAAACCAAAAACAGCAGAAAACAGGCAACTGGCACTGTGGCATCTTGTTACTAGGTTAGTACCAGAAAACATAGAAAAATACCTCAAAGTGTAGACAAAGCAAAGCAAAGTAGATACTAAACAAGCATGGAACATCAAAAATTATAGATACGTTTCCGACATATCAATGGTCATGGTTGGGAGGCCAAGCTCATAGGGGAGGTGCTTATACTAGGGTGTGTAATTGAAAGGTTAGACCAAGTATGATGATTCAGGGTTATCCCTGACAGATGTATTAAATGTTGTGCTGAAAGTGTACCACCTCCGCAGAGTGTCAAACTATTTGAATAGCCGCGTCCGTGGTCATGGACAGTTGGATTGGCCATACTGTGATTTGTGAAATGAACTATGACTTTGACTTGACCACAACAGGGTTGTGAACATGAAAACTAAGTTCCCACTTAGGTGTTGTAGAACATTAAACTAGTTTTCTTTACTTCTGAACTCAGTATGAAATAAACCTGGCTTTTGCAAAATAAACCTAGAGCTTAGGATTCCTACTCAAACTACTTTACTTGTTAGTGATAGTTTGCGAGTACTTAAAGAGTACTCATGGCTTTGTCCCTGGCTATTCCTATGGCCAGACTATGAAGAGGACTACCAGGATGATGGACAACAAGAGGTCTATGACAACTAGGATCATCTCCCATCGTCAGCATTTCCAGTGACCCTGAAGATGAAGCCCCGACCATGCTACCCTTATTATTATTCCGTTGTGTTGATTGTATTAAGACTGGATCATGAGATCCTTTATTTGTAAGACCTTTATTATGGTTTGTAATGGATGATGTATTGTGGTACCAATTCTGTTATGTCTCGCATAAATGGTAATCCTGAGATTGCGAGGTATGGCATAATAGGCATCTGGGATTAAAAATCCGGGTGTTGACAAGTTGGTATCAGAGCCATCCTGACCATAGGAGACCCTAGTTAGAAATGGACGCTTGAATCAAAAACTTAGTTTCAAAACAAAAGGAGTGAGTATTTATGAAAACCTATTCTCATTCTTATCACTAAGATTCTTTTAAGAAAATTTATGTTCCTCAAAAATTCTTACAATCCTACATAAAATTTGACACACTTGATCACCTCACTAACCTACTCATCCTACATTCTTATAGATGGAAGTCAAGTATAGCAAGTTCTACCAGTTGGGCAACGGAGGAGAGCTCATCTTCGAGCGAGATTTAAGCCAACTCTCGGAACTCCTTGAGAGCCTGCACCCCGAGTTCTTTGGAGCACAGCTCAATGATCAGCAAGGAGGAGGACTACAGTGGCTGATAGTTCCAAATCTCATAGGCAAGATGGAGGCACCCACCTCAGAGGGGATCCAATTCAGCTTGAGGAAGAACAACTGGCTAGATGGACTCGCCAGGGCTATGTAGGAGGCTCTTACTCGTCTTTGTGGGCAAAGCATCAACCAGATCAATGGCACTCGCTTTGCTTACTACGCAAGGCATGATGCTATGGGACAACCATTGGAGGTACCAGGCCATCCGGAGCTGAAGCATCAGGTGGATCATCTCGACTTCATGCTGTATGATAGGCAGAAGAAGTTGGACAACGCTCGCGCCTACGCCAACTGATACGCCCAATTTGCATCACCATTATATATCATAATTTACCTCTATTCATTTATATTTGTCTTATTATGAGGTACTCCCTCCGTTTCAAAATATAAGATGTTTTAGGTTTGTGAAGAGAATGTATCTAGACTTGTTTTAGTATATAGGTTCACTCATATTTGAAGTGAATCTAGACATTAAAACAAGTATAGATACATTTGCTTCACAAAGCTAAAACATCTTATATTTTTAAACGGAGGAAGTATTACTTATGGCTTTTCATCTGTTTATGCATTTTGGATGATTCTTGGAGGATGGACTGCCGGAGTCTGGATTCTGATGAAAAAGAAAGCGTTTCGGTGCAATTTCGCGAAGATCAGAAAAATACCAGAAAAATATGGAAACATATTATTTTACCAGAGGACGCAGGAAGCCAGAAGGAGGAGCGAAGAGGGGCCGCATGGGGCCCACGCCCCTCCTAGGCACGGGCCCACCTAACCCCGCGCCTAGGGCAGGTGTGGCCCACCTGCCAGGCCCCTGACTCCCCCCTTCGCCTATATCTTCCCTATGGAACCCTAAGCCTCGTGGAGCGACCATAGATAGATTTCCGCCGCCTCTAGGGGGCGGAAAACACCGAGAGAGAAAGATCTCTCTGGCAGACAGATTTCTGCCGAGGGAATTCCTTCCCGGAGAGGGAAGACCATCACCATCAACACCGTCATCAAGCTAGGATTCATCGGGATCATCATCATCATCATCTACACCATCATCTCCACCAGCACCATCATCACCACTCCATCCCGCTGTAACAATTGTGTTGGATATTGCTTTAGTTCTGAGGGGAAACTTTCCCGGTGTTGATTACTATTGTAGTTGATGCTTGTGAGTGGAACCATTGGATTATTGTTTATTTTCAGATTGTTATCCATTATCATATCATCTTTCATCTTGATCCATATGATGTCTTGTGAGTAGTTCGATTAGTTCTTGAGGACATGGGAGAAGTCATGTTGTTAGTAGTGAATCTGTGTTGAGTTATTATTCAATGGTTTAGTATTTAAGTTGTGGTGCTATTCTTCTAGTGGTGTCATGTGAACGTCGACTACATGATACTTCACCATTTATGGGCCTAGGTGAATGCATTGTGTATTTGGCTACTAATTGTGGGATTGCCGGAGTGATAGAAACTTGAACCCCCGTTAGGGCACCTTTGCACAAGGGAGCGTAGGATCTCAGAGTTTAAGGTTGTGGTTAGATTTATATCTTAATTACTTTCCTGTAGTTACGGATGTTTGCAGGGGGTTTAATCACAAGTATGTATTAGTCCTAGGAAGGGCGGTATGTTAGCACAGGTTCACCCACACAACACTTACAAACACCAAAGAAGAGTACTCAACTATTTGAAGCGAAATCACTTGACAGAATTCCCATGTGTCCTCGAGAACGTTTGGTCCTTATAAGTATTTCCACCGGCTTGTCCTTTGCTAAAGAAAGTATTGGGACACTTGCTCCGTTTGTTCGTTACCTTTGTTACTTGCTCCTTGTTTTGTTGCTTTGTCAGAAAACCACTAAAAATCCGTTTGCTAAGTATTCACAGGGATTTTCTGCTCCATACCACTGTTTAGCACCTTCTGCTCCTCGTTGGGATCGACACTCCTATTTATCAAAAGTACTATGACACACCCCCTATACTTGTGGGTTATCAAGAATATTTTCTAGCGCCGTTGTCGGGGAGTGAAGCTCTATTGAAGAGTGGAACTGGTAAGGGAAACTTTTACTGTGAGTATTGATTTTTGTTACTGCTTGTTACTTTGTTTCCAATATGGATAACCCACTTGGTTTTCTGTTTGGGAAAACTACTACCACTGCTAGGATAATAGATGAACCACCACTTGTTAAGATAGATCCTTTTAAGTTACCTACAACTATTGTTGATCGTGTTATGGATAATTATTATTTAGGGGATGGAACCGTCCATCCCGGTGATCACTTGCCTTTTATCCATGAATTATGCGGGTTGTTTAAGTGTGCAGGTATCACAACCGAACAGGTGAGGAAGAAGTTACTCTCCATATCCTTGAAAGGGAGAGCTGAAGAATGGTATAAGCTACTGAAGAATGGACAATCCATGGAATGGGAGGAGATGGCATCTCTCTTTTACTCTAAATTTTATCCTCCCAGTGAGATTCATAAGGATAGAAATCTTATATATAACTTTTGGCCTCTTGATGGAGAGAGTACAGCTCAAGCTTGGGGGAGACTGAAGTTACTAATGCTTAAATGTCCTATTCATGAACTCCCTAACAATATTATTCTCAATAACTTTTATGCTAGGCTTTCTCTTCATGATAAAGATTTACTAGATGCCTCTTGTGCCAGATCATTCACACGTATGAAGGAAGAAGCTAAATGGGATCTCTTAGACCGTATTCAAGATAACACTGAAGCTTGGGAGAATAACAAAGGAAGAAAGTCAGGTATAAATTATGATTATGAATGCATTAAATCTTTTATGGGAACTGATGACTTCCGTGATATTAGCAATGAGTTTGGTCTTGATTCCCAAACTATTGCCAACTTTTTTAAGGCTTTTGCCTCTTACATAGAAATTCCCAAGAAGAAGTGGAATAAGTACCATGCTCCTTATAAATATGTTGTTAGTCATGTTCATGTCAGAAGTGCTGAAGTTTGTACTGCTAATAATATTGTGTCTGAACCTCATGTTGAGAAAATGCCTTTCCCAGCTAAGGTAAAGGAGTATTCTATGATTATTAGTGCAAATAACAAAGGTACAAAGAAAACTGTGGAGCCTAGTAAGCATTTGAGTGATGAACCTATGGTAGATAGTGTGAAAGACACTGTCACTAGAAATATAGAGGATGAGCATATTGTTTTCTATGAAGACGCTTCTAATATTATCTCTCATCCTAGTAAGGCTAGAAAAGCTAGTGTTCCTGTGCTTTATGTTAAAATTGGTGATCATTGCTATTATGGTTTATGTGATATTGCTGCTAGTTCTAGTGCTATTCCTTATGAGCTTTATAGGAAAATTATGCATGAGATTGGTCCTTGTGAGCTTAAGGACATTGATGTGGTTATTCACCTTGCTAACAAGGAAACCATTTGCCCCATTGGAATTGTAAGAGATGTGGAGGTTCTCTGTGGTAAGATTAAGTATCCTGCTGATTTTCTAGTGCTTAATTCAGCAGCTAGCAAAACTTGTCCTATCATTTTTGGTAGACCTTTCTTGAACACTTGTGGAGCTATTATTGATTGTAATAAGGAAAAGGTTTTAACTAAGTTTGATGGATATTCTTATGAGTTTAACTTTTCCAAATTTGCTAAAGCTCCTAGTGAAAAATAGTTTGCCTAATAAAGATTTCAGGATGGAACAACTTGCTTCTATTGATCCAGTCTATGACCTTGTACCTATTTTTGGTGACTGTAAGTATGCTTATTCTGGTGATAAAGTTGTTTGCAGTGACAGTTATATTGTCAATTTTATTCAAAGTGCTACTGAAAGTTATTTTGAGAGAGGAAAACATGGTTTTATGCATCTCAATGATGTTAAGTTTCCCCGTTTTATGTTGAAAGCTTTAAAGTTGCATCTGTTTTGTCTACCTATGCTTGTGGCTTTTTGTTTTAACAATTCATTTTCTCATGATACTCCCATGCATAGGAAGTGGGTTAGACTCAAATGTGTTGGTTATTTGCTTCTTGATGCTCTCTTTCACTTCAAATATATATGTCCTATGTGAGCATATTTGGAACTTTCAAGCCTAACTTAAAGGCATTAAAGAAAAAGTACTTGTTGGGAGATAACCCAAGTGTTTTGTTGAGTCTTGGAAGTTATTACCTAAGTAATAACTGCTCCTTATCCTTTTTGTTTTGGTTTTTGTGTCAAGTTCAACTACTTTTGTGAAGTAGAGGAGTTGTGAAAAGTGGCTGTCCTGGGACAGATTTTTCTATTGTTTTGTAAACATTCGTGAGGAAGCTCAGTACTTTGGATGGAGCTGCATTTTTCTGAGATTGTTCTCCAAGTTGTTACCCAACTTTCATTAGTTCTGCACTTTTTTATTTGAGCAACAGAAGATCTTTGAAAAAATCAATATTTACCTGCTGGTCTGTTTTGAAAGATTTCTCCCATCTTTTGCATTTGCCTCTTACAGAAGCTTTTGTTTTGATGGGTTTTCAGTTGAAGTGCGTACCCAAAGGTTTATTGTTTTTGCTTACACTAATGTTGTCATTGAGTTTGTGCAAGGGTTTTGTATGAAGGAACTTTTCAGGAGAAAGAGAAAAGGAATCTACAAGGTTCGTCTTTGAATAGGTAAAAGTGGTGAAAACAGAAGGTTCGTGAAACTCAAATATTTTTATATTTTTTATGTTTTTAATACATAAGGAAGACTACGACACGGAACTGAAGAGGAAATAGAGTCCGGGGTGTACAAACCCACCCTAGGCGCGGGCCTAGCCTGGTCGTGCCTAGAGGGGGTGTTCCACCCTCGAACTCCGCCGCCGCCTCGTTTCCGCGTCAGTACCTTCCTTATGCCTTGAAACTTCGTAATATATAATCCCTCGGATCCCCCAAGGTTCGTGCATCATGTTCTCGTCATGTTTTCGTTTCGATCTGTTTCTATCGGGAAACCTTCTCAAGTTTAGAGCACCATGGCCTCCGCCAACGATAAAGGCAAGAAGCCCGAGGAAGAAGAACCTCAAGTCCCTAAGGAGGAGGAGATTTCGGTAGGGTATGAAGGTGACATGGAGGAGGACAAGCATCCGGACACCCGTGCTACCGTCGCAAGCATTGGTTTGGTGGCACGACCTACCAAGCTTAAGAGGACAACACAGATGTCTACAAGAGGGAGAACTCCGCGTCATATCCTCGCTCCACGCACACTTCCTCCTAGTACCCCTTGTTATAACCGTGCAGGGAAGAAACACTCTAATATGGAAGAATGGAGAAAGAATAACAAGGACTGGGATCCTCGGTCCGAGTTGATCATGAGCTGCATTGAGCATAATTCAGAGTTAATTCGTACTCTGACCTTCGATATGGAGGACTTGAAGAAACTTATTGAAGAGCTTATCAATAGAACACCACCACCACCAAAGGAGTAATTCGTCATCAGGTTTGTCATCCCCTTGGCTTGTTCCAAGCTTAGGGGAGTGCCGCGGTATCACCACCATTATTTTTTATCTTTTACCTTTTTAGTGGATTCATATATGTGGTAGAGGGGTTATCTTATAGTTTGGTTTGCATGTGGAAGTATCTCTCCTTTAGTTGATTATCTATGTATCCCTTGGTGTGAGTGCCTTTATTGAATATTAATGAGAAGTCTCATCTTTTACTTTTTGCACTTCTTATTTTAGTTCGCAATCTCTATTATATGATGGATCTTGTTGATCAGTATTGGCACCACTTTGGGAGCATCAAGTGGATCTAAATTGGTTTTGGCAAACCGAGTTCTGGTCAGTAGCAACAATTTTTGAGGTTTGAAAGAAAAAGAGAAAGAAAAAAGCTTACAGGTATTGTGTATCATTTGTTTTCTTTCTTGTTGGCTCATAAGTTTAGTATTCTTTATTTAAGATCTCTTGTGTCTTCAAGGAAGATTACATGTTTGGCTTTATTACTTGTATGTTTGATTGTTTCTTTCAACCCTCTTGCTTGTTATCCAGCCTTGCTAGCCAAAAACCTGTTTTGAGAAGGCATACTTCTCATGTTTCCAAATCCCTTTGAACCAAAAACCTGTGCCACTTGTGTCCACCATATCTACCTAGTAACTATTGCTATTCCAAGCAAATTCTTAAGCTTCATTTACCTTTCGAATTAAAAAGTATTTTGTTATGTGAAAACTAGTTAGTAAAGCTCTCATGAACTTGACGGCACACCTTATTTCCTTGCCCCTAATAGACTTGAACCATTGTGAACATCGAAGTTGTATATGCTTGCATCTATACGTTGGAATTAGCAGAACCGTGCTGTCACAGGGAACGTTTTCAACATTGCACTTGTACTCTATACATAGTTGATATCATGCTCTTTTTTCTATGGATGTCAATGGTGTGAAATAAAGAGGGAACTTGTAAATCCATGGAGTCTGTATTCTGTGTTAGAGAAACGCCTAGGCCGCTAGCATAAGCCATGCTTAAATCATGGTGGAAACTTGCAGCATCACCATAGTGAGTTATCTATGAAGCATCCTCAATAAAAAGGTATGCATATAGTAAATAAAAAGATCGCTGAGATGCTCATTATCTGCTTGCCTTGTCATTTTGGTTATGGGAAAGCTCCTGTACCATGTGCAAGGGGTACCCTGTTGGCGGTTCTCAATGATATGCAAATACTTACAATGAAAAGAACTTACCTCTAACCAAAGTTGAGTAGCATGAGGAGTGGCCCTCATATTCAAGGGACATGAGATTGCCAACTTATATTTCTTCAAGCATATACTCCATCCTTGTTCACTTTAACCTTAATCATCTTAAGATGCCTATGATAGGGGCAATGAGGGCTCAAAGCTAGTAAGTACCATAATATTTTGGAAGCTCTTTATGACTTGTAATCCCTGCTTCCCTCTATAAAGGGACCTTTCTCCTAGTTACCAAGTTGAGTCAGTAAACCTAATTCCTCTCTATCTCTAGCAAGCAATTGAGTTGTTGTGTTTCAAGCATTCATATGGTGATTTATTCAATCATGTTCTTTATCTTCCTTGTTTACACAAAACTCTTATCTATTGAGTATTATTTTGAAAGCCTTCACTTGTGAAAAAAATCTCTTTGAGCAAAGAATTCTCATGTTTTGAAACTTCTACAAAAAGCTTTTTGTGAAACTATTTGCCAGGTGTTCTCTGACCAAGAACAAGTTTTCCAATTATGATTTATCTTTATGCATCTCTATTGTGACTGTTGTACTTGGTTGCAAGCTAAGTTATATAATGGTGAGTTGCTTTCTTCTATGAGTTGTGCAATGGTAAGTGTGATGCTTCTTGTTCGTATTCTTTTATCGACACTTCACTCCATAAACCTGTGGACATGTTTACTAAGCTCAGTTTTTGCTTGGGGACAAGCGAAGTCTAAGCTTGGGGGAGTTGATACGCCCAATTTGCATCACCATTCTATATCATAATTTACCTCTATTCATTGATATTTGTCTTATTATGAGGTATTACTTATGGCTTTTCATCTGTTTATGCATGTTGGATGATTCTTGGAGGATGGACTGCCGGAGTCTGGATTCTGATGGAAAAGAAGGTGTTTCAGTGCAATTTCTCGAAGATCAGAAAATACCAGAAAAATATGGAAACATATTATTTTACCAGAGGATGCAGGAAGCCAAAAGGAGGAGCAAAGAGGGGCCGCAGGGGGCCCACCCCCTAGGCGCGGGCCCACCTGACCCCGCGCCTAGGGCAGGTGTGGCCCACCTGCCCGGCCTCCGACTCCGCCCCTTCGCCTATATATTCCCTACGGAACCCTAAGCCTCGGGGAGCGACCATAGATAGATTTCCGCTGCCTCTAGGGGGCGGAAAACACCGAGAGAGAAAGATCTCTCCGGCAGACAAATTTTTGTCGGGGGAATTCCTTCCCGGAGAGGGGAGACCGTCACCATCAACACCGTCATCAAGCTAGGCTTCATCGGGATCATCATCATCATCATCCACACCATCATCTCCACCAGCACCATCATCACCACTCCATCCCGTGTAACAATTGTGTTGGATATTGCTTTAGTTCTTAGGGGAAACATTCCCGGTGTCTTGTGAGTAGTTCGTTTAGTTCTTGAGGACATGGGAGAAGTCATGTTGTTAGTAGTGAATCTATGTTGAGTTATTATTCAATGGTTTAGTATTTAAGTTGTGGTGCTATTCTTCTAGTGGTGTCATGTGAATGTCGACTACATGATACTTCACCATTTATGGGCCTAGGGGAATGCATTGTGTATTTGGATACTAATTGTGGGATTGCCGGAGTGACAGAAACCTGAACCCCCGCTAGGACACCTTTGCACAAGGGAGCGTATGATCTCAGAGTTTAAGGCTGTGGTTAGATTTATATCTTAATTACTTTCCTATAGTTACGGATGTTTGCAGGGGGTTTAATCACAAGTATGTATTAGTCCTAGGAAGGGCGGTATGTTAGCACAGGTTCACCCACACAACATTTACAAACACCAAAGAAGAGTACTCAACTATATGAAATGAAAGAACTTGACAGAATTCCCATGTGTCCTCGAGAACGTTTGGTCCTTATAAGTATTTCCACCGGCTTGTCCTTTGCTAAAGAAAGGATTGGGCCACTTGCTTCGTTTGTTCGTTACCTTTGTTACTTGCTCCTTGTTTTGTTGCTTTGTCAGAAAACCACTAAAAAACTGTTTGCTAAGTATTCACAGGGATTTCCGGATCCATACCACTGTTCAGCACCTTCTGCTCCTCGTTAAGATCGACACTCCTATTTATCGAAAGTACTACGATACACACCCTATACTTGTGGGCCATCACCAACCACAACTATGCCATTGCAGCCAAGAAGGACCAGACCCTCGCCATCCTTGTGAAGGAGCGCAAGTCACTTCGCCGTCTGCGGGACAAGAAGGATCGCATCATTGCCCGCCTTCGTCACAAGGTGTCATCTTTGGAGGAGACCATCCATGAGCGGGACATGCAGCTTTAGGAGAGGGAGAACGAAGGAGAAGATATTCGTGGAGATCCCTACTCCTACCTCAGTGATGATGATGACTACCTGGAGGACCTCGACATGGACTTACACACTGATGATGATGATTCCGCATTCATTGATGATGAAGAAGCCACCGGTTCTGATGAGTAGTAGAACTTGAGCATTATCGTAGGTGTGAGTTGTATACGGTCCCACTGTATCGTAGCTTCACATAATGGTTCCTAAAACCATCTGTTACCCTAGTGTGGTGTGTGTTTGTATTGGGTGCTATGAATGAATGAATGAAAAGAAAGTTGTTAGTTGGAAAAACCAGAGTCAAACTCAAAGTTTAAAAGTTTTTCAAAAACAAATCCATGAACCTTAGAAAATTTCCCTCTTGGATCACTATCTATCTCAATCTTCAGATGACTCACGGAAATCCCGGAGGAAGCAGTTCATCTCAGGATCCAATGCTGCAAATCCTACAAATGTTGGTTGCTGACCGTGAAGATGGAAGAGCTGAACGTCAAGCTAATTTAGCCACCCTTCAACAGATAGCTCAGATGGCCCAAAATAATCAAGGCCATGGAAACCAGGATAGCCATGGATCCAAGCTCAAGAACTTTCAAAACACCAATCCACCCATATTTAGTAAGTCTAAAGAGCCATTAGATGTTGATGACTGGCTGCAAACCATGGAGAACAACTAAGAAGTCGCATGAGTGGAGGCAAATGAGAAAGTACTGTTTGCCACCCATTATCTGGCAGGTGATGCAAGAGCTGTTGGAATTATGCCCTAGAGGCAATAATAAAGATGTTATTATTATAATTCTTGTTCATGATAAAGTTTATATTCCATGCTAGAATTGTATTAAGCGGAAACTTTGATACTTGTGTGGTTTATGAACAACGTCGTGTCCCTAGTACGCCTCTATGGACTAGCTCATTGATTAATGATGGTTAAGGTTTCCTAACCATGGACATGAGTTGTCGATTAATAATGAGATCATATCATTGGGAGAATGATATGATGGACAGACCCAAATCAAGCAGAGCAATTAGATCATGTCATCGTGTTCATCTTTGCAAAGCTTTTTCTTATGTCAAATATTGTATTCCTTAGACCATGAGATAATGCAACTCCCTGGTATCGGAAGAAAGCTTTGAGGTCATCAAACGTCATCCTATGAGAGGGTGATCATAAAGGTGTCTCTCAGGTGATCGGAAAGTATCTGTTGGGTTGTATGTATCGAGATGGGATTTGTCCCTCCCAAGTCGGAGAGATATACTTCGTGCCCACTCGGTAATCGATATCAACACCGCTTGCAAGCACGTGGTTAAGGAGTTAATCACAAAGTGATATCAGATTACGGAACGAGTAAAGTACTTGCTGTGAACGAGATTGAACTAGGTATGCCGATACCGGCGATCGAATCTCGGGCAAGTAAAATATCGCGTGACGAAGGGAATATATATATGGGATTAATTGAATCCTGGCATCGTGGTTCATCCGATGTGATCATCGATGAGTATGTGGAAGTCAATATGGGTTTCCAGACCCCGCTGTTGATTATATAACACCCTCGCCTGATAAGGCTGAGTTCATGTGTATAGTGCCAATCCCTGGATCGGTTCACTGGCACACACAGTACAAAATGATACCAAATATAACCGTGCATCATAAATACAACGAATATGATCCAGAATTTACATTATTTATTCAAGTACACAGCAGAAAACGAATACAAGGTAGATCTCCATCCTCCAAATGTGCCATAGGCGAACAATTGTTGAGTGGAGTCTCGCGACCTATGAACGATCACTCAGATACGATATAACCTGCAACATGAAACGTTGCAGCCACGAATGGTCAATACATTGAATGTATGGCAAGTAGGCTAAAGTGGTTAACAACAGGTCTATCAACTACATGCTTATTTGGCCAAGTGGAGTTCAGGCTCATTTGCATAAAGCAACAGTTTTATCCTAACATTTGTAACAAAGTAGTTTTCCAATACGATAAATAGGACACTCTGGTTCACTCCCAGGTGCTCCTACCCAGTTATGTTCACCCAACAAGTTTTAAGTAATTAAGAAATAAGGATGAATGAGAAATATCATAGCATCAGTATCAGGTCGCTCAAATTGTCCATAACCGGGGACACGGCTAAGCACTTAGTTTATACACCCTGCAGGGGTTAGTACACTTTACCCATGTGACTTGGCCAGCCCAGCTCGTACCACCACTCTCATATTGGGTGATGATAGGGAGAAGTCCAAGAAGGAACCGTTCGGGAAGTAGCTCCCCAATCCCGACACGCACCGGTCCAACCTACACTATCTACATCTCTGGATACGCGGGTTCGAGTTACCACAACCTACTGAGTTCAGCCAATCGCGCATTTCATTATTGGCACATGGTTGCACACGAAAGCTTCCAAACAAAGAAACCAATCATTTCTCAATGTCCTGGGTGCCTTTCCGCAATGATACCACCAAAAATTATCAATCCCATCACACCCAGGAGATTCATTGATTAAGTTGTTTTAGTTTTCGCAAACCAACATATTTAGAAACAACTTCAGTGGTGTAACCCAGCCCTCGTTCATCATAGCATGGCTAAGCACATCTACCAACGGTGGCTCATAAACAAGGAATGCTAGGGAATAATATGGGACATAGCATAGCATGTACACATCAATTCCTACATATGCAATTCTACAAAAAAAACATTTATAATGCATAGGAAAACAATAGGACATTTATGACCAAGATAGCACCACTTGCCTTTGTTGTAGATGTAGTCGATTAGATAAACCTCACAATTCTAATAGATATAATGGTTGCACTCGTCATAACCACAATACTTGCAATCATAGTAGTTGCAATCACACACGTTGCACTCCTCGCAATCTATCGAGCAAACAATTGCATACAATCATAAACAATAGCACATAGAGATCAAACAAATGCAACAAATGCATGCATGACAATTTAATAAGTCACAATGGTTGTTACTTTAGTTCTCTAAACAATATTGAACTATATGATGCATGCAAGAGGCCAATTAATGCAATGGAGTACTTGTTACTAATAATTACTTGCCAATATAGGGTTTTTAATAGTTCTGTTGTAACGCATGTTCTAACTGTCGAATTAAATTTGTTTCTTGGGTTTACTGGATAGAGGATGTTAATACGAACCAGTAGGCGTTGGATTCACCCTAATCGGAGTTATAGATCTTTTTGTATGATTTAAATGGTGTTTAATGGGTTTTAAATGATTCATAAGTTTCTGTTGTCTAAAAATCAAACTAAAATTATATCTGTAATCTCCACGGAATTGTGATTTCAGGGACATATTATTTGTAATTTTCTGAATAGTATTTATTTTCTTACGAATTTATTACTCTAAATAAGCCATTAAACCATTTAAATCTTCACGGAAAAACCTTACAGTCAAAGGCTGAACTAATTGCATATTGATGATCTACATGGAACCAGCTTTCCATCGGTATATCATTTATATTTTTGTGACAAGCAATTAATTTACTATGAATTTAATGATTTATAAAGCCATTAAAACTAATTAAATTTCTACGGCTTAAATAGTCGGCAAAGTCTAGATCCAACCAGATATTATTAATGTACATTACATTAGCTCCAATTTGATATATTGTTTATATTTTTCGGAGTTATAGATAATTTCTTATGAATTTATTAACCTAAAAGACCATTAAAACTAATTAAATTACTGCAGTAACCACGTACAGTAAAAGTTGGATATATTCTGATAAGATGATTCTACGTAAAATTATCTTCAATTTGATATATTATACGCAATTTTTGGACGTGGTATGAATTTCTAATGAATTTTACAAGTTAGACCTATAATATGCAATTTTAAATTCGAACGGAATATTCCAGAGAATATTCCGCTGACTGGACAGGTTGACTTTGCATGCTGACTGGGACTAGATTTGACCTGACGTTGATGTGGCGTTGATGAGGAAGCTGACTGGAATAACGACATGGCACGCACCGGTTTGATTGGATCTCGACCGTCTGGATAGGATCCGGTGACTGGAAGAAGAGATCAACCCGATTTTGGCTCAGAATAGACAAGAAACAGATCTGTGTTAGAGAGACAAATCCGTAGGTCAAATTGAAAAACTTAGAACATGAAAGTTGTGGGGAATCATTATTCCTACCTTCTCACCAAAGGAATTTGGATTTGAAGGAACGAGCGCGAGTACATCTTGGATTTACACCGTAAGATCTGAAATATTGCGATACAAAATTCTCCGGCTGTGGTGTATGAAAATAGGTGAGGTTTGTCGGGATTGAAATATTTCGACGAGTTCTACAACTTTCGTTTTTTTACCGAAGGCAAACGACGAAGTCTAGATGGGTTAAAAAGCGAAATAAGATTCGGGCATGTGTAGATTCGGGATTTTGAGAAGGGAAACTCATACAGCTGTGATTCCACGAGTTTATATGGAGATTTAGGATGGTGTAGAGATAGGCCTTGAAGTAGGAAACAAGTATAAACAAACGGAAGTCGATTCGGAGTTGTAGATAAAAAGTTATAGCAGTTTGAATAGAGATAGGTTTAACAAAACAGATTTTGCACGCTTTTTAAAGCAACCAAGCGATCGATCCTTCCTGTGTACGTGCGTGCTTGTTCGATCGGTCTGGGTGGACCGGCCCATTAGGTTTTTTTTCCTTTTTTTTCTTTTTCTTTTTTCTATTTACTTGTTTCCCTCATATCTTTTGCATACGAACTCCAAATGACATGATTCTTGTTTCTAAATTTTTCTAAAATCGAATAGATCATTATAGGATCAAATTTGTAATCTTTTTACTAGTTTGGAAGTAGTGGATTTATAAATCCTTGTATATTCTATTTTATTTATATCTTTATTTGTTTGTATTTATTCCATAACTTTTCCATACTAACTCCAAATGAGCTCAATTTTGTTTCTAAAATTTTGTAGTATTAATTGGATCTCTTTAGGCTATAATTATCAATAATTTATTCCTTAGAAACAGTGGGTTTTAATAAGTCAATTTAATTACTCTTAGGAACATTTGGGCGAATCAACTATAGGATTTAGATATCAGGATTTGGATTTAGTTTGTGAGAACTTTGCATGGATGTAATGAAATGCTTATGAATGCTTAATGATTTTCATTTTGAAATCTTGCACACCAATTCTACAATCCATAATCAATCCATGCCCTTTTGCCTATATGGCTACTTAGGTCATAACAAAAGAATATAAGATTTTGAATTCAAGGTTGAGAGGATTTTCTATTCAAAAAGTTTCTTCTCTTTGAGAATTTTCAACATAGTCAAACAATCAATCAAACTTATTTATTTATTTCACATTCCAAAACTAGGAGAATTTTGGGATGTGACATGATAGAAGATCATGTCTGCATATTCTCGAACCCGTAGGGTCACACACTTAACGTGTCTCGACGCTAGGATAGAATGGATAATTGGTTTATGAGTTTTTGTTCGGAGTCTTGGATGAGATCCAGGACGTCACAAGAGGTTCCGTAATGGTCCGGAGAATAAGGTTCATATAAGGGAAATCAGTTTTTGGATTTCGGAATTGTTTCGGATTGTTCGGTATTGTACCGGAAGCTTCTAGAACCTTCCGGAGTGGGACCAACGTGGCCCCACTTGTCGGGAGGGGGCGTGGGCCTACGAGGGAGTGCCCTGGCCGCATTGGGCCAGGGTCACAAGGCCCCATAGGCCCAGCTAGCCAAAACCCTAGGGAAACCCTAGGGAAACCTTCTAGAAGGAGGGGGAAAACTTGCCCCCCACTCCAACCCTTGGGGCCGCCGCCCTAGGGCTTGGAGGAGGGGCCAAGGGGGCCGGCCAGCCCCCTATATATAGAGGGCAGGGGCGCAGCCCTCCTCCCCTACTCCTTCAACCCTAGCCGTCATACTGCTGCCCTCCAGATCTCTCTCTCTCCCGACTGCGCGTAGGCGAAGCCCTGCCGCAGAAACTCTCCACCTTTGCACCACGCCGTCGTGTTGTAGATCCAATCTATCTCTCCACCCCACTTGCTGGACCGAGGAAGGAGGATACATCAAGGTGTCGTACGTGTGCATCTCTCGGAGGCATCGCCACTTGCGGTGTTGGATCGGATCGGATCGCGAGGAGGAGAAGCTAGTACGACTACATCAACCACGTTCCGTTGAACGTTCCGTTGTGCGAATCTTCAAGGGTATGAAGATCTCATCTATCCCCCCTCGTTGTTTGCATCTCCTAGATTAGATCTTGGCTTTCCCGTTCGCATCCGTAGAATTTTTTTGATTTACTATGCTGGGAAAGCCTTCAAGAGCTTGGTGGAATAGCATTCGTACCATGAATGGAGGACATATGATGGCTTGGGATGAATTCAAACTCAAGTTCAGCAGAACCCATGTGCCACCGGGTTTAATCAAGAGGATGAGAGATGAGTTCGGAGAAGTGAATCAAGGGAGGATGACAGTAGTTGAGTAACGTGACAAATTTCTGTCATTAGCTAGGTATGCACCGGATGAGATTTACACTGAAGCCAAGAAGAAGGAGAGATTCTTGAATGGTTTGCATGATGAGATGCAGACAGCGCTGGTCAATATTCCATTCGCTGACCTTAAAGCCTCAGTGGATTCTACAATCCAGATGGAAGGCAAGATCAACCAAGCCAACGAGAATCAGATCAGATCGCGAGGAGGAGAAGCTAGTACGACTACATCAACCATGTTCCGTTGAACGTTCCGCTGTGCGAATATTCAAGGGTATGAAGATCTCATCTATCCCCCCTCGTTGTTTGCATATCCTAGATTAGATCTTGGCTTTCCCGTTCGCATCCGTAGAATTTTTTTGATCTACTATGCTGCGAAACCCTTCAGTGGTATCAGAGCTAGATCTATGCGTAGATGTGTTTCACGAGTAGAACGCAACATGCTTGTTGCGGGAGTTGATGTTTTCTGTTGCAAGCCTATTGTTTGTGTATTTCTTATGACGCGGGATAGTGAGATCGAAGCGGTCCAGGCCAACTTTACGCGACCTCGTTCGCGAGACCGGCTCCGCACTTGACGTGTGGCTTGTTCCACACATGCGGCTGGTGGATGCCAGTTTCTCTCACTATAGTTGTCATGGGATTTACACCGGATGTTGGCAACCATAATATCACCGTTGTGGCTTTCCGTAGGTAAGAATCGTTCTTATCTTGTTACTCCCATAAGCCACGTAAAACATGCAACAACAAAGTAGAGGCGTCTAACTTGTTTTTGCAGGGAGTGTTTTGTGATATGGTATGGCCCAAGATGTGATGTGTATGTTGTATGCATTGATCATGTTTTGTAATGTTTCACGACTTGCATGTCGATGAGTACACAACCGGCAGGAGCCATATGGTTGTCTTTATAATTGTGTATGACCTGTGTGTCAACTTCTTATACGCCATGTAATAGCTTTACTTTATCGCTAAGTAGTTAGCAATAGTTGTAGTTGCTATTTGTGGTGGAGAAAATCATGGTGGAGTGATGGAGATCATGCTGGCACGCACAAGATGGAGATCATTGCGCGGAGATTGGCTATACCATGTCACATAAAATTATATGCATGTGATGTTTATCCTTTTATGTATCTTATTATGCTTAGATCGCGACGGTAGCATTATAAGATGATTCCTCACTTAAAGATCAAGATAAAACTGTGTTCTCCCCATGTATGCACCGTTGCGAAAGTTTGTCGTGTTCAAGCATCACGTGATGATCGGGTGCTATAAACTCTACGTTCACATACAACGGGTGCAAGCCAGTTTTGCACACGCGGAAATACTTGGGTTTGACTTGATGAGCCTAGCATGTACGGACATGGCCTCGGAACACACGAACAGAAAGGTTAAGCATGAGTCATATGAATGATATGATCGACACTTTGTTGTCCACCATTGAAACCACATCTCTTCTCGTGAAGATCGGATTAGGTGTGGTGAATTTGGATCATGTTCACTAAACAACTTGAGGGATGTTGAATTTAGTGGGAGTTCATCTAGTAATTTGATTAAGTTGAACTAGTTATCATGAACATAGTCTAAATTGTACTTGCAAATTTTGTAGATCAAATGGCTAAGTCCAACTTCAACTTCAACATTTTTGCTGAGAAAGAAAAGCTTAAGAACAATGGGTCTAACTTCACCAACTGGTTCCGCAATCTGAGAATCATTCTCTCTGGCGGACAAAAGGACTATGTCCTTGAGAAAGAACTAGGTGACGCCCCTGCTGTAGATGCGCCGGCTGATGAGAAAGTTGTTTATCAGTCGCGCAAGGATGATTATGGTGTGATTAAGAGCACCATGTTGTTTTCTATGGAATCGTACCTTCAAAATCGTTTTGAGGAGTTCCCCGGGCCCTTTGAGATTCTTGAGGAACTGAAAACTATGTTTCAGACTCATGCCCGTTCTGAGAGATATGAGATCTCTGAGAAATTCTTTAACTGCAAGATGGAGGAAGGGAGTTCCGTTAGTGAGCACGCCATTAAGATGTTGGGCTACACTCAACGCCTTGAGCAACTGGACTGCAAGATTCCAGAGGAGCTCAAGACTGACAGAGTTCTGCAATCACTCCCTCCTAGCTACAAAGGTTTTGTAGTTACTCATAATCAGATTGGTTCCACTGATACGATCACTGAGATCTTCGCTAAGCTGAAAGCTGTGGAGGTGTTCATCAAGAAATATAATCATGTGTTGATGGTCAACAAGCCCCCCTAGCTTTAAGAAAGGTAAGGGTGCAAAGAAGCCCTTCAAGAAGGGCAGCGGCAAGCGCGTTGCCCCTGCAGAGAAGAAGCTCAAGTCTAGACCTAAGCCGGACACTGAGTGCTTCTATTGCAAGGATAAGGGTCACTGGAAGCGCAACTGTCCGGAGTACTTAGCGGACAAGAAGGCTGGCACCATCAAAGTTATATTTGATATACATGTTATTGATGTTTTCCTTACTAGCCCTTGTTGTAGTGCCTGGGTATTTGATACTGGTTCAGTTGCTAATATTTGTAACTCGAAACAGGAGCTACGGAATAGACGGCGGCTAGCGAGGGATGAGGTGGCGATGCGCGTTGGCAACGGATCAAGAGTTTATGTGATGGCCGTCGGCACGCTCTCCTTAGTTTTACCTTCAGTATTAGTTTTAAACCTCAATAAATGTTATTATGTGTCTGCGTTGAGCATGAACATCATATCTGGATCGTGTTTATTGCAAGACGGTTATTCATTTAAATCGGAGAATAATGGTTGTTCTATTTATATGAGTAACATCTTTTCTGGTCATGCACCTGCTATGAATGGTTTATTTCTTCTGAATCTCGAAAACAATTAAACACACATCCATAACATTGAGGCTAAGAGATGCAAAGTAGATAGTGATAATTCTACTTATTTGTGGCACTGTCGTCTAGGTCATATTGGTGTAAAACGCATGAAGAAACTTCATTCTGATAGACTTTTGGAGTCTCTTGATTTTGAATCATTTGACACGTGCGAGCCATGCCTCATGGGCAAGATGATCAAAACCCCGTTCTCCGGAATAATGGAGCGAGCAACGGACTTGTTGGAAATCATACATACCGATGTATGTGGACCAATGAGTGTTTCGACGCGCGGTGGTTATCGCTATTTTCTCACTTTTACTGATGACTTAAGTAGATATGGGTATATCTATTTAATGAAACATAAATTTGAAATGTTTTAAAAGTTCAAAGAATTTCAAAACGAAGTGGAAAACCATTGTAACAGGAAAATTAAATTTCTATGATCCGATCGTGGAGGTGAATATTTGAGTTATGATTTTCTCACGCATCTTAAGGCAAGCGGAATCGTTTCGCAACTCACGCCACCCGGAACACCACAGCGCAATGGTGTGTCTGAACGCCGGAATCGAACTTTATTGGATATGGTGCGATTGATGATGTCTCTTATAGATTTGCCGTTATCATTTTGGGGTTATGCATTAGAAACCGCTGCATTCACTTTAAATAGGGCACCATCTAAATCTGTTGAGATGACACCGTATGAAATGTGGTTTGGTGCTAAACCTAAGTTGTCATTTCTTAAAGTTTGGGGATGCGAAGCTTACGTCAAGAAGTTGATGCCGGACAAGCTCGAACCCAAAGCGGAGAAATGCGTCTTCATAGGATACCCTAAGGAAACGATTGAGTATACCTTCTATCACAGATCCGAAGGCAAAGTGTTTGTCGCAAAGAACGGATCCTTTCTTGAGAAGGAGTTTCTCTCGAAAGAAGTGAGTGGGAGGAAAAGTAGAGCTAGACGAGGTTATTGAACCTTCTCTTGAGTTGGAGAGTAGCGCAACACCTGAAATTATTCCAGTACCGTCTGCACCAACAATAGAGGAAGCTAATGACAAAGATCATGAAGCTTCAGACGATGCTACTACTGAACGTCGCAGGTCGACAATGTCGCGTGCCCCTCCTGAGTGGTACGGCAACCCTATCTTAACTGTCTTGTTAGTAGACAACAGTGAACCTGCGAACTATGAGGAAGCAATGATGAGCCCAAACTCTGAGAAATGTCTAGAGGCCATGAAATTCGAATTGGGATCCATGAGCGAAAACCAAGTATGGACTTTGGTGGACCCTCCTAGCGATCGAAAGGCCATTGAGTGCAAATGGATTTTCAAGAAGAAAACGGACGCGGATGGTAATGTTACTGTCTATAAAGCGCGGCTTGTCGCGAAAGGTTTTCGACAAGTTCAAGGTGTTGACTACGATGAGACTTTCTCTCCCGTAGCGATGTTTAAGTCCATTCGGATTTTATTAGCAATTGCTGCGTTTCATGATTATGAAATATGGCAGATGGATGTCAAGACTGCGTTCCTCAATGGCAACATTGATGAAGAGTTGTATATGATGAAACCCGAAGGTTTTGTCGATCCTAAGGATGCTGATAAGGTGTGCAAACTTCAGCGTTCCATTTATGGACTAAAGCAAGCATCTCGGAGTTGGAACCTTTGTTTTGATCAAGTGATCAAGAGCTTTGGATTTGTTCCAAATTGCTACAAAGCTTGTATCTACAAGAAAGTGAGTGGGAGCTCAGTGACATTTTTGGTACTATATGTGGATGACATATTGATTATCGGAAATGACATTAACATGCTTAACGATGTGAAGAGTTATTTGAACAAATGTTTTTCAATGAAAGACCTAGGGGAAGCTGCTTATATATTGGGCATCAAAATCTATAGAGATATACAAAGACGCCTGATAGCTTTAAGCCAAAGTACATACCTAGACAAAGTTCTGAAAAGGTTCAGAATGGATAAGACAAATAAAGGTTCAGTGCCTATGTTGTCAGGTAAGATATTGAGCAGGGCTCAGTGTCCGGCTACGGTAAACGATAGAGAAGCTATGAGCAAAGTGCCTTATGCCTCGGCCATAGGATCTATCATGTATGCCATGCTATGTACTAGACCAGATGTGTCCAATGCTCTTAGTTTGACGAGAAGATACCAAAGTGATCCAGGAGTGGAACACTGGACAGCCGTGAAGAACATCCTAAAGTATTTAAGTAGAACTAAAAAAATGTTCTTAGTCTAAGGAGGTGATGAACAGCTCGTCGTAAAAGGTTACGTCGATGCTAGTTTCGACACCGACAAGGATGATTCTAAATCTCAGGCAGGATACGTTTATATTTTGAATGGAGGAGCTGTGAGCTGGAGAAGCTGCAAGCAAAGCGTGATCGCGGGATCTACAGTAGAAGCGGAATACATGGCTGCTGCAGAAGCGTCAAGTGAAGGAGTTTGGATCAGGAACTTCATCACTGAGCTTGGTGTGGTTCCAAGTGCCTTGGACCCACTGGAAATATTGTGTGACAACACTGGCGCCATAGCACTGGCTAAGGAACAAAGATATCATCCAAATACCAAGCATATCAACCGCAAGTTTCATATAATTCGAGATTATATAACAGATGGAGATCTGAAGATTAGCAAAGTACATACGGATCTGAATGTCGCAGATCCGTTGATTAAACCTCTTCCACGAGCAAAACATGATCAGCACCTTAGTACCATGGGTGTTAGATTGTTGCCAGATGTAAACTAGATTATTGACTCTAGTGCAAGTGGGAGACTGTTGGAATTATGCCCTAGAGGCAATAATAAAGATGTTATTATTATAATTCTTGTTCATGATAAAGTTTATATTCCATGCTATAATTGTATTAAGCGGAAACTTTGATACTTGTGTGGTGTATGAACAACGTCGTGTCCCTAGTACGCCTTTATGGACTAGCTCATTGATTAATGATGGTTAAGGTTTCCTAACCATGGACATGAGTTGTCGATTAATAATGAGATCATATCATTGGGAGAATGATATGATGAACAGACCCAAATCAAGCAGAGCAATTAGATCGTGTCATCGTGTTCATCTTTGCGAAGCTTTTTCTTATGTCAAATATTGTATTACTTAGACCATGAGATAATGCAACTCCCTGGTATCGGAAGAAAGCTTTGATGTCATCAAACTTCATACTATGAGAGGGTGATCATAAAGGTGTCTCTCAGGTGATCGGAAAGTATCTGTTGGGTTGTATGTATCGAGATGGGATTTGTCCCTCCCAAGTCGGAGAGATATACTTTGGGCCCACTCGGTAATCGATATCAACACCGCTAGCAAGCACGTGGTTAAGGAGTTAATCACAAAGTGATATCGGATTACGGAACGAGTAAAGTACTTGCTATGAACGAGATTGAACTAGGTATGCTGATAGCGACGATCGAATCTCGGGCAAGTAAAATATCGCGTGACGAAGGGAATATATATGGGATTAATTGAATCCTGGCATCGTGGTTCATCCGATATGATCATCGATGAGTATGTGGGAGTCAATATGGGTTTCCAGACCCCGTTGTTGATTATTGATAGAAGATCATGTCTGCATATTCTCGAACCCGTAGGGTCACACACTTAACGTGTCTCGACGCTAGGATAGAATGGATAATTGGTTTATGAGTTTTTGTTCGGAGTCTCGGATGAGATCCAGGACGTCACGAGAGGTTCTGGAATGGTCCAGAGAATAAGATTCATATAAGGGAAAGTAGTTTTTGGATTTCGGAATTGTTTCGGATTGTTCGGTATTGTACCGGAAGCTTCTAGAACCTTCCGGAGTGGGACCAACGTGGCCCCACTTGTCGGGAGGGGGCGTGGGCCTACGAGGGAGTGCCCTGGCCGCATTGGGCCAGGGTCACAAGGCCCCATAGGCCCAGCCGGCCAAAACCCTAGGGAAACCCTAGGGAAACCTTCTAGAAGGAGGGGGAAAACTTGCCCCCCACTCCAACCCTTGGGGCCGCCGCCCTAGGGCTTGGAGGAGGGGCCTAAGGGGCCGGCCAGCCCCCTATATATAGAGGGCAGGGGCGCAGCCCTCCTCCCCTACTCCTTCAACCCTAGCCGTCATACTGCTGCCCTCCAGATCTCTCTCTCTCCCGACTGCGCGTAGGCGAAGCCCTGCCGCAGAAACTCTCCACCTTTGCACCACGCCGTCGTGTTGTAGATCCAATCTATCTCTCCACCCCACTTGCTGGACCGAGGAAGGAGGATACATCGAGGTGTCGTACGTGTGCATCTCTCGGAGGCATCGCCACTTGCGGTGTTGGATCGGATCGGATCGCGAGGAGGAGAAGCTAGTACGACTACATCAACCACGTTCCGTTGAACGTTCCGTTGTGCGAATCTTCAAGGGTATGAAGATCTCATCTATCCCCCCTCGTTGTTTGCATCTCCTAGATTAGATCTTGGCTTTCCCGTTCGCATCCGTAGAATTTTTTTGATTTACTATGCTGGGAAAGCCTTCAAGAGCTTGGTGGAATAGCATTCGTACCATGAATGGAGGACATATGATGGCTTGGGATGAATTCAAACTCAAGTTCAGCAGAACCCATGTGCCACCGGGTTTAATCAAGAGGATGAGAGATGAGTTCGGAGAAGTGAAGCAAGGGAGGATGACAGTAGTTGAGTAACGTGACAAATTTCTGTCATTAGCTAGGTATGCACCGGATGAGATTTACACTGAAGCCAAGAAGAAGGAGAGATTCTTGAATGGTTTGCATGATGAGATGCAGACAGCGCTGGTCAATATTCCATTCGCTGACCTTAAAGCCTCAGTGGATTCTACAATCCAGATGGAAGGCAAGATCAACCAAGCCAACGAGAATCGCAAGCGTCGAATGATGCATCAACCAGGATCCCACCATACACCGAAGTATCGCCCCAATCCGTCTACAGGATATTCCCCGAGAAACAATAGAACCCCTATGTCCCGTCCGAACTATCCCAACCATGGAGGAGGAAACTCAAGGCCCGAAGGAAACCAAAACAACAACCCCGACAACTCCCACAATTTCAACCATGCACCTGCCAAGTCCAACAACAACAACAACAACAACAACAATACTGCCCCAAGGACTGGAAGCAATGCCGTGCCTGTTGCAGGAAAAGACAAGTCTACGATTACTTGTTTTGAAAGCGGAGTCAAGGGTCACTACTCTAACGAGTGCCCCAAGAAGCTCGCAGCAGCCACCAATGTGAATGCACCAGCTCAGCAGCAACGCCGTGTTCAGCTTGGAAGGAGATTTGCCCCAGGAAACTCACTCAACCGCAACGGCCGTCTGTTTCACATGAATGCTGAAGAAGCTCAGCAAGCACCAGATGTCGTGCTGGGTATGTTTTCTGTTAACTCAGTACTTGTAAGAGTGTTGTTTGATTTTGGAGCATCGCACTCATTTGTTATAGAAGAATTTGCATGCACTAGTAAGATTCAACCAACAAAAATGAAGCATGTTATGATAGTTCAAATCTCTGGTTCAACCACCAAAGCTAGACAAATTTCCAAGGCCGTGCCTATCAGAATCCATGGAATAGATTTTTATGCTAATCTAATAGTACTTGGAACCAAAGGTTTGTAAGTAGTACTAGGAATGGATTAGATGTCAAAACATAAAGGATTAATTGACTGTGCCAAACCACTAGAGTATTAGTAGGGCATGTATCTGAGACCTTGCCACGTCAATTCAAGTGCAACAAGAGTCTAGCCCAACCAACCATTGACCAAGTCAGAGTAGTCTATGAATACCCTGACGTATTCCCAGATGAATTTCTCGGAATGCCCCTAGATCAGAATATCGAGTTTATCATTGAACTAATCCCTGGAACTGGACCCATAGATTAGAGACCTCATAGTATGAACCCGTCTGAATTAGTGGAGCTAAAGAAGCAACTGGATGCTATGCTGGAGACATGTTTGATTCAACCAAGTGCATCGCCATGGAGATCACCTGTTTTATTTGTGGATAAGAAAGATGGAGGTAACCATTTGTGCACAGATTATCGGAAGCTGAATGATGTCACCATTAAGAACAAGTACCCACTACCGAAGATAGAAGATCTATTTTACCAGTTGACCAGTGCTAAAGTGTTTTCTAAGATTGATCTTAGAACTGGTTATCATCAACTCAAGATTTGCGCAACGGATATTCCAAAGACCGCCTTTACCACTAGATATGGATTGTATGAGTACACTGTCATGTCTTTTGGATTAACCAATGCCCCCGCTTATTTCATGAACCTCATGAATAAGATTTTTATGAACTTCCTGGATAAGTTTGTCGTTGTTTTTATTGATGATATTCTGATCTATTCCAAATCAGAAGAAGACCATGAGCTACACCTGAGGACCATCCTTGAAACCCTTGGAGAGCATCAGTTGTATGCCAAGTTTAGCAAATGTGAGTTCCGGTTAAAGGAAGTAAGATTCCTAGGACATATCGTGTTGGCAGAAGGAATTGCCGTCGATCCCTCCAAGATTAAGGATGTTGAAGAATGGAAAGCCCCAACCACTCAAACCCAAGTTCGCGCATTTCTCGGATTAGCGGGATATTACCTCAAGTTCGTAGAAGGATTCTCGAGCATCGCAAGACCCATGACCCAGTTGTTGAAGAAAGATAAGAAGTTTGAATGGACGGACAAATGTGAAGCAAGTTTTCAAGAGCTCAAGAAGAGATTGATTTCAGCCCCAATCTTGATTATGCCGGATATCAAGAAGACTTTTGATGTGTATTGTGACGCATCCAAGGTTGGTCTCGAATGTGTGCTGATGCAAGAAGGCAAAGTCATATCCTATCTGTCCTGACAAAACTGAAGCAACACGAGAAGAATTACCCTACCCACAACCTCGAAATAGAAGCCATAGTTTTAGCCTTGAAGACATGGAGGCATTACCTCATGGGTAACCGCTGTGAGATTTATTCGGATCACAAGAGTCTGAAGTATATTTTCACCCAGAAGGAGCTAAATATGAGGCAAAGGAGATGGGTAGAGTTAATCAAGGACTATGATCTTTACATTCACTATCACCCCGGCAAAGCCAATGTGGTAGTAGATGCTCTCAGCAGATTGCTGTGACGATTGAACACCATGATAAAAGAAGCCTATCCAAGTTTGCATGAGGAGATGGGAAATTTCAGAATGGAGCTAGTTAGTGAAGGATTTTTGGCTAGCATAGAACTTCAACCAACTTTGATCAGTCAAATCAAGGAGGCGTAGAAAGGAAATGCTAGTATCGATGGAATCAAACATTGTATCGATACAGGGAAGGTACCCGGATTCACCGAAGATGAAGAAGGAGTTTTGTGGTACAAAGGAAGTATCTGTGTACCAGCAGATTCCGAGTTGAAGCAATTCATTATGCAAGAAGCCCATGATACTCTTTATTCTATCCACCCTGGAGGAACCAAGATGTATCAGGATTTGAAGGAGCAATTTTGGTGGCACAAGATGAAGAGAGAAGTCGGAAGCTACATAGCCAAATGTGATATCTGTCAGAGAGTCAAAGCGGGACATCAGAGACCCGCAGGACTTTTGCAACCATTATAGATCCCAGAATAGAAATGGGATTCAATTGGAATGGATTTCATCACCAGTTTGCCTACATCTAGTAGGGGAAATGATTCTATTTGGGTCATAGTGGATAGACTTTCTAAAGTAGCTCATTTCTTACCGGTCAAGACCACTTATCAGAGTTCGAAGCTAGCAGAGTTGTACATTTCTAGGATAGTCAGTTTGCATGGAATCCGGAAGAACATTGTGTCAGATAGAGGAACCCAGTTTACCTCGAGATTTTGGAAGAAAGTCCAAGAAGGATTAGGAACCCAACTGAATTTTAGCAGAGCTTTTCACCCGTAGACTGGTGGACAAACGAAGCGAGTAAACCAGATACTCGAAGATATGTTGAGAGCCTGAGTGCTAGAATATGGATCAAAATGGGAGGACTGTCTTCCTTTCGCAGAATTCTCATACAACAACAGTTACTAAGCTAGTTTGTAAATGGCCCCATTTGAGTTTATGTATGGAAGGAAGTGTCGTACCCCGTTGAATTGGTTGGAAGTAGGAGAGAGTCAGATTTTCGGACCCGATATCCTACGAGAAGCCGAAGAGAAGGTTCACAAAGTCCGTGAACACCTCAATACTGCCCAATCCAGACAGAAGAGTTATGCCGACAAGAGACATCGAAATCTAGCCTTCACTATCGGAGATTTTGTGTATCTCAAAGTACCACCCATGAAGGGAATGGAACATTTCCAACTGAAAGGAAAGCTTGCCCCCATATATATTGGACCCTTCAAGATTGTGAATCGCCGAGGAGAGGTATCATATCAACTGGAACTGCCGGAGGAGATGTCAACCGTGCATGATGTGTTCCATATATCGTTACTTCGCAAATGCCTCGAAGTTTCGGAGAAGACAGAAGTTTTCAAGAATATTGATCACAAAACCATATAGATCAACAAGGACCTAACTTATCATGAAGTACCCATTCGTATTCTGGAAGAATCCTTCAGAACCACCAGAACCCGGAGTATCAAGTTGTAGGATCCCAACCCAATAAGGTAGAGTCCTCCTGTGTTTTACAATGCTAGTCCCTGGATCAATAGCTAGCATCCACAGTTAAGATGTAATATCAAGATACAAAGGTCATAATATAAATTTATAACCAGGAATAACATAAGTTTATTACATCAAACATAGCTCATTTGGCTATTACATTACATTTGCAGCGGAATAACTATAAGTATGGGTCCATCATCTTCAAAGTGCCACAGGCAGATGTTGGTTGTAGATTTTGTAGTCCTAGTCAATCAAACAATCTTCATTTTTAAAACAATCAACCTGCAACATTACAAGTTACAGCCACAAGGGTCAATACATTTTGAATTGTATTGGCAAGCTTCACTTTTATGTATAATAAGAGTGGATCCTACCATTATATGCATATTTGGCTAAGTAGAGTTTAAGGCTTATTTGCATAAAGCAATATTTTATCCTATCTTTTCAAAAGGGTTTAAAAGTCTTTTGTCAAATTTCTTTTCCAAGTTCCTTGAACTCCTTGGTAGAAACTCAAGTGTTCAAATCCTTGTCAAAATCTCTTGAGCACCTTGGTAACCCCAAGTGCAACAAGTTTTATCAAAACTCATGAGTTCCTTGGTAACCCCAAGTACATCATGCTCTTGAGCTCCTTGGTAACCCCAAGTGCAACAAGCTTTACAAAATCTCTTTGAATTCCTTGGTAGACACACAAGGGCATCAAGTTTTTATATTGGAAGTTGGAATGTCGAGATCTCCCATAGTTCAAACTTTAGTTGCTCAGTATTGTCCATAACCGGGGACACGGCTAAGTACTTAGATTTTATTTACTTCTGCAGAAGGAGTACACTTTACCCACATGTCACAATCCCATCCTTTTGCCACCAGTGGCCTACTGGATTAGTGCTCACCAAGATGGAGTACTGGCAGATTGAGAATGTGACGAAGTCTTTCCAAAAGGTCCTCCCATACATCATTGCTAGCTTTGTCTTCAGCCCCCATGAAGCATTCCAGATCCCCATGTCCAGTAACTAAAGACAATGTATGGGTCTTCCTGTTGTAGTTGACTAAGCCAGAGCCATAATAGCATGTGGTTGCACACGAAAGCCACAATTGGAGAAGCATGTTTGATCTCTAAGTTTCCTAGGTGGTTTTCTTTTGGAGCACAACACAAAGTGATTGCCATAGACATGGTTCCCTTTTGTTGCCACCTTCTCCAAAACTTAAAGTATCCTCCACCTAGGTGGTTCATTGAGTCCTTGTTTTATTATGTAAAACACAAGTAATTTTCTCAATCTTGTAAAATCTCAACATGTATCTCTTTTTCAAATTATAGCATATAGCATGGCTAAGCATGTACAACTTCAATATTTTCACTAAGGAGTGTAGAGGGAATCCTATTAGGATTTAGCATAGCATAAGAATAAAATATCTTTTCATGCATATTTTTCAAAATCCACTAAGTATAGTAATAATAATAGTAGGACTTTTGTATGATAGTGTAACTTGCCTTTTTGTTTAGGGAATGATAGTCACTTCTTGATCTTGCTAGTCTCACACTTTGCTAATTTCACTACAATCAAACAAGCATAGTATCAAGTAGCATTCCACCATTCAAACAATAATTCACATACACAAAGTAGGGATTCTAAGTCATGCAAAGGTGGGTTCTTTTTGCAAGGTTGGTCTCCACTAGGTTTATAAACTTTGTAAGGCCCAAATTGGTCATTTACCAAAATGGCAAAGTTATTTGCAATTGGGTTTTATCTTAAGACCATTTTAATATTCATTCATCATTTTATGTGGTGAAAATTATTCTTATCAAAGCAAAACTTTAGGTTTTTCACCAAGTGAGTTGTCCTTGGCAAGGTTTGATGTTTTGGGTCAGTAAGTTTTGGTCCAAAACATTTTCCCAAAGTTTTCCTTGCAAAAACATTTCCATGATAAAATCAAGGAGTTTATTTGGTTAGAAAATGGCTAAGTTAAATAATTCAACCTATATTTTACCAAAATCATTTTTAACACTATGGGTTGGTTCCTAGGGTCAGTAAGGTCACACAATTCCATTTTGCAAAAGATTTAATCCTTAAATCAATCTTAAATAATTTTTATACTCTAAACAAGTACACAAATGTTTCTGCAAATTCAATCAAGCTAACAGATACTATTTTCAAAACTAAGGCCATGGTTAGCTAGGGTTTGTTCTCCTGAATCCA
This sequence comes from Avena sativa, assembly GCA_916181665.1. Lineage (NCBI taxonomy): Eukaryota > Viridiplantae > Streptophyta > Magnoliopsida > Poales > Poaceae > Avena > Avena sativa. Next base: position 472,196,419 of record OV702285.1, read on the forward strand.
TTGATATAAAATTTGCCCAATTTGGACGTGTGGATCTAAAGTTATAAGGATTTGAAAATCACAACTAAATCAGATTTCAAATCTGTTTTAAACAGAACAGGGGACACGCGTCGTATTTTAACTGGCCGGTACCGGTTCGCTGCGGATCACGCTGTGGAGCGTTGGATCTGATGTGAATCGTGCGGCTCAGATGCTCCTGTACCGTTTCGCTTAAGTCACTCTGTCTACGCCGCAGGATGGGAATCTAACGGTTCTCGTGTGCTTGACTAGAAGCTGGCGGCGCTAGGTCGACGGCGAGCGGCGGAACGGCTAGCTGGCGGTGGCGCTAGCGAAATAGGACGCGATAAAGAGGGGGGAGATGCTTACCAGGCTCAGGAGAATACGGCGATGCTCAACGTGCGGTTGACGAGGCAAGGGGCGCTCGGGGTCGGGCAGAATTCCTCGCCGAAGTTGGTTCTGGCGACGGACGCGCTCGGTCGAGGTCGAAGACGGCTCTGTGGTTCACGAGAAGACAAACGGAGGGTTGGGTTAGCTGCGTAGGATCATGGCAAAGATGTGTGCGTGATCCAGAGGGTACGGGGTGGTCGGAATTAACCTGTGGGCTTCGCCGGAGATGAAGCAGACGGTGGCGACGGTGGTCATTGTCGAAGGCGAGGTTACAGGGTACCCGCGGTCGAGCTGGATGCACTAACAGATGCGCCTGAGAGTGGGGATGCTGTGAGCTTGGTCAGGGGAAAGAGGGGCGGCGAGTCTTGGCCGGAATTGGCGAGGAGGGTCGTCGGAGTAGCAGCGACACAGAGGGAAATTGGGGCGGCCTGGAGGCAGAGGGGAGGCGGTGTCTGGGGGAAACGGAGGAGAGAGCGAGGCGATTAAAAGGGCGTGGTCGCGGCGAGGGATTAACGCGGCGTTAAGGCGAATTAAACGCGCGGAATCAAGGCCTGCAACGGCAGCGAGGGGGAAGAGGCGTGGTTCGCGCGAGGAAGAAGACGGCTGGGAGAGTGGGGTCCGCTGGTCAGTGGGAAAAGAAAGGAAGGGAGGGTCCACCTGTCATCTGCTCAGCGGGCTCTTTCTGCGGTGAAGAAAACGGTTCGGGGGGGGGAAAAGGACAGATGGGCTAGGTGGGCTGTTGGGCTGGAGTTGGGCCAGATGGTTGGGCTGCTCCATTTTTTTCCTGTCTAAATCTTTTTCCTTTTCTATTTCTATTTCTGTTTTGTTATTTCAAACAATTATTCAAGCATTCAAATATTTCAAACAATTCAAACAATCCTTAAACTTTGCATTGTGTTTTTGGTTCTGTTTAACATTATAACTCACATAAAATATTCTTTTAAATCTTTTTAGGTTCCATTTATTAATTAAATAAATGGATCATCAGTTATTTAATAAAATAGGATTTGTTTTATTTAATAAAATCTTCATTTAAAATCCAAAGTGTTTTCAAATCTAAACAGTAGGTTCTATTTGGAAATAAAGAATATTTGGAGATTTGTTTTGAAATAAAATAACATTTTAGGGTCCATTATTAATTAAATATAATAGGCTTTCATTACTATTTCAAATAGGTTTTATTTTATTGAGATATTTATTTTGAAATCTAAAAAAAAAAAAAAGCCAAAACACTTTAGTAGGTTTTAATTAAGAAAATAAAATACTTAGAAAACTTATTTAAAATAATTTAACAAGCTTTGATGTTTTAAAAATGGTAAAACCTTTTATTAAATAAAGTTGGATATTAAATCCTTATTATTTTATTTATACAATCCTTTATTATTTTTAATTAAACCTTTGCTATTTTATTTAAAATAAAATGTTTTAATTCAAAAGCTTGGCCAAGGTTTAATTGGTATTATAAAATAATCTTTATTTATAAATCCATATTTTCTTTTGAATACCAAATCTTTTATTAAGAAATCCAAAATAGTATTTTAAATATTTTTATTTTCCTTTAATAAAAGTTTATCTTTTTAAATCTCTTTAGGATTTATTTGATTCAAATTGGTTTGAGGTTCCCTTTGAATTCAAAAAGTTTCTTCTGGCTCTGTAAATCAAACAAAGTTTTATTTTATTAATTTATTCTCACATTACAAGATTTGGAAAATCTTGGGATGTGACAGGCTACCACCCTTAAAATAAATCTCGTCCCGAGATTTGGGAAGGTTAGGGTTACAAGCAAGTTCAAAACAACTAGGGTACTACCACCCTTAAAAATTTTCAAACAAAAATTACATATTGGCCTTCTTGGGTCCTGGAAAACTTCTCTAAGCAACTTTTGTTTTATTTCTACATTTGACTCATGGGCCAAGGTTGAGTTTCTCCATAGGCTTGTTCAACTTGTGTTTCATCCTTTCTGGACAGTTGCTTGCATAGTGTCCTGGATTCTTGCAGTTGAAACAATTAATGTCCTTGAGTTCTTTGCATTGCTCTTGTGGGCAAGTTGCTACATAGTGGCCTGGTTCTTTGCAGTTGTTGCACCACACTTGGTCAATCTCTTTATTCTTATTGTTCTCTGGGCATCCACTGGAGTAGTGTCCCATTTCCTTACATTTACGACATTGCACAAGGCTCATGTCTTGCTTGGGCTTCTTGATTTTCCTTGATCCTTTGAATTGGGTTGTCTTGTTTGGATGTAGAAGTGGTCCTTTTCCTTTGGTAGACTTGGATCCTTCTTGTTTCCTTTGTTCCACCATGGCATAGATAGGACATAGACCTGGAGTATGATCACTTCCTTCACACAGGTAGCAAGTAGCTTGAGAGGTAGGACATTGTCCAACCGGATGATCTTCTTCACAATTGGGGCATTGTCCTTCATGCTCCTTGGAGGTATGATCCTTGTCTCCACAAATAATGCAAGCTGGGGCTCCATCTAGAACAATATTCTTTTCATCCTTATTATCATAAACTATCTTTGGATAGCTTTCTTCTATGCTAATCATTTGATTAGTCACCTTAAGCATCAGTTGAGACTGCTCTTCCAAAAACCTTTGGAGTGCTGGATCCTTATCACTATTGTTGACTAGGAATTGAGCTGTCAGTTGGTTCAACTGGTGTTGGGTTGCTATGAGCTCTTTCATACTATCAGCTTGGTTGGTGTTGGTGTCATCAACCTTGGAGTCCTTTGGAGTAGTCATCTGTTTGGGTTGAAGGAAGATTATAATAGGCAAGATATTTCTAAGGAATTATTTCTAATCACACACATCACAATTCACACAAGCAATGTGCATGCAATCGCAAACCAAACATTCCACTCAAACAACAAGTTTCAAACACATTTTTAGGCAACAAAATATTTTTATCTCACCACATAAGTTGGTGTTTTGTCTTAGCTAAAATATGGTGGTCCATCTATATGGTTCACTTGTGATCTTTCCTTCCTTCATGACTCTTCTTGTATGAGATCATGGTTTCCTTGGAAAAACTTTTGGTCACAATAATTCAAAGTTGTTGATGGTTCCTTCTTATTTTGCATTCCCTCAGTCTCTAAATCTTAAGCAGATTTCCTTGTTTCACTTGTGGTCCTTAGTAGTTTCCAAGTTGGGAAGTCCTTGGTGAACATGCTGAAGATGTTGAAGTCATTAGAGTTGAAGATGTTGAAGTCATTAGAGTTGGAGGAGTTGAAGTAGTCCTTTGCACATGGTGTAGTCTTTGGCCATGGGTAGGTTTTTCCATCAAGTTGAAGTGGAAGAGATGTAGAGTTGAAACCAAATGGTTGAGGAAAGAGTTTACAAGTATTTTGTAAATAAGTTTTGGAACAAAATACAACTCCTATATTTTCTAAGGGTTTTTGTCCAATCCTAGGGTTTACAAATCCTACAGGCAACACAATGCTCTGATACCATCTGTAGGATCCCAACCCAATAAGGTAGAGTCCTCCTGTGTTTTACAATGCTAGTCCCTGGATCAATAGCTAGCATCCACAGTTAAGATGTAATATCAAGATACAAAGGTCATAATATAAATTTATAACCAGGAATAACATAAGTTTATTACATCAAACATAGCTCATTTGGCTATTACATTACATTTGCAGCGGAATAACTATAAGTATGGGTCCATCATCTTCAAAGTGCCACAGGCAGATGTTGGTTGTAGATTTTGTAGTCCTAGTCAATCAAACAATCTTCATTTTTAAAACAATCAACCTGCAACATTACAAGTTATAGCCACAAGGGTCAATACATTTTGAATTGTATTGGCAAGCTTCACTTTTATGTATAATAAGAGTGGATCCTACCATTATATGCATATTTGGCTAAGTAGAGTTTAAGGCTTATTTGCATAAAGCAATATTTTATCCTATCTTTTCAAAAGGGTTTAAAAGTCTTTTGTCAAATTTCTTTTCCAAGTTCCTTGAACTCCTTGGTAGAAACTCAAGTGTTCAAATCCTTGTCAAAATCTCTTGAGCACCTTGGTAACCCCAAGTGCAACAAGTTTTATCAAAACTCATGAGTTCCTTGGTAACCCCAAGTACATCATGCTCTTGAGCTCCTTGGTAACCCCAAGTGCAACAAGCTTTACAAAATCTCTTTGAATTCCTTGGTAGACACACAAGGGCATCAAGTTTTTATATTGGAAGTTGGAATGTCGAGATCTCCCATAGTTCAAACTTTAGTTGCTCAGTATTGTCCATAACCGGGGACACGGCTAAGTACTTAGATTTTATTTACTTCTGCAGAAGGAGTACACTTTACCCACATGTCACAATCCCATCCTTTTGCCACCAGTGGCCTACTGGATTAGTGCTCACCAAGATGGAGTACTGGCAGATTGAGAATGTGACGAAGTCTTTCCAAAAGGTCCTCCCATACATCATTGCTAGCTTTGTCTTCAGCCCCCATGAAGCATTCCAGATCCCCATGTCCAGTAACTAAAGACAATGTATGGGTCTTCCTGTTGTAGTTGACTAAGCCAGAGCCATAATAGCATGTGGTTGCACACGAAAGCCACAATTGGAGAAGCATGTTTGATCTCTAAGTTTCCTAGGTGGTTTTCTTTTGGAGCACAACACAAAGTGATTGCCATAGACATGGTTCCCTTTTGTTGCCACCTTCTCCAAAACTTAAAGTATCCTCCACCTAGGTGGTTCATTGAGTCCTTGTTTTATTATGTAAAACACAAGTACTTTTCTCAATCTTGTAAAATCTCAACATGTATCTCTTTTTCAAATTATAGCATATAGCATGGCTAAGCATGTACAACTTCAATATTTTCACTAAGGAGTGTAGAGGGAATCCTATTAGGATTTAGCATAGCATAAGAATAAAATATCTTTTCATGCATATTTTTCAAAATCCACTAAGTATAGTAATAATAATAGTAGGACTTTTGTATGATAGTGTAACTTGCCTTTTTGTTTAGGGAATGATAGTCACTTCTTGATCTTGCTAGTCTCACACTTTGCTAATTTCACTACAATCAAACAAGCATAGTATCAAGTAGCATTCCACCATTCAAACAATAATTCACATACACAAAGTAGGGATTCTAAGTCATGCAAAGGTGGGTTCTTTTTGCAAGGTTGGTCTCCACTAGGTTTATAAACTTTGTAAGGCCCAAATTGGTCATTTACCAAAATGGCAAAGTTATTTGCAATTGGGTTTTATCTTAAGACCATTTTAATATTCATTCATCATTTTATGTGGTGAAAATTATTCTTATCAAAGCAAAACTTTAGGTTTTTCACCAAGTGAGTTTTCCTTGGCAAGGTTTGATGTTTTGGGTCAGTAAGTTTTGGTCCAAAACATTTTCCCAAAGTTTTCCTTGCAAAAACATTTCCATGATAAAATCAAGGAGTTTATTTGGTTAGAAAATGGCTAAGTTAAATAATTCAACCTATATTTTACCAAAATCATTTTTAACACTATGGGTTGGTTCCTAGGGTCAGTAAGGTCACACAATTCCATTTTGCAAAAGATTTAATCCTTAAATCAATCTTAAATAATTTTTATACTCTAAACAAGTATACAAATGTTTCTGCAAATTCAATCAAGCTAACAGATACTATTTTCAAAACTAAGGCCATGGTTAGCTAGGGTTTGTTCTCCTGAATCCATTGATATAAAATTTTCCCAATTTGGACGTGTGGATCTAAAGTTATAAGGATTTGAAAATCACAACTAAATCAGATTTCAAATCTGTTTTAAACAGAACAGGGGACACGTGTCGTATTTTAACTGGCCGGTACCGGTTCGCTGCGGATCACGCTGTGGAGCGTTGGATCTGATGTGAATCGTGCGGCTCAGATGCTCCTGTACCGTTTCGCTTAAGTCACTCTGTCTACGCCGCAGGATGGGAATCTAACGGTTCTCGTGTGCTTGACTAGAAGCTGGCGGCGCTAGGTCGACGGCGAGCGGCGGAACGGCTAGCTGGCGGCGGCGCTAGCGAAATAGGACGCGATAAAGAGGGGGGAGATGCTTACCAGGCTCAGGAGAATACGGCGATGCTCAACGTGCGGTTGACGAGGCAAGGGGCGCTCGGGGTCGGGCAGAATTCCTCGCCGGAGTTGGTTCTGGCGACGGACGCGCTCGGTCGAGGTCGAAGACGGCTCTGTGGTTCACAAGAAGACAAACGGAGGGTTGGGTTAGCTGCGTAGGATCATGGCAAAGATGTGTGCGTGATCCAGAGGGTACGGGGTGGTCGGAATTAACCTGTGGGCTTCGCCGGAGATGAAGCAGACGGTGGCGACGGTGGTCGTTGTCGAAGGCGAGGTTACAGGGTACCCGCGGTCGAGCTGGATGCACTAACAGATGCGCCTGAGAGTGGGGATGCTGTGAGCTTGGTCAGGGGAAAGAGGGGCGGCGAGTCTTGGCCGGAATTGGCGAGGAGGGTCGTCGGAGTAGCAGCGACACAGAGGGAAATTGGGGCGGCCTGGAGGCAGAGGGGAGGCGGTGTCTGGGGGAAAACGGAGGAGAGAGCGAGGCGATTAAAAGGGCGTGGTCGCGGCGAGGGATTAACGCGGCGTTAAGGCGAATTAAACGCGCGGAATCAAGGCCTGCAACGGCAGCGAGGGGGAAGAGGCGTGGTTCGCGCGAGGAAGAAGACGGCTGGGAGAGTGGGGTCCGCTGGTCAGTGGAAAAAGAAAGGAAGGGAGGGTCCACCTGTCATCTGCTCAGCGGGCTCTTTCTGCGGTGAAGAAAACGGTTCGGGGGGGGGGGAAGGACAGATGGGCTAGGTGGGCTGTTGGGCTGGAGTTGGGCCAGATGGTTGGGCTGCTCCATTTTTTTCCTGTCTAAATCTTTTTCCTTTTCTATTTCTATTTCTGTTTTGTTATTTCAAACAATTATTCAAGCATTCAAATATTTCAAACAATTCAAACAATCCTTAAACTTTGCATTGTGTTTTTGGTTCTGTTTAACATTATAACTCACATAAAATATTCTTTTAAATCTTTTTAGGTTCCATTTATTAATTAAATAAATGGATCATTAGTTATTTAATAAAATAGGGTTTGTTTTATTTAATAAAATCTTCATTTAAAATCCAAAGTGTTTTCAAATCTAAACAGTAGGTTCTATTTGGAAATAAAGAATATTTGGAGATTTGTTTTGAAATAAAATAACATTTTAGGGTCCATTATTAATTAAATATAATAGGCTTTCATTACTATTTCAAATAGGTTTTATTTTATTGAGATATTTATTTTGAAATCTAAAAAAAAATAAAGCCAAAACACTTTAGTAGGTTTTAATTAAGAAAATAAAATACTTAGAAAACTTATTTAAAATAATTTAACAAGCTTTGATGTTTTAAAAATGGTAAAACCTTTTATTAAATAAAGTTGGATATTAAATCCTTATTATTTTATTTATACAATCCTTTATTATTTTTAATTAAACCTTTGCTATTTTATTTAAAATAAAATGTTTTAATTCAAAAGCTTGGCCAAGGTTTAATTAGTTTTATAAAATAATCTTTATTTATAAATCCATCTTTTCTTTTGAATACCAAATCTTTTATTAAGAAATCCAAAATAGTATTTTAAATATTTTTATTTTCCTTTAATAAAAGTTTATCTTTTTAAATCTCTTTAGGATTTATTTGATTCAAATTGGTTTGAGGTTCCCTTTGAATTCAAAAAGTTTCTTCTGGCTCTGTAAATCAAACAAAGTTTTATTTTATTAATTTATTCTCACATTACAAGATTTGGAAAATCTTGGGATGTGACAGGCTACCACCCTTAAAATAAATCTCGTCCCGAGATTTGGGAAGGTTAGGGTTACAAGCAAGTTCAAAACAACTAGGGTACTACCACCCTTAAAAATTTTCAAACAAAAATTACATATTGGCCTTCTTGGGTCCTGGAAAACTTCTCTAAGCAACTTTTGTTTTATTTCTACATTTGACTCATGGGCCAAGGTTGAGTTTCTCCATAGGCTTGTTCAACTTGTGTTTCATCCTTTCTGGACAGTTGCTTGCATAGTGTCCTGGATTCTTGCAGTTGAAACAATTAATGTCCTTGAGTCCTTTGCGTTGCTCTTGTGGGCAAGTTGCTACATAGTGGCCTGGTTCTTTGCAGTTGTTGCACCACACTTGGTCAATCTCTTTATTCTTCTTGTTCTCTGGGCATCCACTGGAGTAGTGTCCCATTTCCTTACATTTACGACATTGGACAAGGCTCATGTCTTGCTTGGGCTTCTTGATTTTCCTTGATCCTTTGAATTGGGTTGTCTTGTTTGGATGTAGAAGTGGTCCTTTTCCTTTGGTAGACTTGGATCCTTCTTGTTTCCTTTGTTCCACCATGGCATAGATAGGACATAGACCTGGAGTATGATCACTTCCTTCACACAGGTAGCAAGTAGCTTGAGAGGTAGGACATTGTCCAACCGGATGATCTTCTTCACAATTGGGGCATTGTCCTTCATGCTCCTTGGAGGTATGATCCTTGTCTCCACAAATAATGCAAGCTGGGGCTCCATCTAGAACAATATTCTTTTCATCCTTATTATCATAAACTATCTTTGGATAGCTTTCTTCTATGCTAATCATTTGATTAGTCACCTTAAGCATCAGTTGAGACTGCTCTTCCAAAAACCTTTGGAGTGCTGGATCCTTATCACTATTGTTGACTAGGAATTGAGCTGTCAGTTGGTTCAACTGGTGTTGGGTTGCTATGAGCTCTTTCATACTATCAGCTTGGTTGGTGTTGGTGTCATCAACCTTGGAGTCCTTTGGAGTAGTCATCTGTTTGGGTTGAAGGAAGATTATAATAGGCAAGATATTTCTAAGGAATTATTTCTAATCACACACATCACAATTCACACAAGCAATGTGCATGCAATCGCAAACCAAACATTCCACTCAAACAACAAGTTTCAAACACATTTTTAGGCAACAAAATATTTTTATCTCACCACATAAGTTGGTGTTTTGTCTTAGCTAAAATATGGTGGTCCATCTATATGGTTCACTTGTGATCTTTCCTTCCTTCATGACTCTTCTTGTATGAGATCATGGTTTCCTTGGAAAAACTTTTGGTCACAATACTTCAAAGTTGTTGATGGTTCCTTCTTATTTTGCATTCCCTCAGTCTCTAAATCTTAAGCAGATTTCCTTGTTTCACTTGTGGTCCTTAGTAGTTTCCAAGTTGGGAAGTCCTTGGTGAACATGCTGAAGATGTTGAAGTCATTAGAGTTGAAGATGTTGAAGTCATTAGAGTTGGAGGAGTTGAAGTAGTCCTTTGCACATGGTGTAGTCTTTGGCCATGGGTAGGTTTTTCCATCAAGTTGAAGTGGAAGAGATGTAGAGTTGAAACCAAATGGTTGAGGAAAGAGTTTACAAGTATTTTGTAAATAAGTTTTGGAACAAAATACAACTCCTATATTTTCTAAGGGTTTTTGTCCAATCCTAGGGTTTACAAATCCTACAGGCAACACAATGCTCTGATACCATCTGTAGGATCCCAACCCAATAAGGTAGAGTCCTCCTGTGTTTTACAATGCTAGTCCCTGGATCAATAGCTAGCATCCACAGTTAAGATGTAATATCAAGATACAAAGGTCATAATATAAATTTATAACCAGGAATAACATAAGTTTATTACATCAAACATAGCTCATTTGGCTATTACATTACATTTGCAGCGGAATAACTATAAGTATGGGTCCATCATCTTCAAAGTGCCACAGGCAGATGTTGGTTGTAGATTTTGTAGTCCTAGTCAATCAAACAATCTTCATTTTTAAAACAATCAACCTGCAACATTACAAGTTATAGCCACAAGGGTCAATACATTTTGAATTGTATTGGCAAGCTTCACTTTTATGTATAATAAGAGTGGATCCTACCATTATATGCATATTTGGCTAAGTAGAGTTTAAGGCTTATTTGCATAAAGCAATATTTTATCCTATCTTTTCAAAAGGGTTTAAAAGTCTTTTGTCAAATTTCTTTTCCAAGTTCCTTGAACTCCTTGGTAGAAACTCAAGTGTTCAAATCCTTGTCAAAATCTCTTGAGCACCTTGGTAACCCCAAGTGCAACAAGTTTTATCAAAACTCATGAGTTCCTTGGTAACCCCAAGTACATCATGCTCTTGAGCTCCTTGGTAACCCCAAGTGCAACAAGCTTTACAAAATCTCTTTGAATTCCTTGGTAGACACACAAGGGCATCAAGTTTTTATATTGGAAGTTGGAATGTCGAGATCTCCCATAGTTCAAACTTTAGTTGCTCAGTATTGTCCATAACCGGGGACACGGCTAAGTACTTAGATTTTATTTACTTCTGCAGAAGGAGTACACTTTACCCACATGTCACAATCCCATCCTTTTGCCACCAGTGGCCTACTGGATTAGTGCTCACCAAGATGGAGTACTGGCAGATTGAGAATGTGACGAAGTCTTTCCGAAAGGTCCTCCCATACATCATTTCTAGCTTTGTCTTCAGCCCCCATGAAGCATTCCAGATCCCCATGTCCAGTAACTAAAGACAATGTATGGGTCTTCCTGTTGTAGTTGACTAAGCCAGAGCCATAATAGCATGTGGTTGCACACAAAAGCCACAATTGGAGAAGCATGTTTGATCTCTAAGTTTCCTAGGTGGTTTTCTTTTGGAGCACAACACAAAGTGATTGCCAAAGACATGGTTCCCTTTTGTTGCCACCTTCTCCAAAACTTAAAGTATCCTCCACCTAGGTGGTTCATTGAGTCCTTGTTTTATTATGTAAAACACAAGTACTTTTCTCAATCTTGTAAAATCTCAACATGTATCTCTTTTTCAAATTATAGCATATAGCATGGCTAAGCATGTACAACTTCAATATTTTCACTAAGGAGTGTAGAGGGAATCCTATTAGGATTTAGCATAGCATAAGAATAAAATATCTTTTCATGCATATTTTTCAAAATCCACTAAGTATAGTAATAATAATAGTAGGACTTTTGTATGATAGTGTAACTTGCCTTTTTGTTTAGGGAATGATAGTCACTTCTTGATCTTGCTAGTCTCACACTTTGCTAATTTCACTACAATCAAACAAGCATAGTATCAAGTAGCATTCCACCATTCAAACAATAATTCACATACACAAAGTAGGGATTCTAAGTCATGCAAAGGTGGGTTCTTTTTGCAAGGTTGGTCTCCACTAGGTTTATAAACTTTGTAAGGCCCAAATTGGTCATTTACCAAAATGGCAAAGTTATTTGCAATTGGGTTTTATCTTAAGACCATTTTAATATTCATTCATCATTTTATGTGGTGAAAATTATTCTTATCAAAGCAAAACTTTAGGTTTTTCACCAAGTGAGTTTTCCTTGGCAAGGTTTGATGTTTTGGGTCAGTAAGTTTTGGTCCAAAACATTTTCCCAAAGTTTTCCTTGCAAAAACATTTCCATGATAAAATCAAGGAGTTTATTTGGTTAGAAAATGGCTAAGTTAAATAATTCAACCTATATTTTACCAAAATCATTTTTAACACTATGGGTTGGTTCCTAGGGTCAGTAAGGTCACACAATTCCATTTTGCAAAAGATTTAATCCTTAAATCAATCTTAAATAATTTTTATACTCTAAACAAGTACACAAATGTTTCTGCAAATTCAATCAAGCAAACATATACTATTTTCAAAACTAAGGCCATGGTTAGCTAGGGTTTGTTCTCCTGAATCCATTGATATAAAATTTTCCCAATTTGGACGTGTGGATCTAAAGTTATAAGGATTTGAAAATCACAACTAAATCAGATTTCAAATCTGTTTTAAACAGAACAGGGGACACGCGTCGTATTTTAACTGGCCGGTACCGGTTCGCTGCGGATCACGCTGTGGAGCGTTGGATCTGATGTGAATCGTGCGGCTCAGATGCTCCTGTACCGTTTCGCTTAAGTCACTATGTCTACGCCGCAGGATGGGAATCTAACGGTTCTCGTGTGCTTGACTAGAAGCTGGCGGCGCTAGGTCGACGGCGAGCGGCGGAACGGCTAGCTGGCGGCGGCGCTAGCGAAATAGGACGCGATAAAGAGGGGGAGATGCTTACCAGGCTCAGGAGAATACGGCGATGCTCAACGTGCGGTTGACGAGGCAAGGGGCGCTCGGGGTCGGGCAGAATTCCTCGCCGGAGTTGGTTCTGGCGACGGATGCGCTCGGTCGAGGTCGAAGACGGCTCTGTGGTTCACGAGAAGACAAACGGAGGGTTGGGTTAGCTGCGTAGGATCATGGCAAAGATGTGTGCGTGATCCAGAGGGTACGGGGTGGTCGGAATTAACCTGTGGGCTTCGCCGGAGATGAAGCAGACGGTGGCGACGGTGGTCGTTGTCGAAGGCGAGGTTACAGGGTACCCGCGGTCGAGCTGGATGAACTAACAGATGCGCCTGAGAGTGGGGATGCTGTGAGCTTGGTCAGGGGAAAGAGGGGCGGCGAGTCTTGGCCGGAATTGGCGAGGAGGGTCGTCGGAGTAGCAGCGACACAGAGGGAAATTGGGGCGGCCTGGAGGCAGAGGGGAGGCGGTGTCTGGGGGAAAACGGAGGAGAGAGCGAGGCGATTAAAAGGGCGTGGTCGCGGCGAGGGATTAACGCGGCGTTAAGGCGAATTAAACGCGCGGAATCAAGGCCTGCAACGGCAGCGAGGGGGAAGAGGCGTGGTTCGCGCGAGGAAGAAGACGGCTGGGAGAGTGGGGTCCGCTGGTCAGTGGGAAAAGAAAGGAAGGGAGGGTCCACCTGTCATCTGCTCAGCGGGCTCTTTCTGCGGTGAAGAAAACGGTTCGGGGGGGAAAAGGACAGATGGGCTAGGTGGGCTGTTGGGCTGGAGTTGGGCCAGATGGTTGGGCTGCTCCATTTTTTTCCTGTCTAAATCTTTTTCCTTTTCTATTTCTATTTCTGTTTTGTTATTTCAAACAATTATTCAAGCATTCAAATATTTCAAACAATTCAAACAATCCTTAAACTTTGCATTGTGTTTTTGGTTCTGTTTAACATTATAACTCACATAAAATATTCTTTTAAATCTTTTTAGGTTCCATTTATTAATTAAATAAATGGATCATTAGTTATTTAATAAAATAGGGTTTGTTTTATTTAATAAAATCTTCATTTAAAATCCAAAGTGTTTTCAAATCTAAACAGTAGGTTCTATTTGGAAATAAAGAATATTTGGAGATTTGTTTTGAAATAAAATAACATTTTAGGGTCCATTATTAATTAAATAATATAGGCTTTCATTACTATTTCAAATAGGTTTTATTTTATTGAGATATTTATTTTGAAATCTAAAAAAAAATAAAGCCAAAACACTTTAGTAGGTTTTAATTAAGAAAATAAAATACTTAGAAAACTTATTTAAAATAATTTAACAAGCTTTGATGTTTTAAAAATGGTAAAACCTTTTATTAAATAAAGTTGGATATTAAATCCTTATTATTTTATTTATACAATCCTTTATTATTTTTAATTAAACCTTTGCTATTTTATTTAAAATAAAATGTTTTAATTCAAAAGCTTGGCCAAGGTTTAATTAGTTTTATAAAATAATCTTTATTTATAAATCCATCTTTTCTTTTGAATACCAAATCTTTTATTAAGAAATCCAAAATAGTATTTTAAATATTTTTATTTTCCTTTAATAAAAGTTTATATTTTTAAATCTCTTTAGGATTTATTTGATTCAAATTGGTTTGAGGTTCCCTTTGAATTCAAAAAGTTTCTTCTGGCTCTGTAAATCAAACAAAGTTTTATTTTATTAATTTATTCTCACATTACAAGATTTGGAAAATCTTGGGATGTGACACAAGTTTATCAAGATCCAGTGGAGTAACCATACTAAGAAGAAGCTACTTGGGAGCGAGAAGAGTATATTAGGACTGAGTTTCTAGATCTCTTTAGTTCCTAGTTTTATTTTTCTTAAATCTCGAGACGAGATTTTGTTTAAGGAGGGAAGGTTTGTAACATCCCAAAAATATTAAGCAAGATTATCAAGTTCTAATCACCCAAGTTTATTGTTAACAAAAACTTTTATTATTAAAATTAATATGAATGCATGTGTGTGTGGTTAATGCATGAATGAGTGCAATTGCCATGTTTGATTGCTATGAATTATAAGGATTGGTTTAAAGATGAAAACAACATCATCTAGATCATTTCCAAGGAGAATCAAATGAAGAGAAAATCAAATATAAGAAATATGAGCGAATGGTCATTTTGGCCAAACTTGTTCACTAGACCACTTTGGGTGTTCCTAGTCAAAGATTTCTAACAGAAACAAATCCAATTATTTTCACCCCTTGCTAGACCAAGTGAAAGTGAACCCAAGCAAACTCACCAACTTATAGAAACTATTTTCAAATCCATTTGAGAGGCATGCACAAATTGAATCCTTAATAGATACTAAGATGGCCATTTCTCAAAAACCAACCAAACCACTTCACCTTGCCAAACCCAAGCAACCAAAAACTACCAAGCATAAGATCAAAAAACTCACTGAACTTCATCTAAAAATTCAAACTTTGTATTCATGCAGCCATTTTAGCAAACACCTGGTGAGCACAGTAATAGCTGCCAAACTATTACTGTTCTTGATCAATGCCTTGTCTACCCATTGCCCCCAATTCACTCCCCGGGTCTCCCCCAGCACCCAGCGTTGCATTGAAGCCGCTAACCCTTCACTGCTTGGACCAGTGCCGCGTCACACGAACCTCACTTGCCGGTCGACCATGGACAGCTCGCAGGAGGAAGTGCCGCGCCCGTCCACGATGTCTAGGAGATAGGCCACCGTCCACCGCCACTCCCTCTCCACCCCTTGCTCGCTTACAAGCCATGGACCACCAGAAAATCTCCACGCCCATTTTCTCTGCGCCATGCCGAGAGCACGCCAGAGCGCCGCAACTGACACACGCGCACACGCCGCGCCTCGCCCTCGCCGCGCGTTTCTGCACTCGCCGCGACACTATCTACCTCCCAGACATGCCTATTCGCCGCCACGTGACACGAAGCCCCTATACACCGTCTCGAACACCGCCGTTCCTCGACCGCCCCGTGTCGCGCCTTTAAGCCTGTGACGACCGCCAGGAGACACCGCATCGTCCTACGCCCTCAGCCATGTCGTTAGCCCTTTGTATCGTCGTCACCGACGAGCCCTGACCATGCCGCTCTGCCGCTCTCGCGGGTGTATAAATAGAGGCCACCCCCGTCTCAATTCACCACACCATCTCACTCCCCTCTCTCTTAGAAACACCCCTGACCCTTCCCCGGAGCAAGGCGAGCACAAGCCCGCCAGAATTTGGCCGAAGTCCACAACTGCAGAGGAGGAGAGGAGTCGTTGATTGGAGTCACCCCAGGAGCCGTCGTGACCACCGTTCGAACCACCGTCGTCGAAAACGTTGTTCGCCCCCATCACCGACCCTAGCTGGAGCCCTGGTAAGCCACCGCGTACCCCCACCATCGCCGTTAGGGTTCAGTCTTCCCGGAGCTGTGCGACGGAGACGACGAACCACAGCCATAGATCTTAGTCTAACCGTAGGGCTTAGAATGAAACTTACCGCTTCGGGTTAAATGAGCCACTGACTAGCAGGACCCCCTGTCAGCAGCCCGCTGTGCGCGCGTAGTGCAGTTGGGCCGGGCCATTTCCTTTCCCGCGTGTAGCCCAGTGATTCAAATAGATTTTTTCCATTTTAGTTAAACCCTAGTTCACTCAGTAGATTCAAAAATCAATTCAAAGAGATTTACTGAACCAAATTACATGAAACCAATTTTCTTAGAAAGGTATTCAAATTATAAATCCAAGCCCGTTGGATTCAAACCATTTGAAATTATAGATCACCTATAGTAAAAATAACAAGACAGAGCCTTTTACACATTTAAACATTTTTCAAAAATCAACCATAAATGCTTTTGAGTTGATTCCAACTCTCAAAAATCACATTTGACAGGATATATGTGAATATGTAAGAATATTTAGGTTTACATATAGTGATCTTGGACTAGTACTAAAATAATGCTATATAGGCATTTCTAGTCACTTTAATTATATAAAATAATAATTTTAAACTTTATAAAATATGACCACCACTTTAAATCACATTCCCAAGTATTAGAATATGTGGTGATGACATGTGTAAAAATGATCCCATATTTTAATTGGAGAATATTAAATCTTAAGTAGTTTTTAATGAGTAGAAATTACTTTTCCAAAATAAAATAAACAAGACTAGGTCTTTATTTCATGTGATGATTGTGATGATGCTAGATCATCTAGTGTGAACCTTTGTGTGCCAAATATAAGTACTTAAGTATTGTTTGGTGATTATGTACCTCGTATTCATTTATAGACGCTAGTACCGACCAAGGCTACAAGGAGGAGGAGTACTACGAAGAAGAAGACAACTTCAACCACTGCACCAATCAAGGCAAGCTAATACTTGCAAGCCTAACACCACAAGTTAACTATGCAAGCTAACAATTGCAAGTTTCTTAGCTATGCAAGCCATCCCAAATTGCAAGATAACCTACTCCCTCCGTCACGGTTTGGAGGGCGTTTTAGAGAGATTGTTGGGACCTAGGTGGGATCTGATTGGGTCCAGATTTGTGCGCAAACATGCAAATTCCTTGAGAGAAAATAGGCACATTAATTATTCGGTGCTCTATTAAATGTAATTACTCAATGGAAATAAGGAGTTTAGGCACATGCATTGGTGGAGTTGCATGCAAGAATTAATTCCTTGGCTGCATGGAGTAGGAAGTGAGAGGGAAAAATAAGGGCATTAATTCTGTGTTTAAGTCTAACACGCCTAGGAGGAGAGGAGTTTTGGAAATGCATGATTTTTGTAAGACGCCCTCCAAACCGTGACGGAGGAAGTATGCAAGATGCATTAGGCATGGTTTGGTTATGCAACCTTGATTATACCAATTCCCACTTTTACTTGCAAGCTTTATTCTTTTATATTTACCAAAGTTCTTTATTACTTTTACTTAGTGACTTGTGAGTTTTGGAAAATTAGTATAGATAGCATAAAGAGCATAAAACTAGGCCTAAATAGTTAGAACTAGATATCATACAGAGGCATGAGACTAGATTTGGACAGTTGCACCTGATTAGCACCCCTCATTAGTGAATACCCTCAACTTTAGTGGCTAGTGATAAGCATAAAAAATGATCACTTTAGATGGGAATACTTGGTGAAAATGATTATGGAAACCTTGGAATGAAGATTCATTCTATTGAAATGGTTTTGACATGTGTTGTGAACACAAGATGTTTTGATGATGAAAATATCGTGGCATGAGCCTTAACCCTTTATAAAAACTAACGGTTGGATTCAGATGCGATACCATTCTAATTTTACCATATAACCATAATACCTGAATTGGGTAGGGCTTAACTGGAAGTTTATATGTCTTAGTATGGGTTACCTTGCGGAAGAGGTTAAGCCGAGGCTACCTCGTGAATGTGAATGTCCACCTATGCAGTTCCCAAGATGACAAGTGGTCATGGTTGGGAGGCCAAGCTCATAGGGGAGGTGCCTATACTAGGGTGTGTAATTTAAAGGTTAGGATTGATTATCCGCATACCAAGTATGATGATTCAGGGTTATCCCTGACGGATGTATCGAATGTTGTGGTGAAAGTGTACCACCTCTGCAGAGTGTAAAACTATTCGAATAGCCGCGTCCACGGTCATGGACAATTGGAGTGGCCATACTGTTTTCGTTGTCAGATGTTTTCAAAATGACTTGTGAAATGAACCATGACTTTGACTTGACACAAGAGGGCTGTGAACATGAAAACTAAGTTCCCACTTAGGTGTTGTAGAACATTAAACTAGTTTCCTTTACTTCTGAACTCAGTATGAAATAAACCTGGCTTTTGCAAATATACCTAGAGCTTAGGATTCCTACTCGAACTACTTTACTTGTTAGTGATAGTTTGCGAGTACTTAAAGAGTACTCATGGCTTTGTCCCTGGCTATTCCTATGGCCAAACTATAAATAAGACTACCAGGATGATGGAAATCATGAGGTCTATGACAACTAGGATCATCTCTCATCGTCAGCATTGCCAGTGACCCTGAAGATGAAGCCCCGACCACGCTACCCTTATTATTATTCCGCTTCGTTCATTGTATTAAGACTGGATCATGAGATCCTTTATTTGTAAGACCTTTATTATGGTTTGTAATGGATGATGTATTGTGGTACCAATTCTGTTATGTCTCGCAAAAATGGTAATCCTGGGATTGCGAGGTATGGCATAACAGGCATCTGGGATTAAAAATCAGGGTGTTGACATGCACTCGGTTGGATCAAAAGACTATTGCTATACATGTGTCCTCTTAGGGGCTCTAGTATATTAGGATATGTTACCCACAAAAGATTATCTCTATTGGAACCTTATAGATGAATGTGCTTATTATTATCTTTATTACCATATGATATGCAGTTTCATGTTGATCTTCAACCCTGGCCTATCTCCATCCATTGATTCAACCATAGTATAAAGTAAACTAGATTGGTCATGTAAACAAAGGTAAAATCGACAAAACAAAGTCTTGTATATGTGTCCTTGCCAACCAAAGGGACATTTCTTCCACTGCCAATGTATACAGTCGATGCTGCCAAGCATCCCAGGAAACCCCTTTCTCTCGTTGATGGACAAAAGGCAGGCAGTGTCTTTGGTGTTTGGCTCTCTCAGTTAAACTTTACCAAACACTATAATAATTGCGCTGCAAAATCTGTACATGGCCTCATGGCATGTGGACTCGCACATGCCAATGTAGTCGGCGAGGAGATCACTGGGCACTCCCTATGCAAGCTGCCGAATGGCAGCAGAACATTTCTAGTAAGAGGAGAAGCCAATCTTATTGGTACAATCATACTTGGCCTCGAAGTAGTTATCGTACTCCCTCACTCTATTGAGAATGTTCAAGAATAGGTTCCTGGACATCCTATAGCGACGACAGAATGCCCTCTCTTTAAAGACCGTATTAGTTGGGTGGAAGTAGTTCTTGTAAAGGCCTATGTGGCCAGCTTCTCGGTCGCATTCATGGTTGGCTTCGCACCGCGTCGCTGAGCCACCTCTACGTGGCGGCATGAGGTAGTGGTCATGCACCATTTGTGCAATTGTCAACAGAATTTCGGTCTCACCATCGGACTCCTCCTCGGACGATGACTTGATGGAATTCTTATAGAAGAACTCGATTGCACTTCGACTGCTACCCATCTCTTAAAGTATACAACTGTTAATGGCCATGCCAACTCCCGCTGTGAACCAGATAACCTAGAAAGGACCAACGAACGTATCTCAACCACGGTAAGGCAAACGACCAGCCCCGTCGATGAGAGTGTTCCAAGCGATCGACCGAACAAGGCCCCCGTTTTCCTGGATCCCCAAATATCTTCAGCCCATTAAACTGGTAATCAGCCTAGTAGACAGCAGTCAATCATTTTCTTGTTGCGGACTCATGAGGCACAACCCAATAACACATGTACGCACGGGAATTTCGATAGCTGGAGCCTGGGGTGGCGGTTGGGATCGATCGATCCGTCTCCCATACATAGTGCAACTACATGTTTGTGATCGACGCGACGTGAGTCAGGGATAACCGCGACGGCGCGACACCCACTTCTTCCTCGGCTTCTTGCTCGCGTCGGCGCGTCATGCTGGCCGACTGCTTCTGTTGACTTGTTCCAGAAACTAGAAGTCGAAAATTCAGATCAGTCGTCGAGTCTCGACGGTTAGACTTGATTGTAGCAGGTCAAATCGGTTGATTCAATTTCAATCTACGGTGACGGCATCTAGTATGTTCCCAAACCTGATCTCCCTCCCCTCTCTCTCTCTCTCTCTCTCTCTCTCTCTCGTCTCAAGTCTGGAACTAAATTATTTTTTAAATTTGTTCATTTGTAAAATAAGGCAAATCATGAGGAAAACAAACTGTTAATCTAGTGGTGAAAGAAGAAGAAAAGACAAAGATTAGAAGAAGTTTCTCAATCTCAAAAGGGTGCTCTTGATATATTTGTCGTGAAAGAGTCTCAAATAAATTCTGAAAATTAAACTATAGTTGCTAATGTTGATGATGTGGTAGAGGTTGAGGCTCACACCGCGCAAAAATTCATGAAGATAATGATGCAAATATTGGCAATGAACGGGATGATCTTAATATGATGATGAAGGTAGTTGAAATGATGGCGTTGAATGTAATGGAGCTAATTCTGGCATTGAAGGTAATAATGTTGTTGCTGCTCGTGATGACATCAATAGCACTTTTAATCTAAATATATTTGATCCATGATATTGAGATAGTCTTGATCGTAACATAATTAATATTTTAATAAAAAGTGGCCTAAAAGAGACTTGTCTACTGAGCATGGTTCTAAAGACAAATTATCTAGAAGGTTTACTGCATTGGCATACAATAAAGTTATACTTGACTATACTCTCGATGTAAGCCACCAAAGAGAAGATGTCTTTCATAACAAGGTATATGTTGATGCATCTTCTAGTTCTGTTTCCATCGAGGAATCTTTCATAGCTTTTTGGATGTGAATGATACCATTGGGAGGGATTATTTTTATCTGGGATTTACTTGAGAAATCTATGGGTCCACTTGATATTCTAAAGTTTTTGGAGAAGCGCTACTTTTATCTTTTTGCTAATATTGCGCATAGAATTTTGTTAACCATTTTTATTATTGTTGCATCTGTGGAAAGGAGCTTTTCTAAACTCAAGTTGCTGAAATTCTATATGCGTTCTACTAAGACACACGAAAGACTCAGTGGATTGACGACAATAGAATTTGAGAATGATATATTTGAGAAGATTAATTATAAAGATTGAGGATTTTATTTTACAACATACTAGACAGATCATGCTTTTTGGTAGAACATGAGGTTCCTTTGCTACTTTAGTGTTATATTTACTCTTTTAGACTGAGAGTTTGATATATTTCTGACATTATAGTATGGAATACCACATTCTAAGGTTAAATAGTTACTAGTTATTCATTTTGAACAAAAAATTAGGCCCCCTTTTATAAGTCGTACCGGGGCCCTAAAATCCAGGAGACGGGCTTGCAAATGACCAAGCATGTTGTGTGGACGCACTTTAGAGGCTCCCGCGCATCCAGTCGACAGGCTAAGGCCAGGGCGGCGGGATGGCCTCCGGCGCCTCCAAACAACTCCGACAACACGTGTGGCCTGCGGTGCTGCTCGATATCGCGGGGGCGTCGGCGCGGGCAGTGATGACAACACGGGTTGCGCCTGCTCTGCGCGGGATATGGAGGGTGAGAGTATGGCGGAGGAGAGTGTCTGTGTGGCCACTGGCGAGATGGCCCGGGTGAAGTAGTGGGAGGATGTGCGAGGACAAGCGCACTGTCCGGACCGACCCAACCGAGACCTAAATTTGGTGTATAAATGAGTCGGTCCGTGCGCGTTTGTCCGGATGAATCGCCTGCTGGACCATCGCGCAGTTGTCCGCCGATCGTTTGGACGAGTTCGGAGACGTTAGGACAGGTTAGAGAAACTCTAGCAGCTATCGTAAAAGCCTCAAAACCGTAAAATAACCGCCAGCTTAGCGTATCCCGCAAAAAATCCGCTCCGTGCAGCTACCGTATCCTGCACTGAACCCGAATTTTTTTGCGGGGCACGGCAAATTCCTTCCGCGGAACGGTACTTCTACGGGCTACAGGGGAAACCGAGCGCGACCCGAATCCTCGATTGGGCGTTGGCGCGCTGAAGTTTCATTTCCCCCTCTTCCTCGCGCTGCCTCCGACAGCCTCCTACGCCGCCGCCACGCCCGATTTCGACCGCCGCCCACCATGCCCCGCCACGCCCCGCCAGTTCCGACCGCCGCAAACCCACGCCGCGAGAGTGGTAGCTCGAATCGTGCTTCCGTGGGAGCTAGAAGCACCGACGGAGGAAGAGAAGCCGACGCCGCCGCGGAGCTTCGATTTGGCCGCATCCGTACGTTTGCCGACTTGATCCGCCGCCGCCGATGCGTATTCGTCCTCTTCGTCGATTCCTTGCGGTAAGATTCGTCTTCCCCCCGTCGATTTGACCGCCGCGGTGCGATTTTGACCGATTTTTTGTAGATGCGACCTCGCTGCCCATGGAGTTCTACCTCGACGACTCGTCTTCGTCGTCCAACTTGGACCTCGACGAACTGCTCGAGGACGATGACATGGATCAACTCGCCATCATGTGCGCGCTGCAAGCGATGTAGGACAAGCTCCGCGCCTTGAAGAGACACCGCGGATCCATCTCCGGCCGCCTTTGCACCCCGCGGAATCGAACGCTCGGACACGCACGCTCATGCAAGATTACTTCGCGCAGGTACCGACATATCGAGAGCATTTGTTTCGTAGGAGGTACCGCATGCGCCGTAGCTTGTTCGTCTAGATAGTAGAAGCATGCAAGAAGAACTGTCGGTACTTTACTCGACGCAGGAACGCGACAGGGATTTGGGGATTTAGTTCATACCAAAAGATCTCGGTGGCCATGCGCATCATTGCATACGTCATCCCCGCGGATTACACGGATGAGTACCTTCGTATTGGCGAAGATACCACCATTGCTAGTGTTCGGATGTTTGCCAAGACGGTGATCCGAGTTTTTGGGGAAAAATATCTTCGATCCCCAAATGAAGAAGATGTGCAAAGGTTGCTAGCACACAATGAGAAGAGAGGTTGGCCGGGGATGCTAGGTAGTGTAGATTGTATGCATTGGAGGTGAAAAAATTGCCCGAAGGCATGGCACGGGCAATATTGTGGCAAGAGCCATGATCCCACCATTGTTCTAGAGGCGGTGGCATCGGAAGATTTGTGGATATGGCATTGCTACTTTGGCTTGCCGGGATCTCTCAACGACATAAATGTCTTGCATAGATCCCCTCTCTTCTCCAAATTAGCTAGTGGAGAAGCACCGGCTTGCAACTACAAAGTCAATGGCCATGATTACCACATGGGGTACTATCTTGCCGATGGTTTCTACCCGGCATGGTCTATATTTGTGAAGACCATCCAAAACCCCGAGAACCGAGATGAAGCTCATTTTGCCAAAGTTCAAGAAGCATGCCGAAAGGACATTGAAAGAGCCTTCGGGGTTTTGCAAGCACGGTTTGCCATTGTTCGTGGGCCTGCTCGTTTTTGGGACAAGAAAACCCTCCGCAACATCATGACATGTTGTGTGATTCTCCACAACATGACCATCGAAGATGAGAAGGGGTTGGACTTGGAGTTTTTCTTTGACAATGTGGGTATCCGTGTGCAACCACAAAGAAACCCCGATCGCATTCAAGCATTTCTTGAGACCCATAGGCAGATTAAAGATGCAAACACGCATCACCAACTCCAAAAGGATCTCATTGCGCACCATTGGATGCTAAGAGGCAAGAACTGATGTACCCAATTCGTGTATCCCCTATTTGAGTTGTAAAACTAATTGATTTGATGTGAACCATTCGTTTTATTGTGTAAAACTATTTGATTTCATAGAACCATTCATTATTGTAATTTGATTATTCATAATATTGTAATTTGGATGATTATTATGTGTTGTGATGCAAACTGAAACTGTCGCATTTGCTGTCGTATGAACTGTCAAAAATTCAGTTACGTATGCGGTTTCATTTTGCAGTACAGCCGCGCCGTGCAGCTATTGTAAACGCAAACCGTAAAACAGATGTTGTTTTGCGGTTTACGTTTGCGGTAGCTGCACTGCGCCGGCTCTCGCGGCCCCAAAAATATCGTTTTCAGCGTACCAAACTCGCGCGTTTACGTTTTGTGTTTTACGGTGGCGGCTAGGGTTGCTCTTAGGTCGGTGAAGATGCCGTAACCCGTACACCTGGCTTTTAGAGTGTATTTTTTTTTCGATAAGGTAGCTTTTGGAGTATAGCGGAGAGTAGTCATCATCAGCTGGAGTGGATCCGTCGTCAGTACAGTACCTCTTCCCATGGCGCGTTCCCTGTCGGCCGACTCCGTCCCCTTCCCCAGCCTCTGTAAACCCTAATCCCGAACCGCATCGATCGAACGGGATTTCAAATCAAATCGAACGAGAAAAAACGAACGAAAAGCTCTCGGAATCTAGCAATGGACCGCTCCCGCTCGAAGCGCGGCTACCACTACAACGACCAGGACTCGCCGCCGCCCCGCTCCAAGCCCCGCTTCGACCGACGCGGCGGGGGCGGCGGCGGCGGCCCGAATCCTAACGCCAACAACTACCACCGCCGTGGACCTCCCGGGGGCGGCGGCGGCCCCGACCGCCGTGGCAACTTCCTCACCCCGGACACCGCGCCGCCCCCTTTCCCACCCCCGCCGCCTCCCCCTTCCTCCGCCGCGGCGGTGGGGGGCGGGGGTCCGGGCGGCCCCGGCCCGACCACCTCCTTCCGCATCATCTGCCCGGAGTCCAAGACCTACGGCTTCCCAGCCAGCTTCATCGTCAACGCCCAGGACGACAGCGGCGCGATCATCACTATCCACGACCCCTTCGCCGGGGATCCTGTCCGTGTCATCGAGACGGCCGATGGCGCGCCGCGCGAGGCGGATGGCCGCCCGCCGATGTTCTCGCCGGCACAGGAGGCGCTCATTATGGTCCACCGGAGGATCCTGGAGACGCAGCCTGATGACGGGGATGACGACGGCGAGTACGGTCCCAGGGGCAAGGACGCCCGGGACCGCGGTAAAGTTACCACGCGCCTAGTCGTGCCACGGCAGCATGTAGGATGCCTGCTTGGCAAGGGTGGCAAGATCATCGAGCAGATGAGGTCCGAGACCAAGACGCACATTCGGATCCTGCCTCGTGACCAGAACACTCCGCGGTGTGTATCGTTGTCGGAGGAGGTTGTACAGGTATGGTGCCTGCTACAATGTTGTACTAGATGTTTCAATTCTGGTTTTGATAAAGAGCATTGCCGTTGGTATTTTGAGTGGGAATATAAGATATGTCACCGCTCCATTCTAAATTATTAGCTGAGGAAATAAATGTGGGTTAACAAATTATGTTGTTTGATGGAGAAGACTCGGACTGAAGACAAATCAAACAGATGAATGTTCAACTACTCCTTTAAATTAGTGAATGAGCACATCATCTTCTGGGTACCTTGAGGTTTGCTTTCCGTGATGACCTTTTGATGTGCCCCTTAGTGCCACAGCTGCTCCGATTCGAAAGTATTACTTACGTGTAAGGAGACACGGGAAGTAAGCCAGTGCACAAGTTATGGCATCCATGTTTTGCAATTCTCAAGTACTTCAGATTCGAGAGAGAGAGCAATCGAGATTGCCGCACCGGAAGCCAACCTGGAAACCAAACCTAATTACTGGACTCCACTGAGATGATCCATATTGGATTAGTCTGAGTGCCAGTCTGATCAATAATGCCATAGTTGGTCAGCTGCTATTCAGATTGGATATAAGTTGTGTGTGTCTTTGTTCCAGGGGTATTACCATGTTGAATTAGTCAGAAGGAAAAAGTGCGTGGGAGAGACAAGACCAGGACAAATTGTGTGCAATTAAATTGTTCTAGTATGAGTCCTCTGTTTTCCTCCCCATGTGTTTATTCCCTCTCCCGAGTGTGTTATGGTATCACAAGTTCGTTTGCTTCTATGTGAAGTGACAATGTGACATTGTGGTGGTATGATGATAATCATTGGTTTAATACAGGAAAAGAGTGAATTTGTTTCCTGAACAAACTGGAATATTCTCAGATGCAAACAATAACAAGAAGTATATGAGTGATGCATCACTTGCTACATACCTCAAAATTGGGTTTTCGTGATGACCTTTAACCTTTTTCTCCTAGCTCTCACAGTTCTGTTGAATGATCACCCTGATTCCCAGGACATGTCCTGCACAAGATTGTTGTAGGATGGTAGCTATGCGTTTGCTCTGGATCCTTTTCTCTTTGTTAAACTTATTTATTGATAGCTTAAATCTGATGCATCATCCAACTAACTGTCTTCCAGGTAGTCACTGATGGTTCCAGGTTCATCTTCCTCAAAATAGGATTGAATTCTCAAACGCCAACTCTAAATATTATAATTTAGAGAACTATCTGGACATTGTTTCTTAACACCATATAATTGTGATCTTAGATGCATGATAGGACAAATTACTTCTGTTCCCAATTTATTTTTCACTGTAAAACTTGTCATTCTGAGGTGTACTCATGATATGTTATTACAGATTGTTGGAGAAGGGAATTGTGTTAAAAAGGCTGTAGTAATAATCTCTGACCGTCTGAAGGAAAGCTTACACCGTGATCGTGGTCCCTTCCGCGGGCGGAATTCCCCAGAGCATCGAATTTCTCAGGCTGATGAATACATGGGTGGTGCTCAGCCGATGTCTGCATTTGAAGAACCTTATGCTCGGTTTGATCAAATAAAAAATAATGGTAGCATGGAGCCACCAGGATATGAGTTTGATTCAAATGGTAGCAAGTTCAATGAACATCCAGAGATCCCGTTTGATGAAATCATTTTTCGAATTCTTTGCCCAAATGACAAGGCTAACAGTTTACTAGGATCACGTGATGGAATAATAGAGATGTTACAGGTTGACGTTGGTGTTGATGTGAGGCTTACTGATCATATTGCTGGATCTGATGAAAGGACTCTAATCATCACATCTCGAGAGGTAAATGACATTACGTGTGTCCCTGTACTTTATCGCCCTACATACTGTTCTAGAATTTGAGTACCTAATGAGGTTTTTTTTTTCTGTATGCTACACATGGCACTAAATAGTAAATATGCCATATAGTGATTATATGTCTCATGCTGGTTTGTAGGTGTCAATACTTAAACAACACCAAGATAATGTTGTCATCAAGAGTGAAAACTGGAAAGTAGAAGTTAACATATCACCCAATAATTTCACTTGGATCACTCCAACGTGGTGTCATGTTTTGAATTCCATACCAGCGTCAATGTTGGTCAGGGTCAGCCTGAGATAAGAATTTAGGACTCTGGGATAAGTTAGAAGATAAGTTTGGTCACTTTGAAGAGTGAGTTTGGATTCTACCTAGCTCAGTCTGTTGGATGATCCCTCTATGTAATGGTTGTTATATCAATAAACGGGAAGCAAGAAGTTATCTCCAATCTTTCTCCTCCCTTGGTCCATCTTAGTGCCACCCTGCCTTTGGCTGAAGCATCACCAACCTGCCGCCTATCTCAGGGGACATGACAACCACCTACATACCATTCTTACATGTGTTGAAAATCGGGACTTTCCATATGTGATACTGATTCCAGGCTGGGAGTGGGAAGTTACAGTTATATTAGCATATGAAATTGGTTTGCTCACTCTATGAATGCACAAAGTGGCATATTTTTAATCCTGACAAAAAAGAATTATGCTTAATAGCGAACTTCTTAATTTGTTGCTACCATGATGATTAATGATAAATGTTTTCAAAACTATATTCTATGGTCTGTTGACACTAAAGATGGCTTGAAAACAACCATGTTCATCCAATCCTTACCCTGCTAGTGGAACTTGTTATATCGTCTGATATGTGCCAGTGCCAAATG
The DNA here is from genome assembly GCA_916181665.1 of Avena sativa. Taxonomy (NCBI): domain Eukaryota; kingdom Viridiplantae; phylum Streptophyta; class Magnoliopsida; order Poales; family Poaceae; genus Avena; species Avena sativa. The sequence continues at coordinate 472,224,348 of OV702285.1, forward strand.
AGGCAACACAAGATTGTGGAGGAACAGTTGCACTTTACTGCTACTAGTGGACAGCAGAACATGTTGAAGGAACTGTTTCAGTGTGCTTGCTAGATATCATTCTGTGGGTGTGAAAAGCCATAGGATCATTACTCCCTTGCTGTTTGGAAGATCCCAAGATATTATGGAATATAAGTTCTGCATTATTTTGGAAACAAAGTTCCATTGGTGATTGGTTTTGGTTGTTCACAGTAGATACTTATGGCAGAGGCTTTGGCTAGGTGTAAACACAAGACATCCTTGGACCAGCCCACCATGATAATAAACATGTCAACTTCAGAACTACAAAATAGCGGGGACGCTCCTCTTATGTAAATACAGCACCAACCCCATCGAATCTAAATCTCATTGACTCCACACAGCGAAATTTGTCCTTTTTACCCTACACAGCGAAATTCGTTGGTAGCATTACTGCCCTTGCATCTAATGATATTTTGTTTCGCCTATCTCTACCCGCAAAACAGTTTATATAAGTGCTTGAATGGAAGGCATGATTATAAACTTGAAGCTTTAGTTTTTCTTGTTATATACCTGTGTTTGCTTTAGTTGAAGTGTTATGAACACGCATATTTCAGTTTTGTTAACTGAAAATTTGAACCGCTTTCCCCCCTCACGGGTTCCATTTTCATATTCTTAATGTATCCTTGATTTTGATATAGGGCCCAGACCATGAGCTTTTCCCAGCTCAGGAAGCATTGCTGCACATTCAAACCCATATTGTAGATCTTGGCCCTGACAAGGATAACATAATCACAACAAGGTTACTTGTCCCGTCAAGTGAAATTGCTTGCTTTGAGGGAAGGGATGGATCATTATCTGATATACAGAGACAAACTAGCGCAAATATACAGATATTACCAAGGGAAGAACTTCCATCTTGCGCTCTAGAATCCGATGAGCTCTTACAGGTTGGTTACCTTCACTTCTGCTATTTTTTAGGATCTAACCAGGTAGTGGAGATCCATGCGCAAAACGACTACATGACTGTGTACTTATATTTTTTTTGGAAGTTCATATCAATTATTTATGAGGGCTGCAGATCGGATTTCCGTGTCGATAGGCCAGAGTGATCTTTTTGGAATACAGCGGGGTCTTCTTCTCTCTTTGTTTTTGAGCCAAGCTGGGGTTGGCCTGTTTTTAGTTGCTTCTTGCTCATGAGGAATGAGCTTTAGGTTATACATTAAATTATAAAGTTTCATGCTAATATTCTCTGTTGCCTGCACAGATGCAAAAAAATTATTGTTCGAGTTAGAAGTTCATTGGCCATTTATTTGTGAGGTTTACCACATTATGTTTTAACAGATTGTAGGAGAGATTAGAGCTGCTCGGAATGCTCTCATGCAAGTAACTGCTAAATTACGAAGTTACTTATACCGCGAGATGTCTGGTCCTAACCAAATTGGCAGCATTAATGTACATGGACCCATTTCTCCAGTAAATGATTCACCTCGTGGACTATACCCTGGAAATGACCTTCCAATGGCTAACTACCAACAAGCACCACAAATGACAACTTCATGGCACTCAAAGGTATCTCATGAAACAAAATATACCCTTCCTCAATTTTTTTCACTCCTGATGTTCCCTGATATCTTCTGTCTGTGCCTTTCAAAATGTGTTTAGTTTTACCCCCCATACATCAATTTACTGTTAAGCTAACTTCACTGGGCTGTAACCTTGCATTCTTCATGGCAGAGCAAAACAGTTACGTAAATGGTTCATAATCATGGTGAAATTTTACTATACAATGTTAATATTCGTACTGTATGCAGTAGTTTTTTTTTGCGGTACTGTATGCAGTAGAATTGTGCATGTTACTCTTCTAGTATTATTTCATCCGGATCTGATGCTTATGTTGGGACTGCACATATGGAATGTTCAATTGCAGGACAGTGGAGTTAGTGCAAGTGGATCATTTGAGCAAGGGAGCAACATTAATGATGATATAAGGCAAAGTGCTCCGAAGCGGTAAGTTTGTGTGATCGCTGTCAATTCTTCTGTATTGATCCATGACCACCTAACTTCTTTTCTCCATCAGATTTGCTGTCCCCTTAGTGACTAGAAGCACATTAGAAGTTGTCATACCAAATAGTGCAGTTGCAAGCCTCAGCATGAGGGCCGGAAGCAAGCTTGCCCAGATAAGCGAGGTGCTGTATATCTTGAATTTTTTTATAGTGAACTAAAGGCCGGTACTTCTTCACCACTCTTACTTTCTAAACTCTGTTGGAAACAGATGTCTGGTGCATCTGTCACGCTTGCTGAAGATAGACCTGGAGTCATGGAAAAAGTTGTTCGAATATCTGGTACCCCTGAGCAGGCCGACAAAGCTCAGAGCTTGCTCCAGGGGTTTATACTTAGCAGTGAGTCTCTCACGCCCCACTCCCAATCTTTTGATTTATTCCCTCAATCGTCTGCACCGAGAAATATATAACTCTTATTCCCTTTTTCACTGCCAGTCCAAGATGACATGCCTTCGAGCTAATGGAGTCGTCACCGTGTCTTACTCATCGCATGTTCAACAGGGCCATTTATCTTATTCTTTCTAGTAACTGCCTGCGTAGCTTAGGTAGAGTGCAAAGAGTTCATGCGAGATATTTATCGTCTAGCTGTATAATTTCCCCCCCTGATTAAGCCTTGTGGCTTTACGTGTAAAAGTGTTCATGTATGTTATTAGCTGTTACGTTATGTTAAGTTATGTATCCACCCTTTTCCCATTATAATGAACAGGCTTGAAGAACACTACGGAGAATGGAGCATTTCTACCAATACATCTTTCTATTTGTATGACAGTGCTCTTTCGCTGGTTCTAGAAATTGCAGATTACTCCCTCCGTTTTAAAATATAAGATGTTTTAGGTTTGTGAAAAAAATGAATCTAGACTTGTTTTAGTATAAGGTTCACTCAACTTTGGGATGAATCTACATACTAAAAGAAGTCTAGATTCATTTTTTTCATAAACTTGAAACATCTTATATTTTGAAATGGAGGGAGCAGATGCTATCGTCAAAAAATTTAACTCGGGATGCTTATCTTATTTGTCATATCATCTCAACTTCTTAAAAGGAGATCCTGTGCAGACATGTGTTACTGATACGAAGAGACTATTTAGAGCTGACGTGATATTCTGGCACTAGAACAAATGTGGTAAAGAGCTGCACCGAACCAATGGTATTCTGGCAGTAGAACAAATCCCGGTCAATTCCTGAATTGAACCATGCATGATTTATGTATTAGTCCCAGTTGCCTATGTTACCTAGTTATAATTTTTATTACACTTGTCATGTTAAGTCAAGCACTAGCTGTCTACCGCTATAAACTCGGCATTTGTAGATTTTGACGGACTCCATACAGCTGCCGGGTAGGTAAAGATGGAGAGGACAATAACGAAAAGTTTTTATCATGATGATTGGCGATTATGAGAGCGATTTAGGGTTCTACTGACTGCCGCAGCCGGCGGCCGATTACTCCGATGCTTGGTTAGCATCGCTGCTTCTTGTCCCCGTTTAGGCCTCGTTTTGTAAACGAGCTTTGGCTGGTTTCTGAGTGTCTAATCCCGGCACAACCCGATACATGTAGAAACACGCTGCCGCCGCCGGTCGTTTTGCAGGCCGGGTTAGGGCTGTCTTCACGATCTCAAGAACATGATGGATTTACCCTGGATTGTCATTGGTGATTTTAATATGATTATGTATTCTCACGAGAAGGAAGGGGGAACTCGAGGCCAACACATATGATGCAAGCCTTTAGGGATTGCCTGATGGACTGTGATCTGCATGATATGAAGTTCTTAGGTGACAAATTCACATGGAGGACAGGGGGGATAAGTGAAAGGTTAGATCGCGGCGGTGTGTAATGCGGAGTGAGAGCTATGTTTCCACTAGCAGTTGTGAGTAATGAGCAACACCACCGTTCAGATCACATGCCGGTCTTGGTGGACACGGAATTTTGTGACGAGGAACAATTACGCTGAAGAGGAGGAGGCAATTTTTTTGAAGCACATTGGCTAATAGAGGAGTCTGTTAATGAGATTGTCAAGACAGCTTGGGAGAAACCAAAGCTTCGTGGTATTGCACCATCGCTTACGACTCGTACCAATGTTGTCCATCAAAGTCTACATGAATGAAACCGAACGACGCTCAAGGGACCGAAGAAGAGAATTACTAAACTTCAAAAGGAGTTAGAGCAATTGAAGAGTGGTGAGACAACGTCAGACTTAGTGGGGAGACAAAAGGAGATCCAAGTTCTAACAGAAAATCTTTTAAAGCAAGAGAAGATATATTGGATCCAAAGGGGGCGGGAAAATTGGCTTATGCATGGTGATCACAACACAACAACGGCTCGCAAGAAAAGTAATTTGATTAGGCGACTTCTTGACAATAGTGGGGCATGGAAAGAAGTACCGCAGCTGGAAAACCATGTTGTGGATTATTTTTTGGGGTTATTAAGTACCTAAGACACATGAAATAATGCGGGGGGTTTGGATGCGGTACACTCACATGTCACAAAAGTTATGAACAAAACACTTACGACTCCCTTTACAGCTGAAGAAGTAAACAAGGCGTTGTTTAATATTTGTGATTTGAAAGTTTCATGACAGATGGCCTACATGTCACTACGGGAAAAATGTCTTTGCCGTGTGTCCACCGGCGTGGAACACGACAAAGGACCTCTTTTCTGTGTAGAAACTCGAAAACGCGTAGCAAAGAAATTGCACACGGCAAAATCTAGCAAGACACACGGTGACGAGGTTTAATCTCGTCAATGCCCATTGTTATGGACTTGAGTTTTGGAGAAGATGGGGATGCTGGAGATCGTAGCACGGTTAACAGACAAGCAACCAGGGGACACAAGATTTACCCAGGTTCAGGCCCCCGGAGGGAAAACCCTACTCATGCTTGTCTGCTCTTTGATTACGGCGGAACCGAAGGTTACAGGGTGCGCAGATTCGATCTGGCGTGGATGCGTGTGCGAAAGTATGAGTCGAGGTTGGTTGAGTTGCCCTAGGACGTGCCCTCCTGGCCTTTATATAGACTTAGGCAGGTCCCGGGCATAGTCCTAGTCGGTTACAAGTTCTAGGGCGTTTGCCCTTTTGAGTTTCCTATCTAAACTAGTCTTGTTCTCCAAGGATCCGAAGATGTCTTGGGCCTTGGTCACCCGAAAATCTTCATGGGCCAGCGTATGCCTGTAGTGGGCCTTCCTTGGGCTGGACTAGGTATGCTGAAGTTACGTACCCGTAGGATATAACCATGTCAGTAGCCCCCGAGTGATCAGTCGAATCGTAGATTCGGCTGAGGACTCTTCAATCCTTCGGGTGCAACTCTGTCTTTCAAGAGAATGTGTAGGGATTGTTGATACGTGTGCCTGACTCACCCGACGGATCAGGGTCAGTTAACTGTCTTAGGACGAAACAACACGATCTTCTTCAGGTTCGGGTCCCTTAACCCGGGCCTGGAACATATGCTGGCGTAATTCAACTCAGGCCGCAGAGGACTTACATGAGAGGAATTCCAGTGATTTTAATTGGTGTACCCAACGCGTCCGTCAGGATTTTTCATCGTACCTGTTGGTACGGATTCATACTAGCAGAGCGCAGTCAGGTGCGTTGCCAGGCCATCAGATGATATCTGTAGGTCTTATCTTTGCGTCGCAGACGCAGCATCCGAACATTTATCACCTCGGAGGTGCTTCGGGTGGCCAAGGAGATTGTTGCTCACTTAGCGTTTTGTTGGGGCAGAGTTGCCAAAAAGTTTTTGCGTGCTGATCCGAAAGATCGCAGTCGAAGACTTTATAGGGTGCGCGACCAGCGCTCCCTATGGGAGTAGCCCCCAAGTGTCTGTTCGAGTCGTAGACTCGAACGGAGACTTTTAGTTCAAGCATTGTTTCAGTCCTTAGGTCCGCAGGACTCGAAAATTTTCGGATGCTTAAATCCATCCTCCCTATGGGAGTAGCCCCCAAGTCCTTAGTGGAGTCGTAGACTCGATGTAGGACTCAGAGAAGCAATTTTGTCCTCATTTGTCTGTCGGGTGCGCGGCCAGCGCTCCTGATAGGAGTAGTCCCCAAGTATTTAGTCGAATCGTAGATTCGAGTGAGTACTTTTAGCTGTGGAGCCGAAGTGGTGCTAGTATAGCTTTTGATGACGTCAGTGCTGACGATTGATGACCTCAAGCATCTGCTGCGCCAGAGATGACTTGACGGGACGAAGCGTGGGTCCCACTTGCTGACTTTGAATTGACCGGTCACGCGGGCCGTGGAGATGATTACGGCGCCTCCTCGATTTCCGCGCGTAGTGGACGGCGTGGTAACGACGGTTTGTTGTGGTGTTGACACGTGTACGGTCAGATCTATCGTTGGCGTTAGGTCTTCTCGATGGACGGCTGGCGTGCGTCGTCTTCGCTGTTATAATCCTGGGTGAAATCATGTTTTGTTTTTCACCGCACCAGTTCATCTGTTCATTGGCTTCTTGTTCTTGAGCGATTCTTGCTGCGCGCTTGAGCTTTCCTTCCACACTTCCTTTGTTCTTTGTCGTTGCCAACGCCACCACCGCTGCAGCGTCATGGGAAAGACAAAGAAATCCTCGTCCGCGGTTGGGACCAGCGCCGCCGTAGGCAAGAAGGGCACCGCCGCTGCTCGCGTCACCGATGGTGGCTGGCGTCGATCGGAGACGCGAGAGAGCGATCTCCGCAAACTGCGCGAGCGGAGCTTGATCCCGCAAGATGCGACGGCCGTGCGACTCCCCGGCAATGAGGTAATCCCCCGTCCCCCAACTGGGTATCGGGTTATGTTTCTTGCCTTTGTCTTGCGTGGTTTCTCGTATCCAGTCCATGACTTCCTTCGTGGACTGCTCTTCTTCTATGGGGTTCAGTTGCATCATCTGTCTCCCAACTCCCTTATCCACATTGCGTGTTTTATCACGCTTAGCGAGTGTTGGCTTGGCATTGAGCCGCACTTTGGCCTCTTCCGGAAGCTTTATTCCATGAAGAGGCAATCTGGGTCGGATGGTGTGTATCCCATTGGGGGTTTCATCATCTCTCTCAGTCCCAATGTCCAATTCTTTTCCTTTTCCATGTCTGAATCTGTCCAGTACTGGCGGAGGAAATGGTTTTACATCCGTGACTCCGTACTGCCTGGGCAAGATTTTGGTCTCATTCCTTTTGACCCCTCCCAGTTGATTGAGAAGAAAAGATCCTGGAAAAACCAAATCTTAGACGGTGAGGTGGCAGAGATTGAGGCCCTATACCGTCGAGTGGAGGATCTCCAACTGATTCCTGAGAAGGAGGTGAATGGTGTCGACGTCATCCGAACGTTTCTTGAGCGTCGGGTGCAGCCTCTCCAAGCGAGGGCGCATCCGATGTTTCTTTACTCTGGGCGCCGTGATCCGACGAGGGTTTCGAGTGAGAAAATCTCCGAGGCGGAACTTGACAAGACTCTTCGCGCGCTGTTGAAGTTCAAGGCAGACGAAGAAATTCCGGGGAAGTCGCAGACTCCTCCCTTTTCTTCGACGTTGGCCGTACCGAAGGTGTAGATTTGCGCACGTAGTGCTCCCCTTTTGTTTTGTCAGCTGTGTACTTTTTCCTTTGTTTGCTTAACAAAGTTCCGTCTCCTTTTGTAGAGCTTCAAAGTGCCGGGCATGGCACCACCATTGCCCGAAAGGTATCCGAATGCCCCGGATAATGAAGTCGTGGACTCCGTGTCCGAGCTACCGTCAGCGCGATCTCCAGCGAAGGATGCCGACGAGTCGAGTGAGGACCATTCGCGCAAGCGATCACGGAGCTCCAGCGAGTCTTCGGATGCCTCGACTCCTCCGACTCCCAGGAATCCTCTGGGCCTTGAGCATCGGGGTGATGTTCATGAGGGTTCTTCCTCTCCTCTTCCTGCCATTCCTGTACGAGCTATTGCTCCGCACCCGCCAGCAAAGCGGAAGAAGGAAGAAAAGAAGGAGGAGAAGAAGGAAGAAAAGAAGGAAGAGAAGAGGGCCCGAAGGGCTTCTCCTATCTTCGACCTGAGCGTGTTGGGCTCGTAAGTTTTCTTGTTGCCATTGTTTTCCTTTGTTCCCTTGTTGTTTTTGCACCTGTGTTGATTGGTTCGTGTGCAGGCAATATTCCGACGGCTCTAGTGATGGAGCGCACGAGATGATGGGGGAGTCGAACATTGTGTCGCCTCCTCCTCAGACGGTGGCGACTTCTGGTGACGCTGCGCCAGTTCCTCCTGTGTAGGAGAGGCTGGTGGTTGCGCCCCAGAATTTCGGAGGCGGGCCTGCGGGTTCGCCTTCGGAGCACGTAAGTTGTTCTTCTTGAATGTTATGGGGGGAAGCCCCCGAGTGTTTTCGAGTGCTAATGTTGTTTTTTGCTTCTTTGTGTGGGGCGTAGCCCCCAAGTCATGTTATTACTGCTGTTGCCTTTTCGTGCAGCCTTTTGTCCAAGAGGCCAAGCGGCTGGTGGAGGAGCGCCTGACGCTGGAGGTAAAGCTGCGGCAGCTGCAAGGTATTCGTCTGCCTTGTAGTACTTTTCTTGCGTATCCTGGTCCTTTTCTTTGACACTTGCTTTTTGTAAATGCAGAGGAACATAACGACTCTCTCCGCGAGGTTGATGCTCTGAAGAAGAGCCTTGGCCAATCGGAGCAGAAAGCCGAAGCTGCCGTTGGTGTGAAAGAGCGTCTTGAGCTAGAGCTGACGAAGGCAGCCGAAGCAAAAGAGCTTCTGCAGCAGGAGGTCGCGGATCGTGAAGAGCAGCTGGCCACCGTTGCGGCTGCTCGTGAAAAAGGGGTGGCGGAGAAGCTCATGGCTGCTGCCAAGGCTATTTCGGAGAAGCCCATGGCTGCTGTCTGGCTTTGAGGCGACTCAGTGTCCTGCACCTTAGGCATAGTAGGCGTAGAGTAGTTTGTAGTCTGCTTCTATTGTAAATATCTTTTGTAGTACCATCCTTGTGCCACGTAGTGGCCTTATTTTAATGAATTCCTCCGTGTTGTGCTTTTATCCTTGGCTGAATGTCTGTGTGCCTTTCTGCTGCTATAGGTTCCGTCGGGTGCTGACCCAGTTGACACTTCATCCGAAAGGCCCTTGCGAGCATCATTGGATGATTCCTCGCAGCTCGCTTTTCTTCGGGATCGCGTGTGTATCTTGGAGAGGGATTTTCTTGGGTTACGCGGTCGTGCTGACGTTTGGAAATCCAAAGCAGACCGTGGTGCAGCCAGAGAGGAGTATTTGATGGCGGAGCTGGGTCGACTGTCCGAGCAGCTGCAATGTAAGTTGATCCTTCTTTCGGGCTGTAGCCCAGTTCTTCGGGTGATCCTGCTGGCCTTACTCTTGTTTTGTGCGTTTGTCGCAGGTGCCAATATTGCTCCGAGGGAAGAAAAGGAGCGTATTGCTGTTCGAGTCAATTGTTTGACTCAACAGGACATGGAGGCCGGCGGCTTCTTCTGGATGGACCGTGATCGCGCCATGGTTCTGGCAACGGTGCAGGATCGCGTCTACCAGGTTTCGCGGGTGCTCCGCCAGGTGCAGACATCACTGTCTTCGGTACAGCACGTCATGTTTCCGTTGGATGCCGTGCCAACGACTCTTGCGGGTCTTCTGACGAAGTTTCGGAATGCCGGAAATGTCAAGGAGCTGGTGCGGCAGCAGCTCGTCGCAGGGGTGAAGGCTGCCTTGTCTCTTGTGAGGGTGCACCGCCCTGACGTAGATTTGGCTGCTGTGGCGACCGGGCCACCTCCTCGACCAGATGGTGGCGAGTGGAACATGCGTCCGCATTACGCGGCTGTAAGGCAGTATGCCGAGCAAATTGTAGACTTGTTTGAGCAGCGTGCGCAGGTTATTCTTCAGAGTAGATAGGACCTGAAAATAAATAGATAGATGTAAAATTTGTATATTGCGGCTGGGCGTATATGTGCCCTTTGTAAAGGTTTGTTTGTTTGTGAGCACGCAGTGCTTTGATTGAGTACGTGCCCTTTTCGTTTGCCTGACGTAGTCAGCTACTCAGGTGTACACGTTTGGTCCTCAGTCGATGAAATCGTGAGGTGGGGGGAGCCCCCGAGTGCGATTGTAGCGTGTAGTAAAGTTGCAGAAAAATAGTCAACCGAAGGTTGGGGGCGAGACACTTAGCTTTATTTATATCGTAATGGAGGAGGTACATGGTTCGGCTGAATAGCCTTGGCTGAAAGCCTTATTGAAAAAAAGGGGGGGTAGGTTGCTACGGGTAGAATCGTCGTAGGTGCGAGACGTTCCACGGGTTGGAGTATGCGACTCCAGACTCCACGTGCTTGAGGCGATAGGCGCCACCTGGGATGACCTCGGTGATGGCGTAGGGTCCTTCCCATGGTGAATCGAGTTTGTTCGGTCGCTTTTGCTTGAGTCGCAAGACGAGGTCTCCTACGACGAAGGACCTTGGGCGCAGCCGACGGCTGTGGTAGTTGCGGAGACTTTGTTGGTACACCGCTGATCTAGCTGCTGCTATATCCCGCGCTTCGTCGAGTGTGTCGACGGCATCTTCGAGCGCGGTCGTGGACTCGGCTTCGCTGTACGTTACGACTCGTGGAGCCTGATGGCGTACTTCGGCTGGTAGCACTGCCTCGGCTCCGTGAACCATGAAGAACGGTGTGTAGCCGGTGGAGCTGTTTGGCATAGTACGTAAGCTCCACAGGACAGACGGTAGCTCTTCCGTCCAGTTTCCAGCTTTGTGCTCGAGTGAGCTCATGAGGCGCTTCTTGATTCCAGCGCCAATTAGGCCGTTGGCCTTTTCCACTTGCCCGTTTGTTTGCGGGTGTGCCACTGAGGCATACGTGATATTGATCCCGAGGCCTTCGCAGAAGTCCTGGAATTCTTCGGAGATGAAGTTTGATCCGTTGTCGGTGATGATGCTGTGTGGTACGCCAAATCTGTAGACAATGGATTCGAAGAACTTGACGGCGGTTGTGCCCTTCTGGTTGGTGACTGGCATGGCTTCGATCCATTTGGTGAATTTGTCGACTGCTACCAGGAGGAAAACGTGTCCTCCCTTTGAGGATTTTGGCAGTTTGCCGATCATGTCGAGGCCCCATTGGGCAAAAGTCCAGGCTATGGGTATGGGTCGAAGTTTGGACCCAGGTGCGTGCGGTTTGTCGGCGAACCGCTGGCACCCGTTGCATCTGCGGACGATGTCCTTCGCATCGCTCATGGCCGTTGGCCAGTAGAATCCTGCTCGCAGAGCTTTGGCGACAAGGGAGCGGCTGCCTGCGTGGTGGCCGCATATGCCTTCATGTATATCTTGGAGTATGGCCTTGCCGTCGTCGATGGTGACGCACCGTTGTAGTACACCCGTAATGCTGCGTTTGTACAGCTCGCCGTCGATGATGGTGAAGGCTTTGGACCGACGAGATATGCGCCGAGCATCTGTCGGGCTGTCAGGCAATTCTCCGTTTGTCAAGAACTGGAGGTATGGACGTGTCCAAGTTTCTTCGACTGCCATGACCTGCATCAGGTTGACCATGGCAACTTCGGTATCCAACTTTTCGGGTCCTTCCTGACCTTCGGGTAGCGTAGCCCCCGAGTGCTCTGCTTCTTCGGGTGATCCTTTAGGGAATTTCCGCTTGATGGATGGCACGCAGATCTGTTCGAGGAACACACCTGGTGGTACCTTGGCACAAGTGGAGCCGATGTTGGCGAGTCTATCGGCCTCCTCGTTGCTCTCTCTTCCAACGTGCCGAAGTTCGCAGCCGTCGAATTCTCCTTCGAGTGCGTTGTATAGCGCCCGGTACGTGTAGCATCCCAATTGTCTAACAATTGCAATGCTACTAGCCTAGTCTATATAATGCTACTTCCTACATATAATTGTTGCATCATAATTATATCATGCTCATGTCATCATGCCACCTTGCATTTGAGCATCATATAAAACCCTTTTTATTTGGTTCTTCTCTCATATGCATTGTTAATTGTATTTGCCTCTTGATATTGTATTTGGTTATTGATATATTGTTTAAATGCCCAAGTTGAGTTGGGGGCATATCTTTTATTCCACTCTACCACCCTTTCTTTCACCACCTTATAATTCCACCATCCAACTAAATATGAGCTTTGCATTTACTTGGTTTTACCTCTAGCTCATGTGGGTTGGGATGGCTCCACTTACAATTCCACATGCATGGATGCAATTGTGCATGCCACATGCTTACTCCATAACCTTTCACATTCTCACTTCTTGTCTTGTCTCTTGTTATGCTTGATTCAAAACCCTTGAGCTTGTATTTGAATTCGAGTCAACCTTAGCTATCCTAGCTAACTTATCATCTCTTTGCTAACAAGTGTTTTTCCTCCCTCTCTTTAAACCCTACCTTGATCTACCTCCAAACCCTAAACCATCACCCTCTCTCTCTTATACCCTATCTAAGATCCTCCCTAATCACCTACCCCACCATCACCATACCCCCTCTCTCCTAAACCCTAACCTAGCTAACCACACCTCTCTCACCCCCTCTCTCTACCTAGCTCGACCCCACATGATCTACCCCTCCTCCTAGCCAAACCCTAACCCGAGCACCTCATTTAAGCTAGCCCTAGCTCCCCTCCCCCTCTCTCTCGGCTCCCCCTCTCTTCCTACCAGGCAGCTCCTCCACGCCACCTCCCTTGGTCCCTCCCCAGCCCTCTCTCGGCTACAAGACAGAAAAGAGAGGAAAGAGAGACCACCCGATCACCCCCCTCCTCACCTTTTGCAAAAGCCACCACCACCCCATGTGATCCTCCCTCTCTCTTATCTTCAACCCCAACCACCCAGAACTCCTCCCAGATCCCATCCAGGAGGCGCTCAAGCCCCTCACCCCTTTCCCTTCTTCCTCCCAAGCCACCATGGCCATCTCCTCCTCCTAAACCCTAACTTCGGCCAGCAGCAAGAGGAGGCGTCTAGAGATGTGCAAGGCAGGGCCCAGATGTCCAGGAGGCTCCCCTGCATCCCCTTCGTCGACCAGCACCAGAGGGAGCGTCTGGGAAGCCCCAGGAAGCCGTCGCCGTCGCCATGGCCGGGAGGAACCGAGCTCCACGGTCGCGAGCCCGCCGCCAGATCCCCTCCACCTCAGCGTCGACGACCACGCCGACGAGCTCCTGGTGAGCCTCTTAACCCCCTAGACACGATCTCCTTCTTCCTCCTGCGCCGTAGCTCCGCCGCCTGCCGTCGAGCGCTCTGCGCGCGCCGCGTCGCCGCGCACTCGCTGGCAGTTCAGCCCGCACGCACAACAACATCGCCGCAGTAACCTGTTCCTCTGCTTTTTCCCGTCGAACCAACCCTCCTTTGACGAAACTCAAAACACCAAAGTTGTAGTCCTTGTTTTCCTCTCCAAGTTTCGTTTTTATGACATCTTAAAATTCCCAGCCGTTTACTCGCCAACCTCAACCAAAGATCCGTTCATCTGGCAGTTTTCGCGAATCGAAATACAGTTTCGTCAGACAACCTCCGGGAGGATTTCTAAAAAGCCCCCTAGACTTTTTGTCCTCAACCCGCTGTCCCTCCCTGCGTGGCTTTCTTTTAAAAAGGAACCCCAGCTTTGTACAAACTCAACCCGCGAGCCCTGTGTGTCCCACGTGGCACCACACTGCGCATGCATGGCCCCATCTTCTCCTGTCCCCACATGTCTGTCTCTCGGGGTAGGTTTTCCTGAGTAACAAAAGGTTTTTCTGTTTTCCTGTTTTAATTCAAACTTTTCCAAATCAATTCAAATTCAAATTTGTTTATAATCTGTTTAAATATGAATTAATTCATAACTTTCAAATGGTTTGGAATTTGAATTCAAACCCTATATGAAAAATGTTTTGTTTTTGAATGTCAATTCAAATTCTTAGTCAAATATTTTCAGAACTAATTCAAACTAGTCAAACCTTTGACTTTGACTCCATTTGACTAATTTTGACTTTAAAATAAATTTAAATTCATAAATCCAAATAATACAAATAATATATGTTTTCAAATCAGAAAAATGTGAGGAATTCAAATATGCTATCCAAAAAATATTTTGAACACTTAAAATTTCAAGTTGATTTAAATTACAATAAAATGCCCTTTTGCCTTAATAAATTAGTAACTTTTGTTTTATAACTCCAAATTTGACAAATGATATGTCTAAAATGATTAGCTCGACGAGACCTTTCTGTTTATGCATTCCTTGTTCTGTTTTGCAGCATGCATCATATAAATATAAAGTATACAGCAACTAATATGAGGCTAAAATGTGACCAAAACTCAATAAAAGGCTTTAATCTTGTATTCTACACCTCACCCATGCCATGCTACTTATTGCCATGCAAATTGTGCATCATTCATCATGGCATGATTGTTGCTTGTCACATTTTATTCATATGCTTGTGCACTTTATTTATGTTGGCCCTTGTTTGTTTGGTTCTTCTTCGAATAGACGCTGAGCAGGGGATATACCAAGAAACCCAGGAGCACTACCCAGATCCTTCTCTCGCTTCAACTGAGCTGCCAGGCAAGCACTACCACATGCTTGCATACATATAGTACCTATTGCCTCTATCTTATTCTTGCATCATTGAGTCGCGATTGCATTAAACTGAATCCCAAGTATTGCATAGCCTTACTTTTAAACCCCACCGAAGCTTGTTCCTCCATCCCATGAGCCATTACTACAGGAGTTGTTTGAGCCATGCGGGTCGTAGAACAGCATGTGTAGGGTATGTGAGTGTCTGATGGATAACGAGGTACCTAAACAACTTAACCTGAGTAGTAATGGGATAACTAATGAAAGTGGCACCGGTGAGCAATATCTGCTATTTGGTTTTTCATGCTCACTTGTGTCCCGTAGGACCCCGAGTACTTGATTCATGTTCCTTGAATATTCGCGCTATCCACATCCGGGAGGCTTATGGGACCCCCCCTGAGCCAGAGCTTGATTCATTCTTATTTCTTGGGGCCACAAACTAGTTTGAGGTTTTATTTACTATCCTGTACTTATGCCATGCTTTACTGCTTTATTTACAATTGTGCGAGGAGCACCTGTACTGTTTAGGATCGTGACACGTTTTCGCTGTATCGACAAGCCCAGTCACATTTTCGGGTTCCCAGTCGTTTACAGCCGTCCCCACAAATCTTGAGTCCGTCTCGAAGTCAGCTAACTTCGTTGCGGGTATACTTAATGGGGTGGCCCCCTGAAATATTTCTGAATCTGGTGATTGCTTTGTCGTGAATGCCTCGTTGGGTTTTGATTTGGTTTTTCCGAGGTTGATCGAGTGTGTGTTGCTATTTGTTCACCCCTGCAGGGTAAAACTTTCTGAAAGCCGTGTCCGCGGTTATGGACGACTTGGAGCATAGTTTCTCGATCATAGACAAGTATAACTAAAGTACCGCTTTTAATTTGACTAAGTAACTGACTAGTAAATAGTGCAACACTCATGGAATGGATAATAAAACTGCCAACGGATGGGGGGTTATTCGTCCGCTTCCTCGTTGGTAAGCGAGGAGGAGGATGGATCTGTTAATATTACTGTTACAACTGTTGTCATTAATTCACGGACATCCGTCTATCTTTGGTTAGGCGGATGGTTAGCGAGTATCTATAGAATTGTTAGGGTTTATCTTTTGCTGCAATTGCGTCACCCCAGGTTGTGTCCCCTTTAGAGGCATAAAGATTTGCTGAGTACCCCTAGGGTCTCACACGATAAATTGTTTGATTCAGATGAACAGGTAAACTTGCAAGATGGATACTGGGTGGAGGAGACGGACGATGTGGGCAACGATCATTCGGTGTAGAGATTCCGGGAACGGGGATCCGTGAGATCTGTGGGCGGGATGTGTTTATTATGGGGCATCTTATGCCGATTTGCTTCTTATCCGTACTCGGATCTTGTTTGCCGCTTCCGCCTGATACTCTGATGTTTGATGTATGAGGAGATATCCTAAACTATTATATCTATCTAGGATATTTGGATCTTGCTGTATGGCGTTGCAATATTTCTATTTCTTTTAGATGGAATGGCTCTGATGTACTGTTGTATGGTGGCTTGCATACATACCCATTTGTGTATGTAGTTGATCCCTTCGCCTGCCGATTACGCCGCCCGTTCTTGTCCCGATGTTTGGAAATGGTTGGGACGGCCGAAAGGTCTACCTGTGAGTGGCATTTGGGCCCCACCGTACTATTTCAACCATTTCCGCTCATCCAGGCTTGCAACTAGGAGCGTAATTCACCGAGGTAGTTACAATTGGT
This sequence comes from Avena sativa, assembly GCA_916181665.1. Lineage (NCBI taxonomy): Eukaryota > Viridiplantae > Streptophyta > Magnoliopsida > Poales > Poaceae > Avena > Avena sativa. Next base: position 472,240,569 of record OV702285.1, read on the forward strand.
ATCAGAGCCATCCCGCCCTTCAGGGTCTCAGCCAAATGGTCGTTGTCAGTCTAGCAAATATTTTTGGTAGTTATGTATACTAGGGAAAAACAAAACGTGAGAGTAGGACTGCTTCCACTTTTCTTCTTACCCACCCACCCACCCTTTTCTGGTAAGGAAGTGTAACGTTTTCAATCCTCTTCTTAAAAGTTCAAACTAGGATTCACGTGTTCTGGGTTTCCGTAGTACCATAGAAAGTGTGTGTGTGTGTGTGTGTGCGTGTAATTCCTTGTCTATCTGTTGCATCCAACATGTTATATTTATCTGCCTTTGGTTATCAACTGTTGGTACATTCCATACTGACAGGCTTTTGAATACCGGCGCGATCTATCTGACTCCTTGTTAACCGGTGCCATCTTCTTAAGGGTGTCCTTCCTTCTAGCAACTCCACTTTCTGTGAAACCATCAGTTGCTAATCGCTACCTGATAGGTGTTTTTGCGCATCTATTGGTATTTTAATGCCGAAAAATGCGGAAATTTTTTCTTTGATATATCTGTGCTTCCACACTCCTTTTCAGTCGTGTGTGAAACATTATCTATCTCCCTTTTATCGGCATATCCATGCTAACTCATTCTTTTGTCACCGGCGCTTAATCCTAGAGTTTCTTTTCATCTCCAATTCTCTTGGGCTAATTACATAACATGTGTCGATCCGATACTGGTGATTGTAATTTGGTTCTCGGCATAGCTATATTCCACTCATGATAAGCGTCATATCGGTCTGGATGATGGAGTGGAATATGGAAAATGCAATCACCACTATCCTCCAAATGGTGACGGTTATCTCCTGTGATTTTGAGTACACCGCGATCATATCTATGCATATTCAAGCATCTTTGGCAATCCAGAGTTTCTCCAAGCACTATGGCGGTCTATCATCTGTCCATCATGCTGCACATCCTTTCGAACCCCATATCTGCACAATTCTCCTGGATACGAGGGAATTGCATCTTTTCGTCTCTGATAGCTTTGCTTAAGGTATGAGCTATCATCAGCTCTTATCCAAGATCTCTTTATCTTTGTAACCGGTGATCCGATCGACAATGTGAACCAGGTGACATCTCTTTTTCTTCCGAAGGACCAGATAATCTATTCTTCCAGCGCATCTTCTTCAACAGGAATCCTTACTCGTAACGTTGATCTTTCAAAGAGCGTTGAGCTCAGAAAGTGTTTCGAGCATTTGTTCGTTCTCCCGCCTCTTGAACTTGGTATTCTGGGAATATCTTGTTAATCCATGGTGGTATATGTTGATAATATGCTTTCCTATTCGATATCTATGGAAGGACATGGAAGATCATCTGTGTCTCTTTCTCTCGAGCTTCGTGAGCACTGCCTGTGTGCAAAGTCTCAAAGTGAGAATTCTGACTTTTTGAAGTCACATATCTCGACCACGTCCTTCTGCTAAATACATTACTTCAACTCTGGAATCAGCAAGTCCATTGTTAATTCCATCCTCCATCTTCAACCAATCCGGAGTTGTTCCTTGTTGGCAAGTTATCATCGTCGTTCCGCTGAAGATTTCCTCAAGGCCGCTAAATCTCTCTCAATCATTTCAAGAAGAACATGGAGTTCTTTCACCTCCATCTCGTTAAGTAATCTCTTGAAACCCTCTCGCTCTATCATCTATGCTCAATCCACCGGAGGCCATGAAGACCTTCCAGATCTTGTATTCCTTCTGTTCAAGTGGTGCTATCTTTTTCTATATCTGTGAAATTTTGCAGTTGTTTCCGTGATCTTCCTTTATATCTTTCTGGTGGCTTGGTACTTCCGACATGACGACAACATCATCATCTTTATCTATCTATGAATCCGGCGAATCGTTTGCATCTATCCTTGTTTTCTAACGGAGTTCTATGAGTTTTTTGTCAATGCCTTCAGTCTGTTTCGGTAGTTGGGTTGCATGGTTTTCTTATTCATGTGCGGAGTAATGCTTTGAGTGCGGGTTGGAGTAGCTACCATACCACTACTCTTATCATTCGCTCTTGTACATTGAATTGGTGAATTAATGTGATTTCACTCATTCCACGGAAGTTAGAAGTGGCCTTTATCCCTTGATACTTTTACTTCCGTCCTTGTTTTCCGGAGTGCTCTTTCGAAGAAAGTAATCAATAATCTCTTGTTGGTGATCTCACCCTTTCTACACGGAGCAAAATCCTCAATTATCTGGTGGAAACAAACGCAAACCTTTTTCTATCCTCGTCTTTCTACCGATGCTCGATATCCCCAAACAAGATTAAAGGAAACTATCTCTCTCTTTGTTTCATCAATTCTTTTTCTGTGGTGAAGCCAATTATGGTTGATGCCATCAGCCGCAAATCTATTGCGTTAGCCTCAAGGCTAAAGAAAGCAATAAGTATCTCTACAATAAACTCCAGATCCTCCATATTCTTTGCTTCTCGGGATTCCACCATGATCTGGCTTCACATCCATCTCTGGAAGTTATATCTGCGCACCTCAACTGCGTGATCCTTGGTTCTTACCGGCGCAAGAAGAATCTAATCCGACGATGTCTAACTAAATCTTTCTGTTGATATCAAGGGACTCTATTGTTTGAAGGCAATATTGTTTCCGAACTTATTTTCTCAAATCCGAGAGAAGATACGATGCTATGGTCATAGTGGTTCAAAACATCTCCAACCTAGTCTTCCGGCGAGATAAAGAGTCATCCTCTCTCGTCTCAGTAAATCTTTAACCTTAACGCTGTGCCTTTCTGTATCCATGATACATCATCTTTTCCTTTTCTTTCACAAGTGGTTCTAGTCTTTTATCATGTTCTTGAGAAAACCGGAGCTATGCCCATCCTATCCTTCTTGTCTCACGACAATCCTTCAACTCTTCTAACCGTTGTTTCTCAAGCAAAACGCAAGACTCGCAACAAGTCTAGCAAGTTTTGCAAGGTGTAGTGGTCGCACCATTTCGTTGTTCATCAACTTGGGAACGTGAGGGTCACCTTCGTTCGAACACCCGCCTCTCCTTGTGTTCTTTTCTTTTTCCTAGGAATCTCAGGGCGAGATTCTTGTTTAGTGGGGGAGAGTTGTAGCATCCCAATTGTCTAACAATTGCAATGCTACTAGCCTAGTCTATATAATGCTACTTCCTACATATAATTGTTGCATCATAATTATATCATGCTCATGTCATCATGCCACCTTGCATTTGAGCATCATATAAAACCCTTTTTATTTGGTTCTTCTCTCATATGCATTGTTAATTGTATTTGCCTCTTGATATTGTATTTGGTTATTGATATATTGTTTAAATGCCCAAGTTGAGTTGGGGGCATATCTTTTATTCCACTCTACCACCCTTTCTTTCACCACCTTATAATTCCACCATCCAACTAAATATGAGCTTTGCATTTACTTGGTTTTACCTCTAGCTCATGTGGGTTGGGATGGCTCCACTTACAATTCCACATGCATGGATGCAATTGTGCATGCCACATGCTTACTCCATAACCTTTCACATTCTCACTTCTTGTCTTGTCTCTTGTTATGCTTGATTCAAAACCCTTGAGCTTGTATTTGAATTTGAGTCAACCTTAGCTATCCTAGCTAACTTATCATCTCTTTGCTAACAAGTGTTTTTCCTCCCTCTCTTTAAACCCTACCTTGATCTACCTCCAAACCCTAAACCATCACCCTCTCTCTCTTATACCCTATCTAAGATCCTCCCTAATCACCTACCCCACCATCACCATACCCCCTCTCTCCTAAACCCTAACCTAGCTAACCACACCTCTCTCACCCCCTCTCTCTACCTAGCTCGACCCCACATGATCTACCCCTCCTCCTAGCCAAACCCTAACCCGAGCACCTCATTTAAGCTAGCCCTAGCTCCCCTCCCCCTCTCTCTCGGCCCCCCCTCTCTTCCTACCAGGCAGCTCCTCCACGCCACCTCCCTTGGTCCCTCCCCAGCCCTCTCTCGGCTACAAGACAGAAAAGAGAGGAAAGAGAGACCACCCGATCACCCCCTCCTCACCTTTTGCAAAAGCCACCACCACCCCATGTGATCCTCCCTCTCTCTTATCTTCAACCCCAACCACCCAGAACTCCTCCCAGATCCCATCCAGGAGGCGCTCAAGCCCCTCACCCCTTTCCCTTCTTCCTCCCAAGCCACCATGGCCATCTCCTCCTCCTAAACCCTAACTTCGGCCAGCAGCAAGAGGAGGCGTCTAGAGCTATGCAAGGCAGGGCCCAGGTGTCCAGGAGGCTCCCCTGCATCCCCTCGTCGACCAGCACCAGAGGGAGCGTCTGGGAAGCCCCAGGAAGCCGTCGCCGTCGCCATGGCCGGGAGGAACCGAGCTCCACGGTCGCGAGCCCGCCGCCAGATCCCCTCCACCTCAGCGTCGACGACCACGCCGGCGAGCTCCTGGTGAGCCTCTTAACCCCCTAGACACGATCTCCTTCTTCCTCCTATGCCGTAGCTCCGCCGCCTGCCGTCGCCGCGCACTCGCTGGCAGTTCAGCCCGCACGCACAACAACATCGCCGCAGTACCCTGTTCCTCTGCTTTTTCCCGTCGAACCAACCCTCCTTTGACGAAACTCAAAACACCAAAGTTGTAGTCCTTGTTTTCCTCTCCAAGTTTCGTTTTTATGACATCTTAAAATTCCCAGCCGTTTACTCGCCAACCTCAACCAAAGATCCGTTCATCTGGCAGTTTTCGCGAATCGAAATACAGTTTCGTCAGACAACCTCCGGAGGATTTCTAAAAAGCCCCCTAGACTTTTTGTCCTCAACCCGCTGTCCCTCCCTGCGTGGCTTTCTTTTAAAAAGGAACCCCAGCTTTGTACAAACTCAACCCGCGAGCCCTGTGTGTCCCACGTGGCACCACACTACGCATGCATGGCCCCATCTTCTCCTGTCCCCACATGTCTGTCTCTCGGGGTAGGTTTTCCTGAGTAACAAAAGGTTTTTCTGTTTTCCTGTTTTAATTCAAACTTTTCCAAATCAATTCAAATTCAAATTTGTTTATAATCTGTTTAAATATGAATTAATTCATAACTTTCAAATGGTTTGGAATTTGAATTCAAACCCTATATAAAAAATGTTTTGTTTTTGAATGTCAATTCAAATTCTTAGTCAAATATTTTCAGAACTAATTCAAACTAGTCAAACCTTTGACTTTGACTCCATTTGACTAATTTTGACTTTAAAATAAATTTAAATTCATAAATCCAAATAATACAAATAATATATGTTTTCAAATCAGAAAAATGTGAGGAATTCAAATATGCTATCCAAAAAATATTTTGAACACTTAAAATTTCAAGTTGATTTAAATTACAATAAAATGCCCTTTTGCCTTAATAAATTAGTAACTTTTGTTTTATAACTCCAAATTTGACAAATGATATGTCTAAAATGATTAGCTCGACGAGACCTTTCTGTTTATGCATTCCTTGTTCTGTTTTGCAGCATGCATCATATAAGTATAAAGTATACAGCAACTAATATGAGGTTAAAATGTGACCAAAACTCAATAAAAGGCTTTAATCTTGTATTCTACACCTCACCCATGCCATGCTACTTATTGCCATGCAAATTGTGCATCATTCATCATGGCATGATTGTTGCTTGTCGCATTTTATTCATATGCTTGTGCACTTTATTTATGTTGGCCCTTGTTTGTTTGGTTCTTCTTCGAATAGAGGCTGAGCAGGGGATATACCAAGAAACCCAGGAGCACTACCCAGATCCTTCTCTCGCTTCAACTGAGCTGCCAGGCAAGCACTACCACATGCTTGCATACATATAGTACCTATTGCCTCTATCTTATTCTTGCATCATTGAGTCGCGATTGTATTAAACTGAATCCCAAGTATTGCATAGCCTTACTTTTAAACCCCACCGAAGCTTGTTCCTCCATCCCATGAGCCATTACTACAGGAGTTGTTTGAGCCATGCGGGTCGTAGAACAGCATGTGTAGGGTATGTGAGTGTCTGATGGATAACGAGGTACCTAAACAACTTAACCTGAGTAGTAATGGGATAACTAATGAAAGTGGCACCGGTGAGCAATATCTGCTATTTGGTTTTTCATGCTCACTTGTGTCCCGTAGGACCCCGAGTACTTGATTCCTGTTCCTTGAATATTCGCGCTATCCACATCCGGGAGGCTTATGGGACCCCCCCTGAGCCAGAGCTTGATTCATTCTTATTTCTTGGGGCCACAAACTAGTTTGAGGTTTTATTTACTATCCTGTACTTATGCCATGCTTTACTGCTTTATTTACGATTGTGCGAGGAGCACCTGTACTGTTTAGGATCGTGACACGTTTTCACTGTATCGACAAGCCCAGTCACATTTTCGGGTTCCCAGTCGTTTACAGCCGTCCCCACAAATCTTGAGTCCGTCTCGAAGTCAGCTAACTTCGTTGCGGGTATACTTAATGGGGTGGCCCCCTGAAATATTTCTGAATCTGGTGATTGCTTTGTCGTGAATGCCTCGTTGGGTTTTGATTTGGTTTTTCCGAGGTTGATCGAGTGTGTGTTGCTATTTGTTCACCCCTGCAGGGTAAAACTTTCTGAAAGCCGTGTCCGCGGTTATGGACGACTTGGAGCATAGTTTCTCGATCATAGACAAGTATAACTAAAGTACCGCTTTTAATTTGACTAAGTAACTGACTAGTAAATAGTGCAACACTCATGGAATGGATAATAAAACTGCCAACGGATGGGGGGTTGTTCGTCCGCTTCCTCGTTGGTAAGCGAGGAGGAGGATGGATCTGTTAATATTACTGTTACAACTGTTGTCATTAATTCACGGACATCCGTCTATCTTTGGTTAGGCGGATGGTTAGTGAGTATCTATAGAATTGTTAGGGTTTATCTTTTGCTGCAATTGCGTCACCCCAGGTTGTGTCCCCTTTAGAGGCATAAAGACTTGCTGAGTACCCCTAGGGTCTCACACGATAAATTGTTTGATTCAGATGAACAGGTAAACTTGCAAGATGGATACTGGGTGGAGGAGACGGACGATGTGGGCAACGATCATTCGGTGTAGAGATTCCGGGAACGGGGATCCGTGAGATCTGTGGGCGGGATGTGTTTATTATGGGGCATCTTATGCCGATTTGCTTCTTATCCGTACTCGGATCTTGTTTGCCGCTTCCGCCTGATACTCTGATGTTTGATGTATGAGGAGATATCCTAAACTATTATATCTATCTAGGATATTTGGATCTTGCCGTATGGCGTTGCAATATTTCTATTTCTTTTAGATGGAATGGCTCCGATGTACTGTTGTATGGTGGCTTGCATACATACCCATTTGTGTATGTAGTTGATCCCTTCGCCTGCCGATTATGCCGCCCGTTCTTGTCCTGATGTTTGGAAATGGTTGGGACAGCCGAAAGGTCTACCTGTGAGTGGCATTTGGGCCCCACCGTACTATTTCAACCATTTCCGCTCATCCAGGCTTGCAACTAGGAGCGTAATTCACCGAGGTAGTTACAGTACGCGATCATGTTTTCGGCGTGTGCGTCGCACTCATTCATCATTTGCTGTACGACAAGGTTGGAGTCACCGTAGATGACCAGGCGCGTTGCGCCGCATATTTTTGCCATCTTCATGCCATGGATCAGGGCTTCATATTCGGCTTCGTTGTTGGAGGCTCTGAATTTCATCCGAAGGACGTACTTCATCTTGTCACCTTGCGGGGAGGTCAGTATGACTCCTGCCCCTGCTCCGGCTTCGCGTTTGGAGCCGTCGAAATGCATTGTCCAGGACTGCGACATGTCTGGGGTGTCAGGCAGCTGCAGCTCCATCCAGTGCACCAGGAAGTCCAGAAGGACTTGAGATTTGATTGCGTGTCGCTTCTCGTAGACGATGTCCAAGGGTGATAGTTCGATGCCCCACAGAGCCACGCGTCCTGTGGCCTCTGGGTTATTCAGGATGCTGTTCAGGGGCGCCTCATTGACGACCATCACCTGGTGCTCCTGGAAGTAGTGGCTCAGTCGTCGAGCCGTCATGAACACGCCGTAGGCTAGCTTCTGGTAGTGCGGGTACCGCTGTTTTGTTGGAGTGAGAACCTCGCTGAGGTAGTAAATTGGGCGTTGTACCCCGTGGGTCTTGCCTTCTTCGGGTCGTTCGACCACGAGTACTGTGCTGACCACCTGGTGTGTGGCTGCTATGTACAGCAACAGGGGCTCGCGCTCTTTTGGCGTGACCAAAACAGGCGAGGTAGAGAGGAGCCGCTTGAGGCTTTCGAATGTGTCGTTTGCTTCTGGTGTCCACTCGAACTTGTCTGCCTTGCGTAGCAGCTGGTAGAATGGTAGGGCCTTCTCGCCCATGCGGCTGATGAACCTGCTTAGTGCCGCTACTCGCCCTGCGAGCTGCTGAACGCCCTTGAGGTTTTTTGGCTTCTCCATTGTCATGATAGCTTTGATTTTCTTCGGGTTCGCTTCGATCCCTCGTTGAGAGATGAAGTACCCGAGAAGCTGACTCGAGGGGACACCGAAGGCGCATTTTTCTGGATTGAGCTTGATCCTGTAGCGATCAAGGTTGTCGAACGTCTCGCGAAGATCGTCGATAAGTGTTCTTGCCTCCTTGGTTTTTATGACTATGTCGTCGACATAGACTTGGACGTTGCGACCGATCTGGTCCTTGAGGAAGGCCTGCATGCATCGCTGGTACGTGGCACCCGCGTTCTTTAGCCCGAAGGGCATTGTGTTGTAGCAGTATACTCCGAACGGTGTGATGAACGCCGTTTTCTCTTGATCTTCGACCTTGAGTCGAATCTGGTTATAGCCTGAGTAGGCGTCGAGGAAGGAGAGTTTCTCACAACCTGCAGTTGAATCGATGATTTGGTCGATCCGAGGAAGAGGGAAGTGGTCCTTAGGGCAGTGTTTATTTAGTGACGTGAAGTCTACGCACATCCACAGGATGTCCGTGTCCTTCTTCGGGACCATCACCGTATTTGCTATCCACTCGCTTTCCTTGATTTCCCGTATGAAGTCTGCTGCGAGTAATCTGTTGATCTCCTTGCCGATAGCTTCGGCTCGTGGCTCCGACAATCTTCGGATAGACTGCTTGACTGGCTTGGTGTCTGGGAAGACATTGAGTGCATGCTCGGAGAATTCCCTGGGAACTCCTAGCATGTCCGCAGGACACCAGGCGAATATTTCCCAGCGCTCACGGAGGAATTCGACGAGCGCGCCTTCCTATGCGGTGCTGAGGTCGTTGGCGATCAGCGCCGTCTTGGAGGCGTCTATCGGATGGACCTTCACTTTCTTGGTGTTGATAGTGGAGTCGAATGACATGTCGGGTGCGTTCTGCCTTGTGACTGGGGGTAGCCCATTGTCCGTCTCCTCGCGGAGCCTTACGAGCTCGTCTTGCATGCCGAAGGACTGGGAGATTTTGTTGAAATCCCTGTCGCATTGGTCCGATCAGGTGAAGCTCCCGTGGATTGTGATGACGCCCCTTGGTCCTGGCATCTTGAGTAGCAAGTATGCGTAGTGTGGGACGGCCAGGAACCGTGCGAATGCTACACGTCCCAGGATGGCGTGGTATTGCGACGGCCAGTCCACCACTTCGAATTCTAGGCGCTCCTGCCGAAAGTTGTCCGGTTTCCCGAAGATGACGTCGAGCCCTATTTTGCCCAGGGGGAAGATGCCCTTTCCTGGGACAATGCCATGGAACGTTGTGTCTGATTGTTCCAGGCTGCATTGCGGGATCCGCATAGCTGCTAGAGTGCTTGCGAACATTAGGTTGATGCCGCTGCCGCCGTCCATGAAGACGCGACTCATCTCGAAGCCTCCGATCTGCGCTTCCAGCACCAGGGCAGCATGACCTGGGCGAGGGATCTGGCAAGGGTGGTCCGCGCGAGTGAATGTGATGCAGGACTCCGATCCGCTGAGGTACTCAGGGATTGCAGGCGGAGTTGCCACGGCCAAGTTGATTTGTCGAGTGATTTTCTTCTGCACTCTATTTGTGGGGCGTCCCTTCTGTATCATATTGAGTGCTCCTTTTGATGGGGGGTATGGGACCCCGGCGTTGTTTTGCGCTGGTGCGACTGGTTGACTTTGGCCTCCAATAGGCGGCGGTGGTGGAGCTCTGTGTGACATGGTTATACCCTACGGGTACGTAACTTCAGCATACCTAGTCCAGCCCAAGGAAGGCCCACTGCAGGCATACGCTGGCCCATGAAGATTTTCGGGTGACCAAGGCCCAAGACATCTTCGGATCCTTGGAGAACAAGACTAGTTTAGACAGGAAACTCAAAAGGGCAAACGCCCTAGAACTTGTAACCGACTAGGACTATGCCTGGGACCTGCCTAAGTCTATATAAAGGCCAGGAGGGCACGTCCTAGGGCAACTCAACCAACCTCGACTCATACTTTCGCACACGCATCCACGCCAGATCGAATCTGCGCACCCTGTAACCTTCGGTTCCGCCGTAATCAAAGAGCAGACAAGTAGGAGTAGGGTTTTCCCTCCGGGGGCCTAAACCTGGGTAAATCTTGTGTCCCCTGGTTGCTTGTCTGTTAACCGTGCCACGATATCCAGCATCCCCATCTTCTCCAAAACCCAAGTCCATAACAATGGGCATTGACGAGATTAAACCTCGTCAATTGGCGCCGTTTGTGGGAATTGGGGCTGCTGATTGTGCGGTCGTGACGGTTCCGACCCGATCGATCTACAACTCTGCGACGACGGAGAATCACCTCCTCTTCGGCACTTTCGACTTCACCGCCCACTCACCGGCCACCATGAAGGATTTCGAGCCCGTAGGCGACGGACTCGAGATTTTGTTCGGGAGCTTCTGCTTCCAGGTGGGACAAACTGGCACCCTCCGCCTCCCTGAGCGGGTGCCCGTGCCGTCAATCAGGCCCGCTTCGTGGGCTCCACACCCCGTGCTACGCACGTCGCCATCAACAGATGAGTTCCACAGCAGCAGCAGCTGCAACTCTGATCTGTGCGGTCCACCCTCGGATGAAGGGACCTACGGTTCCGGATCCGAAAGCTGCGGCAGCAGCCAACCAATCTGCAGGCGCTATCTGTGCGCTGCAGTCATCCAGGCCGACGAGGAAACGCCTAACCCGCCGCCCAACCCCAACCCGCAGGACGGAAACGGCGAAAACGGCGAAAACAGAGGCCACCTCATCCAACTTAGCAAAGAAGGATGGGTCGAAGCACGCCGCGCCGTCGCAGGCGAAATAGTCCTACCTCTGGACTCCCCACGTGATCTGCTGAGGGCATACCACTACCTCCTCATCGAGGAACACAAGAAACAAGTCGAGATGCAGAAGACGCTCGACAAACGCAAGCAAGCAGCCTCTGAATCCAGCGCGCGACGAGCTGCGCTCTCCGCCATGGAACCCGGCTCTAGCACAAACAGAAATCAGGGAAACAAGCACCGTTCTCGGGTGGAAAACATGGACCCCAAGGAGCGGCGTGACGTGACCCGAACTCTCCACACATCATTCATGGATATGGACGCTGACGGCAACATCACCCCGAAGACGCCACAAGCAGCGATCATGGCAGCCACTGCGTATCTCGCAGCTCACCCACCTCCGGAGGGGGACCCGAAAAGGGCCATGCATAAATCCGCACTCACCGGACTAGGACTAATCGGAGCTGCGCTCCACGAAGACGCTCCTGCGGAGCCGAAGAAGAAAGCTCCATCCAGGCGCGACCGGAGCCCCACACCCTCATCCGAAGAGGAAGAGGAGCACGATCTTCCTCGAAGGAAGAAGAGCTCCAACCGCCACAAACGCGACTACGACGCCAGAGACAAGCTTACACAGCGCAAGATCGACAAAGCACGCGCCAAACGCGCATGCTCGTCTGAATCTGAGATGGACGAAGACGAAGGAGAACTCTGCGGGGCTCGATGCTTCAGCAGATCCGTCCGGCGAACGTAGATGCCACACAACTTCAAGCTTCCTTCGGATACTCCGAAGTTCAACGGCACACAAGATCCAAAGTCCTGGCTCAGTGACCATCTGTCATCCGTCAAGCTTCACGGAGGCAACAAAGAAACCGCCATGCAATGCCTTCAGCTGCAGCTGAGAGGCGCGGCGCGAGTCTGTCTCAGCAGCCTATCATCAGGATCCATCCGAAGCTGGGAGGAGCTTTCTTACAGCTTCATCCGAAATTTCAAAGGCACCAGCAAGAGGCCCGCCTCAATCGAAGAATTGCGAGCCTGCACTCAAAGAACGGGTGAATCTATTCGCTCATACATACTATGCTGGTCTACGACCAAGAACTCCGCAGCACACATCTCCGAAGAGAGGGCCATCGACGCCTTTAGGGACGGCGTCAAGCGCCCAGACTTCAAGGAGGAACTTGGGCGTGTAAATCCCAAGACACTCGATCACCTCATGGAAATCGCCAACAGCTGGGCAGACAGCGAAGATTGCATCCAGCGACTGCAATCAGATGAAGAGGACGACTACGGCCGAAGACGTGAACGCCGCAGCAAGAGGAGATCGCGCGTCTACGAGGATCGCGACGGACCCGACATGGTCGCGGCCGGCTACGCCGACCGCCGTAATGACAACAGCCGCAAAAGCGGAGGATATCGCAGCGGAAGCTTCCGCGACAACGGACGACCAACGCAGTCGTGGCAACGCCGCGACCGCGACAACGGACCCTCAGCCTTCGACAAACTTTCGGGTCCATGCACCATCCACTTCTACATCGACAAACAGGACGGCAAAAAGAAAGCCAGCCACATGCTCAAGGATTGTCGCGAGTTCCAAAAACTCAGCGAGGGCATGATGCAGATGAGGCAACAAGGTCCAATCCCTGCATTCAGAAACACACCTGCGCCAGGTGAAATAGCACACGGAGCTCCACCACCGCCGCCTATTGGAGGCCAAAGTCAACCAGTCGCACCAGCGCAAAACAACGCCGGGGTCCCATACCCCCCATCAAAAGGAGCACTCAATATGATACAGAAGGGACGCCCCACAAATAAAGTGCAGAAGAAAATCACTCGACAAATCAACTTGGCCGTGGCAACTCCGCCTGCAATCCCTGAGTACCTCAGCGGATCGGAGTCCTGCATCACATTCACTCGCGCGGACCACCCTTGCCAGATCCCTCGCCCAGGTCATGATGCCCTGGTGCTGGAAGCGCAGATCGGAGGCTTCAAGATGAGTCGCGTCTTCATGGACGGCGGCAGCGGCATCAACCTAATGTTCGCAAGCACTCTAGCAGCTATGCGGATCCCGCAATGCAGCCTGGAACAATCAGACACAACGTTCCATGGCATTGTCCCAGGAAAGGGCATCTTCCCCTGGGCAAAATAGGGCTCGACGTCATCTTCGGGAAACCGGACAACTTTCGGTAGGAGCGCCTAGAATTCGAAGTGGTGGACTGGCCGTCGCAATACCACGCCATCCTGGGACGTGTAGCATTCGCACGGTTCCTGGCCGTCCCACACTACGCATACTTGCTACTCAAGATGCCAGGACCAAGGGGCGTCATTACAATCCACGGGAGCTTTACCCGATCGGACCAATGCGACAGGGATTTCAACAAAATCTCCCAGTCCTTCGGCATGCAAGACGAGCTCGTAAGGCTCCACGAGGAGACGGACAATGGGCTACCCCCAGTCACAAGGCATAACGCACCCGACATGTCATTCGACTCCACTATCAACACCAAGAAAGTGAAGGTCCATCCGACAGACGCCTCCAAGACGGCGCTGATCGCCAACGACCTCAGCACCGCATAGGAAGGCGCGCTCGTCGAATTCCTCCGTGAGCGCTGGGAAATATTCGCCTGGTGTCGTGCGGACATGCCAGGAGTTCCCAGGGAATTCGCCGAGCACGCACTCAATGTCTTCCCAGACACCAAGCTAGTCAGTCTATCCGAAGATTGTCGGAGCCACGAGCCGAAGATATCGGCAAGGAGATCAACAGATTACTCGCAGCAGACTTCATACGGGAAATCAAGGAAAGCGAGTGGCTAGCAAATACGGTGATGGTCCCGAAGAAGGACACGGACATCCTGCGGATGTGCGTAGACTTCACGTCACTAAATAAACACTGCCCTAAGGACCACTTCCCTCTTCCTCGGATCAACCAAATCATCGATTCAACTGCAGGTTGTGAGAAACTCTCCTTCCTCGACGCCTACTCAGGCTATAACCAGATTCGACTCAAGGTCGAAGATCAAGAGAAAACGGCGTTCATCACACCGTTCGGAGTATACTGCTACAACACAATGCCCTTCGGGCTAAAGAACACGGGTGCCACGTACTAGCGATGCATGCAGGCCTGCCTCAAGGACTAGATCGGTCGCAACGTCCAAGTCTATGTCGACGACATAGTCATAAAAACCAAGGAGGCAAGAACACTTATCGACGATCTCTGCGAGACGTTCGACAACCTTGATCGCTACAGGATCAAGCTCAATCCAGAAAAATGCGCCTTCGGCGTCCCCTCGGGTCAGCTGCTCGGGTACTTCATCTCTCAACGAGGGATCGAAGCGAACCCGAAGAAAATCAAAGCTATCATGACAATGGAGAAGCCAAAAAACCTCAAGGGCATTCAGCAGCTCGCAGGGCGAGTAGCGGCACTAAGCAGGTTCATCAGCCGCATGGGCGAGAAGGCCCTACCATTCTACCAGCTGCTACACAAGGCAGACAAGTTCGAGTGGACACCAGAAGCAAACGACGCATTCGAAAGCCTCAAGCGGCTCCTCTCTACCTCGCCTGTTTTGGTCACGCCAAAAGAGCGCGAGCCCCTGTTCTGTACATAGCAGCCACACACCAGGTGGTCAGCACAGTACTCGTGGTCGAACGACGCGAAGAAGGCAAGACCCACGGGGTACAACGCCCAATTTACTACCTCAGCGAGGTTCTCACTCCAACAAAACAGCGGTACCCGCACTACCAGAAGCTAGCCTACGGCGTGTTCATGACGGCTCGACGACTGAGCCACTACTTCCAGGAGCACCAGGTGATGGTCGTCAACGAGGCGCCCCTGAACAGCATCCTGAATAACCCAGAGGCCACATGACGCGTGGCCCTGTGGGGCATCGAACTATCACCCTTGGACATCGTCTACGAGAAGCGACACGCAATCAAATCTCAAGTCCTTCCGGACTTCCTGGTGCACTGGATGGAGCTGCAGCTGCCTGACACCCCAGACATGTCGCATTCCTGGACAATGCATTTTGACGGCTCCAAACGCGAAGCCGGAGCAGGGGCAGGAGTCATACTGACCTCCCCGCAAGGTGACAAGATGAAGTACGTCCTTCGGATGAAATTCAGAGCCTCCAACAACGAAGCCGAATATGAAGCCCTGATCCATGGCATGAAGATGGCAAAAATATGCGGCGCAACGCGCCTGGTCATCTACGGTGACTCCAACCTTGTCGTACAACAAACGATGAATGAGTGCGACGCACACGCCGAAAACATGATCGCGTACCGGGCGCTATACAACGCACTCGAAGGAGAATTCGACGGCTGCGAACTTCGGCACATTGGAAGAGAGAGCAACGAGGAGGCCGATAGACTCGCCAACATCGGCTCCACTTGTGTCAAGGTACCACCAGGTGTGTTCCTCGAACAGATCTGCGTGCCATCCATCAAGCGGAAATTCCCTAAAGGATCACCCGAAGAAGCAGAGCACTCGGGGGCTACGCTACCCGAAGGTCAGGAAGGACCCGAAAAGTTGGATACCGAAGTTGCCATGGTCAACCTGATGCAGGTCATGGCAGTCGAAGAAACTTGGACACGTCCATACCTCCAGTTCTTGACAAACGGAGAATTGCCTGACAGCCCGACAGATGCTCGGCGCATATCTCGTCGGTCCAAAGCCTCACCATCATCGACGGCGAGCTGTACAAACGCAGCATTACGGGTGTACTACAACGGTGCGTCACCATCGACGACGGCAAGGCCATACTCCAAGATATACATGAAGGCATATGCGGCCACCACGCAGGCAGCCGCTCCCTTGTCGCCAAAGCTCTGCGAGCAGGATTCTACTGGCCAACGGCCATGAGCGATGCGAAGGACATCGTCCGCAGATGCAATGGGTGCCAGCGGTTCGCCGACAAACCGCACGCACCTGGGTCCGAACTTCGACCCATACCCATAGCCTGGCCTTTTGCCCAATGGGGCCTCGACATGATCGGCAAACTGCCAAAATCCTCAAAGGGAGGACACGTTTTCCTCCTGGTAGCAGTCGACAAATTCACCAAATGGATCGAAGCCATGCCAGTCACCAACCAGAAGGGCACAACCGCCGTCAAGTTCTTCGAATCCATTGTCTATAGATTTGGCGTACCACACAGCATCATCACCGACAACGGATCAAACTTCATCTCCGAAGAATTCCAGGACTTCTACGAAGGCCTCGGGATCAATATCACGTATGCCTCAGTGGCACACCCGCAAACAAACGGGCAGGTGGAAAAGGCCAACGGCCTAATCGGCGCTGGCATCAAGAAGCGCCTCATGAGCTCACTCGAGCACAAAGCTGGAAACTGGACAGAAGAGCTACCGTCTGTCCTATGGAGCTTACGTACTACGCCAAACAGCTCCACCGGCTACACACCGTTCTTCATGGTTCACGGAGCCGAGGCAGTGCTACCAGCCGAAGTACGCCATCAGGCTCCACGAGTCGTAGCGTACAGCAAAGCCGAGTCCACGACCGCGCTCGAAGATGCCGTCGACACACTCGACGAAGCGCGGGATATAGCAGCAGCTAGATCAGCGGTGTACCAGCAAAGTCTCCGCAACTACCACAGCCGTCGGCTGCGCCCAAGGTCCTTCGTCGAAGGAGACCTCGTCTTGCGACTCAAGCAAAAGCGACCGAACAAACTCGATTCACCATGGGAAGGACCCTACGCCATCACCAAGGTCATCCCAGGTGGCGCCTATCGCCTCAAGCACGTGGAGTCTGGAGTCGCATACTCCAACCCGTGGAACGTCTCGCACCTACGACGATTCTACCCGTAGCAACCTACCCCCCCTTTTTTTTCAATAAGTCTTTCAGCCAAGGCTATTCAGCCGAACCATGTACCTCCTCCATTACGATATAAATAAAGCTAAGTGTCTCGCCCCAACCTTCGGTTGACTATTTTTCTGCAACTTTACTACACGCTACAATCGCACTCGGGGGCTCCCCCACCTCACGATTTCATCGACTGAGGACCAAACGTGTACACCTGAGTAGCTGACTACGTCAGGCAAACGAAAAGGGCACGTACTCAATCAAAGCACTGCGTGCTTACAAACAAACAAACCTTTACAAAGGGCACATATACGCCCAGCCGCAATATACAAATTTTACATCTATCTATTTATTTTCAGGTCCTATCTACTCTGAAGAATAACCTGCGCACGCTGCTCAAACAAGTCTACAATTTGCTCGGCATACTGCCTTACAGCCGCGTAATGCGGACGCATGTTCCACTCGCCACCATCTGGTCGAGGAGGTGGTCCGGTCGCCACAGCAGCCAAATCTACGTCAGGGCGGTGCACCCTCACAAGAGACAAGGCAGCCTTCACCCCTGCGACGAGCTGCTGCCGCACCAGCTCCTTGACATTTCCGGCATTCCGAAACTTCGTCAGAAGACCCGCAAGAGTCGTTGGCACGACATCCAACGGAAACATGACGTGCAGTACCGAAGACAGTGATGTCTGCACCTGGCGGAGCACCCGCGAAACCTGGTAGACGCGATCCTGCACCGTTGCCAGAACCATGGCGCGATCACGGTCCATCCAGAAGAAGCCGCCGGCCTCCATGTCCTGTTGAGTCAAACAATTGACTCGAATAGCAATATGCTCCTTTTCTTCCCTCGGAGCAATATTGGCACCTGCGACAAACGCACAAAACAAGAGTAAGGCCAGCAGGCTCACCCGAAGAACTGGGCTACAGCCCGAAAGAAGGATCAACTTACATTGCAGCTGCTCGGACAGTCGACCCAGCTCCGCCATCAAATAATCCTCTCTGGCTGCACCACGGTCTGCTTTGGATTTCCAAACGTCAGCACGACCACGTAACCCAAGCAAATCCCTCTCCAAGCTACGCACGCGATCCCAAATAAAAGCGAGCTGCGAGGAATCATCCAATGATGCTCGCAAGGGCCTTTCGGATGAAGTGTCAACTGGGTCAGCACCCGACGGAACCTATAGCAGCAGAAAGGCACACAGACATTCAGCCAAGGATAAAAGCACAACACAGAGGAATTCATTAAAATAAGGCCACTACGTGGCACAAGGATGGTACTACAAAAGATATTTACAATAGAAGCAGACTACAAACTACTCTACGCCTACTATGCCTAAGGTGCAGGACACTGAGTCGCCTCAGAGCCAGACTGCCTAGCCTTAGCCTCGCCCTGCTGCCGCAGCGCATACTCAGACAACAAGTCAATGAGCTTGGGCCCATATCGTCGGCAGCGAGCGGAGTAGGCGGCGAAGGCTACCTCGGATCCATCTGCGGCCGTCGGCATCCGAGAGGTAATCTGGGGCAGGTCCAGCTCCGCCCCAGCCGCCATGGCCATTGCCAGCCCGACGGACGCGCCGATGCCCTTCTGCTTGCGCTTGTACGCTGTAGGCGCTTCGCCCGATAGAGCCTTCGCCAGGGCATCCACATCTTCAAGGGACGCACCCTTCGGGAAGAGCTCCTGGTAGAAGCGACCAAGGACTTCTTTCGCCTTGGCGAGGGAGTTGACGACGGTGCTGCAGCGGTCTTCGACCGCTACAGTGGCATCATCCAGAGCACTCCCGTGCTCCAGAGCACCGCGGTCGAACTCAATGCCTGCGGCATCTGCGACAAAAAGAAGAAAACATGAAGAAAGGCAACATAGAAGAAGATCCGAAGGAAAAGAAGCAAGTACAAAAGCTAAAGCTCACCCGAAATAGCCTTGGCAGCAGCCATGAGCTTCTCCGCCACCCCTTTTTCACGAGCAGCCGCAACGGTGGCCAGCTGCTCTTCACGATCTGCGGCCTCCTGCTGCAGAAGCTCTTTTGCTTCGGCTGCCTTCGTCAGCTCTAGCTCAAGACGCTCTTTCACACCAACGGCAGCTTCGGCTTTCTGCTCCGATTGGCCAAGGCTCTTCTTCAGAGCATCAACCTCGCGGAGAGAGTCGTTATGTTCCTCTGCATTTACAAAAAGCAAGTGTCAAAGAAAAGGACCAGGATACGCAAGAAAAGTACTACAAGGCAGACGAATACCTTGCAGCTGCCGCAGTTTTACCTCCAGCGTCAGGCGCTCCTCCACTAGCCGCTTGGCCTCTTTGACAAAAGGCTGCAGGAAAAGGCAACAACAGTAAGAACATGACTTGGGGGCTACGCCCCACACAAAGAAGCAAAAACAACATCAGCACTCGAAAACACTCAGGGGCTTCCCCCCATAACATTCAAGAAGAACAACTTACGTGCTCCGAAGGCGAACCCGCAGGCCCGCCTCCGAAATTCTGGAGCGCAACCACCAGCCTCTCCTGCACAGGAGGAACTGGCGCAGCATCACCAGATGTCGCCACCGTCTGAGGAGGAGGCGACGCAATGTTCGACTCCCCCATCATATCGTGCGCTCCATCACTAGAGCCGTCGGAAGATTGCCTGCACACGAACCAATCAATACAGGTGCAAAAACAACAAGGGAACAAAGGAAAACAGTGGCAACAAGAAAACTTACGAGCCCAACGCGCTCAGGTCGAAGATAGGAGAAGCCCTTCGGGCCCTCTTCTCTTCCTTCTTTTCTTCCTTCTTCTCCTCCTTCTTTTCTTCCTTCTTCCGCTTTGCTGGCGGGTGCGGAGCAACAGCTCGCACACGAATGGCAGGAAGAGGAGAGGAAGAACCCTCATGAACATCACCCTGACGCTCAAGGCCCAGAGGATTCCTGGGAGTCGGAGGAGTCGAGGCATCCGAAGACTCCCTGGAGCTCCGTGATCGCTTGCGCGAATGGTCCTCACTCGACTCGTCGGCATCCTCCGCTGGAGATCGCGCTGACGGTAGCTCGGACACGGAGTCCACGACTTCATTATCCGGGGCATTCGGATACCTTTCGGGCAATGGTGGTGCCATGCCCGACACTTTGAAGCTCTACAAAAGGAGACGGAACTTTGTTAAGCAAACAAAGGAAAAAGTACACAGCTGACAAAACAAAAGGGGAGCACTACGTGCGCAAATCTACACCTTCGGCACGGCCAACGTCGAAGAAAAGGGAGGAGTCTGCGACTTCCCCGGAATTTCTTCGTCTGCCTTGAACTTCAACAGCGCGCGAAGAGTCTTGTCAAGTTCCGCCTCGGAGATTTTCTCACTCGAAACCCTCATCGGATCACGGCGCCCAGAGTAAAGAAACATCGGATGCGCCCTCGCTTGGAGAGGCTGCACCCGACGCTCAAGAAACGTTCGGATGACGTCGACACCGTTCACCTCCTTCTCAGGAATCAGTTGGAGATCCTCCACTCGACGGTACAGGGCCTCAATCTACGCCACCTCACCGTCTAAGATTTGGTTTTTCCAGGATCTTTTCTTCTCAATCAACTGGTAGGGGTCAAAAGGAACGAGACCAAAATCTTGCCCAGGCAGTACGGAGTCACGGATGTAAAACCATTTCCTCCGCCAGTACTGGACAGATTCAGACATGGAAAAGGAAAAGAATTGGACATTGGGACTGAGAGAGATGATGAAACCCCCAATAGGATACACACCATCCGACCCAGATTGCCTCTTCACGGAATAAAGCTTCCGGAAGAGGCCAAAGTGCGGCTCAATGCCAAGCCAACACTCGCAAAGCGTGATAAAACACGCAATGTGGAGAAGGGAGTTGGGACACAGATGATGCAACTGAACCCCATAGAAGAAGAGCAGTCCACGAAGGAAGTCATGGACTGGATACGAGAAACCACGCAAGACAAAGGCAAGAAACATAACCCGATACCCAGCTGGGGGACGGGGGATTACCTCATTGCCGGGGAGTCGCACGGCCGTTGCATCTTGCGGGATCAGGCTCCGCTCGCGCAGTTTGCGGAGATCGCTCTCTCGCGTCTCCGATCGACGCCAGCCACCATCGGTGACGCGAGCAGCGGCGGTGCCCTTCTTGCCTACGGCGGCGCTGGTCCCAACCGCGGACGAGGATTTCTTTGTCTTCCCCATGAAGCTGCAGCGGTGGTGGCGTTGGCAACGACAAAGAACAAAGGAAGTGTGGAAGGAAAGCTCAAGCGCGCAGCAAGAATCGCTCAAGAACAAGAAGCCAATGAACAGATGAACTGGTGCGGTGAAAAACAAAACATGATTTCACCCAGGATTATAACAGCGAAGACGACGCACGCCAGCCGTCCATCGAGAAGACCTAACGCCAACGATAGATCTGACCGTACACGTGTCAACACCACAACAAACCGTCGTTACCACGCCGTCCACTACGCGCGGAAATCGAGGAGGCGCCATAATCATCTCCCCGCCCCGCGTGACCGGTCAATTCAAAGTCAGCAAGTGGGACCCATGCTTCGTTCCGTCAAGTCATCTCTGGCGCAGCAGATGCTTGAGGTCATCAATCGTCAGCACTGACGTCATCAAAAGCTATACTAGCACCACTTCGGCTCCACAGCTAAAAGTACTCACTCGAATCTACGATTCGACTAAATACTTGGGGACTACTCCTATCAGGAGCGCTGGCCGCGCACCCGACAGACAAATGAGGACAAAATTGCTTCTCTGAGTCCTACATCGAGTCTACGACTCCACTAAGGACTCGGGGGCTACTCCCATAGGGAGGATGGATTTAAGCATCCGAAAATTTTCGAGTCTTGCGGACCTAAGGACTGAAACAATGCTTGAACTAAAAGTCTCCGTTCGAGTCTACGACTCGAACAGACACTTGGGGGCTACTCCCATAGGGAGCGCTGGTCGCGCACCCTATGAAGTCTTCGATTGCGATCTTTCGGATCAGCACGCAAAAACTTTTTGGCAACTCTGCCCCAACAAAACGCTAAGTGAGCAACAATCTCCTTGGCCACCCGAAGCACCTCCGAGGTGATAAATGTTCGGATGCTGCGTCTGCGACGCAAAGATAAGTCCTACAGATATCACTTGATGGCCTGGCAACGCACCTGACTGCGCTCTGCTAGTATGAATCCGTACCAACAGGTACGATGAAAAATCCTGACGGACGCGTTGGGTACACCAATTAAAATCACTGGAATTCCTCTCCTGTAAGTCCTCTGCGGCCTGAGTTGAATTACGCCAGCATATGTTCCAGGCCCGGGTTAAGGGACCCGAACCTGAAGAAGATCGTGTTGTTTCGTCCTAAGACAGTTAACTGACCCTGATCCGTCGGTTGAGTCAGGCACACGTATCAACAATCCCTACACATTCTCTTGAAAGACAGAGTTGCACCCGAAGGATTGAAGAGTCCTCAGCCGAATCTACGATTCGACTGATCACTCGGGGGCTACTGACATGGTTATACCCTACGGGTACGTAACTTCAGCATACCTAGTCCAGCCCAAGGAAGGCCCACTGCAGGCATACGCTGGCCCATGAAGATTTTCGGGTGAACAAGGCCCAAGACATCTTCGGATCCTTGGAGAACAAGACTATTTTAGATAGGAAACTCAAAAGGGCAAACGCCCTAGAACTTGTAACCGACTAGGACTATGCCCGGGACCTGCCTAAGTCTATATAAAGGCCAGGAGGGCACGTCCTATGGAAACTCTACCAACCTCGACTCATACTTTCGCACACGCATCCACGCCAGATCGAATCTGCGCACCCTGTAACCTTCGGTTCCGTCGTAATCAAAGAGCAGACAAGCAGGAGTAGGGTTTTCCCTCCGGGGGCCTGAACCTGGGTAAATCTTGTGTCCCCTGGTTGCTTGTCTGTTAACCGTGCCACGATCTCCAACATCCCCATCTTCTCCAAAACCCAAGTCCATAACAATGGGCATTGACGAGATTAAACCTCGTCACTGTGTGCTATTTCACCTGGCGCAGGTGTGTTTCCGAACGCAGGGATTGGACCTTGTTGCCTCATCTGCATCATGCCCTCACTGAATTTTTGGAACTCACGACAATCCTTGAGCATGTGGCTGGCTTTCTTTTTGCCGTCCTGTTTGTCGATGTAGAAGTGGATGGTGCATGGACCCGAAAGTTTGTCGAAGGCTGAGGGTCCGTTGTCGCGGTCGCGGCGTTGCCACGACTGCGTTGGTCGTCCGTTGTCACGGAAGCTTCCGCTGCGATATCCTCCGCTGTTGCGGCTGTTGTCATTACGGCGGTCGGCGTAGCCGGCCGCGACCATGTCGGGTCCGTCGCGATCCTTGTAGACGCGCGATCTTCTCTTGCTGCGGTGTTCACGTCTTCGGCCGTAGTCGTCCTCTTCATCTGATTGCGGTCGCTGGATGCAATCTTCGCCGTCTGCCCAGCTGTTGGCGATTTCCATGAGGTGATCGAGTGTCTTGGGCTTTACACGCCCAAGTTCCTCCTTGAAGTCTGGGCGCTTGACGCCATCCCTGAAGGCGTCGATGGCCCTCTCTTCGGAGATGTGTGCTGCGGAGTTCTTGGTTGTAGACCAGCGTAGTATGTATGAGCGAATAGATTCACCCGTTCTTTGAGTGCAGGCTCACAATTCTTCGATTGAGGCGGGCCTCTTGCTGGTGCCTTTGAAATTTCGGATGAAGCTGTAAGAAAGCTCCTCCCAGCTTCGGATGGATCCTGATGATAGGCTGCTGAGCCAGACTCGCGCCGCGCCTGTCAGCTGCAGCTGAAGGCATTGCATGGCGGTTTCTTTGTTGCCTCCGTGAAGCTTGACGGATGACGGATGGTCACTGAGCCAGGACTTTGGATCTTGTGTGCCGTTGAACTTCGGAGTATCCGAAGGAAGCTTGAAGTTGTGTGGCATCTGCGTTCGCCGGACGGATCTGCTGAAGCATCGAGCCCCGCAGAGTTCTCCTTCGTCTTCGTCCATCTTAGATTCAGACGAGCATGCGCGTTTGGCGCGTGCTTTGTCGATCTTGCGCTGTGTAAGCTTGTCTCTGGCGTCGTAGTCACGTTTGTGGCGGTTGGAGCTTCCTTCGAGGAATATCGTGCTCCTCTTCCTCTTCGGATGAGGGTGTGGGGCTCCGGTCGCGCCTGGATGGAGCTTTCTTCTTCGGCTCCGCAGGAGCGTCTTCGTGGAGCGCAGCTCCGATTAGTCCTAGTCCGGTGAGTGCAGATTTATGCATGGCCCTTTTCGGGTCCCCCTCCGGAGGTGGGTGAGCTGCGAGATACGCAGTGGCTGCCATGATCGCTGCTTGTGGCGTCTTCGGGGTGATGTTGCCGTCAGCGTCCATATCCATGAATGATGTGTGGAGAGTTCGGGTCACGTCACGCCGCTCCTTGGGGTCCATGTTTTCCACCCGAGAACGGTGCTTGTTTCCCTGATTTCTGTTTGTGCTAGAGCCGGGTTCCATGGCGGAGAGCACAGCTCGTCGTGCGCTGGATTCAGAGGCTGCCTGCTTGCGTTTGTCGAGCGTCTTCTGCATCTCGACTTGTTTCTTGTGTTCCTCGATGAGGAGGTAGTGGTATGCCCTCAGCAGATCACGTGGGGAGTCCAGAGGTAGGACTATTTCGCCTGCGACGGCGCGGCGTGCTTCGACCCATCCTTCTTTGCTAAGTTGGATGAGGTGGCCTCTGTTTTCCCCGTTTTCGCCATTTCCATCCTGCGGGTTGGGGTTGGGCGGCGGGTTAGGCGTTTCCTCGTCGGCCTGGATGACTGCGGCGCACAGATAGCGCCTGCAGATTGGTTGGCTGCTGCCGCAGCTTTCGGATCCGGAACCGTAGGTCCCTTCATCCGAGGGTGGACCGCACAGATCAGAGTTGCAGCAGCTGCTGCTGTGGAACTCATCTGTTGATGGCGACGTGCGTAGCACGGGGTGTGGAGCCCACGAAGCGGGCCTGATTGACGGCACGGGCACCCGCTCAGGGAGGCGGAGGGTGCCAGTTTGTCCCACCTAGAAGCAGAAGCTCCCGAACAAAATCTCGAGTCCGTCGCCTACGGGCTCGAAATCCTTCATGGTGGCCGGCGAGTGGGCGGTGAAGTCGAAAGTGCCGAAGAGGAGGTGATTCTCCGTCGTCGCAGAGTTGTAGATCGATCAGGTCGGAACCGTCACGACCGCACAATCAGCAGCCCCAATTCCCACAGACGGCGCCAATTGACGAGGTTTAATCTCGTCAATGCCCATTGTTATGGACTTGGGTTTTGGAGAAGATGGGGATGCTGGAGATCGTGGCACAGTTAACAGACAAGCAACCAGGGGACACAAGATTTACCCAGGTTCAAGCCCCCGGAGGGAAAACCCTACTCCTGCTTGTCTGCTCTTTGATTACGGCGGAACCGAAGGTTACAGGGTGCGCAAATTCGATCTGGCGTGGATGCGTGTGCGAAAGTATGAGTCGAGGTTGGTTGAGTTGCCCTAGGACGTGCCCTCCTGGCCTTTATATAGACTTAGGCAGGTCCCGGGCATAGTCCTAGTCGGTTACAAGTTCTAGGGCGTTTGCCCTTTTGAGTTTCCTATCTAAACTAGTCTTGTTCTCCAAGGATCCGAAGATGTCTTGGGCCTTGGTCACCCAAAAATCTTCATGGGCCAGCGTATGCCTGCAGTGGGCCTTCCTTGGGCTGGACTAGGTATGCTGAAGTTACGTACCCGTAGGGTATAACCATGTCACACGGCAAAGCCAAGGTACACGATAATATTGACACAAAAACACACGACAAAGAAAGGAGACTCGGAAAAGGGACTAAGGACACATGGCAAAGCATAGGGGGACGACAAAGCCTTTGCCGAGTGTCATGCGGTTCGTACAAACGACAAAGGGTGCCTTTGCCGTGTGTTTTTACCTTGAAACGCGGCAAAAATGGCCTTTGCCGAATGTTTTTGCCTTTGCCGAGTGTATTTTACAGAAAAAATGATAAACTCCTTTCACAGTTCATTTTCATTCTTTCTTTCCCGCCATATTGCGTGTGTTCATAGTATATGTTAACAAGTGTGGTGTAAGGCCTTGCTGTGTCTATTGCGCAAGACACACGGGTTCTTTGTCGTTACCTACGTTGTCGTCTGGATTTTGCTGTGTGTACACACACGGCAAAGTCTTTGTTGTCTTTCGCATCTCCTTTGTCGTGTTCGTTTCATACTCGGCAAAGCTATTTTCTCCCGTAGCGTGTCATGTTCTGTAAATGATTTTGGCACCTCTTGGGTGATGATCTAGTCCACGAGGTGTTGGAGGCTATGAATACATGTAAAATCCTAGAAGGCCCCAATCCGCGACCATATCTAGCACTTTATGGCTCCTTATAAGTGCAAGTTCACTACGGTGGCTGATGACTAGAAACATATGTTTGACAGGTGAAAGACTACGCAGGCGTAGACCGGATCACCCACCCGATCAAGGTGAGGAGACCCTTCAACACATACTCCTAGGGTGCATGGTATTGATGGCAACAATTATGACCACTTTTCATTGGTACTCCAAGTACAGAGTGTTGTAGCAAGCTTTTTTTCCCACAAGGGTGACTCGAGGGTTTATATCGAACTCTCGAGAATTGGTTATGAAAGTTTATTCATCTTATCTTTGTCAAGCAACCAGTAAAGCAAAATAATTTGTCTTGTGTCCCCAACTCCACCAAGTGGTTGTAAAGCACAAGGTTTCGTATTAGTAATATAAAATATAAATAAAGTAAATACATGCAAACTAGATGATATGAAACATAATAAAGTTATTTTTAGGTTTTTATGGATGATTGCAAGTAGGAAAAGTATTTTTGTATTTTCAAAATAATAAATTGCAGCAAATATAAAAGGTAGTGATTGCAATGGAAAGGTGCTTCTTATGATTAAAATTGGACCGGGTTCATGGGTTCACTTGTTGAAAGGGCATTCCCTATCCTAAGTGTTTTTTATGTTTGATGATAACACACATATCGGACTAATCGTTTGCTAAGTGTATCTCAGGTTTTTATTTAGGAGAAGGCATTCGTTTTCGCCAAAAAAGACACTAGTAAGACATAGTTTTTTTCTAGGGATTTTGCTTGAGTCGTAAGAACACCGTACTATCAAGAGGGGGTCCGCGTTGGAAAGTTTGGATGGAGTCAACTTCTTTTTGCAAACCCAGCAAGCTTTCCCAATGGTTGAGGCCTCAAAGAGGATCGTCCTTGTTGCCCTTGCCTATCTCCTTTGTGCCATCTGGTAGTACCGGAAATTCCATCCGGTACTATCGCTCTCCACCGGTAGTACCGCTCAGCGGTACCGGGCAAGCCAATGAGGGCTGATGAGCCTGGCCTCCCCTTTTGGCTCACCCGGTACCTCGTAGCCGGTACTACCGCCCGGTCCGGTAGCACCACTCATGTTGTCCAGTACTACCACTGTGCGTTAGCACCGCTCCACTTGAGTACTACTACTACCGGGGGAGACAATTGTCTGGTCGCTCAGCCTGAGCGTTTCCGGTACCTCATTCGGTACCTGACCGGTAGTACCGGTTGAATCCGGTACTACCGCTCATGTACCGGTAGTCCGGTTCCGTCGAGCTGCAACGGGCAGATTCTCTGCGAGGGGTATAAATAGGCCTTTATTCTCCAACGAGAAGCTCGCCTCTTTTCATCTCTCTCCTCCATTGTTCTTGAGCTTTAATTTCACTAGATCTCCCCCCAAAGTGCTCCAAACTCCTTGATACTTTGGGATTTGATGGAGAAGGTCTAGATCTAGAGTTCCACCAAAGAAAAGTTGATTCCCCCTTGTTTTCCCTTGTGGATCTTGTTACTCTTGGATTCTTTGAATCCTAGACGGAAGAGGTCGGTCTCGGAGCTTGGGCATTGGTTGTAAAGCTTCAGGGTCGTGTTGGGAGACTCCAAGTGTTGTGGAGATCTACTCAACAAGTTTGTAAAGGTTCCGGTCGCCACCTTGAAGGCCACCGCATAATGGATCGTGTGCTTGCCTTGCGGCGGGTGCATGGGAGAATAAGGTGAGGCCTTTTGTGGCGCTGGTGGTCTTAGTACCGCCCACCCCTCCAACAGAGGCGTACTTCCCCTCAAAAGGAAGGAACTTCAGAAAACATCTCCGTGTCAACTTTCAGTGACTTCTATCCTTTACTCCCTTATTGTTGCTTGCTTGCTTGCTTGTCATATAGGTTCTCTCACCTAGTTGCATATCTAGAGAACCTACTTTGTGTCTAGCCTTAAAATTTAAAAGTAGTGAAAAATTGAGTAGCGCCTATTCACCCCCTCTAGTCGCTTATACCGATCTTTCAATTGGTATCAGAGCCTCAACTCTTAAGTTGGCTTAACCGCCTAAGAGAAGTATGAGCGACGAGCAGAAGGGGGATGAATTCCCCTAATGAAAACTCTCCCATCTCTAAGAAAGATCTTGACAACTCTATGAGCTCGGTTAGAGAAGAGATGAAAGCCTTGCTTGAGTCATACTTAGGAAAAAGAACTATTATTGTCGCCGATGTCCTTGATGGTGCATCAAGTGGTATCAAAATGGTGGATGAGTCCTGATGTCTACGCACGCTCTATTCTAGTAGACAGTGTTGGGCCTCCAAGTGTAGAGGTTTGTAGAACAGCAACACGTTTCCCTTAAGTGGATCACCCAAGGTTTATCAAACTCAGGGAGGAAGAGGTCAAAGATATCCCTCTTAAGCAACCCTGCAATTAAGATACAAGAAGTCTCTTGTGTCCCCAACACACCCAATATACTTGTCAGGTGTATAGGTGCAATAGTTCGGTGAAGAGATAGTGAAATACAAGTAATATGGATGATTATAAGTGATAATTGCAATCTGAAATAAAAATGGCAACAAGCAAACATGTAGCAGGACTGGTTGTAAATGGTGTTTTAATGCTTAGAAACAAGGCCTAGGGATCATACTTTCACTAGTGTACACTCTCAACAATGATAACATAATTGAACACATAAATATCTTCTCTTCACTATGCTACACCGAACTATACTCCGGTTGGATAACGAACACTAATTCATTGCGTAGGGCTATAAAAGCACACCTTAAAGTCCGTATTCCCCATCTAGGTAACCCCCCACTGTCACCTTGAGCGCTAGATGCTTCTAGACAAACACCACAATTTCATAGAGACATCCAAATCAAATTATAACTCATGATAAGTATTTCTGTAATCTTTAGCCTAAGATCCACGCACGATGCACACACTGTCAACTTCACACACGTGGGACAAGGTGTCTCCGGAGATCACATTAATAAAATCACTTGAGTAGCATAACAGATGAAGAGTGACATCTACTTATGCAACTAGATTACAAAGCTCATGATCACAATAAGATCACACCATGGAGAGAGAGATGAACACATAGCTATCGGTAGAGCCCTTAGCCTCAGGGGAGAACTACTCCCTCCTCATCATGGGAATTAACAATGGCGATGGAGATGGTGGTGGAGTCGATGGAGATGGCTCCGGGGGCAATTCCCCGTTCCGGCAGGGTGCCGGAAGAAAGACTTCTGTCCCTCGAATCTCGTCTTCGGTAGCGGCGGTGCTGCGGAACTTTTCGTGGAATTATGATCTGGTGTTTAGGGTTTTTGTCTCGGGGGGGGGGGGGGATATATAGGCGAAGAGGCAAGGTCGATGGACGCCCGAGGGGACCACACCATAGCCAGGCGCGGCCAGGGGTGACCCGCGCCCAGGGGTGGTGTCGCCGCCTCGATGCCCTCCTCCGTCTCTGCTTTGGACTCCTTGTCGTGTCGGGAAAATAGGAGGTTTGGCTTTTGTTTTGTCCAATTCCGAGAATATCTCTTTACTAGTTTTTCTGAAACCAAAAACAGCAGAAAACAGGAAACTGGCTCTATGGTACTTGTTAATAGGTTAGTTCCATAAAATGCATAAAAATGCCACAAAGTGTACACAAAATCATAAGATAGTTGATGCAAAACAAACATGGAACATCAAAAATTATAGATACCTTTACAACGTATCAAGCATCCCCAAGCTTAACTCCAACTCGTCCTCGAGTAGGTAAGTGATTAAAAGAATAATTTTTGAGGTGACATGCACCATCAAAATATTGATCAAGGTATTGCAAAGCATTGATAGCTGGGATCGAAGTACTCTAAACATAAGCATGAAAGATATATTTCTAACAATAATACACAGCAACTATGTTACAATATGAAAGGCAACACAAACAAAAGATCATGAATAATGCTTTGGAAGACATTTGTTTGTTTCACATATAGAAAACATAGCAAGAGTGGTATTCAGCTTGTCCTTCATGGAATTGCAAAACATAAATGCATAGGACACCTTCAAAGTTCATAAGGGTGACTAGAACAAATAATTTAAGAACAAGCAATACCATAATTATGAATCAATCAACAAGTTTCGGGACAATGCACATTGAACTCAGAATGACAACTATGCTCTCTTAACTGGTGCATAAAGATAGAATATGGAGACTCAACATAAAAGTAAAAAGAAAGGCCCTTCGCAGAGGGAAGTAGGGATTAAATGGTTTTATAAAGCTTCCAAAAATTATGGTACTTACTAGCTTTGAGCTCTCATTGCTCCTATCACAAGCATCTTGAAGTGATTAAGGTTAAAGTGAGGGAAAATATGAGTTATATGCTTGACAGATCATAAGTTGAAAGTCTCATGCCCCTTGAGTATGAGTACCGAGACCTCATGCTACTCTACTTTGGTCCCAAGCAAGTTCTTGTCATTGTAAGTATATGTGTATCATAGAGAACCGCCAATGGTGTACCCCTTGCCCCATGACACAAAAGCTATACCATATCAAAATGACAAGGCAACAGACAGTGAGCATCTCAACGATCTTTTTATTTACTATTTGCATAATTTTTTTATTGAGAATGCTTCATAGAATGCCACTATGGTTTTGCTGCAAGTTTCCACCATGATTAGGCATGGCTTAGGCTAGCTGTCCAGGCGTTTCTCTAACACATATACAAACTCCATGAACTTACAAGCTCCCATCTTATTTCACACCGTCGACATCCATAAACAAAAGAACATGATATCAACTGAATAAATAAGTGCAATGTTGAAAGCGTACCCCATGACAACATGGTTTTGCTAACTTCTAACTTATAATTTGAAAGCATATACACATCATAAGATAGTCACAATGGTTTAGGTTTATTAATTGCAAGAAATAAAATGTGCCTTCAAGTTCGTGAGAGCTTTAATCACTAATTTTCACATAACAAAATTTTAATTTGGAAGATAGATAAAAACATGAATATACTTGGAATGGTGTAACACACCATGCATATGAGTTTATAGTGGACTCTTTGGAATAACTTGGTTTCTTGGGACTTGGATGCACGAGTAGAGATCATACTCAGTACAGGTGGAGGCTAGCAAAAGGCTGGGAGCGACCAACTAAGAGAGCAATAATGGCCATAATCATGTAGAGCGACAAAACATTATTAATCAAAGCATAAAGTGATATCACAAGTCAAAAACTAAGTGATCATAGAGGCTAAGGTGACTGGTTCATAATTCATAACATGGTGTAAGCATGTGCCAATTCAACCCAAATAAATCATAAAAGGAGAATACCACAATATTATGATTTTGTATGCTAAAACAACGCATGATTCTTCATGGCACATTAAGCAATCTCAATTGTTTGAAACAAGTCATGCTACAACAATAATCACTAAGCATATGGTTAAAGCAACATCTAACATGACATGATAAAGTCTAAGTCATAGTCAAAACAAGCTTCTTTTTGTACCACCATAAGCATGAAACTTTCTACTATTTTCCAACACCAATCAAAAATAAGAGGAAAACTAAAGCTAAATGCAGTGCTAGCAAAAGAGAACACTCACAGAACAATAAGAGTGAAAATTAGAGTGTTCTAGGCAATGAAGAACGAGCTGTGACTTCTCCAAAAGAAGTATGCTAGGGTCCAACCAACTTATTGCAGCAAACAAAGGAAAAGAAAACTAAAAACAAAGACAAAGACGCTCCAAGAACAACACATAGTGCATGAAGCAATTAAAATATAGTGTCTTGAAAGAAGACCTGAGATGTTTGTTGATGAAGATGAGGATGCCTTGGGCATCCCCAAGCTTTGACGCTTGTACCTCTTGAATATTTCTTGGGGTGACACTGGTGGCATCCCCAAGCTTGAGCTTGTCCATACTTCATCTCATCACATCATACTCTCCCTACACTTGAAAACTTCCTTCATACAAAACTTCACACAATCTTCATTAGCAACATTAGTGTATGCAAGATGATAAACCTTTTGGTTCAGTTTCAACTCAAGTAAATCATCCATTAAAATATAAGACACTGTAGCAACTCTTTTTAAAATCTCAAGTGATAAAAAAGAACTCAAAAAGAAATCGATTAAGAGGCAAATGCAAATAATGGCAGAAATCTGTCAAAACAGACCTGCAGGTAAAGACCAATTTTTCTAAAATCTTCCATTGCTAAAATCGAAAAGTGCAACACTAGCGAAGTTGGGTAAATACCAGGGGCATGCGCACAAAAAATTTCAGCTCAATCTAACATACTGAGATTTTTCACGATTTTTTTACAGTGAATCACAGAAATCTGTTTCGGGACAGCAACTTCCCCAAATCTTACTTCCCTCTCATTAGAGGCTATTCTTGGCACAAAAATGAAATAAAAAGGATAAGGAGAGGTTGCTACAGAGGTAATAACTTCCAAGACTCAAATAAAAAAAACTGAAAGCAAAAATATAATGGGCTGTCTCCCAAAAGCTCTTTCTTTATAGCCATTAAGATATGCATGATAATTTTGATGATGCTCACATAAGAAATATGAATTGAAGTAAAAGAGATCATCAAGAAGCAAATATAAAACAAATTTAAGTATAACCCACTTCCTATGAAAAATAATCTTGTAAAGAAACAAGTCATGAAAGCACAAAGCAACAAGCATAGGAAAGCAAAACAAGTGTAACTTCAAAATTTTCAACATAAAGAGGGGAAACTTAATATTGTTGAGATGCATAAAACCATGTTTCTCTCTCTCATAATAACTTTCAGTAGCATCATAAATAAAATTAACAATATAACTATCACATAAAACATTCTTATCATGAGCCACATGCATATAATAATTATTACTCTCTATATAAGCATAGTCATTCTTATTAATTATAGTGGGAGCAAATTTAACAAAATAGCTATCATTATTATTCTCATCACCATAATCATCAAATATAGGAGGCATATTGTAATCATAATTAATTTTCTCCTCAATAGTAGGTGGACTGAAAATATCATATTCATCATTGTAATCATCATACATTGGAGGTATAGTATCATCATAAGCAATAGAATAGTTATCTTACAAAGTGTGTTTATTTGTAAACATATCATCATTGGAAGGGACATGGATAGTACTAATAGTACATTAATTATTAACATCATCATTTTTAGAATTGGCACCCAAGAGATTTTCAATATCAAAAGTAGTGTGCTTTTCCCAATCATGATCACTACTATAGGTAACATGCATAGGTTCATCATCGAGTTCAGACTCATCAGCAAAAACTATAATAGGAGCAACATGCTTAGGGGAAAATACTGTTTCCTCTCTCCTTTTACTCTTCTTCTTCCCCTCTTTAGGAGGGAGAGTCTTGAAAGGAAGCTTCTCCACATACCCTGGTTTATTGTTAGAGACAATATAAGAAACTTTGGAGGAATTCCTCCTTTTCATTAATAAGAGAAAAACACATATTAGTCCTGTCATATTTTGGTAAAATATCATATTTTATAATATTTTGTATGTAGGTATTTGCATGGCAATTATCAACACAGTAAATATGACAACCATGCAGGACGCTATTCATATCAAAAGCACTCATATCTACCAAATAAGTTTTTCTTGATAACTCTTCACACCCCCAGAAAAATGTAAGTTCATCATGCTGATTAGGAGTGATCATGTCATCACAATACAAAGTTGCAGTACTCATTGGATTAGAAAGACTATTATCATAACTTGAGCATTGAAAATTTAAATGACCCACTTTATGGCAAAGTTCACAAATAAAAGGATAGAGGGCACAAACTTTTTCACCAAGATCATTTAGAGCTCTATCCCACGTTCTAGTTTTTTCATTTCTATGGTGGATACAATATTCTTATTCGATTTGATTCTTTTCACAAGGTCTAAGTACTCCACCAAAATTAACATGCTTATAAGAAATAGTACTTTCAGAGGTTTAAGCATGTTTATTGCAATCATTAATAACAATTTCATTTTTCATGCAAGTGTCTTTAAAAGGTTCATGATACATGTCCCAATTTTATTTAGGAGCATTAATATGAGAAGCAAAGGCTCTACAATAATCATCAAGAATTTGAGGATCAAGACCATATTTAGAACTAAGCTCTTGAAAATCAGCAGTTTCAGCGAAAAACTTAATGCAATCATACTCATAGTTTATACCTAGTTCTTTACCTTTGTCATTATCCCAATCTTTGGTATTGCTTTGAATTGTTTCAAGAAGATCCCACTTAGCTTTGACCTCCTTACTTGTGAAGGATCTCTCTAAACAGGCATCTAGATAGTCCTTGTAATGTCTTGAAATCCTTGCATAAAAATTATTAATAACAATATTACTGGGAGATCATGAATGGGACATTTGAGCATTAGTGACTTCAATCTCCCCCATGCTTGGGAAATACTTTCTCCATCATGAGGAGGATAAAATTTAGAGTAAAAGAGAGATTCAAGTTCCTTCCACTCCAAATGATGAGGATCATCTAGTAGCTCATACCACTCCCTTGCTTTGTCCTTAAGTGATAAAGAGAATAGCTTCCTATTAACTTAGTCCGTTGAAATAACTGCACACTTGAACAACTCGCATAATTCATGTACAAAGAGTAAATGATTACCAGGATGGACAGTTCCATCTCCAAAATAGCAGTTATTCATAACACGTTCAACAATTTCCATAGGTATTCTAAAAGGGGCACTTTCAGTATGTGGATTTAAATTATCACAAGCATCATTAGAATTACCACATATGGGAGATAAAGTATCACCAGAGCAAATTTTCTCCTCTAAAGCTGGGGAACTAAGAAGATCATTTTCATAAAAACTAGCTTCCCCAAGCTTAGACGTTTCCATAGCATTAGCAACAATGGTGTTCAAACAATTCATACTAATAACATTGCTATTAGCATGCAAATAAAGTTCCATAGGTTTTTTTATTTTTCTCTTCAAACAATTCATGTCCTAACTCAAGAAAAATACTAAAAATCTCTGCAAATTTGTTGTTGTTTTCCATTAAGCCTAACTAGTGAAAATAAAAACAAGAAACAAAAAGATATAATTGCAGAATCTAAAGGAAATAACTTCGAGCACTCACACACCAGCAACAGTACTAGAAGATAGCTTAGTAGCCAGAGGATGTGAGTACCTTTTACCTTACCTCCCCGGCAATGGCGCCAGAAAAGATCTTGATGTCTACGCACGCTTCTATTATTGTAGACAGTGTTGGGCCTCCAAGTGCAGAGGTTTGTATAACAGCAGCAAGTTTCCCTTAAGTGGATCACCCAAGGTTTATCGAACTCAGGGAGGAAGAGGTCAAAGATATCCCTCTCAAGCAACTCTGCAATTAGGATACAAGAAGTCTCTTGTGTCCCCAACACACCCAATACACTCGTTAGGTGTATAGGTGCACTAGTTCGGCGAAGAGATAGTGAAATACAAGTAATATGGATGATTATAAGTGGTAATTGCAATCTGAAATAAAAATGACAGCAAGCAAACATGTAGCAGGACTGGTTGTAAACGGTGTTTTAATGCTTAGAAACAAGTCCTAGGGATCATACATTCACTAGTGGACACTCTCAACAATGATAACATAATTGAACACATAAATATATTCTCTTCACTATGCTACACCGAACTATACTCCGGTTGGATAACAAACGCCAATTCATTGCGTAGGGCTATAAAATCACACCTTAAAGTCCGCATTCCCCATCTAGGTAACCCCTCACTGTCACCTTGACCGCTAGATGGTTCCAGACAAACACCACAATTTCATAGAGACATCCAACTCAAATTATAACTCATGATAAATATTTCTGTAATCTTTAGCCTAAGAGCCACACACGGTGCGCACACTGTCAACTTCACACACGTGGGACAAGGTGTCTCCGGAGATCACATTAATAAAAGCACTTGAGTAGCATAATAGATGAAGAGTAACATCTACTTATTCAACTAGATTACAAAGCTCATGATCACAATAAGATCACACCATGGAGAGAGAGATGAACACATAGCTACCGGTAGAGCCCTTAGCCTCGGGGGACAACTACTCCCTCCTCACCATGGGAATCAGCAACGACGATGGAGATGGCAGTGGAGTCGATAGAGATGGCTCCGGGGGCAATTCCTCGTTCCGGCAGGGTGCCGAAACAGAGACTTCTGTTCCCTGAATCTTGTCTTCGGTGGCGGCGGCGCTGTGGAACTTCTTGTGGAATTATGATCTAGTGTTTAGCGTTTTCGTCTCGCGGGGAATATATAGGCGAAGAGGCGAGGTCGATGGACACCCGAGGGGCCCACACCATAGCCAGGCGCGGCCAGGGGGTGACCCACGCCTAGGGGTGGTGTGGTCGCCTCGGTGCCCTCCTCCATCTCTGCTTTGGACTCCTTGTCGTGTCAGAAAAAATAGGAGGTTTGGCTTTTGTTTCGTCCAATTCCGAGAATATTTTTTACTAGTTTTCTGAAACCAAAAACAGCAGAAAATAGGAAACTGGCTCTGTGGCACTTGTTAATAGGTTAGTTCCAGAAAATGCATAAAAATGCCGCAAAGTGTACACAAAATAATAATATAGTTGATGCAAAACAAACATGGAACATCAAAGGAACGAGATCATGCTCTTGCATTAAGTAAAATTCTTAAAAAAAGGAAAAGATCGAGTTTGGGGTTGGTCATGCTAGACTAAATGAAGAGATTGAGAAACTCAAGAAGAACCATGAGGCCCTATTGAGCAAATTATCTACTCTCTCAAAGTCTCATGAACAACTTCAAACTCAAGTAACAAATGAAAGTAAAATCATGTTAACTAGTGTTGCCTCTTGTTCTACTAACCCTTGTTGTGAGCACAAAGATCTTATGAAGGAGAACATTAGGTTGAAGGCCAGAATTGAGAAAGGCCTTGTCACGTGCATACAAGGTGAGAAATGTCTAAATGCCCTTTTGAACAATCAAAGGGACAATGTGACCAAGGAAGGCCTTGGATTTGCACCCAAGACCAAGGATAAGAACAATATCAAGAGCAAGAAGAAGAGTGTGCCAATTCCCTCTTTCAAAATGACTACCTTTGTGAAGGAGGGGGAGAAGGCAATTGTGAAGGAATCATGTGTCATTAAGGATGGTGATGAACCATCCCACAATGACTTTGCGGGAAATATAATCCTTCCTATGTCCTTATGAAACCTTATGATGGTCATGTCTATGCTAAATATGTGGGAACCTCTTATGGTGACGATTACCATTGGGCCATTTTGGTTCCTAAGATACTTGTGACTAACAAAAGAGGACCCATCTAATAATGGGTACCTAAGACCAAGCATTAATTTATTTTGTAGGAATATGCTTTCGGTGGAAGAAAATGGGTGGTTGATAGTGGTGCCATTAGTCATATGACCGAAAGCAAAGATATGCTCGATGAGATTAAGCCAAATTCTTCCAACATGTGTGTCACTTATGGAGATGGATCAACTTCTAAGGTATTGTGATTGGGTAAGGTAGTGGTCACACCGGATACTTCCATTGTGGACATTATGCTTGTCAAAACCCTTTCATACAACTTACTTTCCGTTCATCAACTTACATTCATGGGTTTCGTTTCCTACTTTGATTCCAAGGTTGTGGTTCTCATGTGGATCAAGTCTCTCTCTATAGCCTTTGTTGGGCATGTCGAGAACGGTTTGTATGTGGTAGATTTCGATAAGAAACCCACACCTTCCGCGGCTTGCCTAATGGATAAAGGTGACGTGGGATGGATTTGGCATCGCCGTCTAGCCCATGTCAACATGAGGGCTTTGCAAAGTCTCCACACGGGAGGTCACATCCTTGGACTAGAAGATAATGTTTGTTTTTTCAAAGATCATGTGTAGGTATTGCATTGAAGGGAAGATCCATGAGTCGGCACATCCCCCACCACTACTATCTACTCTGATGGGATCTTGGAGGTCCTTCACATGGACCTCTTTGGACCTCCATCCTTTGATAGTCTTGGGGGAAGAAGTATTGCTTGGTTATTGTGGATGACTACTCAAGATACACTTAGGTATATTTCTTCAAGAAGAAGAGTGAAACTCAACAAACTGTCATCGACTTTGCCAATGAAGTTCAACATCAAAATAACAATAAAATCTTGGCCATTAGAAGTGACAATGGTACCGAGTTCAAGAACTACACATTGGATGAGTTACTTAGTGATGAGGGAATCAAACATCAATATTCTGATCCTTATACACCGCAAAAAAATGGTGTGGTGGAAAGTAAGAACCGGACTCTCTTGGATATGGCAAGAACCATGATTGCGGAGTTCAAGTCTCCTTATAATTTTTGGGCCACAGCTATCTCAACCGCTTGTCATATTGCCAACCGTGTGTATCTCCGCAAGTAGATGTAAATGACCCCTTATGATATTCTCACCGACAAGAAACCAAATATCCAATACCATCGGGTTTTTGGGTGTAGGTTCTTTATTCTCAAGAAAGGTAACCGGTTGTCTAAATTCGAGTCTCGTGCTATTAAAGGTATCTTTGTTGGATATGCTTCAGATGCTCCTGCTTATAGAGTGTATAACAATTCCACAGGACAAGTTATAGACTCTTGTAACGTGAGATTCGATGAGCATAATGGCTCCCAAGTGGGGCAACTTGATCTTAGTGATGTAGGTGATGAAATTTATCCTCCAACCATAAGAAGAATGGGTGTGGGATTTTTCCGCCCCGTTGAGGAACCCCTTGTGGTGGAAGGAGAAGGACAATGCTCTACTCATGTGGAGCCTTCACCTCATCAAGATCTTCATTAATCTCATAGCCCTCAAGATTCCCAGGCTGAAGAGATAGCTCATGATCAAGGTCAAGTAAAAGAAAATGGTGGGTGTGTATCACCCCTTATGGACCAAGGTCAAGGTCATGAAGATGGAAAAGTTCAAAATGTCGAGCAAGCTCAAGAAGAAGGGCAAGCTCATTTTTAAGGTCAAGACGAGGACGAGAATAGTGGTGATGACCAAGGGGCTTCTCAAGAATACATTGAAGAAGCCGACACTCGTCGTGAAGCAATAAGGATCGCCAAGCTTGTTCGTGAATGGATTACCCTTGATAATGTTGTTGGTGATCTTGAAAGGGCATTTCTACTCGTAACCAAGTGGCTAACTTTGTTGGCCACAATATTTTCATTTCTTGTGTAGAGCCCCAAAAGGTGTATGAGGCGCTTGAAGAACCGGATTGGCTTGAAGCCATGCATGAAGAGCTTAGCAACTTCAAGAACAAAAAAGTGTGGTCATTAGTGG
Source organism: Avena sativa (assembly GCA_916181665.1). NCBI lineage: Eukaryota > Viridiplantae > Streptophyta > Magnoliopsida > Poales > Poaceae > Avena > Avena sativa. The sequence goes on from OV702285.1 coordinate 472,280,088, forward strand.
AGATGCCCAAGGAGTTCCATAATGTCATTGGAACCAAGTGGATCTTTAAGAACAAGAAAGATGCAAGTGGGATGGTCATTCGCAACAAGGCAAGATTAGTGGCTCAAGTCTTCTCCCAAGTCGAGGGTATCGACTAGGGTGAAACTTTTGCCCCTGTTTCTCGTCTTGAGTCTATTCTTATCTTTCTTGCATATGCATCTCATCATAACTTCAAGTTGCAACAAATGGATGTTAAAAGTGCATTTCTTAATGGTCCCTTAAATGAGTTGGTATATGTCAAGAAACCCCTGGGTTTTGAGGATCCCAATTTTCCCAACCATGTTTACAAACTTGATAAGGCGCTCTATGGGCTTAAAGAAGCTCCTCATGCATGGTACGAGCACCTTAGAAAGTTGTTAGTTGACCGTGGTTTTGAAATTGGGCCAATCGACCCCACTCTTTTTACTAAGAGAGTTGGAGGTGACTTGTTCTTATGCCAAATATATGTTGATGACATTATCTTTGGTTCTCCTAGCAAAACTTTCAATGATGTATTTGCTAAGCTAATGACCGATGAGTTTGAAAAGTCTATGATGGGATAATTGCAATTCTTTCTTGGATTTGAAGTGAAGCAATTATTTGGACGTAACTTCATTAATCAATCCAAATACATTCAAGATATGCTCAAGAGGTTCAATTTGACGAATCTAAATGGAGCCAAGACTCCTATGGCTCTCAAGTGTGATCTTACTCTCGATACTAAGGGTAAAGATGTGGATCAAAAGGTATACTATTCTATGATTGGTTCTTTGCTTTACCTTTGTGCATATAGACCGGATATGATGTTGAGTGTGGGTATTTGTGCACGGTTTCAAGCCGCCCCAAAGGAAATCCACCTTGTGGTGGTCAAGCGAATATTTTGATATTTAGTTGATACCCAAACTTTGGCTTATGGTATACCAAGGGATCAAGCTTTGTTCTTCATGGTTTCATAGATTCGGATTGGGCGGGAGACAAAGTTGGAAGGAAATCAACCTCTGGGGCTTGCCAATTCCTTGGTAGGTCCTTGGTGTGTTGGTCATCTAAGAAACAAAATTGTGTCTCCTTATCTTCCACTAAGGCCGAGTATATTGTGATCGCAAGTTGTTGTGCTCAATTGTTGTGGATGAGGCAAACTCTAAAGGATTACTGTGAGACCCTGGCGCATGGCTTAATACAATTGATAGTATACCCATACCAACAAGTTGCAACTTCTTTTCGGAAGCTCATGCAAAAATAACCTCCAGGTTAAGCATGCTTGGCCTGGAGCAATTTGAGGATGGGTGACCGATCGGGAAGTGGGTATCGGGTGCGTACAAGTGAGGACAAAGTGCGTAGAAAAGACTAGTGTTGGTCTGTGGGGTTAGTCTAGAGATCCTATTAAGCTGCCAGGAGCGACAGCCGGCGGTCCGGAGAGGCCGGGGTGTTACAAGTGGTATCAGAGCCGATCCTCGCGGTTACACGGGCGTGTGTGGGTCAGTGGAGGACATGTGTAGCATGACACGTGTGGCTTGGAGTGGACATGACATGTCAATGTGTCGGCACTGGACACACATACGTGTGCCAAGAGGGGACGTTCCTGGCTTGTGGTTCATCGACGAGGGCATCGATCTTCTAAGGGTGGGTGTATGTGAGACCCTGGCGCATGGCTTAACATGATTGATAATATACCCATAGCAACAAGTTGCTTCTTTTTCGGAAGATCATTCAAAAAGAACCTCTAGGTTAAGCGTGCTTGGCCTGGAGAAATTTGAGGATGGGTGACCGATCTGGAAGTGGGTACCCAGTGCACACGAGTGAGGACAAAGTGCGTAGAAAAGACTAGTGTTGGTCGGTGAGGTTAGTCTAGAGATCCTATTAAGCTGCTAGGAGTGACATCCGCTGGTCCGGAGAGGCCGGGGAGTTACAATTACGGTGTCACTTTTGACAAAGTGCCTCTTCTTTGTGATAATGAAAGTGCTATAAAGATCGCCCACAACCCGGTGCAACACACAAGAACGAGGCATATTGATATTCGTCATCATTTCATCCGCGAGCATGTGATCAATGGTGATACTGATCTCTCTTATGTGAGCACCAAGAAGAATTTTGCAGATTTATTCACCAAGCCCCTTGATGAGAAGAGATTTCGATAGTTAAGGCATGAGCTAAATATCATCGATTCGAGCAATATGGCTTGAGACCATGCACCCATACCCATACATTCATATGTTATTCTATCTAGATGTAGGCATGGAAATAGGGGGAGTGCAGCCCTAATTGATTGGACTATCCCTCCCCCCATTATGCCCAAAGTGACAAAAATCATTCCTCTTAATATCATTTTGTGATATGTGAGATACAGTGATGAGTTTTGGTAATGGACCCAAGATATGTATTCGTGGTTCCAAGTCAAGTATACTCAAACATGGTGGCCTAGGCCACCGCCCTCTCCCATTGAGAGGTTGGTGCTTCCTCGTGTTTGTCATTTGTTGATTCTTTTTTATGTTAGAGACATGCACTCTCATTTGGTTCTTGCTTTGGTTCCTCCTATTTAGAGTGCATGTGTCCCTATGAGTTTGGTAGTCTCAACCTAAGCCATTCTTCCTCCCCATAAAACCCCATCTACTCTGCACAAGAATCCTGTCCTTTGTCCCAGGCTACTGATTCAACCGGTACTACCGGATGAACAACGGTACTACCAGACCGGGCCAATTCCTAGGTCGAGGCCTGGAAACTATCCCAGGTGCGGTACTACCAGTTTAGCAAACGATACTACCGGTCACCGGTACTACCGGTCATACGACCGGTACTACCGGTCAACATTTTCGGGTAAAGGTTGGGTCGGGGGAAGCACCATTCAGTGCCTCATTTCCCCCATCCTCCACACTTACCACCGTCACCGCCGGAGCTCAAGACGCCGCTGGAGCCTCGCCGCCTCCTCCTTTCACCGGATCCTCACCGGATATGGACTCCCTGTGGGCTCCTCGTCCTTCTCCACCGCTATGGACTCTGGTACAACCGTCCCCTCCTCCTTCTTGCTTTTCTCCATTGGATCTAGGTTCACTTAGATACATGGTCAAAAGCATTTTCCTTGGGGTTATACTGCGTGTATCCTGCTATACAAAGGAATCATCATTTTGTGGATTTGTGCTATCGATTTGTGGTCCGTTCTACCGGATCTATGCATGTCTCCACCTGAACGATGGTACCGGAATTTTTTCCGGTACTACCACTCCAGATTTCTGGTACTACCGGACCCAGCTGGCAGCACAATTTTGTCAAAACCGAGACTTTTATGTGGAGCTTTTTCTTTCGGGTTCTTGTGCCCTTATCCCCCTGCTGTTCTCCCTCTTGCTTTCACAGGTTTAGGTGGTTCTGGGGGTGCTCGTAAGCGCTCCAAGTCACGTCATGTTATTGAAGAGGACGAGTCGGAGTTTGAAGAAGAGGTCATGCCCCAGCCCAGCAACCGCATGAAGATGAAGTCCTCTCGGGGTCATAGTGGAGGGTCCTCCAAGCGGTTAGTTGGCCGTGGTAGTGCTCCTACTGTTGGGGAGGTGACCCCGGATAGGGTCAGGACGGGGGAAGACAAAAGGAGTTTCCCCTGTCCTATGCCGAGTTACTGTTTATATCGGCCGAATCATGTAAAGGACGGCCGAGATAAGCACAACCATGACACTTATGGGAGGAGCTGTACGTTACCCGGTCGACGTACAAGTTAAGTCGGCCGGGTAAGTCCGAATAACCTAAATGCAGGTGAAGGCCAAGCCGAGTTAAGCGAGACAGGGCCGAATGACATGAAGCTTGCAGGAGAAAGAGATGCCTATAGTCAAACCCTAGTCACAGGCTAGGATGAATCTGAACAGAGCCAAGCGCAAAGGACAAGGCGCATAGCAGCAGAAGGGCAGAAGGAGGTCACGGGGGTGACAGTCCTGGAGCCCGAGGCGTGCATGTGGGGTTCTCTGGAACTTTGCCGTCATTAGAAGGGGGACACGGAAAGGAGGCCGCCGAGTTACTATATTGGGACAAGCATATTCTTCAGATATGCTTGCCACGACAGCCCTAGAGGAGCCAAGGCACCCCTTTATAAGGAGAGGCTTGGATCCTGAGAAGGGGATCGGCTCATTTTGGGACCGTTAGGCTGGTAAAAGTTCATCTTCTCTACCTGCATACAGCTCAAGGAGCACTTGTAGCCCAAGAGAGGAGAAATAAAGATCTGTACGTTAGCCACTTATGTGTAGAATCAACTACATCTTCCCTCCCCGGATCCCTCTAGCATCCATTGGCCCCATACTTTAGCCTACCCATGGCATCTGCCGTGCCACCACCACGACAGTTGGCGCCCACCATGGGGCCAGCAGCGGTGCTAGCTGGAGTCAAGATCCGGACGGGAAACTTCATCCGCACTGGCGAGCGCGTTGTCTCTGGCTCAGTCTGGAGATTTGGTCTCTGTGACTACGTCAGCGATAATGCAGGCAGCTTCAGGAGAGAATCTCCTCCGCGCAACGACGTCTTCATCAACCTGGGCATGCACCAGATCTACGTCGGTGTCGACACCTCCTGCGTTTATCCTCACCAAGTTATTGTTGCAGGAGAGCCCCCCTCAGCGCCGCGAACGGTCCATGTGGAGAACGCCCCGTCAGCAGCGTCGAGGTGATGGTTGCAGCCAGGGTGCAGGAGGGAGCAGCAGGCGCCAGATCAAGCAAGGATCCGACGACGGGAGTACAGGTGACCACAAGGTAGGCACCTCCGCAGCCCACTGAGGTAGATCCTTCGGCTGCCAGGCCAGCCGAGGTGCAGGAGACAACCCCAAAGGCACCAAGGGTAAGATGGCCACCCCTAGAAAGACCAGAGAATATTCTTCAGGCAACCATAGATAATCTGACTACGCCTGTAGCGCCGATACTTGATCCGGCTAATGCTTAGGCAGAGTTAGAAGAAACCAGGAAAAAGGTGCTGGTAGAGGCAAAAAAGGTGTCGGCATTGCGGGAATCCTTAAACAGGACCCTGCGAGAATATGCTAAGGCAAATAAGCTAGATGTCGCCCCCGAGCGGGTCGATGAGTTAAGATTGAAAGGGAAAAACCTTATGGATGATATCAATAAGGAGCATGAGACTCATAAAGCAGATTCAGTCGATCTAGGCTTGCCGAGGTATAGCACCCCGGCAAAGAACCTAAGGGCGGCAAATGCCGCTGCACTAGAGTTAGAAGGACTGACCGGCGAAGCCCGGCAGAAACAGCAAGAAAGAGTGAACGAGCTGGTGCGCATTGCGAACCAGCAGAATGAAGAAATGCTTAGGGCAGACCCGGCAAGACCCGGTGCCTCGCGTATGGTTCATTCGGCTGGTGCAGCACCCGCCCTATCTGTGGCAGCAGCATCTTCACCCGAAAACAATGCGCGAAAATATAGAGCAGTAACTTCAGGAAAAAGAAACAAGCAAATTGTACCGTATGATCCGGCGGTAGCTGAAAAGATCAATGAGAACCGAGGCAATGGAAGCCGAGGTAATAGTGGCGAAAGAAACCCCGGCCGTGCCAACAAAGGCAACGGAAGCCGAGGTAATGGAGACCTCGGAAGAGGAAATCATGAGAACAATAACCTGGCGGAAGGAAGGAGGGATCCGCCGCCCAATCCTCAGCCGAGATATGAACCTCGGCAGGAAAGAGAAGTGAGACCAGCTCGCCATAATCAGGCAAATGAGAGGTACAATGATGGTTATTCAGATATGGAATATGCAGGGCATGGTGGAAAGGACCATTATGGAATGCAAGAGAGAGTAGTGTACAGAAACCTGCCATCAAATGATGCAAGACTAAAACTGGACAGGTTATATCGGTCCAAGTTGTTAGAGGAGCAAGGTCCGCCAGGTCCGGCATGTTTCGGACCCCGTATCATGGGCGAGCCGCCTATGCCGAACTTTCAGCTGGCAAGGGGCACAAAAACATACAATGGGAGCACCAAACCACAAGATTGGTTAATTGACTATGCCACTGCAGTAAAAATAGCTGGCGGGAACTTGCGATGGGCAGTAAGATATGTCCCGCAAATGCTGGAAGGGCCGACCAGAGTATGGCTGAATAATCTGCCAGCATCAATTGCTGGCTAGATTTTGAAGATATGTTTGTCAGCAACTTTACCAGCACTTACAAGAGACCAAACAGGCCACAACAGCTTGCAATGTGCAAGCAAAGGCTGAATGAGACAGACAGAGAATTCTTGACTCGGTGGTGTAACCTCAGGAATTCATGCGAGGGAGTTATAGAATCACAAGCAATAGCTTAGTTCGCTCAATGGTGCCGTTATGCCAGTGTCTTGTGGCAGCGACTGCAAAGAGATATGCCAACCACTTTGGCAGAAACCATCAGGATATCGGATTCGTATGCATTGGGAGATCCGACGCAACCAGAGCTGATGTCGGCGGGACATCGGGAGCATCAAGATCAATATGCAAGAGATGTGGCTGGATCATCGAGGCGCAACGAGTTCAGAGGTATAAGAAGAGAGGAAAGACCAGATTACAGATATGCCTCTAATCAGGTGGCAGCAGTAGTGCAAGATCAGCCGAGTCATGGAAACAGTCAGCGGCAGAAGAATGGTCCTCAGCAATGGACACCAAGGAATGAAGGGAAGAGACAGTGGACACTAGAACAGAAGAAGCAATGGCAGGAGAGGCCGAAGTACACGTTTGAATCCATGTTGGATCAACCGTGTAAATTTCACACTCCAAACCCAGCCAAGCCGGCTAATCATACAACCCGGCAATGCGCCTGGATGAAAAACGCAATGGGGAACCCGGTGGGTATGCAAGCACCTTCCCATCAGGCACATTAGCAGCAGCAGCCGCAATTGACTGGGGCGAATGCACAACAGTGATAAATCAGGGTCAGGATGGAAGGGCTAACCCCGGAAATAATGGACGCAATGATTACAGGGAGCATCATCAATCATATTGCATGTTCGCAACAGAAAAACAAGACAGGCAAAGTGTACAGCGTCGGCATATGGAAGTGAATGCAGTTATGCCGGCAATACCGAGATATGTGCCTTGGTCAGATCAAGAAGTAACTTGGAGTATAAAAGATCATCCCAAAATAATGCCGAGTCCGGGGTCGTATGCACTCGTACTAGATCCGACATTTGTCGGGCCCAGCATTAATGTGAAATTCTCAAAAGTACTCATTGACGATGGGAGCAGTATCAATATCATGTACAAAGATACAATGCATAAGCTCGTAATATCGCAGAATATGCTGCAATCCACAAGAACCACGTTCCATGGAATAGTGCCGGGACTTTCATGCGAACCCATTGGGAAGGTTCGGGTAGATGTGTTATTCGGCACAAGGGATAACTGCAGAGCGGAAAATTTGGAGTTTGAGGTGGTGGATCTAGAAAGTTGCTATCATGCTTTACTCGGGCGACCAACGTTGGCCAAATTCATGAGTAGCTGCCACATCACATACTTGAAAATGAAGCTACCCGGACCAGAAGGGGTGATAACTGTAGCAGGAGATTACAGGAAGTCAATGGAATGTGCTTCGGCCGGATCAAACCTGGCCGAGTCATTGGTAATCGCAAGAGAAAAGAGGAGGATTTAGGAGGTAGTGGCCCTCGCTCAGTCGGCACAACTGAATATGCCGGCATTGGCCAACCCACATGGAAGTGTCTCGTTCCAGCCGACTAAAGAAACAAAAAAGGTCCAGATAGATGAGCAGTTCCCAGAGCGCACCGTCACCATTGGTGCCGGCCTAGATGCCAAATAGGAAAGCGAGCTCACCAACTTCCTCTGTGAGAATCGGGATATCTTTGCATGGTCAACTCAAGACCCGCAAGGTGTGCCGAGGGAGTTGGCTGAGCACTCTCTGAATGTAAGGCCAGGAGCAAGGCCGGTGAAGCAACCTCTCCGCCGCTTCGCCGAAGACAGGAGAAAAATAATAGGGGATGAGATAGCTCGGCTCCTTGCAGCCGGGTTCATCATGGAAGTACTTTATCCGGATTGGCTATCAAACCCGGTGATAGTAGAAAAGAAAAAGGACGATCCAAATGTAGCCATCGTATGGCGAATGTGTATTGATTATACAAACCTGAACAAGGCGTGTCCCAAAGATCCTTTTCCTTTACCTAGGATAGACCAAGTCATTGATTCGACCACTGGTTGTGAGCTGTTATCGTTTGTAGACACGTATTATGGTTTCCACCAGATACCGTTAAATCCGGCTGATCAAATAAAGACTGTGTTTATTACCCCGTACGGGGCTTATTGCTATCGCACCATGCCATTCGGCCTGCCTAACGCAGGGGCAACCTACCAGAGATGTATGTAGAAGTGTCTACATGACCAGATAGGGAAAAATGTACAAGTATATGTAGACGATGTGGTTATCAAAACCAAAGAGAGAAAAACGCTACTGGATGATATTCAGCAGACATTCGCGAATTTGAGAAGATTTCGAATGAAGCTTAACCCGGAGAAATGCACCTTCGGCGTACCAGCTAGGAAACTACTCGGTTTTCTCGTATCCAGCCGAGGTATAGAGGCCAATACCACTAAGATAAGAGCAGTAGAAAGAATGGAATTGCCGAGATGTCTAAATGACGTACAGAAGTTCACGGGTTGCCTGGCCTCGCTTAGCCGATTTATATGTCGGATGGGAGAGAAGGCATTACCACTATATCAACTGATGAAAAAATCTGATAAGTTTATTTGGACACCACAAGCAAACAATGCATTTCATGAACTGAAAAATATGCTAGTCACAGCACCAATCCTGGCCTCTCCATTGTTAAAAGAGCCTATGTTACTTTACATAGCCGCCACAAACAGAGTGGTAAGTGTGGTGATCGTTGTGGAACGAATGGAAGATGATAAATCAGTACAAAGGCCGGTATATTACCTGAGCGAGATACTATCAGCCTCGAAACAAAACTACCCACATTACCAGAAGATGGCATATGGGGTATACATGTCGGCGAAGAAACTTAAACATTACTTCGAAGAACACCCGATCAAAGTGATCTGTGAAGCACCCATAGCTGACATATTGAGCAACAAAGATGCAAGCAGCCGAATAGCAAAATGGGCAATTGAATTGTCACCTTATGCTCCGCAATTCGATAGGCGAGATGCAATCAAATCTCAGGCAGTGGCCGACTTCTTTGTGGATTGGGCCGAGGTACAATATGATCCACCATTACTAGATCCGAATTATTGGACAATGCACTTTGACGGTTCCAAGCTAAGGGATGGCTCGGGGGAGGGGGGGGCAGGGATAGTGTTAACCTCGCCAAAAAGAGATCAGCTGAAATATGTGCTGCAAATACATTTTGCCGCGTCAAACAACGTAGCCGAGTACGAAGCACTCGTCCATGGATTAAAGGTGGCAAAAGAGATTGGGATACGTCGGATCCTATGCTACGGAGATTCAGATCTTGTAGTACATCAAGTATCAGGTAATTGGGACGCGCTAGATGCGAATATGGCCTTATATAGATTCCATGTGCAAAAACTCAGTGGATACTTCGATGGATGTGAATTTCATCATATACCCCGGGCAGAAAATGACGCTGCAGACACGTTGTCAAAACTCGGATCAACGAGACAATCAATTCCCCCGGGTATCGCCCTAGAGCACCTGGGAAAACCATCAATAGCACCATCACCAGAGTCTGAATCCATATTTATCCTGGCAAAATCAAAAGAAGATAGTATGCCGATGGAGATTGACCAAGAATTTAACCCGGAGTTTCCAAAAATAAACCCGGCCGTCACACGAACGGATATGGAAAAACCCGAGGTTGTTATGTCGGCAGAAAATATGGAAATAGATAGTGGAATTATCCCAGAGAAAATCATGCCAACATGGGCGCAACCCATATTTTCCTTCCTTAAAGATGCGACTTTGCCGAGTAATGAGGTACTGTCTAGACAAACAGTGAGAAGAGCAAAAGCTTATACAATCATAAATAATGATTTGTATAAAAGGAGCCTCACAAGCGTGCTGCAAAGATGTGTTGACTCAGCGGAATGCCAGGAAATCCTCCTAGATATACATCAAGGAGAATGCGGGCATCATGCCTCGTCCAGAGCTTTAGTGGCCAAAGCATTCAGGCATGGATTTTATTAGCCAACGGCGTTGAAAGAAGCCAAAAAATTGGTAGAAAAATGTAATGGTTGCCAGAGATATGCCAGCAAGATACATATGTCATCGTCCGAATTAAAGACGATACCAATTACTTGGCCATTTTCGGTATGGTGCTTGGATATGGTGGGACCATTCAAGCCGGCCCGGGGCGGGATGACCCACATTTTAGTCATGGTGGATAAATTCACAAAATGGATCGAAGTAAAACCGATAAAAAAATGCGATGGACCAACAACAGTAAAGTTCCTCAAAGATATTATCTTGAGATACGGTTATCCACATAGTGTTATTACAGACAATGGCACAAACTTCGCTGAAGGGGCTTTTGCTAGATTCTGCCAAGAAAAACACATAAGACACTACTAGAGAAAAGCTTATGCGAGGCGCACCTAAAAGCTTATGCGAGGCGCATATGATATGCGCCTCTAGCTTTGAGCCTCGGCTATTTTTTATGCGAGGCGCATATGATATGCGCCTCCTATACTTCACATATGCGAGGCGCATATCGATATGCGCCTCGCATATGTGAAGTATAGGAGGCTCATATCATATGTGCCTCGCGTATGTTTCACAATGCGCCTCGTATATTATAGTATATGCGCCTCCTATAGTGTCCTATATGCGCCTCCGGTAATATTTTTGAAATTCAAGTTTTACAGACCACTATAAATAATAATATACAGATATTCAAATATACAATATAGTCCAGAATACAGTATAAATAGCAAAGAATTTTCCAGAAACTTGCAATTGGCCAAAGCATTATAGAACCAACATGAATACAAGTGCATTGCACATCAATCGCGACATACGAGTTCATACATCAAGTAGAATCAACAAGTGCCAAGTTTTCACACAACACCAAGTGTTTGTGCCACAAGATCACACCTCCGATTACAAGTTCACAACCACATTACAACTCCCACGATGGAGCTCTAGCTAGATGAAGTAGAGCACATAACCTACCATGAAGAGCAACAAGGTGGTGATCACGAGGAAGTTCCTCCACTTCTTCCTTCTGTGCCTCCTCCACTTCTCTTCCGCCACCTCTCTACTCTCGTAGCCTAGGTAGTTGTTGCCCGAGAAGTTGTGTCAGTGGAAAGCAATAGCAGTTCACAAGATAGAATCATGCATATATATATGGGTGCAACAAGATGTAAGAAATCAGGTTATAATCATCGGCATTTCGAAGAAAGACCAAAAAAAGCAAACCAAGAATGACTTGGATTAGTGCCTCATACTTAGATTGGGAACGGAAATAACAATGCTCGCTGTTTGATCTCATGCGGCAAGTAGAGTATATGCCCAAATTACTAGTCTACTTGGCACACCAGATCGAACAGCGGCATAGTCATACACATGACATCACAACACGTTCTAATCATCGGCATTTCAAAGAAAGACAAAGAAAGCAAACCACAAGAAGTAGGGCATAGACAAATAGTTACAGGCAAAACTACAAAAGTCCAAATCTGAAATGTAACAAAAGCGGAAGTGGGAAATAAAGAACTGAGAGCGAATGGGCCAGATGGATTTCTACTATTAACTAATCTTGCACTAATAATGAAGTTGTAAGTATTTCTGTATACATGACATGCACTATAAGAACTAATCAGATTCAAGCAAGGTACTGTGTCTCAAATATGATTTGCCATATTTCGCGTTGCCATGCATGCACATCTCGATGAAAGATCAAAATACATCCAAGCAAATCTGCGGTGTATAAATATGTATTCAAGTAATTTGCATGGTTTCTCAGCTAAGATGGTGTGGTGTCTGGTGAGAATAAGTTAGTAGATCAATTTGAACTTAAGGTAGAGTACATGAAAAACATATTATATTAACACATAAATAGCCTAAGAAAAAATGTGAGCAACCAGATATTTATATAAACAACAGTACTAATTTTACATCACCACATGAAGCACTCAGCGCATCATAAGTTCCTTCTATTCTCCTGTATTTTCAGGGGCTGCCCAAATCACGGTATACAACCACAAGAAACATTTTTTTTTCAGAAATAAACCACATGGGGCTACGAAAGAAATTATGCGGACATGGTAGTGTACCATAGTTGTCAGTAATGCTTCACTGAAATATGCATCTATATTACCAAGATAATTTTATTAGCAGTGATAAAAATCAGTTAGATAGTTGATTTCCTTATCTACTGTATGTATATCTCATGAACTATATAGCCACCAATTTTTTTATGTACCTGTGAGGAAGTAAAACAATGGCACACTAAAAGCTGTTCTACTTCCTTTTAAAAAAACTGTTCTACTCTTCTGTGTACGAAACTTACTCAGTAATTTAGGCTTACACCAGGCTATTGCCTTATGTAACAGTACAACCAAACCAAAGTAATCTTCATCTAGGCTAGTGTATGATACATCTGTACAATTAAACCAAAGTGAATCGTGGACATTCCAGCAATTCGAAGACAGAAGTACTCCACTACATTGATTTGTCATAGGCATAGGCTACCAAAAGGAACTTGGCAGACAACTAATATTTTTAGAGATCAATTTCAGCACTTTTAAAAGCCAAGTCAAATGCAACATACGTTCACAGGCTGACTTCTAGTTTTCAGGTTCCACTAAACAAATTGCGAGACAGTTCAGAACGAAAAAATTTCAGATTAACGCATCTAAATACTAAAAGGACAAGAGAAATAAAGCTGTCAAATGCAATACTGGTACAATTTTGAGCTGAGGGGTTCCAGGAAACCGTGTACTTACGCTGAAACTAAATCGTGTACTGGTTCAGTTCTGCGCAAGATACGGCACCGAATCCGTACAACGGAGGAGTACTGCTCCGGACAATTACGGGAAATTAAGGAAGAGGAGGAGGCAATCACGGGAGTAGTGGTAGTGATAACGTACTTGATGAAGTGCTCTGAGATTGTGCCGGATGCGATGCGTCAGAAGAATCCCCAGATGCTAGGTCATGGAGACGAAGAGGGAGACGTCGGAGTAGCCCATGGCGACGCCCATCTGTCCCAGGTTGTTCATGACGGCTAGCCCCGTGCCCACGCCCATGAGGAAGGAGAAGAAGAGCAGCCAGAAGTCCAGCGCCGACAGCGCCTCCGTGATCGTGTGCTCCTCCCCGAGCCGCGGACGCTCGCCGGGGCCGCGCGCCTCCGCCGGCTTGGACGCGAGCAGGAGCGGGGCCGTCGACTCCTCCGCGGCCGCGGCCTCCTCGGCGTCGGCGTTGGCCCTCCAATAAAAGAACTACGCGGAGGGATCCTCCTCCACGGGCGGCGGCGGGCTCGTCCTCCACGAGGCGGGCGGCGGCGGGCTCCTCCTCCACGGGGCGGGCGGGTCGCGGGCGAGGTGTGCTCCTCCTGTAGGTGGTCACCGAAGTATCAGGGAGAGGGAAGAGGGGTAGGGGGAAGGGGAGGGAGAGGGGAATGGGGTCGGGGCTCACCTCTCGACGATGGTGGACGGCGGGCTGCTGCCGGAGCGGACGGCCGACGGCTGGACGACGACTTCAATCTTGTGAGATGTGCGTGAGATGTGCGTGAGATGCGGCAGGACGACGACGATTCGATTCAGAGAAAAGGGGAACCGTCAGTGCGGGGTACCAGATATGCGAGGCGTATATTGTAGAGTGCGCCTTGTATAATATTAGGCGAGGCGCATTTGGGCCGAATATGGCTCGTATAATATGCGGTCATAGACAAATAGCGCACTGCGCTAGTTTCTGTCAATAAACATGTAGCAGCCTAGTGGTAACATGCCTTGTCCTATTCCAAACATTGGCCATCCAGGTTCAAATCCTAGGGTCACAAAATTTTTAGAATTTTTTTAAAGGCCATTTTTTCATGTAAAAGCATTGTCCAAACACAATATGAACTATAAAATATACTGCAAATATTTTAAATATTCAAATATTGCTAAAACAACAAAAGTGATTATTCTCAATGATACATAATATTCTCAATGCAATATTATTATATCACACACATAATGAAAATTAAGAATGTTTCGATACATAATAGTAGGCCACACACATAAGATTTGTCTTGGTGGAGGAGGAAGAAGTGAGACAAGTGAGTGGGGTGGTAGTTGGCTCCATGTGCAAAAAGCTGGAAAAAAGTGGTGCCAGGTTATAGGAGGCGCATATTGCACAATATGTGCCTCCTATAATTCAAACTATAGGAGGCGCATATAGCAATATGCGCCTCACCTATGCGGCCACCTACCTCCGCCCGGGCCCGCAAGAGTTATTTGAGGCACATGTGACCATATGCGCCTCGCATATTATCAAATATAGGAGGCGCATATAACCATATGTGCCTCGCATATTCATGTACCTACCAACACGCGGGCCCACACAGATTATGCGAGGCGCATTCTGTCCATATGCGCGTCGCCTATCTGATATATAGGAGGCACATATGACTAGAATGCGCCTCGCATAATATGGGGCTGCTAGATTCCGTCCGTACAGGGATTATAGGAGGCGCATTCTTATCATATGCGCCTCGCCTATTTTTATACTAGAGGCGCATGGAGAAAGAGTGCGCCTCGCCTATTTTATAGGAGGCGCATATGGTCTAAATGTGCCTCGCATAAGCATGTCTCCTATAGCCTTTTCTCTAGTAGTGAGACTAGATGTCGCCTCGGTGGCCCACCCACCATCCAATGGGCAAGTAGAAAGATCTAATGGACTAGTATTGTCCGGAATAAAACCCCGACTTGTCGAACCTCTGCAAAGGTCGGTAGGATGCTGGATTGAGGAACTACCAGCAGTACTATGGAGCCTCAGAACTACCCCAAACAGGTCAACATGATATACCCCATTTTTTCTGGTATATGGAGAAGAAGCCGTGCTTCTAGCCAAAATAATACATGATTCGCCAAGAGTAACCCAGTATACAACCGCCGAGGTAAATGAGGTAGCTCAGCAAGATGATGTCGATTTGCTAGAAGAGGCCAGGGAGTTGGCACTATCAAGGTCAGCTATTTATCAGCAAGATTTACGACGATATCACAGCAAAAAAGTCAATCCAAGAGTGTTTAAAGAAGGAGATTTGGTTCTTCGGCTAGTGAAACGCACAGCCGGCATGCACAAACTATCACCCCCATGGGAGGGACCATTCATCGTGAGCAAAGCATTGCACAACGATGCATATTACCTAATCGATGCTCAGTCGCCAGAAAAGAACAAGACAAACAAAGCCGGCGAGGAATCAAAAAGACCATGGAACATCGCTTTACTTCGTCCATTTTACTCGTAGGAGCCTCCTATGGCGCGTTGTAATGTGACAATTCAGGTCGAAGTATCAACTATGTATTAAACTTCGGCACCTTGAGCAGTAGCTCGGGGACTGCCCTACATTGTTTCTTATTGTGAGTTGTGTATTACACCTCGGCACCTTGAGCAGTGACTCGGGGACTGTCCTATATTGTTTCTTATTGTGAGTTGTGTATTACACCTCGGCACCTTGAGCAGTGACTCGGGGACTGTCCTATATTGTTTCTTATTATGAGCTATGTACTAAACCTCGGCACCTTTAGTGGTGACTCGGGGACTGCCCAATGATATTTATTATTTTTGAGTTAAGTAATAAACCTCGGCACTTTGAGCAGTGACTCGGGGACTGCCCCATGATTATCTGTTGCCTGAACACTTCAGCATTTCGAACAACAACTCGGGGAATACCCTGCAATAATAACCTATGCAAAATATTTTGGCAACCCAAGTAATAACTCGGGGACTAATTGACATAACCCACTGTTTTCAAAAGGACAGACATGATATATACCGAACTAAGGCTAGCCACATGGATAAATACAATCCGAGTTTACGGAATAAAAAGTCGCCAAAACAAAGATATAAGGCAGTGAGACCCGCTTAAGCAAATCCATAATGATTATCATCACTCATGTCTCAGCAGCAAAAGGCAAAAAAGGTTCGTACCACATAGAAAGTCGCATAATTGTTTCACACACATCATACGCCCGGCATACCGGGGACTGGAAATAATTTAAGAAGTTTTTTAAACCTAAGGGGCAGCACCATGACCCGGGGCATAAGGAATGGCTGTCTCAGATAACGGCGGCACGACCTCGGTCTCCGGTGCAGGGGCATCTCCAGAAGGTGGGCGTGCCGAGGTAGACAGTGCCTCAGCCGAGGTTACTTCGCCTTCAATAGGGGGGGTAGTAGCCTTGGGGGGTGTCCCGGGCTACTGAGAGGCGTTAGTCTGAGCTTGATAATGCCCAGTCTCTTTAGAAGATGATCGCGCATCACCGTCCCCATCCGAGCTTGAGCTGGAATCACCAGAACTGTCCGAATCGCCCTCACCCTCCTCCTGGTCGGCCGAATTATCATCGGGGGCGTCTTCGATTTTGACGTCATCCGCTGGGTTAGGAAGAAAACTCGGCCCTTCAATCCAGTTATGCACATCAGCATATTCAACAAGCTGGAAGGCACGAGCTTGGCGGAGAGCGAGGTATTCTGGATCCTCAACCCAACGGGAGCCGATGCGCAGGTTTATCAAGGTATCGAGTGAAATGTCCTCATACCAAGACATAATGACTGTGAGCGCCATGTCAGCACCAGCTCTTCCAGCAGATTCCCTCCATAGGTTTAACTGCGTCTGGGATGCCATTAACCTTTCCACAAGTATCTTGACCTCGTCAATATCAGGAGTTCCAGAAGTATTCGGCCAGAGAACATGGTAGGCCCGAATGGCCGCTTGCACCAAATCCCTGCCCATAATTTTCATTGGCCCAATAGCAGCGCCAACGGCAACCAAGATGTCTTCCATTGAATATTCTGGACTCGCATCTGCAGGGACACCTCGGCGCTGGCGAGCATTAACCACCGCTCTAGAGCTCATGGGCCTAGCTTCCGAAAAATGATCTACGCAAAATAAAAATATATCAGTTAAAAGTAAGAAAGAAGAGAAGATAACTCGGCCACGATCAGAAACTTACGATGAATATAGCTCAGCATTTTATGAAGATCTTGGGCCCAGTCAACCTTGGTCTTCTCGAAGTGAGTGATTTCCTCGCTCATCGTCCGAGTCTTAAGTTCGGCAGCCTCGAGGAGTTCTTTATCCTTCTGCAATTGTAGACTTAGCCGGTTCTTTTCCTCGGAGAACTCCTGATCAACTTTCTCTAACTCAGATTTCTGAGAAAGCTTGAGGGATTCCACCTCGGGGCGCAACCGGGTTATCTCGTCATCTTTCTCTTCCCATTGCGCCGAATGAGTGGCGGCTTGCTCTAAAAAATGCAGCATCATATCAGGCATGGGTATGCATTCTTGATGCGACGCTGCAAGAGTTTGTAACTCGGCTATACCAAAGCCAGAAGGTTATAAGAAACTCAGGATAAGCTTTGAACGAAAATTCATAGAGGAAAAGAATAACTAACCTTCCAGAGCTTTAACTTTCTTCTCAAGACGAATATTTAGATTATTGATATTACCTGATTGCAAGCAAAATGAGTTAGCACCCCAAATCGAAAATATTAACAGCTTAAGGGACAACACAGAGATTTGTTACCATCTTTCTTCACCACGGGAAGTACTTTTTCATACTTTTCTTGCAATTTCTTGTGCGCAAAAAGCATCCTTTGGAATTTGACTGTCCGACGATCATGGGCAACCTAAGCGATAAAGAAAATTACACAATCAGATACCTGAGGTTAACGTAGATCCGAATTGAGTAAAGCTTAACTCGGATCTAGGCGGCTGGATATTTGAAACTAAGACAGATCCGAATTAAGCAAAGATTAACTCGGATCTAGGTGACTGAATACTCAAAGCTTAGACAGATCCGAATTAAGTAAAGCTTAACTCGGATCTAGGTGGCTGAATACTCAAAGCTCAAACAGATCCAAATTAAGTAAAGCTTAACTCGGATCTAGGTGGCTGGATATTTGAAGCTAAGACAGATCCGAGTCAAGAAGATCTTAACTCAGATCTAGGTGGTGACATATTCAGAGCTAAGACAATGATTCAAAATCATACAGGGAACCTACTAGGCAAAATAATGCACTTAAAGCTTAACAAAGCTTCCAAACGAATAACAAGTTATTCGGTTGCAAGCTTCGGGGACTAGAGTATATATACTATCATTTGAATAACTAACCAAATGTCAACAAAAGTAATTACCTCGTTCATCTTGTCGCTGTCAAGCACGATCTTGGCAGCCATATGCAAACGACTGCTGATGTCGGAGAGCTGAAATGGCTGATTGCTCGGATTGCCCTCAAGCTGATCAGTAGCGTTCCAATTGTTGGCGTACTCCACCAGAGAATCGAAGCTGTTCCCACTCTCAGTACGGGTCATCACCTTACCTCGGGCCCGCTGCGTAATCACCGCCACCGCAGGACTCTCGTGGAGAGTAAGCTGAGTATCAGAGGCCGGGGTAACAACGGTCTTGG
Organism: Avena sativa; assembly: GCA_916181665.1. Lineage (NCBI taxonomy): Eukaryota > Viridiplantae > Streptophyta > Magnoliopsida > Poales > Poaceae > Avena > Avena sativa. The sequence continues at coordinate 472,298,628 of OV702285.1, forward strand.
CAGAAGAAACCCCCTTGCGGAGCGCATCAGCAATGGTGGGTTGAGAAGAGCTGGCAAGTCCTTTCTGAGATGAGGGAGGCTTGGTGACAACGACCTTCTTAGCTTTAGAAGAGGCGTCGACAGGGGCCGCAACCTCGACACTTGGAGTGGCATCTTTGGGGGGCGGAGGGATTATGGTTTCTGAGGGCGCCGAGATGGTGGTATCCTCGGTTGGAGTCGGAGTTGCAGTAGAGACTGTGGGGGTGGAAGGAATCTCGGGGGAAACTCCGGGGTTCACGATGGAGGCAGCAGGTTCGTTAGGAGGATCTGCTATCCGAGTTACGTCGGCATCAGAGATGGGAATCACGGGTGCATCTTGCCGAGGTGATGTCTGATTCGGAGCGGGAGGAGAGTCCACGCGAGCAGGACTAGGAACTTTGGTATCTTCAGGAGGCGGAGGAGAAGGCGGCCGAGTTGTGTGGCTCGTCATACTCGGACCACTGGGCCTAACAGAAAGAGGAGCGCTGCAAAAGCACAGAAAGTCAAATCAAAAGATAGAAAAAGAAAAACAAGAAATACAAATAAAAAGGAACTCACCTAGTAACTCCGGGCATAGTTTTACGCTTCGAAAGATGCTGGGCTGACTTCTTTGTTCGCTTCTTCGGAGCGGCTTCCGAGGCACCTGATGGAGCGGAACGCTTCCTCGAGGTAGCGGGAGGTTGGGAGGCGAGAGGCTCGGCGTCGTGCACCTGACCGGCCTGATTAGCTGAGGACGTAGAAGCCGGAAATGCGTAAGAGATAGGCATTGCGGCAACTACCTCAAGAACTTGCACGTCGTCCGAATCACCTTCTTCCTCGTGAGCCGAAGTCTTGCCACGAGCACGAACCGGAGCAATGTCTGACTTAGGGACGAACTCCTCCGGGTCAGGCTCACCGCTGTCCGGCATGGTCCGATTCGCGGTCCACGGCAGGGCCAGAACCTCGGCATCCTCGGTCCGTTGTTCCGCAAATCTCTGCGAGAAAAGAGACAAAGAGAAATCAGCAGAAGGAATAGCAAACGCGATTAAGAAACAAAAACACCAATGCTTTAGCTTACCTCGGGAGGGAGATTCCCGCGGGTGAATGGTTTCAGCCCCCAGGTCCAATCTTCCGGCAGATCCTTCTTGAACATGGCTCGGACACGCTTATAAACAAGATAATCCTCGAGCTCAACCGTTGAAACTTGATTGGGGTCAAGGGGACCGCTCATGAAACAGAGCTTGTGCGTGCGACGCTGAAAAGGGCAGACTCGGCTGCAGATGAAGGTGGTCATCAGATCCTCGCCACGTAATCTGGCACGGATCAGGTCCTTCAGCCGAATCTCGAAGGCCTCGGCCAGAGCATGGCTCTTCCTGGGATTGTAAGTCCAGTTCTTCTTGGAAGGAGGACCGATGGAGAAAGCGGGGAGCCGAATCTTGTCTTCTTTCCCAGTATTCTTGACATAGAAGAACGATCTATGCTATTTCTTGCATGACACGAGATCAGCAACCCGAGGGAACTCGGATTTCCTCCAAGGTGTGATGGACGCGGCTCCACACTGGGTAAGCAATTTCTCAGAAGGATGAAGGGATTTGTCTGGAACGACATTGGATCGGATCTGGAAGAACTTGGACCATACGTGCACAGACAGCCAGAGGCCGAAGTATCCTTCTGAGGCCGAGATAAAAGCGGATAGGGAAGCAATGGCGTTAGCCGGAAGATGATGCGGCTGCAGGCCGAAGTAATCAAGGAATTCCCTAGCAAAATCGCTAAGGGGAAGACCAAACCCGCGAGCGAAATGGGACATAAAGGCGACGTGCTCGCCTTCGTTAAGAACGGGAGAAGATTCGCTTCCGGGTAAGCGACAGGCTACCTCGGCAGGGATCCGGGGAGTTCTAATTAACCACTCGATCTCTCGGCGAGTAACGGTGGAACCTTGCCAGGAGCCCTGCTCTGGACCAGACACAGCATCGTCATCCTCGATGAGAACGCCGCTAACTGAGCTTGACATAGGGTCGCCGGAGGAGTCCACAGAAGAGGAACTAGCGGCGAAGCAAGGCCTAGAGGTGCAGGGCCCCATCGTGTCTCTAAGCGAGGACGGCGGCAGAGCGGAAAAGAATAGCCGTGAGAAGCCTAGAAAGCAGCAAATGCGTCTAGAGAGAAATCTAGGCAATGGGACCGCAGAAAAACTCACCGGCGACGGCGCTGGAGCAAATGTAGGGAGACGAGGTCGACGGAGTAGAGAAGCTGAGGCCTCGCCGTCGAAGATTTCGATGATAGCGCCGCCGCAGGAGCACGAACAGGCGCACGGGTTCGAGGAGGAAGAAGAGCAACGACGAGCGAACGGGGAAAGTGAACCCTCTAGCCCCGTGCCCCTCTTTATAACCGTGTGGCCTTGGCGGTAGTGGGATCGTGCGTGCAGGCACTAACCGTGTAGATCGTGTGTGCGGCTTAACCGCTCTTGGCTGAGTGGAGCCACACCGACGACCACAAGATGCAGGAGACGATCAGGCTCCCTGACCGATGCAGTGCGCGAGGCGTTGCAGCGCCGACGCGACAGGCGTAGTAATTACTGTAGCTTGTCAGTGGGGACTGTAGAGGAACAAAAAACTAGAGAAACAATGATAAGTGTTACACCTAGGACAAGGCGTGCACGAGAAGCTGCGCGGATACCTCGGACGGGAGAAAGTAACTCGGAAAAGAGGAGAAATGATTAGTGGGAAACTGATGTGGCCCGGCCGAGGTTATGGGCAGGACCACACCAGCTTCGGGAACTAATGTTGGGGAGGTGACCCCGGATAGGGTCAGGATGGGGGAAGACAAAAGGAGTTTCCCCTGTCCTATGCCGAGTTACTGTTTATATCGGCCGAATCATGTAAAGGACGGCCGAGATAAGCACGACCATGATACTTATGGGAGGAGATGTACGTTACCCGGCCGACGTACAAGTTAAGTCGGCCGGGTAAGTCTGAATAACCTAAATGCAGGTGAAGGCCAAGCCGAGTTAAGGGAGACAGGGCCGAATGACATGAAGCTTGCAGGAGAAGGAGGTGCCTATAGTCAAACCCTAGTCACAGGATAGGATGAATCTGAACAGAGCCAAGCGCAAAGGACAAGGCGCAGAGCAGCAGAAGGGCAGAAGGAGGTCACGGGGGTGACAGTCCTGGAGCCCGAGGCGTGCAGGTGGGGTTCTCTGGAACTTTGCCGTCATTAGAAGGGGGACACGGAAAGGAGGCCGCCGAGTTACTATATTGGGACAAGCATATTCTTCGGATATGCTTGCCACGACAGCCCTAGAGGAGCCAAGGCACCCCTTTATAAGGAGAGGCTTGGATCCTGAGAAGGGGATCGACTCATTTTGGGACCGTTAGGCTGGTAAAAGTTCATCTTCTCTACCTGCATACAGCTCAAGGAGCACTTGTAGCCCAAGAGAGGAGAAATAAAGATCTGTACGTTAGCCACTTGTGTGTAGAATCAACTACATCTTCCCTCCCCAGATCCCTCTAGCATCCATTGGCCCCATACTTTAGCCTAACCATGGCATCTACCGTGCCACCACCATGACACCTACCCCTCCCTCCTCGAGTCACCGCAAGAGTCAAAGTTCTAGGCCATTAGGGAAAAAGCTGCTGTCTGACCTTTCTGAAATTGACTACCATGCCTTGTGGTCCGCGAACCCGTATGCTGCTGCTCGGAGCCAAGCTGGGAGGATAGTCTGTTCTACACCGATTTCCAAGAGAGGGTGTACAATGAGGTTATCATGAGCAATGAGAAGCTCATTGTGCCACAGAAATGGATTGAAATGGGTCATGTGAACAAGAATCTGGACTACTTTGGTGAAGCTAAGGAGATTTGTTCCCACATTGGCTTGCTTTCCCTTATGGAGTTCAAGCAAGACTATGATCCTATGCTCATCGCTCAGTTTTATGCCACCACCAACTTTGCCAAGAACCAGACAAGGACAATCACTTGGATGACTTAGGGTGTTGTGAAGGAAGCTACTTTGGCTGAGTTTGGGCATGTGCTTGGGTATGAGGACCGTGGCCATGACACTCCCATTGGATTTCGCTATCACATGCATGACCGTCCTATGAAGAAGGAGGTCCTTGCTCCTCTCTACATCTGGGGCCGCGGTATTGCTAGTGAGATCAAGGATCTTCTCCCAACCTATGATATCTTGAAGCGCATCTTCTGTGAGACCATTTCCCCCTGTGAGGGAAACCCAGATGAAATGCATGTCTATATGGTGGATCTCATGTTCAACACTTTCACCAACCGTGATTCCGGTACCCTACTTGATGTGATGGATTTTATTTGGAATGAGATGGTCGTTGCTGCATACACTCGGAGGGTGACACCTTTTGCTCCTTATATCATGGCACTCATCATCTACAAGTGCCCCCCATTGCAAGGACTATCTCTATTCGCCGCCTTGTTGTTCACTGGCACACGTCTTTATTGATCAAGAAGCATGCTCTACCACACAATGCGGATGGTCAAGAGGTTGATGAGGATGGGAAACCTCTTGAAGAGGAATCCGGTGATGAAGATAGTGGTCATGATGAAGATTATGTGGTCTCTTGTTGCAAGCCTGCCTAGCCCTCTTGGGCAAAGAGGATTGAAGCCAAGCTCAAAAAGGTATTTTGATTCCAAGCCGATAATCAAAAGAGCATGTATTAAGCCCATGTCTATGCAAATAAAGCTTGTGCTCGTCAGAAAGAGTTGATGGAAGCCCAAGGTTTGAACATCTCCAAAGGATCCGAGAACAACATCACCCCCGAAGATCAATGGATCTCCAAGCATAGCTACTGGGATGATGATGTCACCTCTTCTTTCCGTGCTCCGTCGACCCATGAGGATGACTACGATGATGATGAGGAGTGAGATTTGGGATGCTAGTCTTTCTCTTGTCCCTTTTTGGAGTCTTGATGCCAAAGGGGGATAAGGTGCAACATAGGTTGCGGGATTTGCATGGGAAAGTCGCAAGCTCGTTCTTGCGTTGATCTTTAGTTGCTTGTGAACTTATTTGCCTCATATTATGTGTGAACTATATGTGCTAACTATGTGTGCTATGTAAGTTGAGACTATGTGTTTATCTTGTGGATCTATCCTATGTGCTTTATGGCTATTCTCATATGGATGCATTTTATGGGATGATGCTTTTTATCTACTGTCCCTATATCTTTCATCACATTTTGTTGTGCAAAGGTATGATCTCCAAGTTTCTTTATCTTTGTATTTGCACTCTTGGTTGGTTTTTAAAATAGATGGGGAGTGTTGATCCTACTCATCTAGGGGGAGTCCGTCTCTATTTTTCAAAACCTTGTGCACTATCATAATATTATCATGCAAAAGTGTGTTGTCATATGATGGCGCCTGGTCAACGTGGAGCGCTTTGTCGCGAAACCCCAAGAGCAAGGTGTGATGCAGCACAATAGCAAGTCTTCCCTCAGTAAGAAACCAAGGTTATCGAACCAGTAGGAGGAAGGAAACGTCTCAAAGGTGTTGCAAGCAACATGGAAACCTGCACAACACAAACTCAAGACTTTGCCCCAACGAACAGTGAGGTTGTCAATCTCACCGATTGCTGTAACAAAGGATTAACTTTATGGTGTGGAAGGTGATGATGGTTTGCAACAAGTAAACAATAACAGTGGAAGATGTATCAATGGTAAAGATTGTACCAGGGTCCATAGTTCACTAGAGGTGTTCTCCTTATATAAACAAACATGGCATGCTGTGTAAACAAATTATAGCAGGGCAATTGACATGACTGAGCAAGGCATCACAATGCAATACTAGACAAAAAGATCCTATGAGATTCGATTGGGCAATACAATAAGATACATAGACCGCCATCCAACTGTATCTATGACTAGAAGTCCACCTTTAGGTTATCATCCGAACCCCCTCCAGTATTAAGTTGCAAGCAACAGACAACTTCTTTAAGAAAAGTGTGTAAGGTAAATAGTCCACTTGTTCCATGAACAAGAGACCATTGTTTTATCCCTAGTGGCAACAACACATCTACAACCGTAGAGATTTCTGTCACTTCCCTTGATTAAGTAGAGGTATGAACGCACTATCGAGCATAAATACCTCCTCTTGGAGTCACTAGCAACTACTTGGCCAAGATAGCTACTAACAATGGAGAGCATGCAAGATCACAAACAACACAGACATGATAGAATCAATAAGACAAAACCATTAATCAATCTGACATAGTAATCTCAATAGACATCGGATCCTCGCAAACACAACATGCATGATTACAAATAGATGAGATCTTGATCATGAACCGAGCTCACAAGATCTAGACATGAAAGCACAAGGAGGAGATACAACCATCTAGCTACTACATGGACCCGTAGTCCAAGGTGGAACTACTCACGCTTCATACTGGAGGCTGGCATGATGAAGAAGAAGGCCTCCGGGATGATTTCCCCTCCGGCAGGGTGCCGGGAAGATCTTCAGATCCCCCGATCTAGGGACGATGGTGGCGGTGGCTACAGACGGTTTCGTGGAATTTTGATCGGGTACTTAGGGTTTAGGCATCAGGGGCTTCTTATAGGCGAAGAGGCGAGGCTAGAGGGCCACCAGGGCGGCTGCACCCTCACAGGCGCAGGATGGGCCCACCCGCGTAGCCAGGGGGTGTGGCCCCTGGTGGATATCCTCCGTCTCGTACTCCGTCTTCGTGTTCCCCACAGCAAAATATTGACTTTGGCTTTTGTCCCATCCAATTCCGAGAATATTGATTTTCTGCCTTTCTGAAACCAAAAACAGAAGAAAACAGGGAACTGGCACTATGGCATCTTGTTAATAGATTAGTACCAGAAAACATATAAAAACACCTCAAATTGTGGACAAAGCAAAGCAAAGTAGATACTAAACAAGCATGGGACATCAAAAATTATAGATACGTTTCCGACGTATCATCATAAAACACCAAAAAGGGGGAGATTGAAAGGGAATTTCCTATCCTAAGTGGTTTTGATGTTTGATGATAACACACATGTCATACTAATCATTTTCTAAGTGTATCTCAGGTTTTTATTTAGGAGAAGGCATTCGTTTCCCTAAAAAAGGACACTAGCAAGACATAGTTTTTCCTAGGGATTTTGCTTGAGTTGTAGGAACACCGTACTATCAAGAGGGGGTCCACGTTGGAAATTTTAGGTGGAATCAACTCCTTTTTGCAAACCCAACAAGCTTTACCAATGGTTGAGGCCTCAAAGAGGAGTCCTTGTTGCCCTTGCCTATATCCTCTGTGGCGTCCGTTAGTACCGAAAATTCCATCTAGTACTACCAATCTCCACCTATAGTACCACTCGGCGGTATCGGGCAAGCCAGTGAGGGCTGATGAGCCCGACCACTCCTTCTAGCTCACCCAGTACCTCATAACCGGTACTACCGCCTGGTATGGTAGTACCGCTCCTATTGTCCGGCACTACCGCTGTGCGGTAGAACCACTCCTCTTGAGTACTACTACCAGGGGAGGCAGTGGCCTGGTTTCTCAGCCTAAGCATTTCTGTTAACTCATTCGGTACATGACTGATAGTACCGGTTCTGTCGAGCTGCAACGGGAAGATTCTCTGCGAGGGGTACAAATAGGTCTTTCTTCTCCAACGAGAAGCTCGCCTCTTTTCATCTCTCTCCTCCATTGTTCTTGAGCTTTAATTTCCCTAGATCTCCACCCAAAGTGCTCCAACCTCCTTGATACTTTGGGATTTTGTGGAGGAGGTCTAGATCTAGGGTTCCACCAAAGCAAAGTTGATTCCCCCTCGTTTTCCCTTGTGGATCTTGTTACTCTTGGATTCTTTGAATCCTAGATAGAAGAGGTCAGTATCGGAGCTCAGGCATTGGCTGTAAAGCTTAGGGTTCGTGTTGGGATACTCCAAGTGTTGTGGATATCTACTCAACAAGTTTGTAAAGGTTCCAGTCGCCACCTTGAAGGCCACCGCATAGTGGATCATGTGCTTGCCTTGCGGCAGGTGCATGGGAGAATAGGGTGAGGCCTTTTGTGATGCTGGTGGTCTTAGTACCGCCCACCCCTCCAACAGAGACGTACTTTTCCTCAAAAGTAAGGAACTTCGGGAAAACATCTGCGTGTAAACTTTCAATGACTTCTATCCTTTACTCCCTTATTGTTACTTGCTTTCTTGTTTTTCATATAGGTTCTCTTGTTGGAGATATGCCTAAGAGGCAATAATAAAAGTAGTTATTATTATATCTTTGTGTTTATGATAAATGTTTACATCCCATGCTATAATTTTATTAATCGGAACCTTTAATAGTTGTGTGATTTGTAAACATAAAAGAGTCCCTAGTAAAGCCGCTTGTTAAACTAGCTTGTTGATTAATTGATGATCATGGTTTCCTGATCATGAGCATTTGATGTTATTAATAACAAGGTCATAGCATTAGGAGAATGATGTGATGGACATAATCCTATAGTTAAGCGTAGCATAAGATCAAGTCATTTAAAAAAGTCCACTTGCTATAAGCTTTCAGATACATAGTAACCTAAATCCGTCGACCATGAGATCATGTTAATCACCATCACCGGATGGATGCTTTGATGACATCAAACACTACTTAGTAACTGGGTGGTTATGAAGGTGGCATTGAGTATTCTAGAAGTATGTGTTGAGGCACATGGATCAAGAGTGGGATTTGTCCATTGTGGCACCCCGGGTAAAACCACTACTAGAAAATCGCATGTTAAAAATACTTGTGCATCATCATGACATCAACATGCATCTAATTGATTAAAACTATTTTTCTAAAAGACCTACTTTGTTTTCTATATTAATATCCTTCCCTCTTTGTTCAAATCCAAACCCTAGATCTGTCCGGATCTTTTGTTTGTCTGAAACCCTTTGACAAATGTTTTGTTTTAAAACAAAGAAAAACAATAATAATAATAATAAAATATAATAAATCTATTTTGTTCCGGGGGAGGCCGCCACCGGCCAGGCCCAAAAGGCCCAGCTGGCAGCAGCCTACTACCCCAAATAAATATCTAAACCTAATCCTAGACCTACCCTTCCCAAACCCTAGCCCCATCCTCTCTCACCCCATCAGCTGCCGCCACTCCCCTGGTACCAGCGCACATCACACACACAAGCCACACACCCCACGCGGTACACCCCTGTACACAAAACAACACCCACACGACCCGATCCCGCCGACACATGACCCAAACTGAGTCCACCCTCCCGTTCGCTTCCACCCCTGACGCCCCTGGCCCCACCCCGCAGGCCTGCTCACCCCTCTCCCTCACGAGATTTCCTCCCGCGATCCCGTCTCCCCTCCCTCGTCTTTCTTCCCCTTTCGCCGCCGCCTGCGCCTCCATCCCCGATCCCGTGCGAGCTTCGCTCTCCCCGGCCCCTCCTCGCCCATGGATGCCGCCATCCATGCGTCCTTCACCGGCCCCGTGGCCCTTCTCCGTCATCAACCACCACCCCCTCCGGCCGGCCCCTGCAGGCCTTGTCCTTGCCTTCCCCTGCCTCCTCTATAGCTCGGCGTCGCCCAGGGGCTCCGACCGTGACCCCGCCCTTCCACCTCTCGCGAGCCCCCGCCGCCCTCGCCTCCTGCCGGCACACCCACCTCCAAGCACATCGCCGCCTCCGTCGGCCTAGATTGCCGCAACGCCACCTCGCCTTCTGGACGCCAGCGTCCCCGACGCCTCTGCCTCCGCATGTCCGTGCCGTGCCTCCTCCCTTCGGCAAGCTCGCCCACCACCCTGGTCCGGCCGTCTGCTGTCGCCCTTCTCCCGTGCTCTGCTTCAGGCCAAGCTCTGCGGCGCCCCCCTCGAGCTTCACCGCCACGGCCTCCAGCACCCTTCCTCCGTTCGAGCTCCCCGTGCCCCCGTCTCTGGCCTCGCGCCCGCGGCTGCCGAGGAGCCAGCCCGTCGCCATCGCCATTCCCGGACCGCCTTCGTCGCCGTGTGCCGTCCTCTGCTCGGCCCCGGCCCGCGTCGGCCTCGCCCCGGCCCACACCTTTTGGCTCCAGCACCACCTCGCCGTGCCCTTCTCCTCTGGCCCCGGTCCGCCTCGCCGACCTCGTCGCCAGCAACAAGCCGTCTCCTCTCTGCGGTTTACACCGTCGCGAGCTGCTCGTGGGCCAGCTGCCTTTCATAGGACCACAGCGAAAGCTTCTGTTGGTACCATGTTCTATGAGATCAAGGTGTCATGTTGGTGATAAAGAGCTCTTCAAGATCTACTCGATGTTGTACCGATGGGGTGGGAAATACATCGACTATGCGACGCATGGCAAGATCTTCGGAACAACCCCAACCTAGACCACCGGAGTGCGACAACAAGATCGACACCGACCCGAATGGACCCGATGATCGAGACCCTGAGGACATCTTCCTCTCGGACCCAAGGAACCCGGATCCGAAGGCCGATCCCGAAGACCGATCCCCGAGACCGAACCCTCCGCACGCCAAGATCTTCCCCTCAGAACGCCATGACCGTCTACACGGACCTGAAGGCCACGGATACGCCAAGTACTTCCTCGAGGACACCAAGTTCTTCACACCGAACGCCAAGACCGACCCGATACACGGACCCGACAAGATCTTCGCGATGGCAAGATCGACCGCTTGGACCCAAGTTCTCCGTCACGACACAACAAGTTCTCCATCTTGATTCTGAACCCCAGATCCGGACCCTGAGACCCAACCCCGAACCCCCGGAACCAAGATCTTCCGAACCCCGATGTGTGACCCCTTTCTCGAGCCCTATTTTTATAAATGTAATATCAAACTGTTGCATATTAAATTGATCATGCATGCATACTTGTCTGTGGTTTGGGGGCATTAAGCCGATTCACCTTATAATTAAATATGGAGTCTATATGCGGGATATCTTTGTCTTATTCCGGACTCCATTTAAATTGGTGTAGCGAACCGATGCCATGTTCCGCCCTGTTAACCCAACACTTAATTTGCGGGGTAGATAAATAACTTGAACCGTTTAATTAAATGTCGGGACCCCGGTTCCGCTTAATATGGCCTAAAGGCATCGCACCTTCGCCATGTCATACATCATACATGCATCATGCCCAATCTTCTGTCGTAGTATTAAATAGTGCATCCGATGTTTCTTCTAGTGTTTTGCTTCTTCGCGGATAAGATCGATGAGTTGATGTGAGCTCCGACCCGATCTTCGGATGAACCTTCGGCAATGTTTTCAGGCGAGCATCTCCCCCTCTCTACCTATCTTACTTTTATAGTATTTATTCCCTCCTGTTGATCTATTGCTATCTGTGTTGCGGTGCTCTAGTTTTCGTACCCGTGATATCCCTTGCAGCCTTATATTGCCTTGGACACATCCTATTACCTGTTGTTTGGTAGATAGCGGGACTTGCGCGTCGTAGTCGCTTGCTCAAGTGCTGTTGCGCGTCGTCCAGTACCACAGTTGTTGGAGTATTGCCGCATGTTTAATGTTGGAGATGTTCATGGCTTTAATTATTGTTTAATAACTAAAATTGCAGTAGGTAAATGCAGAGGCACCGGTGGGCAATAGATGTTATTTGGTTGTTAACCGCCCACTAGTGTCCCGTAGGACCCCGAGTTCTTGACACCTATTCCGAGATCGAGCGCGCTAAACACAGGTGGGGTGTATGGGCACACCCATCGATTAGTACCTGATTTCAAAGTACTGTTCTGGGGGCCACAATTAGTTTGGGGCTTTATTACTATTCTGTACTTATGCCATGCTTTACTGCTTTATTTAAATTGTGCGAGGTACTGCACTTGTACTGTTTAGGTAAGCGGAGTGTTTTCGCGGTATCGACAAGCCCAGTCTCATTTTTGGGTTCCCAGTCGTTTACAGCCATTGGCGCAAACCCTGAGTCCGTCTCGGAGACCGGCCGACTTCGTTGCGGGTAGCTTAGTGGGGTGGCCCCCATGTACTTGCTTTGGGTCTGGGAAACGTCATGACTTAGGCCCCGCCGACATACCGATGGGTGTATGTTAACTGATCTGGCAAAAAGGGTCGAAGTGCGTGTGGATACTTTGGTGCACCCCTGCAGGGTTAAATCTTTTCGAAAAGCCGTGTCCGCGGTTATGGACGACTTGGAGCACAGTTCTCGATCATAGACAACTATAACTAAAATTTACTGTTATAATTTGACTTGTATCCGATATGACTAGTAATCAGCTTCACTACAACGGAATGGCTACATAAAAGTACCAACAACTGCTGGGTTTGGGGATATCTCATGCTAATCGTATCTGACTAGTAAGTGTTGCAACTACAACGGAATGGTTAACTAAAATTGCCCACTGCTTATCATATCAGGATGACTATCTATACCTGACTAGTAATTTCTGCAACGATAACTGAGTTAATAAAACTGCCAACTGTGTGAGTTCCTCGGTTGACTTCCTCGTTTGGTCTCGAGGGGGAAATACCAGGATGGGTATGTTTGGTGGTAGTATCAGGTTGGTTCCGAATAGATCTTTCTTATCCCTTTCTGATAGCCGACAGTTATATCGAGTCTCTATAGGGTGTTTAGTGCATGCCGCGCTGCCGCTTCAGTCCACCATACCTATGTAGGCGAGGACCGCCGAATTCTAGCCTCGCCGTGTACTGGCCTCAGTACTGACCGCTCTCTTTTTCCTTTGCCCTTTGTCGGCACCCCTTTTGTTTAAGCAGGTTTTGAGATCGACGTCGTTAGCAGGGTTACCCTTCCGGCTTGGCCTGGGCAGGGTTATGGACGCCATTGGTTATTCTTCAGGGCTCTTAGCTCAATTTGCATCTTGTCCGTACTCGGACGCTGTATCGTTTCAAGGTGATTTGGATCTTTGTACTGTATATCTGTATTCTTGACTCTTTGAGTCGCCGTCGTATATATCTGTTCTGTGGGTTCCATCGTGGACTATTGTGAAATGGTATTACTTCGTTTTCCACCCGCACGAAAGTGCCTGGTGGGCACCTTTGAATCGTTTCTATGCGGGTTTGGCGGGAATCGCTGAAACTTGCATATGGCCGATTCTGAGGGTGTTACATCCATCCATATGACGGATATATATACACTGAGCCCTCTCGGTGGAATGTCATCCAATTGGCTTGCAAGCATGTGACTAGCTCACAAGGTATCACATATCACATGAACGAGTAAAGAGTACTTATCGGTAACGAGGTTGAACTAGGTATGTAGAGATATCGACGATCAAACTTCGGATAAGTAAAGTATCACGAGACAAAGGGAAATTGGTATCGTATGTATATGGTTCATTTGATCACAAACTAATCGTATAAATATGTGGGAGCCATATGAATTTCCAGATTCCTCTGCTGGTTATTGATCGGAGAAGAGTCATGATCATGTCTGTATAATTCACGAACCGTAGGGAGACACACTTAAGGATTTGATGTTATTTAGTAGATATGGAATGTGAGTAAGAGACATAATGTTATTTGGAGTCTTGGATAGGATCCAGGATATCATGAGGAGATCCGGAATGATTCGGAGAATAAGATTCATATAAGTAAAGTCTAATTTCGGGGTTCGGAAATGTTTTTGGTGTTTTCACCGGAAGCTTCTAGAAGGTTTTGGAAGGTCCACCACCCCGAGGGGAATGTGTACTTGGAATGTGCCATGATATTGTATTATGGTTGCATCATACCGTAGGTCACTTGGCTGGGCAATGGGAAGAGAGAAATCAAACTCTAGTTTGAAAGTCAAACGCCAGTTTGAAAAAGTCAAATCCTAACATGATTGCCTAGTGGAGGGAGGAGAGGAAACCTAGTGGTGGAAGGTTTCCCTCCCTCCTAAGACACCGGCCATGAATAGGAGTTGGGGGAGGACTCCCCTCCCCCTTGCCACCTCTCCCTCCCATAAAAGGAGGGGAGGGGCGCCCCTTGCCCCACACCTTGAAACCCTAGGCTGGCTGCCCTCTAAACCACCGCCGCCCTATATCCCCTCTAAATTTGCCGCCACCTAGCACCCCCTAGCCATAGGACACCTCCAAACCCTTGTCCTCTAGACCCTAGTTGCCAAGGACCCTCTCTACTACACCATACCCGCTCTGGCTTAGGCGAAGTCCTGCGGGATTTCCCCTCTACTTCCAACACCACATCGTCGTGCTGTTGGAATCGCGAGGAGAGATCTACAACCTCCGCTGCCTTCTGGAACAAGGGAGAGGAAGGTCTTCATCGAGTATCGAACGTGTGACCGACTGCGAGAGCGCTGCCAGAACACAACACCGGAAGGATAGTGTACGCGATCTTGAGATCGGCAAGTGAACAACTACATCACCCACGAGAGATCCGTATCTCGTTAAACGCTTTGGTTCTTTGAGGGTTAGTAGTCTATCAACTTGTTGCATCGATCTAGTAGATTAGATCTTGGCTTGTGTGTGTTCATGAGATAGAATTTTTTTGTTTTCCATGCTACGAACCCCTACAGTGGTATCAAAGTCGTGTCTATGCATAGATATGTTGCACGAGTAGAACACAATGGTTATTGTGGGTGTTGATGCTTTTGTTGTCGATTGCTTTTTATGTACTTTGCATCTTGCGGGATGGTGGGATGAAGCGTCCCGGGCTAACCTTACATGACATCGTTCATGAGACTTGCTCCATGCTCAACATGCAACTTGTATTGCATAAGTGGCTTCGCGGGTGTCTATCTCTCCTACCATAGTGAAGATTCAATTTACAATGGGCACTTGACAATACTTGTATCAACATTGTGGTTCATGTTCGTAAGTTAGAACGGTTCTTATTCGAAAGCCCCAAACCACATAAAACATGCAAAGAAAATTAGAGGCGTCTAACTTTGTTTTGCAGGGGTGTGTTGTGATGTGATATGGCCATGATTATGATTATATATGATGTATGCAATGATCCTTATTGTAAGTTGGAAACCGGCAGGAGCCTTATGTTTGTCTTTAAATTTCGTTTAGACCTGTGTGTCTATTATTCAAAGTAGTTGTAATAGTTGATGCTGGTGGACAACAACCATGTAGCGGCGCCATTGACCTTGACGCCATGCCATTGATGATGGATATCATGTTCGTGCTTGGAGATGGAGATCGAAGGCACAAGAAGAAAGGCCATATCATATCACATATTATGAATTGCATGTGATGTTAATCCTTTTATTCATCTTGTATTGCTTAGATCATGATGGTAGCATTATAAGATGATACCTCTCACTAAATATCAAGTAATAAAGTGTTCATCCTTAGTAGGCACCATTGCTAAGACTCATCGTTTTAAGCACCACATGATGATCAGGTGTGATAGATTCTACGCGTGCATACAACGGGACTAAGCCAGATTTTCTCATGCGGATACTAAGGTTAACCTTGACGAGCCTAGCATGTACATACATGGTCTCGGAACACGGAATACCAAAAGGTAAAGCATGAGTCATATAGATGATATGATGAACATGTTGATTGTTCTCCTTTGAAACTACATCATATCTCGTGATGATCGGACTTGATATAGTGGATTTGGTTTGTGTGATCACTAAAACAATGTGAGGGATATTGTTTTGATTGGGACATCACCTAGTTAATTTAATTATTAAATATGAACTCAATTTTTCATAAACTTATTCTAAACTTTTGTAAATATGTTGTTGATCATAGCGGCCCCTACCATCAATTTTAATGCGTTCCTAGAGAAAGAAAAGTTGAAAAACAATGGAAGCAACTTCACGGATTGGTTCCGCAATTTGAGGATTATCCTCAATGCTGGTCAGTTGACCTATGTGCTGGATGCACCGCTAGGTGACCCGCCTGCAGCTGATGCTACCGATGAGGTGAATTTTTTTACCTTGATCGGAAGAATCAATACTCCACAGTTCAGTGTGCTATCTTGTATGGTTTGGAATGAGAGCTTCAAAAAAGGTTTGAGAACTTTGACCCACATGATATTGTCCGTGAACTCAAAATGATATTTGAGGCTCACACAACAGTTGAGAGTTATGAAGTTTCTAAAAAGTTCTTTAACTACAAGATGGAAGAGGGCAGCTTCTTTAGTGAGCACGTGCTCAAATGTCTAGGCACGCCAATAAACTCCAAAGCTTGGGTATAGTGATTCCTAATGCATTGGGGATTCACCGTGTCCTCCAATCACTACCACCAAGTTACAAGAACTTTGTGATGAACAAACAACATGTAGCACATGGATAAGTTGTTGCCGGAACTCTTCTCTATGTTGAAGTCTGCAGAAGTGGAGATCAAGAAAGAGCACCAAATGTTGATGGTCAATAAGACCACCAATTTCAAGAATCAAGGCAAGACTAAGAAAATAGGTAACTTCAAGAAGGGCGGAAAGAAAGCTGCCACGCCTACAAAGAAGACCAAGGCTGGTCCTAAGGCTGATACCGAGTGATTTTACTGCAAGGGAGAAGGTCACTATAAGCGGAATTGCCCCAAGTACCTGGCAGATCTGAAGAACGACAACATCAATAAGAAAGGTATATTCGATATACATGTTATTGATGTGTATCTTACTAGTAATTGTAGTAGTTCCTGGGTATTTGATACTGGTTTGGTTTCTCATATTTGTAAATCAAAGTAGGTGCTGCAGAATAAATGGAGACTAGCAAGAGAAGAGGTGACGATGCGCATTGGAAATGGCTCCAAGGTTGATGTGATCGCTGTCGGCACGCTCCCTCTTCATCTACCATCGGGATTAGTTCTATACTTAAATAATTGTTATTTGGTGCCTGCGTTGAGCATGAATATTATATTAGGATCTTGTTTATTGCGAGATGGTTACTTGTTTAAGTCCAAGAATAATGGTTGTTCGATTTATATGAGTAATATCTTTTATGGTCATGCGCCTATGATAGATGGTTTATTCTTATCGAGTCTCGATAGTAGTGATACACATGTTCGTAATATAGATGTGATGTCTACACACTTCTATTCTTGTAGACAGTTGTTGGGCCACCAAGTGCAAAGGTTTGTAGAACAAGAGAAAGTTTCCCTTAAGTGGATTACCCAAGGTTTATCGAACTCAGGGAGGAAGTGGTCAAAGGTATTCCCTCTCAAGCAACCCTGCAATCAAGATACAAGAAGTCTCTTGTGTCCCCAACACACCCAATACACTTGTAGGTGTATAGGTGTACTTGTTTGACGAAGAGATAGTGAAATACAAGTGGTAACGGTGCCAGAAAATAGCTTCTGACTTGTTGTTGACGTGGGTTAACGGTGCCATAAAAGATCTGATGGCGTGGAGGAAAGGTAAAAGACCAAAACCTCCCCGACAAACTGAACAAAGATGAAAGCAAGCAAACATGCAATAGATCTAGTAGAAAATGGTGTTTCAATGTTTAGAAACAAGGCCTAGGGATCATACTTTCACTAGTGAACACTCTCTCATATAAATATCCTCTCTTCATGATACTACTCTTAACTACTCTCCGGCTGGACACTCTAATCCATGATAGGGCCTTCCCAATCTAGATAACCCCACACTGTCACCTTGAGCGCTAGATGGTTCCAACAAACACCACAATTTCATAGAGACATCCAACTCGAAATATAACTCATAACAAATATTCAATCTAGCCAAAGTGCCACACACGGTATGCACGCTGTCACTTTCACACACGTGGGGAAAAGCATAGATCTATTAAAGCACAAAGAGTATTTATGTAGACTCAAACCTAAGTGCCACCATGGCGTGCACGCTGTCACTTTCACACACATGGGGAGAGCAAAGATCTATTGAAGCACTTGAGTAGCAAGGTAGATCTACTTGATTACAAAGCTCATGACCACAAGATCATGCATAGAGAGAGATGAACACATAGCTACCGGTAGAGCCCTTAGCCCTGAGGAAGAACTACTCCCTCCTCATCATGGGAATCAGCAACGGTGATGAAGATGGCGATGGAGATCGATGGAGATGGCTCCGAGGGCACCTCCCCGTCCCGGCAGGGTGCCAGAACAGAGACTTTATGTCCCCCGAATCTTCCCTTCGGTGGTGGCGGCGCTACAGAGGTTTTCGTGGCTTTCTGATGGATGCCCTAGGGTTTTTGGGTCGGAAGCTTCTTATAGGCGTAGGAATCAAGGTCGGTGGGGGTCCAGGGGGCCCACACCCCTCCAGGCACCTCTAGGGCTTGCCCGCGCCTAAGGGGGTGCGACCACCCTGTGGCCCCCCTCCGGCTCTACTTCGTGGTTCCGTGTTGCTCCAGGAAAAATAATAACTTTGGCTTTTGTCCCGTCCAATTCTGAGAATATTGATTTTCTGCCTTTCTGGAACCAAAAACAGAAGAAAACAGGCAACTGGCACTATGTCAACTTGTTAATAGGCTAGTTCCAGAAAATATATAAAAACACCTCAAAGTATAGACAAAGCAAAGCAAAGTAGATACAAAACAAGCATGGAGCATCAAAAATAATAGATACGTTTCCGACATATCAAGAATCCCCAAGCTTAACTCCTGCTCGTCCTCGAGTAGGTAAGTGATAAAAAGAATAATTTTTGAGGTGACATGCACCCTCACAATAAAGATCTAACCATTTGCAAGCATTGAAAGATGGGAACAAAGAACTCTAAACATGTGCATAAAAGATGGAGTTCTAACAATAGGACATAGTAACTATGCATGCAACATGAAAGGCTACAAACAAAGATCATGAATAACATGCATTGAAAAACGTTTGTTTGTTTCACATACAGAAAACATAGCATAGTGGCAATCAACTTGTTCCACATAGAGTAGCAAATAGATGCATAGGACACCTTCAAAGTTCACAAGGGTGACTAGAAACAAATAGCACAAGAATAAGTAATATCACAATATGCATCAATTAATAAGCTTTGGAATGCTGCACACAGAATTACAACTATGCTCTCTTAATGGTGCCTAAAGCTAGAATATGGAGACTCAAATAATGGTGGAAGAAAGGCCTTTTTTTGTAAAGGAGGCAGGGATTTCAAGGTTCAAAAAGATCTTCCAAAAATTATGGTACTTGTTAGCTTTCAGCCCTCATTTCCCCTATCATAAGCATCTTGAAGTGGTTAAGCTTAAAGTGGCAAAGCTGGAGTATATGCTTGACGAAGTATAAGTTGGCAATCTCAAGTCCCTTGAATATGAGGGCCACACCTCATGCATACTCAACTTTGGGTCCAGGTAAGTTCTTGTCATTCTAAGTATTTGCATATCATTGAGAACCGCCAATGGGGTACCCCTTGCACATGGTACAGGAGCTTTCCCATGACCAAAATGACAACGCAAGTTGACAATGAGCATCTTTGCAATCTTCTTATGTACCATGGGAATATGGTGCTTTTTTCTCTCTTTCCTATTTTCTCAATGTGTCTCTTTTTTTATAAGAAGAATGCTTCATAGATGTCACTATGGTGATGCTGCAAGTTTCCACCATGATTAGGCCTGGCTTAGGCCAACGGCCCAGGCGTTTCTCTAACATAGGATACAAACTCCATGGACTTACAAGTTCCCTCTTTATTTCACACCGGTGACATCCATAGACAAAAGAACATGATATCAACTGAGTACAAAGTAAAAGTGCAATGTTGAAAACGTTCCTCGTGATAGCACGGTTCTACTAATTCCAACTTATAAGTGCAAGCATATACAACGAAGTTGTCACAATGGTTCAAGTTTATTAGGGGCAAAGAATATAAAGTGTGCCATCAAGTTCCTGAGGGCTTTAATCACTAAGTTTATACATAACAAAATAGTTTTTAATTGGAAGATAGATGAAAACAAGAATATAATTGGAATGGTGTAACACACCATGCATAGGAGTTTATAGTGGACACTTTGGAATAACTTGGTTTCTTGGGAGTTGGAAGCATGAGTAGATCTTCCTCATACAAGTGAGGCTAGCAAAAGACTGGGAGCAACCAACTAAGAGAGCAATAATGGCCATAATCATGCAGAGCAACAAAACATTACTAATCAAAGCATAGAGTGGTACTACAAGTCAAGAACTAAATGATCATGGGGGTTATGGTGACTTGTTAATAGTCATAACATGGTGTGAGCATGTGCCAAGTCAACCCAAGCAAAGCATCAAAGGAGAATACCACAATACTATGCTTTTGCATGCTAAAACAACGCATAATTTCTTCAAGGCACACTAAGCAAGCCCAATTGTTTGGAACAAGACATGCTACAGCAATAATCACTAATCATAAGGTCAAAACAACACCTAGCATGTCATGCTAAAGTCTAAGTCACAATCAATGTAAGCTCCTTTTTGTACCACTTAAGCATGAAGCTTTCTACTCTTTTCTAACACCAATCAACTTATTTGAAACAACTCACAAAGATAATAATCAATAAATATCAGTGAGCTTGTCTCACAAATCCACAAATAAGAACTAAAAAGTTCTAAGCTAAAAGCTCAAGAAAACTAAGGCTAAACACAATGCTAGCAAAAGAGAACACTCACAGAACAATAAGAGTGAAAACTAGAGTGTTCTAGGCAATGAAAACAGAGTGTGTCTCTCTCCAAAAAGGTGTATTGTGATCAACCGACTTTATTCAAGCAAACTAAGAAAACAAAACCAAAAATAAAAACTAAGATGCTCCAAGAACAACACAACAATGCATGAAACAATAAAAACGAAGTGTCTAGAAAGACCTGAGAATTTTATTGATGAAGAAGGGGATGCCTTGGGCATTCCCAAGCTTTGACGCTTGTACCTCTTGGATATTTCTTGGGGTGACACCATGGTGGAATCCCCAAGCTTGAGCTTTTGTCCATTCTTATCTCATTACATCATTCTTTCTCTACACCTGAAAATTTTCCTTCATACAAAACTTTACACAATCTTCATTAGCAACATTAGTGTATTCAAAAGATATTAGACCTATGGCAAAGCTTTGGAAGAGCAAGACTTTTCACTAAAAACACAAGCTACTGTAGTAACTCCTTCGAAAAGCTCAATTCCCCAAAAGAGAACTCAAAAAGGAATCAATAAGAAGCAAATGCAAATAATGGCAGAAATCTGTCAAAACAGACTAGCAGGTAGAAACCAATTTTTTAGAAAATCTTCTGTTGCTCAAATAAAAAAGTGTTAAACTAAAGAAAGTTATCTAACATACTGGGGGATTCATTCGTAAATTTTCAGCTCAATCCGACTTAGAGAGACTCCACACGAATTTTTATGATGGAGGACAGAAATCTTTTTGGGGACAGCAACTCTCCAAATCTTACTTCCCTCTCATTAGAGGTCATTCTTGGCACAAAAAGCAAACAAAAAGGATAAGGAGAGGTCATTACAGAAGTAATAACTTCCAAGACTCAAGAAAACTCTTGGGTTATCTCCCAACAAGTACTTTTCTTTAATGCCTTTAAGTTAGGCATGATAGTTTCAAAGATGCTCACATAGGAAATATGAATTGATTTAAAAGAGAGCATATAGAAGCAAATTCAAAGAACATTTAAGTCTAACCCACTTCCTATGCATAGGAATATTGTAAAGAAACAAGTCATGAAAGCATAAAGAAACAAGCATAGGAAAGCAAAACAAGTGCAACTTCAATATTTTCAACATAAAGAGGGGAAACTTAATATTTTTGAGATACATAAAACCATGTTTCCCTCTCTCATAATAACTTTCAGTAGCATCATGAATAAAATTAACAATATAACTATCACATAAAACATTCTTATCATGAGCCACATGCATAAAATAATTATTACTCTCCACATAAGAATAGCCATTCTTATTAGTTGTAGTGGGAGCAAATTCAACAAAATAGCTATCATCGTTATTCTCATCACCGTAATCATCAAATATAGGAGGCATATTGTAATCACAATTAATTTCCTCCTCAATAGTAGGTGGACTGAAAATATCATATTCTTCATTGTAATCATCATATATTGGAGGTTTGGTATTATCATAAGCAATATAATAGCTATCTTCCAAAGCTGGGGAACTAAAAAGATCATTTTCATCAAAACTAGCTTCCCCAAGCTTAGAATTTTCCATAACATTAGCAATAATCACTAGTAGAAAACAGGATACTAGTCCCGGTCTGTAAGAGGCTTTAGTCCCGGATTGCAATCTGGGACTAACGTATCGGGACTAAAGGTTAGGCCTTTAGTCCCGGTTCTGTTACAAACCGGGACTAGATTTTCTCCACGTGGCCGCTCTGTGTGCGCTGGGCTGGATGATATTTAGTCCCGGTTCGTAACACGAACCGGGACTAAAGTTCTTCTGCCGCGGCAGCGTTTTGCACCAAACTGCTGCCGCGGCAGGAGGTGGGGTTTTAGGGTTTTAGAGTTTTCTTTTTTTGTGTTTGATTATTTTTCATTTTGTGTTTTTATATACATATTATTCTACGCTACTACATGCTGTATACATTGATGCATATATAATATAATTTTACTCACGATAACATAAATACATATAAATATATACACAACCGAGACTAGAGCTCGTCTAATTGATTTACACCAAGATCATCATTACAATAGATGCTGCCTTTTGTGTCTATCCACGATTACACGAAGGTCTATCTACGTTGTACTCTCCTTTTGAGTTTATGACGTCCCTGAGCAAAAATCCCGACAACTCCTCTTAAATTGCTAGTAGGCGTTCATGTGGTAGGAGCTTATCCCGCATCGCATCCAACTATATATAAAGAAGTAGATCATTATGAATGGAACTCAACAAAAACTACGGTATAGAATAAATTGCGAATATATTGTTTACGTACTTGAAGAAAGTCTGTGCCCTGCTCCATACACCCACGAATGAACTCACATACGTAATATCCATATAAATTAGTCCCCTGTGGCTGCGTCGCACACTTTTTGATCGAGAATATAATTCAATCAGATAATAATCAAGCATGATAATTGTAAGAATGATAATTGTAATATCCACATAAATTAGTCCCCTAGCTCTCGTACTACTTACGGGGACTGTACGAAAAGTGAGCTCCTCACGCCATTCACCCTGAACCTCCTTCGTGAACCTTTTCCAAACCCTGTCCGGCAAAAAAGAAATGAATGAGTTATTAATTAGTTTACATCTCAGAGAATGAACGAAAGAGACAGATATAGTGATTGAAATTACTTTTGGAGGCAATCAATTTTGCTGCGGTAGTCTTCCAACGGCTTCTTTAACGAGTCCGAGATTTCAACTTTTGCATGATCAACGTCAATGTTTAGAAGAATCCAGTGAAAGCTGCGCACGTTTATATACACTTAACATCGAGTAAACAAAAATTGAATGTGTACAAGACAGTAAGACTCTTACCCATAGTTGTAAGGAAATAGTATTTGTGTCTTGTAATGTTGCTCCATTAAAAACATTAGCAAGTTATCCTCCGTTTCCTCGAGGTTATTTATTAGCGTATGTCCATTAAATCTGTTTGGGTAAATGAACCCAATGCTGTAGATTGACTTTCTTCTACATTCTTGAATCTTCATTCTGCATATATAATAGCATACATAAGGATCTATAGTGCGGATAACGACAGGAAATGAATTGAACGAGCTGAGTTAGTGACTTAATTACTTACAGACAATATATACTGAGGAGGGACTTGTCGAGGGCGTCTAAGTTGAATAAATGAAATAGTTCACAAAGTTTAATGGAGATCTCGTCTGGACGGAAGTACTCCTCTCCAACTTTACATAGGAGAAATTGTCTCCCTTCCTTTGTGACTTTCAAGTACCATATATGCAACAGTCTCATATGTGTTGGCAGATCATCGAATACCTCATCACTGACCAGAGGCTCCCCGTAGACAAATTTTCGTGCTATTGGTCCCTTGGCGACATTATCTTCGCTGGCTAGAAGTGCTTCGACCGGCACGTTACACTCCTTGGCTAATTTAATAGCTAATTCCATATCTATTCCACCTTGTGTGGGCTGGGGTAACACCTTGAGCGGGGCAATGGATTGTTTTGCCTGTTTGCCGAGCTGGGCAACTTCTTTTGATTTTCTCCCACTTGCAGTACTGCTTGATGACTTCTCTTTTAGTGTCTTCGTAAGACAGCGTGTATAGTCATCTTTCCTATTTAACACATGTTGGGGTGGTTGCTGAAGGAATGACTTGAAGTGCTTCTTGACTTTTGGATCAACTAGCACCTGTGGCTCGGGTTGTTTTGGTGCAAAATGGGCCTTCACTTCGGCCCGGGAGATCACCGCGCTTTCCTCATCCGCCCGGTGATAAGCTAACTTGGGAGGAGACAGCGGTACTCTTGGGAGGGGATCTTGTCGTTTTCGGCGTCGGGTCTCCCTCGACGTAGCGGTGTTATTCTTCTGCTTTCTTCCCTTTGATTCAGTGGGCGGAGGCGGAGGCGCCGGCGATGGAGATGCAGTCGTGCTGCGATCCCTCTCAGGAAGGGGTGGACTATTGTTTCTTGGTGGAGACGGTGGACTCGGAGGTGATGGTGTCCTTGGAGGTGATGGATTGCTTCTCGGAGGAGAAGATTTCCTTGGCGCCCAGCCTGGAAACACGATGTGTTGTTTTTTCCAAAGAATGATCCCACCCTCCACTTCTCCAAGTGTTTTCTCCCCTTCGCCTGCAGGGATGTCAAGCTCAAGTGATCGACATGTCAGTTCAACTTCATCCACACCGACACGAGCATAGCCAGCTGGAATCTGACTTCCATGGTAGGTCGCTTCCGGTGGACAAGGTAAAGCAAAGCCGAGCGCCACCTTCATAGAAATGTTCTTCAATGTGACATGTAGCTTACAAGCTGTCCTTGCCTCGACTTCATCCACGGGGTAGCGAACCATCGTTGCACCGGCCGTATCATCTATCACCGGTGCATTATTGTCCATTAGCATTGGATTATTAGCTTGTACCTCCGTGGAAGCCACGTTGCTTCTCCGCTGAGATGGGCCCACCGGACTGTCTAACGCAGGATATTGCTGTCGGGCCAGTACTCTAAGTTCATTAATCTGCTCCTACTGCAGCTTGAACATGGCTTGAAATTCCTCGTTCCTTTTTTCAACCGCCTCCAACCGCGCTGCCTCCTCCGCCTTCTGCCGGTTCGTTTTTCTGGATCGGCTTCTATAAGTGTTGATGTCAGCGGGAAACCCTATCTTCCATGGAACATATGGGCCAAAGCCTCGTGTTCGTCCGACTTTTTCAGGATTCCCGAGGGCATATGTCAGCTCATCGTTCTCTCTGTCGGGAATGAACTTTCCATCTTTTCTCAGTCGTATCACTTTAACAAGTTCATCTTTGGGTTTAGTAATGGCCTCCTTTGTAACAATAATCTCCCCGGTTTCAGTGTCATACGACCCCCCATGCCCAAGGAGCCAATTTTTTGACCTCACGGGCCACTGATTTGTAGCTGGCGTGACCCCTTTTTTACGCATTTCTTCCTCGGTTTTTTCCCACTTCGGCGCGACCGTCTTGTAGCCACATGTCCCCATAGTATGGTGATATTTCTTTTTGGCCGCATTTAGCTTATTATTTTCTGACTTGGCCGTAGCTGCTTCTGATTCCTTGTATTTCACAAATGGGGTCCAGTTATCCCGCTGCTTCTCTAGCGGGCCAGTGAATGGCGGAGTCAGCCCCTTCTTGGCAAAGTTGTTCTACAATCTTTTCTTCCAGTCCTTGAACTGTCCGCCCATCTTCTTAAGGGCCCACTTTCTGACTTGCAACCTCAATGCCTCAGTGAGTTCATGAGTGTCCAATTCAGGCAGAGAGAAGTGTGCCATGAGTGAATTCCAAAGACCGTCTTTGGCTCTGTCATCGACAAAAGTTTCTCCAACTCGATCACTTTTCTTTCCTGGCTTATTCCACTTCTGAGTAGTGATCGGGATGGCGTCCCTGACTATCGCTCCGCATTGGTATACAAATACACTTGTGGCCTCTTTCGGCTCCAAAGGTTCGCCGAACTGAGACACTAGATCAATGGTGAAACGCATACCATCGGCCAAATTTTTGGTCGGGCCTCGTTTCCTTTCAGTAGATTCGCCCGATGCGGAGGTCTAAGAGAAGAAATAGTCGTTAGTACATATATATATATGAATCAACTATTTCATCTACTAGCTCGTGATCAGCAGAGGCTTTATATACCTCACCGATCTTTGCTATGGTGGTGTCTCCACCGTCAGTTCCATCGTCGTCTCCACCAAAGAATTCGTCATAGTCGTCTCTTCCGTCGGCTTCATCCAAGTTGAGGTATTGGGAGCCATCATCATCTCCATCATCGTCTGCTCCATCATAATGGTAACCTCCTGTATCCTCATCTATCATGTTGTACATGATGTGCTCTTCGTTGTCTCTACCGTCCATAACTTAACTAATACAGAAGAAAGATAAAACCATTTTGCTTAATGCGATAAAATAAAGTAAGATAAAGTAATCCAGCTTAAACAATGCGATAAAGAAAGATAAAGTACTAGTTAAACAATAATACATCTCGAATAATCCAGCTAGTACAACAATAAAGTACCAATTAAACAACAATACAACCCTATTACACATCTAGATAGCTCAGCGAAGACGTCGAGCCCCGGCTACTGAGCCGCGGCAGGTCTGCACCCAAAGTGTAGGAACCATCACCGGAGAATATCTCGGGTAAGGTGCCTGAAGAAGCTGCCAGGTATTGGCGTCCCGGACTCCTAAAATGTGAATGTAGCGCCGGACGTGCTCGTCCTCCTCCCTGACACGACGCTATACCACCTCTTCGGGGGCCGGCTCCCTCTGCATCACACCTGGACCACTCGGCCGCCACCACAGAAGATCCGGGTCGACGACGACACCCGGATTCCTCACGAGACGACGTCCCCCGGCTGGTAGCACCTCCCAGTGCCAGCCCGGCGGAGCCCAGCCCCGTGGATGCCCGGTGACACTGTCTAGTACCGCTCCGGGGGTCACGCCGAGCGAACGAGTATGAGGAATCGGCATTCCTAAACACTAAATTAAACCTATATATTTTAAACATGATGAAAATAAATAGTATCAACTAAAATAAACTATATTACACTAAAATAAATAGTATCAACTAAAATCCTAAAATTCACTAACTAAGAAAAATTCACTAACTAAAATAAACTATATTACACTAACTCAAAATAAAATATATTAAACACTAACTAAAATATCTAAGAAAAAAATACACTAAACTTACTAAGTAATTAACCCTAAAATAACCCTAACTAATTAACCCTAAAATACACTAACAAAATTATATACACTAACTAATTAACACTAACAAAATAACTAACAAAATTAACACTAATTAACACTACTAATTAACTAGAGCTTAATTACCTTGGGGAGGGGCGGCTCCAGAGGTGGTTGACGGTGCGGGCGGCGCGGTGGGCTCCGGTGAGGGACGGCGCCGGGCGGTCGGTGACGTGCCGGGGAAGGGGCAGTCGGCGGCGTGCCGGGGAAGAAGGGGCAGCGCCGGAGCGGGGACGGCACGGGTCGGGCGCGGGCGACACGGGCGGCGCACGGGCGCGAGCGGCGCGGGGGAGGCACGGGCACGGGCGCGGGCGGCACGGTGGTTGACAGCGCAGCGGCGTGGTGGCTCTGCGCGAGGAGGAAGACGGCGGCGCGGCGGTCTGTGTGCTCGGATTCGTGCACCGAACCGGGGCGCACGGGGTGGGTATTTATACCCACCCCCTTTAGCCCTGGTTGGTAGACCGGGGCTAAAGGGGTGCGGGGCTGCACGCAAAACCCTTTAGCCCCGGTTTGTAAGGTCCTTTTTAAAAGCTTTTTCAAAACCTTTTTAAAACTAATTATTATACGCCTCTTTAAAACCTTTTTAAAAACAAAAAACCTTTTTCAAAACCTTTTTTAAAACTTTTTTTAAAACTTTTTTCAAAAACATTTTTTAAAACCTTGTTTAAAAACCTTTTCTCAAAACCTTTTTTAAAAACCTTTTTTAAAACCTTTTTTTAAAACATTTTTGAAAACATGCATTGGATCTCTGAAAAAACGACATATTGTGAGTCTAAAAATGATTTTTTCAAAAAATCACGGACGTTAGATCATGTACCTGTAGTTCAAACCGGACCCACTTCCGACCGATTCGGCAGACATTTGTCTTTTTCACCCGGGAAGGACAGAAAGGTTTGAGATTCCCCGGTTGGGATATAGTTCACGTAACGTGGTCTACTATTTTAGAAAAATGGGATGGTAGCATTCTGTAACTGCATTTTGGTGGCTGCTTCACAAAACGACCCGTCTTTTTGCGCTCGGAAAATGGAAAATGTCTTTTCCGAGCGACGAAAAGGAAAACTTCCTCCTGCAACATTGTTCTACATCCCAATATACACATACATGCATAATATGGGCACCGTATCACAAACTATGCCACGATTCAACACATAACATACGTCCCTTGGACCGAAAGCCATGAAACCTCGAACATGATAGGTCATTTTGTGAAGGTTTTTTGGAGACATAATCAGTATACCAAGTTTGATATTTTTCCTTGCAACTATGTCACATAATATCACACCACACAAAGGATTTACATTGTTCGGACCTTTTTTGAATTTTTTATGCCCGTTTTGAATTTTTTGCCGTTTCGAACTTAGGTCAAAACGGCGTGCGTGAAGATAGGGGATGAGAATGTTAGAACTTGCATTGGATCTCTGAAAAACGACATATTGTGAGTCTAAAAATGATTTTTTCAAAAAATCACGGAAGTTAGATCATGTACCTGTAGTTCAAACCGGACCCACTTCCTACCGATTCGGCAGACATTTGTCTTTTTCACCCGGGAAGGACAGAAAGGTTTGAGATCCCCCGGTTGGGATATAGTTCACGTAACGTGGTCTACTATTTTAGAAAAATGGGATGGTAGCATTCTGTAACTGCATTTTGGTGGCTGCTTCACAAAACGACCCGTCTTTTTGCGCTCGGAAAATGGAAAATGGCTTTTCCGAGCGACGAAAAGGAAAACTTCCTCCTGCAACATTGTTCTACATCCCAATATACACATGCATGCACAATATGGGTATCGTATCACAAACTATGCCGCGATTCAACACATAACATCCGTCTCTTGGACCGAAAGCCATGAAACCTCGAACATGATAGGTCATTTTGTGAAGGTTTTTTGGAGACATAATCAGTATACCAAGTTTGATATTTTGTCTTTTTCACCCGGGAAGGACAGAAAGGTTGTAGCCACTAACGGGACTAAAGATATTTCCCGCCATATCCCACCGCTTCCTGCCATGTTTTCCCGCCCTTTCCCTCTGAACGGTGCTTTTAGTCCCGGTTGTAGCCACTAACCAGGACTAAATACATTTCTCGCCATATCACCGCTTCCCGCCATGTTTTCCCGCCCTTTCCCTCTGAACGGTGCTTTTAGTCCCGGTTGTAGCCACTAACCGGGACTAAAGATATTTCCCGCCATATCCCACCGCTTCCCGCCATGTTTTCCCGCCCTTTCCCTCTGAATGGTGCTTTTAGTCCCGTTTGTAGCCACTAACCAGGACTAAAGATATTTCCTGCCATATCCCACCATTTCCCGCCATGTTTTCCAGCACTTTCCATATATATATATATAGTCCGACCATGCCATGGCTATCCATACATCCGCACCTTCCTCTCTCACAACTATGGACAGTGCCTATTGGGCCATTCTGACCCTCGAGGAGAACCAGGCGTTGTGGTCCTCCAACTACCCTTGCCCGCCGGGCTACCGGCCGGCCACCGGCTGGATGCTGAGCGCGGGAGGGGTTATGTCCCTCCTGTGCCTCAAGGCTCCGCCAGACAGGCGGCCATCATGAACCACTTCTACCACGAGCTCACGCCGGAGCAGCGGATGGATCCCCAGTGGGATCCCGACAACTATCACTCCTGGAATGCCTTCTTTGCTAACTAACGAGAAAGGGAGCTCGCCAGGTACGAGGGTGATGGCCCGCCCCCGGTGAACCACAATGAAGCCGGTCGGCGTCTGTGGTGGGCGAACCGTACTATCATCGGCGTGATGTGCTACATCGCCGGGGGAGACCATCCTCGCCTGCGGTGCCCACAAGTCTACCCGCCACAGAGCCACAAGAAGTCCCCTCCCCCGCCCGGCGGTAGCGGCATCGTCTTCTAGGATACTCCTCCCTCGCCCGCCGTGAATCCGAGGTCGGAGTGGAAGGTGCCCCCGGTATATGCCATGGCTGGGCTGAGGATCTCTGGAGTGGCAGGTGACGATGACGATGATGATGACGATGACGAAGAAGACCCTGAAGCTGTGTACTATAGAACTAGGCATGATTATGACTAAAGGGGGTGGCTTTAGTCCTCAGTGTTATCTAGTCCCGGTTTGTCCCGGTTTTTAATATTAATAAATGTCTAAGTGTTACCTAGTCTACAGTTTTGGTACCTGCCTACAACAATCTCAGAAATTCCTTTATTAACCATGGAGCATCTTCCTTTAATAAATAAAAAATAGGATTAATTCACAAAAGGTTTAATACATTACATCACCAACATCCACATCTAGTGTTTTGGTTCTCTTCTTGTCCGTAACCATGGAGCATCTTCCTTATTTAGCGATATGCTTGGGTCAGTTTTCACTTTGAATGGCGGAATTTCATGAAATTTGTCATAATCTTCTGACATGTCTATCATGTCCTCAACTCCCACCATGTTTCTTTTTCCTGAAAGAACTATGTGGCGCTTTGGCTCATCGTATGCTATTATATTCTTTTGCTTATCTTTCCTTTTTCTCGGTCTAGTAGAAATTTCCTTCAAATAGAAAACTTGAGCCACATCATTGGCAATGACGAATGGTTCGTCTCCGTACGCAAGATTATTGAGATCCACTGTTGTCATTCCATATAGCTGGTCGACCGTTACCCCACCTCCTGTCATCTTGACCCATTTGCATCGAAACAATGGGACCTTGAAATTAGGACCATAGTCAAGTTCCCATATGTCCTCTATGTAACCATAATATGTGTCCTTTTTCCCATTCTTGTCCGTTGCATCAAATCGGACACCACCGTTTTGGTTGGTGCTCCTTTTATCTTGGGCGTGCGTGTAAAATATATTCCCATTGATCTCGTAACCTTGGAAAGTAAATATAGTTGAAGATGGAGACCGGGCCAACAAGTACAACTGATCTCCAATAGTGGTGTCATTCATGAGATGTGTCTGCAACCAACCGCCGAAAGTCTTCACGTGTTCATCTCTAATCAACCTGTCAGACTGCCCCGGGTAGTTCGAGCGTACAATATTCTTGTGTACCTCGATATATGGAGCCACCAAGGTGGAACTTTGCAGAATTGTATAGTGTGCTTTAGTGAAATAATGTGCATCCATACATATCTTTGCTTTCTTTCCTAGCGTGCCTTTTCCACTAAGTCTCCCTTCATGCCGTGATTCAGGTACACCGATCGGCTTAAGGTCAGGAATAAAGTCAACACAAAACTCAATGACCTCCTCTGTTCCATATCCCTTGGAGATGCTTACTTCTGGCCTCGTACGGTTATGGACATATTTCTTTAAGACTCCCATGAATCTCTCAAAGGGGAATATATTGTGTAGAAATACAGGACCGAGAATGGTAATCTCTTCGACTAGGTGAACTAGAAGGTGCGTCATTATGTTGAAGAAGGATGGTGGGAACACCAACTCAAAACTGACAAGACACTAGACCACATCTTTCTGTAACCCTGGTAGACTTTATGGATCGATTACCTTCTGAGAAATTGCATTGAGGAACGAACATAGCTTCACAATGGGTACTCTAACATTTTCCGGCAGAAGCCCCCTCAAAGCAACCGGAAGCAACTGCGTCATAAGCATGTGGCAGTCATGAGACTTCAGGTTCTGGAATTTTTTCTCTACCATATTTATTATTCCCTTTATATTGGACAAGAAGCCAGAAGGAACCTTGATACTACTCAGGCATTCCAAAAATATTTCCTTCTCTTCCTTGGTAAGAGCGTAGCTGGCAGTACCTTGAAACAACTCTGGATGCATGCCTTCTCGGTCTTTCATACGTTGTTGGTCCTGTCGTGCTTCTGATGTATCTTTATTCTTTTCATACACGCCCAAGAAGCCTAGCAGTATCATGCAAACATTCTTCGTCAGGTGCATCACGTCGATTGCAGAGCGGACCTCTAAGACTTTCCAATAGGGTAGCTCCCAAAATATAGATTTCTTCTTCCACATGGGTGCGTGTCCGCCAGCGTCCTTCGGAACGGACTGTCCGCCAGGACCCTTTCCAAATATTACTTTTAAATCCTTCACCATATCAAATACAGCATCACCAGTACAACGGACATGCTTACTCCGGTGATCTGCTTCACCATTGAAATGCTTGCCTTTCCTTCTTAGGGAATGCGTGGGCGGAAGAAAACGACGATTCCCTAGGTACACATTCTTCTTGCACTTATCCAAATAAATACTTTCAGTGTCATCTAAACATTGTGTGCATGCATTGTATCCCTTGTTTGTCTGTCCTGAGATGTTACTAAGAGCAGGCCAATCATTGATGGTTACGAACAACAATGCCCGTAGGTTAAATTCCTCACGTTTGTGCTCATCCCACACACGTACACCTTGTCCGTGCCATAGCTATAAAAGTTCTTCAACTAATGGCCTTAGGTATACATCAATGTCGTTGTCGGGTTGCTTCGGGCCTTGGATGAACACTGGCATCATAATGAACTTCCGCTTCATGCACAACCAAGGAGGAAGGTTATACATACACAAAGTCACAGGCCATGTGCTATGACTGCAGCTCTGCTCCCCAAAGGGATTCATGCCATCCGTACTTAGACCAAACCATAAGTTTCTCGCGTCACCTGCAAAGTCCGGGTACTTTCTCTCAATTTTTCTCCACTGCGACCCATCAGCGGGGTGTCTCAACATCTCGTCTTTCTTACGGTCTTCTTTGTGCCATCGCAACAATTTGGCATGCTCTTCGTTTCTGAACAAACGTTTCAGCCGTGGTATTATAGGAGCATACCACATCACCTTGGCGGGAACCCTCTTCCTCGTGCGCACCCCTCAACATCACCAGGGTCATCTCGTCGGATTCTTATACCGCAATGCAGTGCATACCGGGCATGCATCCAAATTCTCGTACTGCTCACCGCGATAGAGGATGCAGTCATTAATGCATGCATGTATCTTCTGTACCTCTAATCCTAGAGGGAAGACAACCTTCTTTGCTTCGTAAGTACTGGTGGGCAGTTCGTTATCCTTTGGAAGCAGCTTCTTCATTATCTTCAACAACTTTTCAAATCCCTTGTCAGGCACACCGACATCTGCCTTCCATTTCAGCAATTCCAGTGTGGTGCCTAGCTTTTTGTGGCCATCTTCGCAATTGGGGTACAACAATTTGTTGTGATCATCTAACATCTGCTCAAATTTCAACCTCTCCCTTTTGCTATCACATTCTCCCTTTGCATCAGCAATGGCCCGACCAAGATCATCATCTGGCTCATATGATGCACGTTCTTCTGCTTCTTCTTCATCATTGTCTTCCATTGTAGTACCACCGTATTCAGGGGACATAGGATAGCTGTCATCATTCTCTTCATCTTCGTTGTCTTCCATCATAACCCCTCTTTCTCTGTGCTTGGTCCAACAATTATAGCCAGACATGAAACCGAACCGAAACAAGTGGCCATGAAGGACTCTTGAGGAAGAGTATTCCTTTGATTCCGACACTCACCACATGGACAACAGATAAAACCATTCCGCTTGTTTGCCTCTGCCACAACGAGAAAAGAATGCACGCCTTTAATGAACTCGTCAGAGATTCGGTCAGCGTACATCCATTGCCGTATCATCTGCATTTTATAAGTTCATCAAACAAAATCATGATGCTAAGAGTAGTACTAGTCTAAAAATAAAATAACACATCATATACATCAAACAAGCACTGATTTAAAAAACTTTCTACTATATCTTTAGTCCCGGTTGGACACACCAACCGGGACTAAAGGGGTTGCGGTAGGCTGGGGCCGACATGAGCCCTTTTAGTCCCGAATGGTGTCTCCAATCGGGACTAAAAGTGGGTGACGACACTATATGTCATGAGTGGACACTATGCCAGTGAGTGGCAACACTGTTTCAGTGGGTGGCAACAATATGACAGGGGTGAGTGTCGACATTATGTCATGAGTGTTGACACTATGTTGTGCTGCTTAATCTATAAATAGGCTTCCTTGTGAACTATCAACTACAAGGAAGATCGTGTGCGAGACCAGGGACACCACTACGGTGGAGCTTCTCGAAGATGTCTTAGGACCTCGTCCTCAGACATCTTCGAGGAGCTCGCCGTAGAGGCACTCCCTAATATGTGAAATTAGTTAGCTCCACCAGCATACTAATTTAGCTAGAAAAGATATGAACTGAAAGATGGTGTGCGAGAGCAGGGACACCACTATGGCAGAGCTTCTCGAAGATGTCTTAGGATGCCTCGTCCTCAGACATCTTCGAGGAGCTCGCCATAGAGGCACTCCCTAATTTAATTTGGTAGCTCCTTGGCGTGTTCGTGTTTTTGTTCTTAATTTCTTGCTTAACTGGCCGATGATTAACTAAAATTCTAGGGCGCCACTATATATATGTGTGTCTTCATAGTTTTGGTACTTATTTTTGTTTCAATGGATTTTGTGACGACAGGTAGAAGAAAGAAGAATATTTTGTTGCTCGACGGTGACATGATGCACTGTGAACCGACCGGATTTCAAGACAACGTGTCAAACCAAGATATGTATATAGGATGAACTCATGTATCTATGTGATTCGATGAATCAAATGAATTTCGAGAACTATATGTGCCAAATTAACCAGATATATAGAGATATAACCCACACAAAATCTATCCATTTCTAGAGCATGAAATGAGCTAAAACAAGCAATGAGAGATGAAATGATGAAGTTGCTAACCTCTTAGGACCCTTGATAGATGTGGAGCCAAAAAATCTTCACAAATCTTGAGAAAAATGGGTAAGAACTCGAGATTGAGGGGAGAAATTTGAGAGGGATGATTGTGTGAGCTTAAAATGGCTCTGGCTGGGAAGGGGAAGAAGATATAGTCGGGGACTTTAGTACCGGTTTGAGAAACAAACCGGGGCTAAAGGTCCATGCATCTGCTCTTTTCCAGCGCCAGACCCTTTAGCTCCGGTTTGTTAAACAAACCGGGGCTAAAGTTCCCATATGAACCGGGGCTAATGTCTTCTAGTCCCTGCGGCCGTTTCTAGCCGTTGGGACCAGGGCACCGGGACTAATGCTCTGGACCAAAGGTCCGATTTCTACTAGTGAATGGTGTCCAAAGAATTCATACTAATAACATTGCTATTAGCATGCAAATAAAGTTCCAGACACTATAGATCTCTCTAATTTTGTTGTTGTTTTCCATTAAGCCTAACTAGTGAAAACAAGAAACAAAAAGACAAATTGCATAATCTAAAGGAAATAACTTCGAGCACTCACACCGGAGGATGTGAGTACCTTTTACCTTACCTCCCCAACAACGGCGCTAGAAAAGAGCTTGATGTCTACGCACTTCTATTCTTGTAGACAGTTGTTGGGCCTCCAAGTGTAGAGGTTTGTAGAACAGGAGCAAGTTTCCTTTAAGTGGATTACCCAAGGTTTATCGAACTCAGGGAGGAAGTGGTCAAAGGTATTCCCTCTCAAGAAACCCTGCAATCAAGATACAAGAAGTCTCTTGTGTCCCCAACACACCCAATACACTTGTAGGTGTATAGGTGTACTAGTTCGGCGAAGAGATAGTGAAATACAAGTGGTAACGGTGCCAGAAAATAGCTTCTGACTTGTTGTTAACGTGGGGTAATGGTGCCAGAAAAGAGCTGATGGCGTGGAGGAAATTTAAAAGCCCAAAACCTCCCCGGCAAACTGAACAAAGATGGAAGCAACCAAACATGCAACAAATCTAGTAGCAAACGATGTTTCAATGTTTAGAAACAAGGCCTAGGGATCATACTTTCACTAGTGAACACTCTCTCATATAAATATCCTCTCTTCATGATACTACTCTTAACTACTCTCCGATTGGACACTCTAATCCATGGTAGGGCCTTCCCCAATCTAGATAACCCCACACTATCACCTTGAGCGCTAGATGGTTCCAACAAACACCACAATTTCATAGAGACATCCAACTCCAAATATAACTCATAACAAATATTCAATCTAGCCAAAGTGTCACACACAGTATGCACGATGTCACTTTCACACACGTGGGGAAAAGCATAGATCTATTAAAGCACAAAGAGTATTTATGTAGACTCAAACCTAAGTGCCACCATGGCGTGCACGCTGTCACTTTCACACACATGGGGAGAGCAGAGATCTATTGAAGCACTTGAGTAGCAAGGTAGATCTACTTGATTACAAAGCTCATGACCATAAGATCATGCATAGAGAGAGAGATGAACACATAGCTACCGGTAGAGCCCTTAGCCCTGAGGAAGAACTACTCCCTCCTCATCATGGGAATCAGCAACGGTGAAGAAGATGGCGGTGGATATCGATGGAGATGGCTCCGGGGGCACTTCCTCGTCCCGGCAGGGTGCCGGAACAGAGACTTTCTATCCCCCGAATCTCCCCTTCGGTGGCGGCAGTGCTACAGAGGTTTTCGTGGCTTTCTGATGGATGCCCTAGGGTTTTTGGGTCGGAGGATTCTTAGAGGCGCAGGAATCAAGGTCGGTGGGGTCCAGGGGGCCCACACCCCCTCCAGGCGCCTCTAGGGCTTGCCCGCGCCTAGGAGGATGCGGCCACCCTGTGGCCCCCCTCCGGCTCTGCTTCGTGGTTCCGTGTTGCTCCTTGAAAAATAATAACTTTGGCTTTTGTCCCATCCAATTCCGAGAATATTGATTTTCTGCCTTTCTGGAACCAAAAACAGAAGAAAGCAGGCAACTGGCACTATGGCAACTTGTTAATAAGTTAGTTCCAAAAAAGATATAAAAACACCTCAAAGTATAGACAAATCAAAGCAAAGTAGATACAAAACAAGCATGGAGCATCAAAAATTATAGATACATTTTCGACGTATCAAGATGCTAAACGTTTGAAATCGAATGATAATTCTACATACATGTGGCACTGTCGCCTTGGTCTCGATTCTGATGGAGTTCTTGAATCACTTGATTTCGAATCACTTGGAAGATGCGAACCATGTCTAATGGGAAAAATGACTAAGACTCCATTCTCTTGTATAATGGAGCGAGCTATGGACTTATTGAAAATCATACATACCGATGTGTGTGGCCCAATGAGTGTGGCATCACGTGGTGGTTATTGTTACGTTCTTACTTTCATGGATGACTTGAGTAGATATGGGTATATCTATTTCATGAAACATAAGTCTGAAACTTTCGAGAAGTTTAAGGAATTTCAAAGTGAAGTAGAGAATCAACGTAACAAGAAGATTAAATTTCTATGATCTGATCGTGGAGGTGAATATATACGTTACGAGTTTGGCGAGCATTTGAAGAAATGCATAATACTTTCACAATTTACACCGTCGGGAACACCACAACGTAATGGTGTGTCCGAACGTCGTAATCGAACTCTCTTAGATATGGTTCGTTCTATGATGTCTCTTACTGATTTACCGTTATCATTTTGGGGTTATGCATTACAAACATCTGCATTCACTTTAAATAGGGCACCATCTAAATCCGTTGAAACGACACCGTATGAATTGTGGTTTGGTAGGAAACCTAAATTGTCATTCCTTAACGTTTGGGGTTGCGAAGCTTATGTAAAGAAGTTACAGCCCGATAAGCTTGAACCCAAAGCATAAAAATGCGTCTTCATAGGATACCCGAAGGAAACTATTGGGTATAACTTCTATCATAGATCCGAAGGCAAAATGTTCATTGCCAAGAATGGATCCTTCTCAAGAAGGAGTTTCTCTCGAAAGAAGTGACTGGAAGGAAAGTAGAACTCGACGAGGTTGTTGAACCTTCTCTCAGATTTGAGAGTAGCATAACACCAAAAGATGTTCCTGTCGATCCTGCACCAATAAGAGAGGAAGCTAATGATAATGATCATGAAACTTTGAATGAAGTTACTACTAAACCTCGCAGGTCAACAAGGACTCGTACCACTCCTGATTGGTATGATCCCGTTATGAGTGTCATGTTGGTGGACAACACCGACGACCCTACGATATATGAGGAAGTGATGATGAGCCCAGATTCCATCAAATGGCAAGAATCCATGAAATCCAAGATTGGATCCATGTACGAAAACCAAGTATGGACTTTGATGGACTTACCGGATGGCTGTCAAGAAGAAATGGATTTTCAAGAGGAAAACAAATGTTGATGGTAATGTAACCGTCTATAAAGCTCGAATTGTCACAAAAGGTTTCCAACAAATTCAAGGAGTTGACTACGATGAGACTTTCTCACCTGTAGCGAAGCTAAAGTCTGTGAGGATTTTGTTAGCAATCGCTGCATATTACGATTATGAGATATGGCAGATGGATGTCAAAACGGTGTTCCTCAATGGAGACATTGATGAAGAGTTGTATATGGTACAACCCATAGGTTTTGTCGATCATAAAGATGCTAACAAGGTATGCAAAGTGATCCATTTATGAATTGAAGCAAGCATCCCGAAGTTGGAATCAACGTTTTGATAAGGTAATCAAAAGCTTTGGATTTATACAAACTTATGGAGAAGCTTGTATTTACAAGAAAGTGAGTGGGAGCTCTGTAGCATTCCTAGTACTATATGTGGATGATATATTGTTGATTGGGAATGATATAGAACTTCTTAAAAGCGTCAAATATTATTTGAATAATAGTTTTTAAATGAAGGATCTTAGCGAAGCTGCTTACATATTAGGCATAAAGATTTATAGAGATAGATCAAGACGCTTAATAGCGCTTTCGCAAAGTATATATTTGGACAAGGTTCTAAAGAGGTTTGGAATGGAAGATAGCAAGAAAGGGTTCTTGCCCATGTTGCCCAATACAACCTTGAGTAAGACTCAAAGTCCCGCTGTGGCAGAAGATAGAGAGAAGATGAACAAAACTCCCTATGCATCAGCCGTAGGATCTACCATGTATGCCATGCCATGTACAAGACCGGATATTGCATATGCTATTAGTTTAACTAGCAGATATCAAAGTGATCTAGGAGTAGATCACTGGATAGCGGTCAAAAATATCCTAAAGTACTTGAGAAGGACTAAGGATATGGTTCTTTCTTATGGAGGTGATGAACAAATTGTTGTAAACGGTTACACCGATGCTAGTTGGAACACCGATCCGGATGATTCTAAATCACAATATGGATACGTATTTACTTTGAATGGTGCAACCGTGAGCTAGAGGAGTGCTAAGCAAAGCATTGTGGCGAGATCTTCAACTGAATCGGAATACATAGCTGCTTCAAAGGCTTCACAAGAGGCGATATGGATGAAGGAGTTCATTATAGAGCTTGGTGTGGTTCCTAGTGCGTCAGACCCAATGGCCATATACTATGAAAACATGGGTGCCATAGCCAATTCACAGGAGCCAAGGTCACACAAGAAGCTGAAGCATATCAAGCTATGTTTTCACGCTATTCGCGAGCATGTCCAAGATGGTGACATAAAGATTTGCAAAGTACACAGAGATCTGAATGTGGCAGATCCGTTGACTAAACCTCTCCCTAGGGAAAAACATGACCACACCAGAACACCATGGGTGTTAGGTATATTACCATGTAATCTATATTATTGTCTCTAATTTAAGTGGGAGACTATTGGAGATATGCCTAAGAGGCAATAATAAAAGTAGTTATTATTATATCTTTGTGTTAATGATAAATGTTTACATCCCATGATATAATTGTATTAATCGGAACCTTTAATACTTGTGTGATTTGTAAACATAAAAGAGTCCCTAGTAAAGCCTCTTGTTAAACTAGCTTGTTGATTAATTGATGATCATGGTTTCCTGATCATGAGCATTTTATGTTATTAATAACAAGGTCATGTCATTAGGAGAATGATGTGATGGACATACTCCTATAGTTAAGCATAACATAAGATCAAGTCAATTAAAATTGTTCACTTGCTATAAGCTTTCAGATACATAGTAACCTAAATCCTTTGACCACGAGATCATGTTAATCACCATCACCAGATGGATGCTTTGATGACATCAAACACCACTTCATAACTGCGTGGTTATAAATGTGGCGCTAAGTATTCTGAAAGTATGTGCTGAGGCATATGGATCAAGAGTGGGATTTGTCCATCCATATGATAGATAGATATACTCTGGGCCTTCTCGGTGGAATGTCATCCAATTGTCTTGAAAGCATGTTACTAGCTCACAAGGGATCACATATCACAGGAACGAGTAAAGAGTACTTATCGGTAACGAGGTTGAACTAGGTATGCAGAGATACCGACGATCAAACCTCAGATAAGTAAAGTATCACGAGACAAAGGGAAATTGGTACCGTATGTAAATGGTTCATTCGATCATGAAGTAATCATATAAATATGTGGGAGACATATGAATTTCCAAATTCCTTTGTTGGTTATTGATCGGAGAAGAATATCGATCAGGTCTGCATAATTCATGAACCATAGAGAGACACACTTAAGGATTCAATGTTATTTAGTAGATATGGAATGTGAGTAAGAGACCGAATGTTATTTGGAGTCTTGGATAGGATCCAGGATATCATGAGGAGATCCGGAATGATTTGGAGAATAAGATTCATATAAGGAAAGTCCAATTCCGAGGTTCGGAAATGTTTTTGGTGTTTTCACCGGAAGCTTCTAGAAGGTTCTGGAAGGTCCACCACCCCGGGGGGAATGGGTACTTGGAATGTGCCATGATATCGTATTATGGTTGCATCATACCGTAGGTCACTTGGCTGGGCAATGGGAAGAGAGAAATCAAACTCTAGTTTGAAAGTCAAACGCCAGTTTGAAAAAGTCAAATCCCAACATGATTTCCTAGTGGAGGGAGGAGAGGAAGCCTAGTGGAGGAAGGTTTCCCTCCCTCCCAAGACGCCGGCCATGAAGAGGAGTTGGGGGAGGACTCCCCTCCCCCCTTGACGCCTCTCCCTCCCATAAAAGGAGGGGAGGGGCACCACCTTGCCCCACACCTTGAAACCCTAGGCCGGCTGCCCTCTAAACTGCCGCTGCCGCCCTAGAGCCCCTCTAAAGTCACCGCCACCTAGCACTCCCTAGCCATCGGCCACCTCCAACCCCTTGTCCTCTAAACCCTAGTTTCCGAGGACCCTCTCTACTCCACCATACCCGCATTGGCTTAGGCAAAGCCCTGCGGGATTTCCCTTCTACTTCCACCACCACACCGTCATGATGTTGGAATCGCGAAGAGAGATCTACAACCTCCGCTGCCTG
Organism: Avena sativa; assembly: GCA_916181665.1. Lineage (NCBI taxonomy): Eukaryota > Viridiplantae > Streptophyta > Magnoliopsida > Poales > Poaceae > Avena > Avena sativa. The sequence goes on from OV702285.1 coordinate 472,339,888, forward strand.
CTGGAACAAGGGAGAGGAAGGTCTTCAACGAGTACCGAATGTGTGACCGATTGTGGGAGCGCTGCTGGAACGCAACGCCGGAAGGATCGTCTACGCGATCTTGAGATCAGAAAGTGAACAACTACATCACCCACAAGAGATCCGTATCTCGTTAAATGCTTTAGATCTTCGAGGGTTAGTACTCTATCAATTTGTTGCACCGATCTAGTAGATTAGATCTTGGCTTGTGTGTGTTCATGCGATAGATTTTTTTTGTTTTCCATGATACGAACCCCTACATATCTCACCTAGTTGCATATCTAGAGAACCTATTATGTGTGTAGCCTTAAAATTGAAAAGTAGTGAAAAATTAAGTAGCGCCTTGTCAATAGATTCACAATAAAATATATTTTACTAATGTGTCCATTTAGTATTGTAGATGTAGATTTTTTCCTCAATATTTGGTCAAAGTTTGTAAGGTGTGACTTTAGAAAAATCCTTAAGCGCTATTCTATTTTTGGGACGGAGTAAATAATATACTAGAAGGACATATATACTAAACAACAATTACTTACCATCTTTGACAAGATTATCATTTCTACCATTTAACTTAGATTATACAACACATTCCCACCAAATAACAGATATTAACTTTGCATTCCTTGCAGGTACTTCCTTGCAGTGACTCATACTATATATTGGACCATGAGATACCATACCATGCTCCTATATTACGACAGATCTGAGACATGTGAGCTGCTCATGAAACAAATGGGGCTACCTCTTCGTACATAGCCTCCATGACCGAAGATCCCTCCCTAAGCATGTTTCGGTCCTGCCCTCAGTTAAAAGAAGTGTTTAGGGTTTTCCGTGTGGCAAAGCTTCACCATATCTGTCCTTTATATAATGATTAGCAAGATTATATAGGTACTTACGTGTATAAATACATGACAAAAAAATACAGCTAGACCTATTTTAACACTCCTCCTCAATCTAAACTTCTACTATGTACAAGGTTTAGATTGCTTTTAAAACAGTCTAGCTCGAGTGGCTGATTTAGTGAAGACATAAGCCAATTGATCATCAGAAGATAAACCAAACATGAAGATCTCAAGAGGCCACACGCTCTTGCACAAAATAGAAATTAATTTCAATGTGCTTGATACGTGCGTAGAAAATTGAGTTGGCGGTCAGGTATGTAGCCCATAAATTATCACACCATAATATGGGGGTACGCTGCTGGGATACTCCTAACTCCGTGAATAGTGACTCTATCCATATGGCTTCAACAGCTCCATTAGCTAGTGCCTTATACTTTGACTCACTGCTTGATCGTGAGACCGTGGGTTGTTTCTTCGAGCTCCAAGAGATGAGGTTTGGTCCAACAAAGACAGCGAAACCTCCCATGGATCGACGGTCATCAACACATCCTGCCCAATCCGCATCAGTGGAGATACTAATACTGGTGGAGGCATACTTACGGAAACTCGGCCCTGTACTCAGTGTCCCCTTGACATATCACAAGATGCGCTTGACTAATTCCCAATGAACATTAGTCGGTTGTGAAAGGAACTGACATACTTTATTCACTGCAAAGGAAATATCTGGGCGAGTAAGAGTCAAATATTGGAGGCCTCCAACAACACTGAGATATCATAAAGACTCATCGGTACCAAGAGGGGTGCCAGACTCACGGGCAAGATGATCTGTCATAGCCAGCAGTGTAGAAGTAGGTCAACAATTCTCCATACTCACACGGTGCAAAACATCCAATGCATACTTCCGTTGAGTGACAGTCATCCCCCTGAATTGTAGGAAGTTTCTAGACCCAGGAAATACTCCATCTTGCCAAGATCCTTAATAGGAAAACTGGCAGATAGAGAGAGAACAAGACCATCAACTACTCCTGGAGTAGATCCAACAATCGCAATGTCATCAACATACACCAACATATATATCTGAACACCATCTCGAGAGAAAATGAACAAGGACGTGTCGGCCTTGGAAGGAACAAATCCGAGATCATCCAGAAGAGCACTCAGCCGAGCATACCAAGCACGAGGGGCCTCTTTCTGTCCATAGAGAGCTCGCTGCAGCTTGCACACATGAGAGGGAACTGCTCATCCTCAAAACCAGGGGACTGCTATATATACACACCTCAGAGAAAAAACCATGGAGGAGTGCATTACTGACATCAACTTGACGAAGACTCTATCTGCGAGAGACTGCAAAAGGGAGAACCAACCGGACTGTGGCTGGTTTGACGACAATATTGAACGTGTCGCCGTAGTCAATGCCATACTGCTGAGTGAAGCCATGAGCAATGAGTCATGCCTTATGTTTGTCAACAGAACCATTTGGACGATATTTGGTCTTGAAAATTCCCCTGCTCAACATCAAACTTGTGCTTGAGGAGATAAATCCAAACAAAACGAGAGAAATTATCAACAAAACTAACATAACGAGACCGCCATGACTTCTACCGTGAAGAAGGACCCTCCGCGTGACCTTGTCCTTGACAAGAAAAAAGAAACGATGAATTTCAATAAAAACATCATTGTCATAAACAAGACGAAAAACATACAGAAGATGCTTGATAATATTCGGAACATGAAGGATATTCTTCAAGTGAAGAGATGAACCGGCTAATTTAGAGTGACCAATATGTGAAATAGACAAACCCGCACCATTGGCCACTTGGACTTGGTCCTTCCCGCCATAGCGCTCATGAACATGGAGACGCTCGAGATCACTCGTCAGGTGATCGGTGGCACCCATGTCCAGGTGCCAGTACTTCTCATTGGAGGAGGTCGATGCAGCGCTGCCGATGTACTGGTCCGGATCGTAGCGCCTACGGTAGTCATTTGCTTCATGCCCCAAATTTTTGAAAATTTGGCACTAGGGTGCCAGCGTGTCACATCCCAAAATTCTCCTAATTTTGGAATGTGAAATAAACAAATAAGTTTGATTGATTGTTTGACTATGTTGAAAATTCTCAAAGAGAAGAAACTTTTTGAGTAGAAAATCCTCTCGACCTTGAATTCAAAATCTTATATTCTTTTGTTATGACCTAAGTAGCCATATAGGCAAAAGGGCATGGATTGATTATGGATTGTAGAATTGGTGTGCAAGATTTCAAAATGAAAATCATGAAGCATTCATAAGCATTTCATTACATCCATGCAAGGTTCTCACAAACTGAATCCAAATCCTGGTATCTAAATCCTATAGTCGATTTGCCCAAATGTCCCTAAGGGAAATTAAATTGACTTTATAAAACCCACTATTGCTAAGACAGCGATTATTGATAAATTATATCCTAAAAAGATCCAATTAATATTACAAAATTTTAGAAACAAAATTGAGCTCATTTGGAGCTAGTATGAAAAGGTTATGGAACAAATACAAACACATAAAGATATAAATAAAATAGAATATAGAAGGATTTATAAATCCACTAATTCCAAACTAGTAAAAAGATTACAAATATGATCCTATAATGATCTATTCGATTTTAGAAAAATTTAGAAACAAGAATCGTGTCATTTGGAGTTCGTATGCAAAAGATATGAGGAAAACAAGTAAATAGAAAAGGAAAAAGAAAAAAAAATCTAATGGGCCGGCCCACCCGGACCGACGGGAGCACCAGGCAGCCAGCACGTACCTGAGGATCGATCTGAGTGCTTTAAAAACCGTGCAAATCAGTTTTCTCAAACCTATCTCCATTCAAACTCTCGTAACTTTTTATCTACAACTCCGAATCGACTTTCGTTTGTTTCTACTTGTTCTCTACTCCAAGGCCTATCTCTAAACCATCCCAAACCTCCATATAAACTCGTGGAGCCACAGCTGTATGAGTTTCTCTTCTCGAAATCTCGAATCTACACATGCCCGAATCTTATTTCGCTTTTTAACCCATCTAGACTTCGTCGTTTGCCTTCGGTCAAAAAACGAAAGTTGTAGGGATCGTCGAAATCTTTCAATCCCGACAAACCTCACCTCTTTTTATCCACCACAGCCGGAGAATTTCGTATCGCAATATTTCAGATCTTACGGTGTAAATCCAAGATGTACTCGCGCTCGTTTCTTTAAATCCAAATTTCTTTGGTGAGAAGGTAGGAATAATGATTCCCCACAACTTTCATGTTCTGAGTTTTTCAATTTGACTTACGGATTTGTCTTTCTAACACAGATCTATTTCTTGTCTATTCTGAGCCAAAATCGGGTCAATCTCTTCTTGTAGCCACCGGATCCTATCCAGACGGTCGAGATCCAATCAAACCGGTGCGTGTCATGTCGTCATCCCGGTCATCTTCTTCATCAACACCACGTCAACGTAAGGTCAACATCTAGTCCCAGTCAGCATGCAAAGTCAACCTGTCCAGTCAGCGGAATATTCCCTGGAATATTCCGTTCGAATTTAAAATTGCATATTATAGATCTAACTTGTAAAATTCTTTAGAAATTCATACCACGTCCAAAAATTGCGTATAATATATCAAATTGAAGATAATTTCACGTAGAATCATCTTATTGAAATAGATCCAACTTTTACTGTACGTGGTTACTGCAGTAATTTAATTAGTTTTAATGGTCGTTTAGGTTAATAAATTTATAAGAAATTATCTGTAACTCCGAAAAATATGAATAATATATCCAATTGAAGCTACTGTAATGTACTTTAATGATATCTGGTCGGATCTAGCCTTTGCAGATTATTTAACCCATAGCAATTTAATTAGTTTTAATAGCTTTATAAATCATTAAATTCATAGTAAATTAATTGCTTGTCACAAAAATATAAATGATATACCGTTGGAAAGCTGGTTCCATGTAGATCATCAATATGCAATTAGTTCAGCCTTTTACTGTAAGGTTTTGCCGTGAATATTTAAATAGTTTAATGGCTTATTTAGAGTAATAAATTCATAAGAAAATAAATACTATTCAGAAAATTACAAATAATATGTCCCTGAAATCACAATTCCGTGGAGATTACAGATATAATTTTAGTTTGATTTTTAGACAACAGAAACTATATGAATCGTTTAAAACCATTAAACACTATTTAAATCATACAAAAAGATCTATAACTCCGATTAGGGTGAATCCAACGCCTACTGTTCGTATTAATGTCATCTATCCAGTAAACCCAAGAAACAAATTTAATACGACAGTTAGAATAGGCGTTACAACAGAACTATTAAAAACCCTATATTGGCAAGTAATTATTAATAACAAGTACTCCATTGCATTAATTGGTCTCTTGCATGCATCATATACTTCAATATTGTTTAGAGAACTAAAGTAACAACTATTGTGACTTATTAAATTGTCATGCATGCATTTGTTGGATTTGTTCGATCTCTATGTGCTATTGTTTATGTTGTATGCAATTGTTTGATCGATAGATTGCGAGGAGTGCAACGTGTGTGATTGCAACTACTATGATTGCAAGCATTATGGTTATGATGAGAGCAACCATTATATCTACGAGAATTGTGAGGATTATCTAATCGACTACATCTACAACAAAGGCAAGTGGTGCTATCTTGGTCATAAATGTCCTACTGTTTTCCTATGCATTGTAGATGTTTTTGTAGAATTGCATATGTAGGAATTGATGTGTATATGCTGTGCTATGTACCATATTATTCCCTAGTATTCCTTGTTTATGAGCCATCGTATTGGTAGATTGCTTAGCTATGCTATTTAGACGAGGAAGGGAATCACATCATGAAAAGTTATATATTTTGAAAGGATTATGTTTTGCTAAATGACAAACCAACATGTTTTAATGAACCACCTGGGCGGAATGGCATTGATTGGGTCATCGAGTGTGGATTTTGGTGGGGAATGCCGCCCAGGACACTGAGAAATGATTGGTTTCTTTGTTTGGAAGCTTCGTGTGCAACCATGTGCCAATAATGGAATGGGCGGTTGGTTGAACTCAGTAGGTTGTGGTAACTCGAACCCGCGTATCCAGAGATGTAGATAGTGTAGGTTGGACCGGTGCGCGTCGGGATTGGGGAGCTACTTCCCGAACGGTTTATTCTTGGACTTCTCCCTATCATCACCCAATATGAGAGTGGTGGTACGAGCTGGGCTGGCCAAGTCACATGGGTAAAGTGTACTAACCCTTGCAGGGTGTATAAACTAATCGATTAGCCGTGTCCCCGGTTATGGACAATTTGAGCGACCTGATACTGATGCTATGATATTTCTCACTCATCCCAATTTCTTAATTACTAAAACTTGATGGATGAACATGGGTTTAGGAGCATACGAAAGCTGAACTGTCTTGTATCTACATGGGTTTATGCTGGTATGTCCTTAGAAGATTGTTTTTGAAGAAAGAAAAGTATTTTGAAAGTAGGGAAAAGTTGTATTTCTTTATGCAAATAAGCCTGAACTCCACTTGGCCAAATAAGCATGTAGTTGATAGATCTGTTGTTAACCAATTTAGCCTACTTGCCATACATTCAATGTATTGACCATTCGTGGCTGCAACGTTTCATGTTGCAGGTTATATCGTATCTGAGTGATCGTTCATAGGTCGCGAGACTCCACTCAACAATTGTTCGCCTGTGGCACATTTGAAGGATGGAGATCTACCTTATATTCGTTTTCCGCTGTGTACTTGGATAAATAATGTAAATTCTGGATCATATTCGTTGTATTTATGATGCACAGTTATATTTGGTATCATTTTGTACTGTGTGTGCCAGTGAACCGATCCAGGGATTGGCACTATACACATGAACTCAGCCTTATCAGGCGAGGGTGTTACACAGCGACGGTTGCGGCCATTGCCGCCACCTTTTCCTCCTCCATTGCGGCTGTTTCCGCTGTTGCCATTGTTGCGTCGATGGTCCTAGCCTCCTTGGACGCCATTGCCATGGCCGCAGCCTCCTGGGCCAGGTCGTTCTTCCCCTGTGGTGCACCACCCGCGGGGCGACCGCCACTAGGGCGACTGTTGTCGTACGGGCGCCCGGGGATGGTGGAGTAGACCGTGCATGACACGAGGTTTGCCGAGGACGACCAGTACTCGGCCTCCGCTTGCTTCTTCTGGAGGGCCTCGTAGTTCAGGACCTGGGAGTAATACATCCCGAGCATTACGGGGACTCCCGCAAAGCCCATGCCGGCGGCAATGTGGTTGAAGGCAGGACCAAGCCCACCCAGCATGATGTCGATGATCTCGTCATCATGAAGAGGGGATCCACCCGTGGCCATCGCATCTGCGAGGGATTTTACCTTCTGAATGTACTCGGTGGCGGTCTTGTCTTCCTTCATCATCCCTTGGATCTCACGCCGGAGAGCACGAATGTCGGCGTTGTTCTCGGCGGCGTGCATGGCATGGAACACACTCTAGGCTGCCGCAGCCGAGGTGCAACCGATGAGCTAGGCTGAGATGTCCTTGTGCATCAAGGAGAGCAGATGGCCGAGGACCTTTTGGTCCAGGGCCCACCACTACGCATAGTCGGGGTTGGTGACATCGACCGTGTTGGCGCCTGTTCCTTCCTTGATAGTTGGGGGCGGCGCCTTTGCCGACCCGTCGAGGAAGCCATGCACGCGTGCACCGGCGAAGTTGGGAAGGGAGAGGGCCTTCCATAACATGAAGTTGCTGCCGCTAAGACGAACGGCGATGGTGGGGAGGACGAGCGCAGCCGCCGTGGTAGATGGCGACGCGATGATGGGGCCCATGACGGTGGAGGTGAGGCTTGATGAGGTGGACAGCATGATCGTCGAGTTGGTGGCCATCGCTGCGATGGCGACGGACTGAGGCGGCATTGCCGACTAGGGTTTCTGGCGGTGCGGCGGCGGCGAAAGGAGCCCTAGGGTTTAGGCTCTGATACCAAGTTAAAAGAAGTGTTTAGGGTTTTCCACAGGGCAAAGCCTCACCACATCTCTCCTTTATATAATGATCAGCAGAATTACATACATACTTACTTATACAAATACATGACAGAAAAATACAGCTAGAGCTATTTTAACACCCTCATTCGTATAGGACCTGAGTGCTGCTCAGGGCACAGACGAGGCTACTTCTTCGACTGTCAGTAGGAGCACTCAGAATGAACATGAGTTGCATCGATGGTGGCTGACTGGTTCGGTGGCTTGGGTGACAGGGAGTTGTTGTTTGGATTAACAACCATATATCAATTGTGGCAAGCTCGGAACGATGCTACTTCCTCCGTTTCAAAATATAAGATATTTTAGCTTTGTGAATGAACCTATATATTAAAAAAGTTTAGATATATTTTTTTACAAACCTAAAATATTTTATACTTTAAAACGGAGGGAGTATAAAGATAAGAACCCTATTGTTGGCAGAGGAGTTGGATGCTCTAAGATCCGCTTCGCCACCTTGAACAGAGGCTCAGGTGAGAACTAGCTCCAATCTGACGAATGGCACAAGGCTAATTCTGATAGATCTTTTCTTCAGGGTTTGGGGCATGGAGGTTGCGGTGTGGTCATCTCACTACGGGAAAAATGTTTGCTTCCGTCGCCCCCCCCCTTTGCCGTGTGCCAAAAGGATCGGAATACGGCTAAGACAATCTTTGCCGTGTCTACAACAAGCAGCACATGGCAAAGAAAAGGATCACAGCAAACTACAGATAAAGAACACATCAAAGAAATAAACATGGCAATCGACAAACGAAGGCACACGACAAAGAAAATCATCACAGCAAAATAATTGAAGACACACGACAAAGATATGTTCACGGCAAAGAAGTGGGCCTTGCAACCTCGCAGGGTCATCCGCCGGTAGGGGCAGACGACAGAATCTTTGCCGTGTGCCCTCGCCGTTTGGTACCAACACACAATAGGCCGCCCTTGCCAAAACCCGACAAAACGTCTACATGACTGGGATGTTGTGATTACGGTACCGACACGCAATAGGCCGCCCTTGCCAAAAAAGGATGATTACCGCCGCCTAGACCCCTCAACAAATGATGGCGAGTTTTATCAGGAAGAAGGGCTCCCCGGGAAATTCACTATCGACTTGTCCGCTGATGGTGACATGGTCGTAGACGATGAGAAAGAAGAAGCTGAGGAGGAAGACACTGCACAAGATGAAGCTGAGGAGGTTCACAGCCAACAAGATGTGAGTTTGCTCGAGGCGTTCCATGCAGGCCTTGACGTCAACTATTCACATGGACCACCTCCAGGTTTCGTGGATGATTATTGGTGGCTGGAAAATGATAGCGATGACGAAACCTCTTGTCCAATTCTTAATCCCGACTCAGTCTTCTGATCCATGTAATAGTAATAATATTTGTAGTAGTGTTTGCTATGTAGTCCCGCCGGGCTATGTAATAAAATTTCTTTCCTTTTGTCTTTGTATTTGTAAGAACTCTATGCTATGTAATAAAATTTATTTCCTTTTGTCTTTATATTTGTAAGAATTCTATTAAATAGATTAGATATACCTAAATTCGAAAGGAAAGACATTACTTCACTATTTGTATAGCATAGGATACATTGTTATATGAATCGTGGAATGGTTTCTTTCCTCTCGTCTTTGGAGAAACACAAGGAAGGCTTCATCTCGTAGCCCCAAAGTCGAGAGAGGACAAGTATTTTCGAGATTCATACAACATGGGGATGTGATGGTGGCAAGCCCAAGAAAGGATTCTCGATCCACGACAACGATTCCTTTCGAGGAATCGTTGCCGTGGAGACCGAATCCTTTCCTTGGCTTGCCACGTCTCATACCCATGCTATATGGATCATGGAAGTATTTCTCTTATTTCATCTTTGCTGATACGAATATATTAGATAGCGTGACTTAAATGAAATAGATTAGATAGCCCTAAAATCAAAAGGAAAGACAATACTTCACTATTCATATAGCATGGGCGACATTATTATATGAATCGTGAAATGGTTTCTTTCCTTTTATCTTTGGAGAAACACAAGGAAGGCTTCATCTCGTAGCCCCAAAGTCGAGAGAGGACAAGTATTTTCGAGATTCATATAGCATGGGGATGTGACGGTGGCAAGCCCAGGAAAGGATTCTCGATCCACAACAACGATTCCTTTCGAGGAGTCATTGCCGTGGAGACCAAATCATTTCCTTTGCTTGCCATGTCTCATACCCATGCTATATGGATCATGGAAGTATTTCTCTTCTTTTGTCTTTGCTGATACGAATATAGTGTGTGTTTAAAACATGAGTATTATTGTACTGTTATGAATCTTATGTCACTGATGTGTACTAAAAAACTACTCTTTTCACTCTGTTTTGCAGGTGATTGAAAGATGCTCGGGGAAAGGGCATTACAAGAAAGCTGAAAAGCTTGGCTAAACTTGTGACTGGTGGTTCGAAAGATGCCAGGGGGAAACATCCTGCTAGTGCTAGTGCTCCACCGCACACTTCATAGCGGCGGGGGCGTGGGAGGTGTGCGAGGACTCCTAGTCCCCCTCCGGTCTTCGAGGAGGACGAGCAGGAGTAGGAGCAGGAGCAGGAGGGGGAGGACGAAGAGGAGGAGCCAGTTCGTCAGGAAGATGAGGGGACGCACTCGGATTCTGACGATGAGGAGGACGAGGAGGAGCAGGAGCAGCCGCAGCAGGAGGAGGATGAAGGGTTGGGGTCTTTACCCTACGAGCTTGCCATGTCCTTGAGGTGGGCACCTCTGGAGGATGAGACGCCATACCTTGAGGAGTATGCGGCCGCCGACTCGACCCTGATGCCACGGGAGAAGGCTCCATATCAGCGTGGGGTTTCGAGACTCCCCGACCTACCTTATCCCTATGTGGACAAGGTACTCATGCCTGCTGGGTCGAGGTACATGATTTGACCCTAAACCATACATTGGAATTGTCATCACATACTGATCTTGTCTTCTCATCGTGCAGTGCCTTTCTATATCAGGATGGAATCAAGCCATATCGTGGCTACTCAAGCATCCTTGGAGCCCTAGTTAGAAAGTATTTTCCTGGGATTTTCACTCTCCCAAATGGTTCGAAGGTGTGGCTTGGACTTGGAAGCATTACCACTATGCCGAAGATCCAGAAAAAAAGTACACCACCATCACAGAGAAGGTTTAGGTTTTGTTCTGGGTAAGTTTGTTTCGCTTGTCATAATTCAATCGCCTTGAGGATGAAATATACTTGCACTCATGTCTTTGACCCCCCCCTTTTTTTTTCCTGTGTGCATACTTGTAGAAGTTCTTCGACATGGACATGGCGCACAAAAGGGAGTGCTTGGCGATCGTTCACGACCTTGCCAAGAGGAAGGTGCAAGACATGCACTACGAGGCACGCGTGAACTGCGTCCGCAACTCGTTCGGCGATCGCAAGATTTGGATGAACAAGAGCCAAGCCCGGGAGATGCTTGTATATAATTCTATGCCATTGTCAAAATTTTAGCCATGCTATGCCACTTGTAGAAATTTTAGCCTTGCCATGACACTTATAGAAATTTGAGCCTTGCCATGGGACTTGTAGATATTCGTGATTTTACTTGTCATATTGATGTAATTTTCCATGAGACTCGTCAAAATCCCATGTAATTGCCATTACCATCAACTTGCCTAGAAACTTGTACATATTAATGATTTTACTTGTCATATTGATGTACTTGTCTTGAACTTCTAGGATCTCACGATGGAGCATGAGCTTGTGGAGCACTCGGCGGTGATGGTCTTGTAATATTTGTGTAGTTTAGGTCTTGTAACTTGTTGATTATGCACTTGGTAGTATTTGACACTTGTGGCATGAGCTTGTGGCAAGAATAAACACTACCATTTGACACTTGTAATATTTGTGAACTTTCTTGCTTTCGTGGTGATGATGTGATACTTGTCTTGAGCTTGTGATGATATTTGGTAGTGTTGGTGATGCATTTTGGTGTTGGTGATGATCTTATTATTGTTGGTGATGATTATATTGTTGTTGTTGATGATTATATTATTTTTGTTGATGATCTGTATGATCATATATATATTCTATTTTTTGAATTGCAGAAAATGAATGGAAACAGAAAAAATTGAAAAATGAGAGCTCCTTTGCCGTGTGTATACACACGGCAAAGTGCCAAAGGCACCTGTGTGCTGCTGGGCATTGTCACGGGGCCTTTGCCGTGTGCAATGTGCAGAAGACACATGGCAAAGGTGGACATGTGTAAGGCACTTGTGTGCTGCTGGCAGGGCCTTTGCCGTGTGCAATATGCAGCAGACACACGGAAAAGGTGGACACGTTGTCGTGTGTCACCCCTAAATGGCACACGGCAAAGAGGGAACACATGGCGAACAAACGACACACGACAAACAATCGACACATGACAAAGAAAAGGTCACACGGCAAAGAACACACACACGACAAAGGAAAGACACACGGAAAAGAACACCCACACGACACAGGAAAGACACACGACAAAGAACACCCACACGACAAAGACACATTGCACACGAAAAAGAACAGACACGACAAAGATCTGTTGGCTCCGTCAGATGGACGGAACCGTCAATTACTATACTTTGCCGTGTCAGCGCAGAAAACACACGACAAAGGCGTTGCCGTGTTCCGTACGCAAAGACACACGGCAAAGGGCTTTTTCCGTGGCGAATGTTGCCGTGTGTATACACACGGCAAAGGCTTTGCCATGTTCTGGGGCGCCTTTGACGTGTGGGAACACCCACACGGCAAAGAACCTCTCCCCCGTAGTGGATACTGCGATATCAGAAATAATCATTGGTACCAAGAGGGGTGCCACTCACGGGCAAGACGATCTGTCATAGCCAGCAGTGTAGAAGTAGGTCTACAATTCTCCATATTCACACAGTGCAAAAGTTCCAACGCATACTTCCGTTGAGTGACAGTCATCCCCCTGAATTGTAGGACGTTTCTAGACCCAAGAAATACTCCATCTTGCCAAGATTCTTAATATGAAAACTGGCAGATAGAGAGAGAAAACAAGACCATCAACTACTCCTGGAGTAGATCCAGCAATCACAATGTCATCGACATACACCAGCATATATATATCTGAACACCATCTCGAGAGAAAATGAACAAGGATGTGTCGGCCTTGGAAGGAACAAATCTGAGATCATCCAGAAGAGCACTCAGCCGAGGATACCAAGCACGAGGGGCCTCTTTCAGTCCATAGAGAGCTCGCTGCAGCTTGCACACATGAGAGGGGAACTGCTCATCCTCAAAACCAGGGGGCTGCTACATATACACACCCTCGGAGAAAAAACCATGGATGAGTGCATTACTAACATCAACTTGACGAAGACTCCAGATTGTGGCTGGTTTGACGGCAAGACTGAACGTGTCACCGTAGTCAATGCCATGGTGCTGAGTGAAGCCACAAGCAATGAGTCATGCCTTCTGTTTGTCAACAGAACCATTTGGACGATATTTGGTCTTGAAAATCCACTTGCTCAACATCATATTTGTGCTTAAGGAGATAAATAAAAAACAAAACGAGAGAAATTATCACAAAAACTAACATAACGAGACCGCCATGACTTCTACCGCGAAGAAGGACCCTCCGTGTGACCTTGTCCTTGACAAGAAAAAAGAAACAATAAATTTCAACAAAAACATCATTGTCACATACAAGACGAAAAACATACAGAAGATGCTTTCTAATGTTCGGAACATAAAGGATATTCTTCAAGTGAAGAGATGAACCGAATAATTTAGAGTGACCAATATGCGAAATAGACAAACCTGCACCATTGGTACTTGGACTTGGTCCTTTCCGCCATAGCACTCATGAACATGGAGACGCTCGAGATCACTTGTCAGGTGATAGTTGGCACCCGTGTCCAGGTGCCAGTACTTCTCGTTGGAGGAGGTCGATGCAGTGCTGCCGGTGTACTGGTCCGGATCGTAGCGCCTGCGACAGTCATTCGCTTCATGCCCCCAATTTTTGAAAATTTGGCACTGGGGTGCCAGCGACGGCTGCGGCCATTGCCGCCACCTTTTCCTCCTCCATTGCGGCTGTTGCTGCTATTGTCGTTGTTGCGTCGACGGTCCTAGCCTCCTTGGATGCCATTGCCATGGCCGCAGCCTCCCTGGGCCGGGTCGTTCTGCCCCTGTGGTGCACCACCCGCGGGGCGACCGCCACTAGGGCGGTTGTTGTCATACGGACGCCCGGGGATGGTGGAGTAGACCAGGCGTGAAATGAGGTTTGCCGAGGAAGACCATTCCTCGACCTCCGCTTGTTGTTTCTGGAGGGCCTCGTAGTTCAGGACCTAGGAGTAAAACATCCCGAGCGTTACGGGGGCTCCCGCAAAGCCCATGCCGGCGGCGATGGGGTTGAGGGTAGGACCGAGCCCACCCATCATGATGTCAATGATCTTGTCATCACGAAGAGGGGACCCACCCGTGGCCATCGCATCAGCGAGGGATTTTACCTTCTGCATGTACTCGGTGGCGGTCTTGTCTTCCTTCATCATCCCTTGGATCTCGTGCCGGAGAGCACGAATGCCGGCGCTGTTCTCGGCGGCATACATGGCGTGGACGACACTCCAGGCTGCCGCAGCCGAGGTGCAGCCGATGAGCTAGGCTAAGATGTCCTTGTGCATCGAGGAGAGCAGATGGCCGAGGACCTTTTGGTCCAGGGTCCACCACTGCGCGTAGTCAGGGTTGGTGACATCTACCGCGTCGGCGCCTGTTCCTTCCTTGATAGTTGGGGGCGGCGCCTTTGCTGACCCGTCGAGGAAGCCATGGATGCGTGCACTGCGAAGTTGGGAGGGGAGAGGGCCTTCCATAACATGAAGTTGTTGCTGCTAAGACGAACGGCTATGGTGGGGAGGACGGGCGCAGCCGCCGTGGTAGATGGCGACGCGATGATGGGGCCCGTGACGATGGAGGTGAGGCTTGATGAGGTGGACAGCGTGAGCGCCGAGTTGGTGGCCATCGCTGCGGTGGCGAAGGACTGAGGCGGCATGGCCGACTAGGTTTTCTGGCGGCGCGGCGGTGACGAAAGGAGTCCTAGGGTTTAGGCTCTGATACCAAGTTAAAAGAAGTGTTTAGGGTTTTCGAGGGGGCAAAGCCTCACCACGTCTCTCCTTTATATAATGATCAGCAGGATTACATACCTACTTACTTGTACAAATACATGATAGCAAAATACAGCTAGAGCTATTTTAACACCCTCATTCGTATAGGACCTGAGTGCTGCTCAGGGCACAGACGAGGCTACTTCTTCGACTGCCAGTAGGAGCACTCAGAATGAACATGAGTTGCATCGATGGTGGATGACTGGTTCGGCGGCTTGGGTGACAGGGAGTTGTCGTTTGGATTAACAACCATATATCAAATGTAGCAAGCTCGGAACGATGTTACTTTCTCCGTTTCAAAATATAAGATATTTTAGCTTTATGAATGAACCTATACGCTAAAAAAAGTTTAGATATTTTTTTTTACAAACCTAAAATATTTTATATTTTAAAACGGATGGAGTATAAAGATAAGAACCCTATTCTTGGCAGAGGAGTAGTATGCTCTAAGATCCACTTCGCCACCTTGAACAGAGGCTCAGCGGAGAACTAGCTCCAACCTGACGAATGGCACAAGGCTAATTCTGATAGAGCTTTTCTTCAGGGTTTGGGGCATGGAGGCTGCGGTGTGGTCATTTGTGATCACCATGGTATCTTCAGAGCAAAAGCATGCCACTCTTCCCCTTGACGATTGATTTGGTGAGAGCGGAACTTCTAGCTTGCCGGTGAGCTGTGGAACTGGCGCAAGAAGCTGGCGTTGCCAAATTAGTTCTAGAGACAGACTTTATGGGCACTGTGGTGAAACAGGTTTGCAAGGACAAAGATCGGGTTCATGGACCGTTGGTCAAAGACATCAAGGATCTCTTAAGGTACTTCGTGATCACTCAGGTCAACGGGTGCTCGATGGGGTTGCTCACCCATAATCAAAGGATGTGACAATAATCGATGTAAAACCTGATGGCGAGGGCACACGGCAAAGATTCTGCTGTCAGCCCCTGACGGCGGGTGGCCCTGCGAGGCCACGGGGCCCACATCTTTGCCGTGAGGAAAACTTTGCCGTGTTTCTTTATTGACTTTGCTGTGATTCTTTTCTTTGCCGTGTGTTCTAGTCGGTCCATTGCCGTGTTTCTTTCTTTGCCGTGTTCTGTTTCTGCTGTTTGCCGTGCACCTGTCCTTTGCCGTGTTCTTGTCTCTTTGCCGTGTTCCGGGACTTTTGGCACACGGCAAAGGAGAGAGGCGACGGCAGCGTCCTTTTTTCCCGTAGTGAGTGTACCCCCAGTCATGTTGTGCAATCTTTAGCATCTCATTGTGTTGGTATATCTAAATATAATGCAGTGTTTGATCGAAGAAAAATTAAACTCCCGCAAAAGAAAGATTACTAAGGAAATTATATAACATATTTTTACACTATATTTAAATAATATGTACATGTGCATTTATGTAATTATGTTCCTTCAACACTGCAATGTTGAACCAATATGCACTGTTTTAGGTAAATATTGTTTTCTATAGGTGGACATGTGTAGCAACTCGTAGATTCATGTTTAACTTCTAGCCCATTCTCACCTACTACCACTTCATCTGCAAACTGATTAAAACTCCACCTTCACTGACGGATGCGACAATATGACTTATGCTTCTTGTCTCCACATTGTGGAAATACTCTCAATTATTGAAAATTTTGACGGATGCGACAACGTGCGTACCGGAGCAGCAATCATCATCGAAGATGATAAACATAGATCGAAAGAGACCGATCTTAAATCATACCAACTAACACGGAATAAAGTCGGATCCCAAGAGATCCGTCGGACACACGACTCCACGCGTCCTCCGTCAATGCTAGATGCACTACCAGAGAAACGATAGGATGAGGAGGATCTTATTCTGACTAGGACATAGTCACCGGATCAACATCCTGAAGAAGACACTAAAAACAGTCTACACAAAATATGGAGACCTCCCGCTAGGCAAGGGGCCATGATCCGCTACGACTCCAAGGCCCTAAGGCCACCGAAGACGGGACGGACTGGTGGCGTTGCTAGCGGATGAAGGAACCCTAGGTTGGTTTTTTGCCCGCCATCTTGAGCGCCTCTAACTCCTCTCCAGTACCGATTCGGTATATTGTGTTAAAGAGTTAACAAAAAATGTAACAAGGAAACCACGAGCTTACATCAAAATTGAACGGGTTCATGTTTCGATGACGAATCATCATATCTCCTAAATATTTTCATCAAAGATTTTTTTTTGAACATGCACAAAGGCTATATCTACTCCCTCCTCCCGGTTTAAAGGACACAATTTACAAACCATGCAATCCCAAAATATTTAGACACAAAATTATTTAATCTCTATAATTACTCTGGTGTGAAAAACAAAATACTTGCATGCAATGTGTGAACAAATATGAACGCTTTATTGACTCTTCTTCTTCACACACACATGTTCTTCTCTATACTATAAAATAGACTAATCAGAGAATAACTAGGACCCAAAGAATTGCAAATTGTATTCTTTAAACCGGAACAACAACAAAGGGAGTACTTAAAGTTCCTAAATTATTTCTACTTCAATGTTTTCCTCACATTTCTAACATCTCCAATTAATGTTGGCTGCTTCTCCGCCAATAAAATAACCTGCAATGGTAACAACAAATCAGGAATGTTTAACAGTCGTATCACATGCGAAGTGATTACTATTAGTGATTTATTCTTGTTGTAATCAGCTTGGACTCTTAAGTCAGTTTGGCTCTAAACCCTAGCTGGTTTTGGCCCTCATATATATCCCTGTAATCTCTACACAATATACAAGTTATTATTCTTTCCAAATATCATGGTATCAGACGCCTAGGTTTTTCCACACCTGGCATGGCTCCGCCCACCCTACCTCCTCCGCCACCGCCGGGCTCTCTCTTCTCCCTGGCGGAATTCCGCGCCACCGACGCTCCCTCCTCCTCCTCTTCTTCCTCTCAAACCCTAGTCCCCCTTCACACCGCCGGCACACCCTCTCCTCCCGCCGTCGGCGTCAGCACCACCCAAACCCTAGCCACCATGTCGTTCACCGACACGATCATAGATATATCTCTCTTCATCACCATTACCCTTGATCTCTCAGCCCACAACTACTATCATTGGCGCCATCTGTTCGAAGTTCACCTGGGGCACTGCAATCTTCTTCATCACATCGCCATGGATTGCGTCCCTTGCCCCGACGACCCTCGCTGGGTCAAGGATGATCTAGCGATCATCCAATGGATCTACACGCGCGTCTCCACCGAGATATTCCATCTCGTCTACCGCACCGCCTCGTCCGCCGCCGCTCTTTGGGTGGCCCTTCGTCAGCTCTTTCAGGATAACATCGACTCCCGCTTCAACGCCCTCAACATCGAGCTTCGCAACATTGTCTAAGGCACCTCTCCTGTGGGCGTCTACTGTCAGTGTCTCTCCTCCATCACTGACGAACTACGCGAACTCAGTGATCCCATTGAAGATCGGCCACTCATCAACATCCTCCTCATTGGCCTTAGCGAGGACTTCGACAAGCAGGCCTCGTTCATACCTCTGATGCGGCCCCGCCCCACTTTCACCGAGGTTCGGTCGATCCTTCAAAGTGCAGATCGCACTCGTCTGAACCGGGAGTCGCGCCACCACGTCTTCGTCGCCACCCCACGGCCGCCCGCGTCCGCACCTGCCGTGGCCGCTCCTCCCATGCAGCCTCCTGCCGCAGCAGCAAATTCAGGGCACAACCCTGCCACGGTAGATCCTGCCGGCTGGCGCCCTAGACCAAACTACCGCGGCAAGAATCCCATCTACCGTCCCCCACCGCCGCCGCTCCCCCCTCCGACAGCGCCCCCTGCACCAGCACCGACGGCGCCCCCTACTGCACCAACTTGGCGCCACCAGCACGATCCCTGGACCGGTATGGTCCAGTCCTGGTCCATGCCGTGGACGGCTCCTGCCTCATACGGCGCTCCACCGACTTGGTACTCCGGCCTCCGTCCGCCCACCGGCTCCCCTGGACTTCTCGGTCCTCGACCCCCTGCACAGGTGTACAGCGCTCAGGCTTCGTACCCCGGCTACGCGACACCACCTTACATATATGGCCCTTCTTTGGCTCCGCCGTACATGTACGCATCTTCGTCAACCGCGCCCGGGCCATCGTCATCGCCTTCTACACCAAGCTGGGACCAGGCCTCCTTCATAGCTGCCATGAACAATTTTACCCTTAAGGTACGGATTGGATTTTTGATTCTGGTGCTTCCTCGCACATGTCTTCGAATTTGGATTTTCTGTCAGCTTGTTCTTCTTCTCCCTTTTCTTCCATTACCATTGATGACGGATCTTCTATTCCCATCTCCGGCACTGGTGATTCCTATATATCGCATCCACATGTTCAATTTCTTCTTCATCAAATTCTTTTAGCACCTTCTTTAATTAAAAATCTAATATCTGTTCGCAAATTTTACCATTGATAATCGTGTCTCTCTTGAGTTTGATCCCTTTGGTTTATCTTTGAAGGATCTTCAAACGGGAAAGCTTCTCTCCCGATACAATAGCTCCGGGGATCTCTATCCTCTCCATGGCGCGCCCACCTCTACACCTCTTGCCATGATTGCTTCCGTTGGACTTTGGCATCGTCGACTAGGACATCCAAAAAAAACCACGCTGTCTTCGTTACGTCAGGAATTTTGTATCCCTAATATTAGTTCTCTTCATGATTCCTCTGTTTGTAATGCCTGTCAGTGTGGCAAACATGTTCGATTACCGTTTAGCACTTCATCCACTCATAGCTCTTTTCCTTTTGAATTATTACACTGTGATTTTATGGACATCTCCCGTGCCTAGTGTTTCTGGTTTCAAATATTATCTCGTTATTCTTTATGATTATTCTCATTACATAAGGACTTTTCCTCTCCATGCAAAATCTGACGTCCACACCATCTTTCAAAATTTCCAAAATTATGTTCATACTCACTTTAGTCTTCCTATCCGTTTCATCCAATGTGACAATGGACGTGAATTTGATAACACCAAAAATCGCAACTTCTTTCTCTCTCACGGCATTTTTCTTCGTTTTCTGTCCTTACACCTCCCAACAAAATGGCAAAGCTGAACACTCTCTTCGATCCATCAATGATATTCTCCGCACGCTCCTAATTCAGGCATCTCTTCCTCCACCCTTTTGGGTAGAAGCTCTCAATGTCGCCACCTTTCTCATCAACGTTCGTCCAACCAAAACATGCCCTCTATACACTCCTTACCAATCTCTTTTTCTCACCTCTCCGGACTACTCCATGTTACGTGTCTTTGGCTGTTTATGCTTTCCCAACACCACCTCTACTTCTCCCCATAAACTCGCACCTCGCTCTCTATCGTGCATTCACCTTGGTCTCTCTAGTGATCACAAGGGATATCGATGTTTTGATCCCGCTTCTGGTCGGGTTCTCACCTCCCGTCATGTCATCTTCGATGAACACACCTTTCCCTACACCATCGCCAATGCTGCCACCCACCAAACCACCCCCCAAACTACCCCCGCCCATAACACCAACCCTCCCGTCCTCATCCCTGCCACGCGCTCTGCCGTGGCAGAGACCCCTTATGTTTTTCCTGCCGCGGCGGCTCCCGTGCCTGCTCCTCCTGCCGCGGCAGCACCCGCGCCCTCTTCCTCTACCGCGGCAACCACGCCACCTCTCTCCTCTGCCGCGACAGTGCTCACACCCTCCTCTGCCACGGCAGCATCTCTCCCTGTCTCCTCTGCCGCGACAGAGTTCTCCCCTCCACTGTTCGACAGCTCTCTCCCCTCCTCCACACCATCTTCTCCCTCGCCTACACCACCTCCGATTCCTCCCAATGCTGTTCCCACAACCATTACCGAGAACGATCACGTTATGTGTACTCGAGGCAAATGAGGTTTTCACATTCCTCGTCGTCTTCTAAATCTTTCTGCGACCACCACTACCATACCTATTTCCCCAATTCCAACAACCTACAAACGTGCTCTTCTCGACCCTCTCTGGCATTCTGCTATGCGTGAGGAATTTTATGCTCTCCTCCAAAACAACACATGGTCTCTCGTTCCCAAACCCTCCGGCGCCAATATTGTTTCTGGTAAATGAGTCTTCCGTCATAAATTTCACTCGGATGGCACTCTCGCTCGTTATAAAGCTCGTTGGGTATGTCGTGGTTTCTCCCAGCAGCATGGGATTGACTTCGATAAAACCTTTTCTCCTGTCGTTAAACCCAGCACCATTCGTATTGTTCTTAGTCTCGCTGTTTCTTCTTCCTGGCCCATTCACCAGCTTGATGTCAAAAATACTTTTCTTAATGGCACTCTCAATGAAACTGTCTACTGTCAACAACCCTCCGGTTTTGAGAACTCCTCCACTCCTGATTTTGTCTGTCTCCTTCACAAGTCTCTTTATGGTCTAAAACAGGCTCCTCGCGCCTGGTTTCATCGCTTCGCCTCTTTCATTCAAACCATCGGCTTCACTCCTTCAAAATCTGACTCTTCTCTATTTCTCTTTCATTCCCACGAACACACGGCTTATCTTCTCCTTTACGTTGACGACATTGTTCTCACTGCCTCCTTTGACTCCTTACAACAAATCATCTTGTCTCTTCATACTGAATTTTCTATGACTGATCTCGGACCTCTACATTATTTTCTTGGTGTCACCGCCTCTCGTACTCCCACCTCTCTTTTTCTTTCTCAGCGTCAGTATATTCTTGATTTACTCTCTCGCGCCGGGATGACTGATTGTCAGCCTTCCCGTACACCTGCTGATGTTGGTTCTAAACTTTCTGCCAACGGTGAACCTGTCTCTGATCCTACTTTCTATCGCAATCTCACTGGTGCTCTCCAGTATGCTACTTTAACACGTCCAGAAATATCGTACTCTGTTCAACAAGCCTGTCTTTTCATGCATGATCCTCGTGTTCCTCATCTCTCTCATGTCAAACGCATTCTTCGTTATCTCAAAGGAACTCTTGACCATGGTCTTCTCATCGATTCTTCCTCTCCAACAAGCTTGACAGTTTATTCTGATGCAGACTGGACTAGTTGCCCCGACACTCGACGATCCACATCCGGTTTTTGTGTTTATTTGGGGGATAATCTTGTTTCTTGGTCATCTAAAAGGCAGGTCATGGTCTCCAGGTCCTCTGCTGAAGCCGAATACAGAGCTGTTGCACACTCTGTCTCCGAAGACCTCTGGATTCGACAACTTCTTGCCGAGCTTCATCGACCACTTCAGCGCGCCACCATTGTCTACTGTGACAATATCTCTGCCGTCTACATGGCCAACAACCCCGTTCAGCATCATCGAACCAAGCACATTGAGATAGATATTCATTTTGTCCGCGAGAAGGTGGCTCTCGGCGAGTTTCGCGTTCTTCACGTACCTACCAGTGCTCAGTTTGCTGACATCTTCACCAAGGGGCTACCTACTGCAGCTTTCTGCGATATTCGGTCCAGTCTCAACGTCGTCGAGCCAGACATTGCCACTGCGGGAGGGTATTAGTGAGTTATTATTGTTCTAATCAGTTTGGACTCTTAGGTCAGTTTGGCTCTAAACCCTAGCTGGTTTTGGCCCTCATATATACCCCTGTAATCTCTACACAATATACAAGTTATTATTCTTCCCAAATATCAATTATATTGAGTCTACAGTTTTATGATCTACTACCTCCGTTTATAAATATAAAATATTTTAGCTTTATAAAATGATGTATCTAGACGTATTTTAGTATATAGGTTTACTCCGCACCTCTAGGAAGCTATACACTAAATAACTTCTAGATACATTTGATTTAC
This sequence comes from Avena sativa, assembly GCA_916181665.1. Lineage (NCBI taxonomy): Eukaryota > Viridiplantae > Streptophyta > Magnoliopsida > Poales > Poaceae > Avena > Avena sativa. The sequence continues at coordinate 472,362,645 of OV702285.1, forward strand.
AGAGCTAAAACGTTTTATTTTTTTGAACGGAGGAAGTAGAAATAAAGAATATGGAAAAGATTCAACATGTTACATTAGAAGAAGATGAGGTACAGGTTGCTAGCTAGTCTGGGCTGGGGCTGCTGAGCACTTGATGGCAATCACAGGCGCCATCTACAGAGACAGAGGGAGGGAGACGTCGCTCTTCTCCTCCCGTTAAACCCATGCACGCAGCATCACACGAGATGCCATTCAATAACCCCTCGCACAGCTAGCACAGCGCACACGCAGACCCAGCTGGGCAGCTAATTCCCTCCTCACCAGGAAACCCTTCTCCACCATCGCATCCATATCCCATGATTCCCATCTCCATCTACGTCTCCAGTACCTACGTTTCATCTCTTCTTATATACGCACCCGTGTATCCCCTCCCTACTAGCTAATGACCTAGCTAGCAGCTGCTAATCCATCGATCAGGTGGGGGGCTCGAGGACTCGAGGAGTCGAGGTTGTCGATCGACCTCTCAAATGGCGTCCACGGCAGGCGATGACGCGGTGGGGCAGCAGCGCAAAGGCAGCACTGGTGGTGGTGGCCGGAGCGGGACGCCGCCTCCTCCACCAGCGGAGCAGGGGCTTCGGTGCCCTCGCTGCGACTCGCCCAACACCAAGTTCTGCTACTACAACAACTACAGCCTGTCGCAGCCCCGCCACTTCTGCAAGACGTGTCGGAGGTACTGGACCAAGGGCGGCGCCCTCCGCAACGTCCCCGTCGGTGGAGGCTGCCGCAAGAACAAGCGCTCGCGCTCCTCCTCCTCCCGCGGCCTCTCGCTCAACCTGCCGGCAGCGGCGGACAGCATTGGCGCGGCCTCCGACCAGCACGCTGCTGCAAGGATGGGCGGCGAATTCAACGGCGTGGTCGGCGTGCTGCCGGGACTCCACCACTCCCAGCAGGCCGTCGTTAGCCAGTACGTGCCGTTTGGGGAATGGTCCTCGGGTGGCGACGTCAACGCGATGAACACCGGATCAGGAGCCGGCGGGAACGGAGCGATGAGCGGGAGCACCATCGCCTCGTCCATCGAGTCGCTCAGCTTCATCAACCAGGACCTACACTGGAAACTGCAGCAGCAGCGGGTCGCCACCATGTTTCTTGGCCCGCCTAGTTCTTCTTCCTACCCCCACATCCACGGCGGCGGCAGCCTAGCAGCAGCCGCGGAAATCGGAGGAGGTGGCGGCGCGTTCCTGCAGATGGCGGGGGTATCCGGCATGGAGACTGTGCCGGCCGCGACGTCGTGGTTCATGGACAGCTCCTACGCACTGCCTTCTCCGCCCCCACCTGGTGCCACCGTGGGCACCAACAGCGGCCGGAGTAGTGGTGGCGCCGGCGACGACAACGCCACCTCGAACAACAACAACTGCGGGAGCGCGATCCCGTCGTGGGGCGATATTTCGACCTTCTCGATGCTGCCGTAGGACGTCCATCTTGCTGATTCCAAATGAATTTCAGCTTGTTGCTAGCGAGATTAATTTATGAGTTATGACTATTCGTTAACCAGTGGTCTGTACTCCCTCTGTTCGGGATTATACGTCCTACGCGCATACCTAGGTTGTTAATTTGACCAATAAAATATAACTTATACTCCACAAAAATTATATCATTAAAAAATATAACCTCTAAAGTATCTAATGGTATAATTTTTATGCTATAATATTTATATTATCTTGTTTAAATTGGCAATCTAGTTATCCGCGCGGGACTTATAATCTCAAACGGAGATAGTACTATGTAGCTGTGTGTTGAGATATATACATGCATAATTCTCTTTCGCCATGATATATTAATATAGCAATTACATTCTGACAAAGTTAGAACCCAACAGTAGAAGCCAAGTGAAAACAAGAAGAGAAAAAAGAAAACAAATCCGATATGGGCGTAGAAACGAAAACAGAGAAACTCGCAACCGTTGCATTCTCTGGAGAAGTACCACCACACGTCTAGCAATCCAAAGCGCCCCTTACCAAGCAACACCTCCAAAAAAAAGAATACCGATGACGACACTGCTGTCCGGACTGATCCTAAGATTTTTCCCGGTACACCTCGGGAGGCGGGAAGGAGACGCCCTTCAGGAAGGATGGCGATACCCACGGACGTCACCGCGTCGGTGTCAAGAGACAAGGATTTCTCCCGTTCTCTCTAACAAATCATACTCCTGGAAACTTTGTAATGATCCACCAAGCTCGCCGCCCACATGCATGCGCCACACGGTCCTAAAGTCAAGCAGCAGCTCTGACGCCACCGACCTCACCCGGGCCTACCGGACTGCCTTCGGTCTGAGGACAATGTCCGTTCCTCGCCATCCATATGGCCGAAGAAAGGATCCACCACCACAACGACGTCGCTCGTCGAAGAGACGCCTACGCAGTCCACCTTTCGGGGCGCCGCCCTGGCTTCCACGAACTCGAGCCAAAGGCTCCGGCCACCGCCACAACGAACAACCACTAAGAAGGATGGTGAAGGTCAAACCTCAAACTTGCAATGCTGGAACCGCACGGTAGCCTAGGGGAGGGGATCTGCCCTCCGTCTTCTTGCGGCAAGTGCCGTCCGGACGAGCAACAGTGCCAACAAGGTCTAGATCAGGCCTGACTAGGCCCAGATCTAGCCCGGCCAGGCCCGGATCAGACCTAGATCGAGACCAGTTGGTTCCGCCGCCACGCTGCTGCAGCCAGGCCACCACGCCGCCAGCGAACTGCTCCCCGAGGTGCACCCCCCACCGTCGCCACCATAGAGGCCGCGCTGCCATGCCCCGCCACCGGTAGTGCTTGCCCATCATATCCGTCGGCTGAACCGCACGCCTCCATCGGGGGAGCACCACCACTGCGACACCCGGTGGTAGGTCGCGTCGTTGCCATAGGCACACCGCCACCATTATGACGCCACTATTCGAGATCTTCACTACTCCAGGTCCGCACCAAGGCGCCGCCAGATCTCCCTCCTGGCCCGCGTGTGCGTCGAGTAAAGGGGTGCCCGTCGCTAATGGAACCACAAGGGATTCGCCCTACGGTGTTCACCGGCAACGGCAGGGGAAGGAGGCGGGGGGGGGGGGGAGTTGGTGGCGACGGCTAGGGTTCGTCCCGGTCGCCCGAGCGGGGGTGACGCGGGACTTTTTTTACATAGGTTGCTAGTTATTCCACGTGTATTAATTTACTACTCTCTATGATCCATATTACTTGTCGCTAAAACCGATGTATCCAGTACTAAAACATGTCTAGATATATCCATTTCAGAGACAAGTAATATGGATCGGAGGGAGTATTATAATTCATATATTTGCCACAATATCCATGTAGTTATGCATATGATCTTTTTTTGTTCCTTTTCATTTGATTTTTGCTCCTTTTCACTTTGGTCTATTATAGTCCATGTAACCATGGATAAATGACACTACAAGAATTTTTTCCGTTTATAACGACTAATTTTCGTGGTTGAAAGCCTATTTTTTGTGGTTGAAAAGTCTTCTACGACGGATACCCTTCGTGGTAAAAGCCCCGCCACAAATAAATCTACCATAATTTTTTTGGACCGTGGCAGATCGCACCCTTTAGCCATGAAAACTTGTTCTGTCGTAGATCTATTTGTTGGCCGCTTTGACTAATGACGTCATGCAAACTGCCACGTGGAAAACGTCGTTAACGGTCATTGGAATTATGGTAGAAACCAGGCCCAGTCAAGGCCTGCAAATTACTAAGTGGGTCGGCCCATTAGGAAAGCCCAACTTAAAAACGACCCGTTGTTGTTTCACCCTGCACTGTTTAAAATGGGACCCATTAGTGCAACCCATTGCGGCATGTGAACGTTCAGGCCCATCACTATTTCGGCCTACATAAGGCCCACGTTAGCCCAACGCTATGAGGCCACTTGTGGCCTGCGCTAGGCCGACCCGATATTGCTCAGGTTTGCTAACAATCCGGTCTTTTACTGTTTCGGTCCACTATGAATCCAGTCTTTTATTATTCCAGCCTGCTGACCATGTAGCCTTTTACTATTCCGGTCTATTAGTATTCAGGTCGGTTACTGTTCCAACCCTTCAGGATTTTGTCCCTGTTACTTTTCAGGTCATTTATTGTTTTGGCTTTCGTCTGTTCAGGACGGCTACTATTATGGCTTGTTATTGTTGGCATGTGACTGTTCTGGCCTTTCACTATTTTGGTCTTTCACTGTTTTGGCCTTTCACCGGTCTGGCATTTTACTGTTACAGCATTTTACTATTATAACCCTTTACTGTGATGGTCTTTCACTGTTACGATCTTTTACTATTTTGACCCTTTACTGTTATGGCCTTTCACTGTTCTGGCTGTTTACTGTTCTCGCCATTTACTATTTGGCCCTTTAATATTTTTGCCTTTAAATCTTTAGGCATTTTACTCTTTTGTCCTTTTACTGTACATTTTGGACCGTCCATGCTCACGTCGTTTCATTGAATGTTCTGTTCATCCTATTACTGTTTCCGCCTTTTTGGAAGGGCTGGCTTATTTTGTAGAACAACATAGGAATGCCAAGACCCCGATTGATATACATGCGAAAATTTAAAGTACTTATTACACAACAATAAAAGTCTATTACAAAAGATCATTAAACAAGATCTGCATTCTAAAAGATTACAAAAGTGTTGGTATCCTTAATAAGAGACCGTACATGGTGATTCGCTTCAATGTATCATCTTTCCTCTTTTTCAACATTTCAGCTACAGATCTAAGAGCAGCTACACCCGTTCATTTGGAAATCCCAACATAAAGACGGCAAGCTACTCTTTCGCCCTGTAATGTTTAAAATGAGCCCATTAGTGCAGCCCGCTGTGGCCTATGAACTTTTAGGCACATCACTATTTCATCCTACACAAGGCCCACATCAGCCCAACGCTGTGCGGCCACTTGCCGCCTGCGCCATGCCAACCTAGTATTGTTCAGGCCTACTATCAATCTAGCCTTCTACTGTTCCGGCCTACTATCAATCCAGCCTTTTACTGTTCCGGACTATTGACCATGTAGCCTTTTATTGTTCCGGTATATTAGGCATGTTACTGTTTTAACCCTTCAGTATTTTAGTCATGTTACTTTTCAGGCCATTTTATGTTTTTTCCTTCGTCTGTTCAGGCCGGCTACTGTTCTGTCCTATTACTGTTCTGACCTTTCACTGTTCTGGTCTTTCATCATTCTAGCCTTTTATTGTTCTGTCCTTTTACTGTTACAGACTTTTACTATTATGGCCCTTTACTATTATGGCCATTTACTATTATGGCCTTTCACTGTTACGGTCTTTTACTATTTTGTCCCTTTACTGTTATGGCCTTTCACTGTTCTGGCCTTTTACTATTCTGGTCATTTACTGTTGGCCCTTTAATGTCTTTGCCTTTTAATCTTTCGACCTTTTACTCTTTTAGACTTTTACTATTCATTTTGAACCGTCCATGCTCATGGTGTTTCATTGATCGTTCTGTTCTGGCCTGTTAATGTTTCGACCTTTTTTGGAAGCACTGACTTATTTTGTAGAACATCATAGGAATGCCAAGACGCTAATTAATATACATGCAAAAATTTAAAGTACTTATTACATAACAATAAAATTTTATTACAATAGATCATTAAACAAGATCCGCATTCTAAAATATTACAAAATGTTGGTATCCTCAATAAGAGATCAGTACATGGCGATTCGCTTCAATGTATCATCTGTCTCCTTCTTCAACATTTTAGCTATTAAGAGCAGCTACATCCTTTCTTTGTACATGGAATACAACCTCTATATATTTATTACCTGTGGAAGAGCAGCTACTGTTAAGTAAGTTGTTTGCTTCAGAAATACAATGGAAGGATGAATGAGAAGAGGGATCACAACTTTCAGTCCTGCCTTCTGTGGACTCCTTGGTTTTAACTTCAGCTTGGTAAAATATTGTGAAAGGGGTTAAAACAAAGAACAAGGGGGGAAATAGTACTATATAAATTAGAGATAATTTAAGAGCAAGCACAGGGTGATCCTTACTATACGTGGCTAAGAAATTTATTAGACTCACGTCTAAGAAAATAAAATCTGCTCCATTGTTTACACTAGATAGGAAACCCACTCATCTGAGTAGAAAGAAATAATAAAGGCATGGGTCTTGTACTAGACCTAGGGTCCAGAAAAACTTAGCTAGACTCACCATGTCCAGTGTTTAGACCTAGGTCTAGTAAGAAAAACATTCTCTTAGACACCCCAAATTTGCAATGCTTCACATACTAGACATCCACTATGTATGAATAAACCACACCATAAGACAAAAAGTGCAACTTAAGAGCTATCCATATACATAGTGGACTTTATCCACAAGACAAAAAAGCTTAAGGGTGACGCATAAGCTTTAAGTAAGTATGAAATTACAGTAGCTCGTTCAGGCTGACAGTAGCTCCTTCTCCAGTGGGTGTGACTCCTGGTCAATCTGCCAGTAGTATCTGAGTCGAGAAGATGGAACTCTGATCCTTGTACTCCATTGTCGTTTCTCTACATTAAGTCATGCCATTAAAACTGAGTTAGCTGGTTTGGAAGGATGAAAGCAATTGAAAAACACAAAAAATTATATCATTAAAAATGACCATATGTATGATTCAAACTAGCTATCTGGTTTGGAACGATCAAAGCAGTTGAAAACACCAAAAAGATAGCATTAAAAATGACTAGATGGACATTTTATGAATTAAGCATTCACAGATAGATATACAACAAAACATGAATGTAAATGTCATCATGGCAAATTTTTAGGTAGAATGACTTATTAACTTAATATGCATATATGTAATATAACTTATTAACATGACAAGAAACTGGCCTAAGTAACATACAAAAACCTCGCACTTCAGCCTTGATTGGCGTCAGATTGTTAGTGTTCGATCCTCTATGAGCTATTCGCATGACCCATCCGAGCGCTCTAAAAGAATAGCATCTACGAGTTAGTGTTGCAGGATTATACCAATAGTGTGAGACTGTAAGAAAGGAAATACCAGCGACAAGCTTATGATGTTGATAAGAACTACCAGATGTGAGTGCAAATGAAATGGAAATAGCATACAAGATATTGAGCAACATTCTAACGCTTTCGTAGATTACAAGTACCAAAAATAGCAAACATGAAAGAGAAATTACCGCTCTGCAGCGGGGGCGGGTGGGATGGGCAAGAGGGCAGCGAGGGCGATGGCTGGGCATTCCAGGGTTAGCGACGAGTGATTCGGTGAAGCCTCCCCCCCCCCCCGTGCGTTAGACAATGGCATTGGTGAAGAAGATCTGGTGTAGTGAGGGAGTTCGTGAAATAGTTCCAGGGTACACAACACGGGATTCGATGGATGATACGTCATAAACGTATCTATAATTTTTTATGTTTCATGCTTGTTTAGTATCTACTTCGCTTTGCTTTGTCTACACTTTTATCAATACCCGGATTTCTAATCACAGATGCCTGTTATGCCATACATCGCAATCCCAGGATTACCATTTTTGCGAGACATAACATATTGGATATCACAGTACATCACCCATTAGAAACCTTACATAAGGTCTTACAACAAATAAAGGATCTTATAATCTAGACTTAATACAATTCAAGCAGCGAAAAAAATGTAGTAATAATGATAGCGTAGGCGAGGCTCCATCTTCATGGTCACAGGCGATGCTGACGATGGGAGATGATCCTAGTGTCGTAACCTTCCTGCTGATAGTCCTCTTCATAGTCTGGCCACGGGAATAGCCAGGGACAAAGCCATGAGTACTCTTTAAGTACTCGCAAACTAATACTAACAAGTGAAGTGGTTTTGAGTAGGAAGTACTAGGCTCTAGGTTGTTTTGCAAAAAGCCAGATTTACCTCTACTGAGTTCAGGAGCAAATAAAGCTAGTTAAAAGTTTTATAACACCTAAGTAGGAACTTGAATTTCATATCACAACCCTGTTCTGGTCAAGTCAAAGTCATGATTCAATTTACAAGTTATTTTGAAAACATCTGACGACGGAACAGTATGGCCACTCCAACTGTCCATAATCGTGGGCGCGGCTATTTGAATAGTTTGACACTCAGTAGAGGTGATACACTTTCACCACAACATTCGATACATCCATCATGAACAATCCTGAATTCACCATACTCAGTATGCGGATAATCAATCCTAACCTTTCAATTACACGCCCTAGTATAGGCACCTCTCCTGTGAGTTTGGCCTCTCACCAATGACCAACTGTCATCTTGGGAACTGCACAGGTGGACAATCTTCACAAGGTAGCCTTAGCTCAAACCTTGGCCGCAAGGGAACCCATACTAAGGTATATACATTTCTAGTCAAGCCCTACCCAAATTTCGGGTATTGTGGCTGTACGGTAAAATTGGAATGGTATCGCATCCAGACAATCATCAGTTTTATAAAGGGCTAAGGCTCATTCCTTAACATTTTCATCATCAAAATCATCTGGTGTTCAAGAACACATGTCAAAACATTTCAGTAGAATGACTCATCATTATAAGGTTTTCATAACAATTTTCACCAAGTATTCCCATCTAAAGTTGGTGGTAAACACTAAGAAGGGGTGGTAATCAAGTGTGAAATGATCTAAGTTCAATCCCATGCCTTAGGATGACATCAAGATTATCTAACTTAGGCCAAGCTTTAAAAATCTTTCCAACATCTACAAATTACTAAGTAAATTCAATAGAAAGTTTTGATAAGGAAATAAAATAACTAAGCTTGAAAATAAAACTAGGATTGGGTATCAAGTGGTGTAATATTGCAAGTAAAACTTGCATGGTTTAGCTTAGCTTGCTAAGATATTAGTATAAGCTTGCAAGGATTTGCTTGCTAAGTTGCAAGTGTTAGCTTGCCTTGAGTAGAGAAGTGGTTGAAGTTCTCCTCGGCTTCTTCCTCGTAGTATTCTCCTTCCTCCTCGTATCCTTGGTTGGTACTAGCGTCTATAAATAAATACGAGGTACACAATCACCAAACAATACTTAACTACTTCTATTTATCACACCAAGGTTTTCACTAGATGATCTAGGCTCATCACAAACATCACGAAGATTAAGGCAATAGTTTTATTTATTTTATCTTAGAAAAGTAATTTCTACTCATTGAAAAACTACTTAAGATTTAATATTCTCCAACTAAAACATGGGATCATGTTGACACATGTCATCACCACATATTTCAGTACTTGGGAATGTGATTTAAAGTGGTGTCACAATTTAATAAGGTTTAACCCTTTTAGTTTAATTAATTAAAGTGACTAGAATTGCCTATGGGGCATTCTTTTATTGCTTGTCCATTATTTCTGCAAGTAAACCTAGATATTTTTATATATTCAGAAAGGTCTAGTTAAATGTTATTTTTGAGAGTTGTAATCAACTTAAAAGCTTTTGTGGTTGCATTTTGAAAGATGTTTGAATGCAGAAAAGCTTCTTCCTTGTTATTTTTACTATAGGTGATCTACAATTCCAAATGAATTGAATCAAACGGGCTTGGATTAAGAATTCCAGTACCTTTCTAACAAAATTGGTTTCATGCATTTTGGTTCAGTGCATCGACCTGGGTTGATTTTTGAATCTAGGTACAAAACTAAGTTTGAAACTAAAAGAATAAACCTTAATTCAAACTACTGGGTCATGCGGCAATGTAAATGGGCCAGCCCATGGCGCGCAGCGTGCACGGGTGAGGTTAAGTGGGTGTCCCCACCAGTCAGCAAGACAGGGGGTGCGAAGTGGTACAGGGTGATGTGGACCGCACGATCAACATCTAATCTAATGGCTGTGACTTAGCGTCTCCGCCGGGCAACGCCGGCGAGACAGAACCCTAGCGCGGTCAGTGGGGGTCTATGGGGGCTCACCGGGGCTCAGGCGAGGGTCGGCGATGGGGGCGAACGACAAATTCAATGACGGCGAACCTCCTAGTACCGGCGGCTTCTCCTGGGGTGGCTCCAATCGCTGGCTCCTTTCTTCCTCCTCCGCAGCAGACTCTGGCCAAATTCCTGTGACCCGGTGCTCGCCTTGCTCCGGGGATGAGTGGGGGTGGTTCTGAGAGAGAGTGGAGTGTGTTGGTGCGAAGAAATCGAGCAGGGGTGGCCTCCATTTATAGTGCCAAGAGGGGACCGAAGGGCGCGGGTGGAGCTCATCGTGGTCGTCGGCACAGTGGGCTAATGGCATGGGCGATGGTAGGGGCGATGCTGTGCTCCCTGGTGAAGCTCAACGGCGTGGTCTCGAGGTGTGGGGCGGTGCGAGACGGTCGGAACGCTGTGGTGCTCTGGGCGGGTACGATGGGCATTTTAATGGCGCACTGCGGCTACGGGTCGCGCAGCAGCGAACGGGGTTGTCTGGCGGTCTCCTGGGACGATGGTGATCACGCTTGCACGCGGCGAGGGCGACGCGCGGTCTGTGGGCGCGTGTCGAGTGCGGCCCTTTGGCGCGCTCTCGGCATGGCGCGACGTTTCTAGAGTGGTCCTATGGCTGGCAGGGCGTTGGCGTTGGACAGGGGGTGGCGGTGGACGGTGGTCAATGCCTCAGACAAGGTGTCTAGGCTTGGTGCTGCTCCTAGCTTGCTGTCGACCAAGGGATGGCAAGGGGGGCTCGGCATGGTCACTATTGATGGAAATGGCAAGCTCATAGTGGTGCTAGAGCTGATGATCTACTAATAGCCTGTTGTGAGCCAGAGAGGGAACAAGGTTGGCCAAATCACTACTCACTATAGTGTTTGTTGTTTGTTTGTTTGTTTGTTTGTTTGTTTGTTTGTTTGTTTGGTGTTTGCAAGGTGTTTGATGAAATGGCCGAAAGAGATTTGAATTTTAGTTTTTGGTTCAAACTTGGTGGGTGTACTAGTTACATACTAGGTAGTCCCTGGTTAGTTGGAAAGGTCAAGGTGAATTGGTTTGGTTGGTTTTTGAAAATGGGTGATCTTCACATATGTTAAAGATTCAATTTTGAATTGTCATTTGAATCAAGTTGCCAAATGTTTCTTTAAGTTTGAAAGGTGGTCTTTGATTCATTTTTACTTGGTCTAGCAAGGGGTGAAAAGAAATGAAATTGTTTCTGTTTGAAATCTTGGACTAGAAACACTCAAAGTGGCCCAATGAGCAAGATTGGCAAAAATGACCATTTGCTTGTTTTGTTTGTTTTTGATTTTTCTCTTGATTTGTTTCTCTTGGAAATGTTTTAGATGATGTTGTTTTCATATTTAAACCATTCCTTGCTATTTACAACAATCACACAAGTCCATTCATGCATTCATACAATCATCACATACACACATGCATTCATATGATTTAATTAACAAAAGTTTTTGTTATCCCTAATTTTGGTGAGTGGAAATTGATAATCATTGTTCAATATTTTTGGGATGTTACAAACCTTCCCTCCTTAAACAAAATCTCGTCCCGATATTTGAGAAAGAAGAAAACTAGGATTTAAAAAGATTGGGAAACTCCGTCTTGATGTAGTCTTCTCGTTCCCAGGTAGCTTCCTCTTCAGTGTGGTTACTCCACTGAATCTTGTGAAACTTGATGCTTCGGGTCCTGGTGGTTCTGAAAGCTTCCTCCAAAATACGGATGGGTACTTCAGGATACGTCAGGTCATCATTGATCTCTATGGTGCGGTGATCAATGTTCTTGAAAACTTCAGTCTTCTCCGGGACTTCTAGGCATTTGCGAAGTAAAGATATGTGGAACACATTATGCACTGCTGACATCTCCTATAGCAGTTCCAGTTGATACGATACTTCTCCTCGACAATTCAGAATCTTGAAGGGTCCGATGTATCTGGGGGCTAACTTTCCTTTGAGCTGGAAACGTTGCATTCCCTTCAAAGGCGACACTTTGAGATACACAAAATCTCCGATATTGAAGGCGAGGTCTCGACGTCTTTTGTTGGCATAACTCTTCTATCTTAACTGGGCGGTCTTGAGGTGCTCAAAAATCTTGTGAACTTCCTCTTCTGCTTTTCGTAGGATGTCGGGGTCCCAAAATCTGACCCTCTCCTATTTCCGACCAATTCAAAGGGGTACGACACTTCCTTCCATACATGAATTCAAATGGGGCCATTTGCAAACTAGCTTGATAAATGTTGTTATACAAAAATTTTGTGAATGGCAGACAATCTTCCCATTTTGATCGATACTCTAGCACACAGGCTCTCAACATATCTTTGAGTATTTGATTTACTCGCTCCGTTTGTCCATCGGTTTGAGGGTCATAAGTTGTGCTGAAATCTAGTCGAATTCCCAATCCTTCTTGGACTTTCTTACAGAATCTCGAGGTAAACTGAGTTCCTTGATCTGACACAATGTTCTTGGGGACTCCGTGCAAACTGATGGTTCTAGCGATGCACAACTCTGCTAGTTTCGAATTCTGGTAGGTGGTCTTGACTGGTAAGAAATGGGCGCCTTGGACAGTCTATCAACTATGACTCAAATAGAGTCATTTCCCCTACTAGAAGTAGGTAATCCGGTGATAAAGTCCATTCCAACTGAATCCCATTTCCATTCTGGAATCTGCAGTGGTTGCAATAGTCATGCGGGTCTCTGATGTCCCGCCTTGACTCTCTGACAAATATCACACTTGGCGATCTAGCTTCCGATTTCTCTATTCATCTTATGCCACCAAAATTGCTCCTTCAGATCCTGATACATCTTTGTTTCTCCGGGGTGGATAGAATAAAGGGTATCATGGGCTTCTTTCAAAATAGCTTGCTTCAACTCTGAATCTGCAGGTACACACAGACGTCCTTTGTACCACAGAACTCCTTCGTCTTCGGTGAATCCGGGTACTTTGCCTGTACCGATGCGACGTTTGATTCCGTCGATACTAGCATTTCCTTTTTGCGCCTCCTTGATCTGACTTATCAAGGTGGGTTGAAGTTCTATGCTAGCCAAAAATCCTTCACTTACTAATTCCATTCTGAAATCCTCCATCTCCTTGTGCAAACTTGGTTGCACCTTCAGAATCATGGAGTTCAAGCGACACGACAATCTACCAAGGGAATTTGCTACCACATTGGCTTTACCGGGGTGATAGTGAATGTCCAGATCATAGTCCTTGATTAGCTCGATCCATCTTCTCTGCCTCATATTCAGCTCCTTTTGAGTGAATATGTACTTCAGGCTCTTGTGATCCGAATAAATCTCACAGCGGTTTCCCATCAGGTAATGCCTCCATGTCTTCAGGGCTAGAACTACGGCTGCTAGTTCAAGGTGATGGGTAGGATAATTCTGCTCATGCTGCTTCAGTTGTCGGGATAGATAAGATATAACTTTGCCTTCTTGCATAAGCACACATCCGAGACCGATCTTGGATGCGTCACAATACACATCAAACGGCTTCGTGATATCCGACATGACCAAGATTGGGGCTGAAATCAATATCCTCTTGAGTTCTTGAAAACTCGCTTCACATTTGTCCGTCCATTCAAAATTCTTGTCTTTCTTCAATAATTGGGTCGTGGGTCTTGCGATACTCGAGAATCCTTCTACAAACTTCTGGTAATATCCTGCCAATCCAAGAAATGCACGAACTTGGGTTTGAGTGGTTGGGGCCTGCCAATCTTCAACATCCTTCACCTTGGCAGGGTTAACGCCAATTCCTCCGGCTGATACGATATGTCCGAGGAATCCTACCTCCTATAACTATAATTCACATTTGCTAAACTTGGCATACAACTGATGCTCCCTAAGGGTTCCAAGGATGGTCCTTAGGTGTAGCTCATGTTCTTCTTCTGATTTGGAATAGATCAGAATGTCATCAATGAAAACAACGACAAACTTATCCAGGAAGTCCATAAAAATCTTATTCATGAGGTTCATGAAATAAGTGGGGGCCTTTATTACTCCAAAAGACATGACAGTATACTCGTATAATCCATATCTGGTGGCAAAGGCAGTCTTTGGAATATCCTTTGCGCGAATCTTGAGTTGATGATAACCAGTTCTAAGATCAATCTTAGAAAACACTTTGGACCAGTCAACTGGTCAAACGGGTCTTCTATCTTTGGCAGTGGGTACTTGTTCTTGATGGTGACATCATTCAACTTCTGATAATCCATACACAAACGGTTACCTCCATCTTTCTTATACACAAATAAAACAGGTGATTTCCATGGCGACGCACTTGGTTGGATCAGTCCTATCTCTAGCATAGCATCCAACTGCTTCTTCAGCTCCACTAATTCAGACGGGTTCATACTATATGGTCTCTCGGCTATGGGTCCGGTTCCAGGGATTAGTTCAATGATAAACTCGATATCCCAATCTGGGAGCATACCGGGCAAAACATCTGGAAATACATCGGGGGATTCACAGACTACTCTGACTTGATCAATGGTTGGTTGGGATAGACTCTTTTTGCACTTGAATTGATGGGGCAAGGTTTCAGATACATGCTCTATTGATATTCCGGCTATACTGGTCATGGTTATGCTTTCTTGGAACAGTCGATTAATCATTTATGTTTCGACATCCAATCCATTCCTAGTACTACTTCCAAACCTTTAGTTCCGAGTACTATTAGATTAGCATAAAAATCTATGCCATGGATTCAGATAGGTACGGCCTTGCAAATTTGTCTAGCTTTGGTGGTTGAACCAGGTATCATAACATGCTTCAATTTGGTTGGTTGAATCTTACTAGTGCATGCAAATTCTTTGGTAACAAACGTGTGCGATGCTCCAGAATCAAACAACACTCTTGCAAGTATCGAGTTAACAGAAAACATACCCAGCACGACATCTGGCGCTTCTTGAGCTTCTTCAGCATGCATGAGAAAGAGACGGTCATTGCGGTTGAGTGAATTCCCTGGGGCAAACCTTCTTCCAGGCTGAACACGACGCTGCTGCTGAGCTGGGGCATTTGCATTGCGGGCTGCGGCAATATTCTTGGGGCACTCATTGGAATAGTGACCCTTGGTTCCACATTCATAACAAGTCACCTGAGACTTGTCTTTTGCTGCAATAGGGACACCATTGCTTCCAGTCCTTGGGGAAGTGTTGGTGTTGGTGGCGACATTGTTGTTGTTGAACTTAGGTGGTGCACGGTTCAAATTGCTGGGGTTGTTGTTGTGATTTCCTCCGGGCCTTGGGTTTCCTCCTCCACGATTGGGATAGGTCGGATGGTTCATTGGGGGTCTGTTGTTTCTTGGGGCAAATTCTGGAGATGGGTTGGGGCGATATTTTGGGGTATGGTGGGTTCCTGGTTGATGCATCATGTGACGCTTGTGATTCTCATTGGCTTGGTTGATCTTGGCCTCCATCTGAATGGCAGAGTCCACCAAGGCTTCAATATCAGCAAATGGGATATTGACCAACACTCTCTGCATCTCATCATGCAGACCATTCAAGAATCTCTCCTTCTTCTTAGCTTTGGTATCTATCTCATCTGGTGCATACCTAGCCAATGACAAAAATTTCTCACGGTACTCAACTACGGTCATCCTCCCTTGCTTCAGTTCCCTGAATTCACCTCTCATCCTTTTGATCAAACCCGGTGGCACATGGGTTTTGCTGAACTTGATTTTGAATTCATCCCAAGTCATCATCTGTCCTCCATTCTGGTGTGAATGTTGTTCCACCATGCTCTTGCATCTCCGTCCAGATAGTGGGTGGTGAACAGTACCTTCTCGTTAGCTTCCACTCCTGCAACTTCTAGGTTGTTCTCCATGGTTTGCAGCCAATCATCGGCATCGTGTGGCTCTTCAGACTTAGTGAAAATGGGTGGGTTGGTGTTTTGGAAGTTCTTGAGCTTGGATCCATGGTTGTCCTGATTTCCATGGCCTTGATTGTTGTTGGTCATCTGAGCGATGTGCTGAAGGGTGGCTAAGTTGGCTTGACATTCGGCTCTTTCAGCTTCGTGGTCAGAAACCAACATTTGCAAGATTTGCAACATCGGGTATGGGGATGAAGTGCTTCCTCCGCGAGGCATCTGAAGATTGAGGTAGATCATGAGAAAAGAGGGAAATTTCTAAGGTTCAGGGGTTTGTTTTTGAAAAGTTTTCAAAGTTTGACTCAGGTTTTTCTAGCAACTTGCTTTTCATTCATTCATTTATAGCACACGATACAAACACACACCACAACAAAGGAAAATAGATGGTTTTAAGAACCATTCTGTGAAACTATGATACAGTGGGACCGGATACAACTCACTAACGCTAGTGCTCAAGTGCTACTACACCTCGTAGTCGGTGTCCTCATCATCCTCATCATCATCATCATCAATGAAGGCGAAGTCATCCTCATCGATGAAGAAGTCCATGGCCTGATCCTCCAGAAAGTCATCATCATCACTGAGATAGGAGTAGGGGTCACCACGGATGTCCTCCCCTGCATTCTCCCTCTCCTCGAGCTGCATATCCCTCTCATGGATGGTCTCCTCCAAGTCGGTGATCCGGTGACGAAGGCGGGCAATGATGCGCTCCTTCTTGTCGAGCTGACGGCGACGAGACTGGCGATGCTTCACTAGCATGGCAATGGTATGATCTTTCTGGGCGGCGATGGCGTGCTTGTGGTTGGCGTAGGAGCGGGCATTGTCCAACTCCTTCTGCCGGTCATACATCATGAAGCTGAGGTGGTCCAATTGAGTCTTCAGCTCATGGTGATATGGGGCCTCCGGTGGTTGTCCCATAACATCACGCCTTGGATAGAACTCAAAGCGGGTACCCTCGATATGATTGATACTCTGCCCACACAGAAGGGCAAGAGCTTCCTGCATGGCCCTGGCAAGTCCATCGAGCCAGTTGTTCTCTCTGATGGTGAACTGAATTCCCTCAGAGGTGGGGGCTTTGATCTTTCCTCAGAGACTTGCAACAATCAGCCATTGCAACTCCTCTCCTTCCTAATCATTGAGATGAGCTTCGAAGAACTCGGGGTGCGAACGCTCCAGCATTTCTTACAGCTGGTCCAAGTCACGCTCAAAGATGAGATCTCCTCCATTCCCCAACTGATAGAACTTGCTATACTTCACATCCATCTATAAGAATGTAGGATGAGTAAGTTAGTAGAGTGATCAAGTGTGTCAAATTTTAGGTAAGTTTGCAAGTATTTTTGAGGAAGATGAATTTTCATGAAAGAGTCTAAGGGGTAAGAATGAGAAAAAGTTTTCATAAATACTCACTTCCTTGGTTTTGAAACTAAGTTTTTGATTCGAACGTCCATTCTAAACTAGGGTCTCCTATGGTCAGGACGGCCTTGATACCAACTTGTCAACACCCGGATTTTTAATCAGAGATGCATATTATGCCATACATCCCAATACCAGGATTATCATTCTGGCGAGACATAACATATTGGATATCACAGTACATCATCCATTACAAACCTTACATAAGGTCTTATAACAAATAAAGGATCTCATGATCCAGTCTTAATACAAATCAAGTAGCGGAAAAAACGTAGTAATAACGATTGCGTAGGCGAGGCTCCATCTTCATGGTCACATGCAATGCTGACGATGGGAGATGATCCTAGTTGTCGTAACCTTCCTGCTGTTCGTCCTCCTAATAGTCCTCTTCATAGTCTGGCCACGGGAATAGACAGGGACAAAGCCATGAGTACTCTTTAAGTACTCGCAAACTAATACTAACAAGTGAAGTGGTTTTGAGTAGGAAGTACTAGGCTCTAGGTTGTTTTGCAAAAAACCAGATTTACCTTTACTGAGTTCAGGAGCAAAGAAAGCTAGTTGAAAGTTTTATAACACCTAAGTAGGAACTTGAATTTCATATCACAACCCTGTTGTGGTCAAGTCAAAGTCATGATTCAATTCACAAGTTATTTTGAAAACATCTGACGACGGAACAGTATGGCCACTCCAATTGTCCATAACCGTGGACGCGGCTATTCGAATAGTTTGACACTCTGCAGAGGTGGTACACTTTCACTACAACATTCGATACATCCGTCAGGAACAATCCTGAATTCACCATACTCAGTATGTGGATAATCAATCCTAACCTTTTAATTACACGCCCTAGTATAGGCACCTCTCCTATGAGTTTGGCCTCCCAACCATGACCAACTGTCATCTTGGGAACTGCACAGGTGGACAATCTTCACAAGGTAGCCTCAGCTCAAACCTTGGCCGCAAGGGAACCCATACTAAGGTATATAAATTTCCAGTCAAAACCTACCCAAATTTCGGGTATTGTGGTTGTACGGTAAAATTGGAATGGTATCGCATCCAGACAACCATCAGTTTTATAAAGGGCTAAGGCTCATGCCTTAACATTTTCATCATCAAAATCATTTGGTGTTCAAGAACACATGTCAAAACATTTCAGTAGAATGACTCATCATTCTAAGGTTTTCATAACAATTTTCACCAAGTATTCCATCTAAAGTGATCAAATTTTATGCTTAGCACTAGGATCTATAGGTGGTGGTAAACACTAAGAAGGGGTGTAATCAAGTGTGAAATGATCTAAGTTCAATCTCATGCCTTAGGATGACATCAAGATTATCTAACTTAGGCCAAGCTTTATGCTCTTTATGCTACCTTTAAAAATCTTTCCAACATCTACAAATCACTAAGTAACTTCAATAGAAAGTTTTGATAAGGAAATAAAATAACTAAGATTGCAAATAAAACTAGGATTGGGTATGAAGTGGTGTAAGCTTGCAAGTAAAACTTGCATGGTTTAGCTTAGCTTGCTAATATATTAGTTTAAGCTTGCAAGGATTTGCTTGCTAAGTTGCAAGTGTTAGCTTGCCTTGAGTAGAGCAGTGGTTAAAGTTCTCCCCGGCTTCTTCCTCGTAGTATTCTCCTTCCTCGTCATATCCTTGGTCGGTACTAGCGTCTATAAATAAATACGAGGTACACAATCACCAACCAATACTTAACTATTTCTATTTATCACACCAAGGTTTCACTAGATGATCTAGGTTCATCACAAACATCACAAAGATTAAGGCAACAGTTTTATTTATTTTATTTTAGAAAAGTAATTTATACTCATTGAAAAACTACTTAAGATTTAATATTCTCCAACTAAAACATGGGATCATGTTGACACATGTCATCACCACATATTTCAGTACTTGGGAATGTGAGTTAAAGTGGTGTCACAATTTAATAAGGTTTAACCCTTTTATTTTAATTAATTAAAGTGACTAGAATTGCCTATGGGGCATTATTTTATTGCTTGTCCATTATTTCTGCAAGTAAACCTAGATATTTGTATATATTCAGAAAGGTCTAGTTAAATGTGATTTTTGAGAGTTGGAATCAACTCAAAAGCTTTTGTGGTTGAATTTTGAAAAATGTTTGAATGCAGAAAAGCTTCTTCCTTGTTATTTTTACTATAGGTGATCTACAATTCCAAATGAATTGAATCAAACGGGCTTGGATTAAGAATTCCAGTACCTTTCTAACAAAATTGGTTTCATGCACTTTGGTTCAGTGCATCGACCTGGGTTGATTTTTGAATCTAGGTACAGAACTGAGTTTGAAACTAAAAGAATAAACCTAAATTCAAACTACTGGGTCATGCGGCAATGTAAATGGACCGGCCCACGGCGCATAGCATGCGCGGGTGAATTTAAGTGGGCTTCCCCACTAGTCAGCGAGGCAGGGGGTGCGAAGCGGTACGAGGTGATGTGGACCGCACGATCAACATCTAATCTAACGGCTGTGACTTATCATCTCCGTCGGGCAACGCCGGTGAGGCAGAACCCTAGAGCGGCCACTGGGGGCTTATGGGGGCATACCGAGGCTTAGGCGAGGGTCAGCCATGGGGGGCGAACGACGAAGTCGATGACGGCGAACCTCCTGGTACTGACGGCTTCTCCTGGGGCGACTCCAATCGCTGGCTTCTTTCTTCCTCCTCCGTGGCAGACTCCGTCCAAATTCTGGCGACCTGCTGCTCGCCTTGCTCTGGGGATGAGTGGGGGTGGTTCTGAGAGAGAGGGGAGTGTGTTGGTGTGAAGAAATCGAGCGGGGGTGTCCTCTATTTATAGTGCCAAGAGGGGACCGAAGGGCACGGGTGGAGCTCGTCGTGGTCGTCGACACAGTGGGCTAATGGCATGGGCGACGGTAGGGGCGGTGTTGTGCTCCCTGGCAAAGCTCAACGGCGTGGTCTCGAGGCGTGGGTTCGTGCGAGACGGTCGAAACGCTGCGGTGCTCTGGTCGGGTCTGACGTGCACTTTAATGGCGCACTGCGGCTACAGGTCACACGGCGGCGAACGGGGTTGTCTGGCGGTCTCCTGGGACGATGGTGATCATGCTTGCACGCGGCGAGGGTGGCGCGCGGTCTATGGGCGCGTGTCGAGTGCGGTGCTCTGGCGCACTGTCAGAATGGCATAGAGGCATAGGACACGGCGTTTCTAGAGTGGTCCAGTGGTTGTAAGGGCGTTGGCGTTGGACAGGGGGTGACGGTGGACGGTGGTCAATGCCTCAGACAAGGTGGCTAGTCTTGGTGCTGCTCCTAGCCTGCTGTCGACCAAGGGGTGGCAAGGGGAGGGTCGGCATGGTCACCGTTGATGGCAATTTCAAGCTCAAAGTGGTGCCAGAGCTTGATAACTAAGCTAGATGGTCTACTAATAGCCTGTTGTGAGCCAGAGAGGGAACAAGGTTGGCCAAATCACTGCTCACTATAGTGTTTGTTGTTTGTTTGTTTGGTGTTTGTAAGGTGTTTGATGAAATGGCCGAAAGAGATTTGAATTTGAATTTTTGGTTCAAACTTGGTGCGTGTACTAATTACATACTAGGTAGTCCCTGGTTAGTTGGAAAGGTCAAGATGAATTGGTTTGGTTGGTTTTTGAAAATGGGTGATCTTCACATATGTTAAAGATTCAATTTTGAATTGTCATTTGAATCAAGTTGCCAAATTTTTCTGTATGTTTGAAAGGTGGGTTTCATTCATTTTTACTTGGTCTAGCAAGGGGTGAAAAGAAATGGAATTGTTTCTGTTTTAAATCTTGGACTAGAAACACTCAAAGTGTCCTAGTGAGCAAGATTGGCAAAAATGACCATTTGCTTGTTTTGTTTGTTTTTGATTTTTCTCTTGATTTGTTTCTTCTTGGAAATGTTTTAGACAATGTTGTTTTCATCTTTAAACCATTCCTTGCTATTTACAACAATCACACAAGTCCATTCATGCATCCATACAATCATCACATACACAAATGCATTCATATGATTTAATTAACAAAAGTTTTTGTTAACCCTAATTTTGGTGATTGGAAATTGATAATCATTGTTCAATATTTTTGGGATGTTACAAATTTTTGATGTGTTTTTATATGTTTTTCTGGAATAACCTATTAACAAGATGCCACAGCGCCAGTTGCCTATTTTCTTCTGTTTTTGGTTCCAGAAAAGGCAGAAAATCAATATTCTCGGAATTGGACGGGACAAAAGCCAAAGTCAATATTTTATCATGGGGAACACGGAGCCTCAATATGAGATGTAGGAGAGCCACCAGGGGGCCACACCCCTGGCCACGTGGCTGGGTCCAGCCCGCGCCTAGGGGGGTGCGGACGCCCTGGCTGCCCCTGCCTCACCTCTTCGCCTATGAAGACCCCCGATGCCAAAACCCTAAGCACCCGATCAATATTCCACGAAACCGTTTGTAGCAGCCGCCACCATCACCCCTAGATTGGGGGATCTGAAGCTCTTCCCGGCACCCTGCCGGAGGGGAGATCATGCCAGAGGCCTTCTTCTTCATCATGCCAGCCTCCGGTATGACGTGTGAGTAGTTCCACCTTGTACTACGGGTCCATGTAGTAGCTAGATGGTTGTATCACCTCCTTTGTGCTACCATGTTTAGATCTTGTGAGATCTGTTCATGATCAAGGTCATCTATTTGTAATCATGCATGTTGTGCTTGCAGGGATCCGATGGATATTGAGATTACTATGTAAGATTGATTAATGGTTTTATCTTATTGATTCTATCATGTCTGTGTTGTTTGAGATATTGCATGTTCTCCGTTTCTCGTAGCTATCTTGTCCAAGTAGATGCTAGTGACTCCAAGAGGGGGTATTTATGCTCGATAGTGGGTTCATGCCTCTATTTAATCTAAGGGAAGTGACAAAAATCTCTAAGGTTATAGATGTGCTGTTTCTACTAGGGAGAAAACAACGGTCTCTTGTTCATGGAACAAGTGGATTCTTTACCTTACACACTTTGCTTAAAGCAGTTATACGTTGCTTCCAACTTAATACTGGAGTGGGTTCGGATGATAACCTGAAGGTGGATTACTAGTCATAGATGCAGTTGGATGGCGGTCTATGTACCATGTTGTATTGCCCAATCGAATCTCATAGGATCATGAATGTCTAGTATTGCATTGTTATGCCTTGCTCAGTCTTGTCAATTGCCCTGTTGTAATTTGTTTACCCAGCATGCCATGTTTGTTTATCTTAAGGAGAATACCTCTAGTGAACTATGGACTCCGGTCCAATATTTATCATTGATACATCTTCCATTGTTACTGTGTACTTTCTGCAAACCACTATTACCTTCCACACCATACAGTTAACCCTTTGTTTTTAGCAAACCGGTGAGATTGACAACCTCACTATTCGCTGGGGCAAAGTCTTGAGTTTGTGTTGTGCAGGTTTCAAAGTTGCTAGCAACACCTTTGAGTCGTTTCCTTCCGCCTACTGGTTCGATAACCTTGGTTTCTTACTGAGGGAAAACTTGCTGCTCTTGGGGTCTCCCAACGAAGCTTCCACGCACCATCAAGATTTTCCGGCGCCATTGACGGGGAGGCTAAGGACGGCTTCACAAGGGGAGTCCTTCAACCTTTCTCTTTACTTTGTTTTTGTTTTGCTTAGTTTCTTTTGCTTGGTTTTGTTTGCCTCTTTTTATCAAGAACTCCAAAAAATAGTTTAGTTTGGTTTGCTTTCTCTTATAAAAAACATAAAAAATTAGTTCCTGCTCTAGTTGCTGCTGTTGTTGGCTTGCTCCACTTTTGCCAAAATGAACTCTGCTGAGAAAACCAAGTTGTGTGACTTCGCTATCACAAACAACAAAGATTTCCTAAGTACTCCTATTGCTCCATCTTCCCCTGATGCTACCTTTTATGAAATTAAGCCATCTTTGTTGAATCTTGTGATGAGAGAGCAATTTTCTGGTGCTAGTTCTGCTACTGTTGCTGCCCACCTTAATAACTTTGTTGAACTTTGTGAGATGCAAAAATATAAGGATGTAGATGGAGATATTATTAAGCTCAAGTTGTTTCCTTTCTCCTTGAGAGGAAAAGCTAAATAATGGTTGCTATCCTTGCCTAGAAATAGTATTGATTTTTGGATTAAGTGCAAAGATGCTTTTATTGGAAAATACTACCCTCCTGCTAAGATTATATCAATGAGAAGTGAAATAATGAAATTTAAACAACTTGATAATGAACATGTTGCTCAAGCTTGGGAAAGAATGAAATCTTTGGTTAAGAATTGTCCCACTCATGGACTTACTGCTTGGATGATTATCCAGACTTTTTATGTAGGTTTGAACTTCTCTTCAAGAAATCTGTTGGATTCAGCTGCTGGAGGTACCTTTATGACCATTACCTTGGGTTCTGCAACAAAACTCCTTGATAATATGATGGTTAAATATTCTGAATGGCACACTAAGAGAACTCCACATGGTAAGAAGGTAAATTCTGTTGAAGAAACCTCCTCTTTGAGTGATAAGATTGATGTTATCATGGCTATGCTTGTTAATGGAAAAGCTCCTTTAGATCCTAATAATTTTCCCTTAGCCTCTTTGGTTGCTCAAGAAGAGCAAGTTGATGTGAACTTCATTAGAAACAACAATTTCAACAACAATGCCTATAAGAATAATTTTGGTAGTAATAACAACTATAGGCCCTGTCCTCCTAATAATGGCAATACCTATGGAAACTCCTAAAACAATATTAGAAGTGCTCCCTCTGAACTTGAAGTAATTCTCAAAGACTTTATTAGTAAACAAACCACTTTCAACAAGACTGTGGAGGAAAAGCTTTTGAATGTTGAGAAAAATATTTCCTCTTTGTCTGAAGCACCGTCCTCTTTGATTAATAAAATGGCTACTAAACCTGAAACTTTGGAAAGTACCTTTGCTGCTACTCATGCCATACAAGTTACTATTGATGAAAATGTTAGACTGTTATCCCAACTACATGCTAAGTGGGAAAGAGAAGCTGAAATTGCTAGAAACAATAGTGTGTGCACTATCACCACCACCAATATGGATGTCACTAAACCACAAGAACTCCCTATTTCTCCTACCACAATGCCTAAACCCAATGAGTCAACTACTAGTGATGCTAAGTTTGATTTTGATCTTGATGGTTGCAATATTTCTAAAGTGATTATGTTCCTACAAAAGCTTGCTAGAAGTCCCGATGCTAGTGATATGAATGTAGCTTTAACCAAACACTTTATGGATGCTCTTATTAAAATTAAGGAAGAAAAGTTGAAACACAAAGCCTCTATTCCTAGGAAAGTAGAAGATAGTTGGGAACCCATAATTAATATGCAAGTGAATGACTTTGATCTCAAAGCTTCATGTGACGTTGGTTCTAGTGTCTCTATTATGCCTAGAAATATTTATGAAATGCTTGATTTGCCACCTTTGGAAGATTGTTATTTGGATGTCCCACTTAATGATAATGCTAAAAATAAACTCATGGGGAGTGTTAATGATGTTCTTATTATGGTTAACAATGCTTATGTCCCTGTTGATTTCTATGCTTTGGATGTTGATTACAATGCTTCATGTCCTATTACTTTGGGAAGGCCTTTTCTTAGAACTGTTGGTGCCATCATTGATATGAAAGAAGGCACCATTAAATATCAATTTCCATTCAATAAAGTTATTGAACACTTCCCTATGAGGAGAGAGAGAAGTTGCCTTTTGCTCCTCATTTGAAAGCAAGGTTTGATGTTAATGCTTCTTCATTTGAAAATACTTGATTCTTGCTTCTTGTGCCTAACTTAAAGACATTAAAGAAAAGTACTTATTTGGAGATAACCCAAAAGTTTTCTTGAGTCTTGGAAGTTATTACTTCATTAATGACCTCTAATTATCCTTTTTGTTTGATTTTTGTGCCAAGAATAACCTCTAATGAGAGGGAAGTAAGATTTGGGAGTTGCTGTCCCGAAATAGATTTTTGTGCTCCACCATAAAAGTTCGTGTAAAATCTCTATAAGTAAGATTGACCTGATATTTTCTGAATTAATCCCCTAGTATGTTAGCTAACTTTCTTTAGTTCAACACTTTTTGATTTGAGCAACAGAAGGTTGTCGAAAAAATCGGTTTCTACCTGCTGGTCTGTTTTGATAGATTTCTACCATTATTTGCATTTGCCTCTTATTGATTCCTTTTTGGGTTATTTTTGGGAAATTGAGAATTTGAGGGAATTGCTACATTATATTATGTGTTTAGTGAAAGTTTTGATGTTCTAAAGCTAAACCCAAAGGTCTATTATCTTTTGAATACACTAATGTTGCTAATGAAGATTGTGTGAAGTTTTGTACGAAGGAAAATTTTCAGGTGTAGAGAAAGAATGATGTAATGAGATGACGAATGGACAAAAGCTCAAGCTTGGGGATGACACCCCGTGTCACCCCAAGAAATATTCAAGAGGTACAAGCATCAAAGCTTGGGGATGCCCAAGGCATCCCCTTCTTCATCAATAAAAATCTCAGGTCTTTCTAGACACTTCGTTTTTATTGTTTCATGCACTATTGTGTTGTTCTTGGAGCGTCTTAGTTTTCATTTTGTTTGCTTAGTTTGTTTGAATAAAGTAGTTTGGACCCCCGTTCTTGATGTGTTGCTTCAGATAAGTTGATTGGTGTTGGAGAGGAGTAGAAACTTCTTGCTTGAATAGTACAAGAGGAGCTTGCTTTGACTGTGACTTAGACTTTAGCATGCCATGCCAGATGTTGTTTTGACCTTATGCTTAGTGATTATTGATGTAGCATGACTTGTTCCAAACAATTAGGATTGCTTAATGTGCCTTGAAGGAATCATGCGTTGTTTTAGCATACAAAAGGATAGTATTATGGTATTCTCCTTTGATGCTTTGTTTGGGTTGACTTGGCACATGATCACACCATGTTATGACTATGAACAAGTCACCATAGCCTCTATGATCATTTAGTCCTTGACTTGTGGTACCACTTTATGCTTTGATTAGTAATGTTTTGTCGCTCTGTATGATTATGGCCATTATTGCTCTCTTAGTTGGTCGCTCCTAGTCTTTTGCTAGCCTCCACTTGAATGAGTAAGATATACTCATGCATCCAACTCCCAAGAAACCAAGTTGTTCCAAAGTATCCACTATAAATTCCTATGCATGGTGTTTTACACCATTCCAAGTATATTCTTGTTTTCATCTATCTTCCAATTAAAAAGTCTCTTTGTTATGTGAAAACTTAGTGATTAAATCTCTCACAAACTTGATGGCACACTTTATTTTTCTTGCCCCTAATAAACTTGAACCATTGTGTCATCTATGTTGTATATGCTTGCACTTATACGTTGGAATTAGCAGAACCATGTTGTCATGGGGAACGCTTTCAACATTGTACTTGTATATTGTACCTAGTTGATATCATGCTATTTTGTCTATGGATGTCATCGCTGTGAAATGAAAGGGGAGCTTGTAAGTCCATGGAGTTATGTATGTGTGTTAGAGAAATGCCTGGGCCGCTAGCCTAAGCCATACCTAATCATGGTGGAAACTTGAAGCATCACCATAGTGAGCAATCTATGAAGCATTCTTCTTATGAAAAAAAGAGATAGAAAAAAGAGATTGAGAAAAAGGGGAAAAATATGGGAAAAGAGGAAAGATAGAAAAAATCACCATATTCCCATGGTAAATAAGAAGATTGCTGAGATGATCATTGTCTGCTTGCCTTGTCATTTTGTTTATGGGATAGCTCATGTATCATGTGCAAGGGGTACCCCGTTGGCGGTTCTCTATGATACACATGTACTTACTATGACAAGAACTTTCAAGTAACTAAACTTGAGTAGAATGAGGAGCGGCCCTCGTATTCAAGGGACATGAGATTGCCAACTTATACTTTGTTAAGCATATACTCCATAGTTTGTTCACTTTAACCTTAATCACTTCAAGATGCTTATGATAGGGGCAATGAGAGCTGAAAGCTAACAAGTACCATAATTTTTGGAAGCTCTTTTTGAGACTTGAAATCCCTGCTTCCCTTTATGAAGGGCCTTTTCTTCCACCATTATATTGAGTCTCCACCTTCTATCCTCAGGCACTAGTTAAGAGAGCTTAGTTGCCATTCTTAGTTCTATGTGCATTGTCCCAAAACTTATTGATTGATGCATATTGTTGATATTACTTGTTCTTGTGCTATTTGTATCTAGTCACTCTTATGAACTTTGAAGGTGTCCTATGCATCTATTTTCTACTCCATGAGGGACAAGATGAATGCCACTATGCTATGTTTTCTGTATGTGGAACAAACAAACGTTTTTCAATGCATGTTATTCATGATCTTTGTTTGTATAATTTAATGTTGCATGCATAGTTACTTTGTCTTATTGTTAGAACTCCATCTTTCATGCTCATGTTGGAGTTCTTTGATCCCAGCTTTCATTGCTTGCAAATGGTTTGGTCTTGATTTTGATGGTGCATGTCACCTCAAAAATATTCTTTTCTATCACTTACCTACTCGAGGACAAGCAGGAGTTAAGCTTGGGGATGCTTGATACGTCGTAAACATATCTATATTTTTTGATGTTCCATGCTTGTTTAGTATCTACTTTGCTTTGCTTTGTTTATACTTTGAGGTGTTTTTATATGTTTTTCTGGACTAACCTATTAACAATATGCCACAGTGCGAGTTGCATGTTTTCTTCTGTTTTTGGTTCCAGAAAAGGCAGAAAATCAATATTCTCGGAATTGGACGAGACAAAAGCGAGAGTCAATATTTTACTGTGGGGAACACGGAGCCTGAATACGAGACGGAGGAGGGCCACCAGGGGGCCACACTCCCTGTCCGCGTGGATGGGTACATCCCGCAACTAGGGGGTGCGGCCGCCTTGGCTTCCCCTGCCTCGCCTCTTCGCCTATAAAGATCCCCCAATGCCAAAACCCTAAGCACCCGATCAATATTCCACAAAACCGTTTGTATCTGACACCACCATCATCCCTAGATCAGGGGGATCTGAAGATCTTCCCGGCACCCTGCCGGAGGGTAGATCATCCTGGAGGCCTTCTTCATCATGCCAGCCTCCGGTATGAAGTGTGAGTAGTTCCACCTTGGACTACGGGTCCATGTAGTAGCTAGATGGTTGTATCTCCTCCTTTGTGATACCATGTTTAGATCTTGTGAGCTCCGTTCATGATCAAGATCATCTATTTGTAATCATGCATGTTGTGTTTGCAGGGATCCGATGGATATTGAGATTACTATATTAGATTGATTAATGGTTTTGTCTTATTGATTCTATCATGTCTGTGTTGTTTGAGATCTTGAATGATCCCCGTTTCTAGTAGATATCTTGGCCAAGTAGATGCTAGTGACTCCAAGAGGGGCTATTTATGCTCGATAGTGGGTTCATGCCTCTATTTAATCTAAGGGAAGTAAACAAAAATCTCTAATGTTGTAGATGTGTTGTTGCTACTAGGGAGAAAACAACGGTCTCTTGTTCATGGAACAAGTGGATTGTTTACCTTACACACTTTGCTTAAAGTAGTTATTCGTTGCTTGCAACTTAATACTGGAGGGGGTTCGGATGATAACCTAAAGGTGGATTACTATTCATAGATGAAGTTGGATGGCGGTCTATGTACCTTGTTGTATTGCCCAATCGAATCTCATAGGATCATGAATGTCTAGTATTGCATTGTTATGCCTTGCTCAGTCCTGTCAATTGCCCTGCAGTAATTTGTTGCTTGCAACTTAATACTGGAGGGGGTTCGGATGATAACCCGAAGGTGGATTTCTAGTCATAGATGCAGTTGGATGGAGGTCTATGTATATTTTTTTATTGCCCAATCAAATCTCATAGTATCATGAATGTCTAGTATTGCATTGTTATGCCTTGCTCAGTCCTGTCAATTGCACTGCGGTAATTTGTTTACCCAGCATGCCATGTTTGTTTATCTTAAGGAGAACACCTCTAGTGAATTGTGGACCCCGGTCCAATCGTTACCATTGATACATCTTCCATTGTTACTATCTACTTTCTGCAAACCACTATTACCTTCCACACCATATAGTTAACCCTTTGTTTTTAGCAAACCGGTGAGATTGACAACCTCACTGTTCATTGGGGCAAAGTCTTGAGTTTGTGTTGTGCAGGTTTCCAAGTTACTAGCAACACCTTTGAGTCGTGTCCTTCCTCCTACTGGTTTGATAACCTTGGTTTCTTACTGAGGGAAAACTTGCTGTTATGCTCATCACACCTTCCTCTTGGGGTCTCCCAACAAAGCTTCCACGCACCATCAATGGACGAGGTCAGTGAGAGGTGGATCCGGTGCGTTGGGCGGTGAAGATGCTCCTGTGTGGAAGAGAGCACCAACTGTGAAGGAGCTCCATTGTGGAAGAGAGGGCTGGCGGTGAAGCAACTAGAGGAAGGTGGAGGTCGGAGGGGGTGGGCTACAAAGAGGCAATGGGGGGAATATTGGTGGGATGATGCACATTTACCACTTATACCCCTCTATTATTGCAGTGCTCCTCTAGTACTTGTTTCTAGGATAGGAATAGAAGAGGAATTTTACATTCGCAAAAAACGGGGCGGGATATTTGAATACATGTGCGGGATGTTCGGCGCTGTGCGGAAAATTTTGAGGTTGACGCTTTCGACGTAGGCTACTCCGACGCGACCGCTCCTCACGTGATGGCCCTGTCTAGAGCCACACACCAGCGACAACATGCTTACCAGCATTTAAATGAGTTTCCACACATTTGTTGAAATTGATAAACATTATATTTTGAAGGATTTCAAACAAGATGACCAAGGTCACGACCATATCTCTGCCATAGTTTATGATAACATGTCCATATTTGGTAGATCGGTGTATCTTGGCATTTCAAGCAATGTTTATAGAAGGAGACTCCAGATTTGCTGGATATAATGCCCTGCTTGGTCAGGGTCATTTAGGGGTTTCAATAATGTTAAAGATTTTTATGCCTATATTCATGGAATAGAATAGTGTTACGGCAATTTAATGAAAGTATCTCAATTTTTGATCAATAAGTGCATGATACCTGCTTGGTTAGGATTTCTGGGTTGAGGGTTTAGTATTTTAGTATTTAGGGGTTTAGGGTTTAGGTTTTAGGGGTTGTTTAGGGTTTAGGTTTTAGTAAATGTTCAATAATGTCCGAGCTATATGCTCATATTATTGGGTTCGCAGCATAGAAAACAAAAAATTCTACGATAGGAACTACTAAGCACCACGATCCATCTATCTAGATAGAATCAACGGGTGGATATACATCCATAGAATACATACCCTTGAAGAATGACCAAGCTTTACGAGTTTGGACTCGTGGATGATGTAGTCGTTCGCTTGCCGATCTCAAGATCGTGTATAAGTCTGGCAGCATCGCAACTTAGCGGAGCATATGTGATCGCACACACGTCCAGTCCTTCAAAAACCTCTGCAACCTCGCTCCAGCAATGCAGCAGAAGCAGCAAATCCTTGCTCCAGAAAAAGCCATCGGGAACATGTATCTCGCTATGCCGAGACCATGGGGGAATAGTACTAGAGGAGTACAAAGATCATTCACTAGGAGGTGTGAGTAAGGTGTGAGAGGAGGGGTGCGTTTTATAGGGGGAGGGGTAGCCCCTCCCATGGCCATGTAACATCACAACATTTAGGAACCAACGAAGGGTAGAATTAGGAGTTTGAGCATTTGCATGCATTCATGTGTAAAATTAGGTAGTTTTTTTCGCCAAACAAAAACCTAGAGTGATCAGAGTTTCTTTCACTATTTGGAGATAGGTTTAGCTCTTTTGATTTCTATAAATTTTGACATGATCTCTAGGAATTTAATTGTTTCCAAAAAGATTTAGTTAATATTGTATGAATATATAATATTTATTAAACAGTAGTAAGAATTGAAAACAATATAAAGGGAATAAGTTAAATAAGAAATTATCTCTTATTTCTTCCCTTTATTCAATTAACACAATACAAATACAAGTCTATATAACAAACAAGTACGTTATAGGAACATCTTTGAAGGACTAGAAAACTTTATTAAAAATGATATTACAAAGGTTCTTTTACAAAGTGAATAAATGAAAGATTACAAAGAATTGAAGAACCTAAACTAATTCCTAGTCTAGTATTATTAATATCCAATGACTGATTTTGTACATGTGAACACATAAGCAAACAAAGGAAATAAAAAGGTTAATGTTAGATAGATTGCTCTCAGCCATGAACAGTGAAATGCACTGTTTAAATTGCATCATTGAGCAATCCAAATGTAATAGGGGCAAGTTTCACCAATATGCAAATCTGATCTTATCAAAATCTTGGCCTCAGTACAACATCATTGGCCTGGGTCAAGTTTCACCATTCCAACAGAGAAAAATAACAATCGGAGGATAATACCAACTACCATTCGAACCAATCCGCAGCCAAATATCTCAGGCATTGAAACGTGAGTCTAGTGGAGCCCACTGGTAAGCAGCTTGGTCACTACATGCATGCTGTGTGTTGTCAACACAGCAGCAGAAAGCCAATTCACTTAAAAGTGACACATCCGCAACATATCTGCTAGCTACTGCCTCAGTTTCTATCTATCATACGTCACTATCAAGCCATCAAAAACACAACCAACACCACATCAAATCCTTCTAGATATCCAAAGGATCAACCAACCATTCACCAAAGAAAACCTATCAGATCATCAACAAGATGGTTACCTAATGGAGGGGGTGGTTTAGGAGGACAGCAAGGCCATGCATGAGCTATAAGGAACTAGGATGAGCAGATCTTGTTCCAGGAAGTGCAGAGCAAGGGCAAGGAAAAGTAGCAGCTCCAGAAGCAATCTACAAGCTCATTAACAAAGCTAGAGCTAGGCAACAACCACATCTCTTCACCCACTAATATCAGGTTGGTGATTTATAAAGAAAACATGCTTTGTAGATGTTCTTATCCATTCAATAAGCAAGATCTATTGGATAAGTGGAATCTTTAGAGATACACCCAAGTGGGGTGTATAACTCATCATTGGATATGATAAACAGCCACATATAGAATCTGTTCAAATCCATAGCCAAGAACTCAGCCTATGCATCATTGACCTTGGATGGTATTCTCTAGTTTTAAAACTAGATGCAAAGGAATTCATTGATTAACCAATACTGGGCACATTCCAAGAATAGTAGCACCTCAGAAGTGGCATTATCTTGTAAATTTCTCTCATAAAGAAGAATCAATCATGAAACTTACTATAAAGGATTTCAAAACATCTTCCTAAAAACTACAGGAATCATTTTCTTAGAACTATCTATCATGGAGCACATGAGGAAAGAGGCAACAAGTAAAAACATCTGTTTTTACCTAGAAGTGCCTCAGACCAGCATCATAGGCCAATATATCCAACAAGTATAACACTGTATTTGATAGAGTTCTTCCATTCTTACAATACAAGCCAATTCAAAGTATAGTTTAGGTAAAACTTAGTATCAGACAGGATTGTGTACAATTCAATGGAAGGTGTCACAAAAAACCATACTAACTAAGTAATCCATACACATAGTCTTCATAGCCAAATCTTCTTAATGAAATTCCTAATAATTTTCCTAAAACAATAGTTAGGAATCATTTCTATCATCTATAAATACTATCATCAGAATTCATCAAATAAATACAATTGATATACAACTCTGATGCTTTCGTATTAAAGCATATCCATCAGAACAAATGAATCAATCTCAATCCAGATTCTAACCATAGCATGACCAATCAAGTACATGACAGTAAGTAAAATTCAGACAATAGCTCACTGTCAGAAGCCACTGTCATCATTCACAATCTCAATATAGAAATGAATTATACACAGCCTAGATTCAGTAGGTAATCACATAAAGCAACTTCATCATCTTGAATAATCATAGTACTAAGGGAAGAACCCTGGTACAAGGGATGAACCCTAGAGTAGTAGGTAACCCTAATTAGGTTTCATAATAAGCAAGCACACAGAGGGTAGCAAGGTGAGATAGAGAGTAAGGGGGAAATAAAGAGAACTCATCGCTAGTCCTCGCAAATTTTAGAAGAGGAAGCAGGGTGGCCGACGCTGGTGTAAACGGCGGCACGAGGAGCACCCGAAGGCGCTTCGAGTCGCTCCATGCCATAGACACGATGGCCACAAGAGCACGACGGGTGATGGCGGAACCACATAGCCACCAGAGCAACGGAGCAGCACAATAGGAGCGACGGAGCTCCAGATCACTAGTGACACATGAACCCTAGGTATCAGGATGGAGGCGGCATGGTCAGTGGAGCGCTCTAGCGTTGAATCGCGTTGGACCAGTCGACGGAGCATCATTGAATAATTCATCTCGTGTCATGGCTGCAGTCGGGGAGGACAGAGGCGGTCGGAATCGCACAGCGACAGCAGTGACACCACATCGCCGCGAAGGGGAACGACAGAGGAGAGCATGAGTGCGTGAGTGTAACATCCCAAAAATACCAAACTTAGATCATCAAACACTAATCATCAAGATTAGGGTTAACCAAAAACTTTTCTAAATAAACT
Organism: Avena sativa; assembly: GCA_916181665.1. Taxonomy (NCBI): domain Eukaryota; kingdom Viridiplantae; phylum Streptophyta; class Magnoliopsida; order Poales; family Poaceae; genus Avena; species Avena sativa. The sequence continues at coordinate 472,396,337 of OV702285.1, forward strand.
CATGATTGCATGTATATGTGTATGCATGAATTTTGAATTTCTTTAAAAACCACCTTGTTTGTGTGATCCATTGCTTGTAAAATGTTTCTTAGGTGAAATGAACATCATCTAAAACATTTCCCACACTTTCCTTAAAGACAAGTAAATCAAAACAAATATATTAATTGAATGGTCATTTTGGCCAATTTAACTCCCATGCCTACTTTGGCTGTCTCAAACTTTCAGAACCTAACAGAAACTTTTCTGGATCTTTGCACCCCTTGAATGTAATCATAACAGAGTATCAAGGCCCACTTTGTGATCATCCAGAAACTTTCAAATGCATAGTTTAAATGACAATTCAAAATTGAATCTTCTTCATATGGGAAGATCCCACTTTTTCAAAACCCACCCAAACAAGCTCAACTTTCAAAACCCAAGCATCTGCAGACTCACCAGCACCAATCTAGCAAACCCACCAAAAATCATTTCAAAATTCAAAACTTGATTTCATGCGGCCATTTCATCAAACAGGTTGCAGACACAAATCAAACAAAACATCAAACACTATAGTGTGCAGTGATTCTTGCCTAACTTGTTCTCTAGTTAGCTCACACACATCTCAGTAGATCATCTAGAAAGATTAGCCCAACACTAGCACCCCTGTGAGCTTGCCATTGCCATCAATGGTGAACAGCCGAGCACCCCAATGTCACCCCATTGTGGACAGAGAGCTAGAGGAAGAACTATCCGTGCCAACCTTGTCTAGGAGGCAGCCCACCGTCCACCGCCACCCACTGTCCCAGCCGCAAGCATTGCCAAGCCCTGGACCACGCGCACAAGCCGCGCCCAGACCATGCCGAGCGTGCGCCAGAGCGCCACCCTCGACCAGCATCCACAGACCGCGCGCCGCCCTCGCCGCGTGCATACATGATCGCCATCAACCCAGGAGACCGCCAGACATCCCCATTTGCCGCCCCGTGCCGCATAGCCACCGCCCGCCGTCGAAGACGCCGCCTCTGCCGCGCAGAGCACCGGCCGTTCCAGACCAAACCACACCGCCCCATGCCTCGCGACCATGTCGTTGAGCATCGCCAGGAGACACAGCACTGTCCCCTACCCTTTCCCATGCCATTAGCCGCCTGTAACGTCGCCCCCGACGAGCTCACCGTGGGCCCCGACGGTCCCCTCGCTCGACTATAAATAGAGGCCACCCCCGCATGAATTCTTCACACCATCTCACTCCCCTCTCCTCACTGATCGTGCCACACCATTCTCAAAGCAAGGCGAGCACCACCTCGCCGGAATTTCACTGGAGCCTGCCGCTGCCGGAGAAGAAAGGAGCCAGCAATTGGATCCGCCCCAGGAGCTGCCGCGACCACCCCTGAGTTCGCCGTCGTCGACTTCGTCGTCCGCCCGCCTCGCCGACCCTCGCCAGTACCCCGGTGAGCCCCCAGCGACCCTCACTGGCCGCGCTAGGTTTCGTTCTCGCCGGAGTTATCTCGCGTCGACGATGACTCCCAGCCGTTAGATTAGAACTAGATCGAACGACCCACGTTGCCCCATACCGCTTCGCCCAGCCCCGTGTCACTGACGAGTGGGGACACCCACTTAAGCATCCCGCGGGAGCACTGCGCTTAGCAGTCCGGCCCTTTAGAATTTCCCGCGCAGCCCAGCTATTCAAATTAAATCTTTTTCTATTTCAATTCAAACACACTTCTGTACTCAACTTCAAAAATCAACCCAGATCGATTCAGTGCACCAATTTGAATGAAACCATTTTTTTGGAAAGGTCTATGAATGCTGAATCCAAGCCCGTTGGATTCAAGTCATTTGGATCTCTAGATCACCCCTGGTAAAAATAACAAGGCAGAAGCTTTTCTGCATTCAAACATTTTTCAAATTTAAACCATAATAGCTTTTGAGTTGATTCCAACTTTCAAAAATCACATTTAACCATACCTTTCAGAATATATAAAAACATATAGGTTTACTTGCAGAAATATTGTTCAAGTAATAAAAGAATGCTACATAAGCATTTCTAGCCACTTTAATTAATTAAAATAAAAGGGTAAAACCTTATTAAATTGTGACACCACTTTAAATCACATTCCCATGGACTACAATATGTGGTGATGACATGTGTCAACATGATCCCATGTTTATTTTGGAGAATATTAAATCTTAAGTAGTTTTTCAATGAGTAGAAATTACTTTTCTAAAAATAAAAAGATTTAAACCAAGCCTTAACCTTGTAACGTTAGAGATGATGCTAGATCATCTATAGGACCCTTGTGTGTGATGATTGCAAGTAGTTAAGTATTGTTTGGTGATTGTGTACCTCGTATTTATTCATAGACGCTAGTACCGACCAAGGATACGAGGAGGAAGGAGGATACTACGAAGAGGAAGCCGAGGAGAACTTCAACCACTGCTCTGCACAAGGCAAGCTAGTAACTATGCAAGCTTATACTGATATTGATGCAAGCTAACCCTTGCAAGATACCCTACTGATGCCACAAACCCATACTTATGATATGACTACTATATGCCTTAAGCATATGTGATCATAACCCCTTGATAAACCAAATCCTATTTTTATGTGCAATCTTCTTACTTTATTTCTTTATCAAAGCTTACTTAGAGTCTACCTAAGAGTTTGGTAGATACTAGACAGTTGTGCTGAAGGTTGCATAAAGAGCATAAAATTTGGCCTAAGATAGAAACCTTGATCTCAGCCTAAGACATGAGATTGAACTTAGTTAAAACCCCACTAGTTTACCACCCCTCCTTAGTACTACCCCATCTGTAGATGCTAGTGCTAAGCATAAAACTTGATCAAGTTTAGATGGGAATACTTAGTGGAAAAATGGTTATGAAAACCTTGGAATGATGGATCATTCTATTGAAATGTTTTGGACATGTGTTTCCAAACACTTGATGATTTTGGTGATGAAAATGTTGAGGCATGAGCCTTAGCCCCTTTATAAAACTGATGGTTGTCTGGATGCGATACCATTTCAATTTTATCGTACAACCACAATACCCGAAGATTGGGTAGGGCTTGACTGGAAACTTATGTACCTTAGTATTAGTTCCCTCACGGCCAAGGTCTGAGATGAGGCTACCTTGTGAAGATTGTCCACCTGTGCAGTACCCAAGATGACAGTTGGTCATGGTTGGGAGGCCAAACTCACAGGAGAGGTGCTTATACTAGGGCGTGTAATCGAAAGGTTAGGATTGATTATCCGCATACTGAGTATGGTGAATCCAGGATTTGTTCCTGACGGATGTATCGAATGTTGTGGTGAAAATGTATAATCTCTGCAGAGTCTCAAACTATTCGAATAGCCGCGTCCACGGTTATGGACAGTTGGAGTGGCCATACTGTTCCCCCGTCAGACTTTTCAAAATGATTTGTGAAACGAATTGAGACTTTGACTTGACCACAACAGAGTTGTGACCTGAATTACAAGATCCCACTTAGGAGTTATAAAATTGTGACTAGCTTTGGAACTTAGTAGAGATAAACCTGGCTTTTTGCAAAACAACCCTAGAGCCTAGTGTCCTATTATCCAAAAACCCCTTACCTGTTAGTATTAGTTTGCGAGTACTTAAAGAGTACTCATGGCTTTGTCCCTGGCTACTCCCATGGCCAGACTATGAAGAGGAGTACCTGGAAGATGGACCCCAGGAAGGTTACGACAACTAGGATCATCTCCCATCGTCAGCATTGCCTGTGACCCTGAAGATGGAGCTTCGCCTACGCTACCGTTATTACTACGTATTCCGCTACTTGAAATTGTATTAAGAACTGGATCATGAGATCCCTATTTGTGTAAGAACTTATGTATCGTTGTAACGGATGATGTACTATGGTATCCAATTCTATTATGTCTCGCAAAAATGGTAATCCTGGGATTGCGATGTATGGCATAACAGGCATCTAGGATTGAAAAATCCGGGTGTTGACAGCGAGGAAGAGAGAGAGAGGTACTGGGTTGGTTTGGGCCAGTACCGAGTGAAACAAGGATTTTACCCAACCTAGATGGGCCGGGTCAGGGTTGGGCCAACCTAGTGGGCCAGGTCTGGGTTTTAAAAATAAAAATAATTGAATTATTAAAAGACCAAAATAACCCGAAAACTTAATAAGCTCTAAGAAAATGAATAAAAATCCCAAAAATACAAATAATATATCCATGAGTTCATAAAAATATAAGCTGCACAATAAAATTAGTAAATTATATTTTAATAGAATAAATTTAGGTTAATATTTTTATAATATATATTCCTTATGGAATTTTATAAAGTAAATAAAATACCTAAAAATAAATAAAATTCACTTTTACAATACTAAATAGGTATTGTATTTAAAAAATACTAAATTGTAATTTAGGATTAGTAAATTAAATTCTCTAAATTTAAATACTTATTCTTAAATAAAATTTTAAGAAAAATATTGATAAGATGTAAAATTAAACAAAAGTTAATTGTAAACTCTTATATTAATTTATTGTACCACAAAAATATTAGATATAATAGTTACAAGATTTTAAGAATTATCAACTATTAACTTTCTTTTATTAATAAAGAAACTTTAAGACTTTGATAATGTGGGTAAAACACGTAAAGAAGATAAATAATAAAATGATGCATGACATTAGTATGCATATTCATTATTGCTTCTTGAAATATTGTCCTTAGCGGGCAATAATGGTGTTTTGTAGAAACAAAAGCTCAAGGTCGAGTGCAAGTATTCGACTTCACTACCTTAGTCACAAGGCAAGTTCATCCCTTGCTCATGTCCTTTGATGAATTCTATTAAAGTATTTGCAAATTGTGTGTTATCATCTATGTTATAAAGATAAGAAATAAAATACTATTTTCTCAAATAAATGAAATGCTATTATCATCATAAGTGATGGTAAATATAAGATTGGCAATGGAACTTAGGTTTCCAGTTGTAGTGAGATTCATCGCCTAGGAACTACTAACCCATGACATCAGTAATTCTAGAGCCGTATATCACATGTTAACCATGAGATTTGGAATGGGATGGAGTAGTCAGCTGGATCTTCTTCATTTTATATGTAGGCAAGCCTACCTTAATGTGACGTTGTGATTCCTTGCGAGGATCAGCATATGGGTAGGCACCATTAGGCCCTGCAATTTTGGTGTCTAGATTATCTATGAGAGGCTACCGAAGGTATAGTCGGACCTATATGGATCTTACTAGGGGCATCACCGTCTCATAGATTCTTTGGGAACTCATCAAGGTTATAGCTTGCCCAAAAGGGGGCTTAACAGAGATGCAGTCCGGCGTGAAGGATCGTGTAGACATATGGGATCACGGAAAAGGGCAGTGATTGTCTTGGATCATCTATTAGGCCCCACATCACGGAATTGTGGATGGGAAAGTACGCATGGTTGTGCAAGAAGGATTTGATCTCTCATGGGTAAATCAATGCACCTATACAGAATGCAAGAACTGTAACTTGTTACTCCCTGTTCCGGGAAGGAACTCCATAAAGTTCTGGTCAACCTTTGAAGGCTGATGGGCATAGTTTTTTATATTAAAATCAACCTTTGAAGAAATGATTACGAAAAATGCATTATGCCAAGGATTGATATTCTTTCCTTTGATCCCCTCCTTAGACTCTAAGGAGATAGAAGACACTCCAATGTATACTACTAAAGAACAAGAGGACGTATACTACGAGGATCCAGTCCTGTCCGGAGGAGTAGAAGGGGTGGACTACGAGATACACTACGGAGTGGAGGGCAACGAGTCTAAGTAGTTTCCATAATTATATAGTAATCTAGATGAGCCGAGCAGCTCAAACTCTATATAATAAGTTGTTGAGCTCATTCCTTGTTATTAGTTTGAAACTTTGATCTTCCGCTGAAAGATCTTAAGTTTGGTTTGTAAGTTTGAATAACTTGAAGTACTGATATTTTGGTATTGTAATAATAATAATGTGTGTATGTTTGTAATATGGACCTGTCATGTTTCTGTTGTACCACTCTGAGAGATGTGATATTTGCGGAACGGTGTTCTGTGAGTGTCATGTCAACGACTATAGTGTACTACACATGCAGTGGTATGCTAGGTCACCGTGGCTGGTATCAGAGAAATTGCTTTGACCTAGTTTGGAAACCTAGTAAAGGGTATTACCTGTAGGAATCTAATAGCAATGATAATGAGTTCTCTAAAAAGTATAATGCATACTCAATTGAGAATATTTTGTTGTATATATTTTTTAGTGCGATAATTCTTTATTATGATGCATTGTTATAATGGATTAATCACTAATTAAAAATATTGTGTATCCAATGAAAATGTCACCAAAGTTTCCAAAACAGACTTTGGTAAGGAAGGAAGAGACTCTCGATGATTATCAAGGGACGTTAACTGAACAGCCTCGATAGCTTTTTAGGGTTTTTGTTTGTACAAATACTATCCTAGTTTGGTGTACTATGATTGGCGTATGTTAGCCAAATATCATGTTAGTATCCATCTACAGGAAAAGCTTGGAATATAACATGATTTACCTATGGGTGAAGGTAGAAGTCACTTAGCAGCATACCATGTTGCTATTCTGGAGGCGGTAGCCAATATTCAGGAGCACAAAGCCCAAGAGTTAGCAGAAAGCACATTTGATGTGATTACTCATGATTCTATAGACACGGAGCTAGTACCGGATCATCTTACTTTAGTAAAGAAGCATCCTAAATTAGATTCCAAGTTTATGGATCCGTATAGACTGATAGTTGGGTCTTTGTATAAGACACATTAGGTCATAGTGGATGATAAGAATGATATGCTGGAGGATTTAACTGATCCCGGACTGTAAGATCCCTCCTTTGTAAAGGAAAAGGATCCCTGTGATTGCAATGCTAGTCCCTGGATCATTGCTATCATCCACAGTTTAAGATGAAGTACACAGATACAAAGGTCATTTATTACATCCATTCCAGAGATAAAACATAGTCTTTTACAACTCAAGGCCACAGGCCTAATACAAGAGTTTTGGAATAAGTAAATAAACATAAGTCTTCATCTTCATGTGCCACAGGCAAGCATGTTGAGTGTAGACTCATGACACCTAATCATCATCGGAGTAACCTGCAACATCACAAGTTACAGCCACAGTGGGTCAATACTTTGGAATAGTATTGGCAAGTGATACCTTAGTAAATTTTAAGTGGACTATATTACTATATGCATTTTGGCTAAGTGTAGTTTGGCTTGCTTTGCTCAAAATAGTTTTTTCCTATTAGTTGAAATCACTAAGTTTTTCTTTGTCAAAAACTTTCCCAAGAAACCATCAATAGACATTGAGGTCCTTCACCATTGTTCACCCACAAGTTTTACTTAGAAGTTGGAGTGATGAGATTCTTGATAGATTCCATGTCTTGATGCTCAAGTTGTCCATTGCCATGGACTTGGCTAAGTACTTAGATTTTTCCATCTGCAGAGGTTGTGCACTTTCCCCACCAGACTTGGTTTCCCAAGACAGGACCTTTCAGAAGTCTTTCCTTAGACCAAATGGACGCGCTCCAACCTATCATTCCCACTACCACCAACTGTCCAAATGGCTAAGTTCTAGCAACTTATGTGATCCAGGCAGAGCCCATATTGCCAAGTGGCTGCACTATAAGCTTCTCAACACTTGGCCTCTAAAATCCCTTTGTGCCTGGGTGGCATACCACAAGTGAGATACACAAGGTAAACCATGTCCATGGGCCTTGTGTAACCACTCAACCAAAAACCACCATTCAAGTCCCATTCCACCCAGGTGATTCATTGACTTAGTTGTTTTATTAAGGAAAACATAAGTCAAAAGACTTAGAAATATTTTCATCATAGCATGTATATACTTCACCAACCCTTGTTTGCTACTAGCTAGGCTAAGCATGGCATAGTAACTTAACTTAGGAAATTTCCTAGCAATGCTACACTACTTAGGATTTCCCAACATAGCATTTGGCAAAATAATAACATGCAAGACTTAGCAAAATATTTCTAATGCTTGTACAAAATATAGGGATGGAAATATTCATGAAGTACCACTTGCCTTGGTAATGGGGAGAGTAGCACTCTTCACAATCACAGTCACTAGCACCAAAGTCTACACAAAAATTATAATCACAATCACATACAAGTCATATACAAACAAAAATATATATGCATGCATGCAAGAATGCTAAGTGATGATTTTTAAAACTCCACCAAACAAGTGCAAGATACTGAATCATAACTAAGTCAAAAACTTGCTAAACCAAACTTATTTAGCCCTAAAACAAATTACTAAACAAATTCTATACTCCAAATAGTCCTAAACAAGTTTCTGCATAGAAAGTCATTTTAACAGAAACTTTTCACTAAACACATTGCATAAACAGAAAGGGCTTGTCTCCCTGATTCCAACGATATAAAATTTGCAAAAATCTAACGTGGGAATCAAAAGTTATAGCCATTTCAATTTTTGATCTAAATCTGATTTCAAAACTGTTTTTGAATCAAACCCTAGCCACGCGTCATATTCTTACTGGCGCGTACCGCTTCGCTCCAGATCGCGTTTGCTAGCCGTAGGATCTAACTAACGATGCACGGTTCAGATCTAACCATACCGCTTCGCTAAGTGGACTAATCCTACGCGCTAGATCTGGATCTGGCGGCTATAAATCATCTAACCAAAATCGAGCGGCGCTAGCGGCGGCGACTGGCGGCGGCGAGCTCAGTCTGCGGCGGCGCGGTGCTACAGGTCGTCCAGAGGGGCAGGAGGATGCTCATCAGGTTTGCAGCGTCGAGGAGAAGCTCAACTTGGCAGCGGCTTGACAAGGGGCGCACGGGCACGGTCGCTGGGGCTCGTCGGAGTTGCGGCGGCGTCTGTCGCTTGCAGTCGAGGTTGCTGGCGAGGCTCCGCATCGTCCTATTACAAGGCAAAGGGTTCAGAAGATGCGCAAGTGACTGGCGATCCAGTTGGTATCAAAGGGAAGGCGAGGGGCGCTTGGGACTTACCGCTATTGCTCGCCGGAGTCGAGCGACGGCGCAGGTGGTTGCGGGCGTGAACGGAAACGACAACCTGGGTCATGAGCAAGCAAACCAGAGGTGTCAGCAGTTGCACAAGATCATGCTGGACGTGATAGCTTGAACCAGAGAGAGGGGGGCGGTCGAGGCTCACCGGAATTAGTCACCGGAGTCGTCGGTACTGCGGAGTTTCGAAGTCGAATGCGCGCAGCCTGGTGGCGGAGTGAGCGAGGAGAGTGGGGGGAAATGACCGCCGTGCAGAGGGGGTTTTGTAGGCGAGAGGGGAGCGGTGATTAAGCGCGGAATCAAGGCAATTAAACGAGGAATATATCGCGGCAGTGATAGGCGGAGGAAACAGCTGGCGACGGGGTCGGGCGTGATTTGGGGAAGACGAGGGTGAGCTGGCGAGGTCCACCAGTCAGTGAGGGAGATGGAGAGGGGGTGGGGTCAGGGTGTCAGCGACCGCGTGGGTGCGTCCGCGCGTGCGAGCGAGCGAGAGAGTGGCCGGGTGGGCTAGTTGGGCCGGTTCTGCTGCTGGGCTAGAATAGGAGCGCCTGGCCCTTTTCTTTTGTTTATTCCTTTTCTTTTTCTATTTTGATTTTCAGGAATGGTTTTTAAATGAATTCAAACTACTTTTGAATTCAAATCTTTCTGGGGTTTTTGTAATGTGCAACAGTCTCAAATCTAGGCATAAAACCATAGGGTCACTTTAAAAAGGCTTGGTCATTTTGGAGAAACAAAATAACAGGGACTTTGCACTAGATTTGCAAATGTTTGAAAAATGTTTTTGAAACCATTTCCATTTGTAAGGCTTGGTTCAAATTCCACACTCAATCCATTCAACAAAGGAGACAAACAATCTAGGTTTAAAACATTCAAACTCTCAAATGGGGATGGCCATTTGATTTAAGTTTGCTCACATAAAATGATAGCACTATGTGCTTCTGTTTTCTGAAATGAGTTTAAATTTGATCTCAATTCTATATGCATGCATGAATGATATGCAAGCTTTTGAAATCATGATTTTTAGGATGTTACAAATCTAACCCCCTTAAGATGAATCTCGCCCTCGAGATTCGGATTGGCTAGCAAATAGGTGAGGGTGGTCTTTCCGAAGATCATCTTCTCTTTCCCATGTTGCTTCCTCTTTGGAATGATGATTCCACTGTACTTTGCAAAACTTGATAGTCTTTGTCTTTGTGACTCTATCTGCTGTCTCAAGAATCTTGATAGGTTTCTCCTCATATGTGAGGTCACTTTGTAGTTGAACCTCCTCCAAAGGTATAGTATCCTTCAAAGAAGTTTCTTCCATTTCTGGGTGACATTTCTTAAGTTGACTCACATGAAACACATTATGGACAGGTGATAGAGATTCTGGTAGTTCTATTTCATAGGCAACTTCTCCTTTGCGACTTAGGATCTTGAATGGCCCAACATATCTTGGTGCCAACTTTCCTTTGACTCCGAATCTCTTCACTCCACGAAGTGGTGTGTCACATCCTAAGATTTTCCAAATCTTGTAATGTGAAAATAAATGAATAAAATAAAACTTTGTTTGATTTTCAAGGCCAGAAGAAACTTTTTGAATCCAATTGGAAACTTTCAAAACCTATTTGGATCAAATGAAATCCTAAAGGGATTTAAAAAGTTAAATAAACAATAAACTTCAAAATATTTAGACTACTATTTAGGTTTTGGCTTTCAAAAGAAAAAGTGGATTTATAAATAAAGAATATTTTATAAAGCCAAATTAAACCTTGGCCAAGCTTTGGAAATTAAAACATTTTATTTTAAATAAAATTAGCAAAGGTTTATTTAAATAAATTAATAAGGATTTAATATCCAACTTTATTTAAATAAAAGGTTTTACCAATTTAATTGAAACATCAAAGCTTATTAAATTATTTAAAATAAGTTTTCCAAATATTTGATATTCACAAATAAAACCTACTAAAGTGTTTTGGCTTTATTTTAGATTTCAAAATAAATATCTCAATAAAACAAATCCTATTGGATTTAATAATGAAAGTCTATTATATTTAATTAATAATGGACTCTAAAATAAAAGTTTATTTTGTTTAAACAAATTTCCAAGTATTCTATATTTCCCAAATAAAACCTACTGATTTGGTTTTGAAAATATTTAGGTTTCAAATAAAGATTATATTAATAAAATCAAACTCTATTTGATTTAATAACTAAGGCCCATTTTATTTAAAAGGTTATTCTGTTTCAAACAAGTTTTCCAAATATTCTTTATTTCCAATTAAAATCTACTGATTGGTTTTGAAAATATTTGGATTTCAAATTAGGATTCTAAAAAAATAAATCAAACCCTATTTTGATTAAATAAACAAAAGGTCCATTCTATTAAATAATGAATGGATTCTAAAATGAATAAAAATATTATTTTATTCTGGATTTGGGTATGTGGAAAAACAGAACCAAAAACTCATTATAAGTTTGAATTGTTTGAATGGTTTGAGTGAATGAATAATTGATTCAAATTCAAAACAGAAAAATAGAAATAGAAAAAGGAAAAAGAATTCAGAAGAAAAATAAATATGAAATGGACCTGACCCAACTGGCCAAGCCCAACTAACCCAGCAACATCCCACCTAGCCCACCTCCCCTCTCAGCGAGTGAATCGTTTTCCACCTCAGAAGTAACCCGCTAGGTCACTGACGACTGGTCCCCGTTTCCTTTCCCTTTCCCACTGACCAGGGGACCCCACCGCCACGTCCCTCTTCTTCCCCACCCGCAGACGACGCCCACCCCTCGCCGGCCGTTGCAGGCGGAATAACTTCGGCGTAATACGTCTTAATCACGCAATGAAGCAGCCCCTTGACCACGCAGGATAAATCGTCTGCCACCCCTCTTCCGTTTCCCCCAGACACCCCTCCTCGACACGCCCCCAGGCTGTCAGATTTTGCTCGGACATCCCCCTGTCTCCGACGACCCTCCTCGCCGATTTCGGCCAGCACACGCCCCCTCCTGCCTTCTCGAGCACACAGCGGTGATCAGCATTCCCCAACGGTCCTCTCTGCAGTCGCAGCTCACTCGCGCGCGCCCCTGAGCATCGGCAACGACAACCTCCAGCACCGCCGCCGTCTGGTTCTTCTCCGACGTCGTATCCCCGGTAAACCAAACCGCCCCTCCTCTTCTCTTTCACGCATGCGTCACCGCACTGACCTTGCGCAGCTAACCTTGCCCTCTGTTTACCTTCGTCTGTTCTGTAGCGTCGACACAGACCGCGAGCAGGACCATCTGACGCCGACGACGACTCCGGCGAGCGATTACCTCCGTCTCCGTGCGCCCCTTGCTTCCTCGAGAGTACCTTGAGCACCACCTCGTCCTCGCGAACCCGGTGAGCACCCTCTCCGTCTTCCTCGCTTCCTAGAACCACCGTAGCATCACTGCCTGGCCGTGCGCTGCCGCAAGCCACCGCCAGCGCCGCCGATCCTTGGCAAGCGTGCTAGCAGTCGTAGGATTCAGATCCGGCGCTCACGATTAGTTCACTTAGCCGCGAAGAGTTACGCACTCTGGACCACACGATCGATTAGATCCAACGCACCACAACGCTGATCCGCGCGAAGGGTACCGTCCAATGAAATCACGCCGCGTGTCACCTATTCAGTTTAAAAACAAATTTGAAAATAGAATTATTTGCAAACTTCAAACCCTTGTAACTTTCAAACCACACGTCCAAATTTTGCAAATTTTATATAGTTGAAATCAGGAGAGCAAGCCCTATCCAACCATTCCCTTGGTTTAGCAAATAGTATCTGTTAGTTTGCTTGTTTTTGCAGATTCTTTTGTATGCTTGTTTAGAATAGAAAAATGATTCAAAAATGTTTATAAGTTTGAAACCTTGGCAAATTAGCTTGTGAAGAACCTACTGACCCTAGGAACCAACCCTTGGTGTTAAAAATGATTTTGGTAAAATTTAGGTTGGATTATTTGACTTAGCCAAATTCTAGTCAAATAAAATTATTAAGTTTATTATGAAAATGTTTATGGAAAGAAAACTTTGAGAAAATAGTTTGGACCAAACCTACTGACCCAAAAACACCAAGTTTTGCAATAGCAACTCATTTGGTAAAAAACTTAAAAGTTTTGTTTTGATAAAAACATTTTTCACCACATAAAATGATGAATGTATTTTAAAAAGGGTTTTGAGATAAAACCCTTTTGCAATTGACTTTTCCATTTTGGTGAATGACCAATTTGGATCTTACAAAGTTTAGAAGCCTAGTGGAGACCATCCTTGCAATAGAACCATCCTTTGCATACTTATGCATGACTTAGATTCCATTGCTTTGTGAATGTGAAATTGTTTGTTTGACTTTGTTTTGGAATGATAGTTGATCTTTTGTTTGCTTGATTGACTTGTAGTGAAGTTAGAGAAGTGTGAGACTAGCAAGAACAAGGAGTGAACCTATACTCTACCAAAAAGGCAAGTGATGCTTCATACTTTTTGTCCCATTACTTTCACTATGCATTAGTGATTTTGCTAAGTAAAACTTGCATGGATTTTGCTAAGTATAAACCTTGCTATAGGAAACCTAGTAGATGAATCCTTAGTAGGATTTTCCTAAGTTAAGATTCCTACTACTACCAAGCTTAGCCTAGCTACTAGAAAACATGGTTGGAATATATATTCACACTATGGAAAAATATTCTAAGTCTAAGGACTTGTGATTTTGTCTAATAAAACAACTAAGTTAATGAATCACCTGGGTGGAATGGAATAGCTTGGTGGAGAATGGTTGAGTGGTTCACAAGGCCATGGACTTGGATTGTGTATCTCACTTGTGGATGGCCACCCAGGAACAAAGAGATTTGAGATGTCAAATGTTGAGAAGCTTCAAGTGCAACCACTTGGCAATATGGGCTCTGCCATGATCATATAGGTTGCAAGAACTTAGCCATATGGACAGTGGGTGGTAGTGTTTGATAGGTTGGAACGCGTCCATTTTGGTCTAAGGGAAGGCTTCTGAAAGATCTTGTCTTGGGAAACCAAGTCTTGTGGGGAAAGTGCACCACCTCTGCAGAGTGTAAAATCTAAGTACTTAGCCATGTCCCTGGTAAAGGACAATTTGAGCATCAAGACATGGAAGCAATCAAGAATCTCATCATTCAAATTTCTAAGTTAAAACTTGTGGATTGAACAAGGGTTGTTTGAAATCTTAAATCTTTGATTGGTAGATGCCTTGGAAAGGATCTTCAGTCTTTGATTGAGAAAAATGATTTTGTCAAGCAAAAACTTAGTATTTTCAAAAGTTAAGGAAAAATCTATTTTGAGCAATGCAAGCCTCAACTCCACTTAGCCAAATACATATAGATGATAGACTCCACTATACTACCATAGTATCACTTGCCAATACAATTCAAATGTATTGACCCTTTGTGGCTATAACTTGTATGTTGCAGGTTTGATTGTCTTTAGTGAAGAATGATTGATTAGGATTACAAAGTCTACAACCAACATCTGCCTGTGGCACTTTGAAGATGAAGGACCCCATGATTATAATTATTCCGCTGCAATGTAATGTAATAGCCAAATGAGCTATGTATTGATGTAATAAAATTATGTTATTCCTGGTTATAAAGTTATAATATGACCTTTGTTTCTTGATATTACATCTAAACTGTGGATGCTAGCTATTGATCCAGGGACTAGCATTGTAAAACACAGGAGGCTCTATCTTATCTAAGATTGGGACCCCTACAGATGGTATCAGAGCATTGTGTTGCCTGTAGGATTTGTAAACCTAGGATTGGACAAAAAACCCTTAGAAGAATAGGAGTTATATTTTGATCCAAAACTTATTTACAAAAACACTTGTAAACTCTTTCCTCAACCATTTTGGTTTCAACCCTACATCTTTTCTACTTCAACTTGATGGAAAAACCTACCCCATGACCCAAGACTACACCATGTGTAAAGGACTTCTTCAACATCTTCAACTCTAATGACTTCAACATCTTCAACATATTCCCCAAGGACTTCCAACTTGGAAACTACCATGGACCACAAGTGAAACAAGAAATCTTGCTCAAGATTTAGAGACTGAGGGAATGCAAAAGTTAGAAGGAGCCTACATCACTTGAAGTTTTGTGACCAAGGAGTTTTTCTCAAGGAAACCATGATCTCCTGCAAGAAGAATCATGCATGATAGAAAATCACAGGTGAACCATATAGATGGACCACCATATATTAGTTAAGACAAAACCACCAACTTATGTGGTGTAACAAAAATATTTTGTTGCCTAAGTATGTGCTTGAACCTTGTTTGAGTGAAATGTTTGTTTGTGATTGCTTGCACATTGCTTGTGTGAATTGTGAGGTGTGTGATTAGAATTGACTCCTTAGAAATATCTTGCCTATTCTAATCTCCCTTCAACCCAAACAGATGACTACTCCAAAGGACTCCAACATCAAAGTGGATGGCACCAACATCAACCAAGCTGACAGCATGAAAGAGCTCATAGCAACCCAACACCAGTTAAACCAACTGACAGCTCAGTTCATAGTCAACAATAGTGATAAAGATCCAGCACTGCAAAAGTTTTTGGAAGAACAATCCCAACTGATGCTCAAGGTGACTAATCAAATGATCAGCATGGAAGAAAACTATCCCAAAGGAGTGTATGATAACAAGGATGACAAGAATGTTATTCTAGATGGAGCCCCAGCTTGCATTATTTGTGTAGACAAGGATCATACTTCCAAGGAGCATGAAGGACAATGCCCCAATTGTGAAGAAGAACATCCTATTGGACTATGCCCTACCTCTCAAGCTACTTGCTACCTATGTGAAGGAAGTGATCATACTCCTAACCAATGTCCTATCTACTCCATGGTGGAACAAAGGAAACAAGAAGGATCCAAGTCTACCAAAGGAAAAGGACCACTTATACCTCCAAACAAGACAACCCAATTCAAAGGACTAAAGAAACTTAAGAAACAAAAGCAAGACATGAGCCTTGCACAATGTCGTAAATGTAAGGAAATAGGACACTACTCCAGTGGATGCCCAGAGAACAAGAAAAATAAAGAGATTGACCAAGTATGGTGCAACAACTTCAAAGAGCTAGGCCACTATGTAGCAACTTGTCCACAAGAGCCACGTAAGGAACTCAAGGACATCCATTGTTTCAACTGCAAGAATCCAGGACATTATGCGAGCAACTGTCCAGAAAAGATGAAGAACAAATTGAACAAGCCTATGGAGAAACTCAACCTTGGCCCATGAGTCAAGTATGGAAACCAAGGACACATACAAAGTTACTTAGAGAAATTTTCTCCAGGACCCAAGAAGGCCAATATGTAATTTTTTTTTGAAAATTTTTTAAGGGTGGTAGTACCCTAGTTGTTTTGAGCCTACTTGTAACCCTAGCCTCCCCAAATCTCGGGACGAGATTTATTTTAAGGGTGGTAGCCTGTCACATCCTAAGATTTTCCAAATCTTGTAATGTGAAAATAAATGAATAAAATAAAACTTTGTTTGATTTTCAAGGCCAGAAGAAACTTTTTGAATCCAATTGGAAACTTTCAAAACCTATTTGGATCAAATGAAATCCTAAAGGGATTTAAAAAGTTAAATAAACAATAAACTTCAAAATATTTAGACTACTATTTTGGATCTTTTAAATAAAAGGTTTTGGCTTTCAAAAGAAAAAGTGGATTTATAAATAAAGAATATTTTATAAAGCCAAATTAAACCTTGGCCAAGCTTTGGAAATTAAAACATTTTATTTTAAATAAAATTAGCAAAGGTTTATTTAAATAAATTAATAAGGATTTAATATCCAACTTTATTTAAATAAAAGGTTTTACCAATTTAATTGAAACATCAAAGCTTATTAAATTATTTAAAATAAGTTTTCCAAATATTTGATATTCACAAATAAAACCTACTAAAGTGTTTTGGCTTTATTTTAGATTTCAAAATAAATATCTCAATAAAACAAATCCTATTGGATTTAATAATGAAAGTCTATTATATTTAATTAATAATGGACTCTAAAATAAAAGGTTATTTTGTTTAAACAAATTTCCAAGTATTCTATATTTCCCAAATAAAACCTACTGATTTGGTTTTGAAAATATTTAGGTTTCAAATAAAGATTATATTAATAAAATCAAACTCTATTTGATTTAATAACTAAGGCCCATTTTATTTAAAAGGTTATTCTGTTTTAAACAAGTTTTCCAAATATTATTTATTTCCAAATAAAATCTACTGATTGGTTTTGAAAATATTTGGATTTCAAATTAGGATTCTAAAAAAATAAATCAAACCCTATTTTGATTAAATAAACAAAAGGTCCATTCTATTAAATAATGAATGGATTCTAAAATGAATAAAAATATTATTTTATTCTGGATTTGGGTATGTGGAAAAACAGAACCAAAAACTCATTATAAGTTTGAATTGTTTGAATGGTTTGAGTGAATGAATAATTGATTCAAATTCAAAACAGAAAAATAGAAATAGAAAAAGGAAAAAGAATTCAGAAGAAAAATAAATATGAAATGGACCTGACCCAACTGGCCAAGCCCAACTAACCCAGCAACATCCCACCTAGCCCACCTCCCCTCTCAGCGAGTGAATCGTTTTCCACCTCAGAAGTAACCCGCTAGGTCACTGACGACTGGTCCCCGTTTCCTTTCCCTTTCCCACTGACCAGGGGACCCCACCGCCACGTCCCTCTTCTTCCCCACCCGCAGACGACGCCCACCCCTCGCCGGCCGTTGCAGGCGGAATAACTTCGGCGTAATACGTCTTAATCACGCAATGAAGCAGCCCCTTGACCACGCAAGATAAATCGTCTGCCACCCCTCTTCCGTTTCCCCCAGACACCCCTCCTCGACACGCCCCCAGGCTGTCAGATTTTTCTCGGACATCCCCCTGTCTCCGACGACCCTCCTCGCCGATTCCGGCCAGCACACACCCCCTCCTGCCTTCTCGAGCACACAGCGGTGATCAGCATTCCCCAACGGTCCTCTCTGCAGTCGCAGCTCACTCGCGCGCGCCCCTGAGCATCGGCAACGACAACCTCCAGCACCGCCGCCGTCTGGTTCTTCTCTGACGTCGTCTCCCCGGTAAACCAAATCGCCCCTCCTCTTCTCTTTCACGCACGCGTCACCGCACTGTCCTTGCGCAGCTAACCTTGCCCTTTGTTTACCTTCGTCTGATCTGTAGCGTCGACACAGACCGCGAGCAGGACCATCTGACGCCGACGACGACTCCGGCGAGCGATTACCTCCGTCTCCGTGCGCCCCTTGCTTCCTCGAGAGTACCTTGAGCACCACCTCGTCCTCGCGAACCCGGTGAGCACCCTCTCCGTCTTCCTCGCTTCCTAGAACCACCGTAGCATCACTGCCTGGCCGTGCGCCGCCGCAAGCCACCGCCAGCGCCGCCGATCCTTGGCAAGCGTGCTAGCAGCCGTAGGATTCAGATCCGGCGCTCACGATTAGTTCACTTAGCCGCGAAGAGTTACGCACTCTGGACCACACGATCGATTAGATCCAACGCACCACAACGCTGATCCGTGCGAAGCGGTACCGCCCAATGAAATCACGCCGCGTGTCACCTATTCAGTTTAAAAACAAATTTGAAAACAGAATTATTTGCAAACTTCAAACCCTTGTAACTTTCAAACCACACGTCCAAATTTTGCAAATTTTATATAGTTGAAATCAGGAGAGAAAGCCCTATCCAACCATTCCCTTGGTTTAGCAAATAGTATCTGTTAGTTTGCTTGTTTTTGCAGATTCTTTTGTATGCTTGTTTAGAATAGAAAAATGATTCAAAAATGTTTATAAGTTTGAAACCTTGGCAAATTAGCTTGTGAAGAACCTACTGACCCTAGGAACCAACCCTTGGTGTTAAAAATGATTTTGGTAAAATTTAGGTTGGATTATTTGACTTAGCCAAATTCTAGTCAAATAAAATTATTAAGTTTATTATGAAAATGTTTATGGAAAGAAAACTTTGAGAAAATAGTTTGGACCAAACCTACTGACCCAAAAACACCAAGTTTTGCAATAGCAACTCATTTGGTAAAAAACTTAAAAGTTTTGTTTTGATAAAAACATTTTTCACCACATAAAATGATGAATGTATTTTAAAAAGGGTTTTGAGATAAAACCCTTTTGAAATTGACTTTGCCATTTTGGTGAATGACCAATTTGGATCTTACAAAGTTTAGAAGCCTAGTGGAGACCATCCTTGCAATAGAACCATCCTTTGCATACTTATGCATGACTTAGATTCCATTGCTTTGTGAATGTGAAATTGTTTGTTTGACTTTGTTTTGGAATGATAGTTGATCTTGTGTTTGCTTGATTGACTTGTAGTGAAGTTAGAGAAGTGTGAGACTAGCAAGAACAAGGAGTGAACCTATACTCTACCAAAAAGGCAAGTGATGCTTCATACTTTTTGTCCCATTACTTTCACTATGCATTAGTGATTTTGCTAAGTAAAACTTGCATGGATTTTGCTAAGTATAAACCTTGCTATAGGAAACCTAGTAGATGAATCCTTAGTAGGATTTTCCTAAGTTAAGATTCCTACTACTACCAAGCTTAGCCTAGCTAATAGAAAACATGGGTGGAATATATATTCACACTATGGAAAAATATTCTAAGTCTAAGGACTTGTGATTTTGTCTAATAAAACAACTAAGTTAATGAATCACCTGGGTGGAATGGAATAGCTTGGTGGAGAATGGTTGAGTGGTTCACAAGGCCATGGACTTGGATTGTGTATCTCACTTGTGGATGGCCACCCAGGAACAAAGAGATTTGAGATGTCAAATGTTGAGAAGCTTCAAGTGCAACCACTTGGCAATATGGGCTCTGCCATGATCATATAGGTTGCAAGAACTTAGCCATATGGACAGTGGGTGGTAGTGTTTGATAGGTTGGAACGCGTCCATTTTGGTCTAAGGGAAGGCTTCTGAAAGATCTTGTCTTGGGAAACCAAGTCTTGTGGGGAAAGTGCACCACCTCTGCAGAGTGTAAAATCTAAGTACTTAGCTATGTCCTTGGTAAAGGACAATTTGAGCATCAAGACATGGAAGCAATCAAGAATCTCATCATTCAAATTTCTAAGTTAAAACTTGTGGATTGAACAAGGGTTGTTTGAAATCTTAAATCTTTGATTGGTAGATGCCTTGGAAAGGATCTTCAGTCTTTGATTGAGAAAAATGATTTTGTCAAGCAAAAACTTAGTATTTTCAAAAGTTAAGGAAAAATCTATTTTGAGCAATGCAAGCCTCAACTCCACTTAGCCAAATACATATAGATGATAGACTCCACTATACTACCATAGTATCACTTGCCAATACAATTCAAATGTATTGACCCTTTGTGGCTGTAACTTGTATGTTGCAGGTTTGATTGTCTTTAGTGAAGAATGATTGATTAGGATTACAAAGTCTACAACCAACATCTGCCTGTGGCACTTTGAAGATGAAGGACCCCATGATTATAATTATTCCGCTCCAATGTAATGTAATAGCCAAATGAGCTATGTATTGATGTAATAAAATTATGTTATTCCTGGTTATAAAGTTATAATATGACCTTTGTTTCTTGATATTACATCTAAACTGTGGATGCTAGCTATTGATCCAGGGACTAGCATTGTAAAACACAGGAGGCTCTATCTTATCTAAGATTGGGACCCCTACATGGTGATACTCTAAGATAAGCCCTATCACCAACTTCGTAGGTGACTTCTGTACGCTTAGGATCTGCGTAGCTTTTCTGTCGGGACTGTGCTATCTTCAACCTGTCCTTAACCAATTTGACCTTCTCTTCGGCTTCTTTGATAAGATCTGGCCCAAATAAACTTCTTTCTCCCACACCATTCCATAATAATGGGGTGGTACACTTTCTTCCGTAGAGAAACTCAAACGGTGCCATCTCAATGCTGGCTTGATAGCTGTTGTTATAAGAAAATTCTGCGTAAGGCAGACTTTCATCCCAACTTGCTCCATAGTCTAGGGCACATGCCCTCAACATGTCTTCCAGAATTTGATTAGTCCTTTCTGTTTGTCCGTCGGTTTGAGGATGAAAGACAGTACTGAATTCCAACCTCGTTCCCAATGACTCATGTAGCTGTCTCCAAAAATGGGAAGTGAATTGAGTTCCCCTATCAGATACAATACTCTTGGGCACACCATGTAGACATACAATTCTACTCATGTAGATTTTGGCTAACTTGGCACTTGTATAAGTTGTCTTCACGGGTATGAAATGAGCCACTTTAGTTAGGCGATCCACTACTACCCATATGGAATCATACCCTGACCTGGTCCTTGGTAATCCGGTAATGAAATCCATACCAATTTTGTCCCACTTCCAATCAGGAATAGGTAGTGGTTGAAGCAAACCTGCTGGTTTCTGATGCTCCGCTTTTACTCTACTACACATATCACACAAAGCAATATGTTCGGCGATGTCCCTCTTGAGATTATTCCACCAAAATCTTTCTTTCATGTCCATGTACATTTTGGTATTACCCGGATGGATAGAATACGGAGAGTTGTGTGCTTCTTGCAGAATCAGTTTCCGCAACTCTGGATCTTGTGGAACACAGATACGTTTCCCATGCCATAAAGTACCTTGTTCGTCTTCATGGAAATTTTTAGCTTTCCCTTGGCCAATATTTTCCTTAATCTCTTCAATTTCCTTATCAGTCTTTTGAGCTTCTCGAATCTTGTCCAATAAAGTGGGTTGAACATCTAAAGACATGAGATGTCCTTCAGGCATAATCTCCAATCTGAGTTCTCTGAATTGGGTACACAAATCATCTGGCAATTCTCCTTTGGTAAGGCCATTTACAAATACCTTACGACTTAGAGCATCTGCTACAACATTTGCTTTACCGGGGTGGTATTGCAAACTTAAGTCATAATCCTTGATAAGCTCTAACCATATTCTTTGTCTCATATTGATTTCCTTTTGGGTGAAAATATACTTCAAACTTTTGTGATCCGTGAACACTTCACAACGCTTTCCCAAAAGGTGATGTCTCCATGTTTTGAGTGCATGGACGACAGAGGCTAACTCCAAATCATGAGTAGGGTAGTTTACTTCATGAGTTTTGAGTTGTCTCGAAAAATAAGCTACAACTTTACCATCTTGCATAAGTACTGCACCCAAACCTTGATGAGATGCATCACAATATACTTGGAAATCCTTTTCCAAATCTGGCAGACATAGAACTGGTGCTGTCACAAGTCTCTTCTTCAACTCCTGAAAGCTGACTTCACAACCTTCAGACCAAGCAAACTTCTTGTCTTTCTTTAACAATTCAGTCATTGGCTTAGCAACCTTTGAGAAATTTTCAATGAACCTTCTGTAGTAACCTGCTAAGCCAAGGAAACTGCGAACTTCTTTCACGTTCTTGGGAGATTCCCATTCCGTCACAGCTGAAACCTTAGCAGGATCAACTGCTACACCATCCTTTGTCATAACATGACCAAGAAAACCAACTTCCTCTAACCAGAATTCACACTTGCTGAACTTGGCATAAAGTTTATGCTCTCTCAACTTCTCAAGTATCAAACGCAAGTGTCCTTCATGTTCTTCTTTGCTCTTGGAGTAGACTAAGATGTCATCGATGAAAACAACAACAAACTTGTCAAGGAATTCCATAAACACTTTGTTCATCATATTCATGAAGTATGCTGGAGCATTTGTCAAGCCAAAAGGCATTACGGTATACTCATACAATCCATACCTTGTAGTGAATGTTGTTTTAGGAATGTCTTGTTCTCTTATATTGAGTTGAAAATAGCCTGACCTTAGATCAATCTTTGAGAACACACATGCTCCTTCAAGCTGATCAAATAAGTCATTGATTCTAGGCAAAGGATATTTGTTCTTGATAGTTACCTCGTTGAGTGAACGGTAATCTATGCATAACCTTTGACTTCTGTCTTTCTTCTCCACAAATAAGACTGGGGCTCTCCAAGATGAAGAACTTGGTTGAATAAATCCTTTCTACAACTGTTCTCCTAGTTGCTTCTTGAGTTCTTTCAGTTCATCAACTGACATTTTAGATGGTCTCTTTGCTATTGGTCCAGAACCTGGTACCAAATCTATCAGAAACTCCACATCTCTATCTGGTGGCATTCCCGGCAATTCTTCCGGAAACACATCCGGATACTCACTGACGATTGGTACACTGTCCATGCTAACCCCCTTAAGAGAATTTAGCTTACTTCCTTTGGATTCAAAGTTTGACTTGAATTTAATTCTTTTTATTTCCGGGGTTGTGAGTGCAACAATACGATTAGCACAATCTAGTACTCCTTCATACTTAGCCATCCAATCCATTCCCAATATTACGTCTAGTCCC
Organism: Avena sativa; assembly: GCA_916181665.1. Taxonomy (NCBI): domain Eukaryota; kingdom Viridiplantae; phylum Streptophyta; class Magnoliopsida; order Poales; family Poaceae; genus Avena; species Avena sativa. The sequence continues at coordinate 472,419,734 of OV702285.1, forward strand.
TGGGAATCTAGGATTATCAGACTCACTGGAAATTTATGTTTTCCAAATTCTATTACTAGATCCCGGCATCCAAGACTTACTATCATTTCTCCACCCGGAGAACTAACTTTTATTGGACACCCAATGTTTTCAGATGGAAACCCATTTCTATCAACAAATGCCTTTGATATGAATGAATGCGATGCTCCAGTATCAAAAAGAACAAATGCTGGAATAGAATTGAGTCTGAACTTACCAGCAACAGCGTCAGGCTCCTCATAGACCTCCTCCACACTGATGTGGTTCACCTGTCCTTTCTGGAAAGGATTGGGCTTGACAGGTCCTTCAACTTTCTTTTCGGGGCACTCATTTTCATAGTGTCCCATCTTCTTGCATTTGAAGCATTCAACCCGACTGATGTCTCTCTTAGCAGGCTGACTTCCACTTCCACTTCCATTACCACTGTGGTGGCTCTTATGTCCACTCTTGTGGTTCTTGTACTTGTCATTGTCATGACTGCGGTGATGCTTGTTGTCATGACGGTTGTGTTTGTGGTGCTTGTTGAATTTCCCATGCTTGTGGGATCCTGAGCTTCCACTGTCATCATAGTGAGATCGTTTGTGAGACGACCCCGAGCTGTGCTTGTCGGAGTGCTTTCTCTTTCTACTCTCGACTTGCTTCTTTTTGTTCTCCAATATAGTAGCCTTATCACAGAGCGACTGATAAGTGGGAACATATTCCACAGCCAGCTGCAGATTCAGCTCATCATTCAAGCCTTCCAGAAAATTTTCCTTTCTCTTGGCATCTGTGTCAACCTCATCTAGTGCATAACGCGCCAGATTGTTGAACTCTTCAATGTATTCAGCCATGATGCGGTGGCGCTGCTTCAGATTGTGGAACTCTTTCTTTTTCAAGCTCATTATTCCTGATGAGATATGAGCAGTGCGAAAGCCATCCTCAAAGATAGCCCAAGTCACCTCATCTATAGGAGTGGTGATTTGGAAGTTGTCCCACCAAGTGGCGGCTGGCCCTTCCAGCAGATGTGCTGCAAATCTGACCTTTTCAGCGTCCGTGCAGCCCACGGTCACTAAGTCCTTGTTTACAGAATGTAACCAATCGTTGGCCACCATGGGATCAGTCGTCCCTGAGAACTTAGCTGGCCTCAATCTCAGAAATCTGGTAAGCATATCAAAGCCCGGAGGGTTGTTGCTGTTGTTGTTGTTGTTGTTATTGTTATTGTTGTTGTTATTGGGGTTGTTGTTGTTGTTATTGTTTTGGTTCTGAATGAATGTTGTCATCATCTGCATTAGCTGTGTTTGAGCATTCATCATTTGCTGCATTTCTGGAGTGATGTTGTTGTTGTTGTTGTTGGGGTTGGGGTTTGCGCGACGGGGAGGCATCTGTGGTTTGTTCAAATAGAGATAAGAATGAGATACCCATAGATGCTTTCATGCACATTACATCACATAAGCAAACACAAGCATGCAACAGAAGATAAAGGTTCAACAACAAAGTAACAAGTTCACAAGGTAAAACACACAAGTGGCAAGCCATCCACATGTCGGATGGTCCAATAACAAGTTCACAAATAACAAGTACGATAATAAAAGATAAACGAGTAGTCAAGTTTACTCATCAGCATCAATCTCCTCCTCGACAAAGGTAAGACCTGCGTTCTCCATCACGGTCTTGTTCTCCTCAATGGTAGTGGTCAAGGACTCAATCTTGGCCTTGAGAGCCCTCTTCTGGGAACGAAGCCTCTCTATCACCGTCTGCTGCTGCTCTAGCTCGAAGTCCTTGGACTGCAGTTCTTCAGTCATGTCCCGGATCTTCTTGTTCCTATCCTGGACACGTTTCTCCTGACTCTTGAACTTCCGGTCCTGGGTCTCGAACTTCGCCTCCATTTCCTTGACTATCTCGTCCTGCTGTGCGAAAAGCTTGTCCTTCTCGCGAAGCTGCACCTGGAGCTCATCATTACTAAGCATGACATTGGTCCTGTCCGTGTCCACGTGCCTAATGAGAGACTCTAAGTCCTGGAGATACAGACGTATCGGCTCTGCTGCGTCCCTCGAGTCATCCTCGAAGTCGATGGACTCTCCGTCCTCATCACGTCTTCCGAAGACGTGGAAGTGGGTGCCTCTAACCTGTCGGGAGTGTCGTCCTAGCAGACGTCCTATCAGGTCCTGCATAACTACTTCCATGCCTCTCTCTCTGTCATTGTGCATAAGCTTGAAGACAATGGCCTCCGTAGTAGGCTCTGTCTGGCGTCCGGGCTGGTTCACCTTGAAGCCCCAGAGGTCCTTCCTCTCGAACTTGGTGAGTGGATGCACCATGATGGTGGGAAGAGGGAGATTGAGCAAGGTGGTAAGCTCAACGATACGAGGACCAAAGCGGGTAACCTGGAACTCCTCAACAGTGCTGATGGTAATAGGCATCTATTTATAACATAGAAAAGTTAGAACAACACAATTTAAGATAAAACAAGGACAAACATCACATACATATCCTTGGAACACAAAATCACACAAGTCATGCATACATGAATCCATTACATCAACCAAGGTCCAAACTTATTTAAGGTATCATTTTGGAAAATAAGGTGATAGGTGGTGGTCCAACTAACGAAGTACGTTTACAATCCTATCTCACTGGATCTGTTGGCTAACACAATGTTCCTAGAGGCAATCAGCCTATCTTGCTCACATGATTCCATCACTAAGTCTATAATATCTCCTCTTAAGGTTTGGTTGGTGGCCTCCAACTCTTGGGTATGTTCCTTCTCTTTCTCTAAGTCTTTTTGGAGGTTGAGCATTCTGCATTTGACTCTAGCACTAAGTTCTTTGATAGTCCTCCAAGCTTCTTCTCTTGCTGACTCAAAGAATGTGGTGTGCACCACAGTGTTGGTGTACATGCAGAATCCTTTTTCTTTGTGGTTGTCTTCCTTGTTTTTATACAAGTGAAGTTGCACCCACCAGTACTCAACTCCTTCATCCATCACTGGAAAGCCTTTGTACACAGCTGCACCATGAATTTCCATTGCCACCATGAGGTCCTTGAGAATTTTGGGAAACTCAGTCTCACACTCCAAGGTCATGGTCATGAGTGGTCCTTTATTTACGGCTTCATTGATGGAGTTCATCTACAAATAGAGATGAGAATGAGAAGATTAGAAAAGTTTACGAGAAGAATAGACAAGTGTAGAAGTAGTTGAAAATTTTTCCTTAGTGGTTTCCAATCCTAGGGTCATAATCCTACAGGCAACACAGTGCTCTGATACCATCTGTAAGATCCCTCCTTTGTAAAGGAAAAGGATCCCTGTGATTGCAATGCTAGTCCCTGGATCATTGCTAGCATCCACAGTTTAAGATGAAGTACACAGATACAAAGGTCATTTATTACATCCATTCCAGAGATAAAACATAGTCTTTTACAACTCAAGGCCACAGGCCTAATACAAGAGTTTTGGAATAAGTAAATAAACATAAGTCTTCATCTTCATGTGCCACAGGCAAGCATGTTGAGTGTAGACTCATGACACCTAATCATCATCGGAGTAACCTGCAACATCACAAGTTACAGCCACAGTGGGTCAATACTTTGGAATAGTATTGGCAAGTGATACCTTAGTAAATTTTAAGTGGACTATATTACTATATGCATTTTGGCTAAGTGTAGTTTGGCTTGCTTTGCTCAAAATAGTTTTTTCCTATTAGTTGAAATCACTAAGTTTTTCTTTGTCAAAAACTTTCCCAAGAAACCATCAATAGGCATTGAGGTCCTTCACCCTTGTTCACCCACAAGTTTTACTTAGAAGTTGGAGTGATGAGATTCTTGATAGCTTCCATGTCTTGATGCTCAAGTTGTCCATTGCCATGGACTTGGCTAAGTACTTAGATTTTTCCATCTGCAGAGGTTGTGCACTTTCCCCACCAGACTTGGTTTCCCAAGACAGGACCTTTCAGAAGCCTTTCCTTAGACCAAATGGACGCGCTCCAACCTATCATTCCCACTACCACCAACTGTCCAAATGGCTAAGTTCTAGCAACTTATGTGATCCAGGCAGAGCCCATATTGCCAAGTGGCTGCACTATAAGCTTCTCAACACTTGGCCTCTAAAATCCCTTTGTGCCTGGGTGGCATACCACAAGTGAGATACACAAGGTAAACCATGTCCATGGGCCTTGTGTAACCACTCAACCAAAAACCACCATTCAAGTCCCATTCCACCCAGGTGATTCATTGACTTAGTTGTTTTATTAAGGAAAACATAAGTCAAAAGACTTAGAAATATTTTCATAATAGCATGTATATACTTCACCAACCCTTGTTTGCTACTAGCTAGGCTAAGTATGGCATAGTAACTTAACTTAGGAATTTCCTAGCAATGCTACACTACTTAGGATTTCCCAACATAGCATTTGGCAAAATAATAACATGCAAGACTTAGCAAAATATTTCTAATGCTTGTACAAAATATAGGGATGGAAATATTCATGAATTACCACTTGCCTTGGTAACGGGGAGAGTAGCACTCTTCACAATCACATTCACTAGCACCAAAGTCTACACAAAAATTATAACCACAATCACATACAAGTCATATACAAACAAAAATATATATGCATGCATGCAAGAATGCTAAGTGATGATATTTAAAACTCCACCAAACAAGTGCAAGATACTGAATCATAACTAAGTCAAAAACTTGCTAAACCAAACTTATTTAGCCCTAAAACAAATTACTAAACAAATTCTATACTCCAAATAGTCCTAAACAAGTTTCTGCATAGAAATTCATTTTAACAGAAACTTTTCACTAAACACATTGCATAAACAGAAAGGGCTTGTCTCCCTGATTCCAACGATATAAAATTTGCAAAAATCTAACGTGGGAATCAAAAGTTATAGCCATTTCAATTTTTGATCTAAATCTGATTTCAAAACTGTTTTTGAATCAAACCCTAGCCACGCGTCATATTCTTACTGGCGCGTACCGCTTCGCTCCGGATCGCGCTTGCTAGCCATAGGATCTAACTAACGATGCACGGTTCAGATCTAACCATACCGCTTCGCTAAGTGGACTAATCCTACGCGCTGGATCTGGATCTGACGGCTACAAATCATCTAACCAAAATCGAGCGGCGCTAGCGGCGGCGACTGGCGGCGGCAAGCTCTGTCTACGGCGGCGCGGCGCTACAGGTCGTCCGGAGGGGCAGGAGGATGCTCACCAGGTTCGCAGCGTCGAGGAGAATCTCAACTTGGCAGCGGCTTGACAAGGGGCGCACGGGCACGGTCGCTGGGGCTCGTCGGAGTTGTGGCGGCGTCTGTCGCTTGCAGTCGAGGTCGCTGGCGAGGCTCCGCGTCGTCCTAGTACAAGGCAGAGGGTTCAGAAGATGTGCAAGTGACTGGCGATCCAGTTGGTATCAAAGGGAAGGCGAGGGGCGCTCGGGACTTACCGCTATTGCTCGCCGGAGTCGAGCAACGGCGCAGGTGGTTGCAGGCGTGAACGGAAACGACAACCTGGGTCATGAGCAAGCAAACCAGAGGCGTCAGCAGTTGCACAAGATCATGCTGGACGTGATAGCTTGAACCAGAGAGAGGGGGGCGGTCGAGGCTCACCGGAATTAGTCACCGGAGTCGTCGGTACTGCGGAGTTTCGAAGTCGAATGCGCGCAGCCTGGTGGCGGAGTGAGCGAGGAGAGTGGGGGGAAATGACCGCGGTGCAGAGGGGGTTTTGTAGGCGAGAGGGGAGCGGTGATTAAGCGCGGAATCAAGGCAATTAAACGAAGAATCAATCGCGGCAGTGATGGGCGGAGGAAACGGCCGGCGACGGGGTCGGACGCGATTTGGGGAAGACGAGGGTGAGCTGGCGAGGTCCACCAGTCAGTGAGGGAGACGGAGAGGGGGTGGGGTCAGGGTGTCAGCGACCGCGTGGGTGCGTCCGCGCGTCCGAGCGAGCGAGAGAGTGGCCGGGTGGGCTAGTTGGGCCGGTTCTGCTGCTGGGCTAGAATAGGAGCGCCTGGCCCTTTTCTTTTGTTTATTCCTTTTATTTTTCTATTTTGATTTTCAGGAATGGTTTTTAAATGAATTCAAACTCCTTTTGAATTCAAATCTTTCTGGGGTTTTTGTAGTGTGCAACAGTCTCAAATCTAGGCATAAAACCATAGGGTCACTTTAAAAAGGCTTGGTCATTTTGGAGAAACAAAATAACAGGGACTTTGCACTAGATTTGCAAATGTTTGAAAAATGGTTTTTGAAACCATTTCCATTTGTAAGGCTTGGTTCAAATTCCACACTCAATCCATTCAACAAAGGAGACAAATAATCTAGGTTTAAAACATTCAAACTCTCAAATGGGGATGGCCATTTGATTTAAGTTTGCTCACATAAAATGATAGCACTATGTGCTTCTGTTTTCTGAAATGAGTTTAAATTTGATCTCAATTCTATATGCATGCATGAATGATATGCAAGCTTTTGAAATCATGATTTTTGGGATGTTACACGGACAGAGCGATAAGTTAGCATCTCAACTAGAGAATGAAGCAGTGGGTAGGGTTAGCCCAATTTATAAGGATATTCCTATAGATCCAGCATCTTTCACACCATATCCTTATTCACCTAGACCAGAACCTACCTATGATCCTACTTTAGATACGAGGTATCCAGTACTAGAGGCATCTGAGGAAGCAACTGATTCAGAACTTCCAATTAAGAATTCTGATGGATGGAGAATGGGATCACCTGCTGGATCTCGAGGAAATCAAATGTTAGTGGATGGTTCTGACAGATATGTTGGACAATCTTGTTGGATGGGTGCAAGGTCCAATGCTAATAATAGCAGTAGAAATTCCATGTTTGGAGGAAGTCAGGATGAGGAGGAAGATCCTGAAGAGAGGGTGTTTGAGTCACCTATACATTATCAAAATCCAGAGAATGTACATTATCCAGTGTTTAATGATAACTATCATACCCAGCAGAGCACCTGGGGAGCGACAGAATCTGAGTATTCTATTGATTACTCTAGGGATGGGGATCAGGATATGTAGGTGGGTGATAGTGATGAACAGGTTTCTGAAGACTTTTCAGCTGAGCTGGATGGAGTCAATGCACTCAGATTGAGTGATAACTCAAGTCCGGATATTTCAGATACTGACTACATTCCATCTAGAAGGCCAGTTGTTCCACAGACTGTGCGTCGGACTTCACGTCAGCACGGTTGGATTCCATTCTTGTATAATGAGCGTCGTGGCTACTGGGGACTTAGATTATTCTAGTAGAGTAGTAGACGGTATTGCGTATTGTAGTGTTTGAGAGGTTGTTGTATTTAAATAAGTGAGGTAGCATTCCCATGAGTTTGTAGTACCTATATGGTATGGGCTTGTGATGACGATGTACCAAATATATTGTTTGTAATGCATAATATGTATAATGCATATTTGGTTATTATTTGGATTTTGTTTTCCATTGTGTGACTAGGTATGTGCATGAAGTTGATCTCAGAACACATATGCATGATGTAATTATGAGTATTCGCTTTATGTTGCAGGACTAGGGGGTCATGGAATCGGGTGTAGAGACCAAGTCTGAACAGCAGCACATGGAGCGCGAGTCAAAGGAGAAGGCGGATGCAAATGCTAGAAATCAAGGAATAGTACCACCACCACCAATGCGACCATTAATGGAGTAGAATTTCATGCAGTATATGCAGATGATGCAAGAATCTCAAAACAAGTTCATGGAGGAATTATTGGGATGATGCGGAGATCGTGGAGATCCAGAAGGTTGAGGTGTGAGTCTTTCTGACTTTTAGAATGCAAGGTTGTTACCTTTTGCATCAGCTCCTAAACCAATGGATGCAAAGGATTGGTTGGCAGATACAGAGAGAAAGTTGAAGACTGTAGATTGCAATAATGAGGAAAAGCTGAGGTATGCAACACATCTTTTGACTAGACCTGCAACATCATGGTGGGAGAATTAGTTAGAATGCAACTTATAGGAATGGAGTATAACTAGGAGGAGTTTAAGCAGAGATTCTGTGAATATCATGTTCCATAAAGTGTAATGGAGTTGAAGTGCGGGAAGTTTGAGGAGCTTTAGCAAGGATATACAAGTGTCATGAAGTACATCTGGGAGTTCAGCCAACTATCTCGTTATGCTGAGGATGAGATGAACACTGACGAGAAAAGAAAGAAACGTTTTCTACGTGGTTTAAATCCATTTGTGAAATTGCAGCTGAGGCTTGCCAATAAGCAGACTTTTCAGCTGTTACTAGATGCAGCCATAGCCTTTGAGGATGATTACAAGATTGTTCAAGAGGACCAAAGGAAGAGGGCGAAGAAGGAAATAAAGAGGATTCAAGCAAGTAAGCCTAAAACTAATTTAGAGTTCAAACCAAGAAATAGACCCTTCAATAGCAACAATAACCCCAATCGAAGTGCAAATCCCACTGGAAGAAATGTCATATGCCGCAATTGTAAACTTCTGGGGCACATTAGTCAGGATTGTAAGAAACCCATAGTCATTTGTTATGGATGTGGTCAAAAGGGACATATCAAGCCGGAATGCCCAAACAAACCACCAGGTGGTTGGCCCACAAAAGCTAGAGGACAAGCAAGTGGGGGCAGCGGACAGCCTAATAGAGGAGAAAATGTTGTCAAGAACAATAACGGGAAGAAGAGCCATCCTACTGGGAAGCTGAACTATGCAACCTTGGAGGACGTGGATAACTCCAAGCATGCAGTGATAGGTACTCTCAACATTCTTACCAATCCTGGAAAAGTTTCATTTGATACGGATGCAACTACTTTCTTCATATCTGAGAAATTCTATGATCAATTTAGGATTAGAAGGGCACCGTTAGCAAACCCAATGACCATAATAACGGCTGGGGGAACTGTATTAGTATGCCACATTAAGAAAGATCAAGTTATCTCGATTTGTGATTGTACATATTTTTCGGACCTATATGTGATTCCGTTGAAGGGAATTGCAGTAGTTCTGGGTATGGACTAGATGACTGAACATGGAGCCCAGATAAATTATGAGGATAAAACTGTTTCAATTAAGTCTCCAAGTGGAGGAAGAATAGTTTATTAGGAAGATAAACGTATCCATATCATGGTAGATCTTCAATTAAACTCAATGAAGGAGGTTAAGTTGGAAGATATTCCAGTAGTAAATGAGTTTCAAGAATGTTTTTCCAGCAGAATTACCAGGAATGCCACCTGATCGAGAAATAGAGTTCATGATTGACCTGATACCTGTTACAACACCTATAGCTCAAGAACCATATAAAATGGGTCCTAAAGAGGTAAAAGATCTTAAAGAGCAAATTGATGAGTTAGCCAGGAAAGGATTTATTCAAGAAAGTGTATCCCCATGGGGAACCCCAGTAATTTTTGTGGATAAGAGAGATGGAGGACGACGAATGTGTGGAGATTACAGAAATCTAAACAATGTCACCATCAAGAACAAGTACCCATTGCCAAGAATTCAAGATATATTTGATCAAGTTAAAGGATATAAAGTATTTTCCAAGATTGATCTAAGATTAGGATACCATCAGATAAAAATTAAACCTGAAGATGTTCCAAAAACATCATTTGTGTCAAGATATGGTCATCATGAGTATCTCTTTGTACATTTTGGATTGACCAATGCACCAACAATATTCATGAATTTGATGAACAAAATCTTCATGCCTTATTTGGACAAGTTTGTCATAGTGTTCATTGATGATATTTTGATCTATTCCAAGAATAAAGAGGAGCATGCAAATCATTTGAGGATAGCATTACAAGTCCTAAGAGAACATAAGCTATATGCTAAGTTCAACAAGTGTGAATTCTGGTTGGACAAGGTAGAATTTCTTAGTCATGTGATCAGTAAAGATGGAATTGCAGTAAATTCGTACAAAGTACAATCAGTGTTGGAATGGAATGCACCAACTAATGTGAAGAAAATTAGAAGTTTTTTAGGAATGGCAGGTTATTATCAGAGATTCATTGAAGGTTTTTCCAAAATAGTCGGACCAATGACCAAATTGCTAAGAAAGAATACTCCATTTATATGGGATGAGAAGTGCGAAGCTAGTTTCCAAGAGTTGAAGACCAGATTAATAGCAACACCAGTCTTAGCAGTACCTCAAACAGGAAAGGATTACACAGTATATTCTTATGCATCCAAGGAGGGATTAGGATGTGTGTTAATGCAAGATCATAAGGTAATTGCTTATGGATCTAGACAACTTAAGCCACATGAAGTTAATTATCCAACTCATGATTTGGAGTTAGAAGCAGTAGTCTTTGCTTTAAAAGGATGGAGGTATTTTCTCAATGGAGCAAGGTGTGATGTCACATCCCAAGATTTTCCAAATCTTGTAATGTGAAAAATAAAATAAACAAAATAATTTTTTGTTGAAAATCAGGGTGAAAAGAAACTTTTGTTTCTAAATGGAAACCTAAAACCCCATCTTGAACAAACTTTGATAAAAGTTTGAATCCAACAAAAATCCAAATCAAGGAAATTGCATTCCTCAATGAATGTATCTGGAAATTTAAACACTTGGAAAAAAATAAATCCAAATCCTAAAACCCAAATGGAATAAAATCATTTCCAAGTTATCTCCAAATCCATGGATTTGATCCATATAAAAATTTGTCAACAAATATTCACAAATGATCAAGAAAGACAAATATAAATATTATAAAGCCGTATAAACTGGTTTCACTCAATTTGGAACCATAAATAAAATCTTATGAATATAATAAGATAAGAAATTGAATTCCCAAAGCAAATAAAGAACCTATCTAGAAACCCATACCAAATGGTGAGAAAATAATCCTAAAGATATTTAAAAGGATAAAAAAATATAAAATAAGATTTTACAAATTGGAATCACCAAGTTTGGATCTCTAAATAAAAAGATATGGATTTTATAAGACAAAGAAAGAAATATTAATTAAAGAATATTTAAAGACCAAACCAAATCTTGGCCAAATCCATAAGCAAGTGGAAAAATTTATAATCCAAATCCAAATAAAATATTGGTTAAAGATTTCCAAAATAAAATAAAATGACCTAAACCAAATTCTATTGGAATTAAAACAAATACCCAATCTTAAATGATTAATAAATCATATTAATACTTTCCAAATAATTCAAGATGAATTATTTGAACCAACTAAACAAATAAAAACCTACTGAAAGGATTTGGAAAGTTAAAGATTTTAAATGGAGATTTAAAAATATTATTAAATCCTATCTAATTAAAAACTAGAGCCTTTTTTGAATAATTAAAAGACCCCAAAAAGAATAAGGTTTTATTTCAAAAATTGATTTCAGAATGTGCTACTAACCAGTATCTAAACCTACACAAAATTTGGCAAAGGTTTGAAATCAAATTGGGGTTTGAATTAGTTAAACAAAACCAAAACAGAATATTAAGAAATGGAAAAAAGAAAAAGATTCAGAACAGAAAAAAATAGAGCAGGGTCGACCCAACCCAACTAGCCCAATAAGGCCCAGTTAGCCCAGTCCCTCTCTCTCCGCGAGAAAACGCTTCGCACCAGTGAACTCACCCGCACCCTCACTGACAGATGGACCCCGCTCTCCCTCTCCTTTTCTCACTGACACCAGACCCCACCACCAGCCCTCTTCTTCCTCACCCGCGCGCAAACCTCGCCGGCGATTTTCTGCCGTTAAACGCTCGCGTGAATATGCGTTATTGCCCGCGTTACTGCACCCCGCGACCACGCTGTCTTAAACATCCTCGCCTCCTCTCTGATTCCCCTCAGTCCCCGCTTCCCCGGAGCCACCAGGCTGCGACAATTTCGCCTCGCATTGCCACTGTCTCCGGCGAGTTCCGCAAGCGATTCCGGCCAGTAGACACCGGCCCTTGCCTCCTCGACCAAGATCACACACTCCCCAGACCTAGGCGCACCTCCCCGTAGAATTAGCTCGCTCACGCGCCCCTGAGCCTCGACAACGACAACTCCAAGCGCTACCACCGTCTGCCATCACTCCGGCGAAGTCTCCCTGGTAAGCCAGACCGCCCCATTCCCTCTATCTGGTACTCCCGTATTCGCCCTTCTCTCGCAAACCTAACAGCGTTGCTTGTTTGGGCTAGAGTGAACCGTAGACTCGTCCCCGTCGACGAACAGACAAGCCCGAGGCGCAGCTCCACTCCGACGAGGAATCCACGACACCACAATGCGCCCCTCGACGAACTACCACTACCTTGAGCTTCCCCACGCCACGACAAACTCGGTGAGCATCTCCCCAGCCTCTCTCGCTTCCTGCTTCGCCAGCACCGCCACCATCTGACCGCGCCGCCGCCAGCCACCGTCGCTCGCGCCGCCAGTTCCTGGCAAGCACCTCGTAGCCATCCGATCTTGATCTGACGATTAGGATAGAACGAGAGCGAAGGGGTAAGTAGCACCTCTGTGCCACACGATCCAACTTAAACGGCCTACAGTGCGTGATCCAGACGAAACGGTATCAGCGAGTAAGAACACGCCACGTGGCTCAGACTTCGTTTTAAAAACAGAAACTTTTCTATTAGATGTTCCATTTTGTAAAATCTATAACTTTCAAACCACACGTCCAAATTTTGCAAACTTTATATCAATGGATTCAGAAAAACAAGCCCTAGCCAACCATGCACTTTGTTTAGTAAAAAGATTCTGGTAAAATGTTTGTTTTTGCAGAAACTTATGTATGCTTGTTTAGGTTATAAAAATTATTCTTAAATGATTTTGAGGATAAAATCTTTGGAAAATGATGTGTTTTGAACCTACTGACCATAGGAAACAAATTGTGGTTTCAAAAATGTATTTGGAGAAACAAAAGAATGAATCTTTGATTTAAACCATTTCTAGTCAAATAAAAATATGGTTTAATTGTTAAAAATGATTTTGGAGGAAACCTTTGGGAAATGTTTTGGAAATAAAATTTATGACCCACAACACAAGATTTTATGGTTTGAAAACATATTTTGTAAATCCTATATATTAATGCCTTATTAAAAACATTTCTACACCACATAAAATGATACCTTGTTTAAAAATGGTTTATGAAGTGAAACCTTTTGGAAATGACTTTGCCACTTTATAAAATGAACAATAGGTGCTTTCAAATGTTTATGAACCATTAGAAACCACTTTTACAAATAAAACAATCTCTTGCATGCTTGCATGCATTATTTTGTTTTATTATTTTATGTGATGTTTGCTTGATTGGTAGATTGAAATTGTGCCTTGTTTGATTGAATTGTAGTGACTTGAAGAGTGTGATTGTTGCAAGGACAGGGAGTGAACTTATACTCTACCAAAAAGGCAAGTGATGCTTCATACTTTTGTCCCATTATTTTCACTATGCATTAGTGATATTTCTAAGTAAGACTTGCATGGAATTTTGCTAAGTATAAACCATGCTATGGGAAACCCTAGTAGATGAAACCTTAGTAAAATTTTCCTAAGTTAAGATTCCTACTACTATCATGCTTAGCTTAGCTAATAGAAAACAAGGGTGGAATGTATATTCACACTATGGAAAAATTTCTAAGTCTGAGGACTTGTGTTTTGTTTAATAAAAACAACTAAGTTAATGAATCACCTGGGTGGAATGGAAAGAATGGTTTGTGTTGAGTGGTCATGCAAGTCCAGTATGCTGGGGAAAACTTGGGCTTCACCAAGTCCAGCATGCTGGGGAAAACTTGGTGTCTCACTTGTGGATGGCCACCCAGGAACAAAGAGATTTGAGATGTTAAATGTTGAGAAGCTTCAAGTGCAACCACATGGCATTATGGGCTCTGCCTGGATCATATATGTTGCAAGAACTTAGCCAAATGGACAGTTGGTGGTAGGGGAATGATAGGTTGGAGCGCGTCCATTCTGGTCTAAGGGAAGGCTTCTGAAAGATCTTGTCTTGGGAAACCAAGTCTTGTGGGGAAAGTGCACCACCTCTGCAGAGTGTAAAATCTAAGTACTTAGCCATGTCCCTGGTAAAGGACAATTTGAGCATCAAGACATGGAAGCTATCAAGAATCTCATCATCCAAATTTCTAAGTTAAAAACTTGTGGTTGAACAAGGGTTGAAAGGATCACCAATTTCTATTGGGAGATTCCTTGGGAAAGATTTTTGTCAAAGCAAAAACTTAGAGTTTTCAAATGATAAGTAAAATATATTTTGAGCAAAGCAAGCCTAAGCTCCACTTAGCCAAATGCATATAGATGATAGACTCCACTATACTACCATAGTATCACTTGCCAATACAATTCAAATGTATTAATCCTTGTGGCTGTAACTTGTTATGTTGCAGGTTTGTTTGATATTAGTGAAGTAGGATTACAAGTCTACAACCAACATGTCTGCTTGTGGCAGTTTGAAGATGAAGGACCCCATGCTTATAGATATTCTGCTGCAATGTAATGTAATAGCCAAATGAGCTATGTAGGATGTAATAAATTATGTTATTCCTGGTTATAAAGTTGTATTATGACCTTTGTTTCTTGATATTACATCTTAACTGTGGATGCTAGATATTGATCCAGGGACTAGCATTGTAAACACAGGGATCTCTACCTTATTAAAGGTTGGGACCTCTATAGATGGTATCAGAGCATTGTGTTGCCTGTAGGATTGTAACCCTAGGATTGGACAAAACCCCTTAGGAAAATAGGAGTTGTATTTGTTCCAAAACTTATTTACAAACAATCTTGTAAACTCTTTCCTCAACCATTTTGGTTTTGATTCTACATCTCTTCTATTTCAACTTGATGGATAAAGCCTACCCCATGGCCAAAGACTTCACCAGGTGGACTTTATCAACTCTGATGACTTCAACATCTTCAACTCTAATGACTTCAACATCTTCATCATTTTCACCAAGGACTTCAATCTTGGATATCACTAAGGACTACAAGTGAGACAAGAAATCTTGCTCAAGATTTGAAGACTAAGGAAACACAACTTAGAAGGAGCCATCATCACCTTTGAAGTTTTGTGAACAAGATTTTTCCCAAGGAAACCATGATTTCATGCAAGAAGAATCAACTAAGAAGGATGGAAAGATCACAAGTGAACCATATAGATGGACCACCATATTTGTTTAAGTCAAACCCACCAACTTATGTGGTGTAACAAAAATATTTTTGGTTGCCTAAAAATATGCTTGAAACTTGTTGTTTGAGTGGAATATTTGTTTGTGATTGCTTGCACATTTCTTGTGTGAATTGTTATGTGTGTGATTAGAATTATTTCCTTAGAAAACCTTTTGCCTATTCTAATCCCAATCCAACCCAAACAGATGACCTCTCCAAAAGACTCCAACATCAAGGATGGTGACAACAACAACCAAGAGATGCACATGAGAGAACAACTACTAGCAAACCAAACCCAGTTGAGCCAAGTGACAACTCAGCTTTAGCCAACAACAATGGACTAGACCCAACCATACAAAGGATTTTGAAAATTCAATCCCAATTGTTGCAAGGGATGGCCACTCAAATGATCAACATTGGAGACAACTCTTCCAAAGGAGTTTATGACAACAAGGATGACAAAGATGTTATTTTAGAAGGAACTCAAGCTTGCAATATTTGTGGAGACAAGGATCACACTTCCAAGGAGCATGGAGATCAATGCCCCAATTGTGAAGAGAAACATCCAGCTGACCAATGCCCCACATCTCAAGCTACTTGTTACTTATGTGAAGGAAATAATCATGTCCCTATCCAATGCCCCATCTATTCCATAGTTGAACAAAGGAAACAAGGTGGAGTGCAACAACTGAATTCAGATTACCATGAGAGAGCCAAGTCTACCAAGAAGGATGAGGACAAAGGAAAATCTCCACTTGCACCTCCATGCAATATGACCCAATTTAAAGGACCAAAGAAGAGGCATATGAATTATCCAAGGAGCAATAGAAGGTCAAAGAAACCAGTAGACATTCCTACCTATGAGATAACATATGAAGAACATGAACTAGAAGCACTCCTAGCTTTGGAGAAACCCAAGAAAAAGAAGGACAAAAGCCATGTGCAATGTAATCATTGTAAAGAAATGGGACACTATGCCAGTGAATGTCCAGAGAAGAATAAGTATAAGGAGATTAGCCAAGTATGGTGCAACAACTGCAAAGAGCTAGGCCATTATGTAGCAACTTGTCCACAGAAGATACGTGAAGAACTCAGTCTTATCACATGTTTCAGTTGTGGTAACCAAGGACATTATGCAAGTAACTGTCCAGAAAAGATGAAGCACAAGATAAACAAGCCTATGAAGGATCTCAGCCTTGTCACATGTTTCAAGTGTGGAAATAAAGGACACTATGCAGATGTTTGCCCAGAGAAGTTTCAACAAGATCCCAAGCAAGCCAAAATGTAATTTAGTTGGAAAATTTTTAAGGGTGGTAGTACCCTAGATGCTTTGAGCCAACTTGTAACCCTAGCCTCCCCAAATCTCGGGACGAGATTTATTTTAAGGGTGGTAGCCTTTCACATCCCAAGATTTTCCAAATCTTGTAATGTGAAAAATAAAATAAACAAAATAAATTTTTGTTGAAAATCAGGGTGAAAAGAAACTTTTGTTTCTAAATGGAAACCTAAAACCCCATCTTGAACAAACTTTGATAAAAGTTTGAATCCAACAAAAATCCAAATCAAGGAAATTGCATTCCTCAATGAATGTATCTGGAAATTTAAACACTTGGAAAAAAATCCAAATCCTAAAACCCAAATGGAATAAAATCATTTCCAAGTTATCTCCAAATCCATGGATTTGATCCATATAAAAATTTGTCAACAAATATTCACAAATGATCAAGAAATACAAATAGAAATATTATAAAGCCGTATAAACTGGTTTCACTCAATTTGGAACCATAAATAAAATCTTATGAATATAATAAGATAAGAAATTGAATTCCCAAAGCTAATAAAGAACCTATCTAGAAACCCATACCAAATGGTGAGCAAATAATCCTAAAGAGATTTAAAAGGATAAACAAATATAAAATAAGATTTCACAAATTGGAATCACCAAGTTTGGATCTCTAAATAAAAAGATATGGATTTTATAAGACAAAGAAAGAAATATTAATTAAAGAATATTTAAAGACCAAACCAAATCTTGGCCAAATCCATAAGCAAGTGGAAAAAGTTATAATCCAAATCCAAATAAAATATTGGTTAAAGATTTCCAAAATAAAATAAAATGACCTAAACCAAATTCTATTGAAATTAAAACAAATACCCAATCTTAAATGATTAATAAATCATATTAATACTTTCCAAATAATTCAAGATGAATTATTTGAACCAACTAAACAAATAAAAACCTACTGAAAGGATTTGGAAAGTTAAAGATTTTAAATGGAGATTTAAAAATATTATTAAATCCTATCTAATTAAAAACTAGAGCCTTTTTTGAATAATTAAAACACCCCAAAAAGAATAAGGTTTTATTTCAAAAATTGATTTCAGAATGTGCTACTAACCAGTATCTAAACCTACACAAAATTTGGCAAAGGTTTGAAATCAAATTGGGGTTTGAATTAGTTAAACAAAACCAAAACAGAATATTAAGAAATGGAAAAAAGAAAAAGATTCAGAACAGAAAAAAAATAGAGCAGGGTCGACCCAACCCAACTAGCCCAATAAGGCCCAGTTAGCCCAGTCCCTGTCTCTCCGCGAGAAAACGCTTCGCACCAGTGAACTCAGTCGCACCCTCACTGACAGATGGACCCCGCTCTCCCTCTCCTTTTCTCACTGACGCCAGACCCCACCACCAGGCCTCTTCTTCCTCACCCGCGCGCAAACCTCGCCGGCGGTTTTATGCCGTTAAACGCTCGCGTGAATACGCGTTATTGCCCGCGTTACTCCATCCCGCGACCACGCTGTCTTAAACGCCCTCGCCTCCTCTCTGATTCCCCTCAGTCCCCGCTTCCCCGGAGCCACCAGGCTGCGACAATTTCGCCTTGCATTGCCACTGTCTCCGGCGAGTTCCGCAAGCGATTCCGGCCAGTAGACAACGGCCCTTGCCTCCTCGACCAATCTCACACACTCCCCAGACCTAGGCACATCTCCCCATAGCATTAGCTCGCTCGCGCGCGCCCCTGAGCCTCGACAACGACGACTCCAAGCGCTACCACCGGCTGTCATCACTCCGACGAAGTCTCCCTGGTAAGCCAGACCGCCCCATTCCCTCTATCTGGTACTCCCGTATTCGCCCTTATCTCGCGAACCTAACAGCGTTGCTTGTTTGGGCTAGAGTGAACCGTAGACTCGTCCCCGTCGACGAACAGACAAGCCCGAGGCGCAGCTCCACTCCGGCGAGGAATCCACGACACCACAGTGCGCCCCTCGACGAACTACCACTACCTTGAGCTTCCCCACGCCACGACGAACTCGGTGAGCATCTCCCCAGCTTCTCTCGCTTCCTGCTTCGCCAGCACCGCCACCATCTGACCGCGTTGCTGCCAGCCACCGTCGCTCGCGCCGCCAGTTCCTGGCAAGCACCTCGTAGCCATCCGATCTTGATCTGACGATTAGGATAGAACGAGAGCGAAGGGGTAAGTAACACCTCTGTGCCACACGATCCAACTTAAATCCAACGGCCTACAGCGCGTGATCCAGACGAAACGGTATCAGCGAGTAAGAACACGACACGTGGCTCAGACTTCGTTTTAAAAACAGAAACTTTTCTATTAGATATTCCATTTTGTAAAATCTATAACTTTTAAACCACACGTCCAAATTTTGCAAACTTTATATCAATGGATTCAGAAAAACAATCCCTAGCCAACCATGCACTTTGTTTAGTAAAAAGCTTCTGGTAAAATGTTTGTTTTTGCAGAAACTTATGTATGCTTGTTTAGGTTATAAAAATTATTCTAAAATGATTTTGAGGATAAAATCTTTGGCAAATGATGTGTTTTGAACCTACTGGCCATAGGAAACAAATTGTGGTTTCAAAAATGTATTTGGAGAAACAAAAGAATGAATCTTTGATTTAAACCATTTCTAGTCAAATAAAAATATGGTTTAATTGTTAAAAATGATTTTGGAGGAAACCTTTGGGAAATGTTTTGGAAATAAACTTTCTGACCCACAACACAAGATTTTATGGTTTGAAAACATATTTTGTGAATCCTATATATTAATGCCTTATTAAAAACATTTCTACACCACATAAAATGATACCTTGTTTAAAAATGGTTTATGAAGTGAAACCTTTTGTAAATGACTTTGCCACTTTATAAAATGACCAATAGGTGCTTTCAAATGTTTATGAACCATTAGAAACCACTTTTACAAATAAAACAATCTCTTGCATGCTTGCATGCATTATTTTGTTTTATTATTTTATGTGATGTTTGCTTGATTGGTAGATTGAAATTGTGCCTTGTTTGATTGAATTGTAGTGACTTGAAGAGTGTGATTGTTGCAAGGACAAGGAGTGAACGTATACTCTACCAAAAAGGCAAGTGATGCTTCATACTTTTGTCCCATTATTTTCACTATGCATTAGTGATATTTCTAAGTAAGACTTGCATGGAATTTGTCTAAGTATAAACCATGCTATGGGAAACCCTAGTAGATGAAACCTTAGTAAAATTTTCCTAAGTTAAGATTCCTACTACTATCATGCTTAGCTTAGCTAATAGAAAACAAGGGTGGAATGTATATTCACACTATGGAAAATTTTCTAAGTCTGAGGACTTGTGTTTTGTTTAATAAAAACAACTAAGTTAATGAATCACCTGGGTGGAATGGAAAGAATGGTTTGTGTTGAGTGGTCATGCAAGTCCAGTATGCTGGGGAAAACTTGGGCTTCACCAAGTCCATCATGCTGGGGAAAACTTGGTGTCTCACTTGTGGATGGCCACCCAGGAACAAAGAGATTTGAGATGTCAAATGTTGAGAAGCTTCAAGTGCAACCACATGGCATTATGGGCTCTGCCTGGATCATATATGTTGCAAGAACTTAGCCAAATGGACAGTTGGTGGTAGGGGAATGATAGGTTGGAGCGCGTCCATTCTGGTCTAAGGGAAGGCTTCTGAAAGATCTTGTCTTGGGAAACCAAGTCTTGTGGGGAAAGTGCACCACCTCTGCAGAGTGTAAAATCTAAGTACTTAGCCATGTCCCTGGTAAAGGACAATTTGAGCATCAAGACATGGAAGCTATCAAGAATCTCATCATCCAAATTTCTAAGTTAAAAACTTGTGGTTGAACAAGGGTTGAAAGGATCACCAATTTCTATTGGGATATTCCTTGGGAAAGATTTTTGTCAAAGCATAAACTTAGAGTTTTCAAATGATAAGGAAAATCTATTTTGAGCAAAGCAAGTGTAAGCTCCACTTAGCCAAATACATATAGATGATAGACTCCACTATACTACCATAGTATCACTTGCCAATACAATTCAAATGTATTGACCCTTGTGGCTGTAACTTGTTATGTTGCAGGTTTGTTTGATATTAGTGAAGTAGGATTACAAGTCTACAACCAACATGTCTACCTGTTGCACTTTGAAGATGAAGGACCCCATGCTTATAGATATTCTGCTGCAATGTAATGTAATAGCCAAATGAGCTATGTAGGATGTAATAAATTATGTTATTCCTGGTTATAAAGTTGTATTATGACCTTTGTTTCTTGATATTACATCTTAACTATGGATGCTAGCTATTGATCTAGGGACTAGCATTGTAAACACAGGGATCTCTACCTTATTAAAGGTTGGGACCTCTACATGTGAATTATACACTAATCATAAAAGTCTCAAATACTTCTCCACTCAAAAGGAATTGAATATGAGACAGAAGCGTTGGCTATAGTTAATCAAGGATTATGATCTAACAATCAATTATACTCCTGAAAATCCAATGTTGTAGCAAATGCTTTAAGTCAGAAGAGAACAGATACTCAACCAAACAATAGCGAACTGCCAAAAGAGTTACAAATGGATTTGGAAATATTAGAAATACAATTCATAAGTACCAAAGTTCTTGGAGGATTAGCTACCATGAGAGTAGGTTAAGAACGAAGCAGTGATCTTCAGAATGAGATCTTTAGGCACCAAGAAGAAGATCCTTTCATTGCTTAAGAACTTAGAAGAATTTCTTAAGGTTAGACATCAACTTTTCACCTAGGATATTATGGATATTTATGGTTCCAAAACCGTCTTTGTGTACTAGATGTACCGGATATCAAAGAGGTGATACCCCTTGAAGCACATGAGACACCATACTCTATACATCCAGGGAGTACCAAGACGTACATGGATCTCAAGGAATTATTTTGGTAGAATAATATGAAGAGGGACATTGCAAAGTATGTGTCTAAATTTCATACTTGTCAAAGAGTGAAAGCAGAACATCAAAGTCCAACAGGACCGTTACAACCTTTGGATTCCAGAATCTAAGTGGGAAGAAATTGGTATGGATTTTATCATAGGATTACCCATGACACCAAAGCGGAAGGATATGATATGGCTAATTATGGAAAGATTTACCAAAAGTGCACATTTTATCCTCTAAACCAAAAGGATAATGCAGAGAAATTAGTTGAGATATATGTCAAATAGATCGTGAGTAAGCATGAAGTACCCAAGAAGATTGTAACAGATAGAGGATCTATGTTTACTTTAGCATTTTGGAAACAACTACATGAAACACTTGGTTCAAAATTGGATTTTAGCATAGCCTATCATCCATAGACTAGAGGTCAGACATAAAGAACTAATCAATTCTTAGAAGATATGATTAGGGCTTGTGCATTAGATTTTGGAGGTTCATGGGAAGATCATCTACCTTTGGCAGAGTTCTCCTACAATAATAGCTACCAGAGTAGTCTGAAGGCAGCACCATATCAAGTACTTTATGGAAGAAAGTGTTGATCACCAATATGTTGGTATGAACCTGGTAGTAGCAAAGATCAAGGAAAATTAGGATATCATCGACATTATCAGAGATCGATTGAAGATATCTCAAAGCCGACAAAAGAGTTATGCTGATCAAAGTCAAAGATCATGGCATCCAGAAGTTGGAGATATGGTATATCTCAAAGTTAGTCCAATGAAGGGAGTCAAGAGATTCGGGGTAAATGAAAATTGAGTCCAAGATATATCGGACCATTCAAAATACTGAGTCAAAATAGAACCATAGCTTATGCTCTAGAGTTACCAAAAAGGCTGGCTCAAGTTCACAATGTTTTCCATGTGTCACAACTCCAAAAATGTCTTAAAGTTCCAGATGATGCAGTTACACATCAAGATATTGACTTACAAGAAGATTTGACCTATGTCGAGAAGCCATGCAAAATACTGGAAGAAAACTGGAAAAAAGGTTAAGAAACAAAGATATCAAGTATTGGAAAGTACAATGGGAACATCATCCTGAACGAGAAGCAACTTGGGAGAAAGAAGATGATCTACAATAAGCCTACCCAGAATTATTCAGGTACACATCAGCAAACTTCGGTACAAATTTTAATCTAAGGAGGGAATACTATAAATTTCGAGCATTTAGGAACCAACGAAGGGTAGAATTAGGAATTTTATCATTTGCATGCATTCATCTCTAAAATCAGGGAAAAAATTTCACAAAACAAAACCCTGGAGTGATTAGAGTTTCTTTCACTATTTGGAGATAGGTTTAGATCTTTATAAGTGATTGCTATAAATTTTTGCATGATCTCTAGGAATTTAAAAGAATTTTGGGGAAAATTCAAGTTTAAATTTAAATCATTCAGAAAAGATTTGAAAAATTGAATTAATTAGTACTTAATTGTTTTCCAAAAATATTTAGTTAATATTGTTTGAATATATAATATTTATTAAACAATACTAAGAACTGAAAAGAATATAAAGGGAATAAGTTAAATAAGAAAGTATCTCTTATTTCTTTCCATTATTCAATTACCACAATATAAATACAAGTCTATATAACAAACAAGTACATTACAAGAACATCTTTGAAAGAGTAGAAAACTTTATTTAAAAAATGATATTACAAAGATTCTTTTACAAAGTGAATAAATGAAAGATTACAAAGAATTGAAGAAACTAAACTAATTCCTAGTCTAGTCTTCTTAATCTCCAATGAATGATTTTGTACCTGTGAACACATAAGCAAACAAAAGAAAGAAAAAGGTTAATGTTAGATAGATTGCTCTTAGCCATGAATAGTGAAATGCAATGTTTAAATTGCATCATTGAGCAATTCTAATGTAATAGGGGCAAGTTTCACCAATGTGCAAATATGATCTCATCAAAATATTGGCATCAGTACAACATCATTGGCCTGGGGCAAGTTTCACCATTCACGCAAGGAAAATAACGATGTGAGGATAATACCAACTGCCATTTGAACCAATCCACAGCCAAATATCTCAACCATTGAAACTTGAGTCTAGTGGATCCCACTGGTAAGTAGCTTGGTCACTGCATCCATTATGTGTGTTATCGACACAGCAGCAAAACGCCAATTCACTTAAAAGAGGTGACACGGCCGCATCACAACTGCTAGCTACTGCCTTAGTTTCTATCGATCTTACGTCACCATCAAGCCATCAAGAACACATCCACATCATATCCTACTATATCTCCAAAGGATCAACCAACCATTCACCACAGAAAACCTATCATATCACCAACAAGATGGTGACCTAATGGATGGGTGGTTTAGGAGGATAGCAAGGCCACGCAGGAGCTAGAAGGAACTAGAAGGAGCAGAGCTTGTTCCAGGAAGTGCAGAGCAAGGGCAAGGAAAAGTAGCAGCTCCAGAAGCAATCTGCAAGCTCATCAACAAATCTAGAGCAAGGCATCAACCACATCGCTTCACCAACTAAAAGCAGGTTGGTGATTTATAAAGAAAAGATGCTTTGTATATGTTCTTATCCATTCAATAAGCAAGATATATTGGATAAGTGGAATCTTCAGAGATACACCCAAGTGGGGTGTATAACTCATCATTGGATATAATAAATAACCACATATGGAATCTGTTCAAATCCATAGCCAATATCCCAGCCTATGCATTATTGACCTTGGATGGTGTTCTCTAGTATTTAAAACTAGATGCAAAGGAATTCATTGATTAACCACTACTGGGGACATTTCAAGAACAGTAACACCTCAGAAGTGGCTTTGTCTTGTAAATTTCTCGCATAAAGAAGAATCAATCGTGAAACTTCTTATAAAGTTTTTCAAATCATCTTCCTAAAAACTATAGGAATCATTTTCTTAGAACTATCTATCATGGAACACATGAGGAAAGAGGCAGCAAGTAAAAATATTTGTTTTTACCTAGAAGTGCCTCAGACCAGCATCATAGGCCAATATATCCAACAAGTATAACACTGTATTTGATAGAGTTCTTCAATTCTTACAATACAAGCCAATTCATAGTACAGTTTACGTAAAACTTAGTATTAGACAGGATTGTGTACCATTCAATGGAAGGTGTCACAAAAACCCATACTAACTAAGTAATCCATACACATAGGCTTCATAGCCAAATCTTCTCAATGAAATGCTTAATGATTTTCCTAAAACAATAGTTAGGAATCATTTCTGTCATCTACAAATACTATCATCGTAATTCATCAGATAACATTTACAATAGATATCCAACTCTAATGCTTTCATATTAAATCATATCAATCAGAACTAATGAATCAATCTCAACCCATATTCTAACCATACCATCACCAATAAAGTACATGATAGTAAGTAAAAGTCAGACAATAGTTCACTATCATAACCAATGTCATCATTCGCAATCTCAATATAGTAATGAATTCTACACATCCTAGATTCAGTAGGTAATCACATAAAGCAACTTCATCCTCTTGAATAATCATAGTACCAAGGAAAGAACCCTAGTTCAAGGGATGAACCCTAGAGCAGTAGGTAACCCTAATTAGTGTTCATAATAAGCAAGCACACAGAGGGTAGCAAGGTGAGATAGAGAGTAAGGGGAAAATAAAGCGAACTCACCGGTGCTCCTCGCAAATTTTAGAAGAGGAAGTAGGGTGTCCGACGCTGGTGTATACGGCGGCATAGGGAGCACCCAAAGGCGCTGTGACCCGCGCCAGGCCACAAACACGACGGCCACAGGAGCACAAGAGGCGCTGGTGGCACGACACAACCACCAGAGCACCGGAGCGGCACCATAGGAGCGGCGGAGCTCCAGATCACCGGCGATACCCGAACCCTAGTTATCGGGATGGAGGCGGCATGGTCAGGGGAGTGCTCTAGCGCCGAATCATGCTAGACCTGTCGACGGAGCATCGTCAACTGAATCATATCGCGTCATGGTGGTGACCGGGAAGGACAGAGGCGGCCGGAATCGCACGGCGATGGAGGCGGCACCACACACTATAAGAAAAATGTCCTTCTACAATGGACGATTTTCGTGGTTAAAGGCCCGTTTTTCATGGCTGAGGAGTCTTCTATGACAGATGCCCTTCGTGATAAAAGCCTCGTCACAAATGAAACTACCATGGTTTTTTTCGACCGTGGCAGATCGCACCCATCAGCCACGAAAATTCATTCCATCGTAGACTTGTTCGCCAGCCCCATTGACTCCTGATGTCATGCAAACTACCATGTGGCAAACGTTGTTAATGGCTGGTTACCGCCGTTAACTATCGTGGAAACCGTGGTAGAAATTCAGGCCCAGTCAAGGCCTGCCAATTATTAAGTGGGTCGGCCCAGTATGAAAGCCCAATAGTAAGTCGGCCCGTTATAGTTTCACGCAACACTATTTGAAATGGGCCAACAAGTTGGGTCGTTATATATTCAGGCCCTATACTATTTCGGCCCACTGTTATTCTGGTCTTCCACTGTTCCAGCCTGATCTGCCTCTGGCCTTTTACTGTTCCATCCTTCTACTGTTTTGGCCTACTACGAATCTGGCCTTTTACTATTACTGGTCAACTTTATATCTGGCCATTTACTGTTCCAGCCTGCTGACTATCTAGCCATCTACTGTTCTGGCCTACTGTGAATCTGGTATTTTACTGCTCTCTCCTGTTTTGAATCTAGTAATTTACTGTTTCGGCCTGCTGACAATCTAGCCATTTACTGTTTCGTCCTGCTGACAATCTAGCCATTTACTGTTCTGGCCTGCTGACAATCTAGCCTTTTACTGTTCCGGCCTGCTGACAATCTAGCCTTTCACTGTTCTGGTCTGCAGTGTATCTGTCCTATTACTGTCTAGACCTGCTATAAATTTGGCCATTTACTGTTCCGGCCTGCTCTAAATCTGGTCATTTACTGTGCCGACCTACTAGAAATCAAGCCTTTTACTGTTCTAGCCTGCTGTGATTCTAGCCTTTTACTGTTCGGGCCTGCTGACAATCTAGTCTTTTATTTGGTACTATTAGTATTTAGGCATGTTATTGTTGCAGCCAATCAGGTATTTTGTCCTGTACTGATCGGGTCGGTCACTATTCCGGCCTTTAACTATTACTACCATTACTGTTCATGTTCACGTCCATGCATCATTTCATTGATCGTTCTGTTCCATCATGTTACTATTTTGGCCTTTTTTGGAACCGCCAACTTATTTTGTAGAACAACACATGAATGCCAAGACACCAATTAATACACATGCGAAAATTTAAACTACTTATTACAACAATAAAAGTTTATTACAACACATCATTAAACAAGATCTGCATTCTAAAAATTATAGAGTGTTGGTATCCTCAATAAGAGATCGATACATGGCAATTTGCTTCAATGTATCATTTGTCCTCTTCTTCAACATTTCAGCTATAGATATAAGAGAAGCTACACCCTTTCTTTCTGCGAGCAACACAACCTTCGTATATATATATATATCACCTGCAGGAGATGTACTAGGTGGACTGGTAAGTAAATTGTTTGCTTCAGAAATACAATGGGAGGATGAATGAGAAGAGGGATCACAACTTTCAGTCCTGCCTTCCGAAGACTCCTACTTGATTTTAACTGCAACCTGTACAATAAGGTGAAAGGGGTGAAAAAAAGAACAAGGGTAAAAAGTAGTATTATATAAATTAGCGATCATTTAATAGAAAGCATACTAGATGTGGCTAAGAAATTTACTAGGCTCGCATCTAAGAAAATAAAATCTGCTCCACTGTTTACACCAGATAGGGGACCCACTCATCCGAGTAGAAAGAAACAAAGAAGGCATGGGTCTTGTACTAGACCCAGGGTTGACAAAAACTTGCTAGACTCACCCTCACCAGTGAAAGACTCTCTAGACACCACCAATCTCCAACGCTGCACATTCTAGACATCCACTTGTATGAATAAACCACACCATCAGGCAAAAAGTGTAACTTAAGAGCTACTATCTATATACATAGTGGACCTTGTATACAAGCCAAAAATCTTAAGGGTGATGCATAAACATTAAGTAAGTATGAACTTACAGTAGCTCGTTCAGACTGACAGTTGCTCCTTCTCAAGCGGGCTCGACTCCTTATCAATCTGCCAGTAGTATCTGAGTCGAGTAGCTGGAACTATGGTCCTTGTACTCCATTGTCCTTTCTCTGCATTAAGTCATAACATTTAAAACCGAGTTAGCTGGTTTGGAAGGATGAAAGTACTTGGAAAACACAAAAAAATATAGCATTAAAAATGACCAGATGTATGATTCAAACTAGCTAGCTGGTTTAGAAGGATGAAAGCAATTGAAAACACCAAAAATATAGCATTAAACATGACAAGATGGAAATTTTCTAAATTAAGCATTCACAGATAGAAACACAACAAAACATGAATGGAAATGTCATGGCAGGTTTTTAGGTAAAATGACTTATTAACATAATATGCATAGAGACAATATAACTTATTAACGTGACAAGAAACTAGCCTAAGTAACACACAGAACCCTCGCACTTCAACCTTGCTTGGCATCAGATTGTTAGTGTTGGATCCTTTATGGGTTGTTCCCATGACCCATTCGAGCGCTCAGAAAAAATAGCATCTACGAGTTAGTGTTGCAGGAATACACCGATAGTGTCAGAATGTAAGAAATCAAATAATAGCGACAAGCTTATGATGTGTATAAGAACTACCATATGTGGGCGAAAATGAAATGGCAATAGCACCCAGGATATTGAGCAACATTCTAACGCTTTCGTAGCTTACGAGTACCAAAAAATATCAAACGGGCAATAGGTGGGACACGCATGAGGGAGGGCGGGGCGTTGGCCAGGAATTTCAAGGTGGATCCGGTGCATTGGGCGGTAAAGATGTTCCCGCGTGGAAGAGAGCGCCAACGGGGAAGGAGCTCCATTGTGGAAGAGAGTGTCGGCGGTGAAGATGCTACCGTGTAGAAGAAAGTGTCGGCAGTGAAGGAGCTCTGGTATGGAAGAGAGGTTTGGCAGTGAAGCGACTGGAGGAAGGTGGAGGTCGGAGGAGGGTGGGCATCAAAGAGGCAATGGGGGGATATAGGTGGGATGATGCAAATTTACCACCTATACTCCTCTATTATTGCAGTGCTCCTCTGGTCCTTGTTTCCGGGCCAGGGATAGAAGAGGGATTTTGCATCACAAATAGAACAGGGATTTTTGAATAGATTTGTGGGATGTTTCGGCGCTATGTAGAAATTTCGAGGTTGAATCTTCGTACATACGCTACTCCGACACAGTCGCTCCTCAAGTGCTGGCCCTGTTTGGACCCACATGGAAGTCATAACATTCTTACCAACATTTAAATGAGTTTCCACACATTTGCCAAAATTGATCAGCATTATATATTGAAAGCTTTCAAACAAGATGGCCAAGGTCATGGCCATATCTCTTCCATAGTTTATGATAACGTGTCTATAACTGCATGATACATGCTTGGTCAGTGTTTAGGGGTTGCGGGTTTAGGGTTTACGGTTTACGGTTCTAGGGTTTAGGGGTTTAGGGTTTAGGTTTTGGGGCATTTTCAATAATGTTCAAGCTTTAGGCTTATATTCGTGGAATAGAATTGTGTTATCATAATTCAATGAAAGTATATCTCAAATGTTGACCTACAAGTGGATGATACTCGTGCCTGGTCAGGGTCGTTTAGGGGTTTAAGGGTTTAGAGAATTTTCAATACTGTTCAAGTTTTATGCTTATGATGATACCCTTCCTGGTCATGATTGTTTAGGGTTTCGGGTTTTAGGATTTAGGGGTTTAGTTTGTTGGGTTTTAGGGTTTAGGTTTTAGGTATTTAGGGGTTTGGGGTTTAGGGCTTCAGGAATATTCAATACCGTTCGAGATTTATGTATATATCTACGGATAAGAATGACTTGGCAACAATTTAATAATAAAAGTATCTAAAATTTTGATCTATAAGTGCATGATACGTGGTTGGTTAGGGTTTATGAGTTGAGGGTTTAGGTTTTTAGTATTGAGGGTTTAGGATTCTTGTTTTGTCGGGGTATTTTAGCGTTCATGGTTAAGTTCGAGCTTAGGGTTAGGGGTTAGGGTTAGGGTTTTTGGGGTATATGGCTTAGGGTTTAGGTGGTTAGGGTTTAGGGAATTTTCAATAATGTTCGACCTGTCATGAATTAGAACGGTGTTAGCACAATTTGATGAAGGTATCTCAAATTTTGATCTTAAAGCGCATGATACCTGCTTGGTCAGGGTTTAGGGGTAATAGGGTTTAAGGTTTAGGGTTTAGGGAATTTTCAATAATAATGTTCAAGCTTTATGCTTAGATTCGTGGAATGGAATGGCGTTACCATAATTTAATGAAAGTATATCTCAAATGTTTTTACCATAATTTAATGAAAGTATCTCAAATTTGTATCTATAAGTGCATGATACCTACTTGGTTAGGGTTTAATTATGGGTTGAGGGGTTTAGGTTTTTAGTATTTAGGGGTCAAGGGTTTATGTTGGGGGGCTTGTTTGGGGTTTAGGAATTTAGGGGTTGAGGGTTTAGGTTTTCGGGGTTGTTTAGGGTTTCGGAATTTTCAATCAAGTTCTAGCTGGATGCTTATATTCGTGGAATATAATGACTTAGCAACAATTTAATAATGAAAGTATCTCAAATTTTATCTATAAGTGCATGATACCTGCTTAGTCAGGGTTTGGGGTTGAGGGTTTTTAGTGTTTAGGGGTATATGGCTTAGTGTTTAGGTTTTAGGTGTAGGGTTTAGTGAATTTTCAATAATGTTCGACCTATATGCCTATATTCGTGAAATAGAAAGGCGTTAGCGCAATGTAATGAAATTGTCTCAAATTTTGATCTATAAATGCATGATACCTCGTCTGCTTTGTCAGGGTTTAGTGTTAAAGGGTTTAGAGGTTTAAGGTTTAGGTTTTATGGCATTTTCTATAATGTTTAGGCTTTATGCTTAGATTCATGGAAATGAATGGCTTTAGCATAATTTAATAAAAGTATATCTCAAATGTTGATCTATAAGTGGATGATATATACCTTCTTGGTCAGGGTCGTTTAGGGGTTTAGGGTTTAAGGTTTAGGTTTTAGGGCATTTTCAATAATAATGTTCAAGATTTATGTTTGTATTCATGGAATGGAATGGCGTTAGCGTAATTTAATGAAAGTATATCTCAAATGTTGATATGTAAGTGCATTATATACCTGCTTAATTAGTTAGGGTCATTGAATTAGGGATTTAGGGAATTTTGAATAATGTTCAAGCTTTATGCTTATATTTGTGGAACATAATGGTTTTATCGTAATTTAATGAAAGTATCTCGAATTTGGATCTATAAGTGCATGATACCTGCTTGGTTAGGGTTTAATTACGGGTTGAGAGGTTTAGGGTTTAGGGTTTTAGTATTTAGGGGTCGAGGGTTTAGGTTGGGGGTTGTTTGGGGTTTAGGGAATGTAGGGGTTGAGGGTTTAGGTTTTCGGGGTTGTTTAGGGTTTCGGGAATTTTCAATGAAGTTCGAGCTTTATGCTTATATTCGTGGAATAGAATGACTTAGCAACAATTTAATAATGAAAGTACCTAAAATTTTATCTATAAGTGCATGATACCTGCTTAGTCAGGGTTAGGGGTTAAGGGTTTAGAGTTTTTAGTGTTTAGGGGTATCGGGCTTAGTGTTTAGGTTTTAGGGGGTAGGGTTTAGTGAATTTTCAATAATGTTCGAGTTATATGCCCAAGTTTTGATCTATAAATAGAAAGCCGTTAGCAAAATTTAATGGAAGTGTCTCAAATTTTGATCTATAAATGCATGATACCTACCTGCTTTGTCAGGGTTTAGGGTTAAAGGGTTTAAGGTTTAGGTTTGATGGCATTTCCAATAATGCTTAGCTAGGATTTATGCTTAGATTCTTCGAAATGAATGGCTTTAGCATAACTTAATAGAAGTATATCTAAAATATTGATCTATAAGTGGATGAAATATACCAACTTGGTCAGGGTCATTTAGGGGTTTAGGATTTAAGGTTATAGGGTTTACGGTTGCGGTTTTAGGGCATTTTCAATAATAATGTTCAAGCTTTATGCTTAGATTCATGGAATGGAATGACGTTACGTAATTTAATGAAAGTATATCTCAAATGTTGATATATAAGTGGATGATATAACTGCTTAATTAGTTAGGGTCGTTTAATTAGGGATTTAGGGGTGTAGGGTTTAGGGAATTTTGAATAATATTCAAGCTTTATGCTTATATTTGTGGAACATAATGGTTTAACCGCAATTTAATGAAAGTATCTCGAATTTGGATCCACAAGTGCATGATACCTACTTGGTTAGGGTTTAATTATGGGTTGAGGGGTTTAAGGTTTTAGTATTTAGGGGTAGAGGGTTTAGGTTGGGGGTTATTTGGGGTTTAGAGAATTTAGGGGTTGAGTTTTTAGGTTTTTGTAGTTGTTTAGGGTTTCGCGAATTTTCAATGAAGTTCGAGATTTATGCTTATATTCATGGAATACAATGACTTAGCAACAATTTAATAATGAAAGTATCACAAATTTTATCTATAAGTGCATGATACCTGCTTAGTCAGGGTTAGGGGTTAAGGGATTAGGGTTTTTAGTGTTTAGGAGTCTATGGTTTAGTGTTTAGGGTTTAGGGGGTTAGGGTTTAGTGATTTTTCAATCATGTTCAAGCTATATGCCGATATTCGTGAAATAGAAAGGCGTTAGCGCAATTTAATGAATGTATCTCAAATTTTGATCTATAAATGCATGATACCTACTTGGTTAGGGTTTGATTATGGGTTGAGGGGTTTAGGGTTTTAGTATTTTAGGGTTGAGGGTTTAGGTTTTAGGGGTTGTTTAGGGTTTCGGGAATTTTCTATAATGTTCAAGCTTTATGCATATATTCGTCGAATAGAATGGTGTTGCCCAATTTAATGAAAGTATCTCAAATTTGAAATATAAGTGCATGATACCTGCTTGGTCAGGGTTTAGGGGCTTTTTAGTGTTTAGGGTTTTAGGGGTTTAGTGTTATGGGAATTTTCAAACTTTATGGTTATATTCGTGGAATACAATGGTGTAACCAATTTTATCACCGCACCAATTTTATGGTTCAAATACTATATATGGTTGAAAGTCTCACAGCACCAATTTTATCACAAAGTATGGATTATTTGGGTTAAAATAATGCCCAAGTTTCTTAAAATTTTCAAGTTTCTGAGCCAGTTTCGCCGAGCTTAACGAGTTTACCTTGGTTTAGCAAAAAATATTCGAATTTTGAACCACAAACGATGGGAATCTCTACTTTCCGTAATTCTGGGTCACTGAAATGCGGGTCACTTGCATTGTGGGTCCACAAAGTTAGTGTAAGGACAGAGGGGGCGGGCAGGTAAATATCCTTATTGAAGAAGGGCACAGAACCACGTCAATGGGGTGATGCACGTGGGAGAACACAAAATTACCACATATATCCCTGTATTATTGCATTGCTCCTCGGGTTCTTGTTTCCGGAGCAGGGTTAGAAGAGGAATTTTGCATTCTAAAAAAAGGTGAAGTATGTTTGGGGCTGGATGTTCGAATGAATGGGCGGGGTGTTTAAATGGATGGGTAGGATATTTTGGCGTTCTCTCGAAATTTGAATCTGAAGCTTCTAAGGTACGCTACTTCCACTCCCACTTGTGGGATGTTGTCCCCATCAGATAGACCCAGACACCTCTACTCTTCGAGCATTTAATGAGTTGATAGACATCTTCCGTCTTTCAAACAAGATGACCAAGGTCGTAACCATATTTGCTTTTTGACCTGCACAACCATAGTTGCTGATACCATGTTCATGTTTTGTACTCCGTACATTTGATGCCTCTTGGACAATCAAGCTTTGCTTACAAAGGGAAGTCCAAATTTTATATTTTTTATTATTTTTGAGTGACAACATTGTTTTTGGTTCTGAAGCAAATTCAAAGATTATTGCTCAATATGACATCATGCCAATTGTCACACAAAGTAACCCATTTAATGGATAAATCCTATCAATCTTACTGGTTAAATTCTTGCAATAAACTGACAATATGGCAATTTACTAAAAACATTTAAATTTTGGTAACATGGTTTAGAGAAATGATGGAAAAGACTGATGAAGAAGTGTGTTTTGAGGTGTATGCATAGTGTTTATTGTGCTAAAGACAATATCAATAGTATCTTCTAGCATTAGATGCTAATTGAATGGAAAAGAAGATCTGATGGCTGGCAATGTTGGGATTCACGAGTTTTCATCTAACGGTCAATATTCAAAGTTATTCGCACACTATATAGTGGTAAGATAAGATAGGGGATTATGGTTTAGGTAATTTTCAACAATGTTGAAGCTTTTATGCTTATATTCAGGGAATAATATTCAAAGTTATTCGTACACTATATAGTGGTAAGATAAGATAATATAGGGGATTATGGTTTAGGTTTTAGGGGTTTAGGGTTTTGGTAATTTTCAACAATGTTCAAGATTTTATGCTTATATTCAGGGAATAGAATAGCGCTACCGCAATTTAATCAAAGTATATCAAATTTGGATCTATAAGTGCATGATACCTGCTTGGTTAGGCTGTATATGGGTTGAGGGTTTCAGTTTTAGGGGTTGTTTTGGGTTGAGTGTTTGGGGAATTTTCGATAATGTTCAAGCTTTATGCTTATGTTCGTCGAATATAATGGCATTACCCAAATTAATAAAAGTATGTGAAAGTTTGATCTATAAGTGTGCATATGATAGCTGCTTGGTCAGGGTTAGTGTTTAGGGTTTAGGGGTTTTATGTTTTGGTTTTTAGGGTTTAGCTAGGTTTATTTAGGTATTTAGGGGTTTAGGGTTTCGGGAATTTTCAATAAAGTTCGAGCTTTATGCTTATATTTGTGGAATAGAGTGACTTAGCAACAATTTAACAATGAAATCATCTCAAATTTTGATCTATATGTGCATGATAGCTGCTTGGTCAGGGTTAGGTGCTGAGGGTTTAGGGTTTTTAGGGTTTAGGGGGATAGGGCTTAGGGTTTAGGTTTTAGGGGGTTAGGGTTTAGTGAATTTTCAATAATGTTCAAGTTATATTCCTATATTCGTGAAATAGAAAGGCGTTAGCGCAATTTAATGGAAGTATCTCAAACTTTGATATATAAGTGCATGATGCCTGCTTGGTTCGGGTTTAGGGTCAAATGGTTTAGGGTTGAGGGGTTTAAGGTTTAGGTTTTAGGGCTTTTTCAATAATGTTCAAGCTTTATGCTTAGATTCGTGGAATGGAATGGCTTTAGCATAATTTAATGAAAGTATATCTCAAATGTTGATCTTCAAGTGGATGATATATACCTGCTTGGTCAGGGTCATTTAGGGGTTTAGGGTTTAGGTTTTAGGGCATTTTCAATAATGTTCAAGCTTTATGCTTAGATTCATGGAATGGAATGGTGTTAATGTAATTTAATGAAAGTATATCTCAAATGTTGATCTATAAGTGGATGATTTACCTGCTTAGTCAGGGTCGTTTAGGGGTTTAGGGAATTTTCAATAATGTTCAAGCTTTATGATTATATTTGTGGAACGGAATGGTGTTATCGCAATTTAATGAAAGTATCTCAAATTTATATCTATAAGTGCATGATACCTACTTGGTTAGGGTTTAATTATGGGTTGAGGGGTTTAGGGTTTTGTCACATCCCAAAATTTTCCAAATTTTGAAATGTGAAAAAATAAATAAACAAAATAAATAATTGTTGAAATTTAGGGTGAAAATAAACTTTTTGTTTCTAAAAGGAAACATCAAAGACCCATCTTGACCAAATAAATCCTAAAGAGATTTAAAAGGATAAACAAATATTAAATAAAACTATATAAATTGGAATCACCAATTTTGGATCTTTAAATAAAAAGATATGGATTTTATAAGGCAAAGGAAGAAATAAATAAATAAGGAATATTTAGAAGTCAAATTAAATCTTGGCCAAACAAATGAAATGAAAGATTATTGTTTAATAAAAGGAATAAAGGATTATATAAATAAAATCATAAGGATTGATTAATATCCAATTTTATTTAAATAAAGACAGTTCCCAAGTGAAGTGTTTGAACTATTGAATAAATAAAATCTACTGAAAAAGGTTTGACAAAAATTTGGAATTCAAATAGAAGTTTGAAAACCTATTTAAAATCCTATTTGAGTAAAGACAAATGTCTATTTTTAAATAAATAATAGACCCTAAAAGAATAAAAGAAATATTCTAAAAATGGAATTTAGAATATGTTAATAAACAGTATTAAAAAATATACTCAAAGTTTGGTAAAGGTTTGAATTCAAATGGTGTTTGAATTATTTGAACAAAAAACAAAACAGAAAATTAGAAAAGGAAAAAGAAAAGGATTCAGAATAAAAAAAGAGAAAGAAGCAAACCAACCCATTTGGCCTAACTAAAGCCCAACTCGCAGCCCACCTTCCCCTCTCCCCCGAAACGTTTTTCACTCGCGTCCGCACCCGCACGGTCACTGATGCCTGGCCCTCTCTCTCTCTCTCTCTCTCTCTCTCTCTCTCTCTCTCTCTCTCTCTCTCTCTCTCTCTCTCTCTCTCTCTCTCTCTCTCTCTCTCTCTCTCTCTCTCTCTCTCTCTCTCTCTCTCTCTCTCTCTCGCATACAACCAGGCCCCACTCCGCCAGTCATCGTCATCAACCTCGCGGCCGTTTTTTCCGCCACACCTCTCCGTTCCTGCCTTGAATCCGCGGCATGAATTCGTGTCAAAGCGCGGTTACTTCTCGCCAGCGATGACGCACCCTTAAACGCCCACGCCCCCTCTCCATTTTTCCCCAGGCATCACTCCTTCTCTGCCACTAGGCTGCCTCAATCGCGAGCTCGAACACCCACTATTGCGACAGGATTTCCGATGAATTCCGGCGAGACTAGCCACCGCTTTACCCCCTGACTTGCACGAGCTTGACCAGCAGCCTCTTGCACATCTCCCAGTGCCACCCGCTTGGCCGCGCGTGCCCAGAGCGTCTACAAGGACAACCTCTGAACGCCGCCGCCTCCTGCTCCAACTCCTGTGACGCCCCCGGTATCCTCTGACCTTCCCCTCTTCCTCTAGTTGATACGAGTGTGATCCCCGACATCGTATGCATCTAACGCCACCCTCTGTTTGTATTAGCGCGCCTGCAATCCTCGCCTTCGTCAACAACCAAGCGTGCCCGACGCTGACGCCTACTCCGGCGAGCAATCGTCAACGCGTACATGCGCCCCTTGGCCAACAGAGGCAACGTCGAGCATCAGTGCTTCACGGCGAGTCTGGTGAGCATCTTCACTCTCTCCCGCACGTCCTAGTTCATCGGCAACGTCACCGCCTGAGTGCGCTCCGCCGTCCGCCATCGCCCAGCGCCGCCAGATCCTGGTAGATGCGTTATAGTCGTTAGATCTTAATCGCCTGGCTAAGATTAGATATAGACGAAGAGGTATCTTTAGATCATAACCATGTGTTTCCACTTAAAATCTGACGGCTCACGTCGATCGATCCGTGTGAAATGGTATGCTCCAGTAAGAATAAGACACGTGGCCAGTGATTCGATTTAAAACAGAAATTTGATCTATTAGATGATAGGATTTGTAAAATTCATAACTTTTAATCCACACGTCCAAATTTAACAAATTTTATATCACTGGATTCAGAAAAATGTGAATGTTCGAACCATGCACTTTGTTTAGTATTTTGGTTCTGTAAAATTGGTTGTTTTTGCAAAAACATATTTAGGCTTATTTTGTGTATAAAATTTATTCTAAAAATGTTTTTAGGGTAAAATCTTTTGTAAAAGGTTTGTTTTGAACCTACTGACCATAAAAACCAACTTGTAGATTTAAAAATATATTTTGTGATGCAAAGTAATAAATCTTTGAATAAAAGCATTTTCTAGTTAAATAAAAATGTGGATTATGATTTAAAAATGCTTTTTGAGTAAAACCTTTTGAAAATGATGTGATTCAAACTCTCTGACCCTAAACACCAAGTTTTGGGATTTGAAAACATATTTGATGAACCTTAGTAGATTATTACTTTGTTAAAGGCATTTCTAGAAAATAAAAATATTATTTGATTTAAAAGTGGAATTTAGGTGAAACCTTTTTGAAAATGGATTAATATTAAACCCTTACACCATAAACACTAACATTTATGTTTAAATAATATATTTGGCTAACACTACAAATTATGACTTTGATTTAAATCATTTCTAGCAAAACAAAATGATTTAAATAGCCATTTTCACCAACTTGAATTTAAATGGTTTTACCACTTTTGTAAATGACCAATAAGAACTTTAAAATGTTTAGAGCCTAATGGAAACCACTTTTCCAAATAAAACAATCTTTTGCATTCTTGCATGCATTGCTTGATTTTATTGTTTCATGTGATAAATTGTTTGAATGCTAGTTTGAATATGTGCTTGCCTGATTGAATTATAGTGAAATTAGAAGAGTGTGATATTTGCATGATCAAGGAGTGAACCAATATTCTCTACTAAAAAGGCAAGTGGCACTACTATTTTCACTACACTTGGTGGTATTTTTGTAGTATGCATGATAGGGCTACTATGTTACTATGCTATGCTATGTCCTATTAGGAAACCCTTTATACCTTCCTTAGTGAAAACATCATAGTTGTAGTATGCTTAGCCCTGCTATAGACTTGGGATGGAATACATGATATGATTATATGAAGTATTGGAAAATATATGTTTTATATAATAAAACAAGTACTCAATGAACCACCTGGGTGGAATGAGGATACTCAATTATGGATAAGGTGGCAACAAAGGGAACCATGTTTATATGGCTATCTTTTTGTATGTGCACTAGAAGAAAACCATCCAGGGACTTAGAGATTGAACATGTTTCTCATACAGTGGCTTCCGTGTACAGCCACATGCTAAATGGGATCTGTCTTAGTCAACTACATAGTGGAAGACCCTTGAATTGGCACCTACTCAGGTTAACTAGATTCATGTATTGGAAATATATCCTTACATTGGTGCCTGGAAGACAAGCTAGCATCATGTATTGGGAGGACTTCTATGGAAAGACTTTGTCACATTCTCGATCTGCCGGTACTCCATTTAGTGTGTACTTATCCAGCGGCCACTGGTGGCGTCAAGACGAGATTGTGTCATGTGGGTAAAGTGTACAACTTCTGCAGAAGATCAAATTCTAATTACTTAGCCGTGTCCCTGGTTATGGACAACTTTGAGAAACTAAGGCCTGAAGCTATGGAAGATCTCGACATTCCAATTTCTCAAAGTAAAACTTGATGGTGTCAACAAGGGATTAGAAGCACTTGGAGTTTGCCAAGGATTTCAGAAAGATTGTTAAAAGATCAAAATTATTTTGAAAAGATAGGATAAACCACATTGCTTTCTGCAAATGAGCCTAAACCCTACTTAGCCAAATATGCATATATTGATAGGTTCCAACTATTTCCACATAGTAGTTAAACTTGCCAATACAATTCAAATGTATTGACCCTTGTGGCTATAACTTATTATGTTGCAGGTTTGTTTTGATGTTAGTGAAGTGTGTTAATTAGGATTACAAGTCTACAACCAACATGATTTCATGTGGCACTTTCAAGATGAAGGAATCCATGCTATATAGATTTATCTGCTGCATTGTAATGAGATAGCCAAATGAGCTATGTAAGATGTAATGACTTATTTTATTCCTGGCTATAAAGTTGTATTATGACCTTTGTTTCTTGATATTACATCTTATTGTGGATGCTAGCAATTGATCTAGGGACTAGCATTGTAAACACAGGGATCTCTACCTTATTAAAGGTTGGTACCTCTACAGGTTTAGGGTTTTAGTATCTAGGGGTTGAGGGTTTAGGTTTTAGGGGTTGTTTAGGGTTTAGGGAATTTTCAATAATGTTCAAGCTTTATGCATATATTCGTCGAATAGAATTGTGTTTCCCAATTCAATGAAAGTATCTCAAATTTGATCTACAAGTGCATGATACCTGCTTGGTTAGGGTTTAGGGGTTTATTAGTGTTTAGGGTTATAGGGTTCAGGGGTTTAGTGTTTCGGGAATTTTCAACAATGTTCAAACTTTATGGTTATATTCGTGGAATACAATGGCGTAACTAGTTTTATCCCCGCACCAATTTTATGGTTCAAAGACTGTATATGGTTCAAAGTCTCACCGCACCAATTTTATCACAAAATATGAATTATTTGATGAATAATGCCCAGGTTTCTTAAAATTTTCAAGTTCTTGAGCCAGTTTCGCCGAGTTTAACAAGTTTATCTCGGTTTAGCCAAAAATGTTTGAATTCTGAACTGCAAACAATGGGAATATCTACCTCCCATAATTCTGGGTCGCTGACATGCGGGTCACTTGCATTGTCGGTCCACAAAGTCAGTGTAAGGCCGTAGAGGGCAGGCAGGTGAATACACTTACTGAATAAGGGAAGGGAACCACGTCGATGGGGTGATGCACGTGGGAGAATGCAAAATTACCACCTATATCCCTCTATTATTGCATTGTTCCTCGGGTTCTTGTTTTCGGAGTAGGGTTAGAAGAGGAATTTTGCATTCTAAAAAAGGTGAATTATGTTTGGGGTTGGATGTTTGAATGAACAGGCGGAGTGTTTGAATGGATGGGCGGGACATTCGGTGCTCTCTCGAAATTTTGAATATTATGCTTCTAAGGTACACTACTCCCACTCCCACTTGGGGAATGATGTCCTCGTCAGATAGACCTAGACGTGTGTACTCTTCGAGCATTTAGTGACTTGATAGATATCTACTGTCTTGTACGGTTCGCAGCATAGAAAACAAAAAATTTCCTACGATGTGTACTATGTACCAAGATCTATCTATTAGATACAAACAACGGGCGGATGTATATCCGTAGAGAACATACCCTTGAAGACCGACAAATCTTAACGAGTTCAACTCGTGGTTGATGTAGACGATCTCTTGCCGATCTCAAGATCGAGAGGAAGTCCTAGCGCCGCAAATCAGCAGCGCATCCGTGCTCGCACACACGTTCGAGGCACCGAGCAACCTCCGCCTCCTCGCTCCAGCGATGCAGCGGAAGCACAACTCTTTCTTGCCGAATAGCCACCGGGAACATGTATCTCGCTAGTCCGAGACCATGGGGGATAAATTCTACAGGGGAGAGAGATCCTTCACGAGGAGGTGTGAGTGAGAAGTGAGGAGAGGGGTGCCTTTTATAGGAGGAGGGGGGAACCCCAAGGGGGTGGCCGGCGCATGGGGGCTGCCCCCTTGCCCTCCCCTCTTCATGTGGGTGGACACTCCACTCACAAAATTCCTTTAAATTCCCTCCACTCAAAATCCCACTCAAACATGCCATTAAATTTCCACCAAATTTAATGCAAACTCTCATTAAATAAAACTCTTTTATTTTATTCAGAATTTTGTCAATTACTTTAATGACAAACATTCACAAATAACCCCTTGCTAGAATTCTATTTCACATGCATAACCACTTTATGCAATTTCACCCAAAAACCTGTTTTGGTATCTAGTGAAATAAATTCCTGCGCTTGTTTATTCTTTCGGCATGAAACTTTTGCTCCAATAGGATGTAGGTGTCTCTTAAGTGTGTCACCCTACGGTTCGTGAATAATGCGGACATGATCGAGACCCCTCTCGGATCAATAATCAGAAGCGGGATCTAGAGACCCATACTGACTCCCACACATTCAACGATGACTTTCTTGTGATCGTCAGAACCTTTTACGCTAGTATCTTAATCCCTTTGTTTCACGATATATTACATGTCCGAGATTCGATCATCGGTATCTCCATACCTAGTTTGATCTCGTTACCGACATGCACTCTTTTCTCGTTCCCGTGATATAACATTCTAGTGATCAAATCACTTGCTTGCAAGCTAATCAATGTGATATCACCGAGAGGGCCCAGAGTATATCTATCCGTCATCGGGATGAACAAATTCCACTCTCGATCCATGAGCCTCAACATAACACTTTATTAGTTCTGATTCCATCTTTATAACACCCTGTTACGGTGTGATGTTTGATGTTATCAAGAAACTCTTCCGGTGTTAGTGATTGACATGATCTCATGGTCTAAGGATTAGGATCACTTCGTAAGTTGTTATAGCAATATAAACTCAATGACTTTGATCGTAATGCTATACTTCGGATGAATGTTCATCACACCATTACACTAATGTTGCGATCTCGTTATTAACAACATCCAATGTCCATGATCAGGAAACCTTGATCATCTTGTTAATCAACGTGCTAGTTTATGAGAGAGGCATAACTAGGAACTTTCTGTTTGTTTATTAAACACACATGTATTAATGTTTCTGTATTAATACAATTATAGCATGCAAAATAAACATCTATCATATACTTGGAATACACATAATAAACACTTTATTATTGCCTCTTAGGGCATATTCCCTTCAGTCTCCCACTTGCACTAGAGACAATAATCTAGTTACATAGTGATAAATCTAACACCCATTGAGTTCTGGTGTTGATCATGTTTTGCTCTAGGGAGAGTTTTAGTCAACGGATCTGCTACATTGAGATCCGTATGTACTTTACAAATCTTTATATCTCCATCCTTGACATGCTCGCGGATGGAGTGAAACCGGCGCTTAATATGCTTGGAATGCTTCTGAGACCTTGGTTCTTTGGCATTGGCAATGGCACCATTGTTGTCACAATAGATCACCATTGGGTCCAACGTGTTTGCAACCACTCCTAGTTCGGATATGAACTCCTTCATCCAAACTGCTTCCTGAGCCGCTTCTGAAGCAGCAACATATTCGGCCTCCGTTGTTGATCCCGCTACCACAGGTTGTTTGGAGCTCCTCCAACTAACCGCTCCGCCATTCATGAGAAATACGTATCCGGATTGAGACTTAGAGTCATCCGGATCGGTGTCAAAGCTAGCGTCAACATAACACTTAGAGACAAGCTCTTCTTCACCTCCGTATACAAGAAACATATCCTTAGTTCTTCTTAAGTACTTAAGGATATTCTTGACCGCTATCCAGTGTTCCGAACCTGGATCCGATTGGTACCTACTAGTAAAACTAATAGCATGTGCCACATCCGGTCTTGTACATATCATGGCGTACATTATAGAGCCTATGGCTGAAGCATAGGGGACTTTGTCCATTATCTCTCTTTCTTCCGCCGAAACCGTACTTTGAGTCTTACTCAATGTCTTGCCTTGCAACATAGGTAAGAACCCCTTCTTACTTCTGTCCATTTTAAACTTCTTTAAAATCTTATCAAGGTATGTACTTTGCGATAGCCCTATTAGGCTCCTAGATCTATCTCTATAGATCTTTATGCCTAATATGTATGACGCTTCACCTAGGTCCTTCATTGAAAATTTGCTGTTTAGATAACTTTTAACATTGTTTAAAAGATCTATATCATTTCTGATCAATAATATGTCATCCACATATAATATCAGAAATGCCACATTTCTTCCACTCACTTTCTTGTAAATACAAGCTTCTCCATAAGTTTGGGCAAATCCAAACTCTTTGATCACCTCATCAAAGCGGAGATTCCAACTTCGTGATGCTTGCTTCAATCCGTAGATGGATCGCTGAAGCTTGCACACCTTGTTAGCATCCTTATGATCGACAAAACCCTTTGGTTGTATCATATACAACTCTTCTTCAATATTACCATTGAGAAACGCGGTTTTGACATCCATCTGCCATATCTCATAATCGAAATATGCAGCAATTGCTAACATAATCCTAACTGACTTTAGCATGGCTGCGGGAGAGAATGTCTCATCGTAGTCAACTCCTTGAATTTGTCGAAACCCCTTTGCGACAAGTCGAGCTTTATAGACGATCACATTACCATCAGCAGAAGTTTTACTTTTGAAAATCCATTTGTTCTCCACGGCCTTTCGATCGTGAGGTAATTCCACCAAGTTCCAAACTTGATTTTCATACATGGATTCCATCTCGGATTTCATGGCTTCTAACCATTTGTTGGAATCCGGGCTCATCATCGCTTCTTCATACATCGTAGGGTCATCATTTTCATCAACCATGAAATTCATTACAGGATTTCCGTGCAGCTCGGGAGCTGCACGCGTCCTGATTGACCTGCGAGGTTCGGTAGTACTCTCTTTCGGAGTTTCATGATCATTATCATTAGTTCCCTCTTCAACAGGTGGAGCCAACTCCAGAACAACTTCCGGCGCTGCGCTACTCGCCATACTTTGAAGAGAAGGTTCAATAACCTCTTCGAGTTCTACCTTCCGACTACTCACACCTTTCGCGAGAAACTCTTTCTCTAGAAAGGATCCATTCTTGGCAACAAAAACCTTGCCCTCGGATCTGTGATAGAAGGAATACCCAATAGTTTCCTTAGGGTATCCTATGAAGACGCATTTTTCCGCTTTGGGTTCGAGTTTATCCGGTTGAAGTTTCTTCACATAAACATCGCATCCCCAAACTTTAAGAAAAGACAGCTTAGGTTTGTTTCCAAACCACAATTCATACGGTGTCTTTTCAACGGATTTAGATGGTGCCCGATTTAAAGTGAATCCAGCAGTTTCTAGTGCATAACCCCAAAATGACAACGACAAGTCCGTCAGAGACATCATAGATCGAACCATATCTAATAAAGTATGATTACGACGTTCCGACACACCATTTCGCTGTGGTGTTCCGGCAGGCGTGAGTTGTGAAACAATTCCACATTCTTTCATGTGACTGCTAATGTCACATCCCAAGATTTTCCAAATCTTGTAATGTGAAAAATAAATGAATAAAATAAAACTTTGTTGATTTTCAGGGTGAGAAGAAACTTTTTGAATCCAATTGGAAACCTTCAAACCAATTTGGATCAAATAAATCCTAAAGG
Organism: Avena sativa; assembly: GCA_916181665.1. Classification (NCBI taxonomy): domain Eukaryota; kingdom Viridiplantae; phylum Streptophyta; class Magnoliopsida; order Poales; family Poaceae; genus Avena; species Avena sativa. The sequence continues at coordinate 472,464,005 of OV702285.1, forward strand.
GATTTAAAAAGATAAACATTTAATAAAGGAAAATAGAAATATTTAAAATTACTATTTTGGATCTTTTAATAAAAGGATTTGGTTTTCAAAAGAAAAGGAGGGTTTATAAATAAGGATTATTTTATATAGCCAAATTAAACCTTGGCCAATATTTTGAAATAAATGTTTTGTTTTGATAAAAATAGTAAAGGTTTATTTAAATAAAATAATAAGGATTTAATATCCAATTTTATTTAAGTAAAGGCTTTTTCCATTTTAAATGAACACTAAAAACTTATTTATTTGTTTTAAATAAGTTTTCTAAGTATTTTATATTCTCAAATAAAACCTACTGAAGTGTTTTGGTTTTATTTTAGATTTCAAAATAAATATTTAAATAAAACAAATCCTATTTGATTTAATAACTAAGACCCATTTTATTTAATTGTTAATGGACCATAAAATAAAAATGTTATTTTGTTTTAAAAATTTTTTCCAAATATCTTATATTTCCAAATAAAACCTACTGATTTGGTTTTGAAAATATATGGATTTCAAATGGAGATTTTATTAAATAAATCAAACCCTATTTGATTAAATAACTTTGGTCTATTTTATTTAATTATTAAATAGATCCTAAAAAGAATAAAAATATTATTTTATTTTGGGATTTGGTTTATGTTGTTAAACAGAACCAAATTCAAGTGCAAAGAGTGTTGAATGTTTGAATTGTTTGAATGTATGAATGTTTGTTTGAATTTCAAAACAGAAAAATAGAAATAGAAAAGGATAAAACAAACAGACAGAAAAAAATGTGATTTGGACCTGACCCAACTGAGCTAGCCCAATAAGCCCACTCGCAGCCCACCTCCTCTTTTCCCTAAAGCGTTTTCCCTCACTCGCGAAACGACCCGCACAGTCACTGAACACTGGCCCCCACCTCCACTCCCTTTCTTTCACTGCCAAGCGGACCCACCCTTTCCTGTTCATCGTCCTCACCGAAGCGACCACTTCCTTCCCCCGTTTCTGCATTGATCTCGCGGGATTAATTCTTGTCAATACAGCGAGTAATGTCTGTCATCAATCACGCTCAGTAACTCGCCTGTGTTCCCTCTCTCTTTCCCCTCTCTCGCCTGACCCTCTCTGCCTTAGAGCTGTTCCAATTTGGAGCCACATCACCTCTGACTCCGGCGAGCTCCGCGAGAAATTCTGGCCACACCTCGCCGCCCCTCAACTTCCTATGCACGCGAGCTTGTTCTACATCGCCTGGCGTACCTCCCAGTGTCAACCGCTTGGCCGCGGCCACACCAGACGCTCGGCTTCGTCAACTTCTGAGCACCACCGACGTCGCGACTACTCCGGCGAAACCTCCCCGGTAAGCCAGACCGCCCCGACCCCTCTCGTTCACGCACACACCTTCTCCGTGTCTTTGCGCATCTGACCGTGCGTCTCGTTTGTCTCTGAGTGAACCCTAGCGCCGTCCTCGACGACGACTAAGCAAGGCCGAGGCGCAGCTCCACTCCGGCGAGCAATCAAGCCCACTCCAGCGCGCCCCTCGACGAGCTGCCACAATGTTGAGCATCAGCAGGCTTCGGCGATTCTGGTGAGCCACCCCTCTGCTTCCCTCTCCTCCTAAATCACCGGCGACCACACCTTCTGAGCGCGCCGCCGCCAACCACCGCCGCCAGCGCCGCCACTTTGTGGTCAATTAGATCAGAGCCATTCGTTTCAGATCGGACACGTAGGAACAAGCGACTTAAACGAAAGGGTATGCGTTGATCAGAGCCGCACAGATCCTTTTTAATCCAACGGTCTGCAGCGTGATCCACACTGAACCGGTATGGACCAATAGAAACATTACACGTGGCCTGTAGTTGATTTAAAAGACAGAATTGATCTATTAGGATTCCAATTTTGTAAATTGCACAACTTTTGATCCACACGTCCAAAAATTGCAAATTTGGTATCATTGGAATAAGTGGAACAAGCCCTAGCCAACCATGCCTTTTGTTTAGTAAAAATATTCTGGAAAAATGTTTGTTTTTGCAGAAACATTTGTATGCTTGTTAAGGATGTAAAAATTGTTCAAAAATGATTTTGGGGATAAAACCTTTGGCAATTGTTGTGATTTGAACCTACTAACATTAGGAAACACTTTGTGGATTCAAAAATGTATTTGGTGAAATAAAATAATGATTCTTTGATTTAAAACCATTTCTAGTCAAATAGAAATGTGGTTTATTTATTAAAAATGGTTTTGGAAGAAAACCTTTGGAAAATGTTTTGTTTTAAACTCTCTGACCCCGAAAACCAAGTTTTATAAGTTGAAAATGTATTTGGTGAACCTTAGAGATTAATGCCTTAGTAAAAATATTTCTTCACCACATAAAATGAAACTTTGTTTTGAAAATGGTTTAGGAAGTGAAACCTCTTGCAAGTGACTTTGCCACTTTAAAAAATGACCATTAGGTGTACCCAAATGTTTATGACCCATTAGGAACCACTTTTTCAAACAAAACAAAGCTTGGCATGCTTGCATGCATTACTTTGACTTTGTCATTTTATGTGTTGTTTTGCTTGATTGGTAGATTAAGTATGTGCCTTGCTTGATTGATTTGTAGAGACTTGAAGAGTGTGATTGTTGCAAGGACAAGGAGTGAACCTATACTCTACCAAAAAGGCAAGTGATGCTTCATACTTTTTGTCCCACTACTTTCTCTATGCATTAGTGATTTTTCTCTAAGTAAAACTTGCATGGAATTTTGCTAAGTATAAACCTTGCTATAGGAAAACCTAGTAGATGAAACCTTAGTGGAAATATTCCTAAGTTAAGATTCCTATTACTATCAAGCTTAGCCTAGCTAATAGAAAACATGGGTGGAATATATATTCACACTATGGAAAATTTCTAAGTCTGAGGACTTGTGATTTTGTTTAATAAAACAACTAAGTTAATGAATCACCTGGGTGGACTGGTAATTGCATGGTGGTTTTTGGTTGAGTGGTTACACAAGGTCAGGGGACTGGTGAACCTTGTGTATCTCACTTGTGGATTGCCACCCAGGAACAAAGAGATTTGAGATGTCAAATGTTGAGAAGCTTCAAGTGCAACCACTTGGCAATATGGGCTATGCCATGATCATATAGGTTGCAAGAACTTAGCCATATGGACAGTGGGTGGTAGTTTTGATAGGTTGGAACGCGTCCATTTTGGTCTAAGGGAAAGCTTCTGAAAGATCTTGTCTTGGGAAACCAAGTCTTGTGGGGAAAGTGCACCACCTCTGCAGAGTGTAAAATCTAAGTACTTAGCCATGTCCCTGGTAAAGGACAATTTGAGCATCAAGACATGGAAGCAATCAAGAATCTCATCATTCAAATTTCTAAGTTAAAAACTTGTGGATTGAACAAGGGTTATTTGAAATCTTCAATCTTTGATTGAGAGAAGCCTTGGAAAAGATTTTGTCAAAACAAAAACTTAGTATTTTCAAAATGATAAGGAAAATCTATTTTGAGCAATGCAAGCCTCAACTCCACTTAGCCAAATGCATATAGATGATAGACTCCACTATACTACCATAGTATCACTTGCCAATACAATTCAAATGTATTGACCCTTATGGCTGTAACTTGTATGTTGCAGGTTTGATTGATTTTAGTGAAGATTGATTGATTAGGATTACAAAGTCTACAACCAACATCTGCCTGTGGCACTTTGAAGATGAAGGACCCCATGACTATAGTTATTCCGCTGCAATGTAATGTAATAGCCATATGAGCTATGAAAGATGTAATAAAATTATATTATTCCTGGTTATAAGTTATATTATGACCTTTGTTTCTTGATATTACATCTTAACTGTGGATGCTAGCTATTGATCCAGGGACTAGCATTGTAAACACAGGGGACTCCACCTTATGTTGTTGTAAGGTTGGGACACTCCCTCTACAGATGGTATCAGAGCATTGTGTTTCCTGTAGGATTGTAAACCTAGGATTGGACAAAAACCCTTAGAAAGATAGGAATTGTTCTTGTTCCAAAACCTACATACAAACAATCTTGTAAACTCTTTTCTCAACCATTTTGGTTTCAACTCTACATCTCATCTATTTCAAACTTGATGGAAAAACCTACCCCATGACCAAAGACTACACCATGTGCAAAGGACTACTTCAACTTCTTCAACTCTAATGACTTCAACTTCTTCAACTCTAATGACTTCAACATCTTCAGCATATTCACCAAGGACCTCCAACTTGGAAACCACTAAGGACTACAAGAGAGACAAGGAAATCTTACTCAAGGTTTAGAGACTAAGGGAATGCAAAAGTTAGAAGAACCCTTATCACCTTTGAAGTTTTGTGAACAAAGTTTTTATCTCAAGGAAACCATGATCTCAAGTAAGAAGAAGCAACCAAGAAGGATGGAAAGATCACAAGTGAACCCTATAGATGGACCACCATATTTTAATTAGGTTAAACACACCAACTTATGTGGTGTAACAAAAATATTTTGTTGTCTAAGTATGTGTTTGAACTTTGTTGATTGAGTGAAAAGTTGTTTGTGAATGCTTGCAAATTGCTTGAGTGAATTGTCATGTGTGTGATTAGAATTATTTTCCTTAAAAATACTTTGCCTATTCTAATCCCAATCCAACCCAAACAGATGACTACTCCAAGAGACTCCAACATCAAGGTTGATGACAACAACAACAACCAAGAGATGCACATGAGAGAACAACTACTAGCAAACCAAACCCAGTTGAGCCAAGTGACAACTCAGCTTTTAGCCAACAACAATGGACTAGACCCAGCCATACAAAGGATTTTGAAACTTCAATCCCAATTGTTGCAAGGATTAGTTACTCAAGTGAACAACATGAGAGAAAACTTTTCCCAAAGAGTTAATGACAACAAGGATGACAAGGATGTTAATCTAGAAGGAACCCAAGCTAGCAATATTTGTGGAGACAAGGATCATGCATCCGAGGAACAAGAAGATCAATGCCCCAAGAAGAGAGAAAGATCTCCCACCTATGAATAACATGAACTAGAAGAACTCCTAGCTTTGGAGAGACCCAAAAAGAAGAAGAAGAAGAAGAAGAAATGCCCCAACCCTAACAAGGAGGATATTACTCAAGTGCAATGTTACAATTGCAAAGAGATGGGACACTATGCCAATGAATGTCCAGAAAAGAAGAAGAAAGATAATAGCCAAGTGATGTGTTTCAAATACAAAGAACCAGGACATTATGCAAGCAACTGTCCAAAAAAGATGAAGCACAAGATAAACCAGCCTATGAAGTATCTCAGCCTTGTCACATGTTTCAAGTGTGAAAACAAAGGACACTATGCAGATGGTTGCCCAGAGAAGTTTCCCCAGGATCCCAAGAAGGCCAATATGTAATTTAGTTGGAAAATTTTTAAGGGTGGTAGTACCCTAGATGTTTTGAGCCTACTTGTAACCCTAGCCTTCCCAAATCTCGGGACGAGATTTATTTTAAGGGTGGTAGCCTGTCACATCCCAAGATTTTCCAAATCTTGTAATGTGAAAAATAAATGAATAAAATAAAACTTTGTTGATTTTCAGGGTGAGAAGAAACTTTTTGAATCCAATTGGAAACCTTCAAACCAATTTGGATCAAATAAATCCTAAAGGGATTTTAAAAGATAAACATTTAATAAAGGAAAATAGAAATATTTAAAATTACTATTTTGGATCTTTTAATAAAAGGATTTGGTTTTCAAAAGAAAAGGAGGGTTTATAAATAAGGATTATATTATATAGCCAAATTAAACCTTGGCCAATATTTTGAAATAAATGTTTTGTTTTGATAAAAATAGTAAAGGTTTATTTAAATAAAATAATAAGGATTTAATATCCAATTTTATTTAAGTAAAGGCTTTTTCCATTTTAAATGAACACTAAAAACTTATTTATTTGTTTTAAATAAGTTTTCTAAGTATTCTATATTCTCAAATAAAACCTACTGAAGTGTTTTGGTTTTATTTTAGATTTCAAAATAAATATTTAAATAAAACAAATCCTATTTGATTTAATAACTAAGGCCCATTTTATTTAATTGTTAATGGACCATAAAATAAAAATGTTATTTTGTTTAAAACAAGTTTTCCAAATATCTTATATTTCCAAATAAAACCTACTGATTTGGTTTTGAAAATATTTGGATTTCAAAAAGGAGATTTTATTAAATAAATCAAACCCTATTTGATTAAATAACTTTGGTCTATTTTATTTAATTATTAAATAGATCCTAAAAAGAATAAAAATATTATTTTATTTTGGGATTTGGTTTATGTTGTTAAACAGAACCAAATTCAAGTGCAAAGAGTGTTGAATGTTTGAATTGTTTGAATGTATGAATGTTTGTTTGAATTTCAAAACAGAAAAATAGAAATAGAAAAGGATAAAACAAACAGACAGAAAAAATGTGATTTGGACCTGACCCAACTGAGCCAGCCCAATAAGCCCACTCGCAGCCCACCTCCTCTTTTCCCTGAAGCGTTTTCCCTCACTCGCGAAACGACCCGCACAGTCACTGAACACTGGCCCCCACCTCCACTCCCTTTCTTTCACTGCCAAGCGGACCCACCCTTTCCTGTTCATCGTCCTCACCGCAGCGACCACTTCCTTCCCCCGTTTCTGCATTGATCTCGCGGGAGTAATTCTCGTCAATACAGCGAGTAATGTCTATCATCAATCACGCTCAGTAACTCGCCTGCGTTCCCTCTCTCTTTCCCCTCTCTCGCCCGACCCTCTCTGCCTCAGAGCTGTTCCAATTTGGAGCCACATCACCTCTGACTCCGGCGAGCTCCGCGGGAAATTTTGGCCACACCTCGCCGCCCCTCAACTTCCTCTGCATGCGAGCTTGTTCTACATCGCCTGGCGTACCTCCCAGCGTCAACCGCTTGGCCGCGGCCACACCAGACGCTCGGCTTCGTCAACTTCTGAGCACCACCGACGTCGCGACTACTCCGGCGAAACCTCCCCGGTAAGCCAGACCGCCCCGACCCCTCTCGTTCACGCACACACCTTCTCCGTGTCTTTGTGCATCTGACCGTGCGTCTCGTTTGTCTCCGAGTGAACCCTAGCGCCGTCCTCTACGACGACTAAGCAAGGCCGAGGCGCAGCTCCACTCCGGCGAGCAATCAAGCCCACTCCAGCGCGCCCCTCGACGAGTTGCCACAACGTTGAGCATCAGCAGGCTTCGGAGATTCTGGTGAGCCACCCCTCTGCTTCCCTCTCCTCCTAAATCACCGGCGACCACATCGTCTGAGCGCGCCGCCGCCAACCACCGCCGCTAGAGCCGCCACTTTGTGGCCAATTAGATCAGAGCCATTCGTTTCAAATCGGACGCGTAGGAACAAGCGACTTAAACGAAAGGGTATGCGTTGATCAGAGCCGCACAGATCCTTTTTAATCCAACGGTCTGCAGCGTGATCCACACTGAACCGGTATGGACCAATAGAAACATTACACGTGGCCTGTAGTTGATTTAAAAGACAGAATTGATCTATTAGGATTCCAATTTTGTAAATTGCACAACTTTTGATCCACACGTCCAAAAATTGCAAATTTGGTATCATTGGAATCAGTGGAACAAGCCCTAGCCAACCATGCCTTTTTTTTAGTAAAAATCTTCTGGACAAATGTTTGTTTTTGCAGAAACATTTGTATGCTTGTTAAGGATGTAAAAATTGTTCAAAAATGATTTTGGGGATAAAACCTTTGGCAATTGTTGTGATGTGAACCTACTAACATTAGGAAACACTTTGTGGATTCAAAAATGTATTTGGTGAAATGAAATAATGATTCTTTGATTTAAAACCATTTCTAGTCAAATAGAAATGTGGTTTATTTATTAAAAATGGTTTTGGAAGAAAACCTTTGGAAAATGTTTTGTTTTAAACTCTCTGACCCCAAACACCAAGTTTTATAAGTTGAAAATGTATTTGGTGAACCTTAGAGATTAATGCCTTAGTAAAAATATTTCTTCACCACATAAAATGAAACTTTGTTTTGAAAATGGTTTAGGAAGTGAAACCTCTTGCAAGTGACTTTTCCACTTTAAAAAATGACCATTAGGTGTACCCAAATGTTTATGACCCATTAGGAACCACTTTTTCAAACAAAACAAAGCTTGGCATGCTTGCATGCATTACTTTGACTTTGTCATTTTATGTGTTGTTTTGCTTGATTGGTAGATTAAGTATGTGCCTTGCTTGATTGATTTGTAGAGACTTGAAGAGTGTGATTGTTGCAAGGACAAGGAGTGAACCTATACTCTACCAAAAAGGCAAGTGATGCTTCATACTTTTTGTCCCACTACTTTCTCTATGCATTAGTGATTTTTCTCTAAGTAAAACTTGCATGGAATTTTGCTAAGTATAAACCTTGCTATAGGAAAACCTAGTAGATGAAACCTTAGTGGAAATCTTCCTAAGTTAAGATTCCTATTACTATCAAGCTTAGCCTAGCTAATAGAAAACATGGGTGGAATATATATTCACACTATGGAAAATTTCTAAGTCTGAGGACTTGTGATTTTGTTTAATAAAACAACTAAGTTAATGAATCACCTGGGTGGACTGGTAATTGCATGGTGGTTTTTGGTTGAGTGGTTACACAAGGCCAGGGGACTGGTGAACCTTGTGTATCTCACTTGTGGATTTCCACCCAGGAACAAAGAGATTTGAGATGTCAAATGTTGAGAAGCTTCAAGTGCAACCACTTGGCAATATGGGCTCTGCCATGATCATATAGGTTGCAAGAACTTAGCCATATGGACAGTGGGTGGTAGTTTTGATAGGTTGGAACGCGTCCATTTTGGTCTAAGGGAAAGCTTCTGAAAGATCTTGTCTTGGGAAACCAAGTCTTGTGGGGAAAGTGCACCACCTCTGCAGAGTGTAAAATCTAAGTACTTAGCCATGTCCCTGGTAAAGGACAATTTGAGCATCAAGACATGGAAGCAATCAAGAATCTCATCATTCAAATTTCTAAGTTAAAAACTTGTGGATTGAACAAGGGTTATTTGAAATCTTCAATCTTTGATTGAGAGAAGCCTTGGAAAAGATTTTGTCAAAACAAAAACTTAGTATTTTCAAAATGATAAGGAAAATCTATTTTGAGCAATGCAAGCCTCAACTCCACTTAGCCAAATGCATATAGATGATAGACTCCACTATACTACCATAGTATCACTTGCCAATACAATTCAAATGTATTGACCCTTGTGGCTGTAACTTGTATGTTGCAGGTTTGATTGATTTTAGTGAAGATTGATTGATTAGGATTACAAAGTCTACAACCAACATCTGCCTGTGGCACTTTGAAGATGAAGGACCCCATGACTATAGTTATTCCGCTGCAATGTAATGTAATAGCCATATGAGCTATGAAAGATGTAATAAAATTATGTTATTCCTGGTTATAAGTTATATTATGACCTTTGTTTCTTGATATTACATCTTAACTGTGGATGCTAGCTATTGATCCAGGGACTAGCATTGTAAACACAGAGGACTCCACCTTATGTTGTTGTAAGGTTGGGACACTCCCTCTACAGCTAAACTCGTAACTTAGATACTCACCTCCACGGTCGGACCGTAGAAATTTGATCTTTCTATTACGATGATTTTCCACTTCATTCTGAAATTCCTTGAACTTTTCAAAGGTTTCAGACTTGTGTTTCATCAAGTAGATATAACCGTATCTACTCAAATCATCCGTGAAAGTAACAAAATAACGATATCCACCTCGCGCCGACACACTCATTGGACCACATACATCAGAATGTATGATTTCCAATAAATCTTTCGCCCGTTCCGTTGAACCGGAAAACGGCGTTCTAGTCATCTTGCCCATAAGGCATGGCTCACATGTATCAAATGATTCAAAATCAAGTGATTCCAAAAGTCCAACCGAATGGAGCTTCTTCATGCGTTTATCGCCAATATGACCTAGACGGCAGTGCCACATATATGCGGATATATCATCATTAAGATTAATCCTTTTAGCATCAACATTATGAATATGTGTAACATTATCATCAAGATCTAATAGAAATAAACCATTCATCATCGGTGCATGACCATAAAAGATTTCATTCATATAAATGGAACAACCATTGTTCTCGGATTTAAATGAATAACCACTTCGCATCAAACACGATCCAGATACAATGTTCATGCTCAGTGCAGGCACCAGATAACAATTATTCAAGTTTATAACTAATCCCGACGGCAAGTGGAGAGGCAGCGTTCCGACGGCGATCACATCAACGCTTGACCCATTGCCGACACGCATCTTGACCTCAGCCCTTGCTAGCGGTCGCTTGTTCCGCAGCCCCTGATTCGATTTACAAATATTAGCAACTGAACCGGTATCAAATACCCAGGTGCTACTGCGAGCACTAGTCAAGTACGCATCAATAACATGTATATCATATATACCTTTGTTTGCCTTGTCGGCCTTCTTGTCTGCCAAATACTTGGGGCAGTTGCGCTTCCAGTGGCCAGTCCCCTTACAATAGTAGCACTCGGTATCAAACTTAGGTCCAACTCGGGGTTTCTTTTCAGGCACGGCAACAGGATTGCCGCCCTTACTTCCCTTCCGTTTTCCCTTCTTGTCTTTCTTGAAACCAGTGTTCCTATTGATCATCAACACTTGATGTTCCTTTTTGATCTCCACTTCTGCAGTTTTAAGCATTGACAGAAGCTCGGGGAGAGACTTCTTCATGCCTTGCATATTATAGTTCATCACGAAGCTCTTATAGCTAGGTGGCAGAGACTGCAGAACACGATGGATGCCTAAGTAAATGGGAATCGTTATTCCCAAGGACACAAGCTTATCGGCGTAACCCGACAGCTTGAGTACATGCTCACTAACGGAGTTGTGCTCTTCCATCATGCAGCTAAAGAACTTTTCTGAAGCATTGTAGCTCTCTACAGCAGCATGTGTGTCGAAAATCATTTTCAACTCACCCATTGTATCAAATGCATTGCCGTTTTCGAAACGCTTTCGAAGTTCCGGCTCTAGCCCATACAATATGCCGCAATGAACTAAGTTGTGGTCCTCCTGACGAGTCTGATAGACATTCTTCTCCTCATCAGGGGCATCATCAAAAGGTGGGGGGCCTAGTGGCGCTTCTAGCACGTATTGCTTTTGTGCAGCAGAGAGGAGAATCCTCAAATTCATGGCCCATTCGGTAAAGTTGCTACCGTTCGTTGCTAGTTTCTCTTTCTCCATGAACACTTTGAAATTAAAAGCAGGTGGTGCCATCTACAACAGAATTTGTAAAGTTTAGACTAAGTGTATGATAGATTGAGTTCAACTAATCCATATTACGAATGAACTCCCACTCAAAAACGACATCCCTCGTGCCTTTTTGGTGATTACATGAACCAAATCCACTATACCAAGTCCGATCATCACGTGAGTCGGTATAGCTTCAAAGGCGAGCATCAAATGGGCATCATATCAACTATATGACTCATGCTTAACCTTTCGGTCCGTGTTCCGAGGCCATGTCTGTACATGCTAGGCTCGCCAAGTTAGAACCTTAGTATTCGCGTGTGTAACTGTTTTACACCCGAAATATGGTCGTGGATCCAAGAACACCCGATCATCACGTGATGTCTTGGAGCGACGAAACATAATCGGTGCATACTAAAGGAATAACACATTCTTATCTTGATATTTTAAATGAGGGATCATCTTATTATGCTAACAAAGCGCTAAACAAGCAATATAAGATGCTATCAAACATCACATGTTTATTAGTGAAATGTTATGGTTCCCGCAGATGATCTCTATCATGTGCATCGTGGTATGATCACTATCATACCTATATGTGTAAATCCAAGGTCTATGGAGTTTACACGCTATGTGTGTTGTAAGAGTATCATCTCATACTTCTTACAACACTACCATATCATAACACTAGCCCTGTAGGGATTCGTAGCATGGAAAACAAAAAAATTCTATCGCATACAAACAAACAAGCCAAGATCTATCTACTAGATTGTAGCAACGAGTCGATGGAATAACTCACCCTCGAAGATTCCAAAGTGTTTAACGAGAGCGGATTCTCGTGGGTGATGTAGTCGTACTCTTCCCGATCTCAAGATCGCGTAGACAATCCTTCCGGTGCTGCGTTCCGGCAGCGCTCCCGCAGTCGGTCACACGTTCGGTACTCGACGAAGACCTTCCTCTCCCTTGTTCCAGCAGGCAGCGGAGGTTGTAGCACTCTCCTCGCAATTCCGGCAGCACAACGGCGTGGTACCGGAAGTAGAGGGGAGATCTCGCAGGGCTTCGCCTTAAGCCGGAGCGAGTATGGTGGACTATGAGAGAGCCCTCGACGATCTAGGGTTTAGACATGCCGAGGAGGGGGCAAGCCGGCGGCTAGGTTTATCTAGGCGGCGGCGGTTTGCCCTAGGGCGGCGGCGGCGGCAGTGGAGGTGGCGGCGTCGGCGGCTAGGGTTTAGAGGTGGAGGTGTTGGGTGTCTAGGAGGGGAGCCCTGCCCCTCCTTTTATAGGTGGAGGGGCCGGCCAAGGGGAGGGGAGTCCCTCCCCAACTCGGCTTGGAGGTGGGCCGGCGGTGGAGGGGAGGAACTCCTCCCCAACTCGGTTTCCACCTCCCTCTCCACTTCCCAAAAATAGCCGTTTGACTTTCAAATTGCCATTTGACTTTTTCAAACTAGGATTTGATTAAACCCTTTATTTTGTTCAGCGATGACACCTAGTACATGATGCAATCATATCAACTTGATATAACACATTCATTTACCCTTCCCCTCCGGAGTGCCGGACATTCCGGAACCTTCTAGAATATTCCCGATGAAAACACCGGAACCATTCCCCAACTCCGAAACAGGACTTTCCTTATATGAATCTTATTCTCCGGACCATTCCGGATCTCCTCGTGATATCCCGGATCCCATCCGAGACTCCGAACAACATTCGGTCTCTTTCTCATCATTCCATAACTACTCAAACAACGTCGAATCCTTAAGTGTGTCTCCCTACGGTTCGTGAATTATGCGGACATGATCGAGACACTTCTCCGAACAATAACCAATAGAGGAATCTGGAAATTCATATGGCTCCCACATATTTCTACGATTACTTTGCGATCGAATGAACCACTTACATACGATACCAATTTCCCTTTGTCTCACGATAGTTTACTTATCCGAGGTTATGATCGTCGGTATCTCTGCATACCTAGTTCAACCTCGTTACTGATAAGTACTCTTTTCTCGTTCCCGTGATATGTGATCCCTTGTGAGCCAGTCACATGCTTGCAAGCTAATTGGATGGCATTTCACCGAGAGGGCCCAGAGTATATCTATCCGTCATATGGATGGACAAATCCCACTCTTGATCCATGTCTCTCAACTAATACTTTCCGAACACTCAATGCCACCTTTATAGCCACCTAGTTACGGTGTGGTGTTTGATGTCATCAAAGCATCCATCCGGTAAAGGTGATATGCATGATCTCATGGTCGAAGGAATTAGGTTACTATGTATCAAAAAGCATATAGCAATTGAACTATTAAAATGACTTGATCTTTATGCTACGCTTATCTATAGGAGTATGTCTACCATATCATTCTCCTAACGATATGATCATGTTGTTAATAACATCTCAATGTTCATGATAGGGAAACCACAATCATTTATTAACCAACAAGCTAGTGATGTATAGAGGCTTTACTAGGGACTTCAATTTAAATTTACAAGGACACAAGTATTAATGTTTCCTTGTTAATACTATTATAGCATGAATGTAAACATTTATCATAAACACAAAGATATAATAATAACTACATATAGTATTGCCTCTAGGGCATATCTCCAACAGTCTTCCACTTGCACTAGAGTCATCTAATCTAGATTACATGGTAATATACCGAACACCCATGGCAGTTTGGTGTTGGTCATGTTTTGCCCTCGGGAGAGGTTTAGTCAACTGATCCGCCACATTCAGATATGTGTGTACTTTTGCAAATCTTTATGTCCCCATCTTGGACATGTTCTCGAATAGCGTGAAAGTAGCTTGATGTGCTTCAGCTTCTTGTGTGACCTTGGTTCTTGCGCATTGGCTATGGCGCCCATGTTATCACAGTAGATAGACATTGGGTCCAGCACACTAGGAACCACACCCAGCTCTATAATGAACTCTTTCATCCATATCGCTTCTTGTGAAGCCTCCGAAGCAGCCATGTATTCCGATTCAATTGAAGATCTCGCCACAACGCTTTGCTTTGCACTCCTCCAGCTAACTGCTGCACCATTCAAAGTAAATACGTATCCAGATTGTGATTTAGAATCATCCGGATCGGTGTTCCAACTATCATCGGTGTAACCATTAACAACGAGCTGTTCATCACCTCCATAAGAAAGAACCATATCCTTAGTTATTCTCAAGTACTTAAGGATGTTTTTGACCGCTGTCCAATGATCCACTCCTGGATCACTTTGATATCTGCTAGTTAAACTAACAGCATATGCAATGTCGGGTCTAGTACATAGCATGGCATACATTAGAGATCCTATGGCTGAGGCATAGGGAGTCTTACTCATCTTTTCTCTATCTTCTGCCGATGTCGGACTTTGAGTTTTACTCAAGGTCGTATTGGGCAACATGGGCAAGAACCCTTTCTTGCTATCTTCCATTCCAAACCTCTTTAGAACTTTGTCCAAATATGTACTTTGTGACAATGATATTAGGCGTCTCGATCTATCTCTATAAATATTTATGCCCAATATGTAAGCTGCTTCGCCAAGATCCTTCATTGAAAAACTATTATTCAAATATTCCTTGACACTATTAAGAAGGTCTACATCATTCCCAATCAACAATATGTCATCTACATAGAGTATTAATAATGCTACAGAGCTCCCACTCACTTTCTTGTAAATACAAGCTTCTCCATAAGTTTGTATAAAACCAAAACTTTTGATCACCTTATCAAAACGTTGATTCCAATTTCGGGATGCTTGCTTCAATCCATAGATGGACCGTTGAAGTCATACCTTGTTAGCATCTTTAGGATCGACAAAACCTTTGGGTTGCATCATATACAACTCTTCATCAATGTCTCCATTGAGGAATGTTGTTTTGACATCCATCTGCCATATCTCATAATCATAATATGCAGCGATTGTAACATAATCCTCACAGACTTTAGCTTCGCTACTGGTGAGAAAGTCTCATCGTAGTCAACTCCTTGAATTTGTCGAAAACCTTTTGCGACAAGTCGAGCTTTATAGACAGTAACATTACCATCAGCATCTGTTTTCTTCTTGAAAATCCATTTGTTCTCGACAGCCTTCCGGCCATCCGGTAAGTCCACCAAAGTCCATACTTGGTTTTCGTACATGGATCCAATCTCGGATTTCATGGCTTCTTGCCATTTGTTGGAATCTGGGCTCATCATCGCTTCCTCATATGTCGCAGGATCATCAGTGTTATCCACCAGCATGACACTCATAACGGGATCATACCAATCTGGAGTGGTACGAGTTCTCGTTGACCTGCGAGGCTCTGTAGCAACTACAACCGAAGTTTCATGATCATCATCATTAGCTTCCTCTCTTATTGGTGCAGGCACCACATGAACTTCTTCCGGTGCTGCGCTACTCGCAATTTCAAGAGAAGGTTCGACAACCTCGTCGAGTTCTACTTTCCTTCCAGTCACTTCTTTCGAGAGAAATTCCTTCTCTAGAAAGGATCCATTCTTGGCAACGAAGATTTTGCCCTCGGATCTATGATAGAAGGTGTACCCAATAGTTTCCTTCGGGTATCCTATGAAGATGCATTTTTCCGCTTTGGGTTCAAGCTTGTCCGGCTGTAACTTATTTACATAGGCTTCGCATCCCCAAACTTTAAGGAACGACAATCTAGGTTTCTTCCCAAACCATAATTCATACGGTGTCATTTCAACGGATTTAGATGGTGCCCTATTTAAAGTGAATGCGGCTGTTTCTAATGCATAACCCCAAAATGATAGCGGTAAATCTGTAAGTGAAATCATAGAATGAACCATATCTAAGAGAGTTCGATTACGACGTTCGGACACACCATTACGCTGTGGTGTTCCCGGCGGTGTCAATTGTGAAAGTATTCCGCATTTCTTCAAATGCTCGCCAAACTCGTAACTTAGATATTCACCTCCACGATCAGAACGTAGAAATTTAATCTTCTTGTTACGTTGATTCTCTACCTCACTTTGAAATTCCTTAAACTTCTCGAAAGTTTCGGACTTATGTTTCATGAAATAGATATACCCATATCTACTCAAGTCATCCGTGAAGGTAAGAACATAACGATAACCACCGTGCGACGCTACACTCATTGGACCACACACATCGGTATGTATGATTTCCTATAAGTCCGTAGATCGCTCCATCATACCAGAAAATGGAGTCTTAGTCATTTTACCCATCAGACATGCTTCGCATCTATCAAGTGATTCGAAATCAAGTGATTCAAGAAGTCCATCAGAATGGAGTTTATTCATACGCTTCACTCCAATGTGACCAAGACGACAGTGCCACATATAGGTCGAGTTATCGCTCGATTTTAAACGTTTAGCCTCAATGTTATTAATATGTGTATTTCCACTATCGAGATTCAATAAGAATAGACCATCTATCAAAGGTGCATGTGCATAAAACATATTACTCATATAAATCGAACAACCATTATTCTCGGACTTAAACAAGTAACCATCTCGCAATAAACAAGGTTACTATGTATCTCATGGTCGAAGGAATTAGGTTACTATGTATCAGAAAGCATATAGCAATTGAACTATTAAAATGACTTGATCTTTATGCTACGCTTATCTATAGGAGTATGTCCACCATATCATTCTCCTAACGATATGATCTTGTTGTTAATAACATCTCAATGTTCATGATAGGGAAACCACAATCATTTATTAACCAACAAGCTAGTGATGTATAGAGGCTTTACTAGGGACTTCAATTTAAATTTACAAATCACACAAGTATTAATGTTTCCTTGTAAATACTATTATAGCATGAATGTAAACATTTGTCATAAACACAAAGATATAATAATAACTACATATGTTATTGCCTCTAGGGCATATCTCCAACAAGCCCAGCAACAATCTAAACTAGACGCCTCTAATTTATCCATTGCAAGTTTTACGTGGCTTAGGGCTTTCGAGATAGAACCGTTCTTACCTACGAACATGAACCACAACGAGGATAACCAAATTGTTGACAACTCGTTTGCAAAATAGATATTGACTATAGTAGGAGAGACAGACACCCGCTAGCCACTTATGCAAACTAGTTGCATGTCAAGCGTGGAATAGGTCTCATGTGCGAGGACATGTAAAGTTTGTCCGGGCCGCTTCACCCCACTATGCCACCAATATCCAAAATTACAACAAAGGAGCAACAACATGATCATCATCGCCCACATACTCATATGTGTACTACCCGTGTAAAGCATCTACACATAGATCCGGCTCTGATACCACTGTAGGGTTCGCAGCATAGAAAACAAAAAATTTCCTACGATATGAATTATGTACCAAGATCTATCTATTAGATACAAACAACGGGCAGATGTATATCCGTAGAGAACATACCCTTGAAGACCGACAAAGCTTAACGAGTTCAACTCGTGGTTGATGTAGACGATCTCTTGCCGATCTCAAGATCGAGAGGAAGTCCTAGCGCCGCAAATCAGCAGCGCATCCGTGCTCGCACACACGTTCGAGGCACCGAGCAACCTCCGCCTCCTCACTCCAGCGATGCAGCGGAAGCACAACTCTTTCTTGCCGAATAGCCACCGGGAACATGTATCTCGCTAGTCCGAGACCATGGGGGATAAATTCTAGAGGGGGAGAGAGATCCTTCACGAGGAGGTGTGAGTGAGAAGTGAGGAGAGGGGTGCCTTTTATAGGAGGAGGGGGGAACCCCAAGGGGGTGGCCGGCGCATGGGGGCTGCCCCCTTGCCCTCCCCTCTTCATGTGGGTGGACACTCCACTCACAAAATTCCTTTAAATTCCCTCCACTCAAAATCCCACTCAAACATGCCATTAAATTTCCACCAAATTTAATGCAAACTCTCATTAAATAAAACTCTTTTATTTTATTCAGAATTTTGTCAATTACTTTAATGAAAAACATTCACAAATAACCCCTTGCTAGAATTCTATTTCACATGCATAACCACTTTATGCAATTTCACCCGAAAACCTCTTTCGGTATCTAGTGAAATAAATTCCTGCGCTTGTTTATTCTTTCGGCATGAAACTTTTGATCCAATTGGATGTCGGTGTCTCTTAAGTGTGTCACCCTACGGTTCGTGAATAATGCGGACATGATCGAGACCCCTCTCGGATCAATAATCAGAAGCTGGATCTGGAGACCCATACTGACTCCCACACATTCAACGATGACTTTCTTGTGATCATCGGAACCTTTTATGCTAGTATCTTAATCCCTTTGTTTCACGATATATTACATGTCCGAGATTCGATCATCGGTATCTCCATACCTAGTTTGATATCGTTACCGACATGCACTCTTTTCTCGTTCCCGTGATATAACATTCTAGTGATCAAATCACTTGCTTGCAAGCTAATCAATGTGATATCACCGAGAGGGCCCAGAGTATATCTATCCATCATCGGGATGAACAAATTCCACTCTCGATCCATGAGCCTCAACATAACACTTTATTAGTTCTGAATCCATCTTTATAATCACCCTGTTACGGTGTGACGTTTGATGTTATCAAGAAACTCTTTCGGTGTTAGTGATTGACATGATCTCATGGTCTAAGGATTAGGATCACTTCGTAAGTTGTTATAGCAATATAAACTCAATGAATTTGATCGTAATGCTATACTTCGGATGAATGTTCATCACACCATTACACTAATGTTGCGATCCCGTTATTAACAACATCCAATGTCCATGATCAGGAAACCTTGATCATCTTGTTAATCAACGAGCTAGTTTATGAGAGAGGCATAACTAGGAACTTTCTGGTTGTTTATTAAACACACATGTATTAATGTTTTCGTATTAATACAATTATAGCATGCAAAATAAACATCTATCATATACTTGGAATACACATAATAAACACTTTATTATTGCCTCTCAGGGCATATTCCCTTCATGTCTTTCAAACAAGATGGCCAAGGTCGTAACCATATTTGCTTTTTTGACCTGCACATCCATAGTTGCTGATACCGTGTCCATGTTTTGTACTTCATAATTGGATGCATATTGTCCAATCAAGTTTGCTTACAAAGGGAAATCCAGTTTTTATTATTTTTATTATTTTCCAAGTGACAACATTGTTTTTGGTTCTGAAGCAACTTCAAAGATTATGCTTCAATATGACATCGTGTCAATTTTCACACAAAGTAACCTGTTTAATGGATAAACCCTATTAATCTTACTGGTTAAATTCTTGCAATAAATTGACAATATGGAAATTTACTAAAAACATGTCAATTTTGGTAACATGGTTTAGAGAAATGACGGAGAAGACTGATGGAGAAGTGTGTTTTGAGGTTTATGCATAGAGTTTATTGTGCTAAATACAATATCTTCGAGCATAAAATGCTAATTGAATGGAAAAGAAGATCCGACGGCTGACAATGTTGGGATTCGTGAGTCTAGATCCAACAGACAATATTCAAAGTGGTAAGATAAGATATGGCTCAAAATGCCACCTTCCATAATTTCACACAAATTAATACATATATTTAATGGACAATGCACGAGTTTCATGAATTTTCAATTTTTCGTGCTGATTTTGCCAATTTAACTAGTTCATCTCGGTTTAGCCAAAATTGGTCAATTTTGATCTATAGTCACTGATAGGGGGGCCATGTATATGGTGGTTCCCAAAGCAGGGTAGGTAAGCATTTTCAAAGTTATCCCTCCCCACCCCTTCGCGCTGTGTTAACATCCATCCTCCGCTGCCTAGACCCTCACCCCCTTGGAAACCCACAAAATAGACACGCTCATCATCGCTCCTCATATCACCACTGTGCGCCTGAAGAAGCTTTCCCTACCCGTCGGTGTTCTTGAGACGCATAGGTGGTCACGTGGATCCCACTGTAGTACTTCTATCTCTAGTTCGATCTGGTTGGAAATTTATTTCCATTTCACCCGATATACCTCCTCAAATACGTAGTTTAATTTGTCCTCGGTCTACATGTTCATAGTTGATTCTAGGATTGATCTATGTTCTTAAGTACCTTTGCTGATTATTGTTGTCAATATGTTTGCTGAAATGCATGGGCATATAGAGTTTATGTACTCCATCTATTTGTTTCTTGCTTTTCTTTTACTAATTAAGAACCAATCTAGTATATCATAATTAAACAGATGGAGATATTTGGGATGCAGGTTGCTCAATTAGGTAGCCCTAAAGCAGATGGCGGATCTTTGGCATGCCAACACGCGCTCCTCCTCGAGAAGGTCCACATCTAAGCATCTGGATTCTTCAGCGTCATCCTCGTCATAGGCGGCAACTCTTGGTGAATCGTGGAGGATGTTGGAAGGCAAGACTCTCCATATACCATGAAGAAAGGGGTGTAGCTGGTGGATCTATTGGGAGTATTTCATAAACTCCACAAAACAGATGGAAATTCCTTCGCCCAGGCTCCATCTTCTCTATGTAGCGGTGCTTCTAAACATGGCTTTATTCCCTGCAGAATTAGTCCATTGGCCTATTCAACTTGACCATTAGATTATGGGTGAGCCACAGATGCTAGGTCAAGGCGGATGCCTTTCTCCCAACGGTAAGCCTCTACTTCTCCGAGTGGTAAGTTGTTGCTGTTGTCGGTGATGATGCTATGTGGGAGACCAAATCTCACCACTATATCTCGGAAAAATCTAAGGGCAGTTGCCCCATCAAGTTTTCTAATGGGTTTAGCTTCTATCCATTTTGTGAATTTGTCAACTGCTACTAGCAGATGCGTAAACCCACAAGGTGTTGTCTGCAACGGCCCAACCATGTCAAGCCCCCAGACTACAAACGGCCAAGTTATTGGTGATTCGCAATTCTTGAGCTGGTACATGTGGTTGCCGGGCATAATACTTACACCCGATGCATGTCTTGACCAGCTTGTCGGCGTCCGCCTTCATGGTCAGCCAATAGAATCCTTGCTGGAAGGCTTTGGAGACCAAAGATCAGGGAGAGGCGCGATGCCCGCAATCTCTAAGATGAATCTCATGAAGGATCTCAATACCTTGCTGCTGGGAAACACATTTGAGGTATACACATGTGGTGCTTCTTTTGTAGTGCTGCCCATTTATTATGGTATAGCCCTTTTCTCGACGTACTATTTGCCGACTTTCGACCTCATCGATGGGCAAAGTTTCATGTATGAGGTAATCCATGAACGATTTTGTCCAAGCCAGAGGGACTATTGTTACTTCGTTAACAAATGATTCAACTCTATTCGGGTTCTCGGGGTCCACTCCCTTCATGGATGGGGTCCGTAGATGTTCTAGAAAAATGCCTGGCGGAATTGGTTTGCGCCCCGATCCAAGCTTTGACAGCAGATTAGCCACCTCATTTTCCTCCCACTTGACGTACTTGACTTCGTAGCCTTCGAAGCACTTGGCTATCTCGTCTACTTCGTCTCGATATGCCGCCATCATAGGGTTCTGCGCGTGTCAGGTGCCAGCCACCTACTGGGGAACCAAGTCGGAATCTCCATAGAAAACTATGCGCTTGATGCCAATATCCTTGGCTACGCGAAGTCCGTGAATGAATGATTCATATTCCGCCATGTTGTTTGTAGCCTCAAAGTGAATTTGCAGGACATAGTGCAGTTTTTCTCCTGTTGGTGATTGTAGCAGTACACCAGCCCCTGAGCCATTGAGTAGCTTTGATTCGTCAAAGTGCATCACCCAATACTCTGGTTCTGGTACGGGAGTATCATCTGGCCTCTCCGTCCAATCTGCAATGAAATCCGCCAAGGCTTGAGATTTGATGGTGTCGTGTCTCTTGTAGGTGATCTCGAAGGAGGCAAGCTCAATGCCCCACTTTGGGACCCTTCTTTTATCATCGCTATTATTGATGATGTCGAACAGTGGAGCCTTGATCACTACTGTGATTGGGTCCTCCTGGAAGTAGTGTCTTAGCTTCCGAGAAGCAAGGAATACTCCATAAGCTAGCTTTTGGTAGTGCGGGTAATGCTTTTTGGACTCTGTCAAGACCTCGCTTACATAGTGAACTGGTCGTTGTACTCCATACTCATGTGTTGGTTCCTTCCGCTCCACCACGACGACGATGCTAATATCCTGGTTGGTGGCCGCCATGTAAATCAACATAGGCTCCATTGACTAAGGTGCTGCAAGTATAGGCACAGAAGAAAGTATCCTTTTTAGATCCATAAGAGCAGCGTCCGCCTCGTCTAACCATACGAATTTGTCCACCTTCTTTAGGAACTTTTATAGAGACAGAGACTTCTATCCAAGTCGGCTGACGAACCGGCTTACTGCTGCAATGAAGCCTGTGAGCCATTGGATGTCCTTCAGGCATGTCGGACGATTGATGTTGAGGATTCCCTTGATCTTCTCCGGGTTTACCTTGATTCCACGTTGGGAAACGATGAAGCCCAATAGTTTGCCGGCTGGAACCCCGAAGATGCACTTCTTGGGGTTAAACATCATGTTGTACTTCCGTAGGTTATCAATGGTTTCCTTTAAGTCAGTGATTAAGTCATTTGAGTTTTTTGACATCAACGCAATATCGTCCACATAGACATGAACGTTTCAACCAATTTGGTCGTTTAGGCAACATTGCATAGTTTGCTGGTACGTAACACCTGCGTTTTTCAACCCAAAGGGCATCGTGACAAAGCAAAACGTGCCATAAGGTGTGGTGAATGAAGTTGCCAATTGGTCCAACTTCCTCATTTTGATCTGGTGGTATCCTGAGTATGCATCTAGAAAACACGAAGTTCCGAGCCAGCCGTCGAGTCAATGACTTGGTCAATGAGAGGCAAAGCAAATGGATCCTTCAGACACGCTTTGTTCAAGTCGGTGTAATCAACACACATTCTTAATTCTTTGGTTCCCTTTTTGGGAACAAATATAGGATTGGCCACCCATTGGGTGTGAATGACTTCTCGGATAAAACTAGCCTTAAGTAACCTAGCTATCTCTTTGACAATGGCGCGTCTCTTCTCGTCCCCAAAGCATCGTAGAGGTTGTTTCACTAGTTTGCATTTTGGATCAATATTCAAGCTGTGCTTGGCAAGTTCCCTAGGTACACCTTTCATGTCGACAGGTTGCCAGGTAAATATGTCCTTATTCTCACAGAAGAACTCGACGAGCGCGCTTTCCTATTTGGGATCCAGGTTCGTCCCAATGGCGGTGACCTTAGAGGCATCGCCTACCACAAGTTCCACCATCTTGGTCTTGATGGCGTCCTTACAGGCGGGATCGGAATCAGAAATATGCTTCTTCAATGCCGGCATCTCCGAGGCATCGACCTTGGTCTAGATCTCCTTGAATTCTTCATTGTAGAGGACAACTTTTGAAAAGTCTGCTTCTCCAATCTCACGGTCCCTTGCCTTTGAAAAGCTTCTGGATACGGTGATGACACCGTTTGGTCCGGGTATCTTGAGCTTGTTGTGGACGAAGCATGGCTTAGCCATGAAGGAGTGGAAGATGTCGCGTCCGAATATGACGTGGTACACGCTCTTGAAGAAGACCACTTCAAAGGTCATGCGTTCTTGGCGGTAATTTTTAACATCACCAAAAGCGACCGGAAGTGCGATGCACCCAAGGGACCGAGCCTCCCGGCCAGGAACTATGCCATGAAACATGGTGTTGGTCTGCCTTAGGTTGGTATCCGTCAAGTTAATCTTGTGCAGTGCATCCAGGTACATGATTGAAACGATCGTATAGGAACCTAGAGGGGGTGAATAGGTGATACTTCAAATTTTGTTCTTTTTCAAATTAGGGTTTGACAAGAAAGGTAAATTCTCTAGATTATGCAACTAAGGTGAATTTACCTATATGTCAAACTAGCACCAACTAGCACAGCACTAAGCAAGAACAAGGTAAAGTGCGGTAAAGGATAGAAGTAACCAAAGTGGTGGACGCGGAGACACAAGGATTTGTTTCCCATAGTTCCTTCCTTTTGAGGGGAAGTACGTCTACGTTTGGAGAGGGGGTGGTTTCAAACCACCAACGCCATGAGAGGCCTCCCTTGTTCTCTGATGAACCTCACCCCAAAGGGTTCGATTCACCTCTTCCACTATATCGGCAACCTTCAAGGTGGAAGTCGGCACCTTTACAACAAGTTCGGGGCACACATCCACAACCTAATTGGAGGCTCCCAAATACAAGCAAGCTGTCAAAAAATTAAAAACAAGCTTGTAAGAACCAAATCAAAAGCTAGGGTTTCCAAAGAAACACTAGAGCAAGGGCCCTCAAGTGAATGAGGGGGAAATGAAGATCTCTCTTGGTGAAGCTATAGATCAAGGCCTCCTCCTTTGATTCTCCAAAGATCAATGACTTTGGATAGGTGAGTGAAGAGATCTTGTGGATTTGGTGGGTCAAAATGTGCTGCTATTCTTGACCTGGTTGAGCTGGTCCCAAGGTAGAAGAAGGGGTCCTTTTATAGGGCCCTAGAAATTAGCGTCGTTGGAGCCACTTAACTCGGACAGTCCGGTGAGCGTCAGCCGGACACTCTGGCCTGGCCAAGTTTCCGGCCAGTGTCCGGGTAGTGTCCTAAGTGCCTCACTGAGCGTCCACACCTGGGGAGAAAAACTGATGATTCTCCAGGGCCGGACATTCCGGAAGATCCTGGACGGACATTCCGGTGAGGCCGGACATTCCGACTTTAGCATAGACAGTGCATATTTTGATCTAGTGAAACTCTTTTTCCTTGGGTATAGATTGCACATATGAATCTGATATATATCCTGAAACATTTAGCAACATATTAAACCTATCCAAGTGTTGTCAACAAACATCAAAAAAATATGAAAGGCATAAATGCCCTTTCAATGATGTTGCGTGCGTCCCTCTGTCTTTGTTCTGATGAACCTGTCTGAGATCTGACATCGTGAGGGGATATTGCCCTCTGCTGTTTGAGAGCGCTAGACTGGCAATATGCTAGGCCAGACTGAAGCCTCTGAGAGGTGGCCTTTTCCTGTTGTTTGACAGCCTTGGTGATAAGATCATAGACCTGTTCCACAACTGCGGGTGATCTATCCTGCTCCAGTAGATTCTTGAAAATAGCCAAGTTGAGGATGGGTGTGGGCATGACTTGCTTTCCATCACTACCAATGTATGCCTTAGCTTGTGCCGGCTTCAAAGGTGCCCACCCCAAGTTGCGTTGTACGCCAGGGTCGTTGACGACGTGAGCCGGAGCTTTCTTGGCCTTCTGCTGCTTGAGCAGAGTCTTGTACTCGGCCTCCATGGCTCTAGCTGTCTCGATCGATTTCTGTGCCTTGGTAGAATCTCGATCTAACTTTGCGCCTTTCTCCGCGATGGCATGCGCCTCCTCCAGTAGCTGCCGGCGCTTCTCGACGAGATGTACAATGCTTCGTATATGGGCCACGGTCAAGGGATCGATGAGTATATTGTCGTACATCACTCTATCACCTGGAGTGATTTGGGCAACTACAGATGTAGATGCTGGTGGCGGCAGATTTGCGGTGTTGGTGTTGCTTGGACTGGTAGGGAGTTCCTGTGGCTATTGCATTGGGATAGCCGGAGGGGGCATGGACTTTGCACGAACATTGTCGGTGTCATCGTCTGGCCCCTTTCCATTGTCCTGCGGCTTTGGCAGAGCTGATCCGGTTTGGTCCTCCTCCATCACACTCCCAATGGCAACGAACACCTGGAGAGATGTGACGGCCTTGCCAGCCCGCTCCTCGCGATTGATCTCCTCCTCCATCACCTTCATGGTTGAGTCGAGTTCTTTCGGGTTGATGTCCATCTCCTCCGAGTCCACGCTGATGTCAGCATAAAGCACATCCAAAACAGAGTCGGAGGGTGCGGAAGCTTCCTCGATGATGGAGGATGATGCTGAGGTAGTGGGGCCATTGTTTGGCGACGACGGTGGCCCAGGTATGGCGAGGAGCGCTACCTGGGCAACCCCATCAGCAGCGGCATAAACTGTTGATAGTGTTCATCATCTGCTCGAAAGTTAGGAGGCCTGCGGCTTGTTGCCACCTGAGCATATGCCGAAAAAGTCTGTTGCGATCCATCCCTTTGACGAAGTGGTAAACAACATCATTGTCTGGGTAGTTCTCCAGATCGGCTCGTATCCGGAGCCATCTGGCGATGTAATATCGGGGGATTTCACCCTCTCTCTGAACGCAATGCACCAGATCAAAGATGGTTACCACGAAGACGAAGCGCGATCGCTGCTTTCCAGACGCACGGGCTAACCCGACGGATTTGTAGCGATATGTCACCATTATCTCCTTCACAGGAGAGGTTTCGGTGGGCCTTGAATTTTTCTGATCTAAGCCAGCAAACTCCAAAGAGATATCTGACTTTGATCCTTCCGCGTACGTGTCCTGCCCGTAGGCGGTCTGTGCGGGCCTTGACGATCCTCCTACTTCTAGGGAACTAGCGCCGAATTGATTTCGCTGATGAAGAGGTGGATGTCCCCGATTAGAACGATCGAGCAGCGGGTGGGGTTTGTCTTCGTCGGGATCCAGAACTCGTCGGGAGGGATGATCAGAACATTGCCATAGAAGAGAACACAAACGATGGCTACAGTTTTGCCGATTCCCGCGAAGAGCTTGGACCTCGCCCGTTGTAGAGCTTGAAGAACCTCTTGCCCCATGGTGGGCTCCAACTATCGTGGTATTGCCGACCAGTGCGCCATGGAGGGGTCCGCACAGTGCGTGTTTAGAGACGTGGGGGAATGCGGCAAGTTGGCAGGTACAAGATAACACAGCTCACCCAGGTTCAGGTTCCATGACAGTGGCGGAACCCTAATCCTGCTATAAATCACTATAAGGGCAATACATCGAGTTACATGGATTGGTTCGCTGTGAGCGATATGAGTTGTGTTGTCTGGATCATGACCTAAAGGCTCCTGTAGGTCCAGCTTATAAAGACGCCAGATCCTAGGGTCACAGGGAAAAGTCCTAGCGGACATGTTACAGAGTCCTACACTAGATCCAACTAATATACATGTCTTGCACTCCAAGGCTCCGAGTATGTCGGTGACTCCATCATAGCCTTCCTTTATCCGGCATGGGCCCCCTTCTGGGTCCATCTAACTGGGCCGCCCAGCAGGACATGGGCCTTGCTACCAACTGTGGGCCACCCGGGTTATCCAGATTAGAGACATGCTATGATGATACTCATTTAGCATATCCCCAACAGGTCCAATGCCCACGCGTCGTTCAGCTCATATTCAAACAACAAACATGCATTTGGGATAAATTGAGTCCAATTGACAAGTGCACGGGTTAAATTGTGCAACTTCCAAGTACCAGGACTAAATCGAGCTATCCAGACAAGTATAGGGACTAATGTTGTATTTTGCAACATTTGTGGGTATTTTTCGCAATTTTCAAAGATGCGGGGGGTGTTTTTTAAGATTTCAGTCCACATGTTATCCGTGTCAACTCAAATTCGACGATAAACATCGAATTAGACTAAATCAAACACAATTCATAAGTATACGAATAAAATTCAGCAAATTCTAAATACGAGGACTAAATTAAACGAGCCCAACAAGTAAAGAGAATGTTACTTTATTTAAGTCTTTCCTCCCACTATAAAACCCAGGTACGGTGAGGGGCCAAGAGTACAAATAGTTGTTTTGAACAACAGGCACCTGTTCCCGCCTCATGAACCATACTCGAAGGTCAAAGCTTTGAGGTACTATTTGGTTACCATATGGAAAATGGGAGTATGACCCTGGCCGGCCTCTGCATGTATCGATGCATATAGCCATCTTTATCAAAATATTCTATCATTCAGAGTGTTATGTGATTGGAAAATTAATCAATTGCTTAAGTGTGGTGGGTAGAAAGGCATTTAAGACCACTTGCGGTGCATTGCTATAGTTTACATGTCTCTGGCTATGGGCCTATGTTCCTACCGTCGCTGGATGTGGACCCATGGAGGCTTTGCTTCGGTGTTGCATCGCTAGTTGCTACCGTGGAAACTGACGTGTGGCCCGTTGTTTGTGAATGTTGCTTATCATTCACGGTGTACTTTTGGTGGGTTAGTTTTTCCTGTGTTCGTTCGTGAGTGTGGGGGATCGGTTCCCTTGGTTATCACTCCGGTGCTTTGATATGGTCGACTGGGATTAGTTTTTCTTGTGGTGTGACTCTGTGCAGCGGACGACGGCGTTTTTGTCTGCGGGTGCACCATTTGGTTCCCAGTTCTTCTGTCGTCTAGGCGGCGTTGTCTCGCCATGGGGCGCTGCTACTCTCTTCTTTCCTACTATGATGTCTCTCCTCTGTTGTGAAGGCTGAGCACGGTCCATGGTTTGTGTCGCGGGTCCCTCAGCCAGCCATGCTGCCTGGAGCGTTTGGTAGAGCAGGCGACTCATGGCGCCCGGTGCTCACGATGCTTCCATTGGCCATTCGCGCACCGTATTTTGGCGATAGACCAGTGAGGATGCATCAGTTTTTTTGGTGTCGTTTCTGTTTTCATGCTCTATTTCTTTGATGTGAGTTAGCCTGTTGTTCGTGAGTTGTGAGAGATGGCCAAAGTATTTTTGTTTCATCGGCTTGAATTTTAGGAGGAATGATTCTTGATACATATGAGGAGACGTAGAGAGAAGTCTATATAACCCCCACAAGTTTTGGAGTTTGGACAGAGCACCCCTTAAGTTTAAACTAGCACACTAAACCCCCTTAAGTTTCAAAACCAGGCAAAACACCCCCAAGCGTTAGTCAAAGCTGGTTTGCTAAGTCAATCGGTGTTTGGTTGAGCGGTATTTGCAGAAACAGGTATTTCTCATGGAATTGCTGTCGCCAAGAATACGAGGCCGCGCCGGAGGGTGCTGTCACGGGCGGCTGCTGTTGTTGTTGCTACCGTTGTGGAGGCATAGCGGAGGCAGAGTCAAGGACAACGCAGGGCAGGTAGAGACCGCTACGGGGACGTGGGGAGCCCCGTGTGCATGGTCGTCGTCATCGAGTGGGGCGTTGTTGACACGCGACTCTAGCAATCAAATCTCGTTTAGAGCGTTTTGTGTTTCGTGTTCGCAAGAATCCATCAACCTGCTAGCTTGTACGTGCGTCATCTTTCCGCTCAAGCTCCGGCGGCCATGCACCTCCACCTTGCCGAAGACCATGGAGAGCACGCCCCGCATAGCCTATCTGATGTGGACATCCCATCTATTGATACAACCGTTGTACCTACAGCTACACACGTATAAGGACCTATCACAAGATCTCGTGCCAAACAACTTAACTATCAGGTACTTTCGTTTCTTGGAACTATTCCTCACATACATGAGAATATAATGCTGCCTAAATCAGATGTATTTCTTATTCTCGATTTCAGGTAGGAATTAAGACCCTCGCTGGTCAGGTTGATCGTGTTCCCGCAGGATCGGTAACCTCCAGGAGATTGCCCTAGCGATTGCATAGGCGCTCGTGCTTGCACGTGTAGTCGGATCGTCAAGTCCGAACTCCACCAAATCGACTATCATCATCTCATCAAAAGATCGGACACATTTACCCTATCACTAACGCTGCCACGCCCTTGCCCTAGTGCGCGCAGGCTAGCACGTACCGGCGGATCTCCCAGCACACCGGACCGCCATGGCCTTCCAGGTACGCCATTCCACGGGGGGCTGTCACTCGTAATATAGACGGCGACTAGGACAACGCCCAAAACGCCCCAGCTCCCTGATTCACAGCCATCGTCACGTTGTTGTTCTAGACATTGAACATGCAAGATGCAACTTGCTCCAGACAAAGGCCGACATCGAAAAGGCGCTCTACACAGTTGACCATCTCGTGGTGTACACGGCGGGCAAGGTGCTGCTGCCCATGGCAATCGATCCAATGCCATGCGTGCGTTGTGCATCCAGCGACTTGGTTTCCAGTGAGCTAGCTAAATAAACATAGAGCTACGGTTGTTAGTTAGCTGGTAGTCAACTGGTAAGACCAGACCTGTACCCACACGCGAGTATGATCCGTAGAGCGGCAGAGCACGGCATGAGCACGGGGAGCTGTGGTTCACGGCCAAGAGGAGAGGACGAAGTGGCGGAGCATGGCTGCCATCCTTGGCTGGCGCCGCGGGCTACTCAATGCTGCATGACCAGATTGGGAAAGTTAAACCTGTTTTTCCTTGACTGCACGACGCCGCGTAGGCAATACCACTTGTAATATCGCTTAAAATTGCTCCAGGGGTTATTTGTCAGGTTTTACAAAGATTATGTGAGTTGTTTTTTACTTTGGGGGTTCTCCGTACCTTTTTCGGAAGTTGTGGGAGTTATCTATAGTTCTTTCGACATAGACATATGCGTTTTGCTCAGGTGCCGTCCGGCGACATGCCGTTCTTCCCCTTGTTCCTCTAATCCCTAATCTAGATCTAATTCTCCTGGTTGTTTTTTCCTGAATCCCTAATCTGTTTCTCCCTAGCTTCCAATCCCACAATCCAACTAAATCTCCTCCTACATTTTCCGTCCATACCTCCACCCCTTTCCATCTTCTAACCCCAACTCGGCCCAGGCTTCTAATCTTGCCCACCTCCAACGCCTCCATCCCCAATTCATCAGATCGACTCTTGTGCAAACCGGTCTAATTAATTAGCTGGTTATCTCGGTTACTGTTCTTTGAGTCAGCCTCCGAATCAGCGAGAGTTAATACTGCTAGGCCGGGATTGACCTTACTGGTGACCCGTTCCAAGCCACCTTTACCCTGCCTTGTGTCAGTCGCTGCAGCGACTTTGCTTTGACTTCGCCCGAAGGCGGGGACTGCTCAGGTTCATGACCCAGCTCTGTGAATGCCATGAAGTTCATTGGGTGGAATTGTCAAGGCATGGGAAGAAACATTGGCAGCTCCCATAAGATGGAGCATCTTTCTAGACTTATGAATTCTACCGGCGCGCAGATTTCTGTCATTTCAGAGACCAGATCTTTTAGGTGCAATTCTTCTCAAATTAATCCTTGTTTTAATACAGCCGGTAGCTTTGTTGTTCCTTCTAATGGTCTCTTGGGTGGGCTCTGGTTGTTGTGGTCCGACGAAGTTCAAATATCCATCAAGTTCTCGAACAACTATGTTATCCTAGCGGTAGTTGTTCATATTGCTACTAATATTGAGTTCGCTTTGGCATGTGTATATGGAGATCCCCATCACCATCTCACTAAGATGATCTGGGACCATGTCTCTACTTTTGTTTTCAATAATCTAGGGAAGCCAGTGGTTTTTTTAGGTGATCTCAATGAAATTATGCATGATGTAGTACCGAATGTTAATAAGTTGCTACTAATTTCAACTGCTTTTTATCAATGTTAAGGATATCGCTTATCAGTAATTTATCGGCCGTCTAAACATTAACGATTTTTCAGCGTATCGGCCGACTTATCGGGTGATAAATCGGAAAATCGGACGATAAATCAGAAAATCGGCATATCGGCCACCCTCGAGTAGCGATAAGTCGGACGATTAATCGACATATCGGTCAATTTTTTGAACAGTGTTTTTTATCAAAAAAAATCTTTAATCGAAATAGTTCAATCTGGAGCACGCTCTGGTTCTCAGAGTGGAAAACCGTTTATGATAATCCTAATTACTATTCATTAAAGCGAAAGACGACGTGATCGTTGGTACGTCGCTCTCCTACCTTCGGCTCTGCGAATCTCCCCGCCCGCTAAAAAACCCTGGAAGAAAACCAGGAATTCCGTCCCACCGAGTGATCCCTACAGCCGGTCCACTTCAAAGGAAAACCAGCACGACGTGGTCATACCCACCCTGCGCATTCTCTAGCCTGTCCCGCACCGCCGCCCGCAGCTCCAGTGGTGGCCGCCGCACCGCCGCCCGAAGCTCCGGCGCTCCGCATCCCCACTGCCCGCTATGCCGCCTCCCCTACCCCCGGCACCTCTTCGTCCGCCCCCAAGCATCGCCTCCCCAATCCACCAGCGCCGCCTCCCCTTCATGGCAACCGCCACGGCTTCGTGCGTGCAACTGCCGGTCAGCTCCGTGCGTGGGGGCTGCAGATCGTGGAACTCAGGAATTGTACCACCTCATCCAGTACAAAAATCCCCGAGCGCTAAAAATCAAATCTTGCTCTCCTCTCGCCGCCCGCGAACCCGTCGCCTCTCCCCAATCTGGCTACCAAATCAACTGTTGCCGCCTCTCCGCCCGCATAACCTTTGCCGCCTCCGCCGTGATTGGAAACGAGCCTGGGTGAAGAGGGCTCACAGGATCCACTACAACGGCGACGAGGTCCTCGCCGCCAGGCCAAGCTTTCCATCTCTCCCGCTGCCGCATGCATGAGATTGACCTGCATCCGATGGACGCCTGTTGGTGATAAACTAATCTACAGTTTGTTTGTTCTTGACTCTTATACTGCCTCAGTGTCCATCACGTGCTTGTTGTAATGCATCATAAGCAGCTGACAATTTAGTGAAGATAGTTATGTGGTTGTGCTATTGTGTAGAAGCGCAAATGTACTCATGTATAGCTGATGTAATAATTTTCTTCCTGCGAGAGTAACAGAGGCACTCGAAATAGTAAAGATGTTGACAATCGGATACCATCCAGTAAAGCTAAGATGCGAAGCGGAGTAGTATGCTGTTGCGCTACTGAAAAGATATCCTGCTCAGTAAAGTGCAGTGGTTTTGTTTCTGCTATATTTTTGTCAATTAGCTTCTAGGTTCGATTTTCTATGCTTGAACAAAACCAAATCAAGCATCAAAAACATCACATCATTTTATTATGGTAGAGAGTATGCAGATGGGTGTCCTACTTCAGAAAAAAAATCGGATACCATTCAGGTAGAGAGTATGCAGATGGGTGTCCTACTTCAGATTTATCTATGTTATTATTTTATTTATGTACCAACATTGTGATATGGCGCAGATAATTCTCACCCCATCTCAACATTTTACTCTAGGTGTTGATATGCACCCATCTTTAAAATCCTATGCAGACAAGCTCTTCTCATGTAATCAATACGTGGACATTGGTTTTGTATTATTGAGTTTTCAGATGCAGTCAAGCTCTGCTCATTGTACTAGATGATATTGATGGTCCTTTTAATTTTCAAATATTTTTTCTCATGTTCCGTGCTAAATTATTGTTTGCATAGCACTAGATACTACTGAGATTATTTCCTAGATTTGTTTTTGCAGAATTCTATTGGAAATTACAGCGTGTTCCAAGGAAAACTAATGCCATCTATACTACATCCAGTTTACTCTAATCATTTCATTACTCAGAACCAAAGATTTTTTTTGAAACATTCAGAACTAAAGATAGCCAACTTTAATTTCATCTTGTTGTAAAAAATATAATGCTTATTCTGTTTAGTACATGGATCATCTCCTTGCATGTATCTCAATTGAAATTTTTAGGGTCATGCTTGAAATTTGTAGGGTAATGATATTTTATGCTCCACTCCCCGACATTTGCTCTTGTGTGCTATTTGGGTTTGATTGGTCGATCTTGCAGGTGGAGCCTGTAGTTCTGGAAGGGATCATCGTAGCATCCGGGAGGCGCTTGCAAGGTGCAGCGTGGAGTCTAGCGTCAACAACCTTTTCTTGGATCCTTTTCCTTGAGTTGGGTCAGCAGGTAATAATTTTGTTTGTATCCATTAATTCTCAAATTTAGTATTCGAGTGCATATATCATCAGTATAGCATGATGACATGTTTTTTCAAATTGACGTGGCAGTGAGCCCCCTTGCACACTGCTGCAATGAGGCAATAATGTGTAGCTTACCATCTAGCTGAACTGTTATCTGGTTGATTTGGGACTTGGATCCCGCCTATCTTGAGCTGGTTGGTATTATGTCTAATATATGATTGATGTGGAGGTTTGCCTGGTCCATTTTTTGCAGTTCGCTGATGACGCCAATTACCTGAATAAATGTTATTAATGCTTTCCCTTTGTAAAATGAACTAATTGATAATTTTTCTATTTTACTAGCACAAAGCCCGTGCGTTGCTACGGAACCATAATAAAATCAATTCAAATATGGTTTGAAGTATGTTAATATTTCTAACTCTCATGCAAGCTCAGATGTATAGATTGTGAAGTCACATGTCTAAATAGAATCATTGTAATTTAGTCATGTTGTCGGGAATCATCTTATCTGTTGCTTTTTAGGATTACCATATTTACTATTCTTTTCACCGAGCAATCGTTAGTTTCCATAATATTCACTTTACATAAAATAGTTAATTGGTGACACATAATTGCATTTATTTTATTTCAAACGAATGAAGTATAGATTACGACCAATAAGTCAAGACAATTTCAACAACACACAACAATAGAGTCAATAGCCTTCTGTTAGATGAAAGATAAACTGTTTCGTTACTCAGGCTTTGGAAGATGTCAAACGGTCTAAAAGAAAGATAAAAGCTGGGACCAACAAAGCTGACCACACCCATATCTACTCTGGGATAGTACATGCAAAGAAATCCTCAATTAGAAGCTTGAGTTCCTAGCGTAAATGGCAAGAGATGTTAAAGTTAATGGCATACTGTCGACAGAATCAAGGGGCATGCTGATCTTCATTAATTTGTGGAACAATTCATCTTATTATGTTTGATATTTTGTTATTACCAAACATACATTGTGGAGACAAAATTATAAATTAGTGTTCACCATTTTCCTTCTGTCTTAGAGACTGAAACTTCCTGACAATTTAGGCACACATGCTTATGGACCGAGCTAACTTCATGACAAAATAGTGTTTGACATTTTTGTTTTAGGCACACATGCTTATGGCGAGTGTCCCACTTCAGCAGTCGGTCTATATGTCGTGAGTGTTCCACTTCAAACCAAGTTACGCTTGAGTTCTTGTTGTAGCCCGAGGGATACAAAGGAACATGTCAATTATTAATACTCGGGCTCTGTCAACATGGACCCAGACCGAGAACTGAGAATCCCAAAACTACCACTGCCAAATCTACCAACATAAAGCAATTTTGCACATGTGTGTGTTTTTCTGTCATTGCCCCTCTCTTTTTGTTTGCCTAACTTTATTCCCATAACCTACTAACGTTGGCATCTTTATTATGTAGATGTCACCTATTAAACTTTCAAGTAAGACCTATGCAGACATCACACAAACCCCGGTGACGTACGATAAGCCTCACATCTTCGTAACGATAACCTGCAACTCAAATTCGCAGGAGATACAAGACTTGCTGCTTCCAGGACAAACCCCGCAAGACGAACTAGATCTCGTGGCCCGAGTGTTTAGGTCCAAGATTGAGATGATGAAAAGAATGCTTAGCAAGAAGCATATTTTGAGCGTTCTGAAGGCGGACGTCTATGTGGTAGAGTTCCAGGAGAGGGGTCTTCCCCATGCTCATTTCATGTTGATGTAGGTAGACCACATTTGAGCAACTTTCTTGATGATCATTAATCCTTTAAAA
Organism: Avena sativa; assembly: GCA_916181665.1. Classification (NCBI taxonomy): domain Eukaryota; kingdom Viridiplantae; phylum Streptophyta; class Magnoliopsida; order Poales; family Poaceae; genus Avena; species Avena sativa. The sequence goes on from OV702285.1 coordinate 472,499,589, forward strand.
TGTAATGCTTGCCGAACAAATTTGAGACATATATATGTGTGTGCATTTCTACTTGTTATACTTTCTATATACACGAATATTATGTATGTGTTAGGGAGTAGTAGCAGTAAAAACTTGTTGATTACTTAGAAGTAATCTTCATGGTGTATCATTTTATATTTTTGTTGATTAAAACATTAGGGTGTAAGCTGTGTAACACATGCAAATCGGCCTTATTTTTCAGTCTATAATCTGTTGTTCCACTGTTGAAAGTCCTGTAGAAAATTCTGTATTGACTGTCAGATATGGAATGTTTTTATTTCCCGTCTGATAGCATTTGATTTTACCATGCCGTGTATGGAAAGGAAACTGGCTCTCGCCTTTTGAAGACTGGCTCTGTTGTTAGTTTTGATCGGCCATGCATGTTTGTACTCGCCATTTGTCGCTTGTTTTGTCAGATTTGTGGTCTACATTCAATGTGATCACAAATGATCTTGTCAATGAAGAAGCTATGAGAGCGTTGATCATTTTCTGTCTTTCTAGCTTTCTTAAGATGAGGATGGTCTCTGTGACTAATATGCCATATCCTGAATGGATGTTTTGTTATAATGACACTAAGGTTACTGTCCACTGTCCTTCTTGTGGTGAAAATTTTGAAGTCTGGTTTTTGAAGATGTTGATAGTTTGATTAAATTAATTTGTTATTAATTTACGTACAAGTATTTTATTTACAAATCTGTGTACCTGAATGTATTCTTGAAATGCTGAGTTTACTTTGGTTAATTATCGCATTGTTCAACTGGTCTTTCTTTATATGCCTTTTTTCACAAGTCCTATCACTAAGATGGCCCCTAGGGGCAACGCTGTTCGAAGGGACTGAAAACACACCGAGTTTTACACAACAAAACCCCTGGGTGTGAGGCTCTTCGAGCTAAAGTGACATCATTCTAGCTTGTTTCAGAACCTGGACTTTCGGAGGCAAAAGTTGCAAGTTGGGTTCGTTGTTGCTGACGGCACATCAAGATGGACACTCTTGTATTGTTCTTGATTCCGACTATCATAATCTAGGTGAAGAAAGTCAATTGTGATGGGCAGACTCACTCTTAAATTGGTGCATTGGTCCATGATATTAAGGCTTTAGCTACTTCTTTTATATCTTGTCATGTTAGTAGATTATGTAATGTGGCAGCCCATGTCTTGGCAAACTCGGTTGAGCATGGTTCCGTTGATGTGCGGGTGACTGGTTCCAAAGATCACCAAGACCATTCTTTTGTACTAAGCTAAGTGTTATGAATTAATAAAGTGCTGCCTTTACCTTCAAATAAACTTGTACATGAATACCTGAAGTGTGTTAGGAGTTGATCTTAGTTAATGAGTGTTGAGCCACAATGTTTATTCGTATCTTTTATCAACATCGACTTTTAGGAGAGTGAAATCTTAACGTTTGGAAGTACTTCCTTCGTTATAAAATATCATATATTGCAATAGAGTGAGTATTTTGTAGCTATCTTTTTATACATGTGAAGCTATTTTTTTTTATCTTGATGGGCCGTAGCAACGCACGAGTATTTAACTAGTAATCCTAATATTCAAACTCCCATTTCGTTTACCCAGCCACCGTCAAAGATCTGTGGTTACCTAATCAAAAGACATGGAACGCAGAATTGATCCATTCACTTTTCACTCCTCACACTGCCAATGTCATTCTTCAAACTCCAATCATAAATGCAAATGAACACGATATTTTGGTATGGAAATTAACCCCTACAGGCAAGTGTATTCCTAAGAGTGCTTACAAGTTATGTTCAACAATCTTTCGCTCCTAGTCAACCAACAATCCAAAGAAGTTTCCCCACGGGTTATCTCTTTGTTTAAACAGGTTTGGCGGGTAACAACTATGGCGCCGCGCGTCCAAACATTTGCTTGGAGGCTTCTTCGTAAGGCACTTCCCACATGTAAACTTGCAACGCAGTTTTCCTACCAGTACCTGGGTGTTCCTGTCTTATCCGACGTTCTACAATGCTCTAAGATTTGTGCAAGTGAATTTTGCAGTTTCATCCTGTCACGGTACAACTTCCACCTCTATAGGAACGAAAGTGGACACGGTACATCTTGATTCTGCCCCTCGCTGCCTTGCGTCTCTCTCTCCTCTACCTCATCTCCCCGAGATAGCCGCCGTCTCCATCCGGCCTGCTCCATCGTCTGTCAGCCGAGTCCTCCGTTCGGGTCCCCGTGTAAGGAGCTGCCTCCATCTCCGGTAGGCTGCCTGAGCTCCACCGCATCCAGATCCAACAGGTCGACGGCAATGAACCCGACTGGCCATGGCGTCTACGGCGGCGACGGCATGGGAGGATCCTTCGTGCCCCTCTCCTCCCCCTTCTAGCCCCTCTCCTCCGTCGGTGGAATTTTTTTCCAGATCCCATGATTCTAGTTTCTTGTTTTTTTGGTTCGTATTCAGATCTGAAATAGAGATTGTTGTTTCCTTCGTATCCAGATCAATTTTCGTGCAATTTGGAATCCGGACTGTTTTCCTGTTAGTGATCTATTTTTTTGAACCGGGTGGATGTAGAACAAAATCATGGCGCATGGTCTTCTTGTAAGATGCAAAACTCTATTATGGTCAGATTCAGGTGTTCTCGATCAGATACAAAAAAAATCTTTCCTATACTAATTATGTATTAACTCTGCACTCACTGATCCAAAACCGAACATGATTGATTTTGTACTACCTGATCAAAATTTATGTAATATGGAATGAAGGAGGGGTATGTTGTATAAAACAGGAGGGGCTTGCTGAAACGAAATGGGTATAACTAAGGGTGTTCTGTACAATGTGCAACAAGAACTGCACGAATCTTACAGCGTGAGTGGACGTCTGAGACAAGCCCGGGATGCCCACATATATGTAGACTTGGATTTCCGGTAAACTTGCAAGCAGATTCTTAATACATATTAAAACTGAATGTTTTAGGTGTGGCTATGTAGAAGATGAGATGCTTCTTCTTTTTCTAAGTCCTTTCTCTAAAGCAGCTTGGTATTGTCATCCTTGGTACCTTAAAGCAGCTTGGTATTGTCATCCTTGGTACCTTAGAACTGAGATCTTAACTGCTTCGCGTCACAATATTCCTGACATAATACAAGCTTTTCTATCTCCGTTCATCCTGATATCAATATAATTATACACTTTCTTATGGTATTTGTGGAAGGCAAGAATCGGCTATCTTTTCAACAAGAAACGTAGCCCTGTCTAGGTTTTCTGTCTCGAATGCTATTATGCAGGGAACCAAACTTGAAGGATCGGACCGCTCGGATGAAAAATGAAGCTTGCAGCAATTCCACTCTTTAAGACCTGCAATGCAAATTCCTTTCAGCCTTGCAGAGGTAACCATTTTCTGTGATGCGGCTTCGAAATTGCAGCAAGGCACTCAAACAACTTCAGCAGGCATAGGTATATTCATCAAAATGGAGCACAACACACACTGCAAACAGCTGTACGTATCAGCCAGGTTCCCCACTCGGCGTCTTCGCCTTTGCAGGCTGAAGCATTTGATCTACTACTGTACACCAGACTTGCTAAAATGCTTTAGTTATAGGATCCATTCTTCTACACCGACAGTTCTATCTTGGAATCTGCAACTGCTGCAACCAATATCTTCACGGGTCCAGGAAATTGGGCAATCATCACTCATTGCATCTATTCAAGATAGCGTCTCCTTCCAATATATCAGGATTACTCATCTTCACAGGAGCTAGAATGTTAAAGCACATCATCAAGCTAGACTAGCGACTAGAATTCAAACCAATACTCTATCCATGAGGTGCTTATGCTCTCATCTAGATCAATGTCCAGGACATTCTTTCTGTAACTAGTGTGGTTTCCTTCACGCTACTCTCTGTAAAGTGTGCTTAAGTAATAAAATATATATTTTTGTTAAAAAAATGATTCTTGATCCCTACTGTCGTTATATCTATATCCTGAGTCTTCTTTACTGCCTTATCTGTCGTGCTCTAATTTGTGTTCTTCCTTGCTGAACGATTTTAGAGGTGCACAAGCTGATCTGTGGATATCCTTCTAACAAAATTTGCTTATATATGCTAGACTTTTTGAGTTACCATAGGGTGTTTGATACTTTCGAGCTGTAGGTAGATGCTCGTGTTCTTGGTGACCTTGTGAAAAGCTATCTTTTATGAGAAGGAAAACGTACAAGAGCTAAAGCTTTTATTGTTAGATAGATTTCAACGTGACAGAGCCCAACGGCCTGTCACGCCTCTAACTGCGCCCTGATCGGGGGCGCCCAACCCTATCTGGTTGGTGGGCCCCTGTCGCCAGCGCTATATAAAGAAGGTGGGGGCCGGCAGCACGCCTCACGAGGTTAGCCGTGCCCTAGCCGCCCCACCTACAAGCCACCCGATCTAGGCTAGCGCTGCGCCGACGGGAAGCTCCACCGCCGCCACGCTCACCTCTCGCTCGCCCCATACTCTTTCCCCATGGCCACCGACATTGGAGCTAGCTCCGGTATCCCCTCCGGTTCGTGCTCGTCGAACTCAGGCACAGGTAGTACCTCTCTCCCTCCGTCTCTCTCTCAAATCACCTAGATCTAACCCTATAGTGCATCTACCGAGAGTGGTTTAGGTCTAACAATGGTATCAGAGCATCTTTTCCTAGATCTTTTCGGTAGAAACAGAAATCAAAGAAAGGAGAAAGAATCCTAGATCTAAAGTGTGCCTTGCCCCTCGGGCCGCGCCATTCCTCTCTATCACGACGCGCATCGGCAAGCCGAGGCGTCGGAAGAAGAACATACCCCTTCGGGGGCAAAGAAAACCAAAGAAATCCCCAGATCTAAAGCCCCAAAAGGAAAACCCTAGTTTCTCCCCAGATCCCACCCCGAATCAAAAACAGAGAACAAAAAACCCCAAAGGAAAATCCCCAAATAACCCCAGATCCCGCAGGATCCCTAACCCTAGATGCAAAAGAGGCCACCGGCCGCCGCCGGCAAAGTTTTCGCCCCACCTCGACCACTTGACGGCGGCGCACCCACCCTCGGGTGGATGCGCGCATCGTCAAGGAGTCAAAGGGGGCACCGCCGTCTTCCCTTTTCTCTCTGCTACTCGCGGGGTGGGGGAGGTGGACGGGCTAGAAGGGGGAAGGGAGGCCCGTCGCCGGCCTCGCGCTGGGGCGGCGCCGCCGCTTGCAGAGCAAGGGTGCTCCAGCGTCGCCGCCAGCAAGCGACCGTGGACGAGGCAGTGAGCGGGGGTGGGGGCTCATGGAGGCAGAAGGGGGCGTGGGGAGGGAGGGGCTCGCCGCCGGCAACGCTGTCGGGCGGCGCAGCCGCCTCGCCATCCTCCACGGCGCCGCCACAGAGAGGAGCCGAAGGGGGCGCGCGGGGGGAAATGGGGCTAGGTTTTAGACGCGGGCGGGGCGCTGGGGGGTTTTTATCCCTCCGATCGGCACGGACAGCCGCTCGATCGGAACCCTAGCGAGTGGACGGCCGAGACTGAGCGGGGCGGGCGGGCGCTGGCGGTAGTGGGCCAAGCAGGCCGCTGCTGGGCTGGCGGGCGCTCTAGCGGGGCCGCTCGCGAAGCGAGCGTGTACCGCGCGGGCGGCAGCCAGCGAGCTGCGCCCTGCGGGCTGCTGGCTGGGCCAGGGCGGCCGCGTGGGCCGTGGCGCTGGGCCACTGCCGGGAGAGCGCCTGGGTGCTGTCCACCGCGCGTGCGGTAGATAGCGCTGGGCTGCTGGGCTGCGCTGGGCCGCAGCCAGTCCTGTACAGTTTTTGTTTATTGTTTTTTCAGAAGTTGTTTTTTGTTGTTTTTTTATCAATTTTTTATAGAATTTTGTACAGTTTTCTCTAGTCACATCATTTCCATAAATATTGGTCTAGAGAATGCATGAAAGGCAGAATTTTTCTGTAAAGTACAAAGTCTTATGAAAGTTATTATAAATGTTTCCGCTGCAAATAGTTGATTTAAATTGCTATCATGCAATAAAGTCTGTTTAAATTTTGTTTTAAAAGATGTGACAAAGTAATAAAGATGATTGTGTCACATGTTATTAATTGACCAACGTTATTAATAAGCATGATCATGATCCTTTTCATTGAATATTAAAGGTGCATTTAATTTTATTTTTACCCAACGGTGATGTAATTTTAAATGGCACAAACAATTGCATGCTTAATTTATACCAACGTTGGATTAATGCATACAGTTGTTTTTTGTTATCTCACATCTTTTGTGGTTTTCAGGAGGTCTCAACCTCATGAGCTGCCTGAAGAACATCCCACTACTCAGGAGGGATAACTACTCCGAATGGAGGAAAAAGGTTGATCTGGTGTTTGTCTGCGCCAAAGTGGACTGAGTGGTTGACACCAAACAACCAGTCAATCCCGCAGACCTTGTGAGGGGTGATGCTGAGGAAAGTGCTGCATTTGAAAAGAGAAAGAGGGACCATGCTCCTTTGGAGCTGGCCTACTCAATAGACAATCAAAAGTGGGTGAACGCCAATAAGAAATGTTTGGCTTTTGTCAAGAACACAATTGAGAACGCAATAGTGGTGTGCCTCTGTGGGCGAATACCTTGCAAAGATAAAGATCCAGTTTACTGGCTCTTCAAAGATGTATGCAACCCAACTGCTAAAACAGCCGGTGACAGAAAATTACACAGGAGGGCCACATGGCATTAGAGAGCACATGTTGAGGATGTCCAACATGGCGGCTAAGTTGAAGCCCATGGATGAGGACCTCGAGCTCAAGCCTGCTCTTCTGGTGCACCTTGTCATGGCCTCTCTTCCCCAACCATTCGAGAACTTCGTCATCAACTATAACATGTCCCCTGAAAAGTGGGACATTGAAAAGACCATAGGGATGTGTTCTCAAGAGGAAGAAAGGCTGAAGTCTCTTCACGGTGGTTCCTTGAACTACGTGAAGGACAATAGGAAGAGGAACTTAACCAATAGTAACCATGGTGGCTCACCTTCCAAGCCACATGGAAAGGGCCCACAACAGCACCAGCATCAGTACCAGCAGTCTACCCCTGGGCAAAAAGACCAGTGCCACCATTGCAAAAAGGTTGGCCACTACAAGAAGGATTGTCCAGTATGGCTGAAGTCCATAATGACCAAAAACGGTAAAGATATAGTCTATTTTGTTAATGAATCTCTGTATGAAAAGTTTTCTAGATCTACTTGGTGGATTGACTCTAGTGCAACTGTTCATGTTGCCAACTCTTTATAGGGGTTCCATTCGATAAGGATTTTGCCAAAAAGAGAAAGACGCATTGAAGTGGCGAATGGGATTGAAGCAGAAGTGGAGGCTGTTGGCGACATTCCTCTAGAGCTGGCTGATGGCTCTTCTCTTTTGCTTAAGGATGTTCTTTTTGTTCCTTCCATTCATAGAAATTTAATAAGTGTGTCGTGCTTGGACAAAGATTTGTATGAGTGCTATTTTGGACATGGCAAATATGCCATTTGGTTGAAAGATACTTGTGTGGGTGTGGCTACCCTACATGACAAGTTATATTTATTATCTTTGCATGAGAAAGTATTTTATGTGTGTGATGTGAATGAACAAGTTCCCTTGTCGAAGAAAGATCAAAAGAAAAGAAAGCGAACTCTTGACTCATCGAAGTTATGGCACTGCAGATTAGGCCATATTTCGAGGGGAAGAATAGAAAGCCTCGTTAAAAATGACATTCTTCCTTCGTTAGAGTTCTCAGACATCGAGCAATGCATAGATTGCATCAAAGGAAAGTATGTAAAACAAATTAAAAAGGGTGCAAACCGAAGCATAGCTACACTAGAAATAATCCACACTGATATTTGTGGACCGTTTTCGGTGAAAAGTGTGGATGGCTATGATTCATTCATAACATTCACGGATGATCACTCTCGATATGGTTATATTTATCCAATTAAAGAAAGATCTGAAGCATTGGATAAATTTAAAATTTTCAAAGCTGAAGTAGAAAATCAGCATGATAAAAGAATTAAGATAGTCCGGTCCGATCGTGGGGGGGAGTACTACGGTTGGCATACTCCATATGGTCAAGTACCAGGACCTTTTGCAAGGTTCCTGCAGGAAAATGGAATAGTCGCCCAGTATTCTATGCCGGGCGGACCTCGGCAAAATGGAGTAGCTCAAAGGCGTAACCGTACCCTTATGGATATGGTGCGCAGCATGATGAGCTATTCCACCCTCCCATTGGGATTGTGGATGGAGGCGCTTAAAACCGCCATTCACATTCTCAACAGAGTACCAAGTAAGTCGGTGCCCAAAACACCGTATGAATTGTGGACAGGCAGAGTCCCCTCTCTGCACCACTTGAGGATCTGGGGGAGCCTAGCTGAGGCAAAAGTTTTCAATCCAAACATTGCAAAGTTAGACCCAAAAAATAGTATCTTGCCACTTCATTGGCTATCCAGATAAGTCAAAAGGCTATCGTTTCTACTGTCCTGACAGATACACAAAGTTTGTAGAAACGAGACATGCAGTCTTCTTGGAGGACGAATTGATGAGGGGGAGCACGGTAGCTAGGGAAATTGATCTTGAGGAGAAGAGGGTGCATGCACATAATCCGATGACTCAGAAGCCATTTTTCTTGCTACCTGTTGTGCCACCATCTATAACCCCAGAGGTTGTGGTGTCGGCACCTGTTGTGACTCCACACATGACAACAATGGGCGAAAGTTCGGAACCTGTCCATCAGGAGCCACCTGAACCCACTGTTGAGCACGAAAGGGAGCCCGAACAGCCACATACTGTAAATGTGCCTGAACCCGAGGCAAAAAATGAGCAAGAATCTGATGAACTCAGAAGGTCTAAAAGAGAACGAAGACCAGCCATTTCCAAAGAAATTTATAAAGTTTACAACATAGTTCATATGGAGGGAGATCCTACCTCATATGAAGAAGCCATGAGTAGCCCTCACTCAGCAAAGTGGGTGGAGGCAATGGAAGATGAAATGAAATCAATGAGTTCCAACAATGTTTGGGACTTAGAGGAAATTCCTAAAGGAGCCAAAACAGTAGGATGCAAATGGGTCTACAAAACAAAGTATGACTCCAATGGGAATGTAGAAAAGTACAAAGCTAGACTTGTGACAAAAGGCTTTACGCAAAGAGAAGGCGTAGACTACAATGAGACTTTTTCTCCGGTCTCATGTAAGGACTCCTTCAGAATCATCATGGCCCTAGCCGCCCCACCTACAAGCCACCCGATCTAGGCTAGCGCTGCGCCGATGGGAAGCTCCACCGCCGCCACGCTCACCTCTCGCTTGCCCCATACTCTTTCCCCATGGCCACCGACACTGGAGCTAGCTCCGGTATCCCCTCCGGTTCGTGCTCGTCGAACTCAGGGGCAGGTAGTACCTCTCTCCCTCCGTCTCTCTCTCATATCACCTAGATCTAACCCTATAGTGCATCTACCGAGAGTGGTTTAGGTCTAACATTTATCTCATGTTAAATTATTCTAATTTTGATCAAAGAAATATACTAAGAAAACTTATTTTCTGATAGTTCTAGTGTTGTTAGTCTATTAGCACTAAATATGTTGATTTTTTCATGAAATGATAATTTAACACGGCTTGTCTTAAGATATATCCATGTGGTTTCTATACCTCGATAAATCAAGTGGTATTCCTTACATAGGAATGTGAAGATGACACTTTATACGTTAGTTCATTGCTGATAAGTAAGAATCCGATGTGATCGAACCAAAGAAAGATAACATTATGAAAACCGAATATCCAAGATCGAAAAAAATATTTGTGGTGATGTTTTTTGTTTCGCGTGGTTGTTTTTTCAATAAATATAGACAACTTTTCTGTTTGGTCATCCTTATTTATTCATGATAAAAGATCGTCACAATTTCTTCTTTATGCATGTGATACGTCGTGGCCCATGATATAATTGCGCAACTTGGCGGATTGCGCAGCTTGGCCTCGGTGTATATGCTGAAAGGCTATTGTCGGGGGTGTACCCCCAGGTACCCCAGAGTTGATGAATTAAGTGAGTCAATGAGATACATATATGAGAAAATGATATTCAATATGAGTATAAAAGATAAATAGAAAAAGATAAAGGAAAAAGCTAAACTCGGCCGAATCATATATATCTCAGCCCAGCAAAATACTTCCCTGGGTGGATTCACCTTTTCCTGGGCGAATTAAGGAAAATACTTGTCGGGCTGAGCCAATATACGTCGGCCCACTAGGTCCAACAGCCGAATCCGGCCCGCTGCCTCCTAACCCTGCCAGGACTCCCGCCAAGCTCCAGCCGAACCACTCCACCCCGGCGACGAAGACCTCCCTGCTTCACGCCTCCTTTACCCCGGGTGGGCCGCCGACGGCAACCCCGGCCCACCACGGGTCGGTCCACCCGTAGCGCACCCTGGCACCGAACTCCCCCAGTGGGCTGGCTTCTCCTTCACCTCGGTCAGCCCACTGCGGGCCTCCCTCTGCGCCAAGTAAGGTGTCTCCGCCCAGGTCGTATGAAGAAACCCCGAATGGGCCAGATTGCCTCCAGCCGACCCAGGAACCTCGGCTGGCCCACTGCATGACCTGGCTGGGCTGCAGCATGACCCAGCGGGGTCCTTCATTTCGCCTGGGCCGAGTCAGTGGCCTCCCAGGCCGAACTATGACCCATCTGGGCCACCTCTCCCCCAGGCCGAATCAGGCAAGGTCCAGGCCGAATCTTCATCTTTCCCAGGGCACTTGGGACGAATTATGTTGTCCCGAATGTCCTATTATTCACTCCCAGATGCTCCTACAAGTCCTACAACGACATGCCTTGACGCCAACTCAAGATCTTCATATCACGTGCAAGTCTTGGGACCGCCCTGGCTCAGACTGATACATGCAATAAGGAATATGCCTATGGCATCCAAGAATATGTTGAGGAATATGCCTTGGCATCTCCAAAGATGCCAAGGCATATGCTGAGTATCTCGAGAAGATGCCAAGAATATGCTGCACAGATGCCAAGCGTGGGGAACAAGCTTTGTCCCCTGGGATCCCCTTTATAAGGAGCACCAGGGGGATCGTTCTCAGAGAGGCCCGAAGGGCTCTTCCCCTCTCTGCTCAATAGGAGCTCTTCTTCTTCCTCCACCAATCTCACAGAGAGATCTAGATAGAGGCATAGGAGATACAACTGAAGGAGCATGATTGTAGCCACAAGTATGGCAAGATTATAAGAGATTAGATGTAGAGAATAAGGTGTTATCTCCACTTGAGAGCCTCAATCCTATATACATTGTATTTCTCTTTGTTCATACGAGTGCGGTCTTCACTGCATCATCCCTCCCCGGATTCCTCCACGTCCATCGGCCCCAACTTTAGCCTACCCATGGCATATGCCGTGATACCACCACGACATTTGGCGCCCACCATGGGGCATTTTAGTGGTGTTGGTTGGGTTTCCATCCGGACGGGAGCATCTTCATCAACCTCATCTTCATAGAGCATCTGCAGCTCCTCCAGGCGAACAGAGAACAAAGAGGTAAGCAAAGGGGTCTCCAAGTCTGACTCAGCAAGGCAGGTAAGACTCAACAAGAATGAATCAGACTCTTCTCCAAGCATACTGTAAGTAACAGATAACTCAGCCACCAACATTCGATCCTTCACCCAGGGGAGAAAATAACTCAACCCGGGGACTAGCCAACGTATCCATAGAATCACCTTTAGATGGAGAAAAACTTATGTTGATTTGGGTATGTATTTGACAGCTTATTGATAATTTGGATAGAATTTGAGTCAGCTTATTTATAATTCGGATAGAATTTGAGTTAGCTTATTTATAATTCGGATAGAATTTGAGTCAGCTTATTTATAATTCGGATAGAATTTGAGTCAGCTTATTTATAATTCGGATAGAATTTGAGTCAGCTTATTTATGATTCGGATAGGATTTGAGTCAGTTTATTTATGCTTTGGATTGACCTTTAACTCAGCTCACCAGCCAGCCTATTGATGATTCAGATAGAATTTGAGTCAGTTTATTTGTGCTTTGGATCGATCCTTAACTCAGCTCACCGGCCAGCTTATTGATGATTCAGATAGAAATTGAGTCAGTTTATTTATGCTTTGTATTAACCTTTAACTCAGCTCACCAGCCAGCTTATTGATGATTCAGATAGTATTTGAGTCAGTTTATTTATTCTTTGGATCAATCTTTAACTCAGCTCACCAGCCAGCTTATTGATGATTCGGATATAATTTGAGTCAGTTTATTTATGCCTCGGATTAACCTTTAACTCAGCTCAGTAGCTTATCTCTGATTCAGACTAACATTTGATTCAGCTTGCCAGGGTATATTATAATTCGGATTTGTATTCGGACTTGGCTTACTAGCTTATCTCTGATTCGGACTAAAGTTTGATTCATCTCGCCAGATTGCCAGGTTATGTTATGTCTCGGATTGATATTTCACTATCTTGCCAGGTTATCTCGCATCTCGGATGACTATTTGCCAGCTTATCATATCTCGAATCTATATCTCATATCAACATCTCGAATCAGATCTCTCAGCGATTAGCCCTATTATCATATCCCAAAACTTAATCTCGGATCTATATCTCGGATCCATATCAAAGGCAAATTGACATCATCTCATCGGATCAAATTATATCTTGGCAATCAGATGACTCGGATTTGAGTCATATAACTCGGATTTTGAGCCAGATAACTCAGATTCAAGACATAAGTCAAATATGAGTAATGTAACTCGGATTTGAGTCATATAACTCGGATTTTGAGCCAGATAACTCAGATTCGAGACATAAGTCAAATATGAGTAAAGTAACTCGGATTTGGAATCAGATGACTCGAATTTGAGTCATATAACTCGGATTTTGAGCCAGATAACTCAGATTCAAGACATAAGTCAAATATGAGTAAAGTAACTTGTATTTGGAACCAGATGACTCGGATTTGAGTCATATAACTTGGATTTTGAGCCAGATAACTCAGATTCGAGACATAAGTCAAATATGAGTAATGTAACTCGGATTTGAGTCATATAACTCGGATTTTGAGCCAGATAACTCAGATTCGGGACATAAGTCAAATATGAGTAAAGTAACTCGGATTTGGAGTCAGATGACTCGGATTTGAGTCATATAACTTGGATTTTGAGCCAGATAACTCAGATTCTAGACATAAGTCAAGTATGAGTAAAGAAACTCGGATTTGAGTCATATAACTCGGATTTTGAGCCAGATAACTCAGATTCGAGACATAAGTCAAATATGAGTAAAATAACTCGGATTTGTAAACAAATAACTCGGATTAAAACTTACCCAAAGGGGTTAAAAGACCAGTGCCAAAAATGGCCAGAAGTCATAACTTACCCAAAGGGGTTAAAAGACCAGTGCCAAAATGGCCAGAAGTCATATCTTGCCCAAAGAGGTTAAAAGACCAGTGCCAAAAATGGCTAGAAGTCATAACTTACCCAAAGGGGTTAAAATACCAGTACCAAAAATGGCCAGAAGTCATAACTTACCCAAAGGGTTAAAAGACCAGTGCCAAAAATGGCCAGAAGTCATAACTTACCCGAAGGGGTTAAAAGAGTGGTTCCAGAGAAGGACAGAACTCATAACTTACCCAAAGAGGTTAAAAGATCGGTGCCCTAGAAGGCCAGAACTCATAATTTACCCGATGTGGTTAAAAGACCAGTGCCAAAGCAGGCCACAAGTCAAAAAACTTACCCAAAAGGGTTAAGACCACAGCCAAAGCAGGCCGGTAGTCAAAAAACTTACCCAAAAAGTGTTATGAGCCAGTACCTTAGAGGGCCAGGAGTCAATGATATATGAAAAGACTATAGGCCGAATAAACAACACTGGATATAATTTGTATAAAGCCTATGCATGACTCTACGAGTCCCACATAGCCTCGGGGACTAATGTTGGGGGTGCACCCCCAGGTACCCCAGAGTTGATGAATTAAGTGAGTCAATGAGATACATATATGATAAAATGATATTCAATATGATTATAAAAGATAAATAGAAAAAGATAAAGGAAAAAAGCTAAACTGGGCCGAATCATATATATCTTGGCCCAGCAAAATACTTCCCTGGCCGGATTCACCTTTTCTTGGGCGAATTAAGGAAAATACTTGTCGGGCCGAGTCAATATATGTCGGCCCACTGGGTCCAACAGCCGAATCCGGCCCGGTGCCTCCTAACCCCGCCAGGACTCCCCCAAGCTCCAGCCGAACCACTCCAACCCGGCGACAAAGACCTCCCTGCTTCACGCCTCCTTTACCCCGGGTGGGCCGATGACGGCAACCCCGTCCCACCACGGGCCGGTCCACCCGTAGCGCACCCCAGCATCGAACTCCCCCGGGCGGGCTGGCTTCTCCTTCACCTCGGCCAGCCCACTGCAGGCCTCCCTCTGCACCAAGTAAGGTGTCTCCCGCGCCCAGGTCATATGAAGAAACCCCGGATGGGCTAGATTGCCTCTAGCCGACCCAGGAACCTCGGCTGGCCCACTGCATGACCCGGTTGGGCTGCAGCATGACCCAGCGGGGTCCTTCATTTCACCTGGGCCGAGTCAGTGGCCTCCTTGTTGGAGATATGCCCCTAGAGGCAATAATAAATATAGTTATTATTATATCTTTGTGTTTATGAGAAATGTTTACATTCATGCTATAACAGTATTAACAAGGAAACATTAATACTTGTGTGATTTGTAAACTAAATTAGAGTCCCTGGTAAAGCCTCTTCATAATACTAGCTTGTTGGTTAATAAATGATTGTGGTTTCCCTATCATGAACATTGAGATGTTATTAACAACAAGATCATATCGTTAGGAGAATGGTATGATGGACATACTCCTATAGATAAGCGTAGCATAAAGATCAAGTCATTTTAATAGTTCAATTGCTATAAGCTTTCTGATACATAGTAACCTAATTCCTTCAACCATGAGATCATGCTTATCACCATCACCGGAAGGATGCTTTCATGACATCAAACACCACACCGTAACTGGGTGGCTATAAAGGTGGCATTGAGTGTTTGGAAAGTATGGGTTGAGACACATGGATCAAGAGTGGGATTTGTCCATCCATATGACGGATAGATATACTCTGGGCCCTCTCGGTGGAATGTCATCCAATTGGCTTGCAAGCATGTGACTGGATCACAAGGGATCGCATATCACGGGAACGATAAAAGAGTACTTATAAGTAACGAGGTTGAACTAGGTATGCAGAGATACCGACGATCAAAACCTCGGATAAGTAAACTATCGTGAGACAAAGGGAAATTGGTATCGTATGTAATTGGTTCATTCGATCACAAATTAATCGTTGAAATATGTGGGAGCCATATGAATTTCCAGATTCCTCTATTGGTTATTGATCGGAGAAGTGTCTCGGTCATGTCCGCGTAATTCACGAACCGTGGGGAGACACACTTAAGGATTCGATGTTGTTTAGTAGATATGTTTAGTAGGGATACCCAATGTTGTTCGGAGTCTCGGATGGGATCCGGGATATCACGAGGAGATCCATAATGGTCCGGAGAATAAGATTCATATAAGGAAAGTCCTATTTTGGAGTTCGGGAAAGTTTCCGATGTTTTCATCGGAGGGGTTCTAGAAGGGTCTAGAAGGTTCACCGGTCCGGAAGGAGAATGGTCCATGAATGTGTCATGGGTATGTGGAATGATTGGATCATATCAAAGGTCACTTGGTGTTGGCATTTGCAAGAGAGAAATAAAGCTCTAAATTGAAAGTCAAACGGGAAGTTTGAAAAGTCAAACTGGAACAATGGTTTCCTAGTGGGAGAAGAAACAAGTCCTTCTCTCAATCCAACTTGGGTTTGGGTTTGGATTCAAACCCACCCCTCCAAAGGCTGCCCCTCTCTCTCATAAATAGATGGGGAGGGCTGCCCTAAACAACACAAACCCTTGCCCCTCTCCACGAGCCGCCGCCGACACCTCCTCCTCCTCCCGGATCTCTAAACCCTAGATTTCCGAGAAACCCTAAATCCACCATAACTCGCATCCGGCTTAGGCGAAGCCCTGCGGGATCTTCCCTCTACTTCCGACACCACGCCGTCGTGCTGCCGGAATCGCGAGGGAGAACTACAACCTCTGTTGCCTGCTGGAACAAGGGAGATAAAGGTCTTCATCGAGTACCAAACGTGTGACCGACTTCGGAAGCGCTGCCGGAACGCAGCGCCGTAAGGATCGTCTACACGATCTTGAGATCGGCAAGAGTACGACTACATCACCCACGAGAATCTGCTCTCGCTAAACACTTTGGAATCTTCGAGGGTGATTTATTCCATCGACTCGTTGCTACAATCTAGTAGATAGATCTTGGCTTGTTTGTTTGTATGCGGTAGAAAATTTTTGTTTTCCATGCTATCAACCCCTACAGTGGTATCAGAGCCGTGTCTATTTGTAGATCTGTTGCACGAGTAGAACACAATGGTCATTGTGGGCGGTGGTGCTTTTATTATCAATTGCTTTTTGTGTACTTTGCATCTTGCGGTATGATGGGATGAAGCGGCCCGGGCTAACCTTACATGACATCGTTCATGAGACTTGCTCCATGCTCAACATGCAACTTGTATTGCATAAGTGGCTTTGCGGGTGTCTGTCTCTCCCATCATAGTATAGATTAATTTTACAACGGGCACTTGATAGTTCAAGCATCAACGTTGTGGTTCTTGTTCGTAAGTTAGACCGACACTTATTGAAAGCCCCAAACCACGTAAAATATGCAAAGAAAATTAGAGGCGTCTAACTTTGTTTTGCAGGGGTGTGCTGTGATGTGATATGGCCATGATTGTGATTATATATGATGTATGCAATGTTCCTTATTGTAAGTTGGCAACCGGCAGGAGCCATATGGTTGTACTTTAAATTCCGTTAAGACCTGCGTGTCTATTCAAAGTAGTTGTAATAGTTGAAGCTGGTGGAAGACATTCATGAAACGACGCCATTGACCTTGACGCCATACCGGTGATGATGGAGATCATGTTCGTGCTTGAAGATGGGGATCGGAAGCACAAGAAGAAAGGCCATATCATATCACATATTATGAATTGCATGTGATGTTAATCCTTTATGCATCTTGTATTGCTTAGTTTGCGATGGTAGCATTATAAGATGATCCCTCAAGCACAAAAATTTCAAGTTTTAAAGCGTTCATCCTTAGTAAGCACTGTTGCTAAAGCTCGTTGTTTCGAAACACCACGTGATGATCGGGTGTGTTAGATTCTGCGAGTGTATACAACGTGAGCAAGTCAGATTTGCTCATGTGGAAGCTAAGGCATGATCTTGACGAGCCTAGCATGTAAAGCATGAGTCATATAGTAGATATGATGAACATGTTGATTGTTCGCCATTGAAGCTACATCAACTCTCATGATGATCGGTTTTGATGTGGTGGATTTGGTTCGTGTGATCACTAAAACAATATGAGAGATATTGTTTTGAGTGGGAGTTCACCTAGATTAATTTAACTATTAATTAGAACTCAATTTGTCATAAACTTAGTCTAAACTATTGCAAATATGTTGTAGATCAATGGCGGCCCCTATCATCAATTTTAATGCGTTCCTAGAGAAAGAAAAGTTGAAAAACAATGGAAGCAACTTCGCGGATTGGTTCCGCAATTTGAGGATTGTCCTCAATGCTAGTAATTTGACCTATGTGCTTTATGCACCGCTGGGTGACCCGCCTGCAGCTACTGCTACCGATGAGGTAAAGAATGTTTACCTCACTCGGAAGAATCAGTACTCCACAGTTCAGTGTGCTATCTTGTATGGTTTGGAATCGGAGCTTCAGAAAAGGTTTGAGAACCATGACCCACATGATATTGTCCGTGAACTCAAAATGATATTTGAGGCTCATGCGGCAGTTGAGAGTTATGAGGCTTCTAAAAAGTTCTTTAACTGCAAGATGGAAGAGGGCAGCTCCGTCAGTGAGCACGTGCTTAAGATGTCTGGGCACGCAAATAAACTCCAAAGTTTGGGTATAGTGATTCCTAATTCTTTGGGGATTCACCGTGTCATCCAATCACTGCCACCAAGTTACAAGAACTTTGTGATGAACTACAATATGTAAAACATGGACAAGACATTGCCAGAAATCTTTTCCATGTTGAAATCTGTAGAAGTGGAGATCAAGAAAGAGCACCAAGTGTTGTTGGTCAATAAGACCACAAAATTCAAGAAGCAAGGCAAGTCTAAGAAAAAGGGAAACTTCAAGAAGGGCGGTAAGAAAGTTGTCGTGCCGGCGAAGAAGGCCAAGGCTGGGCCTAAGCCTGATACTAAGTGATTTTACTGCAAGGGAGAAGGTCACTGGAAGCGGAATTGCCCAAAGTACTTGGCGGATTTGAAGAACGGCAACATAAAAAAGAAAGGTATATCTGATATACATGTTATTGATGTGTATCTCACTAGTACTCGTAGTAGTGCCTGGGTATTTGATACTGGTTCGGTTGCTCATATTTGTAACTCGAAATAGGTACTGCAGAATAAACGGAGGCTAGCGAAGAACGAGGTGACGATGCGCGTAGTAAATGGATCAAAGGTTGATGTGATCGCGGTCGGCACGCTACCTCTTTATCTACCATCAGGATTAGTTTTGTACTTAAATAATTGTTATTTGGTGCCTGCGTTGAGCATGAACATTATATCTGGATCATGTTTATTGCGAGACGGTTACTTGTTTAAATCCGAGAATAATGGTTGTTCGATTTATATGAGTAATATGTTTTATGCACATGCACCTTTGATTGATGGTCTATTCTTATTGAATATCGATTGTGGAAATACTCACATTAATAAAATTGAAGCTAAACATTTGAAATTGAGCGATAACTCGACCTATATGTGGCACTGTCGTCTTGGTCACATTGGAGTGAAGCGTATGAAGAAACTCCATTCCGATGGACTTCTTGAATCACTTGATTTCGAATCACTTGAAAGATGCGAAGCATGTCTGATGGGTAAAATGACTAAGACTCCATTTTCTGGTATGATGGAGCGAGCTACGGAATTATTGGAAATCATACATACCGATGTGTGTGGTCCAATGAGTGTAGCATCGCGCGGTGGTTATCGTTATGTTCTTACCTTCACAGATGACTCGAGTAGATATGGGTATATCTATTCCATGAAACCTAAGTCCGAAACTTTTGAGAAGTTTAAGGAATTTCAAAGTGAGGTGGAGAATCAACGTAACAAGAAGATTAAATTTCTACGATCTGATCGTGGAGGTGAATATCTAAGTTACAAGTTTGGCGAGCATTTAAAGAAATGCGGAATACTTTCATAATTGACACCGTCGGGAACACCATAGCATAATGGTGTGTCCGAATATCGTAATCGAACTCTCTTAGATATGGTTCGTTCTATGATGTCACTTACAGATTTACCGCTATCGTTTTGGGGTTATGCATTAGAAACAGCCGCATTCACTTTAAATAGGGCACCATCTAAATCCGTTGAAATGACACCGTATGAATTATGGTTTGGGAAGAAACCTAAATTGCCGTTCCTTAAAGTTTGGGGTTGTGAAGCCTATGTAAAGAAGTTACAGCCGGACAAGCTTGAACCCAAAGCGAAAAAATGCGTCTTCATAGGATACCCGAAGGAAACTATTGGGTATACCTTCTATCATAGATCCGAGGGCAAAATCTTCATTGCCAAGAATGGATCCTTTCTAGAGAAGGAGTTTCTCTCGAAAGATGTGACTGGAAGGAAAGTAGAACTCGACGAGGTTGTTGAACCTTCTCTCGAACTTGCGAGTAGCGCAGCACCGGAAGAAGTTCCTGTGGTGCCTGCACCAATAAGAGAGGAAGCTAATGATGATGATCATGAAACTTCGGTTGAAGTTGCTACAGAGCCTCGCAGGTCAACGAGAACTCGTACTACTCCTGATTGGTATGATCCCGTTATGAGTGTCATGTTGGTGGATAACACCGATGACCCTGCGACATATGAGGAAGCGATGATGAGCCCAGATTCCAATAAATGGCAAGACGCCATGAAATCCGAGATTGGATCCATGTACGAAAACCAAGTATGGACTTTGGTGGATTTACCGGATGGCCGGAAGGCTGTCGAGAACAAATGGATTTTCAAGAAGAAAACAGATGCTGATGGTAATGTTACTGTCTATAAAGCTCGACTTGTCGCAAAAGGGTTTCGACAAATTCAAGGAGTTGACTACGATGAGACTTTCTCACTAGTAGCGAAGCTAAAGTCTGTGAGGATTTTGTTAGCAATCGTTGCATATTACGATTATGAGATATGGCAGATGGATGTCAAAACAACATTCCTCAATGGAGACATTGATGAAGAGTTGTATATGATGCAACCCAAAGGTTTTGTCGATCCTAAAGATGCTAACAAGGTGTGCAAACTTCAACGGTCCATATATGGGATGAAGCAAGCATCCCGAAGTTGGAATCAACGTTTTGATAAGGTAATCAAAAGTTTTGGTTTTATACAAACTTATGGAGAAGCTTGTATTTACAAGAAAGTGAGTGGGAGCTCTGTAGCATTCTTAATACTATATGTAGATGACATATTGTTGATTGGGAATGATGTAGACCTTCTTAATAGTGTCAAAGAATATTTTAATAATAGTTTTTCAATGAAAGATCTTGGCGAAGCAGCTTACATATTAGGCATAAATATTTATAGAGATAGATCGAGACACCTAATATCATTGTCACAAAGTACATATTTGGACAAAGTTCTAAAGAGATTTGGAATGGAAGATAGCAAGAAAGGGTTCTTGCCCATGTTGCCCAATACGACCTTGAGTAAAACTCAAAGTTCAGCAACGGCAGAAGATAGAGAAAGGATGAGTAAGACTCCCTATGCCTCAGCCATAGGATCTCTAATGTATGCCATGCTATGTACTAGACCTGACATTGCATATGCTGTTAGTTTGACTAGCAGATATCAAAGTGATCCAGGAGTGGATCATTGGACAGCGGTAAAAAACATCCTTAAGTACTTGAGAAGAACTAAGGATATGGTTCTTTCTTATGGAGGTGATGAACATCTCGTTGTTAATGGTTACACCGATGCTAGTTGGAACACCGATCCGGATGATTCTAAATCACAATCTGGATACGTATTTACTTTGAATGGTGCAGCAGTTAGCTGGAGGAGTGCAAAGCAAAGCGTTGTGGCGAGATCTTCAACTGAATCGGAATACGTAGCTGCTTCGGAGGCTTCACAAGAAGCGATATGGATGAAGGAGTTCATTACAGAGCTCAGTGTGGTTCCAAGTGCGTTGGACCCTATGTCTATCTACTGTGATAACATGGGCGCCATAGCCAATGCGCAAGAACCAAGGTCACACAAGAAGCTGAAGCACATCAAGCTACATTTTCACGCTATTCGAGAACATATCCAAGATGGTGACATAAAGATTTGCAAAGTACACACAGATCTGAATGTGGCGGATCCGTTGACTAAACCTCTCCCGAGGGCAAAACATGACCAACACCAAACTGCCATGGGTGTTCGGTATATTACCATGTAATCTAGATTAGTTGACTCTAGTGCAAGTGGGAGACTGTTGGAGATATGCCCTAGAGGCAATAATAAATATAGTTATTATTATATCTTTATGTTTATGATAAATGTTTAAATTCATGCTATAACAGTATTAACAAGGAAACATTAATACTTGTGTGATTTGTGAACTAAATTAGAGTCCCTGGTAAAGCCTCTTCATAATACTAGCTTGTTGGTTAATAAATGATTGTGGTTTCCCTATCGTGAACATTGAGATGTTATTAACAACAAGATCATATCGTTAGGAGAATGGTATGATGGACATACTCCTATAGATAAGCGTAGCATAAAGATCAAGTCATTTTAATAGTTCAATTGCTATAAGCTTTCTGATACATAGTAACCTAATTCCTTCGACCATGAGATCATGCTTATCACCATCACCGGAAGGATGCTTTCATGACATCGAACACCACACCGTAATTGGGTGGCTATAAAGGTGGCATTGAGTGTTTGGAAAGTATGGGTTGATACACATGGATCAAGAGTGGGATTTGTCCATCCATATGACGGATAGATATACTCTGGGCCCTCTCTGTGGAATGTCATCCAATTGGCTTGCAAGCATGTGACTGGCTCACAAGGGATCGCATATCGCGGGAACGAGAAAAGAGTACTTATCAGTAATGAGGTTGAACTAGGTATGCAGAGATACCGACGATCAAAACCTCGGATAAGTAAACTATCGCGAGACAAAGGGAAATTGGTATCGTATGTAATTGGTTCATTCGATCAGAAAGTAATCGTTGAAATATGTGGGAGCCATATGAATTTCCAGATTCCTCTATTGGTTATTGATCGGAGAAGTGTCTCGGTCATGTCCGCGTAATTCACGAACCGTGGGGAGACACACTTAAGGATTCGATGTTGTTTAGTAGATATGGAATGTTAGTAGGGATGCCGAATGTTGTTCGGAGTCTCGGATGGGATCCGGGATATCACGAGGAGATCCAGAATGGTCCGGAGAATAAGATTCATATAAGGAAAGTCCTATTTTGGAGTTCGAGAAAGTTTCCGATGTTTTCATCGGAGGGATTCTAGAAGGGTCTAGAAGGTTCACCGGTTCGGAAGGAGAATGGTCCATGAATGTGTCATGGGTATGTGGAATGATTGGATCATATCCAAGGTCACTTGGTGTTGGCATTTGCAAGAGAGAAATAAAGCTCTAAATTGAAAGTCAAACTGGAACAATGGTTTCCTAGTGGGAGAAGAAACAAGTCCTTCTCTCAATCCAACTTGGGTTTGGGTTTGGATTCAAACCCACCCCTCCAAAGGCTGCCCCTCCCTCTCATAAATAGATGGGCAGGGCTGCCCCAAACAACACAAGCCCTTGCCCCTCTCCATGAGCCGCCGCCGCCGACCCGCCGCCGCCAGCCGCTGCTGACACCTCCTCCTCCTCCCGGATCTCTAAACCCTAGATTTCTGGGAAACCCTAAATCCACCATTACTCGCATCCGGCTTAGGCGAAGCCCTGCGGGATCTTCCCTCTACTTCCGACACCACGCTGTCATGCTGCCGGAATCGCGAGGGAGAACTACAACCTCCGTTGCCTGCTGGAACAAGGGAGAGAAAGGTCTTCATCGAGTACCAAACGTGTGACCGACTGCGGAAGCGCTGCCGGAACGCAGCACCGGAAGGATCGTCTACACGATCTTGAGATCGGCAAGTGTACGACTACATCACCCACGAGAATCTGCTCTCGTTAAACACTTAGGAATCTTCGAGGGTGAGTTATTCCATCGACTCGTTGCTACAATCTAGTAGATGGACCTTGGCTTGTTTGTTTGTATGCGGTAGAAAATTTTTGTTTTCCTTGCTACGAACCCCTACACTCCTAGGCCGAACTATGACCCAGATGGGCCACCTCTCCCCCAGGGCGAATCAGGCAAGGTCCAGGCCAAATCTTCATCTTTCCCAGGGCACTTGGGCCGAATTATGTTGTCCCGAATGTCCTATTATTCACTCCCAGATGCTCCTACAAGTCCTACAACGACATGCCTTGACGCCAACTCAAGATCTTCATATCACGTGCAAGTCTTGGGACCGCCCTGGCTCAGACTGACAAATGCAATAAGGAATATGCCTATGGCATCCAAGAATATGCTAAGGAATATGCCTTGGCATCTCCAAAGATGCCAAGGCATATGCTGAGTATCTCGAGAAGATGCCAGGAATATGCTGCACAGATTCCAAGCGTGGGGAACAAGCTTTGTCCCCTAGGCTCCCCTTTATAAGGAGCACCAGGGGGGTCGTTCTCAGAGAGGCCCGAAGGGCTCTTCCCCTCTCTGCTCAATAGGAGCTCTTCTTCTTCCTCCTCCTCCTCCAATCTCACAGAGAGATCTAGATAGAGGCATAGGAGATACAGCCGAAGGGGCATGATTGTAGCCACAAGTATGGCAAGATTATAAGAGATTAGATGTAGAGAATGAGGTGTTATCTCCACTTGAGAGCCTTAATCCTATATACATTGTATTTCTCTTTGTTCATACGAGTGCGGTCTTCACTGCATCATCCCTTCCTGGATTCCTCCACGTCCATCGGCCCCAACTTTAGCCTACCCATGGCATATGCCGTGATACCACCACGACAGCTATATGACTGAGGCTCGAGAAAAATGATGGCTTGGATTAGATATGATCTGTCGTCCAAAGAAAATCCATATGTGTTTAAGCTGAGTAAGACATATGGAGAGCCCTGGAGTGGATGCTTGGGAGAGCCTTGGCAAAAAATTGATCCAGGGGATTATGCTGGAGACATGATATAACATAGATGATGTAAATTACCGTTTTTGCAATGTGGCATGTGGCCAAGTCCTAGAGCTGCATCGTATAGCTAGCGGAGCGACCCTTATGGCACATTGTGCTCGGGCGATGGAACGTGATGTTGTTGTGTCGCTGGAGGATGTGACGACCAAGCTGATTTCACGCATCTTTGTTCAGTATGATGATGTTCTCCCCTTCTCGAGTGTCAGAGAGGCAGAGCCCGATGATTCCTTGGCTGGACGGTTTGAAGAGCTTGCTAAGAAGTTGGTCAACTTTTCATCAAGCTATGTGTCGAGTTTGGACGACGTCGACTAAGCGGTAAAGAGAATGTTCATTTTTCATTGAGTTTTTTTCCTCTGAAGGCACTAGGTCAGTTGTTTTTTACTACGTCTGTCTTGTGGTTTCAGGTGCGGCGATAGAGGTTGTCGCAGCTTAGGCCGCGTGTCTGTTTAATGTGTGGTTTGTTTTAATGTGAGGTTGTCGCAGCTCTACTTCTTCGTACTATAGTCGTAGATGGTCTGTTTAATCTGTGGTTTAACCGTTCTGCTTGAAGGGTTCTTCCTGCATTGTGGTCTTACTTTTAGGAATTAGATAGGTGGACTTGTGTATCCTATTGTGTTATCATTCCGTGAAAGAATGCTTGTGCTTTACATATCAATAGAATACCAACACCATGGCACAACA
Organism: Avena sativa; assembly: GCA_916181665.1. Classification (NCBI taxonomy): domain Eukaryota; kingdom Viridiplantae; phylum Streptophyta; class Magnoliopsida; order Poales; family Poaceae; genus Avena; species Avena sativa. The sequence goes on from OV702285.1 coordinate 472,524,561, forward strand.
CACAACAGAATGTGTGTAACAACACAAAAAAGACGATGCGACGAAGCGCGCGAACCCGTCTAGTAGCTCTAAGGAGACCTAAACCCCCTTGAATTGAGGGGCTCTCCTTTGCAAAAATTGATCCAGGCTAACGGCGTTATGTTGCTCACAATTGAGCAAATGACATATTATGCATAATCGAAGGATGAGTCCGGCCGTTAGCCTCATTCACATATAGGTACAATTATTATTATTTGTATTTGTCTCACAAAATTGTTTCATTCTGAGAACACAAATTGTGTTCACATGTACCAATAAAATTGATCCCTGAGAAAAGATTCAAACGTACTTTTGAAAATGGTCATCGATTATAAAAAAATTCTCACAGGTCTAAAAAAAGATGTTCGTGTAATTTTGAAAATTGTTTACGAGGTTGAAAAATATGTTAATCGCCTAGAAAAACTCTCACATGTCTGCAAAAAGATGTTTGCATAATTTCAAAAACTTATCATAGGTTTGAAAAAATGTTGAACAGTCAGAAAATTTCTCACGGGTCTGAAAATAGGCATTCATATAATTCTAAAAAAACATTTGTGGGTTTGAAAAAAAATCGTTTGCTAGTCTTAAAAAATCTCACGGGTCTAAAGAAGAAGTTCATGTAATTTCAAAATTTGTTCACTAGTTTAAAAATGTTCATTGGTCTGAAAATATGTTCATCGGTGTCGTTCATAAGACAAAAGGTTTTCATGTGTTCAACAAAAATATTTCTATGTTTTTAAAATAAAAAATATGATTAAAAAATAGAAAAAATAAAAGAAAACATGAACAAAAAGGAACAAATAAAGAAAGAAAAACAAAGTAAAAAATTTAGTTGAAAATAAAATAAAAAATAAACCATGAAAAATTGAAGAGACAAGCTAGAAGAAAGTAAGAAACAAAGATAGAAAATAAAAGAAAGAAGAAAATGTTCTAAAGAAATTCAAACAGGAAGGATTACCGCCCGAACGAGCATGGGACACAAATATCTGAAATAAAATAGTGACACCAAGAAAGAACTTGGGCCAGCCTATGCGGGAGGATGTCGCTTCGGGCGAGTCGGTGCAACACCATGCTATAAGCGACATATAGTGGTTACATTTCACTACCCATTGGATTGGTGGCTAGTGGTTGGATCGGTTGTGTCCCAATAGCTAGGGCATGCCTATCGGTGTGTTTCCGCTTTCGATGGAAATGGGTTATTGTTGTTGTTTCACTTTTATCATTTCTATTGGGCCCCAAATATCGACATGTAATGCCTTCGATGGACGTAGTGGTTCGGTGCAGACCTGCCTATTTGTTTGCCTCATGTGTGCATGTGGTTGGGTTCGCTACTGCCACCCTGCAAAGTGTTTTTGCTATCGGCATCATTGTTTTTTCCGTGATGTGATCTATGTCAGCGGGTTTAGCTATGGGTGATCCTGATGGAACAATCCTAGAGCACAGCGGACCAAATACAAAATTTTATATACTCTAGCAAATAAATGTATCTACCAAAGAATTTAAATGGACGGTGCGGCAAAGCACGTTGGGTTCATCTAGTAATGATCAAACTGCAAAGGGAGCACAGACAGGGTAAACACAACATCGTTTTACTGCTTGTTCATCATAGCAACAACGTTTTACTGCTTGTTTATCACAGCGGCGGTTTCATGTCCATCAAAGTGGCCAAAGACACGATACAAAAGCTTTACGGTCTGTTTGGTTTGTGTCCCCAAGTCACCCTACCAAAATATTGGTCATGCCAATTGATGTGCCTGTTTTTTGGTTTGTTTCCAATATTTTGGCAGCCTATGGTCCTTGTAGTGATTTCTTCACATATCGTTGCCATTTTTTTGGCAATCCCATGGTGACCAAATCCCGCGCCAAATTATTAGCTGCTACAGTCAAAAACCAAACGCACCCTTACTGCTTGTTCATCACAGTAGCGGTTTCATGTCCATCGAAGCGGCCAAAGAGGCGATTCAAAAGTGTATCGCACGAAACTATGAGAGATTTGATGAGGATGGTCCTTAGAGAAGAGAGTGGTGTTCCTAGGCCGTTGAAAGGACTATATTTTCCCAGGATATTTTGGTGATGATGGCAATCCCACTTGTGGTTTAACCGTGTACTTGAGTTTCAGGAAAAATGCTTTTGACGATTCCTATGGATTTTGTGGATGCTCTCTTTGGGATCTCGTGAAGACGGCGGATTTTAGTTTTTCTAGTTTCTCTCTTTTTATTTGCTTTAGGTCGTCATACTATCAAGAGGGGGTCCATCAAGGAAGGATGTGGGAAATCACTTGTTCTTGCACAAACCCCATATGCACCGCCACAGCCATCCTACTTTTCTGCGAGAGAGCGAGGTTCTGTTCAGCTGGAGCCGTTTCTGTTTGATCGGAACTTCCGGCCAGGCGCCGGAAGTTTCGCTCAGGAGTTTTTCTGTGGGATGATCTGGGGCTTTGTTCCGATCAAACTTCCGCTAGAACTTCCGGTGAGCTCCCAGAACCTTCTGTTTGGGTATGCTCTATTTGCCGGAACTTCCACCGGGAGTTGCACCGGAAGTTTCGGTGAGGAATTTCCGTTGTTCCTACCAGAAAGTTCCTGAGCGGAACTTCCGGTCAGACATGCTTCGTGACCCAGAAGTTCCGCCCCTAGTTCCGCTCCAAGTTCCGCTGAAGGGTCAGTAGCCTTCTGTTTGAAGTGGTCTATTTGACGGAACTTGGGCCGGAACTTGCATCGGAAGTTTCGCTGGAACTTCCGGTCGGTTTGACCGGAACTTCCGGTCGAGCTTTTGGAGCGGGCGTCAACGGGATGATGACCGTTGGATCCTTGCTGGGCGGAACTTCCGGACCCTCACCGGAAGTTCCGGTGAGGTCGCGAAGGCTGTAACGGTTCAGCGCGGAGGGAGCCTATTTAAGGCGCCCTCCTTCTTCCTCCCAACTAACTTGAATATTTTCTCTCTCCTCCATTAATGCTTGAGCTTCACCTCACTAGATCTCTCTCCCTAGCCACTCAAATCACTTGATCTTTTGAGAGGTGAGGGAGGTGACCTAGATCTACACTTCCACCAAAGAAGATTTGATTTCCCCCACCTATCCTTTGTGGATCTTGTTGCTCTTGGGTTTCTTGAACCCTAGACGGTGTAGGGCATCCTCGGAGCTAAGGGCTTGTGTTGCAAAGGTCTGTGGTGTCATTGAGGGCCTCCAATTGAGTTGTGGAGCTTCCCCCTCAACCTTGTTGTAAAGGTTTCGGTTGGCGCCTTCAAGGTCACCGGTTAGTGGATTGTGAAGCCTCCTTTGTGGGGGAGCTCACCGGAGAAGAAGGTGAGGCCTTTGTGGCTCTCGGGTGACCTTGTGTGGCCCCGACACCTCTCCAACGTAGACGTAGCTCCTTTGGGAGTGAACTACGGGAATTACATCTCTGTGTCCTCGCTCCGGTTACTTCGTTCCCTTCCTTTACTTCTTGTCCTTTACCGTTCTTGTGGTTGTTGTAAGTTTTCTTGCATATAGGTTGTTCACTAGTTGCACATCTAGATAACTTACCTTCTCGTTAAGCCTAAAAGTGTGAAACAAATTAAAAATTGGTAGTCGCCTATTCACCCCCCCCCCCCCCTCTAGTCGATTCAAAGTCGGTACTTTCAATTGGTATCAGAGCCAACGCTCTTATTTCGGGATTTACCGCCTAAGAGACAATGGCCGACGAAGGGGGTAGTGAAACTGAAAATCCCAAGAGCTTGGCCACCATGGATGACCTCAAGCAATTGGAGACATCCATGATTTCCAAGTTCAAGGAAATGATGACTATCTTGCAGTCTCTCAAGCCAAACCCCATGGTTGCTCTTGCCACACCCCAAACCACCGAGCTTCCTCCCACCGTTACGGTGACCGCCCCCGGGGTGAGTCCCACGGCCGTCACCACTCACTTGGGACTTGGTTTTGTTGCTCAAACATCCACCAAGGTCCCAAGTGAGAACACCGAGGAGCCCGAGAACTCAACTTCAAAAGAGGAAAATGGAGGAAAAGACTACTCGGCGGTACCCCCACCGCCAAAGTACACTCCGGATCCACCCGTTCCCATGCCACACATCATTCCTCAAGGAACACCACCTATGCTAAATACTTCAAATTTCTCCAATTGGCAATATCTAATGCGCTCACATATTTCCAGCTCTTCTATTGAGTTAATGAGGATTGTGGAGGATGGGTTCTCTCCATATGACCCAAAGAAGTTGACACGAGGTGAAGTGGTGGACAAGCAACTCAATGCCACGGCTTTGGGGATGATTCAAAAGGCTTTGACTCCAAAGGACTTTGCTCACATTTGCCAATTCGACATCGCCAAGGGAGCATGGGATCAACTCACCGAGCTCTTTGTTGGGAATGCAAGCATCCAAAGCTCCAAGTTTGATGAAGTCAACAACGAGTGCGATGGTTTCGCTATGCAAGATGATGAGACCCCTGAAGACATGTATAGGCGGCTCAAGGTCCTTTGTTGAACTATGGGGGATCTTGGGGCCACCTATGTTGATGACAAGTTCATGAAGAGGAAGTTCATTCAAGCTCTCCTTCCGTTTGAAGAACAAAAGCTCAACTCTATCAAGGGAAGAACCAACTTTCACCTAATGACCTTCCAAGAAGTCTTGAGTGAAGTGATTGCCATGACCATTGCCAAGAAGAATGCAGAGTCCGCCCGTGCTAGGGCCATTGGATCAACCAAAGTGAATCTTGCTTTGAAGGCCAAGGCTATTGAAGTTGATGATGATGATACATCAAGTGAGTGGTCTCAATAGGACCTCAAATGTGCCTTCAACGAACATCTTGCTCTCGCTTCAAGGGCCTTTTGGAACAAGTACAGGCTCAAGTCAAGGTCAAGGGACAACTCAAGATTCAACCACCCAACAAGTCTCCCAAGGCAAGGTCATGCTACAATTGCAACGACAAGAGTCACTTTGTGGCCAAGTGTCCCTTTGAGAACTGTGAAGACAATGGTGGTCGTCTCATTCACAAGATCAAGTCAAGACCTCCTCATCCTTTGAACAAGAACTACGCTGTCAAGAACATCTCCAACAAGGAACGAGCTATTGTGGTCCATGAAGAATACATTTCGGGCACGGATGAAGATGATGATGATGAAGTCCAAGGTGGTGAGATTGTGGGAGTTGCTGCCATTGCCACTACCTCTACTCCACGATTGTCCCTCTTCGACTCACCTAATGAGAACGTCATATCCTCCAACCAAAAGTGCCTCATGGCCAAGGCCACCGAGGTAACATCTAAACCCACTCCTCAACCCATCTCTAGTGAGCCTTCTTCTCTTGATCTTGTTGGTCTAGAGGTGAAGAAAGAGATGATTGACATGTGTGAATTTGTTGCTACCTTGGATGAAGAAACTAAAACTTGCTTTGAGTCCTTGCTTGCACAACTTGACAATGATAGGGATGCTTTAGATGAAAAGGAAGAACTTCTTGACTTGTTAAGTAAAAATGAAAGAGATGCCGCCGATGAAATTGATTCTCTCACTCAAAGTCTTGAGGATGAACAAAATATGAGAATTAATCTTGAAGAAAGTGTGTCTAAACTTGTTGATGACCATAACAACACCATGTGCTCTCTAGTTAAAGAACGTGATCATGCTCTTGCTTTGGTTAAAGTGCTTAAGAAATAAAAAGTTGAGTTTGTGGTTGGTCATGATAGGACTCAAGAAGACCATGAGAAACTCAAATAGGAACACAAAGCCTTGGAGAGCAAATTCTCAAGTCTTTTTTAAGCCCATGAACAACTTCAAACCCAACTAACTTGTGAACATGCTAAGTCTTCCGCTGTGCAAATTATAGACTTGTCTAGCACGCCTAACCCTTGTTGCAAGCACGAGCATCTCATTGAGGAGAACAAGGCGTTGAAGGATCAACTTGCCAAGACTAAGAAGAAGAAGAAGAAGAAGAAGAAGAACAAGAACAAGAACAAGAAGAACAAGAACAAGAAGAAGAAGAAAAAGAACAAGGGCATGGCTCAAGGACCCTCATATGGTCCAACCATCTTGCAAAGTGACAACTTTGCCAGAAAGAACGATCCCTCTTATATTCTTTGCAAGTCCTATGATGGTCATGTATATGCTAGATATGTTGGAACTTATTACACGCATGATTATATTTGGGCCATTTGGGTGCCAAAGACTCTTGTTACTAACAAAAGGGGACCCATTGCAAAATGGGTACCTAAAACCAAAGCTTGATTTTCTTGTAGGACTATGCTTCCGATGGATCAAAATGGGTGCTTGATAGTTGTGCCACAAGTCATATGACCGGAAGCAAGTCTATGATGACGGAGATGAGGCCAAATATTGCCAACACCATGGTCTCCTACGGTGATAAAACAAGTTCTCAGGTTTTTGGTTTTGGCAAAGTGGTGGTAACCCCGGATATATCCTTGGTTGACGTCATGCTTGTCAAAACTCTTGGTTACAATTTACTTTCAGTTCGTGCTCTTGCCCTTATGGGTCTTTCCTCTTTCTTCCATGTGCATTCTGTGGTCCTCATGTGGAGCAAGTCTCTCATGGTGGCTTTCGTAGGGTACGTAGATCATGACTTGTATGTGGTAGAATTTTCAGGGACCACTAATCCTCATGCTCTATGTCTCTATGCTAAAGCCGACAAGGGCTGGTTGTGGCATCGCCGCCTAGCCCATGTTAACATGAGAACTTTGCAAAGACTTCACTCTGAGGGCCACATCCTTAGGCTTAACGATGTTTCTTTTGCCAAAGATCGTGTTTGTAGGGCTTGCATTGAAGGGAAGATGCATGAAACTCCTCACAAAGTGCTTAATCAAATCACCACGGAGAGATGTTTGGAGCTCTTACATATGGACCTTTTTGGTCCTCCCTCTCATGATAGCCTTGGAGGCAAGAAGTATTGTTTGGTTATTGTGGATGATTTCTCAAGGTACACTTGGGTGTTCTTCTTCAAGTACAAGAGTGAGACTCAACATACTATCATCGATTTTGCCAATGAGGTTCAACAGAAACACAATGCAACCATTCTCTCAATTCGAAGTGACAATGGCACCGAGTTCAAGAACTATACTTTGGATGAGTTTCTTAGTGATGAAAGAATCAGGCATCAATACTCCACTCCCTATACCCCTCAACAAAATGGTGTTGCCGAAAGGAAGAATCGCACTTTGATGGATGCGGCTCGGTCTATGCTAGCTGAATTCAAGTCTCCATACAACTTTTGGGCCGAGGCCATCTCCACCGCTTAACATGCAACCAACCGGCTCTACCTTCGTAAGAAAAAGACCAAGACCCCCTATGAGCTGCTCACCGGGAAAAAGCCAAATGTTAGCTACTTTCGAGTGTTTGGTTGCAAGTGCTACATTCTCAAGAAAGGAGTTCGTTTGTCCAAGTTTGAATCCAAGGCTCAAGAAGGAATTTTCGTTGGTTACTCAAATCAGTCCCATGCTTATAGAGTCTACAACAAAGCCTATGGAAGAGTTGAAGAGACGAGCAATGTGAAGTTTGATGAAAACCATGAGTCCCTTGTTAGACTAGACAGTGTTTGTGATCCAAGTGATGAAATTCCTCCTAAGGCCATAAGAAGAATGGGTGTAGGTTTCCACCTCCCCATTGAGGATCCCCTTGTGGACGAAGGAGAAGGACCAAGATCTACTCAAGTGGAGCCCTCACTCTCACAAGACCATCTTGCCTCTCAAGGACCTACTATTTTGGCACAAGCTCCCTCAAGCTCTTCCGAAGCTTCTCATGCTCATGACTCTCCAAGCTCCAAAGATCAAGCTCTTCATCAACAACATCAACATCCCCAAGATGGGGCTCCTCCTCAAGGCGCCTCCCAAGATCAAGCTCTTCATCAACTACATCAACCTCCCAAAGATGGGGCTCCTCCTCCTCAAGGTCATGGCTCTCCTCAAAGTCAAGCTCGTCAAGATCAAGGGCAAGCCAATGATAATCAAGGCTCTACTCCAAATGATGACTCCCCCGAAGTGGAAATTGATGAAGATGATCCTCGTGTTCGTGCTTATAGTCAAGTCGGGGGATCCAGTGGTGGCAATGACCAAGTGGTTGCTCAAGAATCTCGTGTTGAAGCACAATCCCGCCGTCAAGCCTATCATCTCGCCAAGCTTGTTCGAGATGGCCATATCCTTGATAATGTTTATGGAGATTTCAATAAAGGTTCCACTACTAGGAGGAAACTAGCCTCCTTTAGCTCTCACCATGCTTTTATCTCTCTTGTGGAACCACAGAAAGTCTTCGAGGCTCTTGAAGATGATGATTGGCTTGACGCTATGAACGAAGAACTTCACAACTTCAAGAGGAACAATGTTTGGACATTGGTTGAGTGGCCCAAAGATTGTCAAAACGTCATCGGTACCAAATGGGTTTTCAATAACAAGTGTGATGCGAATGAAATAGTTGTGCGCAACAAGGCAAGGTTAGTTGCCCAAGGATACTCACAAGTTGAGGGCATCGACTACGGTGAGACTTATGCCCCCGTTGATCGCCTTGAATCTATTCGTATGCTTCTTGCTTTTGCTACTCACCATAACATCAAGTTAAATCAAATGGATGTTAAGAGTGCTTTTCTTAATGGGCCTTTGAAAGAGTTGGTATACGTCAAGCAACCTACGGGCTTTGAGGATCCACTTTTCCTGAACCATGTCTACAAGCTCAATAAGGCACTCTATGGCCTCAAACAAGCCCCACGTGCGTGGTATGATTGCCTTAGAGAGCTCTTGTTAGACCGTGGCTTCGATGTGGGCCTCATTGATCCCACTCTTTTTACTGAGAAAGTTGGAGGCCACTTGTTCGTATGCCAAATCTATGTTGATGATATTATCTTTGGGTCTATTAACAAAGCTTTTAATGAGGATTTTACCAAGCTCATGTTCGATCGCTTCGAGATGTCCATGATGGGGGATTTGAAGTTTTTCCTTGGGTTTGAAGCCAAGAAATTGAGGAAAGGGACTTTCATCAACCAAGCCAAATACATCCAGGACATGCTCAAGAAGTTCAAGTTTGATCAAGTCAAAGGTGCCAAGACTCCCATGCCAGATAAGGGTTAATCTTGATCTCGATCCCAAGGGTAAGGATGTGGATCAAAAACTCTATCGCTCTATGATTGGTTCTTTGCTCTATCTTTGTGCATCTCGACCGGATATTATGTTGAGTGTGGGTATGTGTACAAGATTCCAAGCCACACCAAAATAAAGCCACATGGTGGCGGTCAAGAGAATCTTTCTATATTTGGTTCATACCCCAAACTTTGGGTTGTGGTACCCCAAGGGAGCAATCTTTGACCTTATTGGATACACGGAGTCGGATTGGGCTAGTGACAAAGTGGGAAGAAAGTCAACCTCTGGAGCTTGTCAGTTTCTTGGAAGATCTTTGGTTTGTTGTTCCTCGAAGAAGCAAAACTGTGTGTCTATGTCCACTGCTGAAGCTGAGTACATCTGCGCCGCAAGTTGTTGTGCTCAATTGCTATGTATGAAGCAAGCTTTGAAGGATCTCGGACTATCTTTTGACAAGGTGCCCCTTATTTGTGACAATGAGAGTGCCATCGCTATTGCTCACAACCCCGTGCAACACAACCGGACTAAGCACATTGAGATTCGTCATCATTTCATTCGGGACCATGTTGCTAGAAGAGACATTTCTTTGGAGTATGTTCCCACCAAGGCAAATCTTGCGGATCTTTTCACGAAGCCTCTTGATGAAGCAAGGTTACGAGAGTTAAGGCATGAGCTAAATATCATTGATTCTAGCAATGTGGCTTGAGTATCTTGCACACCTACCCGTGTCTCAATGTGTATCTTGTTTGGATGTAGGCATGGATTTAGGGGGAGTGTAGTTCCTCTCATGAACAAACACTATCCCTATTATGCGCACATTAAAGTTTTCATACTCTAGTCTCTAAAGGAGACCATTTGAGCTTCATGATGAGTGTTGGTAATGAACCCAAGATATATCTTCGCGGTGTCAAGCCATTTACTCTTATATAAGGTGGCCTCAGCCACCGACCCGTTTTTGTCTCTTGTCTTGTTTTTTCTTTGTGTGCTTGGTTATTTCTGTGTTTTTCTTGGTTTTTGTTGGCTTTGGTTCTTCACAGTTTGAGCTCTCTATCCTAAGCCTTTCCTTTCCTCAAGCCCTTTCTATTCCCTACACAAGTTCTTTCTTGTTTTCTTGCAATCCTGAGAAGATTTTCTGGCGTCACCGGAACTTCCGGTCAGCTGCCGGAACTTCCGGTCAGCACGTTGTTCCTAGGAACCACCTACTGACCTGGACAGTTTCTGCCTGACCCAGAACTTCCGGTCATTGACCGGAACTTCTGGTGAGGCTCTCTGTCCTATATAAAGTGGGCCCTGGGGAAAACGGGATCTTCTTCCTATTTTCCCCAAGACCCACCTTTTATTTGGAGCAGCCGCCGGCGAAGACTTCTCCACGAAGGTGCTCCGGCCCCTTCGTATCTGTCCACCCCTCCTCAGATCTGCTCCGTGGGAACCTTCCCCACCTCGATCTCCCGCCATGGACTCCGGTATTTGCCCTCAACTCCCTCCATTAATGGAGATCTAGCTCTCTCACCATTGCTAGAGTTAGGGCTCACCTTGTCTAGGCTAGTTCTTTGGCTAGAACGTGTTGGGAGATCTTGGTAGGCCCAGGGAATCATGCTAGGGCAGATTGGTCCAATACATTCTTGGAAATTTTTACTTGTGCCTTGTAGATCTAGATATATGGATCTTGTTGTTTGAACCGCCAGTTCGTGGTCTCACCAGAACTTCCGGTGAGCCACGACCGGAACTTCCGGTGGACCATTTACACCGGAAGTTCCAACGACAGTAAAAATTTTCCCTGACTGTATTTTTCCAATCTCCTTTTGTATCTTCTTCCGAACTTGTGCACTTACCCCACCTTCCCTCCCTATTATTTTGCTTTCTTCTCAGGGCAAGGTGGTTCCCGCAAAGGCAAGCATCTCCATCGACCATCCTCCGATATTCCTCCTGAGATTGATGAAGATGATGTTGAGGTGGTGCGTCCATCCACTTAGACCAGCCGTCAGAGGTCTGCTGCTGCTCGTCGTGCTGCTCCTGCTGAGGGAAAGAGGCATGTTCTTGCCTCTCAGAAGGCCACTGCTGCTGGGCCTGACAAATCCAAGGCCAAGATCTCTAAATGGACTCAAAAGGACTACTCTGAATTCAGGCGTGCGGATCCTTACCTTATTCCTCGTGACCGTCTCTGCTTGGATCCCCTCTTCCACAACTGTCGTCAGGAACAAATCTTTGCTGAAACCTATGCTACCAAGACAAAGTTTGTGGTTGCTCCTCAGAAGTACATCAATGTGGCTCACATGGAAGAAAAGCATGCATATTTTGGCGAGGCTCTTGATATTTGCAGGAGGTTTGGGCTGATTCCCCTCATGGAGCACCGTCGAAACTTCGATGAAGGTGCTATTGCTCAATTCTACACTACTCTTCACCTGAATATGAGCTCTTCTACTAAAGGTGTTATGAAGTGGATGACTAATGGCGTGCTGCTTACCGCCCAATGGTCCGAGTTTGTTGAGCTCCTTGGCTATCCCATTCAGCCTGGCAAAGGGGCAAATGGTTGGCGTGTTCATACCGCCCAAGCTGCTAATCCTGAGGTCCTGGAGCCTCTTTACACTAAAGGCTGGGGCACTGTTGGTTTTGTGAATCATCTGCAGCCAGTTTATGACATCATGCGCAGGGTGTACTTGAACACCATCTCTCCAAAGGCTGGCAACTTTGATCAGTTTCATGCCTATCAGGTTGATCTCATGCATCAGACTTACCTTCGCCGTGACTCTGACAGGAAGATGGATGTCATGCATTTCATCTACACCGAGATGTGGCAGGCTATCATTGACAAGCGCTCTTGCCCCTATGCTCCCTATATTCAGACTCTCATCAATCACAAGTGGCTTGAGGTGACTGATACGCGTTTCTCTGAAGCCAACATCACCATTCATGAGGAGAAGAAGCTGTGTGTGAGCAAACACAACAAGCCTCGTTCCCAAGAATAAAAGGAAGAAGCTCTCCAGAAGGCTCGTGCTGAAGCTGGTGGTCCCTCTTCTGCTCATGGTGGCGCTAGTGCTAGTGGTCCTTCTCTCCAGAGGTAGCCATCTTGGGCAAAGAAGCTGCTTGGAAAGGTGAAGAATACTTTCTGCTTTCTCTAGAACCGCGAGTATCAGTCTTATATCGATCAGCGACACAGTGTTCAACGCTAGAAGGCCATCATGGCTGCTCTCAACATTCCCTGCTCTCCTGTCACTAGCTATGTCACTGCTCCCAGGGATGATTGGATTCGCGACAACTGCTGTTGGTCTGAGGATGAGTCCAAGGAGGAAGTCACCGGTCCTCCGCCTGCGTGGGATCCTTGGGTCCCTGAGCCCTCTCCTCCTCCCTTCCACGGTTGGGGCGATTAGAGTGATCTTTTCTTCCTTTTTGGTGTCTCGATGCCAAAGGGGGAGAAATATGTCTATTAGGTTGCCTACGTGATTTGCATGGTTTGAGTCGCGAGCTTGTTCTTCTCTTTGATCTTTTCTATCTAGAGAACTCTCTAGTTTATTTGTGTGCTTGTGGACCTCTTTGTGCTTGTGAACTTATGTGTGCTTGTGGACCATGTTATTTGGTTGAGAGTATGTGGTATGTTATATTATGCTTGGTTAATGCCTAGTGTTTGGTATTATTGTTATTGGCTAATGGGCATTTGTATATGGTGGTGGAGCATCTTTAGTCTCCCTTGATATTTCCTCTATTGTCTCCACCACAGTTGGTTGGTGCAACGGTATGATCTCTATACTATCTATTCCTTGCATTTGTGTTATCTTTGCAATTGGGAGGGGGAGCCTCCTTGTATGTGTGCTAGTCTTGTACTTAGAGCATTATCTCTACCTTGCACACATATAGGGGAGCTTATTCCATCCATTGCAAAGATTACTTCCATCATTATGCAAATCTTTGGAATTGTCATCAAACACCAAAAAGGGGGAGATTGAAAGGACAATATTTTCCCATGCTATTTTGGTGATGATGACAATCCCACTTGTGGTTTAATCGTGTACTTGAGTTTCAGGAAAAATACTTTCGATGATCCCTATGGATTTTGTGGATGCTCTCTTTGGGATCTCATGAAGATGGCTGATTTTAGTTTTTCTAGTTTCTCTATTTTTATTTGCTTTAGGTCGCCGTACTATAAAGAGGGGGTCCATATCGAAAGGCTGTGGGAAATCACTTGTTCTTGCACAAACCCCATATGCATCGCCACAGCCATCCTACTTTTCTGCGAGAGAGCAAGGTTTTGTTCAGCTGGAGCCATTTCTGTTTGATCGGAACTTCCGGCCAGGCGCCGGAAGTTCCGCTCAGGACTTTTTATGTGGGATGATCTGGGGCTTTGTTCCGATCCAACTTCCGCTGGAACTTCCGGTGAGCTCCCAGAACCTTCTGTTTGGGTATGCTCTATTCACCGGAACTTCCACCGGAAGTTGCACCAGAAGTTCCGGTGAGGAATTTCCGTTGTTCCTACCAGAAAGTTCCTGAGCAGAACTTCCGCCCAGACACCGGAACTTCCAGTAAGACATGCTTCGTGACCCAGAAGTTCTGCCCCTAGTTCCGCTCCAAGTTCCGCTGAAGGGTCAGTACCCTTCTGTTTGAAGTGGTCTATTTGATGGAACTTGGGATGGAACTTGCATCGGAAGTTTCGCCGGAACTTCTGGTAAGTTTGACCGGAACTTCCGGTCGAGCTTTTGGAGCGGGCGTCAACGGGCTGATGACCGTTGGAGCCTTGCTGGGCAGAACTTCCGGACCCTCACCGAAAGTTTCGGTGAGGTCGCGAGGGTTGTAACGGTTCAGCGCGGAGGGAGCCTATTTCAGGCGCCCTCCTTCTTCCTCCCAACTAACTTGAATATTTTCTCTCTCCTCCATTAATGCTTGAGCTTCAACTCACTAGATCTCTCTCCCTAGCCACTCAAATCACTTGATCTTTTGAGAGGTGAGGGAGGTGACCTAGATCTACACTTACACCAAAGAAGATTTGATTTCCCCCATCTATCCTTTGTGGATCTTGTTGCTCTTGGGTTTCTTGAAACCCTAGACGGTGTAGGGCATCCTCGGAGCTAGGGGCTTGTGTTGTAAAGCTCCGTGGGGTCATTGAGGGCCTCCAATTGAGTTGTGGAGCTTCCCCCTCAACCTTGTTGTAAAGGTTTCGGTTGGCGCCTTCAAGGTCACCGGTTAGTGGATTGTGAGGCCTCCTTTGTGGGGGAGCTCACCGAAGAAGAAGGTGAGGCCTTTTTGGCGCTCGGGTGACCTTGTGTGGCCCCGACACCTCTCCAACGTAGACGTAGCTCCTTTGGGAGTGAACTACGGGAATTACATCTCCGTATCCCCGCTTCGGTTACTTCGTTCCCTTCCTTCACTTCTTGTCCTTTACCGTTCTTGTGGTTGTTGTAAGTTTTCTTGCATATAGGTTGTTCACCTAGTTGCACATCTAGATAACTTACCTTCTCGTTAAGCCTAAAAGTGTGAAACAAATTAAAAATTGGTAGTCGCCTATTCACCCCCCCCCCCCCCCTCTAGTCGATTCGAAGTCGGTACTTTCAGCCGTGAAAAGAGATCTTTTGGAGCTTGTGCAAGGCCACCGACCAGACTACTCTCGGACTGATGGATTCACCTCGCCCGGTGAAATGGACAGCACCGTGGATGCGATCATCAGGGAGCCCTAAAAATACTGAAACGCATCTAACCCCCGTGCGGCGGCACCTTCACCGCACCGGGGATCCCTTCATCCCGGCACTCGACCATGCTCTACTCCCTCTCTCCCTCCTCCGCCATTTTCGGAGGCATCGCTAGGCAAAGCCCGCGCAGTGTGGCGGCAGCGGGGTATCTGGGTGTTGCGGTCAAGTATGGCGGTGGCGGCGCACGTTTATCCTCCATCGGTTACGAGATGCTGGGTGAAGGCGACCGGAGCAGCGGCCGAAGGAAAGACGGCGACAGGCGAGCTGAGGCGGTAGGGTGGTTTGGGCCCGATCTGGACCTGTTTGGGCCTAGAGGGTTCCGATCCTCTTCTCAAGTTTTGTTCTAGGCATGGCATCGATGGCTTGCTGCTCTTCTCGCATCACCAGGGAGCCGGGGCGATGGCCCTAGGCATGGCGGTGTCAACCTCTTTCTTCCATCAGAGGTGGGCAGTGAGATATGGTGGATCCCGAAATCACATGCCTTGCACAATAATTACTGCGGGCGGTCCTAGGGTTCCTCCTCCTGCCGAGATAAAGACTGTCTGGATACATGTCCTTATCGATTCGGTTTTGGCGTGTTTCGGAAGGCTCCGCCGACAACCTTGATTGGACAACACATGCCTAGAGTTTGCTGGATTAGGAGACTCGATTGTGCGCACTCGTGTTTTACTCTGGCCGTTTGGTTTCAGAGGGAGCGCTTCGAAGTTCTGTTGACTCTTAATATCATGGGGCATGTTCTCGTCCATGGTGCTGGCGGAGAAGGTCATGGATGTTAGGAATATGCAACTTGTATTATATGAGGGGGCCAAAGGCCACAATATATAGTACATGTATAGGTGCAAATATGCAGGAACCCCCCTAACATATGGGGAAACTACAATATACAAATATATAGATCTAACACCCCCCCCCCCTCAAACTCATGGTGGATTCACAACACTGAGTTTGGAGAGTAAGAAATCATGCTGCGCTCTAGTCTGTGCCTTTGTAAAGAAGTCCGCCAACTGTAACTCTGAAGGCACATACTGAAGCGTAATAACCTGAGCCTGCACCTGAGCACGTGTATAAAAAGCATCAACACCAATATGCTTGGTAAGCTCATGCTTTACCCGATCACGTGCAATTCTGATAGCACCTGTACTGTCAGACAAAACTGGAGTGGGTGTCATAACATAGACCCCAAAATCCGCAAGCAACCACCATAACCAAGTCACCTCAGCAGTCGACAAGGCCATAGCTCGCAACTCAGCCTCAACACTCGAACGGGAAACCGCTGTCTGTTTCTTCGTCTTCCAAGCAATGAGCGAACCACCAAGAAACACACAGTAAGCAGAAAGGGAACGACAATCCGTAGGATCACTCGCCCACGTAGCATCCGAGTAGCACTGAAGCTGGAGGGAGCTGGAACAAGGAAAGAGAAGGCAACGAGTGATCGTGCCACGAAGATAGCGAAGAACACGAAGGAGATGACTATAGTGAACAGTGGTAGGAGCTGAGACAAACTGACTCAGAATATGAACAGGATAAGATATGTCAGGACGAGTGACGGCAAGATAAACAAGACTCCCAACAAGATGGCGATAACGCGTCGGGTCAGGAAGAGGATCACCATCAGTAGGACGAAGCTTAACATTAAGCTCTATAGGAGTCTCAACAGTGCGCTCATCCCCAAGAGCAGACGAGCAAGAAGATCCTGAATATACTTTTCCTGAGAGATAGAAAAGCCATCAGAAGTGGAGGAGACCTCAATCCCAAGAAAGTAGCGGAGAGGACCAAGATCAGTCATAAGAAATTGATCACGAAGACGAGCCTTAACAAAGGCAATATACTCAGGATCATCACCAGTAATGATCATATCATCAACATAGAGAAGGAGAAGAGTGCGTCCACGAGAAGAAGTGTGAACGAACAGCGCTGGATCATGAGCACTGGGAGAGAAACCAGCAGCAGTCACCACAGAGGCAAAGCGCTCAAACCAGGCACGAGGGGCCTGTTTCAGGCCATAAAGAGAATGCCGAAGACGACAAACCAACCCATCGGGAACAGAATACCCAGGAGGAGGCAGCATGTAAACCTCCCCACTCAACTCACAATTGAGGAATGTGTTCTGAACATCAAGCTGAGATACAGACCAGTGTCGAACGGAAGCAACAACAATAAGAGTGTGCACAGTGGTCATATGAGCCACAAGGGCAAAAGTCTCATCATAGTCACGGCCGTGCTCCTGCTGAAAGCCACGAGCCACAAGACGCGCTTTATAGCGCTCAAGAGATCCATCAGAGCGGGTATTAATTTTATAGACCCACTTGAACGTGATGGGACGAACACCGGGAGGGGGAGAGACAAGATCCCAGGTGCCAGTGCGCTCAAGCGCAACAATCTCCTCGGCCATGGCAAGCTGCCATTCGGGATGACGATCAGCATCCCGATAAGAAGTTGGCTCAGAGACAACAGAGAGACCATACTGACTAGGAGAATAACGGTTGGGGGCACGACGCTGACAAACAGGACGAGTAGAGGGAATCTCATCAGAGGAAGATGACTCAGGAGACGACGATGAAGAAGAAGGAATAGTAGAGGAAGGCTCCGGAGAACGAGGAGAACTAGGGAAACTAGACGGAGCAGAGGAGGATGGTGTCGAAGAAGAGACATCGGGGGAGTGGGTCCTGAAGAAGACACAATATGAGTAGAAGGAGGTGTGTCAGGAAAAAGAAGAAAAGAGATATCTTCCATCGGGCAGGTACTAGTGGTGGGACGAGGATAGAAAGGGTGCGTCTCATCAAAAGTAACCTCGCGAAAGATACGCATCCGACGACCAACAAGGTCCCAACAGCGATAGCCCTTATGCTCATCACCGTATCCAAGGAAGACACACTCAACAGACCGAGCGGTCATTTTGGTGCGTTCGCGAGGGGCAAGGAGAACATAGCAAACACAACAAAACAAGCGAAGCATAGAGTAGTCTGGAGAATGACCAGATAGGCGCTCAAGAGGGATACCACCTCGCAGAGCGGCAGAAGGCTGAATATTGATGAGGTAAGCCGACGTAGCGACAGCCTCAGCCTAGAAGTGCGGCGGAAGGGAAGAAGCAATCATCATGGCACGAGTGGTCTCAAGAAGATGGCGATGCTTACGCTTAGCAACGCCATTCTGGGCATGTGCGCCGAGACAGGAGAACTGAGCAAGGGTACCCTTCTCAGCAAGAACACCTCGCAACATCTGGGAGATATACTCACTAGCAGAATCAGCACGAAACACACGAATGGGTGTAGAATATTGAGTACGGACCATGGCCGCAAAACGCTGATATATGGAGAACACTTCACTGCGAGAGCGCATAAAATACAACCAAGTGTACCGAGAAAAATCATCTATGAATAAAATATAGTAGCGATGGCCCCCTTTCGAAGCGAAAGGAGCCGGACCCCAAACATCGGAATGAACTAAATCAAACGGTCGCTGAGATACAGACGCGCTAGTAGGATAGGGAAGCTGTATCTGTTTGCCCAACCTACAGCCCTGACAATGTAAAGACCTATCTCCTGAAACAGACCCTAGAAGACCACGATGAACTAATGACAATAGGCGAGAGTCACAAAGGTGACCAAGACGATGATGCCACTGCTGAAAAGAGCTGGTAGCAGAGGTGACGACCGAAGAAGAACTGGCGGATGAAGTGGCAGCGGAAGGAACACGAAGCCAGTCTAACTCCCAAAGTCTGGAAGAGTCACGGCTGCGAGGGCCAGCTCCAACCAGGGCCTGAGTGCGACGGTCCTGGACAACACAAGAATCAGCATTAAGAATGACGCGACAACCAGAGTCAGTAAGCTGGCTAGCAGAGAACAGATTCATCTTAAGACGAGGAACATGAGAAATATCAGGGACAAAAAAAGAAGAAGTAGAAAGAGTGCCCCTACTAGAAACAGGAAGAGAGGTACCATCGGCCGTGAGAACACGGACAGGAGAAGTGAGAGAATGAATAAAAGACAGAAGAGAAGACTCAGAGGTCATGTGAAAAGAAGCTCCAGAATCCAGATACCATGGGGACGTACCTGACTGTGTAGAAGGTGGTGGTCGCGCAGTGCCTGAAGAATTAGTCACAGAACCAGCAGTGCCTGTCGAAGAAGAGCCTGTAGCAGCAAGAAGACCACGGAGACTCCTGATAATGTCCTGATCGGAGAGAGCAACTGCTGAAGATCCGGAAGGAGCCGACTGCCCACGAGCCTGGTGCTGCTGACGTAAACTGGGATACCGTGTATAATAGGTGGCCCAAGTGTGGCCATCCTTGTTACAGTAAGAGAAGTGACGAAGAGAACCACGGCGACCCTGACCACGAGCCTGCTGGTGCTGACTCTGACCCTGAGACTACTGGTGCTGACTCTGACCCTGACCTGGAGGAGTGGGTAGTATCGGCGGCGGCACAGAGGACCGCAGCTGAGTCGAGGGAGCAGACGGCATAGGAGGACCACGAGTAGCAAGCACGGATGGAACCGCAAGAAGACCAGCACCACGGAGACGGGTCTCCTGAGCCCGAAGCTCAGACAATACCTCGGAGAGCGAAACACGACCACGAGCATTCAGCTGAGCACGCCGGGGCTCAAACTCCTGGCGAAGCCGAGACAGAAACTCATAGATGCGGCGAAACTCCAAATCCGAGCGCATAATCTGGCAGCACGAGCATGTGCCACAAACAGCAGTACGGAGAGAATCAAGCTGACGCCAGATAGCAGCACTCTGAGTATAGAACTCATCAATAGTGGAATCACCCTGTTGAAGAGCATGCTCCTGGTGAACCACGGACAGGTAAAGAACATCCCCAGACGGCTGATAGCGCTGACAAAGATGTGCCCACTGAGCGGCAACAGTAGGGAGACTCATGAACTCAACAGCATACTGGGGCAGAACACTGGAGGTGAAAACAGCAGCAGCACGAGCATCCTCATCGACCCACTGAGTGTAGGCAGTCAGAGCGTGGCGATAGGTCTCGAGATCAACAGAGTACTGTTTGAACTTCAGCTCATAAGCAACAACAACACTATCATCGGCACTCTGAGCAGCATCCTTGGCCTCCTGAGAGGCATCAGCACCAAGAACAATCGGCGTCGGCGGAAGAGGAGCCACAGGAGCAGGGGGCACGGCGGACAGGAGACCTCACTGGAGAGCACACCCCAAAGACGGAGACCGCGCATGTGAACGCGCATAAAGGCAGCGAAATCAGGATAATTCGCGCCATCGAAGATCACCGGGCAGAGAGGAATCGCAACATAGCCCGATGCAGAAGACATCTCTCTCTCACTTTTTTTTGTGACTAGATCTGACTGGAAGTCAACGCTCGCAAACCAGCAATCTCCGGCCAATTCCGCCTAGAACAGGGCACCACCGGTGATCTGAGCACTGGAACAAGGTAGATCGGGGCGGCGCTAACCTATTCCGGGGTAAATCGAGACAGGAAGAGAAGGCGGCTGAGACGGGCCCGCCGGCGACCAGCAGGCTCGGGCGAGAGGCAGCACGAGCGACAGGGACGGGCGAGAGGCGGCCAGCAGCTCGGGCGGCACTCCCGCGAGGTGGCGTCCTAGTGGCGGTGGCAAGATCTGTCTCCCGCTGAGGCAGAGGCGGGGTCGGGGTCCCGCAGAGGCGGTCGTCGAGCAAAGGCGGGGTCCCGCGTGACGTCGAGCAGAGGCGGGGACGGGGAGTTGGCGAGGCAGGCGACGGGTGGCCCTCGAGCAAAGTCCCGCGTGGCGTCGAGCAGAGTCTGTGATGGGCCTGTCGATCTGGGGAAGCCCGTCGGGTGGAGCAGGAGGTGGCGGGCGGTTGCAGCGAGATTGACCGTTCTGGAGCAGTCCCATGGGGTGACGGGCGGGTGCAGACCGATCTGGAAACGAAACGGGCAACGACGGCCAGGAACAAGGCGGCAACCGGCGGCGGCGATGACGGCAAGACCGTCGGCGACAGGGACGGTGGCGGCTGCTGCGACGAAGTTGCGAGTAGGAGGAGGCTAACCTAGCTCTGATACCATGTCAGGAATATGCAACTTGTATTATCTGAAAGGCCACAATATACAAATATATATATACATCTAACAATAGAAGCCGATATATGAGGACTAGCAATGATGGTTCGAAGCTTTGTGACGATGAGGAATTGGCTTGGTGCTTTTTTGACTTAGAGGAGCGACTTGCAAGTTGGGGCGATTGCACAGGAGAAGCTTAAAGTCTTGTCTTTCAGGATGAAAATCCAAGGTCTGACCTTCACTGGTTGTGTCTGACATGACAATGGTGTTGTTGAAGGCATTGTGTTAAGAGCAGGGACTGTTTTCAAGATGAAAACCTAAGATCTGTGATGTGTGATCTTTATTTTTTGGTTGTGTGCATCCGTGTTGGCGCTAGGGTGATACATTGTACATGGCGCTAGGGTGATACATTGTACATTGTTGCAGACACTGGATGTAATTGGTATCTTTATGGTATTAACATATACTCTTTATCGAATAAAAATCTTCTGTTGTTCAATCTGACAAGTGAAGATTTACTGGTGCACTCATGCCTGCATCCTCGGTACACAAACATAATGGTGAAATTAAGGAGACGACAGCTAGTTAGTTAGCTAGCTGCTGAAAACATCTAATCCTGTCCATCAATGTACGTACGATGATGGCCTCCAACCTGGTAGATGGTCTAAATACAGTTGATAGCTGGCTGTTAGATCTGAATCTTATCTTGCATTTGCACTGTACAGTGTACACCCTTCTCCCACTACACTTATTAGCAGTAATTAACTATACGACCAAAGAGTACTTTGTCGAAAAATACGACGAAAGAGTAAGGGGCACACCTCATTGACAGCGAAAGAAGAAGGAAAAGTAACCGCACCCAATTTCATTGCATTGGCACTGAATCAAGTAATTAGTGGATGGCAACCCGAGCTCCTGAAGCAGGGCCTGCACTGCAGTAGAACTTAATGGTCAAATACAGAATACAAAATTGTGAAAAGAGACTAGGACATACGATTTTACACCCCTCTACCTTTCTTCCATCTCGATCGCTTTCTCCTTTTCACCATGGACCGCCGCCTTCGAAGAGGGTGTCTTAGTTCCTGACGATGGACTGCTCATCCTTTTGCTCGCGCTCCTGGACGGGTTAACCGGATCCCCTTCTGGCGAGTGTTCCTCCTCGCAAACTCTGCAATGCGCGTTGTACACTTCAGGATCTTTGTGAATCAATCGAGGGTAGAGATGACGTCCAAAACGATCGGTATCACATACCCATCATGGTGAGCGTTAAACGAAGAAGAAGAGTGTTCAAGCTTGCCCGCGGCACTCTCGTGCAGCCTACCGCTGTAGTTATCCGTTTCTGAAGCTCTGACAGTGGACACTTCAGGCTTCAGTGCACCGAGCGGGAACAGCTCCGGAGACGAGGATGGATATTCCAGCCGCGTGAACCGCGGCTTGTAGGAGGTTTGCACGAGGCTGTTCGGCCCGCAGGCCATGAGACACATGAGCAGGTTGGACGGCCTCAGCCTGCCACTGACGGAGCCCGTCGTAGTACTAGTCCTACCATCCTCCTCTAGTGCAGCCCGCCACCTGCCAGCCGCTTCCGCCCGTATCAGGGACTGCAGTGTCCCATTCCTCCGGCTACAAGGGTGCTCTCCTGCAGCTCGACTATTGGGTTGGGACTCGTCAATGATTTCTGGCCTTTCCAGGGTTACTCTTGCAGTAACTTGTTCCTGTTGAAGCTTCGCAGTGTTACAATGAGCTTTGTCGTCTGTTTGTGTGGCCGCGGAATTTTTGAGGCCAGGCGAGCTCGCGCCTGAGGAAGGCATGCTTGTCTTGGGGGATGAGTCACCTGAGGAGCCTGAATGTGGCATCCTGCATTGCTCGCCGTACCCAATAGTGGAAGCAGATGGTGATGACAGCAATGCTGGTTCGACAGCTGCTGGTGGCACTCCCTTTTGTACTGCCGAAAGAACAGCGGCAGGAGGCGACGGTGGTTCTGTCTCTTTCATGATTGGAGCAGCAGGAGAAGGTGACTCTTGTTGCCGAGTTGGATTGGAAAACTGAACATTTGCACTGCTTATAATACTATTCTGCTGATGATCTGAAACAGTATTTAGTTATAAGTTTATAAGTGGTGGTGGTTCCAGGAACAGAATACAGTTGCTCATTATTCGTAGAATTAATTAAACCTGGTGGTATTGACTGGTCGAATTGGAGCTCGGAGCCCTTGAGGACGTACTCGACGCCCTGTGCAGGCAGCAGCAGATCACCATCGGACAGATCGTGCCACACAAACCCATTCTTGTACCTCCTGCATGGCATCGTCGCGTCATAAACACAATGTTGGATAAAAGATGGATCTTGAGACGGCAATTCGGTTGATGGGTATGTTGTAGATACCTTTTGCATGACCAGGAATACTTGGAAGCCATGCCCTTCCCTCTCAGGGCATCCAGTCGGCTAATCACATCTGAACAAATTGCAACTGTTGTCAGGTATCATCATTCTACAATTACTGGCAACACCGATCAAGTACCAGTAGCAACTGACCTCGCAGGTAGAGGCCTTGCGGGGAGGCAAGGGGAACCTCCATGAAGTGCGGGTGCTCCAGCTGGTGGTTGCGACACAGGTAGTACACCACCGCCACCCTCTTCGTCGTTACCAGCTCGTGTGTCTTCGATGGTGGCGGTGGCTCCGGCTCCACTCTGACAGGCCTAGCGCGTATCCCGGCAGGGCTGGCACGCCGCCTCGCCCTCGCCTCCACCATTGTGTTTTGCGGCTCGTCCGACATATATGGGTGCACAATCAGATCAACCTACACTGCAGTCATATCAGAAAAAAGAAAGAGTCAGGAATTCAAGAAAAGCTATGAACAAGATGAGGCAATTAAGCAACGAGGAGGTGGCATGGTGTGGTTCCCCAAACAAGAAATGGTAAGAGAAACAAGGATCAAACCTGCTGCCTTCTCTTTGGGTTTCAGGGTTAGCGCTGGATATGGACTATCAAGTTTTGTCGTGCTTCAATGTGGGTTCAGACGAGAACGAGAGCCCTTTTGTACAGGGTGAGTGTAGTGCACGGCCAGGGGTTGATAGGAGGAGAGATGAGTGTTGGGTAAGAAAGACATACGGGAAAGAGCTCCACATGGGGCACATGTAGGATGGGCAGAGTACAGTTGGACTTGCTTGTTCTGCCTGCTGGGTGTTGTATGTGAGATTTGGTTAGTTTTACTTTTACTCCATGCAATGCAGTGCAGTGCAGACACCTTTCTTCTTTCCTGAGCTTTGCTTTGCCTTTGCATCTCCATCTCCAGCTTTTTCATTCCACATACCGATGTTTGTAGCAGTGCAGCCTAGTGGAGTTCCTCCTGGCTCTGGTCCCTTTGATTCCCCTGATCTGGAGGTGACACAATATAAGTAAAAAATATTCTTATATACTTAGCATTACTACTAAAGTTAAGCTTAAATTTTCAAACAAAAAGTTGAGTTTGGAGTTTCAATTTACAGAGAAATTTGGATGCGGAGTAACCATGTATCAGGCACCCGGGATTTGGGGAGCAGAGCTGAGATATATCCTGGATTTATCCTGGAATAAGTGAGCAACTCTACTAGCAATCTCGAATGGTCTACGGTAACAAAAAGCTAAAAGCTGTTACCTGGCAGCATCTCATATTTATCCTGGTCCTAGCAACACCTGCAAACATATCATGTGCTAACCACTCCAACAGACATGAGCGACTTAAATGACAATCTTTTACATCATGATGCTCTGCAAAGAGCAGTTCAGTGAGGATTTTCTGTGTTTGTTGTAACTCCTATCAGGATTCCTAAAAAGGGCAGAATTATTGTTGGTCATCCCACTTTATCTTTTGGCTGAATGGAATGTCAACTAAGCAGCATGTTTATAGTCAACCAAATTCATGCCTGCCATGATATAACAGCAACAATGTTGTTGAAGCTATTTATTTGCTTCTTTTGTTAGACCCTCGCATGCTTGAAAGATGTCTGATGAAAGTTGCAGCTGAGCTATAAAGGTTTCCTTGAGGCCTGAGGGTAAGTAAATCAATATATTTCAGATAAGCTCGGTGCCCAAGTAATATGGTTGTTTTATCAAGCAACAAGTGTACCAAAGGTATTATTCATCACTTACAGTAATCTACCTTATAAACTGTATCAAGGCGATAGTGCACAGTGTAAAGGCAAAAAACAACATAAGCTAGTTATTATAGTGTAAACTGCGATTGCGAAACAACATCAACCATGCAGATGAAGTCTTGATCAGAGAAGGTTCCATAGAACTGAAAATCCCACCACATAACAGTATGCCAATATGTCAGTCAATATGTGTTGTTTCGGCCAGACCACAAAAGAATGGTTCCTTGCTTACCAAACTACCAAGGGAATGTTTATTTCTTACCAGGACTGCAGAGCAAGCAGCACTGTTGCATGAATTAAGATGTCTTCTTTTTATTAAAATGCACTTCAATTTCTTACCAAGGATCGACTCCAGATTGTCTTTAAAATGCACTTCAATTTCCAGTCCTTCAGTAATCAAGGAAGACAGCATATTGTTATAACTATCAAGCAAATGCTTAGCATTCTGCATCTGGTAGATAACAGGACTCATGAGTCAGGATCGTACTTCTGTGCATCACTCAATAGACAGTCATTACACAGAACAGATATATAGCAATAAATTGTGGGCCACATATAATTGTCCTGTTTTGTAGTGCACTGGAGAACCGCAAAGTCATGAAGTGAACTAAATAGCCAAAAGGATATGATAATGCGAATCTTCTTACATGAATTGGGCAGCTGCCAGTGATGCTAAGAAACTGGTAATGCATTGAATGGAAAAGGTACTATTAGCAGCACCAAGCTATACACTACTAGTAGTTGCCAGAATTTCCTTTGAAGTGATACAGACTGAAACAGCCATAGGCGAACTTGACAACAAAATTAAGACATGAATGTACAACTGTGTCCCTTAAAGAATATAAGCCCAGAACCACCATGTATAGATGATATATAAATCACGACCACTCATACCTAACATATGTTGAAATATGGTAGAGAAACACAAAGTCTTGAAGATTAGGGAAGTCAATTCCTGAAGACCTCACGACACTAAGGCCCAAATCCTAGCCAGCGAATCAATCGGACATCATAAGGCCCAATATTAATAGGAGTACCATAATAACCATCAGCATTCATACGGCAGCCTCAAACTATAACAATCTCTATTGCACTGAATCACCATATCAGTCTATCAACAACAGCACACCTTAGATAAGATAGCAGCTCACTAGTAGAGAAAGTATAGCCAGAACAGTAGGAAGATCCACTTAATCACGAACATGTAATTGCCTCATCAGACTATAGATAACTCAATTAACGTAACAACTCGTCCACATCCCAAATTATATACCAAATCCTAGTCAGCGAAGCAGAGAAGATCACAAGGCACAATAATACTAGTACTGTAATCATCATGGTCATATGGCAGCCTAGAATTGTTGCAAACAATAGTAATACAGCAGTGAGAAATCCGACAATTATTGGACCACCTCAAATCAAATCATAACGATTTCTCGTCACAACATCCAATCCACAAACCATAGTAGGCAGATAAGGTAGCAGCAGCAGCACACTATTAGTGTACAGAATCGTAGATCATCATAACAGAAAGTATATATCGGGGGGAGGGGCAGATTAGATCTTGTCGATGTCCTCGTCCTCGAATTGGATGTAGTCGGAGTCGTCGACGTTGTCCTCTGGCCCGTCGACGTCGACTCCCTCGTTGAGCCTGAGCGTGTCGGGGAGCTCCCCGTAGGCCTTGAGCAGCCTCGACTCGTCGTTCATGTACTTGAGGATGACGTCGGCCTTGTCGTCCTGGTAGTCGCGGAGGCCGACGAGGACGATGTCCCCGGCGGCGATCCACACCTTCTTGTGCATCTTGCCCCTGATGTGGCAGAGGCGCTTGGTGCCGTCGACGCAGATGGCCTCGCAGCGGCCGTTGCCGAGCATCCGCGTCACCTGCGCGTACTCCTGGCCGTCCTCCTTGAAGACAAGCTCGCGCTTGTCGTCGTCGGCCTCGTTCTTTCCCCTCTTGCGGTTCTTGCCTCCCTTTCCCTTGTTCTTCGGCATGTCTGGCTGGCTGGGATGGGACGGGTCGCGGCGAGGAGGAGAGACGAAACCCTCGGTTTTAGATCGAGGTGGGGAGCGGCGGCGGTGCGGATTGCGGTTTTGGGGAGACCCTGGGCAGCGGGTCTGGCTATATAGGTGGGGAGGGGTGGAGGAGTCTGGGCCGTCGGATTTAAGGTTGGGAGGGGTGGGCAGCTGGGATCCGGCGCTGGGAATGCCGTGTACAGGTGGGTCTCTCTAGAGAGAAGGGGAGGGCGTGGGTGGACACGACGACTCCGAAGTGGGGAACGACGGGGCAAAAGGGATTTTGATTCTTGGCGAATTGGGATTTTGGAGTTGGAATCCAATACTCCTTCAGGTTGAGTAGTGCTCAAGGCATCCAACCCCCTTGTTTTAGTATGGGAAGAATATTTGGAAAGGAAAGACAATGAAATCCACGTACCAATGATGGAGTGTGGGTGTGTTGAAGATCATCTCCATCTCTACTACCTAAGCTTAGTTAAAAGCTTGTACCGAATTTATCCTATTTTTATGTAACTATATCATATACTTTAGTAAGTTACATACCAAAGCAATCAAATACTGTAATATCAAGTTTCTTGTATATTAATTTTGTACTCACGGCTAATTCCGTAAACTGTTATAGTTAGTCTAGACACACAAATATCAGCCAAATTCAAACAACATATATGTACCTTATTTGCGTTGTGTCCCCAACATCTTTTGATGCATATTAAGTACAAATTCATATGTCATTTCAAGCACAACTCGATGAATGTTCATTAAGGCATTTTAAGCACTGTAGTTTACATATCCAGTGCATTTTTAATGTAAATAAAGCGCCTTATCTGCACCTCCAGTACACCATCCCAGAGTATATTCAATGCAAATTAAGTGCATTGTCCTTGTCGAATTCAGAACAAATTTATACAACTTTTTAAATACAACTCGGAGGAAGCTCTTTAAAAATTCAGTGCAAATATATACTACATTGCAACATGATCAACCAATAAATAATTCCAACCATAACAATAAAAGGTTTGTCCAGTTCATGCAACTAAAACTAACTACCAGCTTCATGTTCAGTCTTCAGTATTCAGTTGCATTAAACTTCAGTCTTGATATTTGGAAAACAGACAAGTTAGCCCCAACTATAGATAACTGGATGGAGATTTTTGTGTTCAAATGTGTTCAATCTTTTTTTACGAGTCAAAATGCTAGCATTTGTGTTTGATTGAATTCACTCAAAAAATTCCTCTAGATAATTGGCCATGCAAGTTA
Organism: Avena sativa; assembly: GCA_916181665.1. NCBI lineage: Eukaryota > Viridiplantae > Streptophyta > Magnoliopsida > Poales > Poaceae > Avena > Avena sativa. The sequence goes on from OV702285.1 coordinate 472,552,725, forward strand.
CGAACCTTAAAAATTATTAGACCCAACTTGGTCACCTTGGAGCATCTCCAACAGCTTAGCTAAATATGGGTAAGAGAAAAAAAACTGCTTTTATAGGAAAGAGGGAACCCCTCCCCCCCCCCCCCCCCCCCCCCCGCGCCGCCCCCTGCTTTAACAGCTTACCTAAAAGTGTATCCCACCATTTTTTTGGCGAACACCCAAATTTTAGCACCTCCCACGTGATCCACGCCAATCACCTGTATTTTTGGCCATTGCCATGTCAGCAAAAACGAGGCGGGGGAGGGCAAACGCCACGCGGGTAAGTTTCATCCACGCGTGGTCGCCCTTCCTATTGTCGTCCCCGCCTCCTTCGGCATCCCATAGGTCGCCGTCAACCTTTGGCACGCTGCCCCAAGGTCACCTGCCACCTCCACGACTACTGTCGCCCTTCTCATGGGTCTGTCGTCGCTGATTCGGCCAACCAATCGAGTGTCGCCTCGTCGCCCGACACCCACGACGTCGTGGCTGAATCACCATCGTCATGGCCGCTAGAGGGGAGGGCCACATCGTATCTCGTCACCTCCTTCGCGCGCGAAACTCGGCCTCCCCAACCTTCTCGCCAGAGCTTGACCATGCCCAAATCCTTGAGGCAGCACACTGATTGCCTGTCAGAGAGGCCTTTGTTGGGAACCCCAAGAGCAAGATATGATGAGCACAGCAGCAAGCTTTGTAGGGTTCGCAGCATAGAAAACAAAAAAAATTCCTACGATGTGAACTATATACCAAGATCTATCTACTAGATACAAACAACGGGCGGATGTATATCCGTAGAGAACATACCCTTGAAGACCGACAAAGCTTAACGAGTTCAACTCGTGGTTGATGTAGACGATCTCTTGCCGATCTCAAGATCAAGAGGAAGTCCTAGCGCCGCAAATCAGCAGCACATCCGTGCTCGCACACACGTTCGAGGCACCGAGCAACCTCCGCCTCCTCGCTCCAGCGATGCAGCGGAAGCACAACTCTTTCTTGCTGAATAGCCACCGGGAACATGTATCTCGCTAGTCCGAGACCATGGGGGATAAATTCTAGAGGGGGAGAGAGATCCTTCACGAGGAGGTGTGAGAGACAAGTGAGGAGGGGGGCTCCTTTTATAGGAGGAGGGGGGCACCCAAGGGGGTGGCCGCCGGCCATGGGGGCTGCCCCTCCCCTCCTTCATTCATGTGGGTGGACACTCCACTCACAAAATGCCCTTTAAATTCCCTCCACTCAAAAGTCCACTCAAATTCCCATTAAATTTCCACCAAATTTAATGCAAACTCTCATTAAATAAAACTCTTTTATTTTATTCAGAATTTTGTCAATTACTTTAATGACAAACATTCACAAATAACCCCTTGCTAGAATTCTATTTCACATGCATAACCACTTTATACAATTTCACCCGAAAACCTGTTTCGGTATCTAGTGAAATAAATTCCTGCGCTTGTTCATTCTTTCGGCATGAAACATTTGCTCCAATTGGATGTCGGTGTCTCTTAAGTGTGTCACCCTACGGTTCGTGAATAATGCGGACATGATCGAGACCCCTCTCGGATCAATAATCAGAAGCGGGATCTGGAGACCCATACTGACTCCCACACATTCAACGATGACTTTCTTGTGATCGTCAGAACCTTTTACGCTAGTATCTTAATCCCTTTGTTTCACGATATATTACATGTCCGAGATTCGATCATCGGTATCTCCATACCTAGTTTGATCTCGTTACCGACATGCACTCTTTTCTCGTTCCTGTGATATAACATTCTAGTGATCAAATCACTTGCTTGCAAGCTAATAAATGTGATATCACCGAGAGGGCCCAGAGTATATCTATCCGTCATCGGGATGAACAAATTCCACTCTCAATCCATGAGCCTCAACATAACACTTTATTAGTTCTGAATCCATCTTTATAATCACCCTGTTACGGTGTGACGTTTGATGTTATCAAGAAACTCTTCCGGTGTTAGTGATTGACATGATCTCATGGTCTAAGGATTAGGATCACTTCGTAAGTTGTTATAGCAATATAAACTCAATGACTTTGGTCGTAATGCTATACTTCGGATGAATGTTCATCACACCATTACACTAATGTTGTGATCCGTTATTAACAACATCCAATGTCCATGATCAGGAAACCTTGATCATCTTGTTAATCAACGAGCTAGTTTATGAGAGAGGCATAACTAGGAACTTTCTGTTTGTTTATTAAACACACATGTATTAACGTTTCCGTATTAATACAATTATAGCATGCAAAATAAACATCTATCATATACTTGGAATACACATAATAAACACTTTATTATTGCCTCTCAGGGCATATTCCCTTCAGTCTCCCACTTGCACTAGAGACAATAATCTAGTTACATAGTGATAAATCTAACACCCATTGAGTTCTGGTGTTGATCATGTTTTGCTCTAGGGAGAGTTTTAGTCAACGGATCTGCTACATTGAGATCCGTATGTACTTTACAAATCTTTATATCTCCATCCTTGACATGCTCGCGGATGGAGTGAAACCGGCGCTTAATATGCTTGGAATGCTTGTGAGACCTAGGCTCTTTGGCATTGGCAATGGCACCATTGTTGTCACAATAGATCACCTGTAACACCCTCAGAATCGGCCCTATGCAAGTTTCAGCGCTTCCCGCCAAACCCGCATAGAAACGATTCAAAGGTGCCCACCAGGCACTTGCGTGCGGGTGGAAAACGAAGTAATAACATTCCACAACAGTCCTCGATGGGACCCACATAACAGATATATATACAACAGCGACTCAATGAGTCAAGAATACAGATATACGGTACAAAGATCCAAATCACCTTGAAAACGATAGAGCGTCCGGCTACGGACAAGATGCAAATGGGGCTAAGAGCCCTGAAGAATAACCAATGGCGTCCATAACCCTGCCCAGGCCAAGCCGGAAGGGTAACCCTGCTAACGACGTCGATCTCAAAACCTGCTTAAACAAAAGGGGTGCCGACGAAGGGCAAAAGAAAAAGAGAGAGCGGTCAGTACTGAGGCCAGTACACGGCGAGGCTAGAATTCGGCGGTCCTCGCCTACATAGGTATGGTGGACTGAAGCGGCAGCGCAGCATGCACTAAACAACCTATAGAGACTCGATAAAACAGGCGGCTATCAGAGAGGGGTAAGAAAGGCCTATCCAGAACCAACCTGATACTAACACCAAACAATCCCATCCTGGTATTCCCCCTCGAGACCAAACGAGGAAGTCAACCGAGGAACTCACACAGTTGGCAGTTTTATTTATTCAGTTATTGTTGCAGCAATTACTAGTCAGGCGTAGATAATCGTCCTGATAAAATAAACAGTGGGCCGTTTTAGTTAACCATTCCGTTGTAGTTGCAACACTTACTAGTCAGATACAATTAGCATGAGATATCCCAAAACCCAGCAGCCGTTGGTACTTTTATTTAGCCATTCCGTTGTGGTAAAGCTGATTACTAGTCATATCGGATACAAGTCAATTTATAACAGTAAACTTTAGTTATAGTTGTCTATGATCAAGCACTGTGCTCCAAGTCGTCCATAACCGCGGACACGGCTTCTCGAAAAGATTTAACCCTGCAGGGGTGCACCAAAGTATCCACAAGCACTTCGACCCTTTTTGCCAGATCAGTTAACATACACCCATCGGTATGTCGGCGGGGCCTAAGTCATGACGTTTCCAGACCCAAAGCAAGCACGGGGGGCCACCCCACTAAGTCTACCCGCAACGAAGTCGGCCGGGCTCCGAGACGGACTCAGGGTTTGGGTAGACGGCTGTGAACGACTGGGGACCCAAAACTGGGCTTGTCGACACCGCGAAAACGTGTCCCGATCCTAAACAGTACAGTGTGCTCCTCGCACAAATGTAAATAAAGCAGTAAAGCATGGCAAGTACAGGATAGTAAATAAAACCTCAAACTAGTTTGTGGCCCCGAGTACAATACTTTGAAATCAGGTACTAATCGATGGGGGGCCCATATCTCCCCACCTGTGGTTAGCGCGCTCGATCTCGGAACAGGTGTCAAGAACTCGGGGTCCTACGGGACACCAGTGAGCGGTCGGAAACCAAATATTATCTATCACCCACCGGTGCCTCTGCATTTACCTACTTCAATTTTAGTTATTAAACAATAATTAAATTAAACGATAATTAAAGTCATGATCATCTCCGACATTAAACCTGCGGCAATACTCCAACATCTGTGGTACTTGGCGACACACAACAGCACTTGAGCAAGCGACTACGACGCGCAAGTCCAACTATCTACCAAACAACAGGTAATAGGATGTGTCCGAGGCAATATGAGGCTGCAAGGGATATCACGGGTACGAAATTTATAGCATCGCAACACAGATAGCAATAGATCAACAGGAGGGAATAAATACTATAAAAGTAAGATAGGTAGAAAGGGGGAGATGCTCGCCTGCAAACATTGCCGAAGGTTCAACCGAGATCGGGGCGAAGCTCACATCAACTCAACGGCCTTATCCGCGAAGAACCAAAACACTAGAATAAACACCGGATGCACTATTTAGTACTAAGGCAAAAGATCGGGCATGATGCATGTATGATGTATGACATGGCAAAGATGCGATGCAATTAGGTCATATTAACCGGAACTGGGGGTCCCGACAATTAATTAAACGGTTCAAGTTATTTATCTACCCCGCAAATTAAATGTTGAATTAGCAAGACCAAACATGGCTTCGGTTCGCTACACCAATTTAAATGAGGCCAATATAAGGCTAGATTTGCCCGCATATGGGCCCCATATTTAATTATGAGGTGAATCGGCATAATGCCCCCAAACCACATGAGATGTATGCGAGCATGCTCAATTAATATGCAACAAGTTATATAGTTGGCAATTTATAAAATAGGGGCTCGGAAAAGGGGTCACACATTAGGGTTCGGCGAGCTTGGTGTTTCCGGGGTTCGGGGTTCGGTCTCAGGGTTCAGGGTTCGACGAATTCGTTCTCGGCGGAAACGGCGTCCGGGAAGGAGGACTTGGTTCGGTGTCGGGGGCGCATCGGATTCTTCCGGGTCGGTGTCGTTCTTATCGTCGCGAAGATCTTGTCGGTTCCGCGTACCGGTCGGTCTTGGCGTTCGGGATGCAGAACTTGGTGTCCGGGACGGAGTACTTTTCGCCCCGGGGTCTCGGGTCTAAGAACTTGGCGCGCCCGGGTTCGGTCTTCGGATCCGGGAAGGAGGCCTTCGGTCCTCGGGTCTGTGAAGGAGTACTTGGCGTCCGGCGGTAGATCTTGTTGGTTCCACTCCGAAGGACTTGTTGTTCTGCAGTGGAGATCATGGGGTCATCGGGGTCCGGGTTCGCCGGGATTGGTGCAGGGTCTCGGACATCGGATCCTTGAAGGAGGTCATGGCGTCCGTGTAGAATTACTTCGGTCATCGAGTCCGTGTAGGCGCACTCGGGTCTCGACGTCTAGGTTCCGTGAAGATCTTGGCTAAACTTGTCAATGGTCCTTCTTGTGCTTCCCGTTGTCGATCTTGTCGCATGGCCTCTTACAGTTCCGAAGCATACACCCCCTCGGCAGAGGACCAAACCACGCATCCTTGTTGTCATCGACACGGGCAGCAGGGTCGCAGCTTGCTGGACGGGGGCGCCAAGGCGGGCGCGACCGAGGCGAGCTCAAGAGGCGGCGGTGAATGGCGGTCCCGCAGCGGCAGAGGGGCGCTGACGGGGACGCGGCAGGACGGGGCCAGAGGGACGGCACGGGGCTCGGTGGATGCAGGCGGAGCGGCGGACGGGCGGTGGAGGAGGACGGCCCGGCGGCGGCGGTACAGGGGAGCTCCTGGCGGCGGGGTGGTGGCGTGGCGTGCTCGGGAGGAGGCGACGGCCAGACGCGGTGCGGCGGCGCTCGGGTCCGAGGGGCGGCGCGGGGGCGCCGGAGCGAGCATGGCGGCGGGGCGCGATGGCGCGGCCGACGACGAGGAGGGCCGCGGTCGAGCAGAGGCGAGAGGGGCGGCCCCGGCGGGAAGGAGGGCACGGCGGCGAGGATGGTGAGCGGAAGGCGCGGCCGGAGGCGGGGAGAGGCCGGCGGCCGGTGCCGAGGGGGCCGCGGGGCGGCGGAGCTCCGAGGAGGAGGGAGACGTGGTGAGGGAGGGGAGCAGAGGAGCGGGTCGGGGGTTGGGGAGGCGCGGCGGTCGGCCGCGAGAGAGAGAGACCAGGGAGGAAGAGGAGCATCGGGGGTGGGGAGCGGGGTCGCGCGTGGGTCCAGGGGGGGGGTCGGTGCGTGGTGGGGCCGGGCACCGCGTGGGTCCAAGGTGGCAGCGTGTGTGGGTGTGTGTGTGCTGAGTGTGTGTGGCGTTGAGTGGGGAAGTGGGTGGTTGGATCGGTCAGGGGGAGGGGCTGCCCAGGTGGGTGGGGCCCAGGTTCCAGGGAGAGGGGTGAGGAAGTGGGTCGGCGCGGTGGGACCAGGGTGGAAGGGAGAGGGGGTAGGTGGGGCTGTGGATTGGTGAGGTGGCTGGGCTGAGGGTGAGGTGGAGGGACGGTGAGGTGGCGAGCTGGGGTTGGTGGGTAGACTAGGATTGGGTAAATTTAGGACTAGGAATTTAGTCTAGGGTTTTCTTTTATTTAAAAATAAATTTTGTAAATAGTTTTAGACAAATAAAAGACCTGAACAGACCGATGTTTTAATTTGAAATAAGACAGGGGCTATTTAGAAAACAAAACTAGGCGTTTCGAAAAAGTTTCAGACAAACAATGCATGATGATGGCGATGCAATGCACAAAAACAACGCAATTTTCTAGTAGTGGTTTTACGGGATGCCACATCACCATTGGGTCCAACGCGTTTGCCACCACTCCTAGTTCGGATATGAACTCCTTCATCCAAACTGCTTCCTGAGCCGCTTCTGAAGCAGCAACATATTCGGCCTCTATTGTTGATCCCGCTACCACAGGTTGTTTGGAGCTCCTCCAACTAACCGCTCCGCCATTCATGAGAAATACGTATCCGGATTGAGACTTAGAGTCATCCGGATCGGTGTCAAAGCTAGCGTCGACATAACACTTAGCGACGAGCTCTTCTTCACCTCCGTATACAAGAAACATATCCTTAGTTCTTCGTAAGTACTTAAGGATATTCTTGACCGCTATCCAGTGTTCCGAACCTGGATCCGATTGGTACCTACTAGTCAAACTAATAGCATGTGCCACATCCTATCTTGTACATAGCATGGCGTACATTATAGAGCCTATGGCTGAAGCATAGGGGACTTTGTCCATTATCTCTCTTTCTTCCGCCGAAGCCGGACTTTGAGTCTTACTCAATGTCTTGCCTTGCAACATAGGTAAGAACCCCTTCTTACTTCCGTCCATTTTAAACTTCTTTAAAATCTTATCAAGGTATGTACTTTGCGATAGCCCTATTAGGCGCCTAGATCTATCTCTATAGATCTTTATGCCTAATATGTATGACGCTTCACCTAGGTCCTTCATTGAAAATTTGCTGTTTAGATAACTTTTAACACTGTTTAAAAGATCTATATCATTTCCGATCAATAATATGTCATCCACATATAATATCAGAAATGTCACATTGCTCCCACTCACTTTCTTGTAAATACAATCTTCTCCATAAGTTTGGACAAATCCAAACTCTTTGATCACCTCATCAAAGCGGAGATTCCAACTTCGTGATGCTTGCTTCAATCCATAGATGGATCGCTGAAGCTTGCACACCTTGTTAGCATCTTTAGGATCGACAAAACCCTTTGGTTGTATCATATACAACTCTTCTTCAATATTACCATTGAGAAACGCGGTTTTGACATCCATCTGCCATATCTCATAATCGAAATATGCAGCAATTGCTAACATAATCCTAACTGACTTTAGCATCGCTACGGGAGAGAAAGTCTCATCGTAGTCAACTCCTTGAATTTGTCGAAACCCCTTTGCGACAAGTCGAGCTTTATAGACAGTCACATTACCATCAGCATCAGTTTTCCTTTTGAAAATCCATTTGTTCTCCACGGCCTTTCGGTCGTGAGGTAATTCCACCAAGTTCCAAACTTGATTTTCATACATGGATTCCATCTCGGATTTCATGGCTTCTAACCATTTGTTGGAATCCGGGCTCATCATCGCTTCTTCATACGTTGCAGGGTCATCATTTTCATCAACCATGAAATTCATGACAGGATTTCCGTACAGCTCGGGAGCTGCACGCGTCCTGTTTGACCTGTGAGGTTCAGTAGTACTCTCTTTCGGAGTTTCATGATCATTATCATTAGTTCCCTCTTCAACAGGTGGAGCCAACTCCGGAACAACTTCCGGCGCTGCGCTACTCGCCATACTTTGAAGAGAAGGTTCCATAACCTCTTCGAGTTCTACCTTCCGACTACTCACACCTTTCGCGAGAAACTCTTTCTCTAGAAAGGATCCATTCTTGGCAACAAAAACCTTGACCTCGGATCTGTGATAGAAGAAATACCCAATAGTTTCTTTAGGGTATCCTATGAAGACGCATTTTTCCGCTTTGGGTTCGAGTTTATCCGGTTGAAGTTTCTTCACATAAACATCGCATCCCCAAACTTTAAGAAATGACAGCTTAGGTTTGTTTCCAAACCACAATTCATACGGTGTCTTTTCAACGGATTTAGATGGTGCCCGATTTAAAGTGAATGCAGCAGTTTCTAGTGCATAACCCCAAAATGACAACGGCAAGTCCGTCAGAGACATCATAGATCGAACCATATCTAATAAAGTACGATTACGACGTTCCGACACACCATTTCGCTGTGGTGTTCTGGCAGGTGTGAGTTGTGAAACAATTCCACACTCTTTCATGTGAGTGCTAAACTCGGAACTTAGATACTCACCTCCACGGTCGGACCGTAGAAATTTGATCTTTCTATTACGATGATTTTCCACTTCATTCTGAAATTCCTTGAACTTTTCAAAGGTTTCAGACTTGTGTTTCATCAAGTAGATATAACCGTATCTACTCAAATCATCTGCGAAAGTAACAAAATAACGATATCCACCTCGCGCCGACACACTCATTAGACCACATACATCAGAATGTATGATTTCCAATAAATCTGTCACCCGTTCCATTGAACCGGAAAACGGCGTTCTAGTCATCTTGCCCATAAGGCATGGCTCACATGTATCAAATGATTCATAATCAAGTGATTCCAAAAGTCCATCCGAATGGAGCTTCTTCATGCGTTTAACGCCAATATGACCTAGACGGCAGTGCCACATATATGCGGATATATCATCATTAAGTTTAATCCTTTTAGCATCAACATTATGAATATGTGTAACATTATCATCGAGATCTAACAGAAATAAACCATTCATCATCGGTGCATGACCATAAAAGATTTCATTCATATAAATGGAACAACCATTGTTCTCGGATTTAAATGAATAACCACTTCGCATCAAACACGATCCAGATACAATGTTCATGCTCAGTGCAGGCACCAGATAACATTTATTCAAGTTTATAACTAATCCCGACAGCAAGTGGAGAGGCAGCGTTCCAACGGCGATCACATCAACGCTTGATCCATTGCCGACACGCATCTTGACCTCACCCCTTGCTAGTGGTCGCTTGTTCCGCAGCCCCTGATTCGAGTTACAAATATTAGCAAATGAACCGGTATCAAATACCCAGGTGCTACTGCGAGCACTAGTCAAGTACACATCAATAACATGTATATCATATATACCTTTGTTTGCCTTGCCGGCCTTCTTGTCTGCCAGATACTTGGGGCAGTTGCGCTTCCAGTGGCCAGTCCCCTTACAATAGTAGCACTCGGAATCAGACTTAGGTCCAACTCGGGGTTTCTTTTCGGGCGCGGCAACAGGCTTGCCGCCCTTACTTCCCTTCCGTTTTCCCTTCTTGTCTTTCTTGAAACCAGTGTTCCTATTGATCATCAACACTTGATGTTCCTTTTTGATCTCCACTTCTGCAGTTTTAAGCATTGACAGAAGCTCGGGGAGAGACTTTTTCATGCCTTGCATATTATAGTTCATCACAAAGCTCTTATAGCTAGGTGGCAGAGACTGCAGAACACGATGGATGCCTAAGTCAATGGGAATCGATATTCCCAAGGACACAAGCTTATCGGCGTAACCCGACATCTTGAGTACATGCTCACTAACGGAGTTGTGCTCTTCCATCATGCAGCTAAAGAACTTTTCTGAAGCGTTGTAGCTCTCTACAGCAGCATGTGTGTCGAAAATCATTTTCAACTCACCCATTGTATCAAATGCATTGCCGTTTTCGAAACGCTTTCGAAGTTCCGGCTCTAGCCCATACAATATGCCGCAATGAACTAAGTTGTGGTCCTCCTGACGAGTCTGATAGACATTCTTCTCCTCGTCAGGGGCATCATCAAAAGGTGGGGGGCCTAACAGCGCTTCTAGCACATATTGCTTTTGTGCAGCAGAGAGGAGAATCCTCAAATTCATGGCCCATTCGGTAAAGTTGCTACCGTTCGTTGCTAGTTTCTCTTTCTCCATGAACACATTGAAATTAAAAGCAGGTGGTGCCATCTACAACAGAATTTGTAAAGTTTAGACTAAGTGTATGATAGATTGAGTTCAACTAATCTATATTACGAATGAACTCCCACTCAAAAACGACATCCCTCGTGCCTTTTTGGTGATTACATGAACCAAATCCACTACACCAAGTCCGATCATCACGTGAGTCGGTATAGCTTCAAAGGCGAGCATCAAATGGGCATCATATCAACTATATGACTCATGCTTAACCTTTCGGTCCGTGTTCCGAGGCCATGTATGTACATGCTAGGCTCGCCAAGTTAGAACCTTAGTATTCGCGTGTGTAACTGTTTTACACCCGAAATATGGTCGTGGATCCAAGAACACCCGATCATCACGTGATGTCTTGGAGCGACGAAAACATAATCGGTGCATACTAAAGGAAGAACACATTCTTATCTTGATATTTAAATGAGGGATCATCTTATTATGCTAACAAAGCGCTAAACAAGCAATATAAGATGCTATCAAACATCATATGTTTATTAGTGAAATGATATGGTTCCCGCAGATGATCTCTATCATGTGCATCGTGGTATGATCACTATCATACCTATATGTGTAAATCCAAGGTCTATGGATTTTACACGCTATGTGTGTTGTAAGAGTATCATCTCATACTTCTACTTACAACACTACCATATCATAACACTAGCCCAGCAACAATCTAAACTAGACGCCTCTAATTTATCCATTGCAAGTTTTACGTGGCTTAGGGCTTTCGAGATAGAACCGTTCTTACCTACGAACATGAACCACAACGAGGATAATCAAATTGTTGACAACTCGCTTGCAAAATAGATATTGACTATAGTAGGAGAGACAGACACCCGCTAGCCACTTATGCAAACTAGTTGCATGTCAAGCGTGGAACAGGTCTCATGTGCGAGGACATGTAAAGTTTGTCCGGGCCGCTTCATCCCACTATGCCACCAATATCCAAAATTACAACAAAGGAGCAACAACATGATCATCATCGCCCACATACTCATATGTGTACTACCCGTGTAAAGTATCTACGCATAGATCCGGCTCTGATACCACTGTAGGGTTCGCAGCATAGAAAACAAAAAAATTTCCTACGATGTGAACTATATACCAAGATCTATCTACTAGATACAAACAACAGGCGGATGTATATCCGTAGAGAACATACCCTTGAAGACCGACAAAGCTTAACGAGTTCAACTCGTGGTTGATGTAGACGATCTCTTGCCGATCTCAAGATCGAGAGGAAGTCCTAGCGCCGCAAATCAGCAGCGCATCCGTGCTCGCACACACGTTCGAGGCACCGAGCAACCTCCGCCTCCTTGCTCCAGCGATGCAGCGGAAGCACAACTCTTTCTTGCCGAATAGCCACCGGGAACATGTATCTCGCTAGTCCGAGACCATGGGGGATAAATTCTAGAGGGGGAGAGAGATCCTTCACGAGGAGGTGTGAGAGACAAGTGAGGAGGGGGGCTCCTTTTATAGGAGGAGGGGGGCACCCAAGGGGGTGGCCGCCGGCCATGGGGGCTGCCCCCTCCCCTCCTTCATTCATGTGGGTGGACACTCCACTCACAAAATGCCCTTTAAATTCCCTCCACTCAAAAGTCCACTCAAATTCCCATTAAATTTCCACCAAATTTAATGCAAACTCTCATTAAATAAAACTCTTTTATTTTATTCAGAATTTTGTCAATTACTTTAATGACAAACATTCACAAATAACCCCTTGCTAGAATTCTATTTCACATGCATAACCACTTTATGCAATTTCACCCGAAAACCTGTTTCGGTATCTAGTGAAATAAATTCCTGCGCTTGTTCATTCTTTCGGCATGAAACATTTGCTCCAATTGGATGTCGGTGTCTCTTAAGTGTGTCACCCTACGGTTCGTGAATAATGCGGACATGATCGAGACCCCTCTCGGATCAATAATCAGAAGCGGGATCTGGAGACCCATACTGACTCCCACACATTCAACGATGACTTTCTTGTGATCGTCAGAACCTTTTACGCTAGTATCTTAATCCCTTTGTTTCACGATATATTACATGTCCGAGATTCGATCATCGGTATCTCCATACCTAGTTTGATCTCGTTACCGACATGCACTCTTTTCTCGTTCCTGTGATATAACATTCTAGTGATCAAATCACTTGCTTGCAAGCTAATCAATGTGATATCACCGAGAGGGCCCAGAGTATATCTATCCGTCATCGGGATGAAAAAATTCCACTCTCGATCCATGAGCCTCAACATAACACTTTATTAGTTCTGAATCCATCTTTATAATCACCCTGTTACGGTGTGACGTTTGATGTTATCAAGAAACTCTTCCGGTGTTAGTGATTGACATGATCTCATGGTCTAAGGATTAGGATCACTTCGTAAGTTGTTATAGCAATATAAACTCAATGACTTTGATCGTAATGCTATACTTCGGATGAATGTTCATCACACCATTACACTAATGTTGTGATCCCGTTATTAACAACATCCAATGTCCATGATCAGGAAACCTTGATCATCTTGTTAATCAACGAGCTAGTTTATGAGAGAGGCATAACTAGGAACTTTCTATTTGTTTATTAAACACACATGTATTAACGTTTCCGTATTAATACAATTATAGCATGCAAAATAAACATCTATCATATACTTGGAATACACATAATAAACACTTTATTATTGCCTCTCAGGGCATATTCCCTTCAAGCTTTCCCTCAGTAGATACCAAGGTTATCGAACCAGAAGGAGGAAGGAAACGTCACACGGGTGTTGCAAGCAACGCGGAGACCTGCACAACACAAACTCAAGACTTTGCCCCAATGAATCAGTGAGGTTGTCAAGCTCACTGGTTTGCTGTAACAAAGGATTAAACGTATGGTGTGGAAGATAATGGTTTGCAGCAAGTAAACAAGTAACAGTGGAATATGTATCAATGGTAAAGATTGGACCGGGGTCCAGTGTTCACTAGAGGTGCTCTCCTTAGATAAACAACATGGCATGAAGGGTAAACAAATTACAACAGGGCAATTGACAGGAACTGAGCAAGGCATAACAATGCAATTACTGGTCAGAAAGATCCTATGAGATTCGTTTGGGCAATACAACAAGATACATAGACCGCCATCCAACTGCATCTATGACTAGAAGTCCACCTTCAGGTTATCATTCGAACCCCCTCCAGTATTAAGTTGCAAGCTGGGATCAAAGAACTCTAACGTACTCGAGGACGAGCAGGAGTTAAGTTTGAGGATGTTGATACGTTGAAAATGTATCTATAATTTTGGATGCTACATGCTTGTTTAGTATCTACTTTGCTTTGCTTGTCTACACTTTGAGGTGCTTTTTACATGTTTTCTGGTACTAACCTATTAACAAGTTGCAACAGTGCCAGATGCCTGTTTTCTGTTGTTTTTAGTTTTAGAAAAGTTAGTAAAGAAATATTCTCAGAATTGGACGGGACAAACATCAAAGTCAATAACTTTTCGTGGGGAACAAGAACTCCAGAGGAGAGCCGGAGGGGCCAGCCAGGGGGGCCAGACCCACCCCGGGCGCGGGGGCAGGTGGGGCCGCGCCTGGCTAGGGTTTGGTGGCCCTGGCCGCCTCCCGATCTCGCCCCTTCGCCTATAAGAATCCCCCGATGCAGAAACCCTGGGTACCCGATCAAAAATCCACGAAACCGTCTGTATCCGCCGCCACCTTCGTCCCTAGATCGGGGGGATCTGAAGTTCTTCCCGGCACCCTACCGGAGGGGAGATCATCCCGGAGGCCTTCTCCCCAGTATGATGCGTGAGTAGTTCCAGCTTGGACTATGGGTCCATGTAGTATCTAGATGGTTGTATCTCCTCCTTTGTGCTTTCATGTATAGATCTTGTGAGCTCCGTTCATGATCAAGATCTAATCTATTTGTAATCATGCATGTTGTGTTTGCGAGGATCCGATGGATATTGATATTATTATGTTGGTTTGATTAATGGTTTTGTCTTTATGATTCTATCATGTTTGTGTTGTTTGTGATCTTGCATGCTCTCCGTTGTTAGTAGCTATCTTGGCCAAGTAGTTGCTAGTGACTCCAAGAGGGGGTATTTATGCTCGATAGTGGGTTCATGCCTCTAGTTTCCAAGGGAAGTGACAGAAATCTCTTCGGTTGTAGATGTGTTGTTGCTACTAGGGAGAAAACAAGTTCATGGAACATGTGGACTGTTTACCTTACACACTTTGCTTAAAGCAGTTGTCTGTTGCTTGCAACTTAATACTGGAGGGGGTTCGGATGATAAACTGAAGGTGGACTTCTAGTCATAGATGCAGTTGGATGGCGGTCTATGTATCTTGTTGTATTGCCCAATCAATCTCATAGGATCTTTCTGACTAGTAATTGCATTGTTATGCCTTGCTCAGTTCCTGTCAATTGCACTGCTGTAATTTGTTTACCCTTCATGCCATGTTGTTTATTTAAGGAGAGAACCTCTAGTGAACTATGGACCCTGGTCCAATCTTTACCATTGATACATCTTCCACTGTTACTTGTTTACTTGCTGCAAACCATTACCTTCCACACCATACGTTTAATTCTTTGTTACAGCAAACCGGTGAGCTTGACAACCTCATTGTTCGTTGGGGCAAAGTCTTGAGTTTGTGTTGTGCAGGTCTCCGCGTTGCTTGCAACACCTGTGTGACGTTTCCTTCCTCCTTCTGGTTCGATAACCTCGGTCTCTACTGAGGGAAGACTTGATGCTTACTGCTTCACACCTTGCTCTTGGGGTTTTCAATGAAGTGCTCCACGTCAGCACCATCAACAAGTTTTCTGGCGCTGTTGCCGGGGAGGCTAAGGACGTCTTCACTAGGGGAGTCCTTCACTTCCTTTATCTTTAATTTGTTTTTAGTTTGCTTTATTTTTTGCTTGGTTTTGTTTGCCTCTTTCCAAAAAAAACCCAAAAATTTAGTCTAGTTTGGTTTGCTTTCTTTATTCAAAAACACAAAAAAAATAGTCCGTGCTCTAGTTGCTGCCATGTCAGGTTTTGGACCAACCTTTATTTCCCCTATGGTAGAAATCTCCACTTTTAAGCAAAAAAGTGAAGAAAGTTTTAAGGAAGCTTGGTCTAGAATCTCTGCTTTCCAGAGGGAAACTGAGCCTGAGGTAAGCCTCAGCTTGGTTATTGATAGTTTCTACCACAGTATTGCTCTTTGTTATAGATATGCTTTGGATGTTGTGGCCGAAAAAGATTTTTTTATTTGTACCGAGGATGAAGCTTTTGATGCAATAAGGAAATTAATCATGATCTATGGTACACCTAGCAAGTCTGATTCCTCTTTCACAAATATTTTTGCTAGGTTGAACACCCTTTAGACCGGTATTGCTGCTATGAATAGTTGTATCACACTCTTAGGGCTTACCATGATTATGTTCCTATAAATTTAAGGGGGGGAGTCTGTAACATCCCAGCATTTAGGAACCAACGAAGGGTAGATTTAGGAATATGTGCAATTGCATGCATTCATCTGTAAAAATGTGGATAAATTTTTCGCCAAATAAAAACTTAAAGTGATCAAAGTTTCTTTCACTCTTTAAGTTTAGGAATATCCTTGGAGGATGATTGTTATAAACTTTGACATGATCTTTATGGATTAATGTGTTTTGGGGAAAGGAATTTGAATTCAAACTTGAGATTTGGATTTATATTTTTAAAAGGATTAGGATTATGTGTGAGAATATTATTTAATCAAGAAATAATATTGAGTAACTCAAACTTTAAATAATATAACATAATTGAGTAAATGAATATTTATTTCATATATTTATTCAATCAATAAGTTATAAAATGTAACTTATTAAGATAATAAAGAAACAATACATAATAATCAGAAACTCTACATAAGAGTGACAAATAAATAAATGAATATTCATTTCATTAAATCAATTCATCAATAAGTTACAAGATCTAAATTACAAAACTAATAAAGAATATTTACAATAGAAAGTTATAAGAGGAGTAATATTTACATATTGAGTAACATTACAATCTTTATTACAAAAGAATTAAATGAAGATTACAAAAGAATAAAATAAATATTACAAGTGGACTATTCTATAAAGAAAAAGAAAACCTAATCTAAATCTTGAATCTTCAAGTCTTGTACCTGCAAAACAAAGACAAACAAAAAAGAAAGAAAATAAAGGTTAAGATATTTCTTTTACTCTCAGTAGTGACAGTGAGATGCACTGTTCCACTTTACATCATTGAGTAAATCTTTAGGGGCAAGTTTCACCAATATGAAAGAGTTAAATCTTTCATAATTCTTAAGCCATAAGTCAAATGATTCCAATCAGTAAGGAGGAGGTTGTAACATCCCAGCATTAGAGCTTAAAAATAACCTGAACCCAGATGTGTGCATTGCATTCATGCATAGAAAATCCGAATAATTTTCGCGCTTTTAAAACAGAACTTGTCAAATTGAATGAATCTTCTCTTAGCTTGATGGTATTGAAGTAGATCATCAAGTTGACTGCGATAAGTTTCAATAAGACCTTTGTTAAAACCTTATTTTGGGTAAGGGAGATTTGATCTAAGGGTAGATCAAATGTACTAAAAGTTAAACCTTAATACAATGTGAATTATACTTGATCATTAGGTGATCATATTATAGTATTCATTATAATCACTCATGAGTACCAAGTTAGAGGATATAACACCAAATATGAATTTAACAACTATATCTTAATCTCATCTGCATATACCCTGAGTATCATGGTAATATCTAACCCTACTTCTTAAGTAAGATTGAGTAGGAAAGAAACTAAGTTTAGATCATGCACCTATACCTTTCTTTCCATATCAATCCTTATCATCCCTATTGAGTTATATTTCAATATCTGTTGTTCATTAATGTTGAGGAATCAACTATTGATTCACCATATCTCAATCTATCAACTCTTGACCATATCATAGTTTACACTTAAAGTGCCTATATAGAAACAATTAAGAAGAGGTAAATAGTGATGTTAGCTTTAAAAATCATCTGTAGGATGGGAAAGATTGAAAAGAATCCAATCAACAGGATAATTGATGAAGTTAAATTCCTCCTAGATAAATATAAGAACTATTTTTATTATCTAATCCTATGGTAGTAAAGAAGATTACAAGGATGAATACTAAAGATAGTTACCAGGAGTATTCCTATTGGATCAAGTAGGTATAGTCAATGAATTATATCTCTTAATCCAATAGAACTAAACAGAAGATAATAATCATACAACTACAATGTTGTATGGATGGAAGCCTTGATTAGCCAACTGGAAACCTAAACCATAAAGGATCACAAGATTATAATGATCAAGCCTTATTCACCAAGATTGAGTACTTATGTCATGTATAAGTGGTATTGGTGGATAAAACATGATTGAAACCCTAGTAGAGATAAGTTATCCTAGAGTAGTCATTACAAACCACATAAATATGATTTAGGGTTGGAGTGTGAGTTATTGGAGTAAAGTGAATCTAAGACGGTATTATTCAATTAAAACTAGTATAGCATAGAGTTATAGAAGTAGTGTTATTCATCTTAAAGGATAGTCAACTTTAGAGAAAGGTAGTTGGATGCATACAACTATTAGAGAAATATTAGTGATGGATGATTAAGGAAGGTTATGACTAGAGTTTGAAAGAACTACTGACATGGTTATACCTTACGGGTACATAGTCTCAGCATACCTGGTCCAGCCCAAGGAAGGCCCACGGCAGAAGTACGCCGACCCATGAAGATTTTCGGGTGGCCAAGGCCCATGACGCCTTCGGATCCTTGGAGAGAAAGACTAGCGTAGATAGGAAATTCAAAGGGGTAAAACCCTAGAACTTGTAACCGACTAGGTCTATGCCCGGGACCTGCCTGAGTCTACATAAAGGCTATGAGGGCACGACCTAGATCTCTCGACTCATACTCTCGCATACACGCCTCCACGCCAGATTGCATCTGCGCACCCCTGTAACCTTCGGTTCCGCCATAATCAAGAGCAGACAAGCAGGAGTAGGGTTTTCCCTCCAGGGGCCTGAACCTGGGTAAACCTTGTGTCCCCGTGTTGCTTGTTTGCTAACCGTTCCATGATCTCCAGCATCCCCATCTTCTCCAAAACCCAAGTCCATAACAATGGGCATTGATGAGATCAAACCTCGTCAATTGGTGCCGTCTGTGGGAACTAGGGATGCTGATTGTGCGATCGTGACGGTCCCAACCCGATCGATCTACAACTCTGCGGCGACGGAGAGTCATCTCCTCTTCGGCGCTTTAGACTTCACCGCCCACTTACCGGCCACCATGAAGGACTTCGAGCCCGTAGGCGACGGACTCGAAATCCTGTTCGGGAGCTTCTGCTTCCAGGTAGGGCAAAATGGCACCCTCCGCCTCCCTGAGCGGGTGCCCCTACCATCAATCAGGCCCGCTTCATGGACCCCACACCCCGTGATACGCACAACATCATCAACAGATGATTCCTACGACAGCAGCAACTGCAACTCCGATCTGTGCGATCCGCCGTCGGATGAAGGGACCTACGGTTCCGGATCTGAAAGCTGCGGTAGCAGCGGACCAACCTACGAGCGCTACCAATGCGCCATAGTCATACAGGCTGACGGGGATCAGCAAACACCCAACCCGCCGCCCAACCCACCACCTAACCCGCCAGAACGAAACGGCGGGAATAGAAGAAGCCAGTCCCCCCCCACCCGAAGGGGAAAACAATAGCCATGCCATCCGCCTTAGCAAAGAAGGATGGGCCCAGGCACGCAACGTCGTGGCAGGCAACATAGTCCTGCCTGCAGACTCCTCCCGGGATCTGCTGATGGCCTACCACCTGCTCCTGATCGAGGAGCACAAGAAGCAGGTCAAGATGCAGGAGGTGCTCGACAAGCGCAAGCAAGCAGCCTCAGAGTCCAGCGCGTGACGAGCTGCGCTCTCCGCCATGGGCATCGGCTCCAGCTCGAACGCCAACCAAGGCAACAAGCACCGCTCTCGGGTGGAAAACATGGACCCCAAGGAGCGCCGGGAGGTGACCCGAACCCTCCACACATCCTTCATGGAGATGGACGCCGACGACAACGTCATCCCGAAAACACCGCAGGCTGCGATCATGGCAGCCACTGCGTACCTCGTAGCTCACCCACCTCCAGAGGGAGACCCGAAGAGGGCCATGCACAAGTTCGCACTTACCGGACTCGGACTCGTCGGAGCCGTGCTCCACCAGGAAGCTCCCACGGAGCCGAAGAAGAAAGCTCCGGTCAGGTTCGACCGCAGCCCCACCCCTTCATCCGAAGAAGAGGAACATGACCTTCCTCGAAGGAAGAAGAGTTCGCGCCACCGCAACCGCGACTACGACGCCAGAGATGCGCTCACACAACGCAAAATCAACAAAGCGCGAGACAAGCGCGCATGCTCGTCTGAATCCGAGATGGACGAAGACGAAGGAGAACTCTGCGGAGCATGATGCTTTGGCAGATCTGTTCAGCGAACAAAGATGCCGCGCAATTTCAAACTCCCTTCGGATACTCCGAAGTTCGACGGCACACGGGACCCAAAAGCATGGCTCAGTGACCACCTATCGTCCGTCAAATTGCACAGCGGAAACAAGGAAACCGCCATGTAATGCCTTCAGCTGCAGCTGACAGGAGCGGCCCGGATCTGGCTCAGCAGCCTATCTTCAGGGTCCATCCGAAGTTGGGATGAGCTAGCTTATAGCTTCATCCGAAACTTCAAGGGCACCAGCAAGAGGCCCACCTCAATCGAAGAATTGCGAGCCTGCACTCAACGAACGGGCGAATCCATTCGCTCGTACATACTACGCTGGTCCAACACAAAAAACTCCGTAGCACACATCTCCGAAGAGAGGGCCATCGACGCCTTCAGGGACGGCGTCAAGCGCCAAGACTTCAAGGAGGAACTTGGGCGCGTCAAGCCCAAAACACTCGACCACCTCATGGACATCGCCAACAGGTGGGCTGACGGATAAGACTCCATTCACCGAGCACAATCGGAAGAAGAAAACGACTACGGTCGACGATGAGAGCGCCGTAGCAAGAGAAGATCGCGCGTCTACGACGATCGCGACGGACCCGACATGGTCGCGGCCGGCTACGCCGATCGCCGTAACGACGCCAACCACAATAGCGGAGGATACCGCGGAGGAAACTTCCGCGATGGGGGACACCCAGCGCAGTCGTGGCAGCGCCGCGACCGCGACAACGGACCCTCAGCATACGAAAAGCTTTCGGGTCCATGCACCATCCACTTCTACATCGACAAGCAGGATGGAAAAAAGAAGGCGAGCCACATGCTCAAGGACTGCCGTGAGTTCCAGAACCTCAGCGAAAGCATGGTGCAGATGAGGCAACAAGCCCCAATCCCTGCGTTCGGAAACGCACCCGCGCCAGGTGAAATAGCGCACGGAGCTCTTCCACCGCCACCTGTAGGAGGCCCGAACCAACCAGTCGCACCAGCACAGAACAACGCTGGGAACGGGTATCCCCAGCCGAAAGGAGCACTGATGATCCAGAAGGGGCGCCCCACGAATAGGGTGCAGAAGAAAATCACCCGACAGATCAAACCTGGCCGTGGCAACTCCACCCGCCATCCCTAAGTACCTCAGCGGATCGGAGTCCTGCATCACGTTCAGTTGTTCAGATCACCCTTGCTAGATCCCTCGCCCAGGTCATGCTGCCCTGGTGCTGGAGGCGCAGATCGGAGGTTTAGAGATGAGTCGCGTCTTCATGGACGGCGGCAGCGGCATCAAACTGATGTTCGCAAGCACTCTAGCAGCAATGCGGATCCCGCAGTGCAGCCTGGAACAATCAGACACAACGTTCCACGGCATCGTTCCAGGGAAGGGCATATTCCCCCTAGGCAAAATATGGCTCGACGTCATCTTCGGCAAGCCGGACAACTTCCGACTAGAACGGCTCGAATTCGAAGTGGTGGACTGGCCATCACAGTACCACGCCATCCTCGGGCGTGTAGCATTCGCAAGGTTCTTGGCTGTCCCACACTATGCATACCTGCTACTCAAGATGCCAGGGCCGAAGGGCGTCATCACAATCCACGGGAGCTTCACCCGATCGGACCAATGTGACAGGGATTTTAACAGAATCTCCCAATCAGTCGGCATGCAGGAGGAACTCGTAAGGCTCCGCGAGGTGACGGACAATGGGGCACCCCCAGTCGCATGACAAAACGCACCTGACATGTCCTTCGACTCCACCGTCAACACGAAGAAGGTGCAAGTCCATCCGACGGATGCCTCCAAGACGGCGCTGATCGCCAATGACCTCAGCCCCGCATAGGAAGGCGCGCTCGTCGAATTCCTCCGTGAGCGCTGCGAAATCTTCGCCTGGTGTCCTGCGGACATGCCAGGAGTTCCCAGGGAATTCGCCGAGCACGCACTCAACATCTTTCCAGACACCAAGCCCGTCAAGCAGTCCATCCGGAGACTGTCCGAGCCACGGGCCGAAGCTATCGGCAAAGAAATCAACAGACTACTTGCTGCAGACTTCATCAGGGAAATCAAAGAAAGCGAGTGGCTTGCAAATACAGTGATGGTCCCAAAGAAGGACACGGACATCCTGCGGATGTGCGTGGATTTCACGTCGCTAAACAAGCACTGCCCAAAGGACCACTTCCCTCTTCCTCGGATCGATCAGATCATCGATTCGACTGCAGGTTGCGAGAAACTCTCCTTCCTCGACGCCTACTCAGGCTACAACCAGATTCGACTCAAGGTCGAAGATCAGGAGAAAACGGCGTTTATCACACCGTTTGGAGTGTTCTGCTACAACACAATGCCCTTTGGGCTAAAGAACGCGGGTGCCACGTACCAGCGATGCATGCAGGCATGCCTCAAGGACCAAATCGGTCGCAACGTTCAAGTCTATGTCGACGACATAGTCATCAAAACCAGGGAGGCAAGGACACTTATCGACGATCTCCATGAGACGTTCGACAACCTCGATCGCTACAGGATCAAACTCAACCCCAAAAAATGCGCCTTCGGCGTCCCATTGGGTCAGCTGCTTGGGTACTTCATCTCTCAGCGAGGGATCGAGGCGAACCCGAAGAAAATCAGGGCCATCATGGCGATGGAGAAGCCGAAAAACCTCAAGGGTGTCCAGCAGCTCGCAGGGCGAATAGCGGCGTTGAGCAGATTCATCAGCCGCATGGGCGAGAAGGCCCTGCCATTCTACCAGCTGCTACGCAAGGCAGATAAATTCGAGTGGACGCCCGAAGCCGGCAATGCGTTCGAAAGCCTCAAACGGCTACTCTGCAACTCGCCCGTCGTGGTCACACCAAAGGAGCGCGAACCTCTGCTGCTGTACATAGCAGTCACACATCAGGTGGTCAACACCGTGCTAGTGGTCGAACGACCCGAAGAGGGCAAGACCCACGGGATCCAACGCCCAATCTACTACCTCAGCGAGGTACTGACGCCAACAAAGCAGAGGTACCCTCACTACCAGAAACTCGCCTACGGCGTGTTCATGACGGCTCGACGGCTAAGCCATTACGTCTAGGAGCACCAGGTAATGGTCGTCAATGAGGCACCCCTGAACAGCATCCTGAATAACCCAGAGGTCACAGGACGCGTGGCCCTGTGGGGCATCGAGCTGTCACCCCTGGACATTGTCTACGAGAAGCGACTCGCAATCAAATCTCAAGTCCTCCCGGATTTCCTTGTACATTGGATGGAGCTGCAGCTGCCAGACACCCCAGACATGTCGCAGTCATGGACGATGCACTTCGACGACTCCAAGCGTGAAGCTGGAGCAGGAGCCGGGGTCATACTGGCCTCCCCGCAGGGAGACCAGATGAAGTACGTCCTCCGGATGAAATTCCGAGCTTCCAACAACGAGGCCGAATACGAAGCCCTCATCCATGGCATGAGGTTGGAAAAGATCTGCGGCGCAACGCGCCTGGTCATCTACGGTGACTCCAATAACGTCGTCCAGCAGACGATGAACGAGTGCGACGCACACGCCGAAAACATGATTGCGTACCGCGCACTCTACAACGCACTCGAAGGAGAATTTGACGGCTGCGAGCTTCGCCACGTCGGGAGAGAAAGCAACGAGGAAGCCGAGAGACTCGCCAACATCGGCTCCACCTGCGCAAAGGTACCACCAGGTGTGTTCCTCGAACAGATCTGCATGCCATCCATCAAGCGGAAATTCCCCAAGGGATCACCCGAAGAAGCAGAACACTCGGGGGCTACGCTGCCCGACACGAAGAACCCGAGAAACTGGACACAGAGGTCGCTATGGTCAACCTGATGCAGGTCATGGCAGTCGAAGAAACTTGGACGCGACCATACCTCCAGTTCTTGATAAACGGAGAACTGCCTGACAGCCCGACAGATGCCCGGCGCATATCTCGTCGGTCAAAAGCCTTCACCATCATCAATGGCGAGCTGTACAAGCGCAATATTACGGGTGTACTACAAAGGTGCGTCACCATCGGTGACGGGAAAGCCATCCTCCAAGACATCCACGAGGGCATCTGCGTCCATCATGCAGGCAACCGCACCCTTGTCGCCAAAGCTCTACGAGCTGGATTCTACTGGCCAACGGCCATGAGCGACGCAAAGGACATCGTCCGAAGATGCAACGGGTGCCAAAGGTTCGCCGACAAACCGCACGCACCCGGGTCAGAGCTCAGACCCATACCTATAGCCTGGCCCTTTGCCCAATGGGGCCTCGACATGATCGGCAAACTGCCGAAGTCATCGAAAGGGGGGCAGTTTACCTCTTGGTCGCAGTCGATAAATTCACCAAGTGGGTCGAGGCCATGCCGGTCACCAACCAAAAGGGCAAGACCGCCGTCAAGTTCTTCGAGTCCATTGTCTACAGGTTCGGCGTACCGCACAGCATCATCACCGACAATGGATCAAACTTCATCTCCAAAGAATTCCAAGACTTCTGCGAAGGCCTCGGGATCAACATCACATACGCCTCAGTGGCTCACCCGCAAACGAACGGGCAGGTCGAAAAGGCCAACGGCCTAATCGGCGCTGGCATCAAGAAGCGCCTCATGAGCCCACTCGAACGAAAGGCCGGAGCCTGGACGAAAGAGCTGCCATCCGTCCTATGGAGTTTACGTACTACGCCAAACAGCTCCACCGGCTACACACCGTTCTTCATGGTGCATGGAGCCGAAGCCGTGCTACCAGCCAAAGTACGCCACCAGGCCCCCCGGGTCGTCGCTTACAGCGAAGCCGAATCCATGGATGCACTCGAAGACGCCGTCGACACACTCGACGAAGCAAGAGACATAGCAGTAGCTCGATCAACGGTGTACCAGCAGAGTCTCCGCAACTACCACAGCCGCCGGCTGCGACCAAGGTCCTTCGTCGAAGGAGACCTCGTCTTGCGACTCAAGCAAGAGCGACCGAAGAAATTCGAGTCACCATGGGAAGGACCCTACATCATCACCGAGGTCATCCCAGGTGGCGACTATCGCCTCAAGCACGTGGAGTCTAGAGTCGCATACTCCAACCCATGGAACATCGCGCACTTGTGACGATTCTATCCCTAGCTACCTACCCCTTTACTTTCAATAAGGCTTTTCAGCCAAGGCTATTCAGCCGAACAATGTACTTCCACCATTACGATATAAATAAAGCTAAGTGTCTCGCCCCAAAATTTTGTTTCGCTATTTGCAACTTTACTTTATACTACAAACGCACTCGGGGGCTCCCCCACCTCACGATTTCATCGACTGAGAATCACACGTGTACACCCTGAGTAGCTGACAACGTCAGGCAAACGAAAAGGACACGCACCCAATCAAAGCACTGCGTGCTCAAACAACAAACAAACCTTTATAACAAAGGGCACAACACGCCCAGTCGAAATATACAAATTTTACATCTATCTCTTTTACAGGTACTACCTATTATGGAGAATAACTTGAGCACGCTGCTCAAACAAATCTACGACTTATTCGGCATACTGCCTTACAGCCGCATAATGCGGATGCATATCCCACTCGCCACCATTCGGCCGAAGAGGTGGCCCAGATGCTACAACAGACAGATCTACATCAGGACGATGCAGCCTAACAAGGGACAACGCAACCATTACCCCTGCGACGAGCTGCTGCCTCACCAATTCCTGGACACGGGTCACGCTCCGAAATCTAGACAGAAGACCGGACAGGGTTGTTGGCACAGCATCCAGGGGAAACATCACATGCAGAACTGATGAGAGCGAAGTCTGCACTTGGCGAAGCACCCGCGATACTTGGTGAACGCGATCCTGCACCGTTGCCATAGCCATGGCACGGTCACGATCCATCCAGAAGAAGCCGCCAACTTCCATGTCTTGTTGAGTCAAGCAATTGACTCGAACAGCGACACGCTCCTTCTCCTCCCTCGGAGCAAGGTTAGCACCTGCGACACTCGCACAAAATAAGACGCAAGACCAGCAGGCGCATCTGAAAAACTGAGCTGTAGCTCGAAACAAAGAACAACTTACATTGAAGCTGCTCAGACAGCCGAAGCAGTTCCGCCATCAAGTACTCCTCTCTGGCCGCACCGCGATCTGCCTTGGACTTCCAAACATCGGCGTGACCACGCACCCCAAGCAACTCCCTCTCAAGACTATGAACACGGTCTCGAAGAAAAGCAAGTTGTGAGGAATCATCCAAAGATGGCCGCAGTCGAGCTGCAGGCGAGGTGTCAACGGGGTCAGCACCTGAAGGAACCTAGAACAGCAGAAAAGCAAAGGACATAAACATTCAGACAGAGCAGAGCACAACTCAGCAAAATTCATTAAGCATATAAAGGCCACTACGTGGCACAATGATTTCGTTCCTCAACATAGTTACAGCAAAATAAGACTACAAACTATCCTATAGCTACAACGCCTAAGATGCGGCACCCTGAGTAGCCTCAGAGCCGGACTGCCTCGCTTTGGCTTCCCCCTGTTGCCGCAGCGCATACTCGGATAGCAGATCAATGAGCTTCGTCCCATATCGCTTGCAGCAAGCAGAATAGGTAGCAAAAGCTACCTCGGATCCATCCGCGGTCGTAGGCATCCGGGAGGTGATCTGGGGAAGGTCCAGCTCCGCTCCAGCCGCCAAGGCCATCGCCAGCCCGACGGACGCGCCGATGCCCTTCTGCTTGCGCTTGTACGCCGTAGGCGCTTCGGCGGACAATGCCTCCGCCAAGGCGTCAACATCATCGAGGGCCGCGCCCTTGGGGACAAGCTCCTTGTAGAAGCGGCCAAGGACCTCCTTGGCCTTGGCAAGTGAGCTGACGACGGTGCTGCAGCGATCTTCGACCGCTGCAGTAGCATCATCTAGAGCACTCCCGTGCTCCAGAGCACCGCGGTCAAACTCGATGCCCGCGGCATCTGAGACAATAAAGAAAAGGAATGAAGAAAGCACCCAGGAAAAAGACAAGAAAAACAAGAAAGTGAAAGCGAAGATGCTCACCCGAAACAGCCTTGGCAGCCGTCATGAGCTTGCCAGCCACCTCTCTTTCACGCGCGACCGCAGCAGTCGCAAGCTGCTCCTCGCGGTCCGTGGCCTCCTGCTGCAGGGGCTCCTTAGCCTCGGCCGTAGTAGCCAGCTCCAGCTCAAGGCGCTCCTTCGCACCAAGGGCGACCTTGGCCTTCTTCTCCGCTTGACCAAGGCTCTTCTTGAGAGCATCAATCTCACGGAGGGAAGTGTTATGCTCCTCTGCACCCAAATAATACAAGCGTCAGACAACAGGACATGAATGCACGAAGAAGAAAACATCAAAGGCATAACGGTACCTTGAAGCTGCTTGAGGCTGGCCTCCAGCACTAGGTGCTCCTGCACCAGTCGCCTAGCATCCTGCACAAAAGGCTGCAGGAAGAAGACCTACTAGTCAGAAAAAGGACTCGGGGGCTACGCCTAACAGGAGAAAGCAGAAGAAAAAGACTCACACGAAAACGCTCGGGGGCTCCCCCCGAGACTCGAAGAACAAAAGAAGAAAACTCTTTTACACACGCTCGGGGGCTCCCCCCATGGAAGAAGACTTACATGATCCAACGGCGATGCCGAAGGCCCGCTTGCGAAATCCTGAGGCGCCACCACCTGCACCTCCTGCAGAGGAGGGTTCGGAGCGGCGCCCCCCGAAGTTGCCACCGTCTGAGGAGGAGGAGACGCGACTTTCGACTCTCCCATCATCTCCCGAGCACCATCGCTGGAGGAGTCGTGGGAGGAATGCCTGCACACGAAATAATTATCACAAGCACAAAAGTCAACAGCAAAAAGACAGCAGTATAAAAGAAACTTACGAGTCCAGTGAGCTCAGGTCGAAGACAGGAGGAGTCCTTCGGGCTCTTTTCTCCCTCTTCTTCTCTTCTTTCTTCTCTTCCTTCTTTTCTTCCTTCTTCCGCTTCGCTGGCGGGTGCGGCGCTACAGCCCGCACAGGAATGGCAGGAATAGGAGAGGAAGAGCCTCCATGCCCGTCACTGTGACTCTCAAGGCACAGAGGGTTCCTAGGAGTCGGAGGAGTCGAGGCATCCGAAGACTCGCTGGAGCTCCGCGATCGTTTGCGCGTGTGGTCCTCACTCGACTCGTTGGCATCTTCCGCCGGAGATCGCGCCGACAGCAGCTCGGACATGGAATCCACCAAATCATTGTCCGGGGCATCCGGATATACTTCGGGTAATGGAGGCGACATACCTGGCACTTTGAAGCTCTGCACAAGAGAAGAACAATTTGTCAGAAAACAAATACAAAACAATGGAGTCAAAAAATAGCGCTACGCGCACGGATCTACACCTGTGGAACAGGATGCGAAGAAGAAAACAGAGGAGTCAGCGACTTCCCCGGGATTTTGTCTCCGGCCTTGAACTTCAGCAGCAAGCGAAGGGCCCTGTCAAGATCTCCCTCAGAGATTTTCTCAGCCGAAACCCTCGTCGGATCACGGCGCCCAGCATAAAGGAACATTGGGTGCACCCTAGCCTGGAGTGGCTGCACCCGACGCTCGAGGAAGGTGCAGATGATATCCACACCATTCACTTCCTTCTCCGGGATCAACTGGAGATCCTCCACCCGACGATATAGCGCCTCTATCTCCGCCACCTCGCCATCCAAGATCTTGTTTTTCCAAGACCTTTTCGGCTCAATCTTCTGGGAGGGGTCGAAAGGAACAAGACCAAAATCTTGCCCAGGTACTACGGAGTCGCGGATATAAAACCATCGCCTCCGCCAGTACTGGACATATTCGGACATCGAAAAGGAAAAGAAAAGCAGATTGGGCTTGAGAGAGATGATGCAACCCCCAATGGGATAAACAACATCCGAACCAGATTGCCTCTTCACGGAATAAAGTTTCCGGAAGAGGCCAAAGTGCGGCTCGATGCCGAGCCAGCACTCGCAGAAAGTGATGAAACAAGCAATGTGAAGA
Organism: Avena sativa; assembly: GCA_916181665.1. Taxonomy (NCBI): domain Eukaryota; kingdom Viridiplantae; phylum Streptophyta; class Magnoliopsida; order Poales; family Poaceae; genus Avena; species Avena sativa. The sequence continues at coordinate 472,581,720 of OV702285.1, forward strand.
AGAGAATTGGCGAAAGATGATGCAGCTGGATGCCATAGAGAAAGAGCAGCCCACGAAGGAAGTCGTGGACTGGGAAGGAAAACCCACGAATAACGAAGGCAAGAAACATAACCCGATACCCAGCGGGGGGATGGGGGATTACCACGTTGCCGGGGAGTCTGACGGCCTCCTTATCCTGCGGGATCAAGCCCCGCTCGCGAAGCTTGCGGAGGTCACTCTCCCGCGTCTCTGATCGCCGCCAACCACCGTCGGTGACACGGGTAGTGGCGGCGCCTTTCCCTCAGGCGGCGCTGGTACCAACCGCAGATGATGATTTCTTCGGTTTCCCCATCGTGCTACGACGATGCCGGCGGTGAGAGCGCAGAAGGGAAGAGGGAAATGTGGAAGGATATTCCAGCGCGCAGCAAGAACTCCTAGAGCACAAGGATGCAGTGAAAACAAGAATCAATGTGGTGACAACAAACTGCAGCTTTCTCCAATGATTATAACAGCGAAGATGATGCACGACAACTGTCCATCAAGAAGACCTAACGCCAACAGCAGATCTGGCCATACACATGTCAGCATCACAACGAACCGTCGTTACCACGCCGTCCACTACGCGCGGAAATCTAGGCAACGACGTAATTATCTCCACGCCGCGCGTGACCGGACAATTCAAGGTCAGCAAGTGGGACCCACGTTCGTTCAGTCAAGTCATCTCTGGCACAGCAGACGCTTGAGGTCATTGATCGTCAGCACTGATGTCATCAAAAGCTATACTAGCAACAACTACAATTTCTTCGGCTTCGAAGCTAAGAGTACTCACTCGAATCTACGATTCGACTAAATACTCGGGGGCTACTCTGATTAGGAGCGCTGGTCGCGCACCCGAAAGATGGATAAAAACGAACTATTACTTCGAGTCCTACGTCGAGTCTACGACTCCACTACGGACTCGGGGGCTACTCCCATAGGGAGGATGGATTTAAGCATCCGAATTTTTTTGTGTCCTATGGACTTAACACTGAACAAATGCCTGAATAAAAGTCTCCGCTCGAGTCTACGACTCGAACAGACACTCGGGGGCTACTCCCATAGGGAGCGCTGGTCGCGCACCCTATGAATTCTTTGACTGCGATCTTTCGGATTAAGCACGCAAAAACTTTTCGGCAACTCTTCCCCAACAAGATGCTAAGTGAGCAACGTTCTCCTTGGCCACCCGAAACACCTCCGCGGTGATAAACGTTTGGATGATGTGTCTGCGACACAAAGATAAGACCTACAGATATCATCTGATGGCCTGGCAACGCACACGACTGCGCTCTGCTAGTATAAACCCGTGCCAGCAGGCGCGATGAAAATCCTGACGGACGCGTTGGGTACATCAATTAAAATCACTGGAATTCCACTCCTGTAAGTCCTCCGCGGCCTGAGTCGAATTACGCCAGCATATGTTCCAGGTCCGAGTTGAGGGACTCGAACTTGAAGAAGATCGTGTTGTTTCGTCCTAAGACAATTAACTGACCCCGATCCGTCGGGTGAGTCAGGCACACGTATCAACAATCCATGCACATGAACTACTGAAATACATAGTTGCACCCGAAGGTTTGAAGAGTCCTCAGCCGAATCTACGATTCGATTGATCACTCGGGGGCTACTGACATGGTTATACCCTACGGGTACATAGTCTCAGCATACCTGGTCCAGCCCAAGGAAGGCCCACGGCAGAAGTACGCCGGCCCATGAAGATTTTCGGGAGGACAAGGCCCATGACGCCTTCGGATCCTTGGAGAGCAAGACTAGCGTAGATAGGAAATTCAAAGGGGTAAAACCCTAGAACTTGTAACCGACTAGGTCTATGCCCGGGACCTGCCTGAGTCTATATAAAGGCTAGGAGGGCACGACCTAGATCTCTTGACTCATACTCTCGCATACACGCCTCCACGCCAGATTGCATCTGCGCACCCCTGTAACCTTCGATTCTGCCATAATCAAGAGCAGACAAGCAGGAGTAGGGTTTTCCCTCCGGGGGCCTGAACCTGGGTAAACCTTGTGTCCCCGTGTTGCTTGTTTGCTAACCGTTCCACGATCTCCAGCATCCCCATCTTCTCCAAAACCCAAGTCCATAACAATGGGCATTGATGAGATCAAACCTCGTCAACTACTTGTTGGATTGAAGATTTTCAATAGTAGAATAGTGGGTATAATCAAGCAAGGATATAAGAAAACTATGAAATGCTTTAATATCAAACTCATTGGATTCATCCATGAGTTTAGAAGAATGATATATGAATAAGAAGATTTTAATGAGTAAATCTCATCATACTAACCATGATGATGGATAGGAAGAAGTATTATATCTAGGAAAGGAATTCCTTAATTAGAAATCCAGGATTGTGAAATATAATTATATGTTATAAATTACTCTTCTATTTATTCTTGGTAAACAATCAATTCTAAATCCCAAACCAAGTAGAATATCCATTTCATGTTATTGATCTATCATCTTATGTCCATATCACTTCATAGGAATATTTTCCTATAGCAAATCCTATAAGCATATCTTTACCAATTCCTTTCTATAAAACATTCTAATTATAACTTTCTATTATAAAAGGTGATGTCATCAAATATCACAAACAGAAGACAATATGCTTAGTTATTAATTCTTTACTCATATCCATAAAGGAATCTAAGTATATTAAAAACCCTAAACACTAGGGTAAATATTCATAATTCAAAACCTTAAACTTCTTTGTTTATCACAATAGAATATATATACATTGCCATTTTAAAAATTAATGGGAGTAGTAATAACCATATCAATGTCTTTTATATTTCATGCATTAAATAATGGTATGGGATCATTATACATATAAAAGTTTCTATTCAAACTATGAGCCAACTAGAGTTAAGTTTATAAACAAATAAGAATATATCATTTAGAAATCCATAACTAAAGGAGGAGAGTGAAATAGTAAGAAAAGTTTCTACAAATTATTAAAAGGAGTTCATATAGAGCAAATAAAAGAAATATAAAAACATTATATAATAAAAGTTCACAAATGATACCAAATATATTTTAGTATTATTGCAAATATCCAGCAAATAAATCCTACAAATAAAGGTTCAAAATATAAATCAAATTCAACTCTGAATAGGAAAACAGAAAATAGAAAAAAGGTAAAACAAATAAAAACATTACCTGGCCGTGGCCCAACACCCCTATACTTACCTAACGCCATATGCAGCCCACAAAAGCCCAGCACCGAGCCCAGCTCGTTTCCATCTGTGACTGACGAGTGGGGTCAGGAAAGGACCGCGGGTTGAGCTGAAAGAATCGCCAGGGGTTATCCGCAAAACAGCCCGTCGTCGTCATCCTCACGCACACAGACAACTTGCTGGAGGAGCTTGCCGCCGCCCGATGCCGTCATCGTCGTCTTTGCGCCAAGATCAACGCCGCCGTCGCCAGGAGAGGATAAGGAGGCCACAACGACAACCCTGCTCATCCTCATCCTCAATCTCGCTCTCCAGACTCACTTCCTTTCCTCACCCGAAAGCCTAGCTCATCGGAGTTCATCATTCTAGTCAACTCCGACCATCCCTCGCCTCGTGGTAGCCACCGTTGGACGCGCCGTCGTGGACTGAACCATCTAGGACCAAGCACGGAGGCCCGCTCGCCGGGAATCATGTGAAATCGAGCATTCCTTTTCCTCGGTCGACGTGGCCATTACCGTCGATTCACCGTCGTCACGCCTCCCCAAGCCTCCTTGACCGCTCTATCGTCATTAGGGTAAGCTTACGCATCTCTGGACCCTAATTTCGCTTGCTAAATCTCACCGTAGGGCTAGTTTCGTTGAGCACCACCGCTGGCCGCCACAGAAGCTCGTCGACGATAACCCTCCGATGACCAATAGATAGCGGCGCCACCATCAATAGGATCGCCTCAATCTCCTCTATCCAACGAACCTAGCCACAGCCCCGCGCTTGCACCGGATCGAATGATTGATCCTCAACCAGTGAGGATCAACTCGAGTGACATCATGCTCACCTCAGGATCGAACCACGTCAGCTAGTTTGACTAGTCTTGCCTCGCGTGGCTGATGACATGGCCTTGGGCCCATGTGTCATCGACTGAGAGTAGAGAGAGGGTGAGTAACAAATACATTTTCTAAACCTGAGGCTGAGGTGGACAATGGCCCACGGGTCAGTGACTGAGGCTAGCTTTGAGTGCGGTGTAAAAAAGTATTTCCTGTTTAAGAAATAATAAAATGTTATAAACTCAATTATTGATATTCCAGAAAACAAATAAATGATTAAACCTTGTTTAATTAATAACTTTTGATTTATAATTCAGAAAAATATGTATAATATATGAAAATTTGTAGAAAATAAAATCTGTAACTTAAACTTAATATCCAATATTATTATGATAATTATTGAAATAAATATTGTTTAATAAAGGTTTAAAAATAATAAAACTTTAAAAATTCATATTCCAATAATGGTAAATATTAAAAATATGAATAAAATATATAAAAAATAGAAAAATAAAGACTATAATTTAAACTATAATCATGCATTATTATTTCATTTACTTAAATATTTATTATTCATTAAGTATTTTAAAGGTATTAAGTCTTATAAAAATCATATCTTATTATTTTTAAATCATAAAAATAAATATAATATACCAAAATGATCACAAAAAGAATATCTACATGTTAAAAATATAATATTCCACTTTTGAGTTAATTAAAAATTCAAATATTTTAATAACTCAAATTTAAACTTATTTAGCTAGTTTAAAAAATTCATATAAGGGTAAATAACAATTATTAATATTTCTAAGTTAGTCAATTAAGTTTAATAAATATTATTAGTCCTGAGTATTAATAATATAAGCCATAATGGTTTAAAATACTACAAATACCTTATTATTAAATTATCTTTAACCTTAAGTGAAGATTATATTCTAAAAAGATTCCTATACATAATAAAACCTTAAAGAATAACTTGTGAATAAATCAGATCCTTTCTACCTATGCTAGCCACCAAATTACAAAAACTACCACGACACTATAGAAAGTTCATAAGTAGTTAAGCAATATTATATCTTGGTTTATAAACTATAATCACTCATCAATGAAAGATAAATAATACTACTCCATTATAGAATCAAACAACCACTACACCAAGTAAAAGAATAACCATTATTAAATAACCTAAAGGAAACATTCCAGATACACAAGATACAAATGTTATAAGCATTATACTTTCAAAAACTATCTATATTTTAAAGTTAACTTTAGTCTATAAGAATCTAAATATAACACTATAAACATTGTTATACGTTTTATAGTTAACTTTGGTCTGAAGTAGTTAAGTTATAAAAACACCTCAAACTCAAATCATTCGAGCAAGCATAAATAACATCGACCAAACTCTATTAACCACAAAGCTTGTTTAGACCTTAGAAGAGAAACTTTTTCTTCGAACGTTATTCTTTTTGCCACTTCAAACAAGAACTCTTGTATACGCAATCTTGACTAGCATTTCATAGGTGTATATTTTATTGCTACATAAATATGTGTTGCTCACACACACACTCACAAGCCCTAATAGAAGCACAAATGTTAAACTTATGTAAAAGGACCACATATTTTAAAGTAACCATTTCGAAATCCAAACCCTAGGACAACGTTATTCCCGGGATTTGCGTTTAGAACATGCATCACATTACTTATGCAGAAAAGCATATTGATTCTTTAAACATTAGTCCTTACCGGACCAATGATGTTGATTTCAGATTTTGGATCTTATACTGACTCGAAGACCGTGAGTGCATAATCTTGCAACCATAAAAGGCAAGTTCACACTTGCTCATGTCCTTTGTTTATTTTCTGTAAAGTATTTTACAAATCCAGTGTTGTTATCACCTGCATTTGAAAAAGGTCTAAAAACATTATTTTCGATAATAGCGTGAACTATTGGTTACTGATCCAGGGTGATCAGCTAATCTATTAAATCTGACAGTTGGAATACCACTGTGCAGAACTATATCACCTAGGACTTAACAAACAATGTCGCCAGTGATTCTTGCGCCGTATATTACGCGTTGACCATGAGATTTGGAATGGGACGGATAAGTCAGTGGTATCTTCTTCCTCTCGCATGAAGCCGGATGTGCAGGTCGTGGCTATTATCCCCATAGTGTGCATATTAATTGGTAATTCGTAGAGGATATGCAGCATATGGGTGGGAACCCTCATCGTCCCACGATAGTTCTGACATCTAACGGTTTGTACAAACCATTGCCGTAATCCTTTATGTGGGCATGGTGTACACCAAGGAGGCATGCGAGGTCGCGAAGGGGACAGTTATTGGCTTGGATCATCTTATGGTCCCCACATCATGGAATTGTGGACGGGAATAAGCTGCCCAGTTGTGCAACAAAGAGTTGATCTCTCATGGGTAAAGTGACGCGCCTCTGCAGAGTGTAAGAACTGTAACTTGTTGCTCCCTGTTCCGGGAAGGAGCTGCGAACGCGGCGGGAAAGGAACTCCATGAAAGTTCTGGTAAACCCGTGAAGGCTGACGGACATAGATTTTCAGAATAAAAGCAACCTTTGAAGAAATGTTTATGAAAACTTGCATTGCCTACGACCTACGGTCTGTGGTTGTAGTTGCAGTGCATTAAACACTCTTTATCTAGTGAATTTGCTGAGTACGCTCGTACTCAAAGTATCTTCTTAACCCTTGCTAGAGTCTGAAGCCATGAAGACGATGTCTACATTAGGTTATGCTCCAGGATTCATCAAACGAAGCTAAGGTTCTTCAAAGACAAGGAAGTCGACAAATACCTCAACTCAAGTGAAGACGAAGTTACTGATGAGATAGGAATATAATCTCTAGCCAAAGAACCTAATTCTATAGTGTATTGCGATAGCAGCAATGCCAATTCCTTAATTAAAATACTAATCCTAAGAGTGTAATAGTCTTGCGTTGTTTATTTTTGATTCTTCTCCGTAAGAAGTTCTTTCTCTCTCTTTAACCTAGAATGTTCTCTAGATCTTGTGTAAAAAGTGAGTTGTAACCTCTAGCCATGTATTGGACCCGCTATGTTTCTGTTATGCCATTCTGAGGGATGTAATACTAGTGAACGGTGTTTCATTGGTGTTATGTCAACGACTATAGTATACTACATCATGCAGTGGTATGATGTGTCACCGTAGAGGTGGATCAGGTGGATAGCAAGGTCAAGGCCAAGATACCAGGAACCAAAAGGAGGATAGCAAGATCAAGGACAAGTACCAGAAGCTGGAAGCAGTAGGAACAACAACAGGAGAAGGACCAGATCAAGCCAGCCAGATCAGGCCACAAGATCAACAAGTTACAACCACAACAACAACCCACTATTGTGGTGAGTTATATAAAACCATCACATGATATGTTATCATATCAATATAAAAGATTCATGCGTTGTTTTATATTTAACTTTTCAGTATTCATCCAAGTGGGATGAATCCATCCTAGAAGATTTTTGAATAATAAAGTCATAGCTACAAGATAACCATACAAGTAAAACCAGGATCTCAGACCAACATCACTGATCCTGGATACAAAAGCCAAATCTTATACTCCAATATAGTCAAAGTCAAGATTATGAAATATAGGCACATCTCTTAAAAAGAGTAGCACCTCAGAATCCATAAATTTTACGGATCCATGCAAAACCATTAGCACACCCATTATTTTCCCAACTAGGACTCAAGAATTAGTAGCTGGTATTACTACCACAACATTTCTATCAGGGACAACCATTAGGAAACTAGTTCCTATGCCTCATACCAACATCATAGGCAGGGTGATTAAAAGAAGCTTTCATCTTATCCTTGCCAGTACTAATTTCAAGCACTGACAGAGCTAAGCTCAGTAATAGGACCCAACTACTTGTGTGCCATTCTATGATGGTATCACAAGGACAAATCCTAATAAGCCAACCACAATCATTACTTAGCTTTCACAAATAAGAAAGGGGCAAGCCACTAAATATCATTTTCGTGGAATCAAATGCCAGGAATCAGCATCAAGCTCATTTATACATCTACAGAACATCACTAATCTGTAATGATTAAATTCAGTCTGTATATCAGCATACAAGCCAACAATTACAGATGCAGTAAACAATCACTGACAGAACTAATGTCAATACTAACATTTTGATAGTAGAAAGCTCTCAGGTCAACAATATTCACAAATAATGATTCCATAGAAGCACTATCATTTGAATCATATCAAATTACCATTGGAATAAGTCTGATAAGCCACTAGCATCACCAAAGCCAACTATAAGCAGTACTCCACATCAAACAGTCATTCATCATGCTCAAGGATCATCATCACTAGATCCAAATCATCATATATATTATCAACAGAGGATATGAACCCTAATCAGGATAAGAACCCTAATCAGGATATGAAACCTAATCAGAACATGGACACTAGGCAGGGTAACCACTAGAAACAAACTGGACAGAGTGGCAGAGTATAGAGCACGAGTGGGAAGAGGAAACAAACTTACTAGGGGTTGCTGTTGTGGACGAGAAAAGGAAGTAGAGGGTGTCGACGAGCACGACGACACGGGGAGCACCCCACGGGGGCGTTGTAACCCACACCACGCCGAGGCGGCGACCATAGCCACACTTGAGGGCTAGCAACACCACCACAGCACCACAGGAGCAGCGGAGGCGGCAGCACCAGCACCACCACAAACCCTAGGTTTCGGGACGGGGCCGGTATGGCCACAGGAGGGCCCCAGGTCCAAATTGAGGTGGACTGGAAGGAGGAGCGTGGTCAACAACCTCGTCCTGCACCACGGCAGCGGCTAGGGAGGACCACGACGGCGGCGCCATCGACCACGGGGTCAAGGAGGAGAAGAGGAGAGGTTGAGAGAGAGAGAGAGAGAGAGAGAGAGAGAGAGAATGGGTGGGCCGATAGGGCCAGAACCCTTCGGGGAGCCTTTTGGTTCTGCCCACTTGGGCCAGAATGTCCCAATAAGCCCAACAAGGCTAGCCAAATCACCCAAGGAAAATTTTAATAATTAAGAAAAAACCAAAATGCCCTTGAATTTAAATAAATTCTAGAAAATCAAGTAAAAATCCAAAAATTATAAATAAAATAGTCTTGGATTCACAATAATTCAATATATCTAAATAAATTAAGAAATAAAATTTTAGGCATATAATTTTAATTAAGAATTTCATAATATATTCCTTATGGAATTTTATAAAATTAATGAAAGATGATAAAAATAAATAAAAATCACTTTCATTCTATATTTATATTGTAGTATTTTAGAAAAATACTAAATAAATATTTAATATCATTTTTCTATTTAAATGATAATTCATAAAGAAATTATTAAATAAATAAAAATTCAAATAAAATGAAATAAAATAAAAGAATACAATATTCAATAAATATTAAAAAAATTAGTATTTATAAATTCTTTATTACTAAAAAGAATTTTTGTAATTTAAATAATGGGGAATAATGTACAAAAATAAATAATGCATTACATTAATTTGCATAATCACATTTTGCTTCTTTAAATATTGTCCTTACGGGGCAATAATGATGTTTTGTAGACATAGAAGCTCAAGGTCCAGTGCAAGCATCCGACTTCACTACCTTGCAATCACAAGGCAAGTTCATCACTTGCTCATGTCCTTTGAAGACTCTTTATCAAACTATTTGCAAATTGTGCGTTATCATCTATATTTTAGAAAAAGAAAATATTATTTTAAAAAATATCTTAGTATCGTCCTAAGTGATGATATGATGGAGCAATAGAACTTAGGTTTATATTTGCAATAATGATGAACAATGAGGGATTAATAACCCATGACATCAGTGATTCTAGCACCGTATATTACGCGTTAAGCATGAGATTTGGAATGGGACGGAGAAGTCAACTGTATCCTTTTCCTATCGTATGGAGGCAAGACGACCTTAACGTGACGTTGTGATTCCTTGTGTGGATCCAACATATGGGTGGGCACCCTTATGCCCCACACTTTTGGTGTCTAGATTATCTATGAATGGTGTTTAGGGATATAGTCCATTTAAATGGTACTCGTCCGGGCATCACTAGGTCATAGAGTCTTCGGGAACTCATTAGGGTTTTAGCCTGCCCGAAAGGGGGATTAACGGAGGTGAGCCAGCCCCAAAGGATCATGCAGACATATGAGGTCGCGAAGAGGGCAGTGATTGGCTTGGACCAACTACTGGGCCCCACGACATGGAATTGTGGACGGGAAAGTATGCCTGATTGTGCAACAAGGAAGTTGATCTCTCATGGGTAAAGTAACGCATATCTACATAGTGTAAGAACTGTAACTTGTTACTCCCTATTCCGGGAAGGAGCTACGAACGCGGCAGGAAAGGAACTCCATGAAAGTTCTGGTTAACCTGTGAAGGCTGATGGTCATAGATTTTCATAATAAAATCAAGCTTTGAAGAAACATTTACAAAAACTGCATAGTGCCAAGGACTTATAGTCTGAGGTGGTAGATAGAGCATCAAACTTCCCACCTTGCATATAATGAACTTGCTGGGTAACGCGGTTACTCACCCTTTACTTTGCTCTGAGGATCCCGAAGAGACTCCAATGTATGCAACTGAGAGCCAAGAGGAGGTCTTCTATGAAGAGCCCAACTTGTATGGAGCCGTAGAAGGGGAGGACTACGATATCGTCTACGTAGGAGAGTACCAAGAGTCCGAATAATTACTATAGTTCTAGGAGCCACTTGAGCCGATGCGGTGACCCAGCATACCACTGCATGTGTAGTACACTATAGTCGTTGACATGACATCCACAGAACACTGTTCCGTAAATATCACATCCCTTAGAGTGGTACAACAAAAACATTGCGGGTCCATATTACAAACATACACACGTTATTATTATTACAATACCGGAAGTTCAAGAATTCCCAAAGATTCAACTTACAAACCAAAATATAAGTGTTTCAACAGAAGGTTCAAATTTAAAACTTAAACTCCAAATTGAGCTCAATAACTTATTTCTATATATTATTCATGTTGCTCGGCTCAAGTGGCTACTAGAACTATAGTAATTATTCAGACTCTTGGAACTCTCCTCCGTAGATGATGTCGTAGTCCTCCCCTTCTACGGCTCCATACAAGTTGGGATCTTCATAGAAGACCTCCTCTTGACTCTAAGATGCATACGTTGGAGTATCTTCGGGATTCTCAGAGTCTAAGTAAGGATTCAAAGGAAAGGATGAGTAACAGTGTTACCTAGCAAATTAATTATATGCAAGGTAGGAAGTTTGATGCTCTATCTACCACCTCGGACTATCAGTCTTTGGCACTATGCAATTTTTCATAAATCTTTCTTCAAAGGTTGATTTTATTATAAAAAAAATCTATGACCATCAGCCTTCACAGGTTGACTAGAACTTTCATGGAGTTCCTTTCCTGCCACGTCCGTAGCTCCTTCCCGAAACAGGGAGTAACAAGTTACAATTCTTACACTCTGCATAGGTGCATTACTTTTGCCATGAGATATCAACTCCTTGTTGCACAATCGGGCGTACTTTCCCGTCCACAATTCCATGATGTGGGGACCAGTAGTTGGTCCAAGCTAATCAATGCCCTCTCCGCGACCTCATATGTCTGCATGATCCTTTGGGGCTGGCTCACCTTCGTTAAGCCCCCTTTCGGACAGGCTAAAACCCTGATGAGTTCTCGAAGACTCTATGACCTAGTGATGCCCGGAATAGTACCATTCACATGGACTATATCCCTAAACACCATTCATAGATAATCTAGACACCAAAAGTGTGGGGCGTAAGGGTGCCCACCCATATGTTGGATCCGCACAAGGAATCACAACGTCACGTTAAGTTCGTCTTGCCTCCATACAAGAGGAAAAGGATACAACTGACTTCTCCGTCCCATTCCAAATCTCATGGATAACGCGTAATATACGGCGCTAGAATCACTGATGTCATGGGTTATTAATCCCTAATTGTCCATAATTATTGCAATTAGAACCCTAAGTTCTATTGCTCCATCATATCATCACTTAGGATGATATCTAAGATTTAGTATCTTGAGAAAATAATGTTTTCTTTTTCTAGAATATAGATGATAACACACAATTCACAAATAATTTGATAAAGACTCTTCAAAGGACATGAGCAAGTGATGAACTTGCCTTGTGATTGCAAGGTAGTGAAGTCTGATGCTTGCACTGGACCTTGAGCTTCTATGTCTACAAAAAACATCATTATTGCCTAGTAAGGACAATATTTAAAGAAGCAAAATGATTATGCAAAGTAATGTAATGCATCATTTAACTTTATATCTATTCCCCCCCCCATTATTTAAAAAAATACCTTTTTAATAATTAAGTATTTATAAATATTAATTTCTTTAATATTTACTGAATATTGTTTTCTTTTATTTTATTTCATTTTTATTTGCATTTTATTTACTTAATAATTCATTTAAGAATTATCATTAAATACCAAAAATTGGTATTTAATATTTGTTTAGTATTTTTCTAAAATACTACAATATTAATATATAATGAAAGTGATATTTATTTATTTTTATCATCTTTCAATAATTTTGTAAAATTCCATAAGGAATAAATATAGTACAAAATTCTTAATAAAATTTATATGTCTAAAATTTTATTTCTTAATTTTTTTTGGATAGATTGGATTATTGTGAATCCAAAAATATTTTATTTATAATTTTTGGAGTTTTTTTATTTTCTAGAATTTATTTAAATTTAGGGGCATTTTGGCCTTTTTCCATTTGTTAAAACAGGCTCTAAATGATTTGGGCTGACTGTTTGGGTTTATTGGGCCCTTGTGGCCCAGTAGGGCAGAGCCAAAACGATACCCCAAAGGGTCCTGGCCTAATCCAGCCCAACATTCGCTGTCTCTCTCTCGAGCTCACCTCTCTTCTTCTCCTCCCCCGACCCCGTGGTCAGTGGTGTCACCGCCGGCGATTCACGCCGCCATGGACCTCCCCGACCACCGCCGTGGTGCAGGACGAGGTTGTCGGCCCCGCTCTACCCTCCTGTCCAATTCGATTTGGACCTGGAGTCTTCCTGTGGCCAGACTGGCTCCATCCCGAACCCTAGGGTTTGGGGTGATGCTGGCGTTGTCGCCACCGCCGTTGCTGTGTGCTGTGGTGGTGCTCCTCGCCTCCAGGCGTGGCTGTGGTCGCCGTCTCGGCGTGGTGTGGGTCACAGCGCCCCCTTGGGGGTGCTTCCCGTGTCGTCGTGCTCATCGTCGACCCTCTGCTTCCTCTTCTAACCTACAGCGAGGACCACAGGTGAGTTGGTCCTTGGAGTATCACATGTGCCTCTACCTTCTTTGAGTTCATACGTGTGTAACTAGTGGCCATTCCTCATTAGGGTTCATCTTGGTTCTAGGGTTCTTCCCTGGTTCTAGGATTCATTCATCTTTGTGCTTGTAAGATGAGGATTTGATCTAGTAGTGATGCCTAGTGAAGATTGTGCTCACTACACTTCAGTGCTTTTGGTCATGTCTTAAGTATCTGGTGATATTCTTGACCTGATGCTATTGTTGATCTGATGCTAGTGGTTCAGTAGTGTTGCCCCTAATTGGTGATAAAGCTTGGTTAATTTGATGGTGTGACTATGAAGCTTGATTGGTTAGGTTGATGCTTAGTGTGTCTCTCTACTGTCAGTACTCTAGTACTGATAATAGCACTATAAGTGGTGATTTACTGCACTAGTAAAGATTGGCTTGTGAATTAATGTGCAGATTGAGGTTACTTGGTTTCTTTTAGTAACACCTTGCACATATACACTTGATCCTGATTCCTGGTTATTCTTTCCAGGAAAATGATAGTTATTGTCTTATTGATTTATTTATGGAAGCTAAGATATTGTTGGCTTGTTTTTAGATTTGATTCTTGTGACACCATCCTAGGATGGCACGCAAGTGGTGATTCTATTACTGGGCTTTACTATGGCAATGCCTAATATTGGATATCTGTTAAAGATAAATTATAAGCTTCTTTCTTTTAAAGATCAATGCCTATGATGCTGGTCTGAGGCTTAGGAATTAAATTCCTATCCTACTGTCCCTCATAGATATGGTTAAGTGTCAAGGTTGTTCACTGGATCTTGAATCTTGGTTGGCTAAAATGATTTGTTTGCTTATAGATTAATGTTGGTGCATGTAGTTTTATGAAATCTGTGGTGCTACTTCATTAGGAGATGTGCCCAGATTTCATAAGCTATATGAGAACATTTTGGAATAGATATGAGTTGTTAATAATCACCAGGATCTATGATGCTGGTCTGAGATCCTGGTGGATTTGGTAGAGTTTACTATTGGCCTTAAATTTAAAATTTCCTCTATGATAGGTTCACCCCACTTGGGTGATCACTGAGAGGTTTAATTTGTAAAACAACACATGCTTTTCTGTTTGAATATATTGAACAAAATATGTGGATGCTTTATGATGCTCACCACACTTGGGTGTTGTTGTTGTTGCAAGTTGTTGATCTTGTGACTAGCTTGATCTGGTGCTTCTCCTGATACTTCCAGCTCCTGGACTTGTCCTTGATCTAGCTCTCCACCTCCTAGTCCTGGTAGCTTGATCTTGTCCTTGCTCTCCACCTGATCTACCCCCTCCTTATGTCACCATCTTGGTGAGATGATCCAGGGTTTGGTTGGTGTGATCTGGTTTGGCTTTTCTAAACTGAGTGTGTTCTTGGTGTGTAAGAACAGAGAAATGATGTGGGGATGCCTCCCACGGCTGTGTTGATGGTTTTGTGTGATTGAGTTGTTGCTGTGGTGCTGACAGCACACACCATGAAGTTTGGTGTGTGTGTGCTGCCTATGTGCTTGCTGCACACCTTGTGGATATGCTCTGGATATGAAGTTACTTCTATCTGGTTACATTTACTTGTCTTGGTGAAATTTGCCCCTCCTTGCTGTTTATTTGGCTTATGACTTGGAATTATGAAAGATATATTCTTTCATATTGGTGAAATTTGTCCCTTTGAAAGATTACTCAATGATGACCTTTGAACAGTGCACTTCACTGTCAAATCTGAGAGTAAAATAATTCTAACCCTTAATTTTCTTTCTTTTTAGTTTATGTTTATTTTGCAGGTACCAAACTTGAAGATCAAGACTTTAGTTTAGGTTTTCTTTTCTTTGTAGAATAGTCACTTGTAATATTTCTTTCATTCTTTTGTAATTTTATTTTTTTATTCTTTTGTAATAAAGATTGTACTATTATTCAATAAATAAAGATTCTTATTTTGTCTCATGTACTATTGTAAAGACTCCAATAAGTTACATTTTGTAACTCATTTATTGAATAAGTTAATATTCATTTCATTGATTAATTTATTTCATTTAAAAGTTTGAGTTATTATTTGTTAACTCTTGATTAAATCAAATTAATCAAACATAATTCTAAAGCCTTTTGAATTATAATTCAAACACTTAAGTTTTCAGTTCAAATTTCATTTCCCAAAACACTCTAATCCACAAAGATCATATCAAAGTCTATAACAATCAACCTTTAAGACTATACCTAATCTCAAAGCATGAAAGAAACTTTGATCACTTTAGGTTTTTATTTGGCTAAAAATTTACCCACATTTTCACAAATGAATGCATGCAATATCATAGATTCCTAAATCTACCCTTCGTTGGTTCCTGAATGTTGGGATGTTACAGCCGAGCAACATGAACAATATATAGCAATAAGTTGTTGAGATCAATTTGGAGTTTACATTTTCACTTTGAAACTTCTGCTAAAATACTTATATTTTGGTTTGTAAGTTGAATCTTTTGGAAGTCTTGAACTTCTGGTATTGTAATAATAATAATGTGTGTATGTTTGTAATATGGACCCGCAGTGTTTCTATTATAGCACTCTGAGGGATGTGATATTTATGGAACGGTGTTCTGTGGATGTCATATCAATGACTATAGTGTACTACACATGCAGTGGTATGCTGGGTCACCGCAAAAGGTAAGAAAAGAAGGAACAAGAGGGGAAATTCTTCATTTGAAAATACTTGATTCTTCTTGCTTCTTGTGCCTAACTTAAGGAGTTAAATAAAAGTACTTGTTGGGAGATAACCCAAGAGTTTCCTTGAGTCTTGGAAGTTATTACTTCTGTAATAATATCCCCTTATCCTTTTTGTTTACTTTTTGTGCCAAGAATAACCTCTAATGAGAGGGAAGTAAGATTTGGGGAGTTGCTGTCCCGAAACAGATTTCTGTCCTCCACCAAACAAAATTCGTGAGGAGTCTCTGTTACTCGGATTGAGCTGAAAATTTACGAGAAAATCCCCCAGTATGTTAGGTAACTTTTGTTAGTTCAACACTTTTTGATTTGAGCAACAGAAGATGTTCGAAAAAGTTGGTTTATACCTGTTGGTCTGTTTTGACAGATTTCTGCCATTATTTGCATTTGCTTTTTATTGATTCCTTTTTTAGTTCTCTTCAGGTCAATTTGAGATTTTTGAAGGAGTTACTACAATATCTTGTGTTTTTAGTAAAAAGCCTTGCTGTTCCAAAGCTTTGTCAGTGGTTTAATATCTTTTGAATAAGCTAATGTTGCTAATGAAGATCGTGTGAAGTTTTGTGTGAAGGAAAATTTCAGGTGTAATCAGAGAATGATGCAACAAGATGAGGAATGGACAAAATCTGAAGCTTGGGGATGCCACCATGGTGTCACCCTAATAAATATCCAAGAGGTACAAGCGTCAAAACTTGGGGATGCCCAAGGCATCCCCTTCTTCATCAATAAAAAGCTCAGGTCTATCTAGACACTTCGTTTTTATTGTTTCATGCACAATTGTGTTGTTTTTTGAACGTCTTAGTTTTCATTTGCTTTGCTTAGTTTTTTAGTTTTTAAGTAGTTTGGACCCCCGTTCCCGCTGTGTTGTTTTGTAAATAAGTTTGCTTGGTGTTTGGAAAGGAGTAGTAAGTTCTTGCTTGTAAGTGCAAGAGGAGCTTGCATTGACTATGAATTAGACTTTAGCATGACATGATAGATGTTGTTTTGACATTATGCTTAGTGATTATTGTTGTAGAATGTCTTGTTCCAAACAATTGGGATTGCTTACTGTGCCTTGAAGAAATTATGCGTTGTTTTAGCATGCAAAAGCATAGTATTGTGGTATTCTCCTTTGATGTTTTGCTTGGGTTGACTTGGCACATGCTCACACCATGTTATGACTATGACAAGTCACCATTAGCCTCTATGATCATTTAGTCCTTGAATTGTAGTACCACTCTTTGCTTTGATTAATATGCTTTGTTGCACTGCATGATTTTGGCCATTATTGCTCTCTTAGTTGGTTGCTCCTAGTCTTTTGCTAGCCTCCACTTGTATGAGTAAGTTCTACTCATGCTTCAACCTCCCAAGAAACCAAGTTATTCCAAAGTGTCCACTATAAACTCCTATGCATGGTGTATTACACCATTCCAAGTATATTCTTGTTTTCAACTATCTTCCAATTAAAAACTGTTTTGTTATGTGAAAACTTAGTGATTAAAGCCCTCATGAACTTGATGGCACACTTTATTCTTTGCCCCTAATAAACTTGAAGCATTGTGACAACTTTGTTGTATATGCTTGCACTTATAAGTTGGAATTGGCAGAACCATGCTGTCACGGGGAACGTTTTCAACATTGCACTTGTACCTTGTTGTACTCAGTTGATATCATGATATTTTGTCTACGGATGTCACTGGTGTGAAATAAAGAGGGAACTTGTAAGTCCATGGAGTTTGTATCCTGTGTTAGAGAAATGTCTGGGCTGCTAGCCTAAGCCAAGCCTAATCATGGTGGAAACTTGCAGCATCACCATAATGAGCTATCTATGAAGCATCCTCAATAAAAAGCTATGAATATGGTAAATAAAAAGATTTTTGAGATGCTCTTTGTCTGCTTGCCTTGTCATTCTGGTTATGGGAAAGCTCATGTACCATGTGCAAGGGGTACCCCGTTGGCGGTTCTCAATGATATGCAAATACTTACAGTGACAAGAACTTACTTGGACCCAAAGTTGAGTATGCATGAGGTGGCCCTCGTATTCAAGGGACATGAGATTGCCAGCTTATACTTCGTCAAGCATATACTCCAGCTTTGCCACTTTAACCTTAACCACTTCAAGATGCTTATGATATGGGCAATGAGGGCTGAAAGCTAACAAGTACCATAATTTTTGGAAGCTCTTTTTGAAACTTGTAATCACTGCTTCATTTACAAAAAAGGCCTTTCTTCCACCATTATTGAGTCTCCACCTTCTACCTTTAGGCAGCATTAAGAGAGCACAATTGTCATTTTGTGTGCAGTGTTCCAAAGCTTATTAATTGATGCATATTGTGTTATTACTTGTTATTGTTCTATTTGTTTCTAGTCACCCTTGTGAACTTTGCAGGTGTCCTATGCATCTATATTGCTACTCTATGAGGGACAAGATGATTACCACTATGCTATGTTTTCTGTATGTGAAACAAACAAATGTTTTTCAATGCATGTTATTCATGATCTTTGTTTGTAGCTTGTCATGTTACATGCATAGTTACTATGTCCTATTGTTAGAACTCCATATTTCATGCACATGTTTAGAGTTCTTTGATCCCAGCTTTCAATGCTTGCAAATTGTTGGATCTTTATTGTGAGGGTGCATGTCACCTCAAAAATTATTATTTTTATCACTTACCTACTCGAGGACGAGCAGGAGTTAAGCTTGGGGATGGTGATACGTTGGAAACGTATCTATAATTTTTTATGCTCCATGCTTGTTTAGTATCTACTTTGCTTTGCTTGTCTACACTTTGAGGTGCTTTTTACATATTTTCTGGTACTAACCTATTAACAAGTTGCAACAGTGCCAGATGCCTGTTCTCTGCTGTTTTTGGTTTCAGAAAAGTTAGTAAAGAAATATTCTCGGAATTGGACGGGACAAACGTCAAAGTCAATAAATTTCCATGGGGAACAAGAAGTCTAGAGGAGAGCCGGAGGGGCCAGCCAGGGGGGGCAGACCCACCCCAGGCGGGGGGGGGGGGGGGGGCAGGTAGGCCCGCTCCTGGCTAGGTTTTGGTGGCCCTGGTTGCCTCCCGGTCTCGCCCCTTCGCTTATAAGAAGCATGTAGCGCCCCGGATAAAACCACTAATAGAAAACCGATGTTGTTTTTATTATGTGCATCATCATGCATTTATTCGCCTAAAACAATTTCCCAAAAGCCTATTTTGTTTTCTAGAGATATCCCCTCTTTGTTCAAATTGAAACCCTAGATCCGCTCGGATCTTTTATTTGCTAAAACCTTTTTGCAAGTGTTTTATTTTAAAAGAAAAGAAAATAAATAATATAAATATTTTGTTAGGGGGAGGCAGTCCAGCCCGCCAGGCCCAAAGGCTCGGCTAGCCAGACCACCTACAACCCCAAACCCTAGCTAATCCTAGTCCCACATCAACCAGAAACCCTAACCCTAGCATCCCACCTAATACACCCAATCCCCATGTGCCGCCGCCACCCCCTACACGGCGCACGCGGCCGCAAGCACGCAGTACATGCCTGCAACACATACTCCCTGCCACCGACGCCGCGACCCCACTGTGATGTCTCTCACCCATCGATCGCTTCCACCGTTCCACCTCGTCCTGTCGCCCACCCTTCCACACGCGACAACCCCCGCCTCGGGATCCTCTACCGTACCTGGCCCCACCCCCACAGGATCCAGCGTGAACGGCCCACCCTGACCCCGTTCCCCTCCCGATCGAGACCCCACCTGTTGACCGCGTGACCCCCACCCGCTCGCGAAGCCCCGGCCCTCTCGCCCCGCTCTTCGATCCCCAACTCTCGTCACTGTGCCGCCGTCGCCTCCTCTTCCTCGCCGCCGAGCTTGGCCCCGCCTCCTCCGCTAGTCACCGCCGCCACCCTCTTCCTCGTTGCAGATCTCCGCCCTGGCTCTCCCTCCCTCGCTGACGGCCACAGGAGCTCGCTCAGGCCGCCATCCCTCGTCCTCTTCGCCACTGCATGTCCACGTGCCTCTCTGCTCAACTCAGACGCCACCATATCCTTCTCTGCGCATGCCTCTCCCGCGCCGTCCAGCCCGCCGTACAGCACGACTTCGTCGCCAACGCCCTGCCTCTGCTTCATCGGCAGAGCCACCATCTATCGCATCTACCCGAGCATCGCCATTCGCCGCGCCCCATCGTCCTTCGCGTGCTCTCTCAACTCGGCCGCATCGCGCGTGTGTGCGTCCATCACTTGGGCCATGCTCGCCTAGTGTTTGGTTCAATTTGCAGGAGCCCTGCTGATATGATGTGGGTTTCGGGAGTGCAACCGAAGTACACATATCCCCAAGTTCCGCTCAAGATCATCGTGACACCGCCTGGAGACTGCTCTGATGTTGAATCAAGTGCGCCACCGACCCAACCAAGGATGCTACCCGAGAACCACCGTGGTACCACACGAAGACCCGATACCGATTCCAAGTTTGACACCGACCCTCGAAGTCCGAAGACCGTATCGAACCAAGGGATACCCGACGAACCATCGTCAAGACCTTCCTCGGGGGTACGCCAAGGCCTCCTTCATGGATCCGATGGCCGAAACCCCGAAGCCCGATCCTGGAATCCGAGACCGAACCCCGTCGAACTCCTAGAGCCCAAGTTCGCCGAACCGCCATGTGTGACCCCTATCTGACACCCCTATATTTTTAATATATGATTTTCACTTGTTGCATATTAAATCTCTCATGTCGCATACCTATTGTGTGGTTTGGGGGCCTTATGCCGATTCACCTCATAATTAAATATGGAGACCATATATGGGCTTTTCTAGACTTATATTGGCCCCGTTTAAATTTGTATAGCGAACTGTGATATATTTTGCCTTGTTAAGACAGCATTTAAATTGCAGGGTAGCTAAACAACTTGATCCACCTAATTAATTGTCGGGAACCTGGTTCCGCTTAATATTGTCTAATTGCATCGCATCTTTGCCATGTCATACATCATACATGCATCATGCCCGATCTTTTGTCGTAGTATTATATAGTGCATCCGGTGTTTCTTCTAGTGCTTTGCTTCTTCACGAATTAGGTCGTTGAGTTGATGTGAGCTTCGCCCCGACCTTCGGATGAACCTTCGACATTGTTTTCAGGCGAGCATTCTCCCCCTTTCTACCTATTTTACATTTCTAGTCTTTACTTCCTCCTGTTGATCTATTGATATCTATGATGTGATGCTCTAGTTTTCGTACCCGTGATATTCCTTGCAGCCACTACATTGCCATGGACACCTCCTATTACCTGTTGTTTGGTAGATAGTCGGCCTGCGAGTCATAGTCGCTTGCTCAGGTGCTGCTTCGCGTCGTCGATGTTCCATCTTTGTTGGGTGGTTGACACATGCTTAATGGTGGAGAGGATTAAGATTTTAATTATTGTTTAATAACTAAAATTGAAAGTAGGTAAATAATGCAGAGGCACCGGTGGGTAATAGAAAATATTTGGTTCTTAACCGCTCACTGGTGTCCCGTAGGACCCCGAGTTCTTGACACCTATTCCGAGATCGAGCGCGCTAACCACAGGTGGGGTGTGTGGGCACCCCCATCGATTAGTACCTGATTTCAAAGTACTGTACCGGGGGCCACAAAGTAGTTTGGGGCTTTATTACTATCCTGTACTTATGTCATGCTTTACTGCTTTATTTACGATTGCGCATGGAGCGCCTGTACTGTTTTGGAACCAATGTGGAATGTTTTCGCGGTATCGACAAGCCCAATCACACCTTCGGGTTCCCAGTCGTTTACAGCCATTGTCACAAACCTCTGGGTCCGTCTCGGAGACCGTCCGACTTCGTTGTGGGTAGCTTAGTGGGGTGGCCCCCATGTGCTTGCTTTGGGTCTGGGAAACGTCGTGTCCGAAACCCCGTCGACATACCGTTGGGTGTATGTTTTGTGATACCTACCTGATCTGACAACAAGGGTGTAGGTGCGTGTGGAAACTTTGGTGCACCCCTGCAGGGTTAAATCTTTTCGAGAAGCCGTGTCCGCGGTTATGGACAACTTGGAGCACAGTTCTCGATCATAGACAACTATAACTAAAGTTTACTATTATAATTTGACTTGTATCCGATATGACTAGTAATCAGCTTCACTACAACGGAATGACTAAATAAAAGTACCAACAACTGCTGGGTTTGGGATATCTCATGCTAATTGTATTTGACTAGTAAATGTTGCAACTACAACAGAATGGTTAACTAAAAGTGCCCACTGCTTATTATATCGGGATGACTATCTATACCTGACTAGTAATTGCTGCAACGATAACTGAATAAATAAAACTGCCAACCGTGTGAGTTCCTCGGTTGACTTCCTCGTTTGGTCTCGAGGGGGAAATGCCAGGATGGGTATGTTTGGTGGTAGTATCAGGATGGTTTCGAATAGGTCTTTCTTATCTCTCTCTGATAGCCGATAGTTGTATCGAGTCTCTATAGGTTGTTTAGCGCATGCTTCGCTGCCGCTTCAGTCCACCATACCTATGTAGGCGAGGACTGCTGAATTCTAGTCTCGCCGTGTACTGGCCTCAGTACTGACTGCTCTCTTTTTTTTCCTTTGCCCTTTGTCGGCACCCCTTTTGTTTTAGCAGGTTTTTGAGATCGACGTCATTAGCAGGGTTACCCTTCCGGCTTGGCCTGGGCAGGGTTATGGACGCCATTGGTTATTCTTCAGGGCTCTTAGCACAATTTGCATCTTGTCCGTACTCGGACGCTGTATCATTTTCAAGGTGATTTGGATCTTTGTATTGTATATCTGTATTCTTGACTCATGGAGTCGTTGTCATATATATCTGTTCTGTGGGTTCCATCATGGACTATTGTGTAATGGTATTACTTCGTTTTCCACCCGCACGAAAGTGCCTGGTGGGCACCTTTGAATTGTTTCTATGCGGGTTTGGCGGGAATCGCTGAAACTTGCATAGGGTCGATTCTGAGGGTGTTACAAAGCCCCCGATGCAGAAACCCTGGGTACCCGATCAAAAATCCACGAAACCGTCTGTAGCCGCTGCCACCGTTGTCCCTAGATCGGGGGGATCTGAAGTTCTTCCCGGCACCCTGTCGGAGGGGAGATCATCCCAGAGGCCTTCTCTCCGGTATGATGCGTGAGTAGTTCCACCTTGGACTATGGGTCCATGTAGTAGCTAGATGGTTGTATCTCCTCCTTTGTGCTTTCATGTATAGATCTTGTGAGCTCCGTTCATGATCAAGATCTAATCTATTTGTAATCATGCATGTTGTGTTTGTGGGGATTCGATGGATATTGAGATTATTATGTTGGTTTGATTAATGGTTTTGTCTTTATGATTCTACCATGTCTGTGTTGTTTGTGATCTTGCATGCTCTCCGTTGTTAGTAGCTATCTTGGCCAAGTAGTTTCTAGTGACTCCAAGAGGGGGTATTTATGCTCGATAGTGGGTTCATGCCTCTAGTTTCCAAGGGGAGTGATAGAAATCTCTTTGGTTGTAGATGTGTTGTTGCTACTAGGGAGAAAACAAGTTCATGGAACATGTGGACTGTTTACCTTACACACTTTGCTTAAAGCAGTTGTCTATTGCTTGCAACTTAATACTGGAGGGGGTTCGGATGATAACCTGAAGGTGGACTTCTAGTCATAGATGCAGTTGGATGGCGGTCTATGTATCTTGTTGTATTGCCCAATCAACCTCATAGGATCTTTCTGACTAGTAATTGCATCGTTATGCCTTGCTCAGTTTATGTCAATTGCCATAATGTAATTTGTTTACCCTTTACGCCATGTTGTTTATTTAAGGAGAGCACCTCTAGTGAACTATGGACCCCGGTCCAATCTTTACCATTGATACATCTTCCACTGTTACTTGTTTACTTGCTGCAAATCATTACCTTCCACACCATACGTTTAATCCTTTGTTACAGCAAACCGGTGAGCTTGACAACCTCACTGTTCGTTGGGGGCAAAGTCTTGAGTTTGTTGTGCAGGTCTCAGGTGTTGCTTGCAACACCTGTGTGACGTTTCCTTCCTCCTTATGGTTCGATAACCTCGGTCTCTACTGAGAGAAGACTTGCTGCTTGCTGCTTCACACCTTGCTCGTGGGGTTTCCAACGAAGTGCTCCACGTCAGCACCATCAATAACATGCATTAAAAAATGTTTGTTTGTTTCACATATAGAAAACATAGCATAGTGGCAATCAGCTTGTCCCTCATAGAGTGGCAAATATATGCATAGGACACCTTCAAAGTTCACAAGGGTGACTAGAAACAAATAGCACAAGAACAAGTAATATCACAATATGCATCAATTAATAAGCTTTGGAACACTGCACACAGAATGATAACTATGCTCTCTTAATGGTGCCTAAAGGTAGAAGGTGGAGACTCAAATAGTGGTGAAAGAAAATCCTTTTATAAAGTAAGCAGGGATTTCAGGTTTCAAAAAGAGCTTCCAAAAATATGGTACTTGTTAGCTTTTAGCCCTCATTGCCCCTATCATAAGCATCTTGAAGTGATTAAGGTTAAAGTGACAAAGATGGAGTATATGCTTGACGTAGTATAAGTTGGCAATCTCAAGTCCCTTGAATACGAGGGCCACACCTCATGCTACTCAACTTTGGTCACCTGTAAGTTCTTATCATTATAAGTATTTGCATATCATTGAGAACCGCCAACGGGGTACCCCTTGCACATGGCACAGGAGCTTTCCCATAACCAAAATGACAAGGCAAGCAGACAATGAGCATCTCAGCAATCTTCTTATTTACCATGGGAATATGGTGCTTTTTCTCTCTCTTTCCTCTTTCTCAATGTGTCTCTCTCTTTTTTTATAAGAAGAATGCTTCATAGATGTCACTATGGTAATGCTGCAAGTTTCCACCATGATTAGGCATGGCTTAGGCTAGCGGCCCGGACGTTTCTCTAACACATGATACAAACTCCATGGACTTACAAGTTCCCTCTTTATTTCACACCGGTGACATCCATATACAATAGAGCATTATATCAACTGAGTACAAAGTACAAGTGCAATGTTGAAAACGTTCCCCGTGACAGCACGGTTCTGCTAATTCCAACTTATAAGTGCAAGCATATACAACATAGATGACACGATGGTTCAAGTTTATTAGGGGCAAAGAATATAAAGTGTGCCATCAAGTTTGTGAGGGCTTTAATCACTAAGTTTTTCACATAACAAAATAGTTTTTAATTGGAATATAGTTGAAAACAAGAATATACTTGGAATGGTGTAACACACCATGCATAGGAGTTTATAGTGGACACTTTGTAATAACTTGGTTTCTTGGGAGTTGGAAGCATGAGTAGAGCTTACTCATACAAGTGGAGGCTAGCAAAAGACTGGGAGCAACCAAATAAGAGAGCAATAATGGCCATAATCATACAGTGCAACAAAGCATTATTAATCAAAGCAAAGAGCGGTACTACAAGTCAAGGACTAAATGATCATAGAGGCTATGGTGACTTGTCATAGTCATAACATGGTGTGAGCATGTGCCAATTCAACCCAAGCAAAACATCAAAGGAGAATACCACAATACTATGCTTTTGCATGCTAAAACAACGCATAATTTCTTCAAGACACACTAAGCAATCCCAATTGTTTGGAACAATACATGCTACAACAAAAATCACTAAGCACAATGTCAAAACAACACCTAGCATGTCATGCTAAAGTCTAAGTCACAGTCAATGCAAGCTCCTCTTGCACTTACAAGCAAGAACTTACTACTCCTTTCCAACACCAGGCAACTTATTTGTAAAACAACACAACGAGAACGGGGGTCCAACCTACTCAAGCAAACTAAACAAACTAAGCAAAGCAAACGAAAACCAAGACGCTCCAAGAACAACACAACTGTGCATGAAACAATAAAATGAAGTGTCTAGACAGACCTGAGCTTTTTATTAATGGAGAAGGGGATGCCTTGGGCATCCCCAAGTTTTGACGCTTGTACCTCTTGGATATTTCTTGGGGTGACAGCATGGTGGCATCTCCAAGCTTGATCTTTTGTCCATTCTTCATCTCATTGCATCATTCTCTCTCTACACCTGATTTTTTTTCTACATACAAAACTTCACACAATCTTCATTAGCAACATTAGCTTATTCAAAAGATATCAGACCTCTGGCAAAGCTTTGGAACAGCAAGACTTTTCAGTAAAAACAAAATATACTGTAGTAACTCCTTCAAAAAGCTCAATTCACCTAAAGAGAACTCAAAAAGGAATCAATAAGAAGCAAATGTAAATAATGGCAGAAATCTGTCAAAACAGACCAGCAGGTAGAAACCGATTTTTTAGAATATCTTCTATTGCTCAAATCAAAAAGTGTTGAAATAACGAAAGTTATCTAACATACTGGGGGATTTATTCGTAAATTTTCATCTCAATCCGAGTTACAGAGACTCCTCACGGATTTTTTTGGTGGATGACAGAAATCTGTTTCGGGACAGCAACTCCCCAAATCTTACTTCTCTCTCATTAGAGGTCATTTTTGGCACAAAAAGCAAACAAAAAGGATAAGGAGAGGTCATTACTGAAGTAATAACTTCCAAGACTCAAGGAAACTCTTGGGTTATCTCCCAA
Source organism: Avena sativa (assembly GCA_916181665.1). Taxonomy (NCBI): domain Eukaryota; kingdom Viridiplantae; phylum Streptophyta; class Magnoliopsida; order Poales; family Poaceae; genus Avena; species Avena sativa. Next base: position 472,608,403 of record OV702285.1, read on the forward strand.
CAAGTACTTTTATTTAACGCCTTTAGGTTAGGCACAAGAAGCAAAAAGAATCAAGTATTTTCAAATGAGGAAGCATTAACATCAAACCTTGCTTTCAAAGGAGGAGCAAGACACAACTTCTTTCTCCTCATAGGGAAGTGTTCAATACCTTTTTTAAATGGAAAATGATATTTAATGGTGCCTTCTTTCATATCAATGATGGCACCAATTGTTCTAAGAAAAGGTCTTCCCAAAATAATAGTACAAGAAGCATTGTATTCAACATCCAAAACATAGAAGTCAACAAGGACATAAGCATTGTTAACCATAATGATAACATCATTAATACTTCCCATGAGTTTCTTCTTAGCATCATCATTGAGTGGGACATCCAAATAACAATCTTCCAAAGGTGGCAAATCAAGCATTTCATAAATCTTCCTAGGCATAACAGAGACACTAGAACCAAGATCACATGAAGCTTTGAGATCAAAGTCATTCACTTGCATATTAATAATGGGTTACCAAATATCTTCTACTTTCCTTGGAATAGAAGCTTTGTGTTTTAGCTTCTCTTCTTTAATTTTAACAAGAGCATCTGTAATGTGTTTAGTGAAAGCAACATGCATATCACTAGCATCAGGACTTCTAGCAAGCTTTTGTAGGAACAAAATCACTTCAGAAATATTGCAACCATCAATATCAAAGTCAATCTTAGCATCACTAGTAGTAGGCATAGTAGGAGTAGGAATGGGGACTACTTGAGGTTTAGTGGTGATGGTGCACACACTATTGTTTCTATCAGTTTCAGCTTCCCTTTACCACTTAGCATGAAGTTGAGCTAACAGCCTAACATTTTCATCAATAGTAACTTGTATGGCATGAGCAGTAGAAAAGGTATTTTCTATAGTTTCAGGTTTAGCAGTCATTTTATTAACCAAGAAAGTTTGAGCTTCACACAAAGAGGATATATTTTTCTCAACATTTAAAAGCTTTTCCTCTATAGCCTTATTGAAAGTGGTTTGTTTACTAATAAAGTCTTTGATCATGACTTCAAGTTCAGAGGGGGCACTTCTAGCATTGTTGTAGGAGTTTCCATAGGAATTGCCATTATTAGGAGGATAAGACCCATAATTATTGTTGCTACCAAAATTATTCCTATAGGCATTACTGTTGAAATTGTTGTTTCTTATGAAGTTCACATCAACTTGCTCTTCTTGAGCAACCAAAGAGGCTAAGGAAACACTATTAGGATCTAGAGCAACTTTCCCATTAACAAGCATAGCCATAATAACATCAATCTTTTCACTCAAAGAGGAAGTTTCCTCAACAGAATTTACCTTCTTACCATGTGGAGCTCTTTCAACATGCCATTCAGAGTAGTTAACCATCATATTATCAAGGAGCCTTGTTGCAGCACCCAAAGTGAGGCCCATAAAGGTACCTCCAGCAGCAAAATCCAACAGATTTCTTGAGAAGTTCAAACTTGCATAAAAAGTCTGGATAATCATCCAAGCGGTGAGTCCATGAGTGGGGCAATTCTTAACCAAAGATTTCATTATTTCCCAAGCAGGAGCAACATGTTCACTATTAAGTTGTTTAAATTTCATAATGTCACTTCTCATAGATATAATCTTAGCAGGAGGATAGTATTTTCCAGTAAAAGCATCTTTGCACTTAGTCCAAGAATCAATACTATTTTTAGGCAAGGATAGCAACCATTCTTTAGATTTTCCTCTCAAGGAAAAAGGAAAAAGCTTGAGCTTAATAATATCTCCATCTACATCCTTATACTTTTGCATCTCACAAAGTTCAACAAAGCTATTAAGATGGGCGGTAGGATCATCAGAACCAGCACCAGAAAATTGCTCTCTCATAACAAGATTCAACAAAACAGGCTTAATTTCATAAAAGATAGCATCAGGAGCAGGTGGAGCAATAGGTGTGCTAAGGAAATCATTGTTGTTGGTGCTAGTAAAGTCACACAACTTGGTGTTCTCAGCAGAGTTCATTTTGGCAAAGGTGGGCAAGCCAAAAACAGCAGCAGCAGCTAGAGCAGGAACTATTTTTTTTGTGTTTTTGAATAAGGCAAGCAAACCAAACTAGACTAATTTTTTGGGGTTTTTTTGGAAAGAGGCAAACAAAACCAAGCAAAAATAACAAAGCAAACTAAAAACAACGTAAAGAGAAAGGAAGTGGAAGACTCCCCTAGTGAAGACGTCCTTAGCCTCCCCGACAACGACGCCAGAAAGCTTGATTGTCTGTCAGAGAGGCCTTTGTTGGGAACCCCAAGAGCAAGGTATGATGAGCACAAGAGCAAGCTTTACCTCAATAGAGACCAAGGTTATTGAACCAGAAGGAGGAAGGAAACGTCACACAGGTGTTGCAAGCAACGCGGAGACCTGCACAACACAAACTCAAGACTTTGCCCCAACGAATCAGTGAGGTTGTCAAGCTCACCGGTTTGCTGTAACAAAGGATTAAACGTATGGTGTGGAAGGTAATGGTTTGCAGCAAGTAAACAAGTAATAGTGGAATATGTATCAATGGTAAAGATTGGACCGGGGTCCATAGTTCACTAGAGGTGCTCTCCTTAGATAAACAACATGGCATGAAGGGTAAACAAATTACAGCAGGGCAATTGACATGAACTAAGCAAGGCATAACAATGCAATTACTAGTCAGAAAGATCCTATGAGATTTGTTTGGGCAATACAACAAGATACATACCGCCATCCAACTGCATCTATGACTAGAGTCCACCTCCAGGTTATCATCTGAACCCCCTCCAGTATTAAGTTGCAAGCAACAGACAACTGCTTTAAGAAAAGTGTGTAAGATAAACAGTCCACATGTTCCATGAATAAGAGATCATTGTTTTCTCCCTAGTAGCAACAACACATCTACAACCGGAGAGATTATTGTCACTTCCCTTGGAAACTAGAGGCATAAACCCACTATCGAGCATAAATACCCCCTCTTGGAGTCACTAGCAACTACTTGGCCAAGATAGCTACTAACAACGGAGAGCATGCAAGATCACAAACAACACATACATGATAGAATCATAAAGACAAAACCATTAATCAAACCAACACAAGAATCTCAATATCCATCGGATCCCCGCAAACACAACATGCATGATTACAAATAGATTAGATCTTGATTATGAACGGAGCTCACAAGATCTATACATGAAAGCACAAAGGAGGAGATACAACCATCTAGCTACTACATGGACCCATAGTCCAAGGTGGAACTACTCACGCATCATACCGGAGATAAGGCCTTCGGGATGATCTCCCCTCCGGCAGGATGCCGGGAAGAACTTCAGATCCCCCGATCTAGGGACGACGGTGGCGGCGGCTATAGAAGGTTTCGTGGAGATTTGATCGGGTACTTAGGGTTTCTGCATCGGGGGCTTCTTATAGGCGAAGGGGGAGGCCGAGGAGGCGTCCAGGGGGGTCGAACCCTACCCAGGCGCGGGGCAGGGCCCACCCGCACCTAGGGGGATTTTGCCGCCCTGGCCCGCTTCCTCGTCTCCCCTCTGGACTTCTTGTTCCCCACGAAAAGTTATTGACTTTGACGTTTGTCCCGTCCAATTCCGAAAATATTTATTACTAGCTTTTTTGAAACAAAAACAGCAGAAAACAGGCAACTGGCACCGTGGCAACTTGTTAATAGGTTAGTACCAGAAACTATATAAAAAGTACCTTAAAGTGTAGACAAAGCAAAGCAAAGTAGATACTAAACAAGCATAAAACATAAAAAATTATAGATACGTTTCTGACGTATCACACACACTTGAGGTTCATCTGCGCGACCGGCCAGGGCAACGTTTGTTGGGTAGGCGGGGCACCGACGATGCTAGTGGGTCGGATAGGTGGGGGCACCGACAACGGCTACACGCATTTGCAGACGAATCGGGAGGGCTGGAGTGTGAGCTAGGGAAGAAGAGAAGGAGAGAGAAAGAAGAGATTAAAAAGGTAACCCACTAACACGTGGGTGCTATATGTCTATTTTTCTTTGTGCAACTTTGGGTAACCGGTTTTATGTAAGTCAAAGAAACAGATTTTTTTTGGTTACTTATACATTCTCTTTGCTTGTCTAAAATATAAGTAAACTGTTGGAGATGTAGATGTCGTGCCAGCTCTTGAACCGTGAACAAAATGTGATTAGACTGGGGATGGTTGGGGATTTGCATATTTGCCGCGCTTCATTTTGTAACTTGTATATTGTCATTTGCTATGTCACTAGAATGTGATGGTGGCAAATATGCATTTTTAGAGAAAAAATAGAAAATATGAAAAATCGCTTGATGGTCAGGTCCCGGCTAAAAAATTGAAAAAAGTGTATTTTGGGCCGAAATCTGGTCAAAAGGTTAGATTTATCGGCGGCCACGGCATTGTCGCTCCGGCCGAGAAAACGCGACACTCTACTCTATCAACATCGACGAACTCGACTACCCCAGAGACGAGCTCACCGATCTTCGGTCCCGCGTCCGTCCGGACCCGCTGGAGACGAGAACGACACCCCCGACGTCGACGTCCTGCATCTGCAAACCGGCCGGAGGTACGGTTTTTGTCGACCGAGAGAGAGAGATGAGAGAGGCGGCGGGTCCCGATCCAGCACGGCCGCACGCCGTGGTGCCGACCGCGGTCACACCCGGGCAGATCCGTCTGCCGCGGCGCCATTTTACTTGTTTCCGAGTTCCAGGGTAGGGGAGGGGCGGAACTAGCCGACGTCGTCCTGGGAAACGGAGGGGCGCCTGGGTGGTGGGGCTGAAGGGGCTGCGCTCGGGGTGGCTGGTGATGGAGCTCGACGTGGCTCTGAGCAGAGGGAGGCAGCCGTCTCTGTGGTGCTGAGTTAGTCTGCTTGTGCGTGTGGGGAAGATGGAGAGAACAGAGAGATAGATTGCCTTGCTGATTACTTTGTACTGTTGATTCCTATAGCTGGCTGCCTACTTCTGCATACAAAACGTGAGATGATTTCTAATGAATTTGGCATGGGCAACCTGTTTCCTTGATTATAGCCTACGGATATAGATTTGTTGAATTGGTAGCTATTGATAAGTTGCTGGAAAACTGGGAGTGTCTAAAAGGGAATCGGTTTAGAACATATAGTCATCCAGTTTTCCACAAGGTGCTAGAGATGCTCTAACCTCTCTTTGCTTCTTGGACCAGGATCTGCTCTGTTCCTGACTTGAATCACGCGAAGATGAACGTCGGCGGCAGCGACGGTGCTGAGCTGAGGAGCAGCATCAAGAAGTGGAAGATCATCTACCCGGTGTACCTTAACTCCAAGAAGACGGTGGCCGAGGGCCGCCGCATCACCACCGCCAAGGCCTGCCCTGACCCCACCTGCATTGAGATCGCCGACAGCTGCGGTTACCTCAAGATCCCTCGCGTGATTGAGGTAATCATACCCTCTCCCCCCTTGTCTTTTCGTCAAAAGTCTGCAGTCAGGGACTTTCTTTGTTCTTCCATAGATTTCTTGTACATGTGTTGATTTTGGACTTCTTAAATGATGCAGTTGGATAAAGCGTATCCACGAGATTTCTTCCAGGTGGGGAGGGTGAGGGTGCAGCTCACGAATGATGACGGCTCCCCAGTCAATCCTGCAATCAGAACAAGTAAGCGCTAAAACTGCCAATTGATCCTCGAAGTCCCCTTGACTTCCATATTTAAGCAATGTTTCATAAAGTGGATGTACACACTGTGAATAAAGGTTAACATCATCTAATTCCTCTGTTAGTGCAGCTAGCAGAGCTGTCAGGGATATATATGTGGTATGTCAATGTTTTGATCGCTTCTATGAAAGAAGGTTTATCCTGCAAAGTCCTAAAGATGATACTTATCATGGGCAATTGTTTGTTAAAATACACGCTGTTAATTCCCTAGAAGGAACTTAATTTTGGTCCAATGCAATTCTTGTTGTACTCATTTGAAGGTTTTGTGAGATCGGTATTCTCGTTGTAAGTTGAGCGGTTGATTCTCCAGATTTTATTTCACAGCAATGTGCTTCTTAGGAGAAAGATGCATGGTAGAAGAACTGCAGTCCATTTTATTTGTGCCTCTCTCTTAATTTCACCAGTGCAATGGTGTGAATACAAGATTACAATCTTAATCATCCTAAGTTGGAAAGGATTAGTTTCTTCAAAACAAGAACTCTTGGGAATATGGTTGCTCCTTAGTTTAGGGCAAGGAAATTTCTTGTAAAATGAATAGAGGATAATCTACACACTAGTATGCTATAACTGTTGGCCATCTTCATTAAGTATATACTGCAACCTGATGCCTCACATTGATACTATCGTCTTTAATTGCTTACACATGGTTGGTGACGATTTACCCTTATCTCGTGGGATATGATTTACCCTATTGACTATTATATTCAAGATAGTAAGACAATGGAAGATTAAGTTGTGGGTCTGGGTCATCAATGCATTTGTTTGGTTAGTTCAATGCACCATATTATTTTTTCAAAATAATGTAACATTCAGCGGATTTGATGCCTGATCTTCTAATGTTTTCAGATTTGCTTGATTATTTTGTTCTTCTCTTGGTCAATCATCACCTATATCTCCAAATACATGCACAATCTTTTCCCTGAATCGGATATCTATGTGGCCGATTCATCTCAACATCCTGTTTCCATTGGACTCGATTACAAAATAACAACATATTAGTATTACCTATATTGATTATGAAGATTTAACTTTATACTTTTATAGGAGAAGCAAAGTTGCGAATATGGGCCAATAAGCTTAGCAACCATATTGCGAGGCATACTAGGTTCCATAGGAATAAATAAGAAATTATTTTGAAATGAAATTGATAGTGCTAACATATTCTAACACAATAATGGTTAAACAAAGTTACTCACCACTATTGCACTCTGCATCTTACTTGTCTTATCCCATGATATGGGCCAAATTTAGGAATCCACTTATGTAATAGAGCCTATCCACTTAAGCAATTAAGCAGCGGTGTAGTATCACATCCCAAAGATAGCAAGTAGCGGTGTAGTATCACATCCCAAAGATAGCAAGTTATATTTTCTTTCTTATGGAAAAGGTCTTTTTCAAGGAGATCTGCTGTAGTCGCTTGACAATACTTTTTCAGGAAATAAATTATTCTTGACATGGATTTCTTTTGTCCAAATTTTATACTTTACGATGTCTTGTGATTGCTGGGCACATTTGTCATGATTGTTCCATTTCTGGTTTGTAGTTTGGTACTTTTAGCCGATTTGCTAGTACTTCGAATTATGCCATGTCATTATGTAGCTTAGATGCAACAATATGAAGAAAATGGCTGGTAACTCATTGCGCTAACTCAGATTGCAAGGGAGATTATCTCACTTGGCATGGCGTATGTAATGATCCTTATATCATTATGGGTAAATTTCACCATGAGGATGGTTGGACTGATATGATAATGACATTCTTTCATTATTCTTGGTTAGTTCCAAACAGAACGTGGCAGTCTATAGATGAGACTCCTCTTAACAAATATAAATCTGTATCATATACCCTACAAATACATTTAAAAACAGCATCCTTATCCCCATCCATTTGAGCGACGCCTGGATAGGGCTGGCTGCTATGGGGGCCTCCTTTTGCACCTCCCTATATCCGTTATGGTGTGCCTATACTTCTCTTGTTCGATGTTTGTGGCATCTAAGGGCTAGGGGGTAAAGTGTGTTGCCTTATGTGCACCATGTACTTCCTAGGAATTGCTTGGTAGTGTTGTCAAATCTGGTCAGTTGTACTTGTATTTGGTTCATCTTGTTATCGACAATTGTGCACCGCAGCTATGTAGTTATCATTAGTTATCCTTGATGATGTATAATAAGGCTAGGTTGATTATACCATGTCACTATGCGTGTAAATTCTGCCTTTTATGATTTTGTAGATTTTTAGCTGCCATTTAAGTTGTCTGTGTTGTTCCTCACAATTGTGTGTGCATGTAGGCGTAGTGTTAATCAATAGCCTTTTATCTGTTGATTTTTAGTGTCAAAGCCCATCTATATGTATCACTGTATATGTTTTTTGCTAAATTGCTCAGAGGATTTCAAGGGGTAATTACAATGTTGCTTATTGCGAATTTGTTAGTACTGAAATTTGATTGTGTTTTTCAGTTGCTTACTTAAAGACATGTATTCCCTTTTTGTTTAGAGTAAAGCATGACTTACAACTGCGAATACTATGAGAAAACAATGTGTTTGTTATTGTGCATACTCTAGCAATAGACTTCTTGTACCTTCTGTCCCTGTGATACTGAATTTGCTCCAACTAGGAACAATATTCTTAGTTACTCCTAATCCCACTTTTTCTACTTCTGGCAATCCTTGAAGACCTTGTAGTAAAACAGGATATTACCCATGATATGCACGTCTTTGAACATGCTTTGTGTATCTATCCTGCTGACACCAGTCCTTTGCATTTCAGAGAAGCAGCTAATGATCCAAATAGCGGAGCTGGTCCCCAAGCATCATGGGAGGACTAAGAAGCAGGAAGCAGCGACTGGTTCAATAGCTGCACCTGCTTCCAAGCCAAAGAGGAAGAACAAGAAGTGATGCGAGTAGCACCTTGTGTTGTTTTCTTTGTTCATAGAAAGTTTGTTAGAAAATTCGTCGAGAGTTCTCGGTTCGCCGACTGCGATGAGTCCTGAATACTGAATTTCTGGGGGGGTTATGAATTCCTGATCCATTTGGCGACATCTGTGACGGTCATGAAACGACCTACTGTTGTTCTGTGCATTGGGATCCTGAGTTTGCAGATGCTTTCAGTTTTGGTAGGACTCTACTCGCAAATCCTACAGAGAGAAGTTCATCTGCAAAGGTATTCATGTGGCTTGGTCGTATTTAAGATCGTGTTTCGTTGCGGAGGCAAGTGATCAGAATGGAATGGGTCGAGTTTTGTTCTGTTGCCAGTGCTGCTTTGCGGAACACATCAAACTGGAACGGAGGGCAAGTGATCAGAATGGAATGGGTCGAGTTTTGTTCTTTTGCCAGTGCTTGCTTTGCGGAACGCATCAAACTGGAATGGAACGAACTGATTTCACCGGCTATTATCGTGGACTGGTAAGGATGTAAGTGGCGTGTTCACTGAATTATGTGGACATGGCCGCTTGGCAGGATTTTATGGCTGCCACTTAAGATGTTTTGGTGGTTTTGCATGCTTAAATAGCGTTGCGAAGCTGCTCCCGTATACATTCGTTCAGGCAGAGCATGCAGTACTAACCCATGTGATCCACCGCTCCCGTATACATTCGTTCAGGCAGAGCATGCAGTACTAACCCATGTGATCCACCGACTTGATCGTAGCGGTATAGGGTTTGGTGGACACCCATGATACGCATGTACTTAACCGTAGCGGTATAGGGTTTGGTGGACACCGCAATCATTTACAACCTGAATTTTAACCCCTGCCAATGAGCACCGGAACAGCTGCGCCTTTGAAGGGTTGCAACCTTCAGTCAACAGCCTGATGTCTGCAATCAAAGATGAAGCCCGGCGCCGGTGGCATAAAGCTGTGTTACCATCTTGGGATGTACATTAGTATACCATGCTTGTTGTAACCGCCTCTTAGGAGGTTTGTACCAAACTATCTGCCTTTTCAATGAATGTTTTGCGCTTTCCTAAAAAAAATTAACCCCGCCAAGCAACGGAAAATGCAACTAATTAGTATTAGAGTGTGGGTACCAAGAAAAAGCTACCCATAAACATGGAAATGGAATGCACAATATGTTCAGAACATATCTTGAACGAGTTTTACATGAATCAGCTTGATTTAGGAACTCTTTTCGGTCCATTGCCATGTTACAAAAAGATTAGTATGTGGTGCTTGCATGGAAACGCTCGCCTGGAGATAATTCAAGAAAACATGGTTTAGAGATGTGCCAAGATGTTTGGGCTGAAAACTTCCAAAAAAAAGTATTTTTGAAGAAATTGGTGCGTAATAAAATTATGAAATTACTGGAGTAGAAAATTCTGTTGTTTACGCTATATGCGTAACCGAAAACCTAATGTCCCTCCAAGCGGTAGGGAGTTTTAAGTAGAGAAATGGTGCAAAATATGCTCTACAAAGATGCAGACAACACTCTCAGATACTCATCATCCCTAATATTAATATCAGAAGAGACAAGAAGATGTTTGATTATGACACAAGCAGCCATTTTAATCCAAAGTACAAGAGGATGGTTACTCCGCCTGAATCGACTTGCTAACAAGGAGCACAGAAGTAAACAGACACATTGTAGAAACCAGTATCACACAAGCAATAGGGGCTAGAATAGCTGTTTTCACTTCAAATCCAACAGTGAGAACCATATTCCTCAAGCTCCCTATTGATTACCATCCAGACTTTTTATGATAATTAGCTGCCAGCTACCTCTTATCCTAAGGTTTTGGAAGAACAAACATACTGGCCTACATCAGGTTTACAAACTATGGTAAATATTAAATTCCAGAATGCATCCTCAACCTGGAGTTCTCAAGGTAACAATTGCATGCGATGTTTGTTCATCATCTTATTTGGATTCTCAAGGCAGAGAAAAGATTCAGGATAGCAGTAGTTGGTAAAGTGTTTTTGTTTCAGTGTTTGTTCGTTTCAGAATCCAATCCGCCTATGCCTGCATCTTAGTGATCTCGACCATGGCCCTTCCTGGTACCAAAACGGACAAGTATGGTCTGCCCCACCCTGGAAGAAGATGCATAGAGGCTCGCCTGCATCTCCTTCACCTTGTCCATGGGCTGGGAGAGGCATGCCTTTAGCGACAGGGAGAGGCGTGCGGGGCATGGAGAACCCAGAGAGACATGCGAGAAGTTTGAGATACAGAGAGAAACGTGAGGGGATACGGTTTCCATAAATAAAAATTAGACCGATCCTCTCCTAGATTGTAGGATTGCAACAGCCCAATCCGTATCAACTACTAGAAGGAACCAATCCGTATCAACTACTAAGAGGAACCACACAGGGAAGGGCAAACAAGTCAAATCTCCAGGCTAACCCGCAATACACCTAGCATAATGAGTTTTTACAAAAAAAAAAAAACACTCAATATCAAGGAACAGAGTGAGTATCATTTTAGCATGAAATGTCATCTTAAAAGACGCAACCGTATCTTACTTTATTCTTCCATTTGCTTGTTACTAACTACGTGATCATCACGATCCTATGATTTTTTCTCCCATTATGCATGCACTCGTTTTGAGGAGCTGTATTAGTGGCCGCGCTCTCCTTTTACTGTTCTGTGACCATGAAAACTGAAGAAGCCCTCAAGCTTGAATACAATGTTTGAACTGAGCCACTCATCTCAATATTATGGAATCCCAACATCATTTTACAGAACACAAACTATGAGAAAAAATCCGTCATATTTTATTGAAAGGGTGGGCGCAGAAGGAGATGTGTGTTAAGAAACAACATCAACATGATTCTTGTAGAGAGGAGGCAAAACCACACATGGTATCACGCTATGCTTCTACGGTAGATATTCCTTCCGATCATAAAATATGTTGTTCCATAGCAACGCACAGGTATCGTACTAATTAGGCTTAATAAGGGAGAAGCAGCTAACCCTATGCAGTTTGAACACACTTCCCACAAGGATTGGTGGTAAACACTGACAGTATCATGATGGTTAACTAGCATGCAAAAGGAGGGCTTGAAAAGGGACTACAGTGGGTGATTTTTTATTTTCTCGTGAAAAGGAAGATGATGATTCCTTATATTCTCTTAATAGACAAGAACATGACAGTTTGCAATAAAGTATGTATTTACTTGACCAGATGAACATGAATACAGCAACAATCCAGGCTACAAAGCAAAGCTCCAGTTTTCATATTAACTGTTAAGCATTTGAATCACCAGCCAATAAGAGTTAAAACTATATTTTTATCTCAAGAAAGTGCATCATGAGGCACAGACAAGCTAACAAAGTAAGACTCCAGAAACTAGAAAACCTGGGCAGGGTAAAAGAATTAACAATTTAAAATCACCAACAAAGAAAGGGTTAAGAAATGGGGAAACAAGGTAGGACTCACCAACCATAAGAAAGCATGCCCTAACATTAACATTAGCCAAAAGAGCATACCTTGATTTCCAGCAGGATACAATCATGTAGAACAAGCAAAATACCCAACAGGCCAACACATCTGCTGATATGCATTTCTGAGTAATCCAACTCGCTACTTATTGGAAATGTGACAACTGCTAGTGACCAAACAAGTCATCATCACTATCATCAGCTGCATTTGCACCCACATTCTTGCTAGACTTCTTTTCATCAACAGCTTTCACTTGCTCCGGGTGGTTATCTGATTTATATGCCCATGATGAGCCCAATTTTGCTGGAACAGAATCCCCATACAGGTCATCATACATACCCCCTCTTGTTGTGCTTTTAACTTTGTCAAGCACCTGTTGTAGCTTATATGTTACTCCACTCTGAGAGGCACTATCGTTTGGTAAATTTGGCTCCTTTCCTTTTGGTATGACAGTAACCTGTACAAGAGACTCATACTTCCCAACAAGACTGCCTTCCTTTACACCCAATGGGCCTGGTTCAGTTTCAACATCCGCGCCATCAGAAATCCCAACGACCTGAATAAGCTCTCCACCAACCTGATCTCTAAATGACACCCTTCTCTTTTTACTTCTTTTCGACGCTCTGCCAACTGCCTGGTTGTCATCATTTGAACCAGAAGCACCTCCTGCAGAACTTCTTTTCCTCAATGGCATATCTGATTTACTAATGCCATAGCGATTAAGTATTGTATTGTATGCCACAACAGCATCTTCGTCATTGGGGTCTGGGGGAGATGGCAAACTCACATCTGATGGAAGACTATGAGTCGAGAAAAAAGCAGCTGTGTTCTTTCGTAGAATATATGCTCTGGTTGATGCAGCAAAGCGAAGCGACTGTCCAACTTCAAGCTCAACAGGGTTGTCTTTAGTTAGCCTCTCATTTGCAACAAATGTACCATGAACAGATCCTAAATCGATAACATAGACGCTGAAAGGGAACAAATCATTGAACGGCTGTTAGTTATGCACCTAAGACATAATGTAGATAAAAGAAAAGGTGACAAGTGGAAACTGTTAGAGGGGAATATGATCATTAGCCATTCTGACTGCATTTTAATGTAATATATCCGCATCTAAGATAAACGATTTTGTACTTTCTAACAAGTTTGGTTGTCATATTGACAAAAGATGCAAGAGCACTAAGGGTCAATAGCATATAGGAGCACAGAATACAGGCACAAGGTATTCATTGTCTATTGAGTTAAGAACATTCAGGTTGCTAATACTAGCTAAGAAGATCTCTAATTACCATAGAAACATAAACCCATCCAACAGAACACAAGTGCATCAAACATCAGTCTCTAACCTTCCATTCTTATGTGGAACGACAGCAGCATGTTGGCGTGAGACAGACTGATGATCCAACACAAACTCACAAGCAGGTACCTGCCTCCCAAATATATGCCTCTTCTTGTCCAGATTGATCCTATCAATGACATCCCCATCCTTCAGCACCTCAAGATAGTAAACCCCAGGTCGCGGCTCGATTGCCCAGTCCGGCGGTTGCCAAGTGGACTGCCCACCACCTAGCTGCGTCCCGGCAGGTCCCGCCTCTTGCCCGGCCATGCCCAAGCCAGCACTCTGTGGAGCATGCGAACCCTGACCGGGACCAAGATGTAAAATCTTCGGCGGCACCAATGGAGCTGGCTGCACTTTCACTGCCGCGGGTGCGCTCTTTGCGCCGGAACCAGACTGCTGGACCGAGAAGGGCTCCAAGGTCTCAGCCTTCTTGAAGCGGTCAAGCCCACCGCGGTACATCTTCCCTTAAGCTCACAGCTACCGCCGGTAGCTCTGAATCACTCTTTATCAGCTGATGATGAGCCACAAAGGTCCCTGCTCTCGCTAGGGTTAGGGACTTAGGGGGAACCTTTACTTTTTGCGGGGATTTGGGGGTAACGGAGAAAGGCAGGATGGTGGAGGGGGACGCGGGAGGGAGCGCCGGAGCCGCGGAGCGGGACGGCGAGCGGCGGTGGCGCCTATTTTCCCGGGCTTTGGCCCTGGTGGTGGCGGCTGGCTCCGGTGGTCGCGGAACGGGAGCAGGGGAGTTCGGGCGTGCGAGAGGAACGAAGGCGATTAGGAAGTGGGGAATATTTTGTGGGCCATGGACGGGTCAGGCCCAGTTGTGGATTAAGGTATTTGGGCCGATAAAATATCCCAGCGTGGGCTACGGCCTACGGACCACCCTGTCCATCCCAAGCTCTACCGCCGTCTAGGGTTCAATCCGACAGATTGGAGGGTCACCTCCCGCCGGCGATGACACGCCTCCTGCATCTGCGTTCTGCATCATGGAGAGAGCATAGGTAATATCTTCTTCGCTCGTGTGAAATCCGTTGGGGAAGAGAGAGTATGCTTTAAAATCGATGGTCCAGTTTCCTCTGATTCTCCTTCCATCTATCCGTTGGGGATTTCCTGAAATTTTGTTTCATTTGTTTTCTCAAACAGTACAGACATGGGTTACATTGATGATTACTGTTCCATACGCCACTGGGAGCTGTATGCAAGCACAATGCCGATTTAAGTAGTGTGTTTTCTGGTGTGGAAAACATGTCTGTGGAATGCCTTGTATTTCATATTTTTGTTTGAAATGTAGGATGTTATCATATTAGTATGCTACTCTACTAACACTAGGTTACTGGGTAAAGTTCTTCACTCAAATACTATGAGGGTGCTTTTCCAAAAAAAAAATGACGATTGTCAAGAGTAACTTATACTGTGTAGGAGCAAGGAAGAAAGCAAATGAAGGAAAATAAGACTGCAGAAAGGAATATTGTTTTTTCAGGTAAGAGTTGCTTTGGACCCAGTTTTTAGAGAATACTGCGGTAGCTGAGTTTTGCACTTTTTTTCACTTTAAACTGCTATATGAAATAGCTAATTTATTCTACTTGTTTCTTCCTCTGTAACATTTTAAAAAACTTAAAGCCACACATACCACAAGCATCATGAAACATACAAATTAGAAAAACTTAAGAATGTACTTAAGAATGAAAATTTTGGATTTAATTTGAACAAATGAACTGCAGATATTCTATTAGTTTGCTCAATCGCATATTGCCAGAAATGTTTCTTTGATTGATGCGACTTCAGTATAAACTTCTTGCATAGTTGGTCGGCCTTTCGGTGAATCGACAGAGCATTTTAGACCAAGTTCTTTCAGCCGCCTTGCACAGTTCTGCATGCCGACCATTACATGTGTCCAATCCCCTGAAGTTTTACTTGTGTGTTCGCCCTGGTATTGTTGAATGAGACTGGGCTCTAAAGTATCACCATTCTTGTGAGCAAATGCCATTTCCACAAAGTTGTGGAGACCATGTCCATCCTTAAACATTTCATCTGTTGGCCTCTTTCCCGTCAGCATTTCTAGCAGAATGATTCCGTAGCTGTAGACATCACCCTCCATAGACATTTTGCTACCCATGCCATACTCTGCAAAATTTGCAAATTTGTCCTGTAAAATCCTTTAATTTTCTTAATCAATCGTAAGTAATACTCCCTTCGTCCCAAATTAATTGACACAACATTTTCTAGATATGCATGTATCTAGACGTGTTTTAGCATGTTATATTTAATACTTAAATATTAGGTTTACTTAGGACTGATTCTCAGAATACATTATAAGTATTTTATATAAAGGGTAAGCTTGATTTGTCAATAAAGTACAACTTCATTTGAATAATGCAAGAATGAAACGTGTACTCACCTGGTGCAATGTATCCAATTGATCCTCTTGCCCCTATCAAGCTTTCAGATGGATGGTCGTAAATAAACTGTGCTAATCCGAAGTCACCAACATGAGCACACATGTCATCATCTAAAAGGACATTGCTTGGCTTGAGATCACAATGGATCAATGGAGGTGTGCACCGGTTATGGAGATAGTCCAAGGCAGCAGCTATGTCTGTTGCAATTGTTATCCTTAACCCAAGACTCAGTGACCTTTTTGAGCCATGTTTTTCCAATTCTGGATGTAGCCAGCTTTCTAGGCTACCATTCGACATGTACTCAAGAACTAGAGCTTTGAATTCATTCCCTGATGGATCAGACGTAGAACATAGACTTATCACCCTTATGAGATTTCGATGACGTGTGTTCCTCAAGGCCTCACACTCAGCAATGAAACTTTTTGATGCTCCATCTCGATCAAGCCTGAACACCTTGACTGCAGCTATGGATGGTTCGGTGACAAATGTACCTCTATAGACAGATCCAGACCCTCCCACACCAACCAAGTTAATAGAAGAGAAACCACCTGTTGCCTTATACAGATCGTGGTATGAAAATCTTTTCTGCCCCTCTGGAGACTGGTTAATTGGTTGTTTAGTTGCTTCCCTCTTCCTTTGTACAATGGCTATGGCACATATGAGAGAGCCTAGAGCAACAACAGCAAGCGGAACCACCACTATTACAATATAGGAAGTCCTTTTTCTTTTGGATGCTGATGTAATGCACGGTTGTAGTTGTAGTATCTCAGAATTTGTGCATAGGTTTTTGTTTCCTTGCATGAACACTACTCTTGAATTTCCAAACACAGCACTTGTAGGTACTGGCCCTTGAAGGTTGTTGAAGGACAGATTCAGAAGCTGTAAAGAGCTGAATGACTCAAAGAACCTTGGAATTTCACCAGACAAGTTATTTTGCGACAGATCCATCTCAACAATTCCTCGTAAGTTCATCAAAGAGCTAGGAATGCTACCTTCAAGATGATTTGCATCCAAGTGAAGTGACTCCAAGTGAAGGCACTGGCCAAGACTGGCAGGAATTTTTCCAGATAGCTGGTTGTCGGAGAGTTTAAGGACTTCAAGATTATTTAAGCTGCTAATTTCTGATGGTATCGATCCTATTAGCTGGTTGTCTGACAAATCCAAGCCTTCAGAGAGCGAGGAAACTGAAAACAGTTTAGGAGGGATGCTTCCCTGGAAGCTATTACAAGAAAGGTTTAGTCTAGTCAAGCTTCTGCATCCTGCTAAGCTGGCAGGTATCGACCCACTTAATCTGTTTTTCTCCAAATAAAGTTCACTTAGCTTGTCAAGGTTTCCAATTGACTGTGGGACTTCTCCAGAAAAAATGTTTTCTGCTAAGTTCAGGACAAACAAAGTTTCAATATTTCCAAGTGTACCAGGAATATGCCCCGAGAGGAAATTTTTCTCCATATGAATAAGAGTGAGACCGGTGAGATTTCCTATATCTGGAGGTACAAAACCAGTTATTTGGTTATCATTCAGAAGCAACCATTGTAAGCTTTTTGGAAGATTGCCAATGAAAGTAGGCAACTTCCCTTGAAGATTATTGCTGTGCAAGTATAGTGTCTTCAATTGGGTGCAACTTGTTAGCGTGGACAAGAAAGTCCAATCACCAGCTTCGAGCAGATTCTCACCCAGATCCAGTGTGACCAGGTTTGTCAAAGACCCCAGGAAAGGAATGACACCACTGAATATGTTGTGACGGAGGCCAAGGTATTGGAGGTTGGAGGCATTGGCCAAAGAAGCAGGGACTGGGCCATCAAACTGGTTAGGTCCCAGTACCAACATCTGGATTCTTGGAAGTGTATAGCCAACATTGGTTGGAATTCTCCCAACTAGATGGTTGGCTCCAAGTCCAAGGTAAGTGAGGGTTGGGATTGCATAAAGAGCTGGAGGAACTGTGCCTGACAAATTGTTATATGCCATGTCTAATACTCGCAAACCTGCAAGGCTACCTAAGCTCTCTGGAATGATCTCTTGCAAGTTGTTTAGAGCAAGCATTAGGACAGATAGGGAAGAAAAATTCCCTAGTGAGCTAGGTATGATCCCTGAAAGGTTATTGCTAGTCAGGCTAAGATATGCCAAAGGCGAGGATGCATGAGGGAAGTGTGGGATTGACCCGTAAAAACCATTGTAAGAGAGATCTAAGGTGTAAAGCAATGAGCTATTGAACAGTACAGGAGGGATCTCTCCACTGAGCCCGTTTGCTGCAAGGTTAAGGTAAGCAAGCGAGGAGGAATTCGCTAGGAAGTGCGGAATTTCTCCAGTGAACGTGTTGTTGTCGAGAGCAAGCTTGGTAAGACGTGAGCTGACTCCTAGGAACTGAGGAATGGTGCCTGAAAGCTTGTTCCTAGAAAATGACAAGACAGAAAGGTTCTGAAGCAAGGCAAGCCCGGGTGGGATGTGCCCCTGAAGGAAGTTGTCACTGAGAAAAAGCTGTTCCAGGGATGAACATTGAGCAAGAGCTGAAGGGATCTCACCTTCTAGGATGTTGCTCGACAGGCTGATGTTCACGAGGTGGGAGCACATTGACAGCGCATCGGGGATCACGCCACCGATGGAGTTGGTGCTGAGGTTGAGATACCTGAGTTCTGCCAGCCGGCCTATCTCTGGAGGAATGGTGCCGCTGATCTTGTTGTCCGGCATGTGTATCCTGGTCAAGAAACTGAGGTTGCCGATACAAGGAGGTACCTGACCGGTCAGGTTCAGCGAAACGAGGTTCAGCGCAACAACGCGAGGCGCTGCGCCCTGCACGCTGTTGCACGTCACGCCGCGCCATTGGCAGAAGCTCAGGGAGTCGTCTTGCCATGTCGCCAACGCTGTGGCAGTGAGGTTGTCGGTGAGGCCAGACTTGACGCAGAGGAGCGTCTGCCGGTCGGCTTCGGAGCTATTGGAAGATGGTGCCGCTGATCTTGTTGTCCAGGGGAAGAAGGCCCCCAGAAGGGTTAGCAGAAGAAGTACCAGTGGAGACAAAGATGGCTTCATGTGGGTAGCAAAATAAAAATGGATCCATGTGAGTGTTTTGGCCTGATTAATATGGACTTAAGAGCATTCTGTTCATCGGGGGTGGGGGTTGTATCTGAGTCTCCAGTCAAAATGGCAAAAAGTTGGCAAGTTGTTAATTGACTTCATTATTGATTGTGACAGGTTTGGGCTCAGCGTCAGCACTGGCAGCTTGAATACCTAAAGTAGAGTAGTTTTCATGCACACGTGTTTCCGATCATGAAGAACTACTTTATAAGCCTTGGAATCTCGCTCAAGCCGCCGGAATGGATTACTCAAACTCGAAATAGAACCGCTAGAGCGGCTACGACAGTAACCCAGTTGTGCTAGTATTTCTGTAAAAGGTCAGTGTGTAAGATATGCTGTTGGTCACACATGGCAAATTTATAACCCAGGAAGGTAAAATTCTGGTGGCTCTACTCAAATGATTTTCCAAGCCCAATGTCATGAAGCATGTGCAAAATCCGGCGGCTCTACTGGTAACCCAATATGCATAATACACGCACAAATTTCGCGCATGTTTCTGAGTAGAGCGGCTACACAGAAAAATAAGCATTGATAAAGTATGTATGCATGACATAGTTTACAGTAAACCAAAATGCATAATACATATAGAAAATCTCTATATTTTGAAATACTGCACAGTTAATCTGCCATAGATATATTACCTTGAGAAACATATTTCCTTCTCTGAGCATGTAACTTTAGCTTCCGTCTCTGAACCATGTTTCCAAGTTTGAACACGTGAAGTTTAATTAATTAATTATGAGGAAGGTGACTTCTCTGAAGTTTACAAGAGACGATCAATTTGCACATGAAACATGTGCGAAATTTGTCACTATGTTAAACCATACTAGGTCACGATGTTTGAACACATAAAGTTTACAAGGAACAATCGATTTGCACATGAAACATGTGTGAAATTTGTGTTCCAAGCCGTGACTAATTCTTCTCACCATACAAGGTCAGTTGGTCAAATGTGCTAGTTGGTCACGATGTTAAACCATACTCCAGGAAGGTTCCTAGAGTAGTACACAAATTGGTTGCCCCATCTAGCCACTTGGATCATGGTAACCTTTGTCTGACTTTGGCTAAATGGGTGACTGCCTAACCTCCATGGCTTTTTTTTACTATTATTGATCAAATGGCGAACCTCCATGGGATTATGCACATGATATATACACAAGTTCAGAGTCTGGTGTTCTCTCATTGCTCCTGTCGAGCTAAACAACTCCATATTCCAAAAACGAGGAACTTCGGGGTCGACGACAATGGCGACGACACCACCAGTTGGCTCTCCTCTCTCGGACTCTCCTGCTGCTCAAAGCACCCCTCCACCTGGACTTCCCGATGGTGCCGCTGCTCCTAGTAATCCTGCCGCTCAAAGCAACCCCCCACCCCCAGTACAAGATGGTGGCCCTTTCAGTGGCAGCAGTGAGTACATCTGTTCTTGTTTTTCTTCCTCAAATTTTCAATGTTTTGGCCTTTATCTCTTACAAATAGTTTAGTTGGTTCACTATAGTAGATGTACTTTTCTCGAAAGACGCACCCTAAGGGCTCGTTCGTTTAATCCCATAGAGACTGGGTTTGGCCTGGATTGCATCCTGATCTTGGGTTTTCAACCATGTGAGAATTTTTTTCCAGACCGGCGTATTTCATGTCTTCGTTTACTCCAGGACGAGATTATTATTCAGGCCCATCCCATCATCTTCCACTTAACAGGCCTGGAAAAAAAATATCGCCATCGGACTCATGGAATAATTTTCACAACACAAGACAGCTAGTGAAAAACGTGACGCGGCGATCTGGGCAATGGAAGCGGCGGCATAAACGAACGTGTCTTCAAGATTCTAGGAATTCAATCCAGGTGTGAAATTATAAGGTTTGGATTGGGTGGAGCACGTCAATCCACCAAATCCATATTTGGATAGGTTACAGGCATGGATTTAATCCCCAATAACCGAACGGGGCCTAATGCGTGTCGTTTTGTATTGGAAAACCTACAACTCAACACAAGCAAATGAAGAAAGACGAAACAAAAAGAGCAAACTACCAAACGGAAAGAAAAGCCAGAAATCTGAAAACTATACAACCCTCCCGCTGATGCAATTGTTGTACTCTTAGTTGTTGTATCATGCCTGCTTCATGATACGGCTATTTGTTGTACTCTTAGCCTAAATTTTCCTAACTTCCTCTTTCAAAAAGAAACTTCGCCTGAATTATCTAGTCATGTCTGCCTTTTCTGTTACTTCTTAGATTGTCTCCGTTGATGAACATTTAGAATAAAAACTTAATAACTGTAGAAATCATCTAAATTTTGCTTTCTTGTATGTTTATATCTGCAGGTAATCCATTTGACGGAGGACCTCCTGTCTCCGGTCAGAGGCCGGGCGGGCCATAATTCATGGGCAATACAGCCAAACCCAAAAAGTTGGCGAAAAGATAATATGTATTGTTACGTCTCACAACATAAATCATAAGTGAGCAACCAAATTTAGAACATTAAAGATGTCTTGAGTTCAATACTCATTTCCTATATTTTTTCCCTTTTAGTTTTCACCTTTCTTGCTTGTAATAGTTCTTTTTTTTTAGATGTTGCTTGTAATAGTTCTTTAAGTATTGGATATTGATCTTCATTTTATTTTCTTTCACTTGTATGCCACGTCATGAAACCTGTTGTTCTTTCCATATATGTTCCTAGAGCATGAGACCTATGGATGTTATAAAGTGCACACGAGCGTATGCACACTTGGGCTGGAAAGAATACTACAGGCAGGAAATTATGTAGAAAATTACACGCCTGTATGTCTAACGCGAAGCACTTGTCTATGTGGCTGTTTTTTCCCGTCAGCCACACATATATGCAAGTTGTCGAAACCTGCTCATCAACGCAATATTTGGCTTGATGACGGTTTTACTACTCTCTCTGATCCATATTACTTGTCGTAGAAATACATATATTTAGACATGTTTTAATGTTAGATACATCCAATCCAGTAACAATTAATATAGATCAGAGAGAGTACAAATTCTAGAGAAATAGATATATCTAGACATGTTTTAGTGTTAGATACATTCAATCCAGTGACAATTAATATGGACCGGAGGGAGTACAAATTATGGCTATGCAACTCCTATATTCCCTCGGTCCTAAAAAGTTATGTCGCAAATTTATCTAAATTAAATACATATGAATTTAGATAAATCTTCGACCCTCTTTTAGAACAGAGGGAGTACTAAAGATCTTGTTCTGCTTTGAAGCTCTTTCTAGATGATGAACATACTTATTTCTTGATTAATCTATGAAGGAAAAATGCCCGGGCATTCATGCAAGTGTCCTAGTGCTAGGTTGACTGCAACGTAACTTCTCATGGGTATGCAACTGCACTCGTAGCGCGAGGACGTCAGGACAGTTGCCTTAGGCATGGAAGCGGTGGCCTCATCACTACTAGTAAAAACGTTACTAGTGGCGTACCAAATTAGAATTCTGTGACGAATATGGGTGTCGCCACTAAATCCTCGTCACTAAAATTTAAATTCTGTGGCGCATATAGAATGCATTCTCCGCCCGAGGTGGGTGGCGAGTCGTGGCAGGTCCCAGATCCCACATCTTATGCAAATAATCGGCCAGGCGACGACCCTACCAGTTTATGCGCGAAGTCACCGATCTGCATGCGGTCGTTCCTCCTCGACCGGACGACCAATGAGTTCTACACTTCTCCTTTAGAGGAATACAAGGAATAGCGCATTCTGCGCTCATTGGACCTCTCGAACAGATCGGGCGGTTGTGTTCGTCGGCAATCTCACCATAAGCGGATTCAAGGGGGTGCAACGCGAAGCTCTGCTTTCTATCGACTCCACGAGGCATGTCTGCGCCGAGATTTCCATGGTATTGAAACATGCGGAGAATCTCATGGTGGTTTTGGTTGGAGGACCATACAATAACTACGTATGCGGGATCTTGGATGTGATAACTTTGTTTCATAGGTTGTTGTTTGGACATGGATTGTTCCCGTCCATGTATACTGGACACGACTTTATGTGAGATGGTTGGTTGATGACTTGCAGTAGCCACCTCCGTGAGTTGAGTGGGGCGGCAACACTAGAGGATATTGTTGGCGGTGCTCCTCGAGTACTAAATAATATTTTTAGGGTGAAAACCCATGGACCGGCCTTTATTAGTTATACATGGCAATAATCTTGTTAAAAATATTTTTTATAAACATGACTTTCTTTAGAGTGAAAACCTAAGATTCTGATCGGACAACGACGACACTTGTGCATTTTCCCCTTCTTAGAGTCGTTGCTTTTCGAGAACCTCTTTTGTAGGCCGGTTGTTATCTTTGGTGGTGGTTAGAGTGATGACGTTGGTATTAATTACCATTGCGGGTCTTTTTTCCCTTTTTAATTTAGTTTATTAGTTTAGTGTACTAGTAAGAGTTTAGTTTAAGGTCTTCAAGCATCATCTAGTACTCCAAAAAATTATAGCCAGATTTGCTTGAGAAGTTTAGTTTAAGGGTCTAAACTTGCATCTGCTCGCTCCATCAGTTGATAAATTGAGTTTAATTAAGAGAAAATAGAGTTTAATTAAGTGTAATGGAACTTGAAACATAGAAAAAAATATAACAACAAAATGAAAAAATAATTTCTTCTATAATTAAGTTAGTTAATTTTTAATTAAGACAAAATTGAGTTTAATTAAGTGGAAAGGAGTTGGTTAGACCATATATGTGAAAAAGAAAATTGCACCAGCCGCTACACGAGTGGTAGGCACACATGCAAGGGCTGGTACTTTTTTGGTACATAGGTAGCACAATTCATTTTATAAGCCGGTGAGTAAACTGGCAAAGTGGGGTTAAACTGACCCATCAATGGTTTTACTCACTAGATATGTCCCACATGTCAGAGCAGTAACGGTAAAGGGTCTTGACTCGATGGCCCATCAGTGGTTTTACTCTCTGAGTCCCACATGTCAGCGCAATAACACTCTCTAGGTTCCACATATCAGCGCAATAACAGTCAAAGGGCCTTGACTCAGCGGAAATGCTCTGTATGGGTATTCGTGAGGCTTGGATAGAGCGAGGTGAGCAAAATCGAGGAGTGTTTCGAGCACTGGGCAGAACTGAGTAGTATAAGCCTTAGTGGCGTGTAGAAACATTTATCCCTATTGAAAGAGCATGTGGCCCCCCATATGTGGTGTTGGTAATTAATGACAATCTCTATGAATAATGTTTGCATTAAGGTACACTTATAGAAATTGTCCATTGGCATCACTTGAAGCATGTGTTGCCTTCAAGGTAGAAGAAATGAAGAGGAAGAATAAATAAAAGAAGTTCAAGTGTGTCTTGAAGAAGAAAATGGTGTTCCTCATGTGTCTTTTCATGATATCATTCAAATGAAGTTAGAAGAAATATTGTGCACGCTCAAAATGCGCCATCTCTAGAATATCTCATGTTTGATGCTTACCATTCTCGGTGATCATGGATCGATGAAGACAAGGAAAAAATAGAGGTTTTCCCATGGTGTATGGGGGAGCAAGTTGCAAGTCTTCATCAAGCAAGTGCGTGCAAGAGAAATCAAGAAAGGTGTTCCATCTTGAGAAGGGCAAGATCGTCTACATCGAGCTCAAGTGGATTGCTCAAGGCAATGGTATAATCTTGATAGGTTTTCCCTTTTGCTGGTCTCATGTTGTTAGTTGGGAGACCGGGTTTAGGATAGTTAGTCGTACTATCAAGAGGGGCTCTCGAGTGAGTAACTCAATCATATCTTTCGGAGAAAGCTCAAACCTTTGCATTCTTAGCATCATCTTGGTTGTTATTTGGATCTTATCCATGTTTGGTTCTAGTGCTTGTGGTAATATTCATAACAAGCTCTAGATCATCAAAATGGATCTCCCCTTTATATCTTATTGTGTTTTTGATCTTGGACCTTTTATGGTTTCTCACCAAGAGAGGTATCTCACATTATAATATATGAAATATTCTCACTTGGTGGTATGCAATATTTTCAACAAATTTGGTTTCGGGTCGATCGAGGAGTTTCCAAACTCAAGTTATTGCAATTTGAAGTTTGCCTTTTATTTGATTTAAAAAGGAAACATAAAATGGGAAAGTTTTTGGGCCGACCGGTACTATCGCATGCTGCTACCGGCCGCCCTTGCGTGCTGCTCATCTCTCTGCCTGGTCCGGCTGTGCTGGCCGGTACTATCGGCCCAAGCACAGGCGGTAGTATCGCCGGCCAGGCCGGTACTACCGGGTGGGCCCAGCTTGCTTGCCATGCTCCTACCGTGTCGCTTGCTTGCAGGCCTGCTCCCTCGCGTGTGTGCTCGCCCAGCTCCCGCGCGCTTGCTCGCTACTCGCCCCGATCCCCTTTTTCCCTCGCTCGCCCTGCGTGGATCGCCAGGTCGCCCAGCGCCTGCCGCCCGCTTCGCTTACTGACGCTTCTTGCTTGGGACCGGTAGTACCGGCCCACTGCGGTACTATCGCCCCAGGCGGGATCTGCCCCCCCCAATGGGCATATTCGTTTGGGCCACTATTTAAGCCCCCCTCTCTCTCTTTTTTGAAGTTTCTTCCTCTTTTCATCAAGCTTTTCCCCATTTCTTTGACCCCTCTTGAGCTTGATTTCTTTCTTCCCCTCCAATGATTCTTGCACATATTTGAGAGAAAGATTGAGGAGATCTAAATATATATTTTGACCAAACCATATCATCTCTTTGTGAGTGAATCTTTGGGATCTAGATCTTGGAGGATTTTGTGTTCTCCTTTTGTTCTTCCTCTCTTATTCCCCCAATAGCTTTAGTAGATTTGTTGGAATTTGAGAGTGAAGGATTGGAGCATCTTTGTGGTGTTCTTGCCATTTGCATTAGGTGCATCGGTTTGAGTTCTCCTCGGAGGATTTGGTTGATGAAATCAAGAAGCTTGTTCCTCTTGGATTCTTGAAACCCTAGACACTGTGTGTGGCTTTTGTGGTGTGTTCTTGGGGCCTCCAATTAAGTTGTGGAGCTATCTCCAAGTTTGTGACCTTGGTGGTGATTATTGGGAGCCTCCAATTAATTTGTGGAGATTACCTCAATCTTGTACAGGTTTGGTAACCACCCTCTGAAATGGATCATATGGGAACCTAGAGGGGGGTGAATAAGTGCTACTAAATTTTTAGTTCTTTTTCAATTTTAGGCTTGACACAAAGTAAATTCTCTAGATATGCAACTACGAGAATTTCCCTATATGCAAAAGTAACTACTAAACACGTATGGAGGGGAGTGAGGAAACCGTAGTGGAGCACGCGGAGACACATGGATTTGTTTTACCACAATTCCTTCCTTGTTAAGGGAAGTACGTCTGCGTTGGAGGGGTGGGCGGTTCTAAGACCACCATGCCACAATAGGCCTCACCCTATTCTCCGATGGATCTCACCACAAAAGTCCCGATCCACCTCTCCACTATTGGTACCCTTCGAGGCGGGAACCGGTGCCTTTACAACTCTAGCGGGGCACACATCCACAACCAAATTGGAGGCTCCCGTAATGACAACAAGCTGCCATAAGAACAAGTATTATCAAATAACCAAAACAAGGATCTAGATATTTGCAAGAAATACTAGATCGAGGATCCTCCAAATGAATGGAGGGGAAGTAAAGTGCTTGATTTCTGTTGATGAAGATCGAGCCCTCCTCCTTCGATTCCCCAAAGAACGAGGCCTTTGGGTGGATGAAGGTGGAGATCTCTTGGATGGAACTTGGGGAATAGATCTTGTCTTTTTCGAATGAACCAAGAGTTCTGGCAGGAGGGGAGAGATGGGTTTAAATACCCTCTACCCAGAACTGGCCATTGGAGCATTTTGGGGGCGGATTATCCGCCCCCACTAGGGGCGGACTATCCACCCCAGAGCCGGAAAGTCCGGGGGAAAATCCGCCCCCTCATTGAGCGCTGCGCCAAGCTGGTCTTGAAGAAAATCCTCGAGAGGGCGGATTATCTGGCCCCCCAGGGGGCGGATTGTCCGCCCTGGGGAAAAGTCTGTCCCAGGGACGGAAAATCCGGGGGATTATCCGCCCCCTACACAGTGCGCCGCGCTGTGGCACCCTTTGCCAAAAACTAGGGGGCGGATTATCTGCCCCCCCTTGAGGGGCGGACTATCTGTCCTGGGCAAACACTCCAGCCCTGGCCGGACAATCGGACAGATATTCCGCCCCCACATAGTGCGTCGCGCCCTTGCACCCTTTGTGATTATGGAGGGGCGGATTATATGGCCCCTGGAAGGGTCGGATTATCCGCCCCCCAAAAACACCTTCGAGCTTCTTTTGATATTGCTAAGACCTGCAGCACTTCAACACACATTAGATAATCCTTGATATTGTTATCTAACACACAAAACACTAGAGATCATGAAATGTTCTTTCAATATCCCCCCTTTTGGTGTTAGATGACAATACTAGGATTTGCAATGAAACCTACTAACATCATCTTCAAGAAATGAAAGAGGCTCCCCCTAAATATGTGCATATCAATAACTTGCATTTGAATACAAATGCACACACTAAGGAACATGCCAATTTCATAAGATTGATGGCTATATCAAAGATGATTTAGGAAAACACTTCATACCACCAGGAGATGAATTATCCAATATAATAAGCGAGAATATTAGGCCTTGAAACATCCCACCATTTTGATACATCAATAGATATGATTCTAGAATTCCATATGACCATAGATAATTCCAAACTCCATAGATAAATCCAAAATTCCACACAGATAAATCCACACATAAACCAAAGTGCCACACACGACATAGTCTCATACAAAACGAATCACACATAGAAGTTCAATGCTAAAGGGGCACAAGCAATCGATAAAGACAACAAATGATAAAAAGGCAAATGCTTACGCCCGACCCATGCAAATCCACGGAGACCTAAATAGAACTACTTCTCTCACTTTGGCATCGAAACACCAAAAAGGAAGAAGAGTGATGTTAATGCCCCAAGAGATCACTCCTCATAGTCCTCCTCGTCATCGTAGCCATCCCCGTCCCCTTACTCTTTGTAACATCCCAGCATTTAGGAACCAACGAAGGGTAGATTTAGGAATCTGTGAAATAGCATGCATTCATCTGTAAAAATGTGGGTAAAATTTTCGCCAAATAAAAACCTAAAGTTATCAAAGTTTCTTTCACTCTTTAAGATTAGGAATAGTCTTAGAGAATGATTGTGATAGACTTTGATATGATATTTGTGGATAAGTGTGTTTTGGTAAATGAAATTTGAATTTAAATTTGAATGTTGGATTTATAATTCAAAAGGATTTAGAATTCTGTTTAAGTATTATGATTTAGTCAAGAGTTAACAATTAGTTATTCAAATTTTAAATCAAGGACACAATCAATAAAATTAATATTTATCCCATAATTTTATTCAATAAATAAGTTACAAAAATGTAACTTATAAACATGATCAAGAAACTTTACAATAGTAATTAAATAAAAGAATAATATTTATATATTTAGTAAATAGTACAATCTTTATTACAACAGAAGAAAATAAAAATTACAAAAGAATAAAAGAAATATTACAGGTGACTATTCTATAAAGAAAAAGAAAACCTAGACTAAAGTCTTGAATATCCAAGTCTGGTACCTGGAAAAACAAACACAAACAAAAAAATAAAGAAAGTTAAGGTTAAAAAGGTTTTACTCTCAGAATTGACAGTGAAGTGCACTATTCAAGGTTCATCATTGAGTAATCTTGTATGGCGCAAGTTTCACCAATATGAAAGAATTATATCTTTCATAATTTTTAAAAGCCATAAGACAAATAAATAGCTAGGAGGGGCAAGTTTCACCAGACAAGTAAAATGTAACCAGATAAAAGTAACCTCATAACCAGAGCATATCCACAGGGTGTGCAACAGGCACACAAGCAGCACACACACCAAACTGCATGGTGTGTGCTGTCAGCACAACAGCAACAGCTCCAACACACAAAACTACACATCCCAGCCATGGGCAAGCCAATCCCACACTATTTCCTTGTTCATACACACCAAGAATAGCAGCCCAGCTAAACCAAATCAAAGCCAAGCAAGATCACACCAATCAAAACCCTGGATCACATCACCAAA
Source organism: Avena sativa (assembly GCA_916181665.1). NCBI lineage: Eukaryota > Viridiplantae > Streptophyta > Magnoliopsida > Poales > Poaceae > Avena > Avena sativa. The sequence continues at coordinate 472,637,331 of OV702285.1, forward strand.
ATGGTGACATGAGGGGGGGGGGTAGATCAGGTGGATAGCAAGACCAAGATCAAGCCATTAGGACCAGGAGGTGAAGAGCTAGATCAAGGACAAGCCTAGGAGCTGGAAGTATCAGGAGGAGCACCAGATCAAGCTAGGAACACAACCACAAGATCCACAACTTGCAACCCCAACAACACCCAAGTGTGGTGAGTATTATAAAACATCCATATATTATGTTCATCTTAGTCCAACAGAAAAGCATGTGATGTCTTACAATTTAAACCTCTCAGTGATCACCCAAGTGGGGTGAACCTATCATAGAGGAAGTTTGAAACATAAAGGCCAGTAGTAAGCTCTACCAAATCCACCAGGACCTCAGACCAGCATCATAGGTCCGGTAATCATAAACAACTCATATATTCCAAAATATTCTCAAATAGCCTATAAAATTTGGGCACATCTCATGATGGAGTAACACCTCAGATTTTATAAACTACATGCACCAACATTAAGCTATTATTTTAGCCACTAGGATCCAAGGTTCAGTAAACAACCTTGATACTTAAGCATATCTATGAGGGACAGTAGGCTAGGAATTTAATTCCTAAGCCTCAGACCATCATCATAGGCATTGATCTTTTAAATAAAAGGGCTTACAATTTATCTTTAACAGACAACCAATCTTAAGCACTGCTATAATAAAAGCTCAGTAGTAGAATCACTACTTGTGTGCCATCCTAAGATGGTGTCACAAGAACCAATTCTAAAACAAGCCAACAATCATTGAGCTTTCATAAATAAACCAATAAAATAATCACTATCATTTTCCTGGAAAGAACAACCAGGAATCAGGATCAGGTTTATTTTTGCAAAGTGTTACTGTAAAGAAACTAAGTAACTTCAATTTGCACATCTCCACTGACAGTGCTACTATCAGTACTGGAATACTAACAGTAGAGAAACTCACTAAGCATCAACTTAACTAACCAAGTTTCACAGTTCAATCATCAGCTTAACCAAGCTTTATCACCAGTTAAAGGCAACACTACCGAACCACCAGCATCAGATCAAGAATATCATCAGTTAATCAAATCATGACAAAACATACTGAAGTACAGTGAACACCATCCTCACTAGGCATCACTACCAAATCAAACCATCATCTTACAAGAACAAAGAGGTATGAATCCTAGAACCAGGGAAGAACCCTAGAACACATATGAACCCTAATGAGGGATGGCCACTAGTTACACACATATGAACTTAGAGGAGGTAAAGGCACGGGTGACAACCCAAGGACCAACTCACCTATGTCCTCGCTGAAGGATAGAAGAGGAAGCAGAGGAGGCCGACGAACATGGCGGCATGGGGAGCACCCCCAATGGGGGCGCTGCGACCCACACCACGCCACGGCGGCGACCATAGTCACTCCTGGAGGCGAGAGCACCACCACAGCAACGGCGACGACATCAACCGTATCACCCCAAACCCTAGGGTTCGGGATGAGACTAGTTTGTCCACGGGAAAGCTCCAGAGCCAAATCGAATTGGACAGAAGGGTAGCGCGTGGTCGACAACCTCGCCCTGCATCACGATAGTGGCCAGAAAGGACCACTGCGACGAGCAGAGCACGGCGGCGGCACCATCGACCACGGGGTCGAGGAGAAGAAGATAGAGATAAGGACGAGCGTATGATAGAGGGAGTGGTCTGGACTGGGCCAAAACCCCTTCGGGGTGTGGTTTTGGTTCTGTCCTATTGGGCCACAAGGGCCCAATAAACCAACATAGGCAGCCCATTTACCTAAAGGCCATTTTAATAAATAGGAAAAGACCAAAATGCCCTTGAACTTAAATAAATGCTAAAAAATAAAATAAAAATCCAAAAATTATAAATAAAATATTTTTGGATTCACAATAATCCAACCTATCCAAATAAATTATGAAATAAAATTTTAAACATATAAAGTTTATTAAGAATTTTGTAATATAAATATTCCTTATGGAATTTTACAAAATTATTGAAAGTTGATAAAAATAAATAAAAATCAATTTCATGATAGATTAATATTGTAGTATTTTAGAAAAATACTAAACAAATATTTAATAACAATTTTTGGTATTTAAATGATAATTATTAAAGGAAATATTAAATTAATAAAATTCAAGTAAAAGGGAAATAAAATAAAAGAATACAATATTCAATTAATATTAGAAGTTAATATTTATAAATTCTTTATTATTAAAAAGAATTATTATAATCTAAATAATGGGGGAGAATACACATAAAATTAAATAATGCATTACATTACTTTGCATAATCATTTTGCTTCTTTAAATATTGTCCTTACCGGGCAATAATGATGTTTTTGTAGACATAGAAGCTCAAGGTCCAGTGCAAGCATCAGACTTCACTACCTTGCAATCACAAGGAAAGTTCATCACTTGCTCATATCCTTTGAAGAGTCTTTATCAAAGTATTTGCAAATTGTGTTATCATATATACTCCAAAGAAAGAAAATAATATTTTCACAAATAAAGAAATCATAGATATCATCCTAAGTGATGATATAATGGAGCAATAGAACTTATGGTTCTATTTGCAACAATTATGATCAATTAGGGACTTAATAACCCCTGACATCAGTGATTCTAGCGCCGTATATTACGCGTTAGCCATGAGATTTGGAATGGGACAGAGAAGTCAGCTGTATCTTCTTCCTCTCGCATGAAGCCGGATGTGAAGGTCGTGGTTGTTATCCTCGTAGTGTGCATATTAATTGGTAATTCGTAGAGGATATGCAGCATATGGGTGGGAACCCTCAACGTCTCACGATAGTTCTGGCATCTAACGGTATGTACAAACCATTGCCGTAATTCAATATGTGGGCATGGTGTACACCAAGGAGGCATGCGAGGTCGCGAAGGGGGAAATGATTGGCTTGGACCAACTACTGGGCCCCACATCATGGAATTGTGGACGGGAAAGTACGTCCGGTTGTGCAACAAGGAGTTGATCTCTCATGGGTAAAGTAACGCACCTCTGCAGAGTGTAAGAATTGTAACTTGTTACTCCCTGTTCCGGGAAGGAGCTGCGAACGTGGTAGGAAAGGAACTCCATGAAAGTTCTGGTCAACCTGTGAAGGCTGATGGTCATAGATTTTTATAATAAAATCAATCTTTGAAGAAAGATTTACAAAAACTCCATAGTGCCAAGGATTTATAATCCAAGGTGGTAGTTAGAGCATCAAACTTCCCACCTTGCATATAATGAACTTTTTGGGTAACGCTGTTACTCATTCTTTACTTTGATCCCTTGCTTAGAGAAAGGATACGGATGTCGCCTAGAGGGGGGGGGTGAATAGGAGATTAAAACTTTTCCTAGAGTGGCTCAACAAAGGCGGAATAAAACTAGTGTTTACTTTGTTAAGACAACCTAGAACAACTAAGGTTCACCTATGTGCACCAACAACTTATGCTAAGCAATACAAGCAACTAAGTGATAGCAAGATATATATTACTTCAAGCACGAAGGATATCACAATGTAAAGTGCATAAGTAAAGAGCTCGGGTATAGAGATAACCGAGGCACGCGGGGACACCGATATTTTACCGAGTTCCTCCCAACATGGAGCACGTCTCGTTTGGATAGGGGGTGGTATCAAACCACCAACACCACAAAAGGCCTCCCTTATTCTCCGGTGAATCTCACCCCAACGGGATCGATCCACGCTTCCACTATCGGTGCACTTGTCGGTGGCAACCGGAACCTCTCACAATGTTGGGGCACTTCTCCACAACTTAATTGGACGCTCCCAACAAACGCCACAAAAGGCCTCAACAAATGCCACCAAGGCCACAATGCCACCAAGGCCACAAAACTGTCTAGGGTTCTAAGAACCCAAGAGGGACAAGCTCCAATGAGCAACTCAAACCAAATCCTCCGAGGAGAACTGAAACCGATGCACCAAATGCAAATGGAAAGAACACCACCAAGATGCTCAAATCCCTCACTCTCAAGTTCCAACAAAGCTACTAAAGCTATTGGGGGAACAAGAGAGGAGGAATCAAAGAGAGACACAAAATCCCTCAAAATCTAGATCCCCAAAGATACACTCACAAAGAGATGAATCGGTTAGGTCAAAACGTAGATCTAGATCACCTCTAACTACCCCTCAAATATATGCAAGAATCAATGGAGGGGTGAGTATAAATCAAGCTCAAAGAGTAAGGCAAATGAGGGCAAAGCTTAGACAAAAGGAGGAGGAAGAAGCAACCCTAAAAGGCAAAGGGGTGAAGCTATTTAAAGAAACGGGAAAAATCTGGCCGTTGGGGCAAAATTCCTGGATGGTCCGGTAGTACCGGTTTGAACCGGTACTACCGCACCAGTCCCAGTAAATACGAACGAACCAAACCAAATCGGGTCAACGGGCGAGCTCAGGGAGCGGGCACGTGCGTGTACGGTCAACGTGGCAGGCCTGCACTCGCGCAGGGGAGCAGGGCCAGCAGCTGCAGCACTGGAGCGCAAGCCAGAGAAGCTGCAGCAGCACACGCGAGACAGCAGGCAGCAGTGGGGCCAGGCGGGGAGAGCACGCGCGCAGCGAGCGAGGCAGGGCAGCAGCAGCGCAGATCCAGCGCCACACGCGAGCCGTGAGGTGGTGGGCCAAGGGGCGAGCAAGAGCGGGCGCGCGGGCAGGGAATCACGGCGGGACATGGACGGTCGCGCGAGGTGGGGCCTGCTGCAGCAGGCACGGGTCAACACGCGGAGAGGGAGGCGGCATGCGAGCGTGGCGCGGAGAGAAGCTGGGCCAGACAAGCGCATGCGTGGGGGATAGCAAGGAAACCACCTGGGCTGGCCGGTAGTACCGGCCCACCCGGGCGGTACTACCGGGCCGGCCGGTACCACCGGGAAAAGATACCTAGCGAGGCAGAAGATATTATGAGGCGCCCAGGGGCGGGCGGTAGTACCGGCCTGCCAGGGCGGTACTACCGCTCGGCCCAGAAACCTGATTCCTTTTCTTTTTAATAAAAGAGCAGATATTCAAACGACAATAACTTTTGATTGGAAGCTCCGATTGAAACGATTCCAATTGCGTTGGAAATATTGGTTATCACCAAGTGAGAAAGTATCAAGTAGAATAATGTGAGATACCTCACTTGGTGAGAAACCGAAAAGCCGCATAAATCAAAATCGCAACAAGATATAAAAAGAAGATCCGATTTTGATGAACAACAACTTGTTATGGAGATTAACACAAGCTCTATATCCCCACATGGATAAGACCAAATAACAACCAAATATGATGATGCAAATATGCAAAGGTTTGAGCTCTCTCCGAATGATGTGACCGAGTTACTCATTCGAGAGCCCCTCTTGATAGAACGGTTATCTATCCTAAACCCGGTCTCACACACACAACGTGAGACCGGCAAAAGGGAAAACCTATCAAGATGATACCTTTGCCTTGAGCATTCCACTTGAGCTCGATGTAGACGATCTTGCCCTTCTCAAGATGGAACGCCTTTCTTGATTCTTCATCATCGATCCATGATCACCGAGGATGGCAAGCAACAAACATGAGATCTTCTATAGATGGTGCATTTTGAGCTTGCACAACACATCTTCTTCTCATTTCATCGACCTTGAAGCCAACACATGCTCCAAACGATGCCAATGGACAAATCCTTACAAGTGCAACTTAATACAGACATTAGTCCATAAAGATTGTCATTAATTACCAAAACCACACATGGGGGCCCAACATGTTCTTTCACTTAGACTCTGAGGATCCCGAAGACGTGCCAATGTATGCAGCCGAATGCCAAGAATATGTGTTCTACGAGGAGCCTGGCCTGTCAGGAGGTGTTGAAGGAGTGGATTACGAAATCCGCTATGGTGTCGATGATAACGAGTCCAACTAAGTATCCTAGTTAGTAGTAACCGATGGAGCCGAGCAACATGAACTCTATAGAATAAGCTGCTGAGCTCAACTCCTAGTTAGAGTTGCTACTTTTAAATTCCACTGAAACACTTTATATTTTGGTTTGTAAGTTGAATCCTTTTGAAGTCTCGAACTTCTGGTTTTGTAATAATAATAATGTGTTAATGTTTGTAATATGGACCCACAATGTTTCTGTTGTACCACTCTAAGGGATGTGATATTTACAGAATGGTGTTCTGTGGATGTCATGTCAACGACTATAGTGTACTACACATGCAGTGGTATGCTGGGTCACCGCACTCTTCCTCATCATCATACTCATCATGATCAGCTAGAGGAGTTGCCTACCTAGGCAGTGCAGGAAACAGATGACGCTCGAGCTCTCCATAGTTGATCCCTGAGGTGTTCCACTGAGCATATGGTTCCGGAGCTATAGGAGGAGGAGGATGGACAGACACCCTAGACACATGATGGAGAATTAGCTGCTGGGTATGGGACATCTCATGGCGCTGCCGGTATGCCTTATACTGACCCTTGTGAGTGTCAACCCCCATGCACAATATGTTCTGTTGGAAACAGTTCAGCTGCTTGACCTCACGGGCCATAGGGGGCACTGGGGGCCTGTGTCCACTAGCCCGTGCATCACACATGAAAGATTCAGGAGCTGTGGAAGGGTGGGAGGTCTTCTGTGCCTTGTTGTAGATCTTCTTGGACTTATGGACTCCATACAAATTGCTACCGAACTCCTCATGTGGCAGCATGTACTTGATAAGCATCATAATATAGGGAGAAAAAGGGATGGAGATCCTATTGAACATTGCATCTGTCATCTCATGGTAGATGTAATCCATGACATCCAACTTGTACCCCACAGATGACTCGGCATTGGTGGCACATTCATGGGAAAAGTCAAGCAGGGGCACAAGGTGACATCGAATCTTATCATTATTGCCCCCACTCGGAGCAATGCTATCCCGAAACAAACCAACAAGAGCTGCATATAAAGGATATAGTCCAGAGAAAGTACCAGCTACCCCATCAGAAGTCAAGCATGGAGCAAGAACAATATCCTTGTTGGGATTGATAGGAGATATGATGCGATGGCCAGAAGTAGTGCCACGACCATGGAAAGTGTAGCCAAGGACCTGACCAAATGTGCGGAAGTCCGACTGAATCATAGTGTTCCCGATCATCCACTTCATGGTGCAAAGCTCATCTCTGCAAATCACAAGTGTAGAGAATAATTGCTTCACAAAGGATGAGTCATAGCTACATTGCAAAGTCATGAGATGGTGCAGCCCCATTTTACCAGTCACTACCAAAGCCTCACGAAGTCTTATCTTGGATTGAGCCTCAGTCAAATTCAGAGGATGCATAGGGCGGATCTTGAGGGAAGCATAAACATCATCATGAATGTACCTGTAGTGTGTGCACCAGAACATACTGTCCTCCCGAGGGCCATCACTGTCAGCCTCATCATACAAATCACGGTGGCGAATGGCAGAGTACTCAATGATATCCATTGCCTTGTAGTTGACACGGGCCTGCTTTCCCTTGCTCTTCCGCTGGGTGGTCTTCTTGGCGTTTCTAGCTTGCTCGGCCATTCGTTCAGCCTCTCTTTGCCTCCTTCTAATTTCAGCCTTGTCAAGAAGCACACCGTCTTCGTTCTGCCTGAGATAACGGGCACGTAGAAGACGCTTGTAGGTCTTGGGATCACTAGAACCACCTGTGAGGAGAAATAGATAAGTAGCATGGGGATAATCATACACATAAGTCCAAGAGGAATGTTAGATACAATATAAAAACAACCCACGGTCCAATGATGCACAATACGGGAAGCTGAGACAAAACTGAAACAGGCAATGAACCTCCATGCCGGATTATCCGGCCTTGCCAGGGGCGGATAATCCCCCCTGCAAATTTTTTAAGTTCCACCACAAATTCACCACATCAACGCAGATCGGGCCCTAGGGTTGCAAGACTACAGAATCTAACAGGAAAAGGAATCACACAGTATCTTCTACAACGAGTTTCCACCAAGAACAACAACTTCCACACACAAGAGATGAATGAAGGAGTTACCCTCACTCATTGGAGGAAGAGCTTGGAGGAGAAGATACCCGAAGGCGCTGGGAAGAAGATCCGGAGAGAGCCCGAAGAATCCGACGGTCGAATTGACTCCGGGAAGGGGCGGAGGCTCCGGCGGCGGCTGGGGGCAGGACACGAGGTGGGAGAGGACGGGCTGCTCCGTTTGAGCTCTCCCCCGATCCCTAGTCCTTAAAGGAAAGAACCGCCCAGGGCGGATTATCCGGCCCTCACTAGGGGCGGATAATACGGCCCCTCTCTGAAATTTCTGTAAACACAGATTAAGGCCGGAGCACTCCAAACAAAACCCTCGCAAGGATACATGGGACTTGTGTGCAAGAATATATGGCTTGAGATGAGAAAAAGGTTTGGGTTTGGAGCACCAAACTGAGATGGTACTACACACCCAAACTTGTAAGAACAAATCAACTAAAGTCCAAGATTGGGTGTGTTTTCCATAAGAACACAAGATATGCAATAAAATCCAAAAAGATCCAATAGAAAGCAACTCTTCTCAAGGAAGAGGGCGTTGGCTGAAGCCACCATGTTGGAGCGCATGGCATGACACCGCGAAGTTGTATCTTGACTTCAAAACCAATGCTCATCGATAACCCACATATCACAAAATGATATTAAGGAAAATTATTTTTCTTGTTTTCGGCATTATGGGGGGAGGGTTAGCCCAATCAATTAGGACCCCCTATGTCTATGCTCGCATCTAAACCAAATACATGAGGAAGTGCAAGTGAGTATGCAAGGGTAGTCAAGCCAAGTTCATTGAATCTATGATATTTAGCTCATTCCTCAAGTAACAAAGCCTTGCTTCATCAAGTGGCTTCGTGAAAATATTAGCAAGTTGGTTCTTCGTGCTCACAAAATATAGGGAAATATCACCACGAGCAACATGATTCCGAATCTCAATATGTTTTGTCCCTGTATGCTGCACCAGATTGAAAGCCATTTTAATAGCACTTTCATTATCGCATAAAAGAGGCACTTTGTCACAATTGACACCATATTACTTTAAAGTTTGCCTCATCCATAATAATTGCGTACAAGGACTTGCACCAGCGACATATTCAGTTTCGGCGGTTGAGAGAGATATAAAATTTTGTTTCTTTGAAGACCAACACACTAGAGACCTGCCCAAGAATTGACATGCACCAGAAGTTGATTTTTGATCATCCTTATCACCAGCCCAGTCTGAATCAGTATACCCACATAGAGAGAAACTAGAGCATTTGGGATACCATAGACCAAAATTTGGGGAATGAACCAAATATCTGAAGATTCTCTTGACATCCACTAAGTGGGTTTCTTTAGGAGCGGCTTGATACCTTGCACACAATCCTACACTCAACACAATATCAGGTATAGATGCACAAAGGTAAAGGAGAGATCTGATCATGGATCAGTATACCTTTTGGTCCACATCTTTACCCTTTGGATTGAGCTCAAGATGACATTTAGTTTTCATTGGAGTAGCAACGCCATCTAGATCAGTCATCTTGAACCTCTTGAGCATGTCTTGGATGTATTTTGCTTGATTAATGAAGGTCCCCTTGTTGGGCCACGTAGAGATAAAACAAAACCTTTTCCTCTAACGTGGTGATCCCAAGATCTAGCCGAGGAAGAAGGCCACGAGGTTTACCACTAAACGCATAGTTGCGGATTACTGATGTAGCACGTCAGTTGATGCAGTGTAGTCCTTTGCGATCCGATCAACCTGGTGCTGATCGTACAACACCTCTGCTGGTATTTGCACGTGCAAGGAGGAGCACCGGCGGCGAACTGCTAGGTTCATTACGACGGCATGACTGCTGTGAAGCTAGGGTTTCCAACACATGGAATGACCTAACCGATCAACGATTAACCTTTCCGGGTTACGGTGCTCCACTATATATAGGGAGTGAACGTGGGCTCCACTCTCGTGGCCCATTCACTAAAGCCCATATAACACTAGTCACCGTGAGTCCGACTCACTGACTCAGTCCTGATCCGGCTCGGGTCCAACCTGACCAGATTTCCGGTTCAGATCCAATCCGAACTTGCTCCCGCTCTTAAGTGTGTGACCCGACAGGCTCATGTCTACTCGAACACGATTGGAGTCCGACTCACAATCGATCAGTCGGCAGCGGCTCCTAGCAGAACGTGCCGACTCCCAAGTACCAATGAGTCATGACGACTTGCCTTTCCAATGCGACTTACGTCCGAGTCCCTTTTGCCTCACGATATACCTTGTCAGACCATAGGCGAATATATGTCATCCCTTAAATAGTCCAACTCTCTTCTTGATCCGAGATAAGTGATTCACCCGACTAACTCTTAGTCGATCGCCTCGGTTAACACTTAACCGACTTGTGCATGGCCATGCTTTCCGAATCATATCATCCGAGAGGGCCCAGAGAATATCTCTCTGAGTGGAGGGGCAAAATCCCATCTTGGTTATTCACATCACGCAGCTTGATTCTTAGTCGACCCGAACTCTGCCTTTATGACTGCCCAGTTACGGACCAGCGTTTGACATAACCTAAGTCAGTGATCCTCAACTCGGACTATGCAACAACCTCAGGTCTAAGGATTACATTGATTGAGATATACAAATGACAACTTGTTCGTTGTACCTCAATACGGGTCAATCCGACTCGCTAAACTCTTTAGCCGAATCTGTGTAAGTCGGAATGGCATCACCATGCCCATGACAAGTGGAACCGGGTCATCAAGCCGACTTTCACATTGGTCTAAGTTGTGTGTCTAGCACAACCTCAATGACCAAGGACATTTAGTACAAACAACATGAATGCATAGTTCCACAACCGAATCACATATTCAATGATACACATCAGATGTTTATACAAGGACAACTTTATATCTTTATGATTACAATGGGAAATATCATCATACATGATTGACTCTAGGGCATATTCCCAACAGTCTCCCACTTGCACTAGAGTCAATCTTCCGACATCACATGTCTAAGCATCTAATGCCCATGGCTCTCAGGTGCGCCTCATGCTTTGGCTGTGGTAACGGCTTTGTCAAAGGATCCGCAATATTTGCATCCATGTGTACCTTGCATAACTTGATATCACCCTTGAAAGAACATGTTGGGCCCCCATGTGTGGTTTTGGTAATTGAGACAATCTTTATGGACTAATGTGTGTATTAAGTTATACTTGTAGGAATTGTCCATTGGCATCGCTTGGAGCTTGTGCCGACTTCAAGGTCGATGAAATGAGAAGAAGATATGTTGTGCAAGCTCAAAATGCGCCATCTATAGAAGATCTCATGTTTGATGCTTGCCATCCTCGGTGATCATGGATCGATGATGAGGAATTAAGAAAGGCGTTCCATCTTGAGAAGGACAAGATCGTCTACATCGAGCTCAAGTGGAAGTCTCAAGGCAAAGGTATAATCTTGATAGGTTTTCCCTTTTGCCGGTCTCATGTTTGTGTGGGAGACTGGGTTTAGGATAGATAACCGTACTATCAAGAGGGGCTCTCGAATGAGTAATTCGGTCACATCGTTCGGAGAGAGCTCAAACCTTTGCATACTTGCATCATCATATTTGGTTGTTATTTGGTATTATTCATGTGTGGATATAGAGCTTGTGTTAATCTCCATAACAAGTTCTTGTTCATCAAAATCGGATCTTCCATTTGTATCTTGTTGCGATTTTGATTTATGTGGCTTTTCGGTTTCTCACCAAGTAAGGTATCTCACATTATTCTACTTGATACTTTCTCAGTTGGTGATAACCAATATTTTTATAGGGTAGCCCATGTCGTCCTCTTGAGAGGTATCTCACATTATTATACTTGATACTTTCTTGGTGATAACCAATATTTTTATAGGGTAGCCCATGTCGTCCTCTTGATACTTTATCACTTGGTGATAACCTCACATTATTCTACTTGATACTCTCTTCTCAGTTTCTCACCAAGTGAGGTATCTTTATAGGGTAGCCCATGTCGTCCTCTTTTCAACGCAATTGGAATCGGGTCAATCGGAGCTACCGTTTAAAAGTTATGACCGTTTGAATATTTTGCCTATTTTGGTTTGAAAAAGGAAAAGAAAAAATCTTGTCTGGGCCGAGCGGTACTACCGCAGCCCAGTACCGCTCGGGATTGGCGCATGCAGCCCGACTCAGTATCACCTGGTACCCGTTTCAGGCACTATCGGACGGCCCGGTAGTATCGCCCGGGTGGGCCGGTACTACCGGCCGGCCTAAGTAGATCTGCTCTGCTCCAGTCCAGCCAGCCTCGCCGCGTCAGCCTGCCTGCGCGCTAGCTCCCGCTCGCCTGCCGTGTCCCGTCCGTGTTGACCAGATCCCGCACGGGCCCCGCCCACGCTCTGCTCGCTCGCTTGCTGCCGCGCTGCCGCGCGCTTGCCTGGCCCCGCACGCCGCCCAGATCCCGCCCGCTCCCACGCGTACGCCCTGCCAATCCCGCTAGCTGGCCTCACGCGTGCTGGCCCGTTGCTCTGCTACTGCGCCGCGCGCGCTACCTGCCTGCTGGCTGCCTAGCTGCTGCTGCGCAGCGCTGCGCGCATGCTCTGCTGGCCCCGCGCGCGTTGACCCGCTGCATGCCTAGCTGCTGCTGCTCTGCTTGCTTGCTCGCTTCGCCAGGACCGTTAGTACCGGTTGAAAACGGTACTACCATACCATTTCGAAAATATGCCCCAAACGGCTAGATTTTTGGGGCCCCTATTTAAGGCTTTACCCGTTTTTAGTTTAGATTGCTTCTTCCTCTTCTATTAGGCTAAGCTTTGTCCACACTTTCTCTAGATCTTGAAGCATGCCTAGTCTTTTCCCTCTGATGATTCTTGCCCATATTTGAGTGGAAGAGAGAGGAGATCTAGATCCACGTTTTGACCTAACCGATTCATCTCTTTGTGAGTGCATCTTTGGGGATCTAGATTTTGGGGGATTTTGTGTCTCTCTTCGATTCCTCCTCTCTTGTTCCCCCAATAGCTTCAGTAGCTTTGTTGGAACTTGAGAGTGAGGGATTTGAGAACCTTTGTGGTGTTCTTGCCATTTGCATTTGGTGCATCTGTTTGTGTTCTCCTCGGAGGATTTGGTTCATGTGACTCATTGGAGCTTGTCCCTCTTGGATTCTTGGAACCCTAGACGGTTTTGTGGCCTTGGTGGCATTGTGGCCTTTTGTGGCATTTGTTGGGAGCCTCCAATTAAGTTGTGGAGAAGTGCCCCAACCTTTTGAGAGGTTCCGGTTGCCACCGACAAGTGCATCGATAGTGGAAGCGTGGATCGATCCCGTTGGGGTGAGATTCACCGGAGAATAAGGGAGGCCTTTTGTGGCGTTGGTGGTTTTATACCACCCCCTCTCCAAACGAGACGTACTCCATGTTGGGAGGAACTCGGTAAAATATCGGTGTCCCCGCGTGCCTCAGTTATCTCTATACCCGAGCTCTTTACTTATGCACTTTACATTGTGATAGCCTTCGTGCTTGAAGTAATATATGTCTTGCTATCATTTTGTTGCTTTTATTAGCATAAGTTGTTGGTGCACATAGGTGAACCTTAGTTGTTCTAGGTTGTGCTTAACAAAGTAAACACTAGTTTTATTCCACCTTTGTTGAGCCACTCTAGGAAAAGTTCTAATCGCCTATTCACCCCCCTCTAGGCGACATCCGTATCCTTTCAACCCTGATCCACGAACTGGCGAATCAGGTGGTACCGCATGAGTATGTGCTTGTTCTTCTGGTGTTGTCTAGGTTCCTTGGCTTGTGCAATAGCACCATTGTTGTCACAATACACGTCTAACGGATTGGACGAGCCCTGAACCACACCAAGATCCATGAGGAAATTCCTCATCCAAACAGCTTCCTTTGCTGCCTCTGAGGCGGCAATATACTCAGCCTCTGTTGTAGATGCAGACACAGTCTCTTGCTTGGAACTCTTCCAGCTCACAAAACCTCCGTTTATAATAAACACGTATCCAGATTGCGAACGAGAATCATCAGAGTCGGTAAGATAACTCGCATCCGTGTAACCCTTTACACTGAGTTCATCTTCACCACCATAAACCAAGAACATATCCTTAGTCCTTCTCAAGTACTTTAGGATATTTTTAGCCGCTATCCAGTGGATTTATCCAGGATCAGCCTGGTATCTGCTCACAACACTTAGAGCATAGGAAACATCTGGCCTAGTACAAATCATGGCATACATGATGGATCCGACTACAGAAGCATACGGGATCGCACTCATCCGACTTCGCTCATCAGTTGTCGAAGGACACCGAGTCTTGCTAAGTTTTACACCATGGGTCATCAGTAAGAACCCCTTGTTAGACGATTCAATGTTGAACTTCTTCAACACTTAGTCCAAATAAGTACTCTGACTCAATCCAATGAGCCTCCTTGATCTATCTGTCACATCCCAAGATTTTCCAAATCTTGTAATGTGAAAATAAATGAATAAAATAAAACTTTATTTGATTTTCAAGGCCAGAAGAAACTTTTTGAAATCAAATGGAACCTCAAACCAATTTGAATCAAATAAATCCTAAAGAGATTTAAAAAGATAAACTTTTATTAAAGGAAAATAAAAATATCTAAAATACTATTTTGGATCTCTTAATAAAAGATTTGGTATTCAAAAGAAAAGATGGATTTATAAATAAAGATTATTTTATAAAGCCAATTAAACCTTGGCCAAGCTTTTTGAATTAAAACATTTTATTTTAAACAAAATAGCAAAGGTTTAATTAAAAATAATAAAGGATTGCTCAAATAAAATAATAAGGAATTAATATCCAACTTTATTTAATAAAAGGTTTTACCAATTTAATTGAAACAACAAAACTTATTAAATTGTTTAAAATAAGTTTTTCCAAATATTTATATTCACAAATAAAACCTACTAAAGTGTTATGGCTCTGTTTTAGGTTTCAAAATAAATATCTAAATAAAACAAATCCTATTTGATTTAATAATGAAGGTCTATTATATTTAATTAATAATGGACTCTAAAATAAAATGTTATTTTGTTTTAAAACAAATTTCCAAATATTATATACTTCCCAAATTAAACCTACTAATTTGATTTTAAAAATATTTAGGTTCAAATAAAGATTTTATTAATAAAATCAAACCCTATTTTGATTTAATAACTAAGTTCCATTTTATTTAATTATTAATGGACCCTAAAGTAAAAGGATTATTTTATTTTAAACAAGTTTTCCAAATATTCTTTATTTCCAAATAAAACCTACTGTTTGGGTTTTGAAAACATTTTGGATTTTAAATGAAGATTTTATGAATAAAACAAACCCTATTTTATTAAATAACTAATGATCCATTTATTTAATTAATAAATGGAACCTAAAAAGATTTAAAATAACATTTTATTTTAGAATGTGAATTATGATGTTAAGCAGAACCAAATTCATATTTGAAAAGCTTGATGATTGTTTGAATCATTTTGAATGTGTTTGGTTGTTTGAATTTCAAAACAGAAAAAGAATTAGAAAAGAATAAAACAAATAGACAGAAAAAAATAGAGGAAACAGACCAGCCCAACAAGGCCCAGCCCAAACAGCCCAACAACCCATCTGCCCTCCTCCCCGAACCGTCTTCTTTTCCACTCAGAACCGCACCCACCCAGCAACCGACAAGTGGACCTCCCCTCGATTCTTTTCCCAACTGACCAGTGGACCCCTTTCCACTGTTCTCCTTCTCCACCCCGCGACTGCTTCTTCCTCCTCTCGTCGCCGTTGCCAGCATTGAATCGCGGCATCAATACGCCTTAACGCAGCCACCATAACTCGCCGCGATCAAGCACCTTAAAGCGCCAGCCTCCCCTCTTCTGTTTCCCCAGACACTCCCTCTCTCTGCCCCCAGGCTGGACGAATTGCGCCGCACACTGCCACTGTCCGATGATGCTCCGGTGACGATTCCGGCGAAACCAGACCTCCCCTTGCTTCATTGACCAAGCTCACAGCTCCCCCACAACCAGACGCATCTCCCAGCATCCTCCTCTCAACCGCGGGCGCCCCATAGCGTCGGCTACATCAAGCTTTCGAACGCCGCCGCGTCTGCCATTCTCCGACGAGCTCCTCTGGTAATCCCTGACCGCCCCCTCCCCTCTAGTTGACACTATCGTACTCCCCTTCCTCGTACGTGTCTAACGCTCCCTCTGTTATGCACCGGCGTGCCTTGTAGCCTCGTTCCCGACAACAACCGAGCGTGCCTGACGGAAGCAGGAACTCCGGCGAGCGATTAGTACCGCCCCAGTGCGCCCCTCGCCTCCTCGAAACCACGTCGAGCTTCCCCACGACCTTGCGATCACTGTGAGCCACTCCTCCCTCTCTCTCGCTTCCTGTGTTAGCCAGAACTCCACCGCCAGAGTCCGCGCCGCCGTCTGTCGCCGCTAGCGCCGCCCTCCTCTGGTCAGTCGCACCGTAGCCGTTCGATTTAAATCCAACGAATGCAATAGATTCATTTAACTGAAAGGGTACACTAGCTCTGAACCATGCGATATGACTTAGATCTAACGGCCTGCAGTGCGCGATCCGTGCGAACCGTTTTCGGCCAATTAAAACATGACGTGTGGCCAGCTCTAGTTTAAAACAGATTTTTGAATCAGAATTATTTGCAAACTTCAAACCCTTATAACTTTTGAACCACACGTCCAAATTTGACAAATTTTATATCAATGGATTCAGGAGAACAAGCCCTAGCCAACTGTGGAATTGGTTTAGCAAATAGTATCTGTTTGTTTGCTCATTTTTGCAGATTCATTTGTATGCTTGTTTAGAGTATAAAAATTGTTTAAAATTGAATTTAAGGATAAAACCTTTACTAATTGATTTGTTGTGGCCTTACTGACCCTAAGAACCAACCCTTGGTATTAAAAAATGATTTTGGTAAAATTTAGGTTGAATTACTTGACTTAGCCATTTCTTTAGCCAAATAAAAAGAATGGTTTTTGTTATAAAAATGGTTATGAAAAGAAAACTTTAAGGAAATGTTTTGGACCAAACCTACTGACCCAAAAACACCAAGTTTTGCAATAGCAGCTCATTTGGTGAACCCTATAGGCTAATGCCTTAATAAAAATATTTCTACACCACATAAAATAACACTTTGTTTTGGAAATGGTTTTAAAGTGAAACCTTTTGCAAATGACTTGGCCACTTTAGGAAATGACCATTAGATGTACCCAAATGACTATGACCCACTAGGAACCACTTTTTCAAACAAAACAAAGCTTGGCATGCTTGCATGCATTTCTTTGACTTTGTTATTTATGTGTGTTGTTTTGCTTGATTGGTAGATTGAGTTTGTGCCTTGCTTGATTGATTTGTAGTGACTTGAAGAGTGTGATTGTTGCAAAGATCAAGAAGTGAACCTATACCCTACCAAAAAGTCAAGTGATGCTTCATACTTTCTATCCTATTACTTTCACTATGCATTAGTGATTTTGCTAAGTAAAACTTGCATGGATTTTGCTAAGTATAGATCTTGCTATAGGAATACCTAGTAGATGAATCCTTAGTAGGATCTTCCTAAGTTAGAGATTCCTACTACTACCAAGCTTAGCCTAGCTAATAGAAAACATGGGTGGAATATATATTCACACTATGGAAAAATATTCTAAGTCTAAGGACTTGTGATTTTGTTTAATAAAACAACTAAGTTAATGTATCACCTGGGTGGAAATGGAAGGATTGGGTTATGTTGAGTGGTTCACAATGCCATAGACTTGGATTGTGTATCTCACTTGTGGATGGCCACCCAGGAAACAAAGAGATTTGAGATGTCAAATTTTGAGAAGCTTCAAGTGCAACCACTTGGCAATATGGGCTCTGCCATGATCATATAGGTTGCAAGAACTTAGCCATATGGACAATGGGTGGTAGTGTTTGATAGGTTGGAGCGCGTCCATTTTGGTCTAAGGGAAGGCTTCTGAAAGATTTTGTCTTGGGAAACCAAGTCTTGTGGGTAAAGTGCACCACCTCTGCAGAGTGTAAAATCTAAGTACTTAGCCATGTCCCTGGTAAAGGACAATTTGAGCATCAAGACATGGAAGCAATCAAGAATCTCATCATTCCAATTTCTAAATTAAAATCTTGTGGTTTGAACAAGGGTTGTTTGAATTCTTCAATCATTGATGGAGAGATGGCTTGGTACAAGGATCTTGAAATCTTTGATTGAGAAAAATGATTTTGTCAAGCAAAAACTTAGTATTTTCAAAATGATAAGAAAAATCTATTTTGAGCAATGCAAGCCTCAACTCCACTAGCCAAATGCATATAGATGATAGACTCCACTATACTACCATAGTATCACTTGCCAATACAATTCAAATGTATTGACCCTTTGTGGCTGTAACTTGTATGTTGCAGGTTTGATTGTTTTTAGTGAAGATTGATTGATTAGGATTACAAAGTCTACAACCAACATCTGCCTGTGGCACTTTGAAGATGAAGGACCCATGACTATATTTATTCCGCTACAATGTAATGTAATAGCCTAATGAGCTATGTTTGATGTAACAAAATTATGTTATTCCTGGTTATAAAGTTATATTATGACCCTTGTTTCTTGATATTACATCTAAACTGTGGATGCTAACTATTGATCCAGGGACTAGCATTGTAAACACAGGAGGGATCAATCTTATCTAAGGTTGGGACCCCTACACTATCTCTATAGATCTGGATTCCGAGGATGTATGTTGCCTCACCCAAGTATTTCATTGAGAAACTCCTTTCCAATGATTCCTTGGTTTCTTGCAACATCTGGACATCATTTCCAATCAGTAATATGTCATCCACATATAAGATTATAAAGTTTTCTTTGCTCCCACTAAACTTCTTGTATAAACAAGAATCATGATCACTCTTGATGAAGCCAAACGATTTGACTACCTCATCAAAGCGAATATTCCAACTCCGAGATGCTTGCTTCAACCCATAAATGGATTTCTGAAGTTTGCACACTTTTTCAGCATTAGCCGGATCGACAAAACCCTCGGGTTGTATCATATACACGTCCTCGGTTAAATTTCCGTTAAGGAAAGCCGTTTTGACATCCATCTGCCATATCTCATAGTCGAAATAGGCCGCTATAGCTAACATGATCCGAACTGATTTAAGCATCGCTACGGGCGAGAAAGTCTCGTCGTAATCAACTCCTTGAACTTGTCGGAACCCCTTCGCGACAAGACGTGCTTTATAGATAGAAACATTTCCATCCATATCAGTTTTCTTCTTAAAGAACCATTTGAACTCGACGGGTCTTGCACCGTCTGGCAGATCAACCAAGTTCCAAACTTGATTTTCATCCATGGACTTTAACTCGGATCTCATGGCTCCAAGCCATGACTCGGAATCAGATCCCACCATCGCTACCGAATAATTTGCCAGCTCATCACTGTCTAACAGTAATGCATCACGAACTCTTTGTAATCTTGCCGATCTTCATAGTACAGGTACTGCTGCCGGCTCAGCCACCACGACCGGCACAACCTCCAAGGTTTTTGCCGAGTCACTACTAGCCGGTTGCTCTCGAATTTCTTCGAGTTGCACCGTGCTCCCACTTACTCCCCGACTGAGAAACTCTTTCTAAAGGAAGACACCGTTCCGAGCGACAAACACTTTGCCCTCTTCTCGGTTGTAGAAGTAGTAACCCAAGGTTTCCCTCGGATACCCCACTAAGATACACTTATCCGACTTGGTCGTAAGCTTGTCCGACTGAAGTCGCTTGACAAATGCTTCACATCCCCAAATCTTAAGAAAAGACAAACTCGATGTTTTGCATGTCCACATCTCATGCGGTGTCTTCTCTACCGACTTTGATGGTACTCTGTTTAGTGTGAACGCTGCTGTTTCTAGACAATAACCCAAAAATGATAAAGGCAGATCTGTCCGACTCATCATTGATCGTACCATGTCCAACAAGGTTCGATTCCACCTTTCCGAAACACCGTTCCTTTGCGGCGTTCCTGGCGGAGTAAGTTGAGGAACTATTCCACAACTTTTCAGATGGTCATCAAACTCATGGCTCAAGTACTCGCCTCCTCGGTCCGACCAAAGAAACTTTATTTTCTTGCCGAGTTGATTCTGTGCTTCATTCTGGAATTCTTTGAACTTTTCAAAGGCTTCCGACTTATGTTTCATCAAGTAGATATATCCATACCTACTCAAATCATCAGTGAAGGTAATGAAGTACTCATAACCACCTCTGGCTGTCGTGCTCATTGGTCCACATACATCACTATGTACTAGTCCCAACAAGTCGAATGCCCTTTCGCAACTCTTTGCAAAAGGTGTCTTGGTCATTTTGCCGAGTAGGCAAGATTCGCATGTCTCGAACGACTCCAAGTCGAACGGAGTTAGGAGTCCATCATCATGGAGCTTCTTCATGCGTTTCCAACTTATATGACGACAATGCCAAAAGTGAGTCATATTCAGATCATTTGGTTTTAACCTTTTAACATTTATGTTATAAACCGACTCACCATCAAGATTCAAAATAAATAACCCGTCCTAGACGGGTGCAAAGCCGTGAAACATATCATGCAAATACAAAGAACAACCATTATTCTTGATATTCGACTCATAGCCTTGCCTCATCAAACATGAAGAAGAAATAATGTTTCGACTGAGCACTGGAACATAATAACAATTATTCAGTTCCATAATGAATCCAGAAGGTAAATGAAGTTGCATCGTGCCGACTTCCTGTAGGGTTTCGTAGCATGGAAAACAAAAATTTTCTATCGCATACAAACAAACAAGCCAAGATCTATCTACTAGATTGTAGCAACGAGTCGATGGAATAACTCACCCTCGAAGATTCCAAAGTGTTTAACGAGAGCAGATTCTCGTGGGTGATGTAGTCGTACTCTTCCCGATCTCAAGCTCGCGTAGACGATCCTTCCGGCGCTGCGTTCCGGCAGCGCTCCCGCAGTCGGTCACACGTTCGGTACTTGATGAAGACCTTCCTCTCCCTTGTTCCAGCAGGCAGCGGAGGTTGTAGCACTCTCCTCACGATTCCGGCAGCACAACGGCGTGTTACCGGAAGTAGAGAGGAGATCTCGCAGGGCTTCGCCTTAAGCCGGAGCGAGTATGGTGGGCTATGAGAAATCCCTCGACGATCTAGGGTTTAGAAACGCCGAGGAAGAGGTGCTAGAGCTGGCGGCTAGGGCTTGGAGGTGCCCAAGTCGGCGGCAAGGAGATCCCTAGGCGGCGGCGGCTTGGAGGGCGGCGGCGGCTAGGGTTAGGGTTTTCGGGGCAAGGGACTTGTGTGCTAGGAGGGGCAGCCCTGCCCCTCCCTTTATAGGTGGGAGGTGCGGCCAAGGGGAGGGGAGTCCCTCCCCAACTCGGCTTGGAGGTGGGCCGCCGGTTGGAGGAGGGAACTCCTCCCCAACTCGGTTTCCACCTCTCCTCCTCTTTCCAAAAACTGCCGTTTGACTTTTCAAACTAGCCGTTTGACTTTTCAAACTAGCCGTTTGACTTTTCAAACTAGGATTTGAATAAACCCTTTATTTTGTACAGCGATGACACTTAGTACATGATGCAATCATTCCAACTTGTAATGACACATTCATGTACCCCTTCTCCTCCGGAGTGCCGGACATTCCGGAACCTTCTAGAACATTCCCGATGAAAACACCGGAATCATTCCCCAACTCCGAAACGAGACTTTCCTTATATGAATCTTATTCTCCGAACCATTCCGGATCTCCTCGTGATATCCCGGATCCCATCCGAGACTCCGAACAACATTCGGTCTCTTTCTCATCATACCATAACTACTCAAACAACGTCGAATCCTTAAGTGTGTCTCCCTACGGTTCATGAATTATGCGGACATGATCGAGACACTTCTCCGAACAATAACCAATAGAGGAATCTGGAAATTCATATGGCTCCCACATATTTCTACGATTACTTTGCGATCGAATGAACCACTTACATACGATACCAATTTCCCTTTGTCTCACGATAGTTTACTTATCCGAGGTTATGATCGTCGGTATCTCTGCATACCTAGTTCAACCTCGTTACCGATAAGTACTCTTTTCTCGTTCCCGTGATATGTGATCCCTTGTGAGCCAGTCACATGCTTGCAAGCTAATTGGATGACATTCCACCGAGGGGGCCCAGAGTATATCTATCTGTCATATGGATGGACAAATCCCACTCTTGATCCATGTGTCTCAACCAATACTTTCCGAACACTCAATGCCACCTTTATAGCCACCCAGTTACGGTGTGGTGTTTGATGTCATCAAAGCATCCATCCGGTAAAGGTGATATGCATGATCTCATGGTCGAAGGAATTAGGTTACTATGTATCAGAAAGCATATAGCAATTGAACTATTGAAATGACTTGATCTTTATGCTATGCTTATCTATAGGAGTATGTCCACCATATCATTCTCCTAACGATATGATCTTGTTGTTAATAACATCTCAATGTTCATGATAGGGAAACCACAATCATCTATTAACCAACAAGCTAGTATTATATAGAGGCTTTACTAGGGACTTCAAATTAAGTTTACAAATCACACAAGTATTAATGTTTCCTTGTTAATACTATTATAGCATGAATGTAAACATTTATCATAAACACAAAGATATAATAATAACTACATTTATTATTGCCTCTAGGGCATATCTCCAACAGTCTCCCACTTGCACTAGAGTCATCTAATCTAGATTACATGGTAATATACCGAACACCCATGGCAGTTTGGTGCTGGTCATGTTTTGCCCTCGGGAGAGGTTTAGTCAACGGATCCGCCACATTCAGATCTTTGTGTACTTTGCAAATCTTTATATCCCCATCTTGGATATGTTCTCGAATAGCGTGGAAACGTAGCTTGATATGCTTTAGCTTCTTGTGTGACCTTGGTTCTTGCGCATTGGCTATGGCGCCCATGTTATCACAGTAGATAGACATTGGGTCCAGCGCACTAGGAACCACACCCAGCTCTGTAATGAACTCTTTCATCCATATCGCTTCTTGTGAAGCTTCCGAAGCAGCATGTATTCCGATTCAGTTGAAGATCTCGCCACAACACTTTGCTTTGCACTCCTCCAGCTAACTGCTGCACCATTCAAAATAAATACGTATCCAGATTGTGATTTAGAATCATCCGGATCGGTGTTCCAACTAGCATCGGTGTAACCATTAACAACGAGCTGTTCATCACCTCCATAAGAAAGAACCATATCCTTAGTTATTCTCAAGTACTTAAGGATGTTTTTGACCGCTGTCCAATGATCCACTCCTGGATCACTTTGATATCTGCTAGTTAAACTAACAGCATATGCAATGTCGGGTCTAGTACATAGCATGGCATACATTAGAGATCCTATGGCTGAGGCATAGGGAGTCTTACTCATCCTTTCTCTATCTTCTGCCGATGTCGGACTTTGAGTTTTACTCAAGGTCGTATTGGGCAACATGGGCAAGAACCCTTTCTTGCTATCTTCCATTCCAAATCTCTTTAGAACTTTGTCCAAATATGTACTTTGTGACAATGATATTTGGCGTTTTGATCTATCTCTATAAATCTTTATGCCTAATATGTAAGCTGCTTCGCCAAGATCCTTCATTGAAAAACTATTATTCAAATATTCCTTGACACTATTAAGAAGGTCTACATCATTCCCAA
This sequence comes from Avena sativa, assembly GCA_916181665.1. Lineage (NCBI taxonomy): Eukaryota > Viridiplantae > Streptophyta > Magnoliopsida > Poales > Poaceae > Avena > Avena sativa. The sequence continues at coordinate 472,660,995 of OV702285.1, forward strand.
TCAACAATATGTCATCTACATATAGTATTAAGAATGCTACAGAGCTCCCACTCACTTTCTTGTAAATACAAGCTTCTCCATAAGTTTGTATAAAACCAAAAATTTTGATCACCTTATCAAAACGTTGATTCCAACTTCGGGATGCTTGCTTCAATCCATAGATGGACCGCTGAAGTTTGCATACCTTGTTAGCATCTTTAGGATCGACAAAACCTTTGGGTTGCATCATATACAACTCTTCCTCAATGTCTCCATTGAGGAATGCTGTTTTGACATCCATCTGCCATATCTCATAATCATAATATGCAGCGATTGCTAACATAATCCTCACAGATTTTAGCTTCGCTACAGGTGAGAACGTCTCATCGTAGTCAACTCCTTGAATTTGTCGAAACCCTTTTGCGACAAGTCGAGCTTTATAGACAGTAACATTACCATCAGCATCTGTTTTCTTCTTGAAGATCCATTTGTTCTCGACAGCCTTCCGGCCATCCGGTAAGTCCAGAAAAGTCCATACTTGGTTTTCGTACATGGATCCAATCTCGGATTTCATGGCTTCTTGCCATTTATTGGAATCTGGGCTCATCATCGCTTCCTCATATGTCTCGGGGTCATCGGTGTTGTCCACCAACATGACACTCATAACGGGATCATACCAATCTGGAGTGGTACGAGTTCTCGTTGACCTGCGAGGCTCTGTAGCAACTTCAACCGAAGTTTCATGATCATCATCATTAGCTTCCTCTCTTATTGGTGCAGGCACCACTGGAACTTCTTCCGGTGCTGCGCTACTCGCAATTTCGAGAGAAGGTTCGACAACCTCGTCGAGTTCTACTTTCCTTCCAGTCACTTCTTTCGAGAGAAATTCCTTCTCTAGAAAGGATCCATTCTTGGCAACGAAGATTTTGCCTTCGGATCTATGATAGAAGGTATACCCAATAGTTTCCTTTGGGTATCCTATGAAGATGCATTTTTCCGCTTTGGGTTCAAGCTTGTCCGGCTGTAACTTCTTTACATAGGCTTCGCATCCCCAAACTTTAAGGAACGACAATCTAGGTTTCTTCCCAAACCATAATTCATACGGTGTCGTTTCAACGGATTTAGATGGTGCCCTATTTAAAGTGAATGCGGCTGTTTCTAATGCATAACCCCAAAATGACAGCAGTAAATCTGTAAGTGACATCATAGAACGAACCATATCTAAGAGAGTTCGATTACGACATTCAGACACACCATTACGCTGTGGTGTTCCCGGCGGTGTCAACTTCGAAAGTATTCCGCATTTCTTCAAATGCTCGCCTCACTTTGAAATTCCTTAAACTTAGATATTCACCTCCACGATCAGAACGTAGAAATTTAATCTTCTTGTTACGTTGATTCTCTACCTCACTTTGAAATTCCTTAAACTTCTCGAAAGTTTCGGACTTATGTTTCATGAAATAGATATACCCATATCTACTCAAGTCATCCGTGAAGGTAAGAACATAACGATAACCACCGCGCGATGCTACACTCATTGGACCACACACATCAGTATGTATGATTTCCAATAAGTCCGTAGCTCGCTCCATCATACCAGAAAATGGAGTCTTAGTCATTTTACCCATCAGACATGCTTCGCATCTATCAAGTGATTCGAAATCAAGTGATTCAAGAAGTCCATCGGAATGGAGTTTCTTCATACGCTTCACTCCAATGTGACCAAGACGACAGTGCCACATATAGGTCGAGTTATCGCTCGATTTCAAATGTTTAGCCTCAATGTTATTAATATGTGTATTTCCACTATCAAGATTCAACAAGAATAGACCATCTATCAAAGGTGCATGTGCATAAAACATATTACTCATATAAATCGAACAACCATTATTCTCGGACTTAAACAAGTAACCGTCTCGCAATAAACAAGATCCCGATATAATGTTCATGCTCAACGCAGGCACCAAATAACAATTATTTAAGTATAAAACTAATCCCGATGGTAGATGAAGGGGTAGCGTGCCGATCGCGATCACATCAACCTTTGATCCGTTTCCCACGCGCATCGTCACCTCGTTCTTCGCTAGCTTCCGTTTATTCTGCAGCACCTGTTTCGAGTTACAAATATGAGCAACCGAACCAGTATCAAATACCCAGGCACTACTACGAGTACTAGTGAGATACACATCAATAACATGTATATCAGATATACCTTTCTTCTTGATGTTGCCATTCTTCAAATCCGCCAAGTACTTTGGGCAATCCCGCTTCCAGTGACCTTCTCCCTTGTAGTAAAAGCACTCAGTATCAGGCTTAGGTCCAGCCTTGGTCTTCTTCGTCGGCGTGGTAACTTTCTTACCACCCTTCTTGAAGTGTCCCTTCTGCTTAGACTTGCCTTTCTTGAATTTGGTGGTCTTATTGACCAACAACACTTGGTGCTCTTTCTTGATCTCCACTTCTGCAGATTTCAACATGGCAAAGAGTTCTGGCAATGTCTTGTTCATGTTCTGCATGTTGTAGTTCATCACAAAGTTCTTGTAACTTGGTGGTAGTGATTGGAGGACACGGTAAATCCCCAAAGCATTAGGAATCACTATACCCAAGCTTTGAAGTTTGTTTGCGTGCCCAGACATCTTAAGCACATGCTCACTGACGGAGCTGCCCTCTTCCATCTTGCAGTTAAAGAACTTTTCAGAAGCCTCATAGCTTTCAATTGCCGCATGAGTCTCAAAAATCAATTTGAGATCCTCGACAATATCATATGGGTCTGAATTCTCAAACCTTTTCTGAAGCTCCGATTCTAAACCATACATGATAGCACACTGAACTATGGAGTACTGATTCTTCCGAGCGAGGTAAACATTCTTTACTTCATCGAAAGCATCAGCTGCAGGTGGGTCACCCAGCGGTGCATCCAGCACATAGGTCAAATTACCAGCTGTGAGGACAATCCTCAAATTGCGGAACCAATCCGCGAAGTTGCTTCCATTGTTTTTCAACTTTTCTTTCTCTAGGAACGCATTAAAATTGATGGTAGGGGCTGCCATTGATCTACAACATATTTGCAATAGTTTAGACTAAGTTTATGACAAATTGAGTTCAAATTAATAAAATTAATCTAGGTGAACTCCCACTCAAAACAATATCCCTCACATTGTTTTAGTGATCACACGAACCAAATCCACCACATCAACACCGATCATCACGAGAGTTGATATAGTTTCAATGGCGAACAATCGACATGTTCATCATATCTACTATATGATTCATGCTTTACCTTTCGGTGATCCGTGTTCCGAGACCATGTCTGTACATGCTAGGCTCGTCAAGTTTAAACCTTAGTTTCCGCATGAGCAAATCTGGCTTGCTCACGTTGTATACACTTGCGGAATCTAACACACCCGATCATCACGTGGTGCTTCGAAACGACAAGCTTTAGCAACGGTGCTAACTAAGGGTGAACACTTTATGACTTGAAATTCATGTGCATGAGGGATCATCTTATAATGCTACCGTCGTCTACTAAGCAATACAAGATGCATAAAGGATTAACATCACATGCAATTCATAATATGTGATATGATATGGCCTTTCTTCTTTGTGCTTCCGATCTCCATCTTCTAGCACGAACATGATCTCCATCATCACCGGCATTGCATCAAGGTCAATGACGCTTCTCCATGGTTGTCGTCCACCGGCTTCAACTATTACAACTACTTTGAATAGACACGCGGGTCTTAACATAAATTAAAGACAACCATATGGCTCCTGCCGGTTGCCAACTTACAATAAGGATCATTGCATACATCAAATATAATCACAATCATGGCCATATCACATCACAGTACACCCCTGCAAAACAAAGTTAGACGCATCTACTTTCTTTGCATATTTTACGTGGTTTGGGGCTTTCAATAAGTGTCGTTCTAACTTACGAACAAGAACCACAACATTGATACTAGTATTGTTAATCACCCGTTGTAAATTGGATCTTAACTATGCTAGGAGAAACAGGCACCCGCAAAGCCACTTATGCAATACAAGTTGCATGTCAAGCGTGGAGAAAGTCTCATGAACGATGTCATGTAAGGTTAGCCCGGGCCGCTTCATCCCAACATACCGCAAGATGCAAAGTACACAAGAAGCAATCGACAATAAAAGCATCAACGCCCATAATGACCATTGTGTTCTACTCGTGCAACAGATCTACATATAGACACGGCTCTGATACCACTGTAGGGTTTCGTAGCATGGAAAACAAAAAATTTCTATCGCATACAAACAAACAAGCCAAGATCTATCTACTAGATTGTAGCAACGAGTCGATGGAATAACTCACCCTTGAAGATTCCAAAGTGTTTAACGAGAGCAGATTCTCGTGGGTGATGTAGTCGTACTCTTCCCGATCTCAAGATCGCGTAGACGATCCTTCCGGCGCTGCGTTCCGGCAGCGCTCCTGCAGTCGGTCACACGTTCGGTACTCGACGAAGACCTTCCTCTCCCTTGTTCCAGCAGGCAGCGGAGGTTGTAGCACTCTCCTCGCGATTCCGGCAGCACAACGGCGTGGTACCGGAAGTAGAGGGGAGATCTCGCAGGGCTTCGCCTTAAGCCGGAGCGAGTATGGTGGGATATGAGAAATCCCTCGATGATCTAGGGTTTAGACACGCCGAGGAAGAGGTGCTAGAGCCGGCAGCTAGGGCTTGGAGGTGCCCAAGTCGGCGGCAAGGAGATCCCTAGGCGGCGGCGGCTTGGAGGGCGGCGGCGGCTAGGGTTAGGGTTTTCGGGGCAAGGGACTTGTGTGCTAGGAGGGGCAGCCCTGCCCCTCCCTTTATAGGTGGGAGGTGCGGCCAAGGGGAGGGGAGTCCCTCCCCAACTCGGCTTGGAGGTGGTCCGCCGGTTGGAGGAGGGAACTCCTCCCCAACTCGGTTTCCACCTCTCCTCCTCTTTCCAAAAACTGTCGTTTGACTTTTCAAACTAGCCGTTTGACTTTTCAAACTAGGATTCGAATAAACCCTTTATTTTGGACAGCGATGACACTTAGTACATGATGCAATCATTCCAACTTGTAATGACACATTCATGTACCCCATCCCCTCCGGAGTGCCGGACATTCCGGAACCTTCTAGAACATTCCCGATGAAAACACCGGAATCATTCCCCAACTCCGAAACGAGACTTTCCTTATATGAATCTTATTCTCCGGACCATTCCGGATCTCCTCGTGATATCCCGGATCCCATCCGAGACTCCGAACAACATTTGGTCTCTTTCTCATCATACCATAACTACTCAAACAACGTCGAATCCTTAAGTGTGTCTCCCTACGGTTCGTGAATTATGCGGACATGATCGAGACACTTCTCCGAACAATAACCAATAGAGGAATCTGGAAATTCATATGGCTCCCACATATTTCTACAATTACTTTGCGATCGAATGAACCACTTACATACGATACCAATTTCCCTTTGTCTCACGATAGTTTACTTATCCGAGGTTATGATCGTCGGTATCTCTGCATACCTAGTTCAACCTCGTTACCGATAAGTACTCTTTTCTCGTTCCCGTGATATGTGATCCCTTGTGAGCCAGTCACATGCTTGCAAGATAATTGGATGACATTCCACCGAGGGGGCCCAGAGTATATCTATCCGTCATATGGATGGACAAATCCTACTCTTGATCCATGTGTCTCAACCAATACTTTCCGAACACTCAACGCCACCTTTATAGCCACCCAGTTACGGTGTGGTGTTTGATGTCATCAAAGCATCCATCCGGTAAAGGTGATATGCATGATCTCATGGTCGAAGGAATTAGGTTACTATGTATCAGAAAGCATATAGCAATTGAACTATTGAAATGACTTGATCTTTATGCTACGCTTATCTATAGGAGTATGTCCACCATATCATTCTCCTAACGATATGATCTTGTTGTTAATAACATCTCAATGTTCATGATAGGGAAACCACAATCATCTATTAACCAACAAGCTAGTATTATATAGAGGCTTTACTAGGGACTTCAAATTAAGTTTACAAATCACACAAGTATTAATGTTTCCTTGTTAATACTATTATAGCATAAATGTAAACATTTATCATAAACACAAAGATATAATAATAACTACATTTATTATTGCCTCTAGGGCATATCTCCAACACTTCTGACGTAGCAACTCTTGCTTTGTTGCCAACTCGAATATTAACCTCGCCTCTTGCTACGCTCCTAGTTCTTACCAGTCCCTGCAACGAGTTGCAGATGTGAATAACTGATCCGGTATCATATACCCAAGAACTATTAGGTGCATCAGCAAGATATATGTCTATAGCATTGCAAACAAGTGTACCTGAGTCGAAATTCATACCTCCACTCTTGGCTTTGTCGGCCAAATACTTGCTGCAGTTCCTCTTCCAATGGCCATCCGCCTTGCAATAGAAGCAAGTGGATCCGGCTGAAGGTGATGGCTTAGTCCCTGAGGAAGCGCTTGGGACCGGGTCCTGAGCCCGCTTTCCTCCTGACTTAGCCTTCTTCTTAGTCCAAGAACTCTTCTTGAACTTAGCCTTATTCTGCACCATCAACACTTGACCGGCGCCCTTCTTGAGATCCGCCTCTGCCTGCTTGAGCATCCCATGCAATTCAGTGAGATTCTTATCCATACCATGCATGTGGTAGTTCGAAATGAACTGCCCATATGCACTAGGAAGAGAATCCAGAATTATATCCGTGGCGAACTCTTCGCTAATGGGGTAGCCAAGCCTCTCCAGAGACTGCACGTAACCAACCATTTTGATCACATGCGGACTCAGTGGATCACCATCCTTAAGCTTGCAACTCAACAAAGCCTGAGAGACTTGATACCTCTCAGTCTTCGCCTGAGCCTAGAACATACTTTTGAGGCTTTCGATCATATCGTAGGCCTCAACATTCTCGAACTGCTTTTGCAAGTCCGCTTCCATGTGAGCAAGCATAATACAGCTAATATTCGTGGACTCATCCTTAGCCCGACGGTAGGCATTGGTGGTAGCGACGGTCGCATTCTCATTCGGCTCATCTGGAAGTGGGTTGTCTAGGACATGGTCCTTCTTTTCTTTTTTGAGAACAATTCTCAGATTTCGATACCAGTTGGTAAAATTAGTGTCGTTCAATTTATCTTTCTCAAGAATGGTTCTCAAGGCAAAACCGGATATCTGAGAGTGACTGCTACTTGGTGCCATGATCTACAACAGAAAATATGCAAAACACTTAAGACATGTATTCATAAAAGAGCAAGCATATTAAACACTTTAATATCTTATGCTCCCACTAGAACCAACACCCCTCTGATGGTTACTTAGTGATTCAAGATCCTAAATAAGTAAGTCAGCTAGTGAGCTTTAGCATCACCGCTAGCCGCCAAGTGATTTAGGTAGACAACTCCTTGTCAATCGCATCTCATACGACTCCTGTTGGATGGGTGGCATAACATGCCCCGGCTCCCATCCGACCTTTCCCCGAGCCCCACAACCGTTGTGATAGACCCGTCTATCTTACCGAGTGTTTCCGTAGTAAGAGTACTCGAACCCACCTAGTCGGAAAGAATTGGCAGCACCTCAATTTTATGAGCCCACTACCAAAAATGTCCGACTTGTGATGGTGCAAACACTGGCGGGAAAATCGACTAGACCTTCTTTGAGGGATTAAATTTTACCGACTATCTAATAGAGGTAAAGCAGAGACATAAAAATAACACAAAATAAAGCAATTATAATGTGAAATGGTATGACTCCCTTCATGGCGATCTCCATATCCACAAAGCCTGTAATCCGACTCGTGCCAACTCTTGTTACTCGCCGTCTTACTCCATGTCGCCGACATGTACAACGCCTCGCATGCCTTCCGGGTTCTCCAAACAGCTACACTAGCTAAGTAAAGTAAACTACAAGGAGAATCCGACACGCATGTCGTTATACAATAAAATGACAGCACCTAGGATCCAACCGGCTGACAAAACCGTGATTCGCAGATCACGTATGGATTACACACACATCACATGTACATGAACCATACCATTCACAACTTCCTGCAAAAACAAGTTATGCATAGATACGCTATCTACAGGCGTTGTGAAACTTGCAACGACATCTAAGGCGCTACGACAGGGCGAAGCCGGCGGTCCTACGATCCGGACATGGATTCTGACCATTGTTCCGATTCGATCAAACTTTTTGATCTTCGATCACCACATCTGGATTTACGTGTCACAGTCTACCCCGATGGTGGAAGCCGACCGGTAGGGGTATGTCGTTCCACGACCTCAGCAGTATGATCACGGAAATCAGATCTACCATTCCCCGAGTACAGTTGATCCAACCAACCTTGTACAAAACCGACCTATCTCATAGATCGACCACCAAAACAGCATATAGATTTCATCTACAGCCTACCGCATATCACATATGCGAGATCTCGAGCCTAAAACCAGAAGCTATCGCTCTAATACCACTGTTGGGCCACGTAGAGATAAAACAAAACTTTTTCCTCTAACGTGGTGATCCCAAGATCTAGCCGAGGAAGAAGGCCACGAGGTTTACCACTAGATGCGCAGTTGCGGATTACTGATGTAGCACATCAGTTGATGCGGTGCAGTCCTTTGCGATCCGATAGTCCTGGTGCTGATCGTACAACACCTCTGCTGGTATCCACACGTGCAAGGAGGAGCACCGGCGGCGAACTACTAGGTTCGTTACAACGGGAGGACTACTGTGGAGCTAGGGTTTCCAACACATGTAATGACCTAACCGATCAATGATTAAGCTTTCTGGGTTACGGTGCTCCACTATATATAAGGAGTGAATGTGGGCTCCACTCTCGTGGCTCATTCACTAAAGCCTATATAACACTAGTCATCGTGAGTCCGACTCACTAACTCAGTCCTAATCCGGCTAGGGTCCAACCCGACCAGATTTCCGGTTCAGATCCAATCCGAACTTGCTCCCGCTCTTAAGTGTGTGACCCGACAGGCTCATGGCTACTCACACAAGATTGGAGTCCGACTCACAATCGATCAGTCGACAGCGGCTCCTAGCAGAACGTGCCGACTCCCAAGTACCAATGAGTCATGACGACTTGCCTTTCCAATGCGACTTACGTCCGAGTCCCTTTTGCCTCATGATATACCTTGTCAGACCATAGGCGAATATATGTCATCCCTTAAATAGTCCAACTCTCTTGTCGATTCGAGCTAAGTGATTCACCCGACTAACTCTTAGTCGATCGCCTCGGTTAACACTTAACCGAGTCGTGCATGGCCATGCTTTCTGAATCATATCATCCGAGAGGGCCAGAGAATATCTCTCCGTGTGGAGGGGGAAAATCCCATCTTGGTTATTCACATCACGCAGCTTGATTCTCAGTCGACCCGAACTCTGCCTTTATGATTGCCCAGTTACGGATCAGCGTTTGACAGAACCTAAGTCGGTGATCCTCAACTCGGACTATGCAACAACCTCAGGTCTAAGGATTATATTGATTGAGATATACAAATGACAACTTGTTCGTTGTAACTCAATATGGGTCAATCCGACTCGCTAAACTCTTTAGCCGAATCTGTGTAAGTCACAATGGCATCACCATGCCCATGACAAGTGGAACCGGGTCATCAATCCGACTTTCACATTGGTCTAAGTTGTGTGTCCAGCACAACCTCAATGACCAAGGACATTTAGTACAAACAACATGAATGCATAGTTCCACAACCGAATCACATATCAATGATACACATCAGATGTTTATACAAGGACAACTTTATATCTTTATGAATACAATGGGAAATACCATCATACATGATTGCCTCTAGGGCATATTCCCAACATCCTCTCTAAGTTGCTTGATCTCGAATCCAAGAAATAACCTTAATTATCCTATCATAGACAACTCAAACCTTTTAGTCATAAGCTTTGAAAATTTGTCATTAAAAGCTTGATTAGTAGAGCCAAAGATAATATCATGTGCATATAGTTGGCATACAAAAAGCTCCCCGTTAACCTTCTTAGTAAAAAGAGTGGGATCGATTTGCCCAACTTTGAATCCACGGTCTAACAAAAGCTCTTTAAGGTGCCCATACCATGCACGTGGGGCTTGTTTAAGGCCATAGAGCACCTTATAAAGCTTGTAGACATGGTTCAGAAACTTGGGATCCTCAAAACCCGGGGATTGCTTAACATATACCAACTCATGTAGAGGACCATTAAGAAATGCACTCTTAACATCCATTTGCTGTAATTTAAAATTATGATGAGCAACATAAGCAAGGAGGATATAGATGGACTCAAGGTGAGCCACATGAGCATAATTTTTGCCAAAATCAATGCCTTCCACTTGAGAGAATCCTTGAGCCACAAGCCCTGCCTTGTCCCTTACAACTATTCCATTTTCATCTTGCTTGTTCTTTAAAATTCGCTTTGTGCCGATAACATTGCAGCACTCTTTGGGTTTTTTCTACGATCTTCCATACCTTGTTGCGCTCAAAGTTATTCAATTCTTCATGCATTGCAACTACCCAATCTGGATCTTCAAGAGCATTGAAAACCTTCTTGGGTTCCACCATAGAGATATGAGCTTGATGATCACAGAAGCTCGCAAGCTCACTTCTAGTGGACACTCTTCTTCTTAGATCACCTACAACCTTGTCAAGAGTATGACCCCTTAACTCAAGGTTCCTTTCAGCACGTGTTTTGCGAAGAGATTCAATCTCCTTATTGTTTATTGGAGGGATTGCTTCAAAATTTGGGACCTCGTCTTGACCACTACCTTGTCCTTCATCAACAACTTGATCACTGGAACTGGAGATGAAGAACCTTGCCCTTGATCTTGATAAACATTCATAACAGGAGACTGCTGTAATTCTGAAGCTTCAGGGCTGGATAATCCGCCCTAGGAGGGGCCGGATAATTCGACCTAGGAGTTTCATCTTCGTTTTGCTCTCCCTGGTTGTCCCTAGCATGAGTTGGAGTGCTAGGCCTGGATAATCCGCCCCTGGCAGGGGCAGATAATCCGGCCTAGGATTTTTAGTGCCTTCATGTTCGTCCTGATTGCCCCTGGCACTAGTTGGAGTGCCAGGTCCGGATAGTCCGCCCCTTGGAGGGGTCGGATAATCCGGTCTGGGACTACCAGTTTGCCCATATGATTGATGATCTTCAGGAGGTTGTGGTGTTGGTGCAGTAGTTTCTCCAGCAGGAGGAGCTTGTTGATCTTGTGTAGATGAGGGCTCTACTTGAGTAGAGCATTGTCCTTCTCGATACGCCACAAGGGGTTACTCAATGGGGCGGAAAAATCCCACGCCCATTCTTCTTATGGCATCTTGGGGCATTTCAACATCTACATCACAAACATCAACTTGCCCCACATGGAAGCCATCATTCTCATCGAATTCCACACTACAAGAGTCTACAATAGTTCCAGAGAGCTTATTGTAGATTCTATAAGTGTGGTATTCGGCACCATAACCAAAAAATCCTTCTAAAGCCTTACACTCAAATTTAGACAAACGAACTCCTTTGATAAGAAAGAAACACTTACAACCGAATACCCGGAAATATGATATGTTGGGCTTGTTACCGGTAAGTATCTCATATGGAGTTTTGTCCAATATCTTGCAGAGGTAAAGCCGGTTTGATGAGTGACATGCGGTGGAAATGGCTTCAGCCCAGAAGTTGTATGGTGACTTAAATTTAGCCAACATAGATCTATCCATATCCATCAAAGTCCAATTTTTCCTCTCGGCTACACCATTTCGTTGAAGGGTGTACGCAGCAGAATATTGATGTCTTATCCCCTCTTCACTTAGAAATTCATTTAAGGTGTAGTTCTTGAACTCGGAGCCGTTGTCACTTCTTATTTCCAAAATTGGGACATTGTGTTAATGCTAGACTTCATTGGCGAAATCAATGACGGTTTGTTGAGTCTCGCTCTTTAAGTTGAAAAAAATAAACCCATGTATATCTTGAGTAATCACCGACTATCACCAAGCAATATTTAATCCCACCGAGGCTAGCATGAGATGGAGGACCAAATATATCCACATGAAGCAAAATCCTCTTTGAGGAAAAAATAGTTTTCCTCTCAGGGGCGGCACTAGGGGTATTCTTAGGTATTCAAGTGAATACCAAAGACTGTAGCAAAATAGTTAAAATTTTGGAAAAGCAGCGACGATTTTCGGTAAAATAGTGGTTGTTTTAGTAAAATGAATACCAAATTAGCAAAATGAATACCAAGAGGGAAATTTCTGGCGCCTCCACTGTTTCCTCTTGTGGGGAGAGTCATGCATCTTGCCTTTAACACATGCCCTGCAAACATGATCTTTGGCAAAGGAAACATTGTATTTTAGTCCAAGGATGTGGCCACCCTTGTGAAGACTTTGCAAAGTTCTCATGTTGACATGGGCTAGACGGCGATGCCATAACCAGCCCGCGTCGGCCTTTCCGAATAATCACATCGGACCCGCAGTGGTTTTCCCCGGAAAGTCCACCACATACAGGTCATTTTCGACGTACCCAACGAAAGCAACCTTTAGAGACTTGCTCCACAAGAGTACCACTAAATCACCATCTATGAAAACAGCAAAGCCCGTCTTACCAAGGGCATGAACAGAAAGTAAGTTGTAACCGAGGGTCTCAACAAGCATGGTGTCTACGAGAGAGATATCATGGGTAACCACAACCTTGCCGAGACCCAATACCTCTGATTTCAACTTATCACCATAGGAGACTGTAATATGATCATGGTTGGGTCTCATCTCCGTGATGATCTCTTTGCTTCCGGTCATATGACTAGTGCACCCACTGTCCAGCACCCATTTAGAACCATCGTAAGCATAGCCCTGCAAGAAAGTTACTTCTTGATTTTAGGTACCCATTTTTCAATGGGTCCTCTCATGTTAGTAACTAGGGTCTTTGGAACCCAAATAGACCAAGGAATATATTCATCAAAAGGACCAACATAGTTAGCATAGATATCACCATGGTAATCACAAAATATCTCATAATTAGGATTGTTAGGCCCTGCAAAACCAATATGGTCAGTTTTGTCCTTTGTGATGTTCTTTTCAACGGTGCTTGTCTTTGCTTGTGAACTCTTGGTCTTATTTTTCTTGTTCTTCTTATTCTTGGACTTTGGAGCATAGCCAAGTCCCTCTTTTCCAAGGTTTAATCTTTGCTTGCCAAGAATATTGTCAAGAACTCCCTTACCCTTGGAAGTGGAGGCTTTGGCAAGCTCATCTTCCACCCTAGCATTTTATTCATGAGCATATGTTGACTTAGATGTTCTAGGGATATCATACTTAGTCAATCGAATTTGGAGCTGATCATGAGACTCATTGAGAATAGAGAATTCACTTTCCAAAGCCTTGTGAGCAATGTCAAGTTTCTCAAACTCCTCGGAAAGTATAGCACGAGGAGCCCCAAAGTAAACCTTTTCTTTCTTTTATTTTCTTTGGATACTGCATTGTCACGTTCCTTTACAAGCTTGGTCACAACTTATTCATGCAACTTCTCGATTGACTCAAGTCTCTCTTCAAGAGACACTCGAGCATCTTCCTCTTCTTCTAGAGCATTTTTTAGGGATGCAATCTCTATTGCATGCTCCCTTTCAATCCTGCCCTTTTCTTCAAGAAGCACTTCATTTTGGGCCAGCTGGTCCATGAGAGCCTCAAAATGTCTGTTGTTCTCATCTTGCAAGTTAGTGATAAAATAGTCCAAAGCAATAATTTCTTCCTTAACCTTTAGACTAGTAGGATCATCCATGTCAATCATAGCCTTAGGAAAAGAAGTGATGGAAGATGATACCTCGGAACCTCTTGCCATGAGCCAAGTGATGTTCTTGTTGATGATGTTTTCATTCGGTGAGTTGAAGAGAGATGTCGCCGTAGACGTGGTGACTATGGCAGCCACCTATCATGAGCTATCATCATCATCTTCATCTTCGCCTCCCGATGAATACTCCTCTTGAGCCACTAAGACAATCTTTGGTTGCCTTTTGAATAGAGCACTCTTCTTCACAAATTGCTTCTTTCATGGAGCCTTTGACTTGTCTTTGAGGATGAGTATTCCTCCATTATCCTCTCTACTTTGATAAGGGCACTCAGCTACAAAGTGCATCCGGTCTCCACAATTGAAGCAGGTTCTTAGCTTGGGACCGTTTTCCCTTCTTCCATTTGCTCCACTCTTGCATTCTAGTTCAGATTTGGCTTTGGCTGGATCCTTCCAAAAGTTTCTGGCATAGAAGGCCATGTACTCGCCATGAGCCCTCATTACATCCTCGAGACAGTCCATAGCTTCTATGTCATCTTCGTCTTGTTCAACCACACTTGTCTTCAAATCCATGTTGGCCCCCTTTTGCATTCCAATGGCTCGTGCACGGGCATCTTCGACATTCTTGGCAGCCACTTTGAAAGCTGTCATTTCTTGCATTACCTCATTGGATGTCATTACGTGGTAGTTATGCCTTCCTTGGAGACTCTTCAAATCCGTGGGCTCAAAAGGCATAAGAGCACTAACATACTTTCTCTTGATCCATGCATCATCAACATGGGAAGCAACATGATTTCTGAAGGTGGTGGCTATTGACTTGAGCTGCCTATACATATCCTCATGATCTTATCCATCCATCATATAGAATCCTTCGGCTTGGTTACTCAAAGCATCATACCTATTCCTTCTCATGCTTTCATTTCTAATGAAGAGCTCGGTGAGGACATCCCAAGCTTCCTTCGCTGTGTTGAGATGCTCTATGTGGGGCATGTCTTTGGTACCCACACCAAGCTGGATCATGTGTAGAGTCATTGCATTGAGTTGACTATCTACAACATATCTTCTTGTTAGGTTGTTTGGATCTCCAACATGAAGACCATTCTCTATGATTTTCCATAACTCAGTGGAGGAGCTGCACACATGAGACTTCGTAAAAAATTGCCATTGATTAAAAGTAGATACTGAAAGTTTGGGTGGATCACCCCTATTATGTATATGAGGGTGTGGGATAGGTGGATCGGGTGAATACACATGAGAAACCTCATTGTATCCTTCCTTACCACTATCATTTTTCGGGGAGGATCTCTTACTAGTGCCATCACCAACCACCTCGTTCTCTTTGGAATTGGTGTTATCCCTTTCCTTAGATTGTGGAGTGGTGGCCTCAGAGGCAGATGGAGGTGGTGCTGCGTGCGTGGAGAGATGCATTATCATTTGATGCATATCTTCCATCTTAGCCTCCATAGAACTAATCAAGGTTGTTTCCAACGTCTTGAGATCGTTCATGGTGACTATTTATGCAGCATCACTCCCATCTCCCTTGGAACCCATACTACTCTTAGGCGGTTAAGCCCAAATAAAGAGTTGGGGCTCTGATACCAATTGAAATGGATCGTATGGGCACCTAGAGGGGGGGGGGGGGTTAAATAGGTGCTACTCAATTTTTAGTTCTTTTTCAATTTTAGGCTTGACACAAAGTAAATTCTCTAGATATGCAACTACGAGAATTTCCCTATATGCAAACCTAACTACTAAACACGTAAAGAGAGGAGTGAGGAAACCGTAGTGGAGCATGCGGAGACATAGGGATTTGTTTTACCGCAGTTCCTTCCTTGTTAAGGGAAGTACGTCTGCGTTGGAGGGGTGGGAAGTTCTAAGACCACCACGCCACAATAGGCCTCACCCTATTCTCCTATGGATCTCGCCACAAAAGGCCTGATCCACCTCTCCACTATTGGTACCCTTCGAAGCGGGAACCGGTACCTTTACAACTCTAGTGGGGCACACATCCACAACCAAATTGGAGGCTCCCGTAATGACAACAAGCTGCCACAAGAACAAGGATTATCAAATAACCAAAACAAGGATCTAGATATTTGCAAGAAATACTAGATCGAGGATCCTCCAAATGAATGGAGGGGAAGTAAAGCGCTTGGTTGCTGTTGATGAAGATCGAGCCCTCCTTCTTCGATTCCCCAAAGAACGAGGCCTTTGGGTGGATGAAGGTGGAGATCTCTTGGATGGAACTTGAGGAACAGATCTTGTCTTTTTCGAATGAACCAAGAGTTTTGGCAGGAGGGGAGAGATGGGTTTAAATACCCTCTGCCCAGAACTGGCCATTGGAGAATTTTGGGGGCGGATTATCCGCCCCCCACTAGGGGCGGACTATCCGCCCTGGGGAAAGATCCACCCCAGAGACGGAAAGTCCGGGGGAAAATCCGCCCCCTCACCAAGTGCCGCGTCGAGCTGGTCTTGAAGAAAATCCTCGAGGGGCGGATTATCCGGCCCCCCAGGGGATGGATTGTCTGCCCTGGGGAAAAGTCCGTCCTAGGGATGGAAAATCCAGGGGATTATCCGCCCCCACACAGTGCGCCGCGCCGTGGCACCCTTTGCCAAAAACCTAGGGGTGCGGATTATCCGGCCCCCTTGAGGGGCGGATTATCTGGCCTGGGCAAACACTCTGGCCCTGGCCGGACAATCCGACAGATATTCCGCCCCACACAGTGCGCTGCACCATTGTGCCCTTTGTGATTGGGAAGTGGTGGATTATCCGTCCCCCAAAAACACCTTTGAGCTTCTTTTGATATTGCTAAGACCTGCAGCACTTCAACACACATTAAATAATCCTTGATATTGTTATCTAACACATAAAACACTAGATATCATGAAATGTTGTTTCACCCACAAGTGTCCCATAGTGGATTGGGTGCTTGACGTGCGGCGGGTGCTCGGGAATAGGGTGAGGCCTCTTGTGGTGTTGGTGTTCTTAGTACCGCCCACCCCTCCAACAAGACGTACTTTCGTGTAGGAAGGAACTCGGTAAAATATCTTCGTCCCCGCTTGTCTCGGTTATCTCTATACTCGAGCTCTTTACTTTTGCATTTTACATTGTGATAGCCTTCGTGCTTGCAGTAATCTATCTTGCTATCATTTTTTTGCTTGTCTTGCTTAGCATAAGTTGTTGGTGCACATAGATGAACCTTAGTATATATAGGATTTATGCTTGAAAAAATAAAACACGAGTCTTATTTCGCCATTGTTAAGCCCATATCATAAAAGTTTTTAACCGCCTATTCACCCCCTTTCTAGGAGGCATCCGTGATCTTTCACCTATATTTTAAACTATTTGCATATATGCTGCTTTTCTGTACATAAAGTGGTATATTGAGAAGGCTAATAAAGTGGTATATTGAGAAGGCTAAGAGCTCTGATAACATCTTTTTTATGTTGTGTCTGGATTGAGGTTTTTTAAATAATTAATGCGGTATATTGAGAATGATAAAAAGATAATATATTAATTTAAAAGGTTTATTAAAAATGATAAAAAAGATATAATATATTAATTTAAGAGGTATATTGGAAGTGGGATCATATACATCCAGGGTATACAAGTGGAGTCTATGTACGGTATCCTTATATAGTAATGCACATATTGTATTTGGTGTTTCCTTACCTTTGTTACCAAAAGCTGGTAAACGCTAGAAACTACTTCGATGGGTCAACAACTCTTGGATGTAAATAATATGGCTTATTTGCATTGCAACTATATATTTCCTAGACTACCCTCTTGATGTAAATCATATGGTTTATCGTGCATAGGTTCAACTATATATTTCCTTTTCTGCCCTCGTCTAAATGACAACCCCCAACCATTTGTCACAAACACACCGTTTTCCTCTTCTCCACTCATTCTCATACCGTTTGCCACATCTAGAGATGACGACTCTACCTCGTGTTCATCGATAAGGCCTGACTACAAATAATATCCTCTAGCTTGAGCTCCAGCTAATTCCCTATCTCGGTTTCCATTGTTTCTCCGCCTTCCCAACCACCATCCAAAAATATTAGTAGCTAAACAATTTAGATCTTCGACTGTAAATAAAAGGAGTGAGAAATTCAGTTCTAGATCTAGATCTAGATCTAGATCTAGATCTAAATCTACATAAGCATACTAGTGCTAAAGATTGATGTCCCCACGAAGATCTCCCTCCCGAGATGAACCCCAGACTCATCATGATTGGGAAAGTCATATATTGTTGTCAGAACCACCACCACCACCACCACCATCGAGCCCACCATATTCTCCTTTGTATGTGCCATATTCTCCAACATCACCCGAGTGCTCGCTAGAACCACCATATCAAACTAATGAATTTTGGTCGACATCATCAGTGTACTTACCCGAGATGGTGCAGAGATTACTCTCACCTATGCAGGTATATTCACCGACATCACCAGCATACTTTCCAGAATTACTACCATCATCGGAGTCTTCTCAAGAATCACCAAAGTCGCCGCAATACCGACCAAGAACACCATCTCCACCGTATATAGACAAGTCGGTTGTGTGCAACCAAACTCAGAGGTGGTCTCCTCCAAATACTCATATGTATTCTCCAATGCCAACAAATTATCCACCAGAATCACAGGTATGTTTTCATGTTTGCCAAAGTACAACACAACTTCTTGTTAGCCCAAACTTATTTTCAACTCATTGCGGTTGATCACTACCATATTATGAAAAACAACAGGACTTGGAACCAGAAGGTGTTTCTTCATCATACAATCCAATTGGTTCAAACCCTGATGTACCCTCCTTAAATGACCATCACTCCCCTCCCATAGAGCCCTCCGGACGAGAGGACTAAGGTTGGAATACTTATCTTAATATACTTTGGGAACACACTTTATATTTAAGAGTTCTAGTTTCTAAGTATATTTCTTACTCGGGCAAAAGTTCATTATGCATATCCTTTTTTATTGCTTGTTAGTAAGAAAAATGTATCAAAGGATCCATCATCACTAGTTTTGGTGTATGATTAATGTTTTAAGTTTGTGTTTTGTACAATGGTGGAGGGAGGAGGACCGGTAATTCTAGAACCCGGTCCATGATTCAACAACTACATATACTTAGTACTAGTCATTTACATTCTATGAAATAGCATTATTAGTAAGTTCTCCTTATTATTAATTACATTGTATGAGTCACTTGATATCCTAATTTTACTTTACGCTCTATATTTTTTTATTTGTGAAATTTTCCATTTGCATATGCTAAACGGATTATATAACAAGGTCATTGAGTATGCAAATTTGGTGTAGAAGACAAGCCTATTGCTAAGAGGCGAGGTGTTGTATAAAACCCTAGGAGAATCCACATGCACCCCTCTTAAATAATAGCATTCTCTCATAACTAAATACTAGTAAGTTGCATGTGAGACCCACATAATATAAATAGGAGTATGACATATCATCACTATATAAAATTATAATAGATAAATGTCAAAAAATTGTAAAAAGAGCCAAATCTATAAAGTATCAGTGTATATTTGGTTCTTTTACTTTATATCATGTAAAAAATCAACATTTATTAGCTACCTAATACTTGAAAATTTGGTAACACTATCACAATAGAATCTTCTAGATGCTATAAAATGAAAAAAAAAGATCCAACGATTGGCAATGTTGGGATTTGTGAGTCTTGATCCAACGGTCAATGTTCAAAGTTATTTGTATACTATATAGTGATAAGAAAATAATCTCAACTTCTTGGTTGGGGGATTAGAAGTACAACTTTAAAAACCAAGGTTTAAGTTCTCACTGACTCGGATTTTATTTTTATTCTATTAAAAATAGACATTCTCGGGGCTTCCGCTAAAACATTACTTTCATTAATCTAAAGAATAGTTTATGCATCACCTAAATTCATGTAAAATGTATAGCAATGGTATAAATGAAGTACTCAAAGAACCCTTGATGACCCATGTATACTGGACTCTAGGTTCCACCTCTATAGACAGTTTCCTCTCGGTCGGCAAGACCGCCAATTTCCTACAAATTCTGGTTTTTGATAGGTCACTTGGAAATTGGAAGTGGGTTTGTTTTTCGGGTTATAGCTAGGGCATCCGAGGAACCAACCTTTTTTTGGTTTCATGAGAAAGCTTTATACGAGAGGAAGCAATTCTATGGGAACTTTTTCATCACTTTTTGTACGGTGAGGTTCGATATAGCTCAACCAAATTTGTCGATTCACAAGGCGTTATTGTTCTTGGGAGCAGAAATTATTTGTTTGTTCTGCATAAAATGCAATAGTTGTTGATCCTACATTTCATATATATGTAGATCCATGGGTTAACTTTTCACCTCCTATTAATGATATATGTAGGAAGAGGAGGTACATGAGCTGTTGAGTGTGCAAAGCGACCGCTTGTCTAGCAAGGCTTCACATCATGGATTTAAACTTCTTCGTCGGAATAATTTTGGAATCGTCATAATCCAATAATGCCAGAACAATTTAATTTCTTTATACTAGTTAATCTTGAAGAATGGAGCTTCAAGTTTTCATTTAATTATCATTTCGGTATGTAATAAGTGATCACTGGTCATGGGATTGTTGTTTTTTATTGTTATATGGTGTCTACATACCAAACTAGGGTGTTGTTGTAACCAATATGTTATTTGCTCCTTTAGTTGTCTTCAAAGTGTTAACGTGATGGTTAAAGATTTTTACTCGCTATATATAAAGAATATTGACATCCAAAACATCAAATTAATATTACTGATGTATAAAATGTATCTTTTTATGTGAAGCAACATGTTGTATGGAACCAGATGGTCAAAGTAGCATCTTAAAGCCCCACAAAAGAAGTACTCCCTCTGTGCCAAAATATAATGTGTTTTGGCAAAAATCAAACTTCAAAAAGTTTGATCAAGCATGTAAAATAAATATCAATACTACAACATCAAAGACTACCATCTTAAAGACGCACTAGATTTTGACGTTGATGTAGTACATCTTAAAGACTGCGTTGTGTCCTAAGATATATGCATTTTAGGTCCAAAAGTTATCAGTAATGATGAATTTGTTATATTTGTTGCGTCAAAGAAACTCTTACGGCTTGGTGTCCAATTGATCTTTGACTAAATTTCCAAACCTCTATTGAGTTGGCGCAAGTTTACATCCTATATATTGGGGGCCATTAGTTATTGGTCGACCGAGAATTAGCTTAATGCCCAATCAGTTTGTAACTCATATCTAGCACAAATCAAAATGCAAATTCAGTGGTCAGAGACCCACTTGTAACTCGGAAATACTCAGTTGCAACCACAAATCAAGATACATGTCCAGTGGCTACAAAGTTGACCAAGCTGTAAGCTAATTCTCGATTGACCGAGAACTAGCAATACCTCTGTATGTTAAGCACATATATGCGCAAATTCCAAGGTGCACCTGATGCCTAGCGTAAAACTCAATTTTCCAAATTTCCAAAGATTATGATAAAATTTGGATGTGTTTAACGTTATATGCCCTACTACTACTACACGTACTATACAGGAGCAGACGACCGTAATTCCAACCAGCTGAGATCAGCTAACCAGTCATGAGCACACCTTTCAACACATTACTGACATAGTATCACTTGTTTTCAGTACAGTAGTAGTTTGTGATCATTATCATGCCACAGTCAGGCATAGGCCACCCTGCCGGGGCCGACAACCGCCGGGTGCATCCGCTCGCCGCTGGAGCTCGACTCCGGGCTGTACCCCTCCGTCTGCTGCGCCGCACGGGCGCCACTATCACCATTGTTACTCGTGCTCCAGCCCGAGCTCGCCGTCGAGCCGCTGCCAAGGGCCACCGACCCGGACCGGCTCCGGACGTGCGCCCTCGGAGCAGCCATGCGTGCCTTGGCGCGCGCCGACTGCGTCGCCGCCATGTATCCTGGGATCGCCTCGGCGCCGGCGCGCACCGGGTACAGGTCCTTGGGCGGGCTCTTCCTGCTCGGCTCCATCTCCACGGTCCTCTCCGAAACGCCTTCGGTACTGGCCGTGGCCAAGGCGGTCACGAAGGACGTCTCCGCCGCCAAGTGCTGGATGGCCTGCTCCGGCGGCACGCCGTCCGGCGCCGTGCAGCGCTCCAGCCAGTGCCAGCCGGCCTTGCGCTTGTCCTGCTCGTCGCGCTGTAGCTGCAAGCTTTTGGAACTTGAATTACTTCTCACTGATGAAGGGGAGATTACCTTACGCACGCTCATTGATGGAATCGCATTTGCACGCGGTAACATGTACAGGGGAGAACGGGCAGGCGGACGCACCTTGTGCTCATGCTGCTGGAAGCCATGTGCGTAGGCAGGTGGCCACGCCGCGGCGTCGCCGTGCCGGCGCAAGCTTCCGGCCCGGGTGACGGCGTCCCACCCTTCCTGGAACGGGCTGACACTGCCGACGCTGCTCTGCCTGTTTCTTGGTCGCCGTACCTGCGCCTCCTCCGTCTCGGCGTCCTCGTCGCCCTGTTCGTCATCAAAGAAGAGGCGGTCGTGCCCGTAGGAACGCCGACCGCCGCCGTGCGCGGGGACGGCGGCCGGCGGCCGGCCGCGCGTGTCGGCGTGGGAGGTGAGGCGGCGGGCGCGGACGCGGTCCTGCGCGCGGACGAGCGCCTGCATGCAGCGCATGGTCTGGCGGACCTGGCGACGCACCTGGTGGCCGCGCACCAGCGCCTGCAGCCGCACCAGCCCGCGCAACGCGCGCAGGGCTCTCCTCGCCTGAACACAACAAGTGCACACATTCAGTGTCATTTCATTCTGAACCCCCCCTGGAAGCAATATTGTGTGAATCTGAACTTTTCTGCCTGAGAAACATACGCCTGACACCCAACTTTTCACAGACAAACCCTCAACATCCAATAGCCTTAAATTATCAAATCGGGCCATCAATAAATTTAATATGTCCTTGCAAAAAATTCAATCCAATTGCCGCTATAACTGTTACCGCCAGATCAATCTTTGCATGTACAGAGTACAGCTATTGCTGCTACTAAAACAGTCCAAGAAAATTCAACCAAAAAAAGCCCACAAATCATGTTTCTTTTGTAATTTGTAGGGTCTTTTTTTTTTGTCTCAGATAGGGTTGTAATAGGTGTTGAGCGGAGCCTTTGTAAGTTTACTTTTCTGAACTTTTTTAAATTTTTTAACAAATTTTGTGGAACAGTTACTGAAAAAGTGGTTTGGTTCAAGTACGGTCTGCAGAAAAAATCTTGAGAGGGACGTCTCTTCTAGTACCTCCTTGCACCGGCTGACAGGTCGTCAGAATCCGTGTCAAACTGAATAAATTTGGGAGATTGGGTCCAGAACAACTAGGTGTGGCTTTCTGATAAACTTCTCTCCGGACGTTGCTTTGTGAAATTCAGTACCGCTTTGGACGAGGTGAGCAGGTGAGTGTGTTGTTTACATGACCGCAAACTATGTTGGTGATCTACAGTAATGATAGTATTATCTCGCTGAAAGGCGCCTTTGAATGCCCTTGATCGCAAGCAATCCTGATGCCTGGGCTTTTTCTTTTCTTTTTAGCTTGGTAACAGTTCAAGCAAACCGCTATTACCAGGAAGAAAGCTTGGTTTAGCACTGGTCGGTCGTTACCAACACAGTGCCAGGGTCGATGGAACAGGACTTCATTAACAGTACCGCAGAAGATTCGAAAGAAAATGCATCTCAATTTTGCACAGACACATTTTTATCTCCATGTCAATAATGTGCATTAGTATTTGGAAGAACTTTGGCGAAGAGATCGGAACATTGCGTACCAGGTATCCCCGGTAGAAGGCCTGGATGCGCACGGCGGCGCGGTCCTCCCTGCCGGCCGCCCTCCCGCGCAGCGCCGCGAGCCTCGCCAGCCTCGACGCCATGGCGCGGCGCGCCCTCCTGGCCTCCGCCTCCACCCCGCCGCACACCCGCTCCCTCCCGCCGCTGCCCTCATTCGTCACCTCCGACGACGTGTCGGCGGCCGGGAAGTGCTCAACGGACACTATCTCCGCCTCCTGCTCTCCAGCTCCCGGTCCCTGCAGCTCCACCGATCAGCCAACAGCGTCAGTGACTGACTGACTGACTGATAACTACGTACGTACACACAGAATGGCCAGAGAATTCACGGAGCAACAAGATCGCCCGTACGGATACTGACCTTCTTGGCCTTGGCAGGGGAGGAGGAGGGGCTGGTCTTGAAGACCTTCCTGACGGTGGCCAGCCAGCCGGCGCCGCCGCCGGGCTTCTTGCCCATGTATGCTATGCTACGCGCGCGGCTGCTTTATTTTGCGGTGGTAGCTCGATCGACCGATCGCTGCATGGATCGGATTTGCCGTACGAGGCGGGAGGTGAGGTGAAGAGGAGAGAGGAATAATAAGTGCGGGCGCGCGAGAGTGCCGTGAGGGCGCCGGTGGGTGGTCGGTACAGGAGCGGCTTTATCGTCACGGGGACCGCGCTCTCAGCGAGCACCTACATGCTCTGCCGGCCGGTGCCACCTGCAGCGGCGCCGCGCTCTGTAATTGGACGGGAAGAGGCGAAATACTCCGAGTATGGTACTGGATCCATCACAAGGTCGCAGGTGAGTTCAACTGTTCAAGTCTCACCTGCTTGCACCTACGGACCTATCCTACGAAAATTTCTTACGGACTTCTCGGACTCAGACGTGTAGGGGCAGGGGATTATAAACCAGTAATCCTAGACCTACGGAAATTTGTTTACGGGGTAAACTTACGGGATGATGTGGCAGCAATTGGTTGGTTCAATTTATTCTACATCCCGTGATTTCATGAAAGTGGTTACTCCGTATCCCTACACGTAATTCCGTAAGTAAGTTTCCGTAAGAAACCATCCGTATGTGTAGAATTGTCAACCGTGGTCCGTTTTTTCGTAAGGAAATCCGTTCGTAAGTGTAGGCTTACGGAATGAGACTTACGGATAAACGTGGCGTGCAAACAGAAATGGTGAAAAAACATGGCCCACCTCCTCCTTGATTTTGCACCAACCGGCTTCCTCTAACTTAGAGCGTCTCTAACCCATTCTTTTCCTTTAAAGAAGAAAAAGACACCATTTTATTTAGAGAGCAAATTTGCTTCTTTAAATTTACGGATTTGCTAGTTTTCAGACGCCGAAGAACTTCTTAAGTCTCTCAGTCACCTCTCTTGCCACTAGATTTATCTCGCGATTCGTATAACGTGAAACTCCCACGTGAGTTGCAACTAGGTTGTAACTCGAATTTTAATGAGTTGCAACTAAGTTGCAACTCAGAATTAGTACAAATTATATAAGTTGCAAATAAATTGCAACTGAAAATTAGCACAAATAGTAAGATAATGTTAGCGACTTAGACATAAGAAATTCTAAGACGCCTGAGATCTAGGCACTCCCTTAAATTTAGCGCCGTGAAACCGATCTCTAAAAAGTTTAAAAGAGTAAAATTTTGTGTTTTGCAAATCAAAACTTTTTAACAAAACTATTACAAACCAAAATAAGTGTAATAAATCAAATTGTTTATTATTATAAACCCAAATAAATGTAATAAATCCAATAGT
Source organism: Avena sativa (assembly GCA_916181665.1). Lineage (NCBI taxonomy): Eukaryota > Viridiplantae > Streptophyta > Magnoliopsida > Poales > Poaceae > Avena > Avena sativa. The sequence goes on from OV702285.1 coordinate 472,686,321, forward strand.
TCAATATTACAAACCGAATTGAATGTAATAAATTGAATCGATTGTAAGCAAATCAGTAAAAACAAACACAACTAATTGACGTGGAGACGCCAGAGATGCTCAACAAGACCAGCTTGTAGCTGATTATGTGCCTCCTTATTCTCGATGCTTCGGTGCATTGCGCGGAACTGGTCAATCCTGGATAGATCATGCTCATGCACAACAAGTCTCCATTTGAGATGTACCTAAAGTCATCATCCATGTCTCTCTCATCTTTGATGATTAAGTTATGCGAAATGATGCCACATGTCATGACATTCCAGAGGACCTATGTTTTCCAATACTCCACAGGTCCACTAATAATGCCAAAGCGCTTCTGAAACACACCAAAAGCTCTTTCCACATCTTTCGTTGTTGTCTCTTGCTCAAAGTGTGATTTCTTCGGGTTATTGCAAAGATGTCGGGGGGATTGTCTTCACAAATGTGGCCCATGGAGGGTAGATCCCGTCAGCAAGATAATAACCCTTTGTGTACTGATGGCCTTCGATCTCATAGTTGCATGGAGGAGCTTCACCTTCACAAGCCTTGAAAACAGTGATGACCTCGACATCACATTGAGATCTGTAACATCCCAAAAATATTAAACTAGAATTATCAAACTCTAATCACCAAATTTAGGTTTAACAAAAACTTTTCAAATTAAAAATATGAAAGCATTCATATGAGTGTGCATTAAAATTTAGATTCTTTTGAATTGCCATGATTATGTGTTTCTTTGCTTGTAAAATGATTCTTAGGTGAAATAAACATCATCTAAACAATCCCCAAACTTTTCCCAAAGACAAACAAATCAAAACAAACAAATTAAGTGAATGGTCACTTTGGCCAATTTAACTCCCATGCCTAATTTGGCTATCTCTAACTTTCAGAACTTAACAGAAACATGTATGGATCTTTGCACCCCTTGATAGTACTCATAATAAGGTACCAAGGACCACTTTGTGATCATCCAAAAACATTCAAACGCTTAGTTTAAATGACAGTTTAAAATTGCATCTATTTCATATGGGAAGACCCCACTATTTCAAAAACCACTCAAACAAGCTCAATTTTCAAAACCCAAGCATCCACAGTATCACCAGCACATGCCTAGCACACCCACCAAAAATCTTTTCAAAATTCAAAACTTAAGTTCATGCGGCCATTTCATCAAACAGGTTGTAGATGCAAATCAAACAAAATCAAAACACTATGTTGAGCAGTGTTTTGGGCCTAACTTGTTCCCTCTCTGGACACCACTAGCCTGAGTAGATCATCTAACAATCTTAACTAATCACTAGCACTATTGTAAGCTGGCCATTGTCATCAATGGTGAGCAGGCCGAGAGCACCATTGCCACCCCATAGTCGACAGCAAGCTACGAGCAACACTACCCTCGCCAACCTTGTCTGGAAGCAAGCTAGCACCCCACCGCCACTCTCTGTCCCAGCCGCGAGCAATGCCAGCCACTAGACCACACGCCTCGGCCATGCCAAGCCGCTCTGTAAGCATGCCGAGAGCGCGCCCCGTGCGCCACGCTCGACACACGCCCACAGACCGCGCGCCGCCCTCGCCGCGTGCACGCGTGATCGCCAACACCCCAGCAACCCCGCAGACACGCCCGTTCGCGGCCGCGCGGACCACGCGCACTGTGCGCCATCAAAACTTCCGTCGGACCAGCGCAGAGCACCGCAGCGTTCCGACCGATCAGCACCGCCCCACGCCTCTCCACCACGCCGTTGAGCTTCGCCAGGGAGCACAGCACCGCCCCCTACCGTCGCCCACGCCGATAGCCCTTTGTGCCGTCGACCACGACGAGCTCAGCTTGCGCCCGTCGGTCCCCTCTCGCCACTATAAATAGAGGCATCCCCCGCTCGAATTCTTCACACCATTCTACCCCCTCTCACCCAGAACCACCCACCTCATTCCCGGAGCAAGGCGAGCAATGCATCGCCGGAATTTCACCAGAGTCCGCCGCTGCTGGAGAAGAAGGAAGCCATCGATTGGATCCGCCCCAGGAGGAGCTGCCGGTACCAGGAGGATCGCCGTCGTCGACTTCGTCGTTCGCCCGCATCGCCGACCCTCTCCTGAGCCCCGGTGAGCCTCCCACGACCCCCACTGAGCCGCTAGGGTTCGAGCTCGCCGGTGACTTGTTCATCGTCGACGACGACCCTCAACCGTCGATCTTCATTCTAATCCAACGCACCACATCGCCCCGTACCGCTTCGCGTTTAAAGAGTCACTGACCAGTAGACCCCCCTGTCATTTGCGCCCCGCTCTGCGGAGTGACACTGGGCCGGCCCATTATCCCTTCCCGCGCAGCCCAATCGTTTGAATTTATCTTTTTCTATTTATATTCAAACTTAGTTCTGTACCTAGTTTCAAAAATCAACCCAGCTCGATTCAGTGCACCAAATTGAATGAAACCAATTTTGTTAGCAAGGTATTGAATTGCTTAATCCAAGCCCGTTGGATTCAAATCATTTGGATCTGTAGATCAACCTTGGTAAAAATAACAAGTCAGAAGCTTTTCTGCATTCAAACATTTTTCAAATTTAAACCATAATATCTTTTGAGTTGATTCCAACTCTCAAAAATCACATTTGATCATACCTTTCATAATATATAAAAACATATGGGTTTACTTACAGAAATAATGTCCAAGTAATAAAACAATGCCACATAGGAATTTCTAGTCACTTTATTTATTTAAAATAAAAAGGTTAAACCTTATTAAATTATGACACCACTTTAAATCACATTCCCATGTATTGAAATATGTGGTGATGACATGTGTCAACATGATCCCATGGTTGAGTTGGAGAATATTAAATCTTAAGTAGTTTTTCAATGAGTAGAAATTACTTTTCTAAAAATAAAATAAATAAGACAAATGCTTTAATCTTGTAATATTAGTGATGATGCTATATCATCTATAAAATCCTTGTGTGTGATGATTGAAAGTAGTTAAGTATTATTTGGTGATTGTGTACCTCGTATTTATTCATAGACGCTAGTATCGACCAAGGATACGAGGAGGAAGGAGGATACTACGAAGAAGAAGCCGAGGAGAACTTCAACCACTGCTCTGCTCAAGGCAACCTATTAACCTTGCAAGACTAACACTTGCAATTATGAAAGTTAGATAACCTATGCAATTCACTAAGCATGCTTGGTTAGACACATTTGATGATACCCAGTCCTAGTTTTACTTGCAAGCTTTCTACTTTATTTCTTTATCAAAGCTATTACTTAGAGCTTACTTAAGTAAATTGTAAATTCTAGAAAGATAATTGAAGGTTGCATAAAGAGCATAAAATTTGGCCTAAGCTAGATAATCTTGATGTCATCCTAAGGCATGAGATTGAACTTAGCTAAACTCCACTAGTTTACCACCCCTTATTAGTACTTACCCCCACTTGTAGATGCTAGTGCTAAGCATAAAACTGGATCAACTTTAGATGGGAATACTTGGTGGAAAATGGTTATGAAAACCTTGGAATGATGGATCATTCTATTGAGATGTTTTGACATGTGTTTCCGATCACCAGATGATTTGGATGATGAAAATGTTAAGGCATGATCCTTAGCCCTTTACAAAACTGATGGTTGTCTGGATGCGATACCATTCCAATTTTACCGTACAACCACAATACCCGAGAATTGGGTAGGGCTTGACTGGAAACTTATATACCTTAGTATGGGTTCCCTCACGGCCAAGGTCTGAGCTGAGGCTACCTTGTGAAGATTGTCCACCTGTGTAGTACCCAAGATGATAGTTGGTCATGGTTGGGAGGCCAAACTCACAGGAGAGGTGCTTATACTAGGGCGTGTAATTGAAAGGTTAGGATTGATTATCCGCATACTGAGTATGGTGAATTCAGGATTTGTTCCTGACGGATGTATCGAATGTTGTGGTGAAAGTGTACAATCTCTGCAGAGTGTCAAACTATTTGAATAGCCGCGTCCGTGGTTATGGACAGTTGGAGTGGCCATACTGTTCCCTCGTCAGATGTTTTCAAAATGACTTGTGAAATGAATTGAGAATTTGACTTGACCACAACAAAGTTGTGATATGAAATACAAGTTCCCACTTAGGTGTTATACAATTTCAACTAGTTTTTCTTTGCTTCTGAACTTAGTAGAGGTAAATATGGCTTTTTGCAAAATAACCATAGAGCTTAGTGTCCTATTACAAAAACCCCCTCCACTTGTTAGTATTAGTTTGCGAGTACTTAAAAGTACTCATGGCTTTGTCTCTGGCTATTCCCGTTGCTAGACTATGAAGAGGAGTACCAGGAGGATGGACCCCAGGAAGGTTACAAAAACTAGGATCATCTCCCATCGTTAGCATTGCCTGTGACCCCGAAGATGGAGCTTCGCCTACGCTACCTTTATTATTACGTATTTCCGCTACTTGAGTTGTATTAAGAACTGGATCATGAGATCCTTATTTGTGTAAGACCTTATGTATGGTTTGTAATGGATGATGTACTGTGGTATCCAATTCTGTTTTGTCTCGCAAAAATGGTAATCCTGGGATTACGATGTATGGCATAATAGACATCTAGGATTAAAAATCCGGGTGTTGACAAGTTGGTATCAGAGCCATCCTGACCATAGGAGACCCTAGTTAGACTGGACGTTTGAATCAAAAACTTAGTTTCAAAACCAAAGGAAGCAAATATTTAAAAAAACTTATTCCCATTCTTATCACCTTGATTCTTTCCTAAAAATTCATGTTCCTCAAAAACTCTTGCAAAATACCTAAAATTTGACACACTTGATCATTCTACTAATATACTCATCATATATTCTTATAGATGGATGTGAAGTACAGCAAGTTTTATCAGTTGGGGAATGGAGGAGACCTTATCTTTGAGCGGGATTTAGACCAGCTTTCGGATCTTCTGGAGCGTCCGCACCCCGAGTTCTTCGGAGCTCAGCTCAATGATCAAGGAGGAGAAGATCTGCAGTGGCTAATTGTTGCAAGTCTCCGAGGAAATATTGAACCTCCCACTGCCGAGTGAATTCAGTTCACCTTAAGAGAGAACAGCTGGCTCGATGGACTTGCCAGGGCCATCCAGGAAGCTCTTGCCCGTCTGTGTGGACAGAGTATCAGCCAGATCAAGGGTACCCGCTTTGAGTTTTGTCCAAGGCGTGATGCTATGGGACAGCCACTGGAAGCCCCATACCACCACGAGATGAAGACTCAGTTGGACCACCTCAGCTTCATGATGTACGATCGTCAGCAGGAATTGGACAATTGCCGTGACTACTCCAATCACAAGTCCGCCATCATCAAGGCGAAGGATCAGACCATCGCCATGCTAGCGAAGGATCGCAAGTCTCGCCGCCGTCAGCTTGACAAGAAGGAGTGCATCATTGCCCATCTTCGCCATCGTATCTCGGATTTGGAGGAGACCATCCATGAGAGAGACATGCAGTTGGAGGAAAGGGAGAATGCCGGAGAGGATCTTCGTGGAGACCCATACTCCTATCTCAACGATGATGATGATTTTCTAGAAGATCAGGATATGGATTTCTTCACCGATGAGGATGACTTCGCCTTCATCAATGATGATGATGATGATGAGGATGACGACTACACCGACTCCGAGGAGTAGTAGCACTTGAGCACTAGCGTAGTGATTTGTATTCGGTCCCACTGTATCGTAGTTTCCAGAATGGTTCTTAAAACCATCTGTTTACCTTTGTTGTGGTGTGTGTTTGTATCGTGTGCTATGAATGAATGAATGAATGAAAAGAAAGTTGCTAGGAAATTGAGTCAAACTTTAAAAACTTTTCAAAGTCCCGGAACCTTAGAAATTTCCCTCTTTTCTCATGTTCTATCTCAATCTTCAGATGCCACGCGGAGGAAGTGGTTCATCCCCGGACCCGATGTTGCAGATCCTGCAAATGTTGGTTTCTGACCGCGAAGCTGAAAGAGCCGAACGTCAAGCCAACCTAGCCACCCTTCAGCAGATAGCTCAGCTAGCCCACAACAATCAAGTCCAAGGAAATCAGGACAACCATGTATCTAAGCTCAAAAATTTCCAGAACACCAACCCACCTGTCTTCACTAAGTCGGAAGAGCCCCTAGACGCCGATGATTGGCTGCAAACCATGGAAAATAACCTAGAAGTCGCCGGAGTGGAAGCTAACGAGAAAGTTCTGTTCGCCACCCATTATCTAGCCGGAGATGCAAGAGCATGGTGGAATAGCGTTCGTGCAATGACCGGAGGACAGACGATGACCTGGGAGGAATTCTAGGTCAAGTTCAGTAGAACCCATGTACCACCGGGTTTGATCAAGAGAATGAGAGATGAGTTCAGAGAACTGAAGCAAGGAAGGATGACCGTAGTGGAATACCGTGACAAATTCCTGTCATTAGCTAGGTATGCCCCGGATGAGATCGACACTGAAGCCAAGAAGAAAGAGAGATTCTTGAATGGTCTGCACGATGAGATGCAGACCGTGTTGGTCAATATCCCCTTTGCGGATATTGAAGCCCTTGTCGACTCTGCCATCTAGATGGAAGGAAAGATCAACCAAGCCAATGAGAACCGCAAGCGTCGCATGATGCATCAGCCAGGAACCCATCAGACCCCAAAGTATCGCCCTAACCCATCTCCAGGATTTGCCCCGAGAACCAACAGACCCCCGATGAACCGTTCGACCTACCCCAACCGTGGACACCCGAGGCCCGGAGGAAATCACAACAACCCCGACAACTCTAGCAATTTCAACCGTGCCCCACCCAAGTTCAACAACAACAATGTTACCGCCAACACCAACACTGCCCCGAGGACTGGAAGCAATGTTGTGCCTGTTGCAGCAAAGGACAAGTCGCAAGTAACTTGTTATGACTGTGGAAATAAGGGTCACTACTCCAATGAGTGCCCCAAGAAGAATGCCGCAGCTCCCAATGCAAATGCCCCAGCTCAGCAGCAGCGTCGTGTTCAGCCTGTAAGGAGGTTTTCCCCAGGGAATTTGCTCAACCGCAACGGCCATGTTTTTCTCATGCATGCTGAAGAAGCCTAGGAAGCGCCAGACGTCGTGATGGGTATGTTTTCTGTTAATTCAGTACTTGCTAGAGTGTTGGTTGATTCGGGTGCATCGCATTCATTTGTCATCGAAGAATTTGCCTGCACTAGTAAGATTCAACCAACCAAATTTAAGCATGTTATGATTGTTCAAATCCCCAGTTCAACCACCAAAGCTAGACAAATTTGCAAAGCCGTCCCTATTCGAATCCATGGCATAGATTTTTATGCTAATCTGATAGTACTCGGAACTAAAGGTTTGGAAGTAGTACTAGGAATGGATTGGATGTCCAAACATAAAGGATTAATTGACTGTGCCAAGAAAGCCATAACCATGACCAGTACAGTCGGAATATCAGTCGAGCATATATCTGAAACCTTAACTCGTCAATTCAAGTGCAACAAGAGTATAGCCCAACCTACCATTGAACAAGTCCGGATAGTCTGCGAATACCCCGATGTATTTCCAAATGTTTTGCCCGGTATGCCCCCAGATCGGGATATCGAGTTTATCATTGAACTAATCCCCGGAACAGGACCCATATCCCAGAGACCATATATTATGAACCCGTCTGAACTAGCAGAACTGAAGAAGCAACTGGATGCCATGTTGGAAAGTGGATTGATTCAACCAAGTGCGTCACCATGGAGATCACCTGTCTTGTTCGTGGACAAGAAGGATGGAGGTAACCGTTTGTGTACGGATTATCGGAAGTTAAATGATGTCACTATCAAGAACAAATACCCATTGCCCAAGATAGAACATTTGTTTGATCAGTTGACCGGTGCCAAACTGTTTTCTAAGATTGATCTTAGAATAGGCTATCATCAACTCAAGATTCGTGCAGAGGATATTCCAAAGACTGCCTTTACCACCAGATATGGATTATACGAGTATACTATCATGTATTTTGGATTAACCAATGCCCCCGCTTATTTCATGAATCTCATGAATAAGATTTTTATGGACTTCCTGGATAAGTTTGTCATTGTTTTCATTGATGACATTCTGATTTATTCCAAATCGGAAGAAGAACATGAGCTACACCTAAGGACCATTCTTGGAACCCTTAGAAAGCATCAGTTGTATGCCAAGTTTAGCAAATGTGAATTATGGTTATAGGAGGTGGGATTCCTCGGCCACATTGTATCTGCCGGAGGAATTGTCGTTGACCCTACAAAGGTGAAAGATGTCAAAGATTGGCAAGCCCCAACCACTCAAACCCAAGTTCGTGCATTTCTCGGATTGGCGGGATATTACCGCAAGTTCGTAGAAGGATTCTTGAGTATCGCCAGACCCATGACCCAATTGCTGAAGAAGGACAAGAAGTTTAAATGGACCGACAAATGTGAAGCGAGTTTTCAAGAACTCAAGAGGAGATTGATTTCAGCCCAAATCTTAATCATGGCGGATATCACAAAGCCCTTTGACGTGTATTGTGATGCATCCAAGATCGGTCTCGGATGTGTGATAATGCAAGAAGGCAAAGTTATATCTTATCTATATCGACAACTGAAACAACATGAGAAGAACTATCCAACCCATGACCTCGAGCTCGCAGCCGTAGTTCTAGCCCTGAAGACATGGAGGCACTACCTGATGGGAAACCGTTGTGAGATTTATTCGGATCACAAGAGCCTGAAGTATATATTCACTCAGAAGGAGCTGAATATGAGATAGAGAAGATGGATTGAGCTAATCAAGGATTACGACCTGGACATTCACTATCACCCTGGTAAATCCAAGATGGTAGCAGATGACCTTAGCAGATTGCTGTGCCGCTTGAACTCCATGATTTTGAAGGAGCAACCAAGCTTGCACAAAGAGATGGAATATTTTCGAATGAAATTAGTGAGTGAAGGATTTTTGGCTAGCATAGAACTTCAACCCACTTTGATCAGCCAGATCAAAGAGACGCAGAAAGGAAATGCTAGTATCGACGGAATCAAGCGTTGTATCGGTACAGGCAAAGTACCCGGATTTACCGAAGATGAAGAAGGAGTTCTGTGGTACAAAGGACGCCTTTGTGTACCAGCAGATTCGAAATTGAAAGAAGTTATTCTGAAGGAAGCTCATGATACTCTTTATTCTATCCACCCCGGAGGAACTAAGATGTATCAAGATTTGAAAGAACAATTTTGGTGGCATAAGATGAAGAGATAAATCAGAAGCTATATCGCCAAGTGTGATATATGTCAGCGAGTCAAGGCAGGACATCAAAGACCCGCTGGATTGTTGCAACCATTGCAGATTCTGGAATGGAAATGGGATTCCGTTGGAATGGACTTTATCACCGGATTTCCTACTTCTAGTAGGGGAAATGACTCTATCTGGGTCATAGTGGACAGATTGTCCAAAGTCGCCCATTTCTTACCCATCAATACCACATATCAGAGTTCGAAGCTAGCGGAGTTATACATCGCTAGAATCGTCAGTTTGCATGGAGTCCCCAAGAACATCGTATCGGATCGAGGAACTCAGTTTACCTCGAGATTCTAGAAGAAAGTCCAAGAAGGTTTAGGAACCCACCTAGATTTCAGCACCGCGTATCACCCTCAGACCGATGGACAAATGGAGCGAGTAAATCAAATACTCGAAGATATGCTGAGAGCATGTGTGTTAGAATATGGATCGAAGTGGGAAGACTGTCTGCCATTTGCAGAATTTTCATACAACAACAGTTATCAAGCTAGTTTGCAAATGGCCCCATTTGAATTTATGTATGGAAGGAAGTGTCGCACCCCTTTGAACTGGTCAGAAGTAGGAGAGAGTCAGATTTTTGGATCTGACATCCTACGAGAAGCAGAAGAGAAGGTTCACAAGATTCGTGAGCACCTCAAGACAACCCAGTCCAGACAGAAGAGTTATGCCGACAAGAGACGTCGAGACCTCGACTTCAACATAGGAGATTTTGTGTATCTGAAGGTGTCGCCATTGAAGGGAATGCAACGTTTCCAGCTAAAAGGAAAATTAGCCCCCAGATATACCGGACCCTTCAAAATTCTGAACCGTTGAGGAGAAGTGTCGTATCAATTGGAACTGCCCGAGGAGATGTCAGCCGTGCACAATGTGTTCCATATCTCATTACTTCGCAAGTGTCTCGAAGTTCCAGAGAAGATTGAAGTGTTCAAGAATATTGATCACCGGACCATAGAGATCAACGATGACCTGACCTATCCCGAAGTACCCATACGTATTTTGGAAGAAGCTTTCAGAACTACCAGAACCCGAAGCATCAAGTTTCTCAAGATTCAGTGGAGCAACCACACAGAAGAGGAAGCTACCTGGGAGCGTGAAGATCACATCAGGACGGAGTTTCCCGATCTCTTCAAATCCTAGGTAATCATTTTTGTCCTTTTTCTAATCTCGGGACGAGATTTTGTTTAAGGGGGAAGGTTTGTAACATCCCAAAAATATTAAACTAGAATTATCAAACTCTAATCACCAAATTTAGGTTTAACAAAAACTTTTCAAATTAAAAATATGAAAGCATTCATATGAGTGTGCATTAAAATTTAGATTCTTTTGAATTGCCATGATTATGTGTTTCTTTGCTTGTAAAATGATTCTTAGGTGAAATAAACATCATCTAAACAATCCCCAAACTTTTCCCAAAGACAAACAAATCAAAACAAACAAATTAAGTGAATGGTCACTTTGGCCAATTTAACTCCCATGCCTACTTTGGCTATCTCTAACTTTCAGAACTTAACAGAAACATGTATGGATCTTTGCACCCCTTGATAGTACTCATAATAAGGTACCAAGGCCCACTTTGTGATCATCCAAAAACATTCAAACGCTTAGTTTAAATGACAGTTTAAAATTGCATCTATTTCATATGGGAAGACCCCACTATTTCAAAAACCACTCAAACAAGCTCAATTTTCAAAACCCAAGCATCCACAGTATCACCAGCACATGCCTAGCACACCCACCAAAAATCTTTTCAAAATTCAAAACTTAAGTTCATGCGGCCATTTCATCAAACAGGTTGTAGATGCAAATCAAACAAAATCAAAACACTATGTTGAGCAGTGTTTTGGGCCTAACTTGTTCCCTCTCTGGACACCACTAGCCTGAGTAGATCATCTAACAATCTTAACTAATCACTAGCACTATTGTAAGCTGGCCATTGTCATCAATGGTGAGCAGGCCGAGAGCACCATTGCCACCCCATAGTCGACAGCAAGCTACGAGCAACACTAGCCTCGCCAACCTTGTCTGGAAGCAAGCTAGCACCCCACCGCCACTCTCTGTCCCAGCCGCGAGCAATGCCAGCCACTGGACCACACGCCTCGGCCATGCCAAGCCGCTCTGTAAGCATGCCGAGAGCGCGCCCCGTGCGCCACGCTCGACACACGCCCACAGACCGCGCGCCGCCCTCGCCGCGTGCACGCGTGATCGCCAACACCCCAGCAACCCCGCAGACACGCCCGTTCGCGGCCGCGCGGACCACGCGCGCTGTGCGCCATCAAAACTTCCGTCGGACCAGCGCAGAGCACCGCAGCGTTCCGACCGATCAGCACCGCCCCACGCCTCTCCACAACGCCGTTGAGCTTCGCCAGGGAGGACAGCACCGCCCCTACCGTCTCCCACGCCAATAGCCCTTTGTGCCGTCGACCGCGACGAGCTCAGCTTGCGCCCGTCGGTCCCCTCTTGCCACTATAAATAGAGGCATCCCCCGCTCGAATTCTTCACACCATTCTACTCCCCTCTCACCCAGAACCACCCACCTCATTCCCGGAGCAAGGCGAGCAATGCATCGCCGGAATTTCACCAGAGTCCGCCGCTGCTGGAGAAGAAGGAAGCCATCGATTGGATCCGCCCCAAGAGGAGCTGCCGGTACCAGGAGGATCGCCGTCGTCGACTTCGTCGTTCGCCCGCATCGCCGACCCTCGCCTGAGCCCCGGTGAGCCTCCCACGACCCCCACTGAGCCGCTAGGGTTCGAGCTCGCCGGTGACTTGTTCATCGTCGACGACGACCCTCAGCCGTCGATCTTCATTCTAATCCAACGCACCACATCGCCCCGTACCGCTTCGTGTTTAAAGAGTCACTGACCAGTAGACCCCCCTGTCATTTGCGCCCCGCTCTGCGGAGTGACACTGGGCCGGCCCATTATCCCTTCCCGCGCAGCCCAATCGTTTGAATTTATCTTTTTCTATTTATATTCAAACTTAGTTCTGTACCTAGTTTCAAAAATCAACCCAGCTCGATTCAGTGCACCAAATTGAATGAAACAAATTTTGTTAGCAAGGTATTGAATTGCTTAATCCAAGCCCGTTGGATTCAAATCATTTGGATCTGTAGATCAACCTTGGTAAAAGTAACAAGTCAGAAGCTTTTCTGCATTCAAACATTTTTCAAATTTAAACCATAATATCTTTTGAGTTGATTCCAACTCTCAAAAATCACATTTGATCATACCTTTCATAATATATAAAAACATATGGGTTTACTTACAGAAATAATGTCCAAGTAATAAAACAATGCCACATAGGAATTTCTAGTCACTTTATTTATTTAAAATAAAAAGGTTAAACCTTATTAAATTATGACACCACTTTAAATCACATTCCCATGTACTGAAATATGTGGTGATGACATGTGTCAACATGATCCCATGTTTGAGTTGGAGAATATTAAATCTTAAGTAGTTTTTCAATGAGTAGAAATTACCTTTCTAAAAATAAAATAAATAAGACAAATGCTTTAATCTTGTAATATTAGTGATGATGCTATATCATCTATAAAATCATTGTGTGTGATGATTGAAAGTAGTTAAGTATTGTTTGGTGATTGTGTACCTCGTATTTATTCATAGACGCTAGTATCGACCAAGGATACGAGGAGGAAGGAGGATACTACGAAGAAGAAGCCGAGGAGAACTTCAACCACTGCTCTGCTCAAGGCAACCTATTAACCTTGCAAGACTAACACTTGCAATTATGAAAGTTAGATAACCTATGCAATTCACTAAGCATGCTTGGTTAGACACATTTGATGATACCCAGTCCTAGTTTTACTTGCAAGCTTTCTACTTTATTTCTTTATCAAAGCTATTACTTAGAGCTTACTTAAGTAAATTGTAAATTCTAGAAAGATAATTGAAGGTTGCATAAAGAGCATAAAATTTGGCCTAAGCTAGATAATCTTGATGTCATCCTAAGGCATGAGATTGAACTTAGCTAAACTCCACTAGTTTACCACCCCTTATTAGTACTTACCCCCACTTGTAGATGCTAGTGCTAAGCATAAAACTGGATCAACTTTAGATGGGAATACTTGGTGGAAAATGGTTATGAAAACCTTGGAATGATGGATCATTCTATTGAGATGTTTTGACATGTGTTTCCGATCACCAGATGATTTGGATGATGAAAATGTTAAGGCATGATCCTTAGCCCTTTACAAAACTGATGGTTGTCTGGATGCGATACCATTCCAATTTTACCGTACAACCACAATACCCAAGAATTGGGTAGGGCTTGAATGGAAACTTATATACCTTAGTATGGGTTCCCTCACGGCCAAGGTCTGAGCTGAGGCTACCTTGTGAAGATTGTCCACCTATGCAGTACCCAAGATGATAGTTGGTCATGGTTGGGAGGCCAAACTCACAGGAGAGGTGCTTATACTAGGGCGTGTAATTGAAAGGTTAGGATTGATTATCCGCATACTGAGTATGGTGAATTCAGGATTTGTTCCTGACGGATGTATCGAATGTTGTGGTGAAAGTGTACAATCTCTGCAGAGTGTCAAACTATTCGAATAGCCGCGTCCGCGGTTATGGACAGTTGGAGTGGCCATACTGTTCCCTCGTCAGATGTTTTCAAAATGACTTGTGAAATGAATTGAGAATTTGACTTGACCACAACAAAGTTGTGATATGAAATACAAGTTCCCACTTAGGTGTTATACAATTTCAACTAGTTTTTCTTTACTTCTGAACTTAGTAGAGGTAAATCTGGCTTTTTGCAAAATAACCATAGAGCTTATTGTCCTATTACAAAAACCCCCTCCACTTGTTAGTATTAGTTTGCGAGTACTTAAAGAGTACTCATGGCTTTGTCCCTGGCTATTCCCGTGGCCAGACTATGAAGAGGAGTACCAGGAGGATGGACCCTAGGAAGGTTACGACAACTAGGATCATCTCCCATCGTCAGCATTGCCTGTGACCCCGAAGATGGAGCTTCGCCTACGCTACCTTTATTATTACGTATTTCCGCTGCTTGAGTTGTATTAAGAACTGGATCATGAGATCCTTATTTGTGTAAGACCTTATGTATGGTTTGTAATGGATGATGTACTGTGGTATCCAATTCTGTTATGTCTCGCAAAAATGGTAATCCTGGGATTGCGATGTATGGCATAACATGCATCTAGGATTAAAAATCCGGGTGTTGACAAGATCATTGAGAGAGCCAGGCAATCCAAAGAATGAATACCACATCCATAGATCATGCGAGGCAACTGCCTCGAGGATGATTGTTGCATCTTTGAAGTGGCCTTTGTATTGGCCTTTCCAACCATTTGGACAATTCTTTCAGCTCCAATGCATGCGGTCAATTGAACCTAGAATCCTAGGCCATCCTCTTTCTTCATTTTCAGCAAGAAGCATGTCGGTGTCTTGTTCATTGGGTGCCCTACGATACTCTGGCCTAAAGATCTCAATCACAGCTTTGTCAAATCTTCTCATAGACTCCAAAAATGTATTGATACGTCCAAAACGTATCTACTTTCCCGAACACTTTTGCTATTGTTTCTCCTCTAAACTTGTGTGATTTGGATACAACTGATGACCCACAAGTATAGGGGATCACAACAGTCTTCGTGGGTAGTATTACCCAATTTATTGATTCGACACAAGGGGAGCCAAGAATACTTGCAAGCCTTAACAACTGAATTGTCAGTTCAGCTGCACCTGGAAATAGTTCTTGCTCACAAAATTTTATCAGTAGCAACAGTTTGGTAGTAGAAACAACAAAGAAACAACAACATCAAAATAGGAGCAATAGTAATAGTAACGGTAACAGTGGGATCCGAGTACGGTAGGCATACGGATGGATGGACGGGCGTTGCATGAACGAGTCTAAACATGTAACTTCAAGATCTAGGGTATTGCAGATAAATGATAACAAGCATCCAAGTACTAAACAATCCTAGGCATGTGCTCCAAATATAGTCATGCGTGCTTGCAGTGAGAACTTGCACAACATCTTCTGTCCAGCCAGCCCGTGGCAGCGGGGCCTCTAGGGAACTACTGGCAATTAAGGTGCTCCTTTTAATAGAGCACCAGAGCAAAGCATTAACACTCCGTGAACACATGTGATCCTCACACCACGGCCATCCCCTCCGATTTTCCCAATTATTGTCACTTTGGGGCCTTTGGATCCGGACAATTATATGTGTACACAACTTGCAGATAAGATCATAAACAATACTATCATAATGATTCAATAATAAGTTCAGATCTGAGATCATGGCACTCGGGCCCTAGTGACAAGCATTAAGCACAACAACTTGCAACAAAGTCAAATAGCACTAATAGAGATACTAGGCACTATGCCCTAACAGATCTTATTTGATTACATGATAGAACTCATCCAATCCCTACCATCCCCAAGCCTACAGCGGGATATTACTCACTCATGGATGAGGGAAACATCGGTGGTTGATGGAGATGCGTTGGTGATGAAGATGGTGATGATCCTCTCCAAATTCCCTGTCCCGGCAGGGTGCCAGAACAGAGTTTCTGGATCCAAATCTTGGTTACTGGTGGTGGCGGCGGAGCGGAACTCTTTCTGGAAAACTATCGACCCCCCTCGGTTTTTAGGTCGAAAGGCAATTTATAGGCGTAGAGGGAGGCCGAGGGGGTGCCTGGAGTGGCTGCACCCCCCAGGCGCGGCCAGTGGTGGGCTCGTGCCTGGCATGGGTGTGGGCCCCCTAGGCCCCCTCTCCGTCTCGTCTTCTGGCTCCGTGGATCTTCTGGTAAAATATAATTTTTGGCATATTTTCCGGGATTTTTCCCGATAGTTCATTTTCTGCACAAAAACAAGACACCAAGATAATTCAACTGAAAACAACGTCAATCCGTGTTAGTTGTATCCAAATCACACAAATTTAGAGAATAAACAATAGCAAAGTGTTCGAAAAAGTAGATACGTTTTGGACATATCAACTGCCCCCAAGCTTAGCTTATTGCTTGTCCTCAAGCAATTCATTTGAAAACTGAGTGCGATAAAAGAACTTTCACGAATACATTTGCTTCATATGATGTAAATATTCTCAGCACAGGAGTAGATGCTTAGACAATTCATAATAAAGAGTATGCAACTAAGTCTACTCAATAGTCATTGCAAGCTATGAAGATAAACCAACTCAATAATAATAAGTAGCATGAAACATAAACATAAGCAACTTTGCAGTGCTCATAGTAAGGTATGATAGAGTGGTATCTCGCTTTCCTTTGTTTGAAGAGCACAATATAAATGCCAAGGCACCTCTGAAGTTCAAGTGAAGACTAGAGATAAAGATGTCAGAGATACAAGCATCACAGTCATGACATAATTAACCAAGTTTTGGAACAAACACATGGATGACAACTATGCTCTCAAGAAGGTGCTCATAGAATTCCAAAGGACCTCGTTTCTGAGACCGCCAAAACTCCCATGAAATCCTCCAAACCCGTCGGACCCTTACCCCGCTCAGAACTAACTACCCGAAAGCTAGTAGACGCCCTTTCCAATAGACCCTCCACCTCATGAAGCAGTTCTGACAACGTTGACAGAAGATAACTATCCCGAAGGAAATATGTAGCGCCATACCCCGACATCAGCATACGACTCCCATCAAGAACGTCGGCGACTTCACCAACCAATCCCTAGTCTTGCTCTAAGGGGGAAAGACTGCGTCTTTTCCGCCCAAAGACCCGATAGAACCCTGGAGTCGACCACTAATAGCACTAAGTAATGACCACCCCTCCAAGCCTGAATCGTCGACCCTGCAAAAAGAACGACAACCGGCACTTCTCCATAATCTGAAGGTAATCCATCCCAAGCTCGACTGTCTAGTCAACACTCCTGTGGATCAAGACCTTGAAGAGAGAAAGGTCGACCGCAAGACGAAGAAATAAAGAAGACTCAACTCGCCGTATCGCCTCAAGAAGGATGTACCCCATCGACGCCGAACCTACCTAGACTTGTCCTAAGGGGAAAAGACTGCGTCTTTTCCATTTGTTTGAAGCTAAACCGCCCGACCCAAAGCCACTCAACTCCGAGCTATAATTAACCACATAGGGTATTTATAAAACATGTTATCACCTATTTTCTTCCACCGCTGAAATTGTTAAGCGGATGTTATCGCCCCACCCTACTCCTCCCTAATATCGGGATGAGATTATTTTAAGGGGGAAAGGTCTGTAACATCCCAATTTCAGCAACCCTGATTAAATGTCCAAAAGGAAAAAATTAGGGGTAAACAAAAACTTTTTCTTGCATTGTGTGCTTACTTGTTTACTTGTGTTGAAGCAACTGTTTGTGTATTAGTTGTGTACTCCCCATCTCAACCCTGGTTTACAAAAAACTATTTTACAAAAGAGATGTCTTGGCTCATCTTTCATATTCTCAAATGTTCTGGCATTTCAAAACCTGAGCCAAGATGACTTTGACCCAACACAATACTTTACTAGCTTCTATTGCCAAAACTATGGAGACCTATATATTATTATCTCCTTATGTTTTCAAGACAGAACCTTCAACTACTCTTACCCCTAGGTTTTCCAAAACCTTATTAAAACCTTTTTCATCTCAATCTTGGTAGAGATACCAAGATGGTACTTATATTACTTAAAAACAAAACCCCTTCCCAAAATACCCATCCTTACCTCAAGCTAGGCTTGATGGTAACCCTATTACTAGATGTATAAGTAATAAGATGAATTGCCTTGATCTGCTGGTTGATGAATTGCCTTGATCTGTTGTCTGATGAATTGCCTTGATCTGCTGACTGCCTTATTTGCTTAGGAACTAGAGTGAGCTAGTATAGTAGCTCATACTTTAGGACCCAATCTATGCTTGTGATCATCAATCTCAAGCTAAGCCTCCAAGTCTGGATCTATCCTAAGTCACTCAAGTGATCCTCTCATCTCATGCTTATCTCAATCCAAGGCTAATCCCTCTTGATGGTTTCCAAACTAGTGAAGACCCAATCCAAGTTTAAATCCCCTCTCTTCAATATATACCTCAACATCAACCACTTGATGGATAGGATAAACCCTTTCCATCCTCTCAAACTCATCCACACTTGCACTCTAGTCAAAATCTCCAAAACTGCCAAAAGGGCCAAGTCTGGATTTCTTATCTAGATTCAATCTTTGGAGCTCTACCTTTTCCAACCTATGTGCATTCTTGAGAATGTACTTGAACCATCTTGTAGTACATCATTAGTAATACCAAAGTCCATTCTTTACCTTGGCTAAGCCATTCTATGTCCCACTCATCCATGATGGTTTTGTAGTCAAGATAATAATCTTTTCTGCAAATCTTATCATCCTGCCTCCTTTGGCAGAAGCTCACATCTATATGCCACCTCTCGTTGACCAACTCATTGTTTTGGTATGACCTACTAATCATATCCTATCAACTCCCACTTCACTTGTTTTCATTGGAGCCTTGTGCTTCCTGAACCCACCTGGTTTAGGAGGCTACATGATGTATTTGTTATGCAGCCTTATTTTCAACAAATTTTGCCATCTCTCCTAGATCACCTCAAATGCAACCAAGCCCAACTCTTGTTGTCATTATCATCTATATGACATTGTATATCCATCCATATACCCCTTGTACCAAGGTGAGCTCTGAGCTCCCTGATCCAACCATGTTTTGGTGGCATGAAAATAACAAAAACCTAGATCCCCAAAAATCTAGTTTCTTTCCTTTTCACACAAAATACTTCAAAACCCAGGTGTACAATGATGTATAAATCAACTTTACATCCTCTACCTTGGTTAGTATAGTTCCCCAAATAATCCCCATAATTATTTGGAGCCTAAAACTATTTAAATTCTTTTTCTGGCAAAACCCTAAAACCTATGTCTATAAAGGCAACTCTGATTTTCTCCAAATCACTTGGCCAAATAAATGCACATTTGAGTTCTATATATCCTACCCAATCTTACAAACTCAAAAATAAATATTTTTGAGATTCTTTATTATTTCTCTTTGACCTTTCTCTTAAATGGCAGAAACAAGAAATAATTCCCCAAAAGTACTTTGACACCTCAATAAATCCCAATAAAATTCTCCAATGTGTAATATGGTATTTAGGACCATATCACATAAAAAACCAAGTTGACCAATGTAAAAATATCATCTTAGCTTCCATAATCCATTTCTGCACTTTTTGAACAAATTGCATTTAAATGGGATTATAATCATCAGAAAAATCCCATTTAAATCATGGAGAGATTATTTGATCACACCTACCCACCAGCACCATTTCCACACTTTTCCCAATGCAACTTTTGCAAGTTCCTTCACAAGCCTCAAAATGATCAACATTTTGCAAATCAAACCCAAACCAGCTCCAATCTTCTACAGCACTTCTCCCTAACCTCATCACTCTCCCCTGGTCGACCAGCACTGTAGCATGCCCCCACACCCCTTGCCCCACATGGTTAATTAAGAGGGAGACAAAGGCAATGTATTGTCTAGCCACTCCTTTTCTTATTACAACACTCCACCCCCGATCTGTCCCCTAGCACAACCAGGACCCTCTCTCTCACCTCTCCACCGCCTCCCTTGCCCAATGGATGGCCAGCACCCCACTCCCAAGCTCCCCCATGCACCTAGTGCACCATGGACCCATCTAACTCGGTTTATAAGGCCCCAAGGCACCCCAGAGCCACACTCCTCTCTCATTTGCCCCTAGCACACACCCAATCACCTCCCCCAGGGATCCCACTCTCTCCCCCACGCTCTGCCTTGCTCAAGGAAGAGGAAGAAAGGAGCTCAACCATTTTCTTTCCGGCAAGCACAGCTCCCTCCTCCCTCCACCTCTCCCTCTACATGTCCCACTCTCGAACTCCCCTCTCGATTCTGAAGCTGACCCACCCTTTCTCCTGTGCAGGAACGATGGCAGGTGGCCTCCCCGACGAACTCTGGCGAGCTCGTTTCGGCCACCGTCGCGAGAGCTCCCTCCCGACGCCGAACCACCTCGTGTCTCCCATCCCCGGACTTGCCGTCGGCAACCGCGTCGCCCTGGACCATCCCCGCCTCTCCTCCGTGCCCCTGGTGAGCATCCCGCGCCTCCCGCGCCCAAGCTAGGGTTTCTGCCCCGGCGCTCACATCGCGAGGAGGAAGATGGTTGGGAGCCGTCGATCTGGATCTAATCGAGTGGCTCCCGCTGTCCCTTACCCCTTTGTCCCGGACCCGCTAATGGGCCAGCCCAGCCAAGCTGGTGGCCACTTAACCATCATGCAGGGCGCCGCCGGTACTGGGCCGGATCTGCTGAAAACGGCCCAGTATTCCCCAAATCCAGCCCGCGAACTCCCTCTCCTCTTTTCTTTTTCTGCTGGAACAGATCCAGAATAATACCCAGTCACTTTAAATCCAAACAAAGGGGTAAAATGGTTCAAAACTGCCAGATCTAGATTCTCTCAAGTGCCAGGATGTTTTCCCCAACATACATACCAAGATTTACACTAAATAGATAAATAAAACAAATATGATAAATCATATCCTAAGATCTGTCCAGAACACTAAACAAATTCTCCAAGTAGTTTTACGACTCCAAATGGAGTAAATCCAATTTGTACAGAAAGTTATCCCCATACCTTTCATGTCCCGCAAGACCCAAATTATTCTGCTTCTTAGTTTGCTGGTAGCAAAAATAACAAAAACATAGCCTTTCTGACTTTAGGATTTTCCCTAGGTCAAACCAAATGTGTTTTTGACCTACTTCCAACTCCCAGATAACACACCTAACCATATCTTCCAACCCAGAAGCTCATAATTTTAGGAGTCTCTGATGAATTTTAGTGAATTAAACTCTTCTGTGCATGGTTTACTCACTAATAAAAACATTACAGTATCTCTGCAACTCCAAACAGGTTGATTCCAATTTCTACAAAAAGTTATTATCCGTACCTAACATGTGTTCTTGGAACCAACTAAAAAGCTACTGTAGATTAAATCTGATGAAAAAGACAAATCCCATCCAGTACTGCCTTTGGGAATTTCTCAACGGCATTCTGGTAATTGTTTTGAGGTGATTCCAACTCCTCTTGAATTAGTCCATTAAATACTACTTAATCACCCAAGTAAATAATTTTTGGAACTCCAGAGAAGTTCTGGTGAATTATTTCCTAAAACTAGAGCTTTAATCACTGTAAAATCCACTAGAAATCAAGGGAAATTGATAAAATAGTGAAACCACTTTTGTTGGCTTCATTTTATCAATACCTATCTGAGGGTAACATTTTTGCACATTTATCTTACACAGATCAAGCCCTTGGTCAAAAACCCCTCCCTTAGGTGGTTCCTGGACTATAATTCCAAAGGGATCCTTTCCATAATGCCTCCAAATCTTCTCGCAATCCAATCAAATCAAACATCCAACATCCTACTGATGTATATCTTGTATTTATCTTTTGTTTGCTATATGGTTTGATGCTTGTATGCCTTGTATTGATTGTGGTGTTGTTTGTTTGCATGTATGCTCGATAATGGCGATAGTTGCAATTGTGTGCCGTCGAGAATAAGGAAGCCTCTGGTTAATCCATTATTGTTATTATTGGTTTCTGGTTTTCTAAAGAAGTCACGAGACGTCTCTCTGGTCACAGGCAAGCCACCTTCCTTCTCATACACCTTGTCCTACTATTTTATCTATGCATGTTTTATCTACTCATTTATGCAAATTGCATTATTTTACTATACTATGTTTTATATGGGGAATGTTTAGATCCTCCCAATGTTTACCCCTTAGTACCATTAGTTACAACCCATTTGTATACTACCCACCTTCTCCTAGTACGGTAGATGGTGTTTAACACCATAACCCCTTGGAGACCCCGTTTTAGCCTAATCAAAAATTGAGGATGGGAAGACCCGGGGAAATGACTTACAAAAATGTTTTATGAGAAAACCTTGGTGTGGCTTGGCCTACCAAGTGGTTTGGAAAATCAGAAACGTTTTGGTTTTACAAAATGGTCCGGCAACGGATGGAGGAAAAATGTTTACGAAAACACGCTAGGCTGTATAGTTTACTATGCTGGAACAATTAACCCGTGCAACCACATTACTTTGGAATGGGACGGGGCTGGGCTGGAAGTCTGTCTAATCCGGTATAGGTGTCTCAAACTACTACGGGGAAGAACAAATTCCCGGAGGCTGGGCCTTCCCCTGAAAAGGCCCATGTGAAACATCGGTCTGGGGAAGGTAAATACCGTATAAATGGCGATCAGACTATAATATGAGCCCCTCATTGAAAGTGTACACCCTGCGGGGTGCAAAACACGCTCCGGTTGGCTTGTGACTATATAGGGCGTCCCGGTTTTGAGGGAATCAACCTCATAGGGTAGGCACTTGTATCGTAGAGGGCATTCAGAAGTTCTTGACCGGTTATTCGACCCACGATCGATGTAGATTAGGGACGTGTAATCGGATGGTGTGGGTACAGTGTACAACCTCTGCTGAGTGTAAATCTATTCGAATAGTCGAGTCCTCGGTCATGGATGGTTGTGCTGGCGGCTGTACGGCGGGTGATGGTTTTGTTTTCAAAAAGTACTTCATAAAAGAAATGGCTTGAAAATGTTTTGACCATGGGATGGTCGGGAAAAGGAGGAAGGAGTTTGGTCATGAGATGACCGGAAAAAAACAAATGGGTGACCCAATCCTAGTGTTTTCTTAAAAACTTTTCAAAAAGGTTTCTAAAATGCTTTACAAAAGTTTTTCAACAAAGATATAGAGACATGCTATATCTACAAGAGAAACCCGTTTATTAAAGAACCTCTCCTGGAGCCATCCTACCACGGCCATATTACATATCCGTTATTATTGGATATTAAGGTGGTTTGCGAGTACATTCAAAGTACTCACCGACATTGTACCTGTCTATTTACTTGGCCAGATTGCAGATGTTAAGAAGTAACGAAGGTGTTGACGTCTATGCGAGCTAGGCCGTCTTCACAGTCAGTTGCCTGTAGGTTAAGGCATGACATGGGCTCTGCGCTTGAAGACTTCCGGTACTTGTGTTGTAATTGCCATAATGGCCACTTTGTAAGTTTTGTACTCATTACTGTATGGATGATGTAATGATACTAGTCGGTTATGCTCACGGCTCACTGATCATGGGAACGTGACTTGCATGCATAACAGGTATTCTCGGACCGTAAATCCGGGGTGCCACAAACCTTCTTGGGGAAATAGACAGTATGCTCTTTATCATTAATATTGAAAGTTACTTTTCCTTGATTACAATTGATGACAGCACCTGCAGTATTAAGAAAAGGTCTCCCAAAAATAATAGACATATTATCATCTTTAGGCATTTCAAGCACAACAAAATTAGTTAAAACCATGCAATTATGAGCTACTTGAACATGAACATCCTCACATATACCAACAGGAATAGTAGTTGACTTATCAGCCATTTGCAAAGACATATCAGTTGGTATCAACTTTTCTAGTTGGAGTCTCTTATAGAGAGAAAAGGCATAACACTAAATCCAGCTTCCAAATCACATAAAGCAGTTCTAACATAATTATTCTTAATAGAGCAAGGAATAGTTGGTATACCTGGATCACCAAGTTTCTTTGGAACCTTACCATTGAAGGAATAATTAGCAAGTAGAGTAGAAATCTCCTCATTAGGAATCTTCCTTTTATTAGAGACAATATCCTTCATATACTTTGAATAAGGAGGCAACTTAATAGCATCAGTCAAAGGAATTTGCAAAAATAAAGGTTTCATCCACTCACAAAACTTGTTGTAGTGTTCCTCCTCCTTTGACTTGTGTTTCTTACCTGGAAAAGGCATAGGTTTCTGCACCCAAGGTTCTCTCTCTTTACCATGTTTATTAGCAATAAAATCTTCCTTTGTGTACCTAGTGTTCTTATTGTACTTCTTAGGTTCTTCCTCAACTTCCTCCTTATCAGGAGCATCATTTTTATCATTACCACTCTCAGTTTCAGCATCAGAGACAAATATACTATTAGGATCTACAGCAGGTTAAATTGGTTCCTCAACTATTTTGTGTTTCTTTTTCTTTCTCTTACGAGGACTACCACTATCTTCACCTTGTTGAGAGTCCTGCTCAATTCTTTTAGGGTGTCCTTCAGATATAAAGGATCTTGAGTAGCTATACCACTCCTAGTTCTAATTCCATAAGCATGTTTATATAGCATATACTTTTGCACCTTAGCAAGTTGATCAAGTTGAGTTTGAACCATTTGAAAGTGTTTACAAAGCATTTTAATACCATTAGAAGTTCTTTCCACAATATCTTTCAACTCATTGAGAGCTCTAGAGTTTTCCAATAAATGATTCTGAACTTGTTTGTTAAAATGACCTTGTTTAACAATAAAAATGTCAAGTTCCTCTAAACATTGATCAGGAGGCTTACCATAAGGAATATCACCTTCATCAAAGTGTTGGAGAGAGTGTACCTATATAGTAGATGAGTGGGGAATTGGCTTACATAATTCTTCTATAGGAGGTAGATTCTTCACATCTTCAGCTCTAATACCTTTCTCCCTTAGACATTTCTTAGCTTCCTTCATCACTTCATCATTTAATGCAATAACTCCCCTCTTCTTTGGTGTTGGTGTTAGAACTGGTTCGGGCACAACTGGTTCAGGAGTACTGGCCTCATGTGTACTTAGCTCATTTGAATTCCAATCATCATAACTAGCTTATTTTAGCCATTAATTCTTCAGCATCTGTAGGAGTTCTTTTCCTAAAGACAGAATCAACAAAGTTATCTAGGTAGGTCCTAGAATCATCAGTTAGTCCATTATAATAAATGTCAAGAAGTTCATTCTTAGGTAATGGACATCCATCATGTGCATGAATCAAAGCACAAAACCTTGTCCATGACTCAGGCAATTTCTCTTCTTCTCCCTGTTTAAAATCAAAAAGTCTCTGCAAAGCAGCATGTCTAGCACTGGGAGGAAAATATTTCTGGAAGAAAGAAGCAATCAAACAATCAGGGCTATCAATGGAATGAGGAGCTAATCTATTAAACCAATCCCTAGCTTCTCCTTTTAGTGAAAAGGGAAGATCTTAGTAACAAAATACTTCCGCATCTTAAAAATCATCAGAGAATAAAGCACTCATAGTAGAAGGCTCATTCATATGAGCCACAACACTCTCATTTTCAGTCCCACGGAAAGGTTCTTTCTCAACAATATCTAAATAAGATAAATCAAGAGAGAAATCATAATATTTATCTTTAATATCTATGGGAGAAGTGGCAAACTTAGGATTAGAGGACAACTTAGGCATAACAGTACGTCTAGAAAGGAGACTCTTAATAGCATTAGTACCATGTGTGTTTCGGCACTCCTCAACAAAATCATCAGTGAACTCAATGTAACCATCATTAATATCATAACTCTCACTAACGTTAGGTTAGCTAACAGGTGTAACAGTGTCTTCACTAGGAGTTTTGGTATTTCCTAGACTAGCCATAGTAGCATCTAGAAAAGGACCTAATGAACCACTCGCATCAAGCACAGTAGAAGTAACATCATGAGTATCAAAAGCAGTTTCAGATTCAGCAGTAGTAGCAGTGTGTGTAGCATGAGTATGTGGTGGTGGTGTGACAAGCTTACTTATAACAGACGGTGAATCAAGAGCAGCTGAGGTGTTTAGGACAGTACTGTAGAGGTCCCAACCTTTGATAAGGTAGAGATCCCTGTGTTTACAATGCTAGTCCCTGGATCAATAGCTAGCATCCACAGTTAAGATGTAATATCAAGAAACAAAGGTCATAATACAACTTTATAACCAGGAATAAAATAATTTATTACATCTTACATAGCTCATTTGGATATCTCATTACAATGCAGCAGAATATAACAATAGCATGGGGTCCTTCATCTTCAAAGTGCCACAGACAGTCATGTTGGTTGTAGACTTGTAATCCTAATCAATAAACTTCACTAACATCAAACAAACCTACAACATAATAAGTTACAGCCACAAGGGTCAATACATTTGAATTGTATTGGCAAGTGATACTATGGTAGTATAGTGGAGTCTATCATCTATATGCATTTGGCTAAGTGGAGCTTAGGCTTGCTTTGCTCAAAATAGATTTTCCTTATCATTTGAAAACACTAAGTTTTTGCGTGACAAAATCACCCAAGGCATCTCCCAATAGAAATTGGTGATCCTTTAACCCTTGTTAAACCACAAGATTTTAACTTAGAAATTGGGATGAGGAGATTCTTGATAGCTTCCATGTCTTGATGCTCAAATTGTCCTTTACCAGGGACATGGCTAAGTACTTAGGTTTTACACTCTGCAGAGGTGGTGCACTTTCCCCACAAGACTTGGTTTCACCAAGACAAGATCTTTTAGAAGCCTTCCCTTAGACCAAAATGGACGCGCTCCAACCTATCAATCCCCTACCACCAACTGTCCATTTGTCTAAGTTATTGCAACCTATATGATCCAGGCAGAGCCCATAATGCCAAGTGGCTGCACTTGAAGCTTCTCAACATTTGACATCTCAAATCTCTTTGATCCTGGGTGGCCATCCACAAGTGAGATACACAAGGTAAACCATAGAAATGGGCCTTGTGTAACCACTCAACACAAACCATTCCTTCCATTCCACCCAGGTGTTTCATTCACTTAGTTGTTTTATTAAACAAAACACAAGTCCTTGACTTAGAAATATTCCATATCATGAACATATTCCACCCTTGTTTTCTACTAGTTAAGCTAAGCATGATAGTAGTAGGAATCTCAACTTAGGAAATTTCTACTAAGGTTTCATCTACTAGGATTTCCCATGGCATAGTTTATACTTAGCAAAAATTCCATGCAAGACCTACTTAGAAATATCACTAATGCATAGTAAAAATAATAATGGGACAAAGTATGAAGCATCACTTGCCTTTTTGGTAGAGAGTATAAGTTCACTCCTTGATCTTGCAATATTCACACTCTTCAAATTCCACTACAATTCAATCTAGCAAGCAAAAACTTAATCTACCCTTCAAGCAAAACATCACATAAAATAGTAGAATCAAAACAATGCATGCAAGGATGCCAAAGATTGTTTTATTTGGAAAAGTGATTTCTAATGGGTTATAAACATTCTAAAACACTTATTGGTCATTTTATAAAAGTGGCAAGACTATTTGCAAAAGATTTTATCTATAAACTCTTTTTAAATCAAAGCATTATTTTATGTGGTTGAAAATGCCTTTAGCAAAGCAACAATCTTTATAGGGTTCACCAAATATGTTTTCAAATCATAAAACTTTGTGTTTAGGGTCAGAGAGTTTAAATCAAAACATTTCCCAAAGGTTTTCTCCCAAAAGCATTTTTAACACATAAACACTATTTTTATTTGACTAGAAATGTTCTAAATCAAAGATTTATTCTTTTGCTTCTCCAAATATATTTTTGAAACCACAAATTTATTTCTATGGTCAGTAGGTTCAAAACAATCCATTTGCCAAAGGTTTTATCACAAAGATAATTTTAGAACAAATTTTATATTCTAAATATGCCTACACAAGTTTCTGCAAAAACAACCTTTTTACCAGAAGCAATTTACTAAAAAAAGTGCATGGTTGGGTAGGATTTGTCTTGCTGATTGCATTGATATAAAATTTGCAAAATTTGGACGTGTGGTTTGAAAGTTATGAATTTTACAAAATCAAACATCAAATAGATCATTTCTGGTTTTTATTCAAATGGACTAGCCACGCGTCGTGTTTCTATTCGCCCATACCGTTTCGCGTGGATAGCGCAGTGTGGTGCGTTGGATCTAAGTGAGAACGAACGGTGCAGATGAGCTCGTACCCTTTCGTTTAAGTGACTCTATCTAAGCCACAGGATCAAGATCCAACGATGCACAACAGCTGGTTAGGAACTGGCGGCGCGAGCGACGGTGGCTGGCGGCGGCGCGGTCAGACAGCGGCGGAGCTGGCGAAATAGGAAGCAAGGAGGGTAGAGGAGTAGCTCACCGAGATCGTCGTGCCTCGCTGATGCTCAACGTGTCCTTGTATGTTGAAGGGGCGCTCGAGGTTGCTGTCAATCTCTTGCCGGAGTTCAAGACGGCGTCGGGTACGGTCTGTCATCGTCGAGGGCGACTCTATGGTGCATGCTGAGACGAAATAAGGTTGATGTTAGATGCGCACAACGCTGGGGATCATACGCGTGTCAATGAGAGTGAAGGGGATGTACAGAGGCTACCTGGGGAGTTCGTTGGAGAAGGAGCAGACGGCGGTGAAGTTCAGTCGAGGTGGTTGCCAACGATCTGGGTCAAGCGCGGGCAAGACGAGGGTGCAGAGAGAAGCGCCAGAGAATGGGGAGCATGCTCTTGTGGTCGAGGAGGCGAGGGGCGACGAGGAGTGGCCGGAATCATCGTCGGAGCTCGTCGGAGGCAGCGGTGGTCTAAGCGGAAATCAGGGCAGCCTGGGGGCTCTCGAGGTGTGGCGTCTGGGGGGGAAATGGAGAGGGGAGGGAGGTGATTAAGTACGCATGGTCGCGGGAGAGGTTGATTGCTGCGTTAACACGAATTAACGCGATTGAAATCGGCCAGAAACGGTCGGGGAGAGGGGCGAGGTTAGCGCGCGGGGTGGAGAAGACGACTGGCAAGCGGGACCGCTTCATCAGCGAGAGAGAAAAAGGAGCAGTGGGGTCCAGATGTCAGCGGCTCCGCGGGTTGAAACTCTGGTGTGAACCGTTTTCTCGCGGGAGGGGGAGATGGGCTGGTGTTGGGCTGGGTTGGGCCTGCTGGGCTAGTTGGATTTGCTTCATTTTTTTGTACTGATTGGTTTTCCCTTTTCTTTTTCTATTTATCTGTTTTGATTTTGTTTAATCATTTCAAACATTCATTTGAATTCAAACTTCAACAAAACTTTGTGTAGATTCAAATACTGATTAATACTACATTTTAAAGTCAAAATTAGAATATTTCTTTTATTCTTTTTAGGGTCTTTTAATTATTTAAAATAGGCCCTAACATTTATTCAAATAATATTTAATAGTGTTTTCAAACTCCATTTGAATTCTAAATCTTTTCAAATCTTTTCAGTAGGTTTTATTTATTTATTAGGTTGTCAAATAATTCACCTTGAATTATTTGGAAAATATTTAATATGATTTATAACTCATTTGAATTAGGTATTTGTTTTAATTCCAATGAAACTAAATATAGTTTTAATTCCATAAATTTTATTTGGAAGATTTCTTTGATCTTATTTAAGTTAATTAAATAACTTTGATTTCACTTGGGTGAATTCCAAATACTATTTTCCCAAGATTTAATTAATCATTCTTATTAGAGATTTGTCTTTAATCAAAATAGAATTTGGTTAATGCCATTTTATTTTATTTGAAAATTCTTTATCCATTATTTTATTTGGATTTGGATTATATTTATTCCATTTGCTTATGGATTAGGTCAAGATTTAATTTGGCCTTTAAATATTCCTCATTAATATTTCTTTCTCTATCTTATAAAATCCATAACTTTTTATTTATAGATCCAAAGTTGGTGATTTCAAATTTGTAAAATCTTATTTAATATTTATTTATCCTTTTAAATGTCCTGAGGATTATTTGTTCACCATTTGGTATGGAGTTTTAGATAGGTGCTTTATTAGCATTGGAAATTCAATTTCCTGATCTTATTAAATTCATAAGATTTTATTTATGGCTCCAAATTAAGTGAAACCAATTTCTATGGTCTTATAATATTTATATTTGTCATTCTTGATCATTTAGAAATCTTTGTTGACAAAATTTTATATGGATCAAAACCATGGCTTAGAGATAACTTGGAAATGATTTTATTCCATTAGGGTTTTAGGGTTTTGGTTTATCTCTCAAGTGTTTAAATTTCCAGATGCAATTATGAAGAATGCATTTCACTTGATTTGAATTTAGTTAGATTCAAACATTAACCAAAGTTTGTTCAAGATGGTATTTTAAGTTTCCACTTAGAAACAAAAGTTTCTTTTCACCCTAATTTTCAACAATTATTTATTTTGTTTATTTATTTTTCACATTACAAGATTTGGAAAATCTTGGGATGTGACAGGCTACCACCCTTAAAATAAAACTCGTCCCGAGATTTGGGAAAGATAGGGATTACAAGTTGGCTCAAAGCAACTAGGGTACTACCAGCCTTAAAATATTTTCCAACTAGATTACTTCTTGGCTTGCTTGGGATCTTGTTGAAACCTCTCTGGGCAAACATCTGCATAGTGTCCTTTGTTTCCACACTTGAAACATGTGACAAGCCTAAGATCCTTCATAGGCTTTATCTTGTGCTTCATCTTTTCTGGACAATTGCTTGCATAATGTCCTTAGTTACCACAATTGTAACATGTGATAAGATTGAGTTCTTCATGTATCTTCTGTGGACAAGTTGACACATAATGGCCTAACTCTTTGCAGTTGTTGCACCATACTTGGCTAATCTCCTTATACTTTTTCTTCTTCTCTGGACATTCATTGGCATAGTGTCCCATCTCTTTGCAATGGCAACATTGCACTTGGCTTTTGTCCTTCTTATTCTTGGGTTTCTCCAAAGCTAGGAGTGCTTCTAGTTCATGCTCTTCATATCTTATCTCAAAGGTAGGAAAGTTTACTGGTCTCCTTGATCTTTTCCTTGGATAATACATATGTCTCCTCTTTGGTCCATCAAATTGAGTCATATTGCATGGAGGTGCAAGATGAGATTTTCCTTTGTCTTCATCCTTCTTGGTAGAAGTTGTTCCCTCATGGTAGTTTGCAATCAGTTGTTGCACTCCACCTTGTTTCCTTTGTTGAACTATGGAATAGATGGGGCATTGGATAGGGACATGATTATTTCCTTCACATAGGAAACAAGTAGCTTGAGATGTGGGGCATTGATTAGTTGGATGTTTCTCTTCACAATTGGGGCATTGATCTTCATGCTCTTTGGAAGTGTGATCCTTGTCTCCACAAATATTACAAGCTTGGGTTCCTTCTAGAATATCAACCTTGACATCCTTGTTGTCACAAACTCCTTGGGGAGGGTTGTCTCCCATGTTGATCATTTGAGTGGTCATCCCTTGCAACAATTGGGATTGAATTTCCAAAAACTTTTGCATGGTTGGGTCTAACTCATTGTTGTTGGCTAAAAACTGAGTTGTCATCTGATTCAAATGGGTTTGGTTTACTAGTAGTTGTTCTCTCATGTTGACCTCTTGGTTGTTGTTGTCACCATTCTTGATGTTGGAGTTTCTTGGAGTAGTCATCTGTTTGGGTTGGATTGGGATTAGAATAGGCAAGATATTTCTAAGGAAATAGTTCTAATCACACATATCACAATTCACACAAGCAATGTGCAAGCAATCACAAACAAGCATTCCACTCAGACAACAAAGTTCAAGCACATTTTTAGGCAACAAAATATTTTTGCTACACCACATAAGTTGGTGTGTTTGGTCTGATCTAAATATGGTGGTCCAACTATATGGTTCACTTCAAATCATTCCATCCTTCTTGGTTGTTTCTTCTTGAACAAGATCTTTGTAACCTTGGAGAGTTTATTGCATCTTGGTCACAAAACTTTCAAAGATGATGGTGGTTCCTTCTAAGTTGTGTTTCCTTAGTCTTCAAGTCTTGAGTAATATTTCCTGTCTCACTTGTAGTCCTTAGTGATATCCAAGTTGAAGTCCTCGTTGAGTCTAAGGTTGAAATCACTTGAGTTGGTGAAGTCCTTTGCTCATGTTGAAGTCTTTGCTCATGGTGAAGGCTTTATCCATCAAGTTGAAATAGTCAAGATGTAGAATCAAAACCAAAATGGTTGAGGAAAGAGTTTACAAGATTGTTTGTAAATAAGTTTTGGAACAAATAGAACTCCTATTTTTCTAAGGGGTTTTGTCCAATCCTAGGGTTACAATCCTACAGGCAACACAATGCTCTGATACCATCTGTAGAGGTCCCAACCTTTGATAAGGTAGAGATCCCTATGTTTACAATGCTAGTCCCTGGATCAATAGCTAGCATCCATAGTTAAGATGTAATATCAAGAAACAAAGGTCATAATACAACTTTATAACTAGGAATAAAATAATTTATTACATCTTACATAGCTCATTTGGCTATCTCATTACAATGCAGCAGAATATAACAATAGCATGGGGTCCTTCATCTTCAAAGTGCCACAGGCAGTCATGTTGGTTGTAGACTTGTAATCCTAATCAATAAACTTCACTAACATCAAACAAACCTACAACATAATAAGTTATAGCCACAAGGGTCAATACATTTGAATTGTATTGGCAAGTGATACTATGGTAGTATAGTGGAGTCTATCATCTATATGCATTTGGCTAAGTGGAGCTTAGGCTTGCTTTGCTCAAAATAGATTTTCCTTATCATTTGAAAACACTAAGTTTTTGCTTGACAAAATCACCCAAGGCATCTCCCAATAGAAATTGGTGATCCTTTAACCCTTGTTCAACCATAAGATTTTAACTTAGAAATTGGGATGAGGAGATTCTTGATAGCTTCCATGTCTTGATGCTCAAATTGTCCTTTACCAGGGACATGGCTAAGTACTTAGGTTTTACACTCTGCAG
Source organism: Avena sativa (assembly GCA_916181665.1). Lineage (NCBI taxonomy): Eukaryota > Viridiplantae > Streptophyta > Magnoliopsida > Poales > Poaceae > Avena > Avena sativa. The sequence goes on from OV702285.1 coordinate 472,719,189, forward strand.
AGGTGGTGCACTTTCCCCACAAGACTTGGTTTCACCAAGACAAGATCTTTCAGAAGCCTTCCCTTAGACCAAAATGGACGCGCTCCAACCTATCAATCCCCTACCACCAAATGTCCATTTGGCTAAGTTATTGCAACCTATATGATCCAGGCAGAGCCCATAATGCCAAGTGGATGCACTTGAAGCTTCTCAACATTTGACATCTCAAATCTCTTTGATCCTGGGTGGCCATCCACAAGTGAGATACATAAGGTAAACCATAGAAATGGGCCTTGTGTAACCACTCAACACAAACCATTCCTTCCAGTCCACCTAGGTGTTTCATTCACTTAGTTGTTTTATTAAACAAAACACAAGTCCTTGACTTAGAAATATTCCATAGCATGAACATATTCCACCCTTGTTTTCTACTAGTTAAGCTAAGCATGATAGTAGTAGGAATCTCAACTTAGGAAATTTCTACTAAGGTTTCATCTACTAGGATTTCCCATGGCATAGTTTATACTTAGCAAAAATTCCATGCAAGTCCTACTTAGAAATATCACTAATGCATAGTAAAAAAATAATGGGACAAAGTATGAAGCATCACTTGCCTTTTTGGTAGAGAGTATAAGTTCACTCCTTGATCTTGCAATATTCACACTCTTCAAATTCCACTACAATTCAATCAAGCAAGCAAAAAATTAATCTACCATTCAAGCAAAACATCACATAAAATAATAGAATCAAAACAATGCATGCAAGCATGCCAAAGATTGTTTTATTTGGAAAAGTGATTTATAATGGGTTATAAACATTCTAAAACACTTATTGGTCATTTTATAAAAGTGGCAAGACTATTTGCAAAAGATTTTATCTATAAACTCTTTTTAAATCAAAGCATTATTTTATGTGGTTGAAAATGCCTTTAGCAAAGTAACAATCTTTATAGGATTCACCAACTATGTTTTCAAATCATAAAACTTTGTGTTTAGGGTCAGAGAGTTTAAATCAAAACATTTCCCAAAGGTTTTCTCCCAAAAGCATTTTTAACACATAAACACTATTTTTATTTGACTAGAAATGTTCTAAATGAAAGATTTATTCTTTTGCTTCTCCAAATATATTTTTGAAACCACAAATTGATTTCTATGGTCAGTAGGTTCAAAACAATCCATTTGCCAAAGGTTTTATCACAAAGATAATTTTAGAACAAATTTTATATTCTAAATATGCCTACACAAGTTTCTGCAAAAACAACCTTTTTACCAGAAGCAATTTACTAAACAAAGTGCATGGTTGGGTAGGATTTGTCTTGCTGATTCCATTGATATAAAATTTGCAAAATTTGGACGTGTGGTTTAAAAGTTATGAATTTTACAAAATCAAACATCCAATAGATCATTTCTGGTTTTTATTCAAACGGACTGGCCACGTGTCGTGTTTCTATTCGCCCATACCATTTCGTGTGGATCGCGCAGTGTGGTGTGTTGGATCTAAATGAGACCAAACGGTGCAGATGAGCTCGTACCCTTTCGTTTAAGTGACTCTGTAACATCCCAAAAATACCAAACTTAGATCATCAAACACTAATCATCAAGATTAGGGTTAACAAAAACTTTTCTAAATAAACTCATGAATGCATGCATATGTGTATGCATGGATTTTGAATTTCTTTAAAAACCACCTTGTTTGTGTGATCCATTGCTTGTAAAATGTTTCTTAGGTGAAATGAACATCATCTAAAACATTTCCCACACTTTTCCTAAAGACAAGTAAATCAAAACAAATATATTAAGTGAATGGTCATTTTGACCAATTTAACTCACATGCCTACTTTGGCTGTCCCAAACTTTCAAAACCTAACAGAAACTTTTATGGATCTTTGCACCCCTTGAATGTACTCATAACAAAGAATCAAGGCCCACTTTGTGATCATCCAGAAACTTTCAAATGCATAGTTTAATTGACAATTCAAAATTGAATCTTTATCATATGGGAAGATCCCACTTTTCCAAAACCCACTCAAACAAGCTCAACTTTCAAAACCCAAGCATCTGCAGACTCACCAGCACCAATCTAGCAAACTCATCAAAATTCATTTCAAAATTCAAAACTTGATTTCATGCGGCCATTTTATCAAACAGGTTGCAGACACAAATCAAACAAAACATCAAACACTATAGTATGCAGTGATTCTTGCCTAACTTGTTCCCTAGTTAGCTCACACACAACCCAGTAGATCATCTAGAAAGATTAGCCCAACACTAGCACCCCTGTGAGCTTGCCATTGTCATTAATGGTGAACAGCCGAGCACCCCAATGTCACCCCATTATGGACAGAGAGCTAGAGGAAGAACTAGCCGTGCCAACCTTGTCTGGGAGGCAGCCCACCGTCCACCGCCACTCCATGTCCCAGCCGCGAGCGTTGCCAAGCGCTGGACCACGCGCACAAGCCGCACCCAGACCATGTCGAGCGTGCGCTAGAGCGCCACCCTCGACCAACGCCCACAGACCGCGCGCCGCCCTCACCGCGTGCACACACGATCACCACCGACCCAGGAGACCGCCAGACATCCCCGTTTGCCGCCCCGTGCCATACAGCCACCGCCCGCCGTCGAAGACGCCGCCTCTGCCGCGCAGAGCTCCGGCCGTTCCAGACCAAACCACACCGCCCCATGCCTCGCGACCATGTCGTTGAGCATCGCCAGGAGACACAACACCGTCCCCTACCCTTGCCCATGCCATTAGCCGCCTGTAACGTCGCCCCCGACGAGCTCACCGTGCGCCCCGACGGTCCCCTCGCTCGACTATAAATAGAGGCCACCCCCGCACGATTTCTTCACACCATCTCACTCCCCTCTCCTCAGTGACCGTGCCACACCGTCCTCAGAGCAAGGCGAGCACCACCTCGCCGGAATTTCACCGGAGCCCGCCGCCTCTGGAGAAGAAGGGAGCCAGCGATTGGAGCCGCCCCAGGAGAAGCCACCGGTACCAGGAGGTTCGCCATCGTCGACTTTGTCGTTCGCCCACCTCGCCGACCCTCGCCAGTACCCCGGTGAGCCCCCAGCACCCCTCACTGGCCGCGCTAGGTTTCGTTCTCGCCGGAGCTGTCTCGCGTCGACGATGACCCCTAGCCGTTGGATTAGAACTAGATCGAACGATCCACGTTGCCCCATACCGCTTCGCCCAGCCCCGTGTCACTGACGAGTGGGGACACCCACTTAAGCAGCCCGCGGGAGCACTGCGCTTAGCAGGCCGGCCCGTTAGAATTTCCCGCGCAGCCCAGCAATTCAAATTAAACCTTTTTATTTTTAATTTCAAACACACTTCTGTACCCAACTTCAAAATTCAACCCAGATCGATTCAGTGCACCAATTTGAATGAAACCAATTTTGTTGGAAAGGTCTGTGAATGCTTAATCCAAACCCGTTGGATTCAAGTCATTTGGATCACTAGATCACCCATAGTAAAAATAACAAGGCAGAAGCTTTTATGCATTCAAACATTTTTCAAATTTAAACCATAAAAGTTTTTGAGTTGATTCCAACTCTCAAAAATCACATTTAACCATACCTTTCAGAATATATAAAAATATATAGGTTTACTTGCAGAAACATTGTTCAAGTAATAAAAGAATGCTACATAAGCATTTCTAGCCACTTTAATTAATTAAAATAAAAGGGTAAAACCTTATTAAATTGTGACACCACTTTAAATCACATTCCCATGGACTACAATATGTGGTGATGACATGTGTCAACATGATCCCATGTTTAGTTTGGAGAATATTAAATCTTAAGTAATTTTTCAATGAGTAGAAATTACTTTTCTAAAAATAAAAAGATTTAAACCAAGCCTTAACCTTGTAATGTTAGAGATGATGCTATATCATCTATAGGACCCTTGTGTGTGATGATTGCAAGTAGTTAAGTATTGTTTGGTGATTGTGTACCTCGTATTTATTCATAGACACTAGTACCGATCAAGGATACGAGGAGGAAGGAGGATACTACGAAGAAGAAGCCGAGGAGAACTTCAACCACTGCTCTGCACAAGGCAAGCCTAATACTACTAGTGAATGTGCAAGCTAACACTTGCAAGATACTATACCTATGCAATCTTATACTCCTATTGATGCAAGCTAACCCTTGCCAGATACCCTACTGATGCCACAAACCCATACTTGTGATATGACTACTATATGCCTTAAGCATATGTGATCATACCCAATTGATAAACCAAATCCTAGTTTTATGTGCAAGCCTCTTACTTTATTTCTTTATCAAAGCTTACTTAGAGTTTACTTAAGTGACTGGTAGATTTTGGAAAGATGCTGAAGGTGGCATAAAGAGCATAAAATTTGGCCTAAGCTAGAAGCCTTGATATCAGCCTAAGATATAAGGTTGGACTTAGTGAAACTCCACTAGCTACCACCCCTCATTAGTACTACCCCCACCTGTAGATGCTAGTGCTAAGCATAAAACTTGATCAACTTCTAGATGGGAATACTTGGTGGAAAAATGGTGATGAAAACCTTAGAATGATGGATCATTCTATTGAAATGTTTTGGACATGTGTTTCCAAACACTTGATGATTTTGGTGATGAAAATGTTGAGGCATGAGCCTTAGCCCTTTATAAAACTGATGGTTGTCTGGATGCGATACCATTCCAATTTTTAGCGTACAACCACAATACCTGAATATTGGGTAGGGCTTGACTTGAAACTTATATTCCTTAGTATTAGTTCCCTCACGGCCAAGGTCTGAGCTGAGGCTGCCTTGTGAAGATTGTCCACCTGTGCAGTACCCAAGATGACAGCTGGTCATGGTTGGGAGGCCAAACTCACAGGAGAGGTGATTATACTAGGGCATGTAATTGAAAGGTTAGGATTGATTATCCGCATACTGAGTATGGTGAATTCAGGATTTGTTCCTGATGGATGTATCGAATGTTGTGGTGAAAGTGTACAATTTCTGCAGAGTGTCAAACTATTCGAATAGCCGCGTCCGCGGTTATGGACAGTTGGAGTGGCCATACTGTTTCCCCCGTCAGACTTTTCAAAATGACTTGTGAAATGAATTGAGACTTTGACTTGACCACAACAGAGTTGTGACCTGAATTACAAGATCCCACTTAGGATTTATAAAATTGTGACTAGCTTTGGAACTTAGTAGAGATAAACCTGGCTTTTTGCAAAACAACCCTAGAGCCTAGTGACCTATTATCCAAAAACCCCTTACATGTTAGTATTAGTTTGCGAGTACTTAAAGAGTACTCATGGCTTTGTCCCTGGCTATTCCCATGGCCAGACTATGAAGAGGAGTACCTGGAAGATGGACCCCAGGAAGGTTACGACAACTAGGATCATCTCCCATCGTCATCATTGCCTGTGACCCTGAAGATGGAGCTTCGCCTACGCTACCGTTATTATTACGTATTCCGCTGCTTGATGTTGTATTAAGAACTGGATCATGAGATCCCCATTTGTGTAAGAACTTATGTATCGTTTGTAATGGATGAAGTACTATGGTATCCAATTCTGTTATGTCTCGCAAAAATGGTAATCCTGGGATTGCGATGTATGGCATAACAGGCATCTAGGATTGAAAAATCCGGGTGTTGACAGACTCTATCTAAGCCACAAGATCAAGATCCAATGATGCATAACAGCTGGTCAGGAACTGGCGGCGCGAGCGACGGTGGCTGGCGGCGGCGCGGTCAGACGGCGGCGGAGCTGGCGAAATAGGAAGCAAGGGGGGTAGAGGAGTAGCTCACCGAGATCGTCGTGCCTCGCTGATGCTCAATGTGTCCTTGTATGTTGAAGGGGCGCTCGAGGTTGCTATCAATCTCTCCCCGGAGTTCAAGACGGCGTCGGGTACGGTCTGTCGTCGTCAGGGGCGACGCTACGGTGCGCGCTGAGACGAAATAAGGTTGTTGTTAGATGCGCACAACGCTGGGGATCATACGCGTGTCAATGAGAGTGAAGGGGATGTACAGAGGCTACCTGGGGAGTTCGTCGGAGAAGGAGCAAACGGCGGTGAAGTTCAGTCGAGGTGGTTGCCAACGATCTGGGTCAAGCGCGGGCAAGCCGAGGGTGCAGAGAGAAGCGCCAGAGAATGGGGAGCATGCTCGTGTGGTCGAGGAGGCGAGGGGCGACGAGGAGTGGCCGGAATCATCGTCGGAGCTCGTCGGAGGCAGCGGTGGTCTAAGCGGAAATCAGGGCAGCCTGGGGGATCTCGAGGCATGGCGTCTGGGGGGGGGGAAATGGAGAGGGGATGGAGGTGATTAAGTACGCGTGGTCGCAGGAGAGGTTGATTGCTGCGTTAACGCGAATTAACGCGATTGAAATCGGCCAGAAACGGCGGGGGAGAGGGGCGAGGTCAGCGCGCGGGGTGGAGAAGACGACTGGCAAGCGGGACCGCTTCGTCAGCGAGAGAGAAAAAGGAGCAGTGGGGTCCATATGTCAGCGGCTCTGCGGGTTGAAACTCTGGTGTGAACCGTTTTCTCGCGGGAGGGGGAGATGGGCTGGTGCTGGGCTGGGTTGGGCCTGCTGGGCTAGTTGGCTTTGCTTCATTTTTTTGTACTGATTGTTTTTCCCTTTTATTTTTCTATTTATCTGTTTTGATTTTGTTTAATCATTTCAAACATTCATTTGAATTCAAACTTCAACAAAACTTTGTGTAGATTCAAATACTGATTAATACTACATTTTAAAGTCAAAATTAGAATATTTCTTTTATTCTTTTTAGGGTCTTTTAATTATTTAAAATAGGCCCTAGCATTTATTCAAATAATATTTAATAGTGTTTTCAAACTCCATTTGAATTCTAAATCTTTTCAAATCTTTTTAGTAGGTTTTATTTATTTATTAGGTTGTCAATAATTCACCTTGAATTATTTGGAAAATATTTAATATGATTTATAAATCATTTGAATTGGGTATTTGTTTTAATTCCAATGAAATTAAATATAGTTTTAATTCCATAAATTTTATTTGGAAGATTTCTTTGATCTTATTTAAGTTAATTAAATAACTTTGATTTCACTTGGGTGAATTCCAAATACCAAGATTTAATTAATCATTCTTATTAGAGATTTGTCTTTAATCAAAATAGAATTTGGTTAATGCCATTTTATTTTATTTGAATATTCTTTATCCATTATTTTATTTGGATTTGGATTATATTTATTCCATTTGCTTATGGATTAGGTCAAGATTTAATTTGGCCTTTAAATATTCCTCATTAATATTTCTTTCTCTATCTTATAAAATCCATAACTTTTTATTTATAGATCCAAAGTTGGTGATTCCAATTTATAAAATCTTATTTAATATTTATTTATCCTTTTAAATGTCCTTAGGATTATTTGTTCACCATTTGGTATGGAGTTTTAGATAGGTGCTTTATTAGCATTGGAAATTCAATTTCCTGATCTTATTAAATTCATAAGATTTTATTTATGCCTCCAAATTAAGTGAAACCAATTTCTATGGTCTTATAATATTTCTATTTGTCATTCTTGATCATTTATAAATGTTTGTTGACAAAATTTTATATGGATCAAAACCATGGCTTAGAGATAACTTGGAAATGATTTTATTCCATTAGAGTTTTAGGGTTTTGGTTTATCTCTCAAGTGTTTAAATTTCCAGATGCAATTATGAAGAATGCATTTCACTTGATTTGAATTTAGTTAGATTCAAACATTAACCAAAGTTTGTTCAAGATGGGATTTTAAGTTTCCACTTAGAAACAAAAGTTTCTTTTCACCCTAATTTTCAACAATTATTTATTTTGTTTATTTATTTTTCACATTACAAGATTTGGAAAATCTTGGGATGTGACAAGTACCTCTTCTTCTAGTGGATGGTAAAATAGGGAACTTTCTATCATGAGACTTCCCCATGATGAAAGGAGTAGCAGTGAACAATAATAGATCCAAGTGAACTTACAAATAAAGCTATGCTCCCTGGCAACAACGCCAAAAAATAGTCTTGATGACCCACAAGTATAGGGGATCACAATAGTCTTCGCGGGTAGTATTACCCAATTTATTGATTCGACACAAGGAGAGCCAAAGAATACGTGCAAGCCTTAACAACTGAGTTGTCAGTTCAGCTGCACCTGGAAATAGTTCTTGCTCACAGAAGTTTATCAGTAGCATTAGTTTGGTAGTAGCAATAGCAAAACAGGAGCAATAGTAACAATAACGGTAACAGTGGGATTCGAGTGCGATAGGCATAGGAATGGATGGACGGGCGTTGCATGAACGAGTCTAAACATGTAACTTCAAGATCTAGGGCATTGTAGATAAATGATAACAAGCATCCAAGTACTAAACAATCCTAAGCATGTTCTCCAAATATAGTCATATGTGCTCGCAATGAGAACTTGCACAACATCTTCTGTCCATCCAGCCCATGGCAGCGGGGCCTCTAGGGAACTACTGGCAATTAAGGTGCTCCTTTTAATAGAGCACTGGAGCAAAGAATTTACACTCTGTGAACACATGTGATCCTCACACCACAACCATCCCCTCCGGTTGTCCCAATTATTGTCACTTTGGGGCCTTGGGATCCGGACAATGATATGTATACACAACTTACAGATAAGTTCATAAACAATACTATCATAATGATTCAATAATAATTTCAGATCTGAGATCATGGCACTCGGGCCCTAGTGACAAGCATTAAGCACAACAAGTTGCAACAAAGTCAAATAGCACTAATAGAGATACTAGGCACTATGCCCTAACAATCTTATTTGATTACATGATAGAACTCATCCAATCCCTACCATCCTCAAGCCTACAGCGGAGGATTACTCACTCATGGATGAGGGAAACATCATAGGTTGATGGAGATGCGTTGGTGATGACGATGGCGATGATCCTCTCCAAATTCCCCGTCCCAGCAGGGTGCCAGAACGGAGTTTCTAGATCTGAATCTTGGTTACTGGTGGCGGCGGCGGAGCGGAACTCTTTCTAGAAAACTATCGACCCCCCCTCGGTTTTAGGTCGAAAAGCAACTTATAGGCGCAGAGGGAGGCCGAGGGGGTGCCTGGAGTGGCTGCACCCCCCTCCAGGCACGACTAGTGGTGGGCCCGCGCCTGGCATGGGTGTGGGCCTCCTAGGCCCCCTCTCCGTCTCGTCTTTTGGCTCCGTGGATCTTCTGGTGAAATAAAAATTTTGGCATATTTTCCGGGATTTTTCCTGATAGTTCATTTTATGCACAAAAACAAGACACCCAGGTAATTCTGCTAAAAATAGCGTCAATCCGTGTTAGTTGTATCCAAATCACACAAGTTTAGAGAAGAAACAATAGCAAAGTGTTCGAGAAAGTAGATATGTTTTGGACGTATCAACAACTAACACGGACTGACATTGTTTTCAACAGAATTACCTTCGTGTCTAGTTTTTGTGCAGAAGATAAACTATCAGGAAAAATCCCGAAAAATATGCCAAAAATCAGATTTCACCATAAGACTCACGGAGCCTGAAGACAAGACGGAGTGGGGCTCCGAGGGGCCCACACCCCCTGGCCGGGCTTGGGAGGGGTATGGCCGCCTCGGGCACCCCCTCGGCCTCCCTCTTTCCCTATAAGATGCCTCTTGACCTAAAAACTGAAGGGGGTTCGATGTTTTTCCAAAAGGAGTTCCGCTACGTCGCCACCACCAGAAACCGCGATTCAGAACCAAAAACTCCGTTCTGGCACCCTGCTGGGACGGAGAATTTGGAGAGGATCATCGCCATCATCATCACTGACGCCTCCCCATCAATCATCCATGTTTCCCCCATCCATGGGTGAGTAATCCCCCGCTGTAGGCTATGGGGATGGTAGGGATTGGATGAGTTTTATCATGTAATCGAATAAGATTGTTAGGGCATGGTGCCTAGTATCTCTATTAGTGCTATTTGACTTTGTTGCAACTTGTTGTGCTTAATGCTTGTCACTAGGGACCGAGTGCCATGATCTCAGATCTAAACTTATTATTGATTCAGGATGATAGTATTGTTTGTGATCTTATCTGCAAGTTGTATACACATATCATTGTCCGGATCCAAAGGCCCCAAAGTGACAAAAACTAGGACAGCCGGAGGGGGTGGTTGTGATGTGAGGATCACGTGTGTTCATGGAGTGTTAATGCTTTGCTTCGGTGCTCTATTAAAAGGAGTACCTTAATTGCCAATAGATTCCCTTGAGGCCCCTGATACGTCCAAAACGTATCTACTTTCCCGAACACTTTTGCTATGGTTTCTCCGCTAAACTTGTGTGATTTGGATACAACTAACACGGACTGACGCTGTTTTCAGCAGAATTACCTTGGTGTCTAGTTTTTGTGCAGAAAATCAACTATCAGGAAAAATCCCAGAAAATATGCCAAAAATCCTATTTCACTAGAAGACTCATGGAGCCAGAACACGAGACAGAGTAGGGGCCTGAGGGGCCCGCACCCCCTGCTGCGCGGGCCAGTCCTGGCCGCGCCTGGAGGGGGTGTGGCCGCCTCAGACACCCCATCGGCCTCCCTCTTCGCCTATAAGTTGACTTCTGACCTAAAAACTCAAGGGGGTTTCGACGTTTTTCCAGAAAGAGTTCAGCTGCGCCGCCACCACCAGAAACCGCGATTCGAAACCAGAAACTCCGTTCTGGCACCTGCCGGGACAGGGAATTTGGAGAGGATCATCGCCATCATCATCACCGACGCCTCTCCATCAACCATCCATGTTTCCCCCATCCATGAGTGAGTAATCCCCCATTGTAGGCTATGAGGATGGTAGGGATTGGATGATTTCTATCATGTAATCGAATAAGATTGTTAGGGCATGGTGCCTAGTATCTCTATTAGTGCTATTTGACTTTCTTGCAACTTGTTGTGCTTAATGCTTGTAACTAGGGCCCGAGTGCCATGATCTCAGATCTGAACTTATTATTGATTCATGATGATAGTATTGTTTGTGATCTTATCTGCAAGTTGTGTACACATATCATTGTTTGGATCCAAAGGCCCCGAAGTGACAGAATTGGGACAGCCGGAGGGGATGGCTGTGATGTGAGGATCACATGTGTTCATGGAGTGTTAATGCTTTGCTCCGGTGCTCTATTAAAAGGAGTACCTTAATTGCCAGTAGTTCCCTTGACGCCCCACTGCAACGGGCTGGCAGGACAAAAGATGTTGTGCAAGTTCTCATTGCAAGCACGTATGACTATATATGGAGCACATGCCTATGATTGTTTAGTACTTGGATGCTTTATCTTATTTATCTGCAATTGCCCTAGATCTTGAAGTTACATGTTTAGACTTGTCCATGCAACGCCCGTCCATCCATCCCTATGCCTACCGCACTCATATCCTACTGTTTGCTACTACTGTTACTATTGCTCTTGTTTTACTGCTGCTGTTACTTTGCTATTGCTATTATAAAACTGTTGCTACTGATAAACCACTGTGAGCAAGACTATTTCCAGGTGCAGCTGAACTGACAACTCAGTTGTTAAGGCTTATAAGTATTCTTTGGCTCCCCTTATGTCAAATCAATAAATTGGGTAATACTACCCTCGAAGACTGTTGTGATCCCCTATACTTGTGGGTCATCAAGACTATTTTCTAGCGCCATTGCCGGGGAGCATAGCTTTATTTGTAAGTTCACTTGGATCTATTATTATTCACTGCTATTCCTTTCATCATGGGGAAGTCTCATGATGGAAAGTTCTCCATTTTACCATCCATTGCAAGAAGAGATACTGTCCTAAACACCTCTGCTGCTCTTGATTCGCCGTATGTTATAAGTAAGCTTGTCACACCACCACCACATACACATGCTACACACACTGCTACTACTGCTAAATCTGAAATTGCTTCTGATACTCATGATGTTACTTCTACTATGCTTGATGCAAGTGGTTCATTGGGTCCTTTCATGGATGCTACTATTGCTAGAACTATTTTGGGAAACACTAAAAATCCTAGTGAAGGCACTATTACACCTGTTAGCTCACCTGAGTCTAGAGAGATATGATATTAGTTATGGTTACATTGAAATGACTGATGAATTTATTGAAGAGTACCAAAACACACATGGTGCTAGTTCTATTAGGAGTCGCCTTGTTGTGGATATACCAAATAGGTATACCTACGGTTTAGTCTCATACCGGCAAGCCCGGGTGACCCACAATTGGTGGTTAGGCCTATGGCATAACCGGGCGGCCCAGTTGCTGATAGACAAGACAGAGGTCTAGCAGGGATAAAGGAAGGCGACGTGCCACCGCCTAATATGGAAGCCGACGCCTTAGAGGACACGAAGACTAGTTAGTGTTAGTCTAGGACTCTGTAACCGTATCCGGCTGGGACTCTCCATGTAACCCTAGGTCCTGGCGTCCTTATAAGTCGGCCTACGGGAGCCTTTAGGGCATAATAACAAGTGCATAGCACTACTCGCACACAGTGAACCCCCCAATCCTGTAACTCGGCGTATTACCATTATAGTGATTTATAGGAGGAGTAGGATCTCGCCACCGTCGTGAGATCTGAACCTGGGTAAACTGTGTCAAGACGTCCCAGACGCTCTCTGTCTTCCCCCACATCTCTAAACTCGTCGTTGGGATACCCCTATGGCGTACGTGTCAACAATATCATGACAATTGGCGCCCACCGTGGGGCAAGAGGCGCTTACAACACGGATCCGGGCGGGATCCCTCGCCGTCTTCGAAGGCGGACAAATCACATCTCCATTGACGCGCCGGCTTCAACATCGCTCTTTCTAGCGTGTGTTCAAGTTGGTAGCATCTCGAAGATCTACATCTATATCACCTTTGGAGGTGTTGGAATCTCCATCAACAAAAACTACGACGGTCCTGCTTAGGTTTTTCCTCGCCGATAGGATGATGGATCCGGCAGTGCGGCAACCTTCTATGTTGAAGCAACCTCCGACTTGACGATCAGCCGTATTGGTTTTTTGGTTTTCTTGCATGACCTCCGATGATTTGTATCGATCGTGAGTCACGAGACGGCCGACTAAACCAATCTCTACCTGCTGCAACGACCAGATTCGGCGGCTCTACACGTGGACCGGCGATGCAAATCGACCGCGGGTCTATCCCGGCAACGCCCCAGCAATTCAGCTACCGAAGGAATCAAGGCGGACAGACTTACGCTTACGCCAAAGCCAAATATGATTTGCTAATTACTACTAGTTATCAGCATTGTACATGCAAAGGCTCGTAAAGGAAAGTAAAACGATCACGCCGCTAGATTGTGGATTGAATATGCACGAGATTGTTCGTATGCTTTCTAGCCGAATTAATTTGTGCCAATCCTGCTAGTTGTTGCATGGCTACGTCTTGTCGGAGAGCTCAGGGCAGAACGCGTGTGCAGAACTTACCAAGGTCGCATCGCTGAGCTTTAGCGACATGCAGAGTTTTTTGCCGCCTTCGTTCCGTTTGGCTCTACGGTTTCCACTACGTCATCTTTGCATCCGCTACGTCTGGCTTCGTCGTCATCGCGTAATATACTTCGCCGTGATCGTAAACAACACCGATTCCGCTCAAACAACTAAGTCTCTATTTATATTTATATTTATTATTATTTATGATCATGAGATTAAAATTGGTTCACTCATATCCTGAATCTTTTACCGCTTTCGTTTTGGTCATACCTTTTTTTCACGATTTATCTTGCGCTCGTGAATATTAACTTTTTACTGGCTTGCCGTTTCAAGGTCCCAGTACCATGCAAAAAACCCGCCTTCGGGTAGACTAAGTTTTCTGGATACACGTTTTCTCTTGTTTTTATGTGAATTCCGGAGTAGTGACTTTTCGGCACTCAAAGCCGGCGTTTTGGCCTTGGCTTCTGGACGGTGCCATTAGGCATCATCACCCAAGTATATGGTTCTGTGTTGCGAGTCTTCCGTCTCACGAAAGGTCAAGCATAAAAACCAGAATTATAGATAAGCCAACACTTGCTTAAACAAAAGTTTGCATAAACTGTTCAAATTAGTTGAGTTTTTTCCTCCTAAACATTTTTATGTGTTCAACTGCTGCATTGTTTCAGCTTTAAAGCATTTTTCAAAGGCCATGTTTGTTCAGCCTTATATTTGTTCGGTGGACACTATCAAAGGAACAATTTAATACAATTGTCTGTTTTATGTTTATGTCTCAGGTACATGACGCTTGGACATTGTCGTCTTCCTCGGACTAAGGTGTTTTGAGCCGGATTTTCACCAAGCTTGACACCTCGGGGGCTGCAATTGCAATTGTTGACCAAGACTTGAGCCGTGTTTGAGGATGTCGGATCGATGCTCGGGGCTTGACATCTCTAATTGAAGAGCTTTGTCCTGCCTTGCGTCCAAGCCAGAACAAACCTCGGGGGCTACAGTACGATGATCTCAAAGACATGGTTTAGTTCTCTTTGAGCATCAAGCCGGAGAATTCAAGTGAATTCCACCTTGACGCTCGGGGGCTACACCGATGCTGAATTTTTTGTGAAGTTCTCTATGCAGAACCAAGCCGAAATTATTTCCTACTTGTCGCTCGAGGGCTACATTATTCACATTTTCTCTAAAGCTACTCTGAGACAACGATGTATGTTCTTTTGAAACACCGACTTGGTGCTCGAGGGCTAAAATCGTTTGATGGACAACTATGTATGTTCTTTTGAGCATCGAGCCACCTTCGACGAAGCCGACTCAATGCTCGGGGGCTACATATGGTTATGTCAACAAAACTTTCAAGAGGATGAAGAATCCGGCTAGCGAAACCCGGGGGATCGACATCAACTTTGCCTTAACGGAAGTTTCCTGGGTTACACGGCTCGATGGCCTGAACGTCCATGACTTGAGAGGCTCTAAGACCTTAATCGGCAAGCTCTTATGTTTGGGACATTGTTGGCTCTAAGTCGGCAGTTTGGCAGCCTTTACGACCGCGGCCCGGTAGCCGTGATTTTTCCGGCTTACATATCGTCCCACATGGATGATGATATTAAAGACGTTCCTAGAGCTTGGAAGAATCACTAACGATTTGTTAGAGAATTCTCCGCCTTGGATTCGTTCGCAGAAGCATACAAGCAACTCTCTGGCTAGGCTTAGTCGGATGAGAATATGGTATGGGAGCTCTCCAAGATTCTTCGCGAAGCACGCCTACAAATTGAAGACGATGTGATACTTACGCTCAAAGCTAGACAGAGGAATGCGATGATCTTGAAGAACTCTGGGGGATACTGTTGTGGATATACCAAATGGGTATACCTACGGCATAGTCTCATACCGGCAAGCCCGGTTGGCCCACAATTGGTGGTTAGGCCTATGGCATAACTGGGCGGCCCAGTTGCTGATAGACAAGACAGAGGTCTAGCATGGATAAAGGAAGGCGACGTGCCACCGCCTAAGATGGAAGCCGACGCCTTGGAGGACACGAAAACTAGTTAGTATTAGTCTAGGACTCTGTAACCGTATCCGGCTGGGACCCCCCATGTAACCCTACGTCCTGGCGTCCTCATAAGTCGGCCTACGGGAGCCTTTAGGGCATAATAACAAGTGCATAACACTACTCGCACACAACGAACCCCCCAATCCTATAACTCGGCGTATTGCCATTATAGTGATTTATAGCAGGAGTATGATCTCGCCACCGTCGTGAGATCTGAACCTGGGTAAACTGTGTCAAGCCGTCCCGGACGCTCTCCGTCTTTCCCCCACATCTCTAAACTCGCCATTGGGATAACCCTATGGCGTACGTGTCGGCAATACCACGACACTCCTTGAGAGACATACCATTATTTCTAAACTGTCTTCTGATGCTAAGTTTGCTACTTCTCCGATAGATATTAGCGATGAAGATTATGATTTATCTCCTGATTTATCCTATTTAGACATTGTTGAGAAAGAACCTTTTTATGGGACTGAGAATGAGAGTGTTGTGGCATATATGAATGAGCTTTCCACTCTGAGTGCCTTATTCTCTGATGATTTTAAAATGCGCAAGTACTTTGTTACTAAGATCCTCTCCTTTTCACTAAAAGGAGAAGCTAAAGCTTGGTTTAACAGATTACCTCCTGGATCCATTGATAGCCCTGATTGTTTTATTGCTTCTTTCTTCCAGAAATATTTTCCTCCTAGTGCTAGACATGCTGCTTTGCAGAAACTTTTTTATTTTAAATAGGGAGAGGAAGTGAAATTGCCTGAGTCATGGACAAGTTTATATGCCTTCATTCATGCACATCCTATATGTCCATTACCTAAAAATGAGCTTCTTGATATTTATTATAATGGACTAACTGATAATTCTAGGACATACCTAGATAGTTTTGCTGATTGTGTTTTCAGGAAAAGAACTCCTACAGATGCTGAAGAATTAATGACTAAAATAAGCAAGAATTATGATGATTGGACTTCAACTGAGCTAAATACACCTGAGCCTACTACTCCTAAACCAGTTGTGCCTGAACCAGTTCCAACACCAACACCAAAGAAGATAGGAGTGATTGCATTAAATAATGAAGTAATGAAAGAAGCTAAGAAATGTCTTAAGGAGAAAGGTATTATAGCTAAAGATGTGAAGAATATACCTCCTATAGAAGAATTATGTAAGCCAATTCCCCACTCATCCACTATTGAGGTACACTCTCTCCAACACTTTGATGAAGGTGATATTCCCTATGGTAAACCTCCTGATCAATGCTTAGAGGAACTTGACATTTTTATTGTTAAACAAGGTAATTTTAATAAACAAATTCAGAATCATTTATTGGAAAACTCTAAAGCTATTAATGAGTTGAAAGATATTGTGGAAATAACTGCTAATGATGTTAAAATGCCTTGTAAACACTTCCAAATGGTTCAGACTCAAATTGATCAACTTGCTAAGGTACAAAAAGATATGCTAGTTAATGCTTCTGGAGATAAACATGCTTATGGAATTAGAACTAGGAGTGGTACAACCACTCAAGATCCTTTATATCCTGAAGGACATCCTAAAATAATTGAGAAGGATTCTCAACAAGCTAAAAGTAGTGGTAGTCCTGATAAGAGAAAGAAAAAGAAACACAAAATAGTTGAGGAACCACCTGAACCTGCTTTAGACCCTAATAGTATATCTGTCTCTGATGCTGAAACTGAGAGTGGTAATGATAAAAATGATGCTCCTAATAAGGAGGAAGTTGAGCAAGAACCTGAGAAGCACACTAAGAACACTACGTATACTAAGGAAGATTTTATTGCTAATAAACATGGTAGTGAGAGAGAACCTTGGGTGCAAAAACCTATGTCTTTTCCCAATAAGAAACACAAGTCAAAGGAGGAAGAACACTATAACAAGTTTTGTGAGTGGATGAAACCTTTATTTTTGCAAATTCCTTTGACTGACGCTATTAAGTTGCCTTTTTATTCAAAGTATATGAAGGATATTGTCTCTAATAAAAGAAAGATTCCTAATGAGGAAATTTCTACTTTGCTTTCTAATTATTCCTTCAATCGTAAGGTTCCAAAGAAACTTGGTGATCCAGGTATACCAACTATTCCTTGCTCTATTAAGAATAATTATGTTAGAACTGCTTTATGTGATTTGGGAGCTGAAGTTAGTGTTATGCCTTTTTCTATCCACAAGAGACTCCAGCTAGAAAAGTTGATACCAGCCGATATATCTTTGCAAATGGCTGATAAGTCAACTACTATTCCTGTTGGTATATGTGAGGATCTTACTATGCAAGTGGCTCATAATTTCTTGGTTTTAACTGATTTTGTTGTGCTTGAGATGCCTGAAGATGATAATATGTCTATTATTCTTGGGAGACCTTTTCTTAATACTGCAGGTGCTGTCATCAATTGTAATCAAGGAAAAGTAACTTTTTATATTAATGACAAAGAGTATATTGTCTGTTTTCCCAAGAGGATTGATAAGACCTATTGCCTGAATTCCATTGAAAATATTGAGAGCATCAAAGTTGGAGAAATATATTGTCCCATTCCACAAGAAAGTTTTGAAACTATTATGATTGGGACTATTGCTATCAAGTATGAGGTAACATAGTCATTTTGTGAAATGCAAAGTTCTTTTTCATATAAGATTGTTTTGGTAACAAGACTTGATCAACCTTGTTAACAAAGGGATTTTAATGAACAAAACAATACTTTCATAATGGTTATACTTGCTCACTTTTCTTTTTCTCCTTTCCAGTCTTTGCTCTTGTTAGCTTTTGTTTTGCTAGTTGTTTGCTTGTTAGGGTGTCTTAGAACTTCTGTAGTTTTGGTTTTTGTTTGTTTTTGCTTCTTCTAAAAAATCTTTTTCTACAAGAAAATCAATTTTCATAACCTGAAAATTGGGCAAAAATAAAGTTTCCCGAAAAATTCTAGAAAATTCATATTAAATTTTCCTCAAAAAGGGGGCAGACGGACACCTGGAGTGGCCTAGGGGGGCCCACCAGGCCAGCACACTCCCTAGTGGCACGTCCAGCCCTAGGGCGCGCCTAGCCTGGGTGGGGCCCACCTGTGGCCCTCCAAGGTGCCTCCTTCCAGCCACTTCTTTCTCTCTCCCGAAAAACACCGGAATTTTTTTTCAAGCTCGAGTTCCTTGTAAGATCCCACCCTTATAAAGGTAAGGATCCCTGTGATTGCAATGCTAGTCCCTGGATCAAATGCTAGCATCCACAGTTTAAGATGAAGTACACAGAAACAAAGGTCATTATTACATCGTCATTCCAGAGATAACATAGTCTTTTACAACTCCATGGCCATATGCCTAATACAAGAGTTTAATCATAACAATATAAATAAAGTCTTCATCTTCATGTGCCACAGGCAAGCATGTTGAGGGTAGACTCATAACCCCTAATCATCATCAGAGTAACCTGCAACATCACAAGTTACAGCCACAGTGGGTCAATACATTGGAATAGTATTGGCAAGTGATACCTTAGTAGAATATTAACATCTAGTTACTACATGAATTTGGCTAAGTGTAGCTTAGGCTTGCTTTGCTCAAAATAGGTTTTACCTATTAGTTGAAAACACTAAGTTTTTCTTTGACAAAACTTTCCCAATGAACCACCAATAGAAATTGGTGAACCTTCACCCTTGTTCAACCACAAGTTTTAACTTAGAAAATTGGGATGAGGAGATTCTTGATAGCTTCCATGTCTTGATGCTCAAATTGTCCAATACCAGGGACATGGCTAAGTACTTAGATTCTTCCATCTGCAGAGGTTGTGCACTTTCCCCACAAGACATGATTTTCACCAAGACAGGACCTTTCAGAAGCCTTCCCTTAGACCAAAATGGACGCGCTCCAAACCTATCATTCCCCTACCACCAACTGTCCATTTGGCTAAGTTATTGCAACCTATATGATCCAGGCAGAGCCCATAATGCCATGTGGCTGCACTAGAAGCTTCTTAACATTTGGCATCTCAAATCCATTTGTTCCTGGGTGGCAATCCAAAAGTGAGATACACAAGGTAAACCATAGAAATGGGCCTTGTGTAACCACTGAACCAAAAACCACCAAGCAATTACCATTCCACCCAGGTGTTTTATTCACTTAGTTGTTTTATTAAGCAAAACCATAAGTCAAAGACTTAACAATATTTTCCATAGCATGATTATATTCCACCCTTGGTTGTTATTAGCTAGGCTAAGCATGGCAATGAATAGTATCTTAACTTAAAGGAAATTCTAACATTTCTACAACTACTAGGATTTCTCAAGCATAGCATATAGATACTTAGCAAAATATTCATGCAAGACCTATACAAAATATTTCTAATGCATAGGCAAAAATATTGGGACATAAGTATGAAGCACCACTTTCCTTGGTAGTTTGGGGAGTAGCAACAATCTTCACAACCATAGTCACTGTTAGCACCAAAATCTACACATAAAATAATGGCACCAAATTCACATATCAAAATATACAAGCAAAAATATATGAGTGCATGCAAATTCTATGTGATGATTTTTCTAAATCAAACAAGACAAGTGAAACAGTACTAAATCATAAAACAATACAAATACACACTAAAAAAACTTTATTTAGTCTCTAAATCATTTTTCAAATAATTTCTATACCCAAAATAATCCTATAAATGTCTCTTTAAAAACAATCAATTTTACAGAAGCAAAACATTAAACACATTGCATAAATGGATAGAATTCTTTCTCCTTATTCCAATGATATAAAATTTACAAAATTTGAACATGTGGATCAAAAGTTATGAATTTTGCAAGTTTGAATCACTAATAGATCTAATTTCAGATTTTAAACATACAGACACGCGGCGCTTTCTGATTCGTCGATACCATTTTGTGTGGATCGATCAACGAGAGCCGTTAGATTTAAGTGGCAGCGCACGGTCAGATCTGTGCGTAACGGTTCGAATAAGTGATCTAATCCTGAGCCTCAAATCTAGATCTAACGGCTGCGACGCTTGCGACCAAAATCTGGCGGCACAGCTGGGTGCTGGCGGCAGCGGCGCTACTGGCGGCGATGGTCCGACGAATACAGGAGGGGATAGGGGTGTGGTGTGGCTTACCAGACTCGCAAGATCATGAGGAGGCTCAACGTGCAGACGGGCAGGGTCGGGGCGCGCTGCAGAGGTCGCTGGGGCTCGTCGGAGTTGGAGACAGTGTCGGGTCTGCTCGGGCGGCGACGAAGGCGATGATGCTGGCCACCCTAGCACCAATCGTGGGTATCAGTGTGTGCACAAAGCTCAGGAGAATCTGATAGGGTCAAGGAGAAGGCGCGGTGCGGTCGGGCTATACCTCAATTGCTTGCCGGAGTTGGAGACGGCGTCGGATGCCTACGGAGCTTGTCGAAG
Source organism: Avena sativa (assembly GCA_916181665.1). Lineage (NCBI taxonomy): Eukaryota > Viridiplantae > Streptophyta > Magnoliopsida > Poales > Poaceae > Avena > Avena sativa. The sequence goes on from OV702285.1 coordinate 472,739,977, forward strand.
TCGATGTTCTGGATAACGAGCAGAAGAACAGAGGGGATCAGAAGATGCGCAAGGCTGATGGGATTATTCTAGGGTGAACGAGAAGTGGGCGCGAACACCAGACTTACCGGAATATCTCGCCGGAGCTGGTTCTGTCTACGGCGATGCAACGCGAAATAGAGGCAGCCTGGTGGCGGAGCGAGCAGTGGTGTGAGGGGAAAGGAGCGGGGTGGAGAGGGGGTTTTGTAGCCGGAGCAGGGGCGAGAGTTATGCGTCGAATCAATGGAATTAAACAAGGTTTTAAATGAGGCGGCGCGGTGGTAACGGCGGAGCGGTCGTCGCGCGGTGACTGACGACGACGATGACGGGGCAAGGTGGGTCCAAGGTGTCAGCGGGTGGGTGTGCGCTGCGGCGGTGAGAAACAGAGGGGAAGGGAAAACCCCGGTTGGGCTGTTTTGGCTACTGGGCCGTAAGGGTGGCGCCGGCCCATTTCTTATTCTTTAACCTTTTTCAATTTCTAATTCGATTTTCAGGAAACATTTTCAAATGAGTTTCTAATAGGTTTGAATTTAAACCACTTCTGGATTTTTATAAAGTGAAATTTGTACACATTTGGTTGCAGAACATTTTTGTACACTTTAAAATAATTTGGCACTTTGGAATTTTAAAATAAACAATGTTTTACCCATTGCTTAATAAAGACATAGAAATGGTTTAAATTTGTTTCTTCGTTTTGAAATCTTTGTCCAAGCTTTGGAAATTATTAAACAAACCCATGATCAAACATCTTTGGTTTAAAACAAATAATCTCTTAATAGAGAGTAGCATTGGATCAATGTCTTGCTTACATAAAATAATAGGCATTCAAATGTTCCTGTTTTTGTAATGACTTTGCAAATTATCCTAAAATGATTATGAATTCATGAATGATATGCAAGCTTTGAAAACATGATTTTAGGGATGTTACAAATCTAACCCCCTTAAGGTGAATCTCTCCCTCGAGATTCGGATTGGCTAGCAAATAGGTGAGGGTGGTCTTTCTGAAGATCATCTTCTCTTTCCCATGTTGCTTCTTCTTCGGAATGATGGTTCCATTGAACTTTGCAGAATTTAATAGTCTTAGTCCGAGTAACTCTTTCTACAGTCTCAAGAATCTTGATGGGGTTTTCCTCATAAGTGAGATCACTTTCCAATTGGACCTCCTCCAAAGGTATAGTATCCTTCAAAGAAGTCTCTTCCATCTCTGGATGGCATTTCTTTAGCTGACTCACATGAAACACATTGTGAACGGTAGACAATGATTCTGGCAATTCAGTCTCATAAGCTACTTCTCCTTTACGAATCTTGAATGGTCCAACATATCTTGGGGCCAATTTTCCTTTGACTCCAAATCTCTTCACTCCACGAAGTGGTGACACTCTAAGATAAGCTCTCTCACCTACTTCATAGGTGAATTCTCTACGCTTAGGATTGTAGGGTTCGCAGCATAGAAAACAAAAAATTTCCTACGATGGGAACAACTATGTACCAAGATCTATCTACTAGATACAAACAACGGGTGGATGTATATCCGTAGAGAACATACCCTTGAAGACCGACAAAGCTTAACGAGTCCAAACTCGTGGTTGATGTAGACGATCTCTTGCCGATCTCAAGATCGAGAGGAAGTCCTAGCGCCGCAAAACAGCAGCGCATCCGTGCTCGCACACACGTTCGAGGCACCAAGCAACCTCCGCCTCCTCGCTCCAGCGATGCAGCGGAAGCACAACTCTTTCTTGCCGAATAGCCACCGGGAACATGTATCTCGCTAGTCCGAGACCATGGGGATAAATTCTAGAGGGGGAGAGAGATCCTTCACGAGGAGGTGTGAGTGAGAAGTGAGAGGAGGGGCTCCTTATATAGGGGAGGGGGCAGCCCAAGGGGGCATGGCCGCCGGCCATGGAGGGTGCCCCCACCTCTCCCTCATTCATGTGGGTGGACACTCCACTCACAAAATGGCCCTTCAATTTTCTCCACTCAAAAACCCACTCAAATTCCCATTAAATTTCCACCAAATTTAATGCAAACTCTCATTAAATAAAACTCTTTTATTTTATTCAGAATTTTGTCAATTACTTTAATGACAAACATTCACAAATAACCCCTTGCTAGAATTCCATTTCACATGCATAACCACTTTATGCAATTTCACCCGAAAACCTGTTCCGGTATCTAGTGAAATAAATTCCTGCGCTTGTTCATTCTTTCGGCATGAAACTTTTGCTCCAATTGGATGCCGGTGTCTCTTAAGTGTGTCACCCTACGGTTCGTGAATAATGCGGACATGATCGAGACCCCTCTCGGATCAATAATCAGAAGCGGGATCTGGAGACCCATACTGACTCCCACACATTCAACGATGACTTTTCTTGTGATCGTCGGAACCTTTTAAGCTAGTATCTTAATCCTTTTGTTTCGCGATATATTACATGTCCGAGATTCGATCATCGGTATCTCCATACCTAGTTTGATCTCGTTACCGAGATGCACTCTTTTCTCGTTCCCGTGATATAACATTCTAGTGATCAAATCACTTGCTTGCAAGCTAATCAATGTGATATCACCGAGAGGGCCTAGAGCATATCTATCCGTCATCGGGATGAACAAATTCCACTCTCGATCCATGGGCCTCAACATAACACTTTATTAGTTCTGAATCCATCTTTATAATCACCCTGTTACGGTGTGACGTTTGATGTTATCAAGAAACTCTTCCGGTGTTAGTGATTGACATGATCTCATGGTCTAAGGATTAGGATCACTTCGTAAGTTGTTATAGCAATATAAACTCAATGACTTTGATCGTAATGCTATACTTCGGATGAATGTTCATCACACCATTACACTAATGTTGTGACCCCGTTATTAACAACATCCAATGTCCATGATCAGGAAACCTTGATCATCTTGTTAATCAACGAGCTAGTTTATGAGAGAGGCATAACTAGGAACTTTCTGTTTGTTTATTAAACACACATGTATTAACGTTTCCGTATTAATACAATTATAGCATGCAAAATAAACATTTATCATAAACAAGGAATACGATAATAACCACTTTATTATTGCCTCTCGGGCATATTTCCTTCAGTCTCCCACTTGCACTAGAGACAATAATCTAGTTTGAAAACTCCGCGTATTGAACACCTATGGCTTTCCGGTGTTCCATATACGCAATTGCAAGTGGTTAACATAATCTACGGATCTGACGCTCAGGTCCGTGTGTATTTGCATGTCTTTGCGTCTTCACGCATCACTCATTCTCCACTGAGATGGCATTGTATAAATTTGGTCTTTCGGTGAGACCTTTAGTTCCTTGGGGTTAAATCATGTCGATACTATTGTCATACAATATATCTTTAGTGTTAGCCCGTTGTGAACCACACCTTAGTTTGATAACAAACTACTTGACACAAATTCCCTCCTTTGCTGCTACTATAGCAGTCATATACTTAGCCTTTTGTTGTAGTATCCGTCACAATGTCTTAACTTTGGAACTCTTCCAAATCCATCATGGAATCTCCTTTCCATTACATTGTGCCACCCATAGTTTAAATTGAGATAAACTTAATTTGTATCTTGTGACAAAACTAGTATCAATGTAACGCTTTACAATGAACTATTTGTAATTGTTTGTCACCTCTACACAAATATATTCTTAGTTCTTCAAAAAGATCATAAGAATATCCTCACTATCGTCCAATGATCATTTTATGATTCATTCTGGTATATGCTCATAACACTTAGAGCATAGGACATATCTGGATGTGTACATATCATGGTATGATTGATCAAGACATTCTTGTGATTTTACTCATCAAGTGTCAAAGCACTTGAATCTTGTTTCACTTATCAAGTGTCGATACACTTGAATCTTGATTCAATTCCTTTCCATGCAACAAGAACTGTTTCTTGTCGTTTCTATATTGAACTCCTTCAATATCTCATATATGTACGTTTGGCACAAACATATTAGCGTCACAGTCTATCCACTATAGACATTCACGCTAAATATTCGGGTTTTGCCTAAGTATTTCATCGAAATGAAATTCTTTAACCTTTGTCAATAAATAATACATTATTTCTAATCAACAAGATGTGTTCCACATAATGTATTAGAAATATGTCTCAGCGCTCCCACTTAATTTCTTGCAAATGCAAGCATCTTCATCGTCTCTTGATGAAAACTCCTTTTCATCACGGTGAAGATTCCAACTCCGCGATGCTTACTTCAACCATTGAAGTTTGCATGCCCTTTTTAGCATCCTTTTAATTAACAAAACCCTTTGGATTGTGTCATGTACACGTCCTAGGTAATCATTCTATTAGAAGAACTTTGTTTTGTTTATTCATCTACCATATAACAGATTATATGTAGTGGTTGCTACTTTAATCCGTCCAGACTAAATATCGCTATGAAAGATCAAATCTTGTCATAGTCAACTCCTTGAACATTGTCGTAAAATACTTTACGACGTGTCGACTATTTCATAGATGTGAAACATCCATGTCTGTTTCTTTATAGATCCAAATACGACCGATAGGTTTTTACACCTTTCCGGAGGGTTTTCCAAGTTCAAAACTTGATTTCTCGTGTATGGAACTATCACGGATTTTATGGCTTCAAGCCATTTGACGGAGCCAGGGCCCATCATTGCTTCTTTGCATATAGTCGGTTCATCATTGTCAAACAATAATGATTTACTCTCAAATCTTAGTATTTGATTGTTTATCCGACCGACTTGGTTCAATAAGAACTTAGATCTCCGTGACCACAACCTTTGAGGCACATAAGCTATGAGCATTATGGCAGCCTCCGGAACATTTTCCGGCGCTACGCAACTCAGCACATATAGCTAAGGTTCGTTAACCTTATCAAAGTTCTATTGTCCTCCCACTTAACATTTATGAAAAATTCCTTCTTCAAGAAACTTCACGTTTCAAGCGACAAACCCTTTTGTCCTCGGTGTTATGGAGGGATAACAAATTGTTATTCGAAATAACCTACAAAGACATGCTCATCCGACTTTGGTTATAAACATCTTACTTATGTTTAGCATACCAAAATTTAAGAAAGGACAACTTGGGTTTACCCCAAACCATAACTCATATGGTGTCATTTCAACGGATCAAGATGGAGCTCTTTTCAGTGTAAAAGCGGTAGTCTCTAAAGCTTTAATCTTTTAAAACATAATGGCAGTTTTATAAATAACACCTTTGATCCAACCATGTCAAACAAGGTTTCCTTACAAATCTCAAACACCCCATACTCCTATGGTGTTTCGGGAGATGTAAATCTAGGTGTTTTGCTAAACTTGCAACTCAAATAAATCCCTTTATGATAAAATCATAATTCATTTATTTTCTTGTTACACTTGTAACTCAAATAAATCCCTTTATGATAAAATCATAAACCATTTATTTTCTTGTTACAATGATTTTCCACTTCATCTTGAAAGTCTTTGAAACATTTTTCAAATATTTCATACTTCTTTCTCATTAGGTGAATATTCACTCAAATTTCTAGAGAAAGCATATGAAGTTGAAACCCATCACTTACGACTATACATAATGGACTACATACATCGATATGTATAAATTCCAATATTTTAGTCGTTCGTTCTTCTTTGGCCTTTGAACGAAGTTTTAATTATCCCTAGGAAAGTATCACAAGCGTCACTTGATCAAATCAAAGACTCCAAAAATCCATGAATATGGAGATTCTTCATGTTTTCTTTCCAATATATTTTAAACAGCGATGTCACTTCGTAAGTGATCTTTCAATCATTTGTCTTGCGACATTTTAGCATTAGGTTTTATGGATGTGATTTCTCCAACTAGATTTTGTAAATCATCCATCTTATATGGAATACGGTAATTATTTGAACAACCTTTGTTCTCATAATACCTGATTCAAATAACAATTATTAAAACAAATCTTGAAGTCAAGCTTTGATGTCAACGAGAAATACAAACAACGGTTTGTTTGTTTTCGATGAACATCATCACATATTCTCTTGCTAGTTACTTAGGCCATTGTGGTTCATGAATTGCGTCGTTCTGTATGAAATTTCATACCAACCAATTCGGTATCCAATACCCAAGAACCACATTGTTTAACAAGCAAAGAATACAACCATAACATGTATATCATCCATATACCTAAATTGGATATTTCCAATCTTTTCTTTTCTGCCAAATATATTTTATAGATTCTCTTTCAGCATTTCCTTTTCCTTTTAAAAGAATCTATCAACATCAAAAGTGGCGCCATATACATGACACATAGTCCAAAGCGTGTATATTCAAATAATAATACCTTTAGACTTGCAATTTGAAGTAGATCACCATCATCAAAATGATCGGTATTCTTTCAAAATCCATTCTTTAGTAATCTTTTAGTGTAGTAAACACTTTACATACATCTTCTATTCATCCTTATCATGACGACTTTCATGATCAAGCTACTGTAGCTTATAAAGGTGAATCGTGAGTATAATGTTGCTTTCCAAAACCCTTTTTGGATGATTAGGATGTCTAGCATCTCCAACCTTTGTAAATTCTCATCCTATATGAGAACACATATTATACTCTATCATATTGCAACCAAAACATTGTTTCAGATATCGTTATATCTGCCACACATGATGGTTTCTGAAACAACTCTTTCAGCTCCTAGATAAACTTGATATTAAAACAATCAAGAATCATGGAGGCAAACATGATACTTAAGATACTAACACTGGAATTTTTACTCTCGATTTAATACTAACTATTAAATTTCACGGAGTAAATAGAGTTTGCTGAAAGTTTCTAATAGGACTTTAAACTTTGATTTACACTCAACACAATACGATACCAGTTCGTAAAGTATATATCCAGAATTCTATAGTTCTATTATTTCAATTACAACTATGCATAAGGTGGTGAACGAATGCCAATGACTACAACAAATTATGCAAATTCACTTTGATTTAATTTATGATAAATTGAGTTCTACTAATCCAAATTAGAAATGAACTCCCACTCAAAAACAACATCCCTCGTGCCTTTTTGGTGATTACATGAACCAAATCCACTACACCAAGTCCGATCATCACGTGAGTCGGTGTAGCTTCAAAGGAGAGCATCCATATGGTCATCATATCAAAACATATGACTCATGCTTAACCTTTCGGTCCGTGTTCCGAGGCCATGTCTGTACATGCTAGGCTCGCCAAGTAAGAACCTTAGTATTCGCGTGTGTAACTGTCTTACACCCGAGATATGCTCGTGGATTCAAGTACACCCGATCATCACGTGATGTCTTGAAGCGACGAAACATTGTCGGTGCATACTTAAGGAAGAACACATTTTTATCTTGATATCTAAATGAGGGATCATCTTATTATGCTAATAAAACGCCAAATAAGCAATATAAGATGTTATCAAACATCACATGTTTATTAGTGGAATGATATGGTTCTCGCATATGATCTCTATCATGTGCACCGTGATATGATCACTATCATACCTTTATGTGTAAATCCAAGGTCTATGGAGTTTACACGTTATGTATGTTGTAAGAGTATCATCTCATACTTCTACTTACAACATCACCATATCATAACACTAGCCCAGCAACAATCTAAACTAGACGCCTCTAATTTATCCATTGCAAATTTTACGTGGCTTAGGGCTTTCGAAGATAGAACCGTTCTTACCTATGAACATGAACCACAACGAGGATAACCAAATTGTTGACAACTCGTTGCAAATTAGATATTGACTATATAGGAGAGACAGACACCCGCTAGCCACTTATGCAAAACTAGTTGCATGTCAAGCGTGGAACAGGTCTCATGTGCGTGGACATGTAAAGTTTGTCCGGTCCGCTTCATCCCACTATGCCACCAATATCCAAAGTACAACTAAGAAGCAACAAAATGATCATCATCGCCCACATACTCATATGTGTACTACCCGTGCAAAGTATCTACGCATAGATCCGGCTCTGATACCACTGTAGGGTTCGCAGCATAGAAAACAAAAAATTTCCTACGATGGGAACAACTATGTACCAAGATCTATCTACTAGATACAAACAACGGGCGGATGTATATCCGTAGAGAACATACCCTTGAAGACCGACAAAGCTTAACGAGTCCAAACTCGTGGTTGATGTAGACGATCTCTTGCCGATCTCAAGATCGAGAGGAAGTCCTAGCGCCGCAAAACAGCAGCGCATCCGTGCTCGCACACACGTTCGAGGCACCGAGCAACCTCCGCCTCCTCGCTCCAGCGATGCAGCGGAAGCACAACTCTTTCTTGCCGAATAGCCACCGGGAACATGTATCTCGCTAGTCCGAGACCATGGGGATAAATTCTAGAGGGGGAGAGAGATCCTTCACGAGGAGGTGTGAGTGAGAAGTGAGAGGAGGGGCTCCTTATATAGTGGAGGGGGGCAGCCCAAGGGGGCATGGCCGCCGGCCATGGAGGGTGCCCCCACCTCTCCCTCATTCATGTGGGTGGACACTCCACTCACAAAATGGCCCTTCAATTTTCTCCACTCAAATTCCCATTAAATGTCCACCAAATTTAATGCAAACTCTCATTAAATAAAACTCTTTTATTTTATTCAGAATTTTGTCAATTACTTTAATGACAAACATTCACAAATAACCCCTTGCTAGAATTCCATTTCACATGCATAACCACTTTATGCAATTTCACCCGAAAACCTGTTTCGGTATCTAGTGAAATAAATTCCTGCGCTTGTTCATTCTTTCGGCATGAAACATTTGCTCCAATTGGATGTCGGTGTCTCTTAAGTGTGTCACCCTACGGTTCGTGAATAATGCGGACATGATCGAGACCCCTCTCGGATCAATAATCAGAAGCGGGATCTGGAGACCCATACTGACTCCCACACATTCAACGATGACTTTTCTTGTGATCGTCAGAACCTTTTACGCTAGTATCTTAATCCTTTTGTTTCGCGATATATTACATGTCCGAGATTTGATCATCGGTATCTCTATACCTAGTTTGATCTCGTTACCGACATGCACTCTTTTCTCGTTCCCGTGATATAACATTCTAGTGATCAAATCACTTGCTTGCAAGCTAATCAATGTGATATCACCGAGAGGGCCCAGAGCATATCTATCCGTCATCGGGATGAACAAATTCCACTCTCGATCCATGGGCCTCAACATAACACTTTATTAGTTCTGAATCCATCTTTATAATCACCCTGTTACGGTGTGACGTTTGATGTTATCAAGAAACTCTTCCGGTGTTAGTGATTGACATGATCTCATGGTCTAAGGATTAGGATCACTTCGTAAGTTGTTATAGCAATATAAACTCAATGACTTTGATCGTAATGCTATACTTCGGATGAATGTTCATCACACCATTACACTAATGTTGTGACCCCGTTATTAACAACATCCAATGTCCATGATCAGGAAACCTTGATCATCTTGTTAATCAACGAGCTAGTTTATGAGAGAGGCATAACTAGGAACTTTCTGTTTGTTTATTAAACACACATGTATTAACGTTTCCGTATTAATACAATTATAGCATGCAAAATAAACATTTATCATAAACAAGGAATACGATAATAACCACTTTATTATTGCCTCTCGGGCATATTCCCTTCAAGGATATGCGTAGCTCTTCTGTCGAGACTGTGCTATCTTCAATCTATCCTTTACTAGCTTGACTTTCTCTTCAGCCTCTTTGATTAGTTCTGGTCCGAACAAATTTCTTTCTCCCACACCATTCCATAGCAATGGGGTAGTACACTTTCTCCATAGAGAAACTCAAATGGTGCCATCTCAATACTGGCTTGATAGCTATTATTGTAAGAGAATTATGCGTAAGGAAGACTTTCATCCCAACTAGCTCCATAGTCTAGGGCACATGCCCTCAACATATCTTCTAAAATCTGGTTGGTCCTTTCTGTCTGTCCATCGGTATGGGGGTGAAAAGCAGTACTGAATTCCAATCTCGTTCCCAATGATTCATGTAGTTGCCTCCAAAAATGAGAAGTGAACCGAGTTCCCCTATCAAACACAATACTCTTGGGTACTCCATGCAGACACACAATCCTATTCATATAGATCTTGGCCAACTTAGCACTTGTGTAGGTTGTTTTCACGGGTATGAAATGAGCCACTTTAGTTAGACGATCCACTACTACCCAAATAGAATCATATCCTTACCTGGTCCTTGGCAATCCGGTGATGAAGTCCATGCCAATCTTGTCCCACTTCCAATCAGGAATAGTTAGTGGTTGTAATAATCCTGCTGGTTTCTGATGTTCCGCTTTCACCCTACTACATACATCACACAAAGCAATATGTTCGGCGATGTCTTTCTTAAGATTATTCCACCAAAATCTTTCCTTCATGTCCATGTACATTTTGGTGTTACCCGGATGAATGGAATATGGTGAGTTGTGTGCTTCCTGTAAAATCAGTTTCCAAAGCTCCGGATCTTGCGGAACGCAGATACGTTTTCCATACCATAAAGTACCTTGTTCGTCTTCATGGAATCCTTTGGCTTTTCCCTTGCCAATCTTTTCCTTAATCTCTTCAATTTCCTTGTCCATCTTTTGGGCTTCCTTGATTTTGTCCAACAATGTGGGTTGAACATCCAATGACATGAGATGTCCCTCAGGCACTATCTCCAATCTAAGGTCTCTAAATTGGGCACACAGATCATCTGGCAACTCTCCCTTAGTAAGACCATTCACAAATACCTTAAGGCTTAGTGCATCCGCTACAACATTTGCTTTACCGGGGTGGTATTGCAAACTCAAGTCATAGTCCTTGATGAGTTCTAGCCATCTTATTTGTCTCATGTTGATTTCTTTCTGAGTGAAGATATACTTCAAGCTTTTGTGATCTGTGAACACTTCACATCGCTTTCCCAAAAGATAATGTCTCCATGTTTTGAGTGCATGGACAATAGAGGCTAACTCCAAATCATGAGTAGGGTAATTTACCTCATGAGTTTTGAGTTGTCTCGAGGCATAAGCCACAACTTTCCCTTCTTGCATTAAAACTGCACCTAATCCATGATGAGATGCATCACAATACACTTGGAAATCTTTCTCCAAATCTGGCAGACATAGGACTGGTGCTGTCACTAGTCTCGTTTTCAATTCTTGGAAACTGAGTTCACATCCTTCAGACGAAGCAAATTTCTTGTCTTTCTTCAGTAACTCTGTCATTGGCTTAGCTACCTTGGAGAAATTCTCAATGAATCTTCTGTAGTATCCTACCAAGCCAAGGAAACTACGAACTTCCTTCACTGACTTAGGAGATTCCCATTCAGTTACAGCTGACACTTTTGCGGGATCAACTGCTACACCATCTCCTGACACAACGTGTCCAAGAAATCCAACTTCATTCAACCAGAATTCACACTTGCTGAATTTGGCATACAGCTTATGCTCTCTAAGTTTCTCAAGTATCAAACGCAAATGTTCTTCATGCTCTTCTTTGCTCTTGGAGTAGATCAAAATGTCATCGATGAAAACGACAACAAACTTGTCAAGGAACTCCATGAACACCTTGTTCATCATATTCATGAAGTAAGCGGGTGCATTGGTCAAACCAAATGGCATCACTGTATACTCATACAATCCATACCTAGTGGTGAAAGCTGTCTTAGGTATGTCTTGTTCCCTTATCTTAAGATGAAAATAACCTGACCGGAGATCAATCTTTGAGAACACACAGGCTCCTTCTAACTGATCAAACAAGTCATTGATTCTAGGCAAAGGATATTTGTTCTTGATAGTCACCTCATTGAGTGAACGATAATCTATGCATAACCTTTGACTTCTATCTTTCTTTTCCACAAATAAGACTGGTGCTCCCAAGATGAAGAACTTGGTTGAATAAATCCTTTCTGCAACTATTCTCCAAGTTGTTTCTTGAGTTCTTTCAACTCATCAACTGACATCTTGTAAGGTCTCTTTGCTATTGGTCCTGATCCGGGAAGCAAGTCAATCAGAAATTCCACATCTCTGTCTGGTGGCATTCCCGACAATTCTTCTAGAAACACATTCGGATATTCACTCACAATTGGCACACTGTCTATGTTAACCCCCTTAAGAGAATTTAGCTTACTCCCTTTTGATTCAAAGTTAGACTTGAATCTTATCCATTTCTTTTCCGGGGTTGTGAGTGCGACAGTACGATTGGCACAATCAAGTACTCCTTCATACTTGGTCATCCAGTCCATTCCCAAAATTACATCCAGTCCTTGGGAATCTAGGATTATCAGACTCACTGGAAACTTATGCTTTCCAAATTCTATCACTAGATCACGACATCCAAGACTTACTATCATATCTCCACCGTGAGAACTTACTTTTATTGGACACCCAATATTTTCAGTTAGAAACCCATTTCTATCAACAAATGCTTTTGATATGAATGAATGTGATGCACCAGTATCAAAAAGAACAAGTGCTGGAATAGAATTGAGTTTGAACTTACCAGCCACAGCATCGGACTCCTCATAAATATCTTCCACATTGATGTGGTTCACTTGTCCCTTCTGGAAAGGGTTGGGTTTGTTGGGTCCTTCAACTTTCTTTTCTGGGCATTCATTTGCATAATGCCCTAGCTTCTTACACTTGAAACATTCAACCTGACTGATATCCCTTTTTGCAGGCTGACAGCCACTTCCACTTCCACCTCCACTATGGTGACTCTTGTGTCCACCCTTGTGGTTCTTGTACTTGTCACTATCATGACTACGGTGATGCTTGTTGTCATGATGGCGGTTGTGGCTGTGGTGGTTGTATTTTCCATGTTTGTGGGATCCAGAACTCCCACTATCATCATGATGGGAACGCTTGTGAGACAATCCCGAGCTATGCTTGTCAGAGATGTGCTTCCTCTTTCTGCTTTCAACTTGTTTCATCTTGTTCTCTAAGATGGTAGCCTTGTCACAAAGGGACTGGTAGGTAGGGACATGGGCAACATATAGCTGCAAATTCAGTTCATCGTTCAGTCCTTCGAGGAACTTCTCTTTCCTCTTGGCATCGGTATCCACTTCATCCGGTGCATAACGCGCCAGATTGTTGAACTCCTCAATATATTCAGCCACGCTGCGGTGGCGCTGCTTCAGGTTATGAAACTCCTTCTTCTTCAAACTCCGGATGAGATGTGAGTTGTACGGAAACCATCTTCAAAGATAGCCCATGTCACATCCTCAATGGGAGTGGTGATCTGGAATTTATCCCACCAAGTAGCTGCTGGTCCTTCCAACAGGTGTGCTGCAAACCTGACTTTCTCCTCGTCGGTGCAACTGACAGTTACCAAATCCTTGTTCACTGAACGTATCCAATCATTGGCCACCATGGGATCAGTAGTTCCTGAGAACTTTGAAGGCCTCGGTCTTAGGAATCTGGTGAGCATGTCAAAAACTGGTGGATTGTTCTGATTGTTGTTGTTGTTGTTATTATTATTGTTGTTGTTGTTGTTGTTCTGATTCTGCATGAAAGTGGTCATCATCTGCATCAGTTGTGCCTGTGCTGTCATGAGCTGCTGCATCTCAGGGGTGACATTGCTGTTGTTCGGGTTGGGGTTGGCACGTCGAGGAGGCATCTGTGGGTTTCATAAGGATAAGAATGAGATAACCATAGATGCTTAACATGCACAATACATCACATAGGCAATCACCAAAACAAGCATAAAAATAACATAAACTTCAACGACATAAACAACAAGTTTGAAAATCAAACACATCATAGCAAGCCATCCACATGTTGGATGGTCATTGCGACTCAATAATCATAAGCATGGTAAATGAAAGATAAATGAGTAGTCATCACTACTCCTCTGCATCAACCTCCTCGTCAACAAGTGTAAGACCTGCATTCTCCATAGAGGTCTTGTATTCCTCGACATTGGTAGTCAAGGCCTCTATCTTGGCTTTGAGAGCCCTCTTCTTTGAACGAAGTCTCTCAAACACACCCTGCTGATGCTCGAGCTCGAAGTCCTTGGCCTCTAGTTCTGCATTCATCTCTCGAATCCTCTTGTTCCTATCTTGGACTCTTTTCTCTTGGCTCTTAAACTTCCTGTCCTGGCTCTCAAACTTGGCCTCCATTTCCTTGACTATCTCGTCTTGCTCCGCAAAGAGCTTGTTCTTCTCATGAAGCTGCACCTTGAGCTCGTCATTTCTAAGCATGACGTTGGTCCTATCAGTATCTAGGTGCCTAAGAAGAACCTCTAGGTCCTGAAGGTACAGACGAATCGGCTCTGCTGTCTCTCTAGCAGCGTCCTCAAACTCAATAGACTCACCCTCCTCGTCGCGTCTTCCGAAGGCGTGAAAGTGAGTACCTCTAAGCTCTCTGGAGTGCCTCCCTAACAGACGCCCAAGTAAATTCTACATGACTACCTCTAAGCCTCTCTCCGTGTCGTCATGCATTAGCTTGAAAGTGATAGCCTCCATGGCTGGCTCAGTCTGGCGTCCTGGCTGAGTAACTTTGAAGCCCCAAAGGTCCTTCCTCTCAAACTTGGTGAGGGGAAGCATCATGATGCTAGGGAGCGGTAGATTGAGCACACTAGTGAGCTCAATAAGACGAGTGCCAAAACGAGTTCCCTTGAACTCTTCAGCCGTGCTAATAGTAACATTAGGCATCTATTTTATAAGATAGAGAGAAGTTAGAATCAACATCAATAGAAAATTCACAAGACAAAGTATCACAAGCATATCATTTGGCAAACAAACACACAAGTCATGGCATACATAAATCCATTACAAGCATCCAAGGTTCAACATAACTTAGACATAAATTTTGGAAATAAAACGATAAGTGTGGTGGTCCAACTAACGAAGTACATTACAATCCCATCTCACTTGCCAAGTTGGCTAACAGGGCATCCCTAGAGGCAATCTGTCGATGCTGATCACATGACTCCATTGCTAAGTCTATGATGTCCTCTCTTAAACGTTGGTTGGTAGCCTCTAACTCTTGGGTATGCTTCTTTTCTTCCCTAAGGTTATTTTGGGTGTTAAGCATTCTGCACTTGAGTCTATCACCAAGATCCTTAATGGCCTTCCAAGCTGCATCCCTTGCAGAGTCAAACAATGTGGTGTGCATCACTGAGTTGGTGACCATGCATAATCCTGATTCCTTGTGGTTGTCTTCCTTGTTTTTATACAAGTGAAGTTGCACCCACCAGTACTCCACTCCTTCATCCATCACGGGGAAACCTTTGTACACAGTTGCACCATGTATTCCCATGGCAACCATGAGGTCCTTGAGAGCCTTGGGGAATTTTGTCTCACACTCCAAGGTCATAGTCATGAGTGGTCCCTTCCTCACGGCTTCGTTGATGGATTTCATCTACAAATAGAGATGAGAAAGAAGATTAGAAAAGTTTACGAGAAGAAAAAGACAAGTGTGGAAATTGTTAAATTTTTTTCCTTAGTGGTTTCTAATCCAATCCTAGGGACATAATCCTACAGCCAACACAGTGCTCTGATACCATCTGTAAGGTCCCACCCTTATAAAGGTAAGGATCCCTGTGATTGCAATGCTAGTCCCTGGATCAAATGCTAGCATCCACAGTTTAAGATGAAGTACACAGAAACAAAGGTCATTATTACATCGTCATTCCAGAGATAACATAGTCTTTTACAAATCCATGGCCATAGGCCTAATACAAGAGTTTAATCATAACAATATAAATAAAGTCTTCATCTTCATGTGCCATAGGAAAGCATGTTGGGTGTAGACTCATAACCCCTAATCATCATCAGAGTAACCTGCAACATCACAAGTTACATCCACAGTGGGTCAATACATTGGAATAGTATTGGCAAGTGATACCTTAGTAGAATATTAACATCTAGTTACTACATGAATTTGGCTAAGTGTAGCTTAGGCTTGATTTGCTCAAAATAGGTTTTACCTATTAGTTGAAAACACTAAGTTTTTCTTTGACAAAACTTTCCCAAGGAAACACCAATAGAAATTGGTGAACCTTCACCCTTGTTCAACCACAAGTTTTAACTTAGAAAATTGGGATGAGGAGATTCTTGATAGCTTCCATGTCTTGATGCTCAAATTGTCCAATACCAGGGACATGGCTAAGTACTTAGATTCTTCCATCTGCAGAGGTTGTGCACTTTCCCCATAAGACTTGATTTTCACCAAGACAGGACCTTTCAGAAGCCTTCCCTTAGACCAAAATGGACGCGCTCCAAACCTATCATTCCCCTACCACCAACTGTTCATTTGGCTAAGTTATTGCAACCTATATGATCCAGGCAGAGCCCATAATGCCATGTGGCTGCACTAGAAGCTTCTTAACATTTGGCATCTCAAATCCCTTTGTTCCTGGGTGGCAATCCACAAGTGAGATACACAAGGTAAACCATAGAAATGGGCCTTGTGTAACCACTCAACCAAAAACCACCAAGAAATACCATTCCACCCAGGTGTTTCATTCACTTAGTTGTTTTATTAAGCAAAACCATAAGTCAAAGACTTAACAATATTTTCCATAGCATGATTATATTCCACCCTTGGTTGCTATTAGCTAGGCTAAGCATGGCAATGACTAGTATCTTAACTTAAAGGAAATTCTAACATTTCTACAACTACTAGGATTTCCCAAGCATAGCATATAGATACTTAGCAAAATATTCATGCAAGACCTATACAAAATATTTCTAATGCATAGGCAGAAATATTGGGACATAAGTATGAAGCACCACTTGCCTTGGTAGTTTGGGGAGTAGCAACAATCTTCACAACCACAATCACTATTAGCACCAAAATCTACACATAAAATAATGGCACCAAATTCACATATCAAAATATACAAGCAAAAATATATGAATGCATGCAAATGCTATGTGATGATTTTTCTAAATCAAACAAGACAAGTGAGACAGTACTGAATCATAAAACAAGACAAATACACACTAAACAAACTTTATTTAGTCTCTAAATCATTTTTCAAATAATTTTTATACCCAAAATAAGCCTATAAATGTCTCTGCAAAAATAATCAATTTTACAGAAGCAAAACATTAAATACATTGCATAAATGGATAGAATTCTTTCTCCTGATTCCAATGATATAAAATTTACAAAATTTGAACGTGTGGATCAAAAGTTATGAATTTTGCAAGTTTGAATCACTAATAGATCTAATTTCAGATTTTAAATCAAATATACAGACACACGGCACTTTCTAATTCGTCGATACCGTTTCGTGTGGATCGATCAATGAAAGCCATTAGATTTAAGTGGCAGCGCACGGTCAGATCTGCGTGTAACGGTTCGAATAAGTGATCTAATCCTGAGCCTCAAATCTAGATCTAACGGCTGCGAAACTTGCGACCAAAATCTGGCGGCGCAGCTGGGTGCTGGCGGCGGCGGCGCTACTGGCAGCGATGGTCTGGCGAATACATGAGGGGCTGGGGGGTGTGGTGTGGCTTACCAGACTCGCAAGATCACGAGGAGGCTCAACGTGCAGACGGGCAGGGTCGGGGCACGCTGCATAGGTCGCTGGGGCTCGTCGGAGTTGGAGACAGTGTCGGGTCTGCTCGGGCGGCGACGAAGACGACGATGCTGGCCACCCTAGCACCGACCGTGGGTATCAGCGTGTGCACAAAGCTCAGGCGAATCTGATAGGGTCAAGGAGAAGGCGCGGGGCGGTCGGGCTATACCTCAATTGCTTGCCGGAGTTGGAGACGGCATCGGATGCCTATTAAGCTTGTCGAAGTCGACGTTCTGGATCACGAGCAGAAGAACGGAGGGGATCAGGAGATGAGAAAGGCTCAGGGAATTATTCTAGGGTGAACGAGAAGTGGGCGCGAACACTAGACTTACCGTAATATCTCGCCGGAGCTGGCTCTGTCTGTGGTGATGCAACGTGAAATAGAGGCAGCCTGGTGGCGGATCGAGCGAGTGGTGTGAGGAGAAAGGAGCGGGGTGGAGAGGGGGTTTTGTAGCCGGAGCAGGGACGAAAGTTATGCGCCGAATCAATGGAATTAAACGAGGTTTTAAACGCGGCGTCACTGGCGCGGTGGTAACGGCGAAGCGGTCGTCGCGCGGTGATTGAGGACGACGATGACGGGGAAAGGTGGGTCCAAGGTGTTAGCGGGTGGGTGTGCGGTGCGGCGGTGAGAAACAGAGGGGAAGGGAAAACCCCGGGTGTGCTGTTTTGGCTACTGGGCCGAAAGGGTGGCGCCGGCCCATTTCTTATTCTTTAACCTTTTTCAATTTCTAATTCGATTTTCAGGAAACATTTTCAAATGAGTTTCAAATAGGTTTGAATTTAAACCACTTCTGGATTTTTATAAAGTGAAATTTCTACACATTTGGTTGCAGAACAATGTTGTACACTTTAAAATAATTTGGCACTTTAGAATTTTAAAATAAACAATGTTTTTACCCATTGCTTAATAAAGACATAGAAATGGTTTAAATTTGTTTCTTTGTTTTGAAATCTTTGTCCAAGCTTTGGAAATTATTAAACAAACCCATAATCAAACATCTTTGGTTTAAAACAAATAATCTCTTACTATAGAGTAGCATTGGATCAATGTCTTGCTTACATAAAATAATAGGCATTCAAATGCTCCTGTTTTTGTAATGACTTTGCAAATGATCCTAAAATGATTATGAATGCATGAATGATATGCAAGCTTTGAAAACATGATTTTATGGATGTTACATTCCTGCTGTCCTTGCTCCCGATTTTCGATCTCCTTGCTCAGCCCATCTTTGCTGCTGACTTTTGGAGAGATTGCTCCTTGGTATGTGCCTCCTCCGCTTGTCCAATTAGATTTCTGATTGGTAGATTGTATCTTGAGTATTTTGCTGCTATAGGCGTTAGGTTGTGTGAGCTTGCATGCTTGTTCTATGCTTAGAGATTTCATTTTGATGCATGTTTAGCCCTTTAGCAAGTTCCTATAGTAGTACCTCATCATTTATCAACATGGAAATTACTTGGTTTGATGCTTGTCTAAATTTTTTAGAAAAAACCTCATGGACAACCACACCTTTGGAGAAGTATTTGAGAGTGATGCACCTAGGATGACAAGGCCTTCAATATCATCCTCCCAAGCTAGGCTATCATACAATGAGGATCTCATTACACCATGTTTTGGCAATGAGGGAGATGAGGGGGATGCGCACCGTTCTAGTTCCCTTGTTTTACCTTTTTGCAGGCTGCAAGGATTCTCAATTATTTCCTAACCTTGGTTCGAAGGGTTGGACTAACTAGTTATATGAAGGATAAGAGTGAGCAACATGCTATGCTCACCAAAACTTTTGTGGAGAGTTTCTGTTTTTCTAACAGCCCTTTCAGGTCAGAGGTGTCATTCAAAATCTATTATAGGCCTATCTTCATGACATTGAAGAAATTATGAGAAATTTTGGGTATTGGCACGTCTGGGACAGTGAAGAAGATTCCAACTCAACCTGCTGATTTGTTGGAGCTCTACCGCGGGGTATCTAATGATGATGACCGCAGAGCCCAACGCGAAAAGATAAGAAATATTCAACTTCCAGCTATCAGATATTTTGCTTATTATCTTGCCACTAGTATTCTTGGTAGCAAGAACACTAGCAATATTTCCAACTATCATTTGGCCTTTCTAGCTGCTACACTCAACAATGAAACCAGGTATAATCTTGGTTCTCTCATTGCTCGTCGCTTAGGTGCTAGAGGACCCATTTATGGGGGTATTATTGTTGCACGTGTAGTTGCTGCCTTAGAACTTTCTGTTGATCCAAATGATACAATTTTGGCTCCTCAAAGGCTTGATCTTGCTGCCATGAAAGCGCATCACTTTGTCACTGCTAGCTCTACCATTGAGAGTTTGGTTTACAGGATGATGTTTACTGACGGGGAAGAGAGAGAAATTCCTTTGCCACAAACCACTTTGTTCAGTATTTGCCACGGACCTTGGTCACGCTCCAAGGAGATGGACAAGAAGCTGCACATTCGTGGTTTCCACGGACACTACTAGGGGGCGCTCCCTCTTATGACCACTCCGTGCACTACACAGGGGCGTCCTCGAGCTCGTACCAGGACGAAGGGGCCTCTTCGTTGCATTACGAAGCTGCACCTTCTTGGTCACCATGGGATTGAGCCCCACTTAGGGAAAAAGCCTAAGCTTGGGGGTAGGTACACCGACATCACACTCATCTAAATATCATGTTTCATCGGTTCTTTGTATATCCATGTTTCACTTTCTTTTTGGTTTTTGTTTCTGCTTTCTCAAAACACAAAACGACCAAAAATATTTTCGTTGTTTCTCTTGGTTTGTTTCTTTGCTTTTTAGCTTTGGTTAGATTTAAAGAAAAATCCAAAAAGATTTTGATTTGTTTGTTTTTGCTTTGTTTGTTTTTGCTTTATGTGTTTGCTTTAAAAAATTAAAAACACCAAAAATATTTGTTGTTCTTCTTTGGTTTTGTGAAGTTCTTTGCAGGGTTCAGCGGTTCCCAGTGGAGTTTGGTTTCATATTATTATTCAAGCCACACAAGTGAAGGGAAATAATGAAGATTAAGACAACTTGAGGTGTGGTAATAGGCTGGTAATGAACTCTATTTGTTTTCATTTTTGTACATATACTCATCATTGTGGGCATACTTAGTCTGTTCATGTAAGGTGTATGTTATTTATGGATGCTTAGTAGTTCTTGCTTTCTTATGATTAGCTCCAACTTGCTAATAGTTTGTAGCATGTCATATGAATGTTTGTTTGCATTGTTCTATTCATAACTTGGTATGATATTGTGGTATCCTCCTTTGAATGTTTCATTTGAATCGACTTGGCACATGCTCACGCATGCATATGACTGAACAATAGTCAGTAAGCCTTGATGATTTATTTTGCCTCAGAGTTCTTGTATCACTTTCGTGCCATAATTAGTCATGTTTTGTTGCAAGCATGATTATGACAGTTATTGCTCTCTCGTTTGTCGCTCCCTCTCTATTGCTAGCCTTCACTTGCACTGAGTATGAGCTCTACTCGTGATTCCAACTCCCAAAACTAATATTGTCAAAAGTGTCCACCATACCTACCTATTAGCATCATTGCTATTCTGTGCATATTCATTATGCCTTGTTTTCTTCTAAATAAAATGTTTGACTGTTATGAGAAAGTTAGTTAGTAAAGCTCTCACGAACTTGATGGCACACTTTATTTCTTGCACTTAATAAACCTGAACCATTGTGATTGTCCATGAAAGTTATATTCTTGCAAACTATAGGCTAGGAGTTAGCAGAACCATGCTAGCACGGGGAATTCTTTCAACACCTGTAAATATTATACCCAGTTGATATCATGCTCTTTTATTTACGGATGTCATCAGTGTGAAATAAAAGGGGAGCTTGTAAGTCCATGGAGTTATGTATATGCGTTAGAGAAACATCTAGGCCTCTAGCCTAAGCCATGCCTAATCATGGTGGAAACTTGCAGCATAACCATAGTGAGCAGTCTATGAGGCATTCTTCTTATATAAAAAAGAGAGATAGAGATTGAGAAAAAAGAAAAAAGAGACATATTGAAAAGAGGAAAGAGACAAAAAAGCGCCATTTTCCCATGGCAAATAAGAAGATTGCTAAGATTCTCACTATCTGCTTGCCTTGTTATTTTGATTATGGGATATCTCATGTACCATGTGCAAGGGGTACCCCGTTGGAGGTTCTCTATGATACGCATGTATTTATTATGACAAGAACTTATCGGTAACTAAAGTTGAGTAGCATGAGGAGCGGCACTCATACTCAAGGGACATGATATTTCCAGTTTATGGTCTGTCAAGCATATAACTTATATTGGACTTCACTTTCACATTAACCATCTAAATATGCCTATGATAGGGGAAATGAGAGCTCAAAGCTAATTAGTACAATATTTTTAGAATTTGGAAGCCTTTTAAACTTTTCAAGACATTTCACTTCCTTGTTGAGTCACCACTTATTCCATGAGCACCTTCTTGAGAGCATAATTGTCATTCTTAGTGTAATATGCTTGTCTCAAAACTTGGTTAATTATGTCATGACCTTGATGCTTGTATCTCTAATATCTTTACTTCTAGTCTTCACTTGAACTTCAGAGGTGCCTTGGCATTTATTTTGTGCTCTACAAACAAAGGTAAGTGAGATACCACTCTATCATACCTTCTTATGAGCATTGAAATGTTGCTTATGTTTATGTTTCATGCTACTTATTGTTATTGAGTTGGAATCTCTTCATATCTTGCATTGACTATTGAGTAGACTTAGTTGCATACTCCTTATTATAAATTGTCTAAGTATCTACTCCTGTGCTGAGAATATATACATCATATGAAGCAAATGTGTTCATGAAAGTTCTTTTATCGCACTCAGTTTTCAACTGAATTGCTTGAGGACAAGTAATAAGCTAAGCTTGGGGGGAGTTGATACGTCCAAAACGTATCTACTTTCTCGAACACTTTTGCTATTGATTCTCCTCTAAACTTGTGTGATTTGGATACAACTAACATGGACTGACGCTGTTTTCAGCAGAATTAGCTTGGTGTCTAGTTTTTGTGCAGAAAATCAACTATCAGGAAAATCCTAGAAAATATGCCAAAAATCCTATTTCACCACAAGACTCACGGAGCCAGAACACGAGACGGAGTAGGGGCCTGAGGGGCCCACACCCCCTGCCGCGTGGGCCAGGCCGGGCGCGCCTGGAGGGTTGTGGCCGCCTCAAGCACCCCCTTGGCCTCCCTCTTCGCCTATAAGTTGCCTTCTGACCTAAAAACTCAGGGGGGTTCGACGTTTTTCCAGAAAGAGTTGCGTTGCACCGCACCACCAGAAACCGTGATTCGGAACCAGAAACTCCGTTCTGGCACCCTGCCGGGACGGGGAATTTGGAGAGGATCGTCGCCATCATCATCACCGACGCCTCTCCATCAACCATCCATGTTTCTCCCATCCATGAGTGAGTAATCCCCCGCTGTAGTCTTGAGGATGGTAGGGATTGGATGATTTCTATCATGTAATCAAATAAGATTGTTAGGGCATGGTGCCTAGTATCTCTATTAGTGCTATTTGACTTTGTTGCAACTTGTTGTGCTTAATGCTTATAACTAGGGCCCGAGTGTCATGATCTCAAATCTGAACTTATTATTGATTCATGATGATAATATTGTTTGTGATCTTATCTGCAAGTTGTGTACACATATCATTGTTCGGATCTAAAGGCCCCGAAGTGACAGAAATTGGGACAGCCGGAGGGGACGGTTTTATGTGAGGATCACATGTGTTCACGGAGTGTTAATGCTTTGCTTTGGTGCTCTATTAAAAATAGTACCTTAATTGCCAGTAGTTCCCTTGAGGCCCCGCTGCAATGGGCTAGCAAGACAAAAGATGTTGTGCAAGTTCTCATTGCGAGCACGTATGACTATATATGGAGCACATGCCTATGATTGTTTAGTACTTGGATGCTTTATCTTATTTATCTACAATTTCCCTAGATCTTGAAGTTACATGTTTAGACTTGTCTATGCAACGCCCGTCCATCCATCCCTATGCCTACCGCACTCGTATCCTACTGTATGCTACTACTGTTACTATTGATCTTGTTTACTGTTGTTGTTACTTTTCTATTGCTACTACAAAACTATTGCTACTGATAAACCACTGTGAGCAAGACTATTTCCAGGTGCAGCTGAATTGACAACTCAGTTGTTGAGGCTTATAAGTATTCTTTGGATCCCCTTGTGTCGAATCAATAAATTGGGTAATATTACCCTCGAAGACTGTTGCGATCCCCTATACTTGTGGGTCATTAGCCCCGCTGCAACGGGCTGGCAGGACAAAATATGTTGTGCAAGTTCTCATTGGGAGCATGTATGACTATATTTGGAACACATGCCTATGGTTGTTTTGTACTTGGATGCTTTATCTTATTTATCTGCAAATGCCCTTGATCTTGAAGTTACATGAATAGTCTCGTCCATGCAACGCCCGTCCATCCATCCCTATGCCTACCGCACTCATATCATGTTGTTTGCTACTATTGTTACTACTGCCTTTGATTTACTGTTGTTGTTACTTTGCTATTGCTACTACAAAACTATTGCTACTGATAAACTGATGTGAGCAAGACTATTTCCAGGTGCAGCTGAATTGACAACTTGGTTGTTAAGGCTTATAAGTATTCTTTTGGCTCCCCTTGTGTCGAATCAATAAATTGGGTAATACTACCCTCGAAGACTGTTGCGACCCCCTATACTTGTGGGTCATCAAGACTATTTTCTGGCGCCGTTGTCGGGGAGCATAGCTTTATTTGTAAGTTCACTTGGATCTATTATTGTTTGCTGCTATCCTTTTCATCATGCGGAAGTCTCGTGATGGAAAGTTTCCTATTTTTGCATCCACTACAAGAAGAGGTACAGTCCTAAACACCTCTGCTGCTCTTGATTCACCCTCTGGTATAAGTATGCTTGTTACACCACCACCACATACACATGCTACACACACTGCTACTACTGTTGAATTTGAAATTTCTTCTGATACTCATGATGTTACTTCTACTGTGCTTGATGCGAGTGGTTCATTGGGTCCTTTCCTAGATGCTACAAATGCTAGAACTATTTTGGGAAACACTGACACTCCTAGTGAAGACACTATTACACCTGTTATCTCACCTAAGTCTAGAGAGAGTTATGATATTAATGAGGGTTTCATTGAAATGACTGATGAATTTATTGAAGAGTGTCGAAACACACACAGTGCTAGTGCTATTAAGAGTCTCTTTGAGAGACGTACTATTATACCTAAACTGTCTCCTGATGCTAAGTTTGCTACTTCTCCCATAGATATTAAAGATAAAGATTATGATTTATCTCTTGATTTATCCTATATAAACATTGTTGAGAAAGAACCTTTTTGTAGGACAGAAAATCAAAGTGTTGTAGCTCATATGAATGTGCTTTCCACTATGAGTGCCTTATTTTCTGATGATGTTAAGATGTGCAAGTACTTTGTTACAAAGATCTTCACTTTTTCACTAAAAGGAGAAGCTAAAGCTTGGTCTAACTGATTACTTTCTAGATCCATTGATAGCCCTGATTGCTTGATTGCTTCTTTCTTTTAGAAATATTTTCCTCCCGGTGCTAGACATGCTGCTTTGCAGAAACTTTTTGATTTTAAACAGGGAGAAGAAGAGAAATTGCCTGAGTCATGGACAAGGTTCTGTGCCTTGATTCATGCACATGCTGGATGTCCATTACCTAAAAATGAGCTTCTTGATATTTATTATAATGGACTAACTAATGATTCTAGGACATACCTAGATAGTTTTGTTGATTGTGTTTTCAGGAAAAGAACTCCTGCAGAAGCTGAAGAATTAATGGCTAAAATAAGCAAGAATTATGATGATTGGACTTCAACTGAGCTAATTACACCTGAGCCAACTACACCTGAGCCAATTGTGCCTGAACCAACTCCAACACCAACACTAAAGAAGAGGGGAGTGATTGCATTAAATGATTAAGTGATGAAAGAAGCTAAGATTTTTTTTAAGGAGAAGGGTATTAGATCTAAAGATGTGAAGAATCTACCTCCTATAGAAGAATTATGTAAGCCAATTCCCCACTCATCCACTATTGAGGTACACTCTCTCAAAACACTTTGATGAAGGTGATATTCCCTATGGTAAACCTCCTGATCAATGCTTAGAGGAACTTGACATTTTTATTGTTAAACAAGGTAATTTTAATAAACAAGTTCAGAATCATTTATTGGAAAACTCTAGAGCTATTAATGAGTTGAAAGATATTGTGGAAAGAACTGCTAATGATGTTAAAATGCTTTGTAAACACTTTCGAATGGTTCAAACCCAAATTGATCAACTTGCTAATGTACAAAATCATATGCTAGTTAATGCTTCTGGAGATAAACATGCTTATGGAATTAGAACTAGGAGTGGTACAACCACTCAAGATCCTTTATATCCTGAAGGACATCCTAAAATAATTTTACAGGATTCTCAACAAGCTGAAAATAGTGGTAGTCCCAATAAGAGAAACAAAAAGAAACATAAAACAGTTGAGGAACCTCCTAAACCTGCTGTAGATCCTAATAGTATATCTGTCTCTGATGTTGAAACTGAAGGTGGTATTGATAAAACTGATGCTCCTGATAAGGAAGAAGTTGAGGAAGAACCTGAGAAGCACACAAAGAACACTAGGTACACTAAGGAAGATTTTATTTCTAATAAACATGGTAGTGAAAGAGAACCTTGGGTGCAGAAACCTATGCCTTTTCCCAATAAGAAACACAAGTCAAAGGAGGAAGAACACTATAACAAGTTTTGTGAGTGGATGAAACCTTTATTTTTGCAAATTCCTTTGACTAATGCTAGTAAGTTGCCTCCTTATTCAAAGTATATGAGGGATATAGTTTCTAATAAAAGGAAGATTCCTAATGAGGAAATTTCTACTTTGCTTGCTAATTATTCCTTCAATGGTAAGGTTGCAAAGAAACTTGGTGATCCAAGTATTCCAACTATTCCTTGCTCTATTAAAAATAATTATGTTAGAACTGCTTTGTGTGACTTGGGAGCTGGAGTTAGTGTTATGCATTTTTCTCTCTACAAGAGGCTCCAGCTAGAAAAGATGATACCAACTGATATATCTTTGCAAATGGTTGATAAGTCAACTACTATTCCTGTTGGTATATGTGAGGATGTTCCTATTCAAGTGGCTCATAATTTCTTGGTTTTAACTGATTTTGTTGAGCTTGAGATGCCTGAAGATGATAATATGTCCATTATTTTTCGGAGACCTTTTCTTAATACTCCAGGTGCTGTCATCGGTTGTAATCAAGGAAAATAACTTTTTATATTAATGACAAAGAGAATACTGTCTATTTTCCCAAGAAGATTGATAAAGCTATTGCCTGAATTCCATTGAAAATATTGAGAGCATCAAAGTTGGAGAAATATATTGTCCCATTTCACAAGCAAGTTTTGAAACCATTATGATTGGGACCATTGCTATCAAGTTTGAGGTAACATAATCGCTTTGTGGAATGCAAAGTTTAGCTTCATATAAGATTGTTTTAGTAACAAGACTTGATCAACCTTGTTAACAAAGGGATTTTAATGAACGGATCAATGTTTTCACAGTGGTTATACTTGCTCACTTTCATTTTCTCCTCTCCAATCTTTGCTCTTCTTCTTGTTAGTCTTAGTTTTGCTAGTTGTTTATTTTTTAGAGTGTCTTAGAACTTCTGTAGTTTTTGTTTTGGTTTGCTTTTTTGCTTCTTCTAAAAAAACTTTTTCTTCGAGAAAATCAATTTTCATAACCTGAAAATTGGCCAAAAATAAAGTTTCATGAAAAATTTCAGAAAATTCATATTAAAATTTTCCTCTAAAAAAGGGGCAAGGGGCACCTAGAATGGCCCAGGCGGACCCACCAGGCCAGCACACCCCCTGGTGGCGTGGCCAGCCCCAGGGCGCGCCTGACCTAGGTGGGGCCCACCTGTGGCCCTCCAAGTTGTCTCCTCCCCGCCTCTTCTTTCTCTCTCCTGAAAAACACCAAAAAACTTTCTCAAGCTCGAGTTCTTGCTATTCTTGCTCCCGATTTTTGATCTCCTTGCTCAGCCCATCTTTGCTGCTTATTTTTGGAGGGATTGATCTCCGGTATGTGCCTCCTCCGCTTGTCCAATTAGATTTTTGGTTGGTAGATTGTATCTTGAGTATTTTGCTACTGTAGGTGACAGGTTGTGTGAGCTTGCATGCTTGCTCTATGCTTAGAGATTTCATTTTGATGCATGTTTAGCCCTCTAGCAAGTTCCTATAGTAGTTCCTAATCATTTATCAACTTGGAAATTACTTGGTTTGATGTTTGTCTAAATTTTTTAGAAAAAAGGGTCATGGACAACCACACCTTTGGAGAAGTGTTTGAGAGTGATGCACCTAGGAGGACAAGGCCTTCGAGATCATCCTCCCTTGCTAGGCCATCATACAATGAGGATCTTATTACGCAAAGATTTAGCAACGAGGGAGATGAGGGGGATGCGCACCCTTCTACCTTCCCTTGTTTTAACTTTTTGCAGGCTGCAGGGATTCTCAATGATTTCCTAACTTTGGTTCGGACGGTTGGACTAACTGATTATATGAAGGATGAGAGTGAGCAATATGCTATGCTCACCAAAACTTTTGTGGAGAGTTTCTCTTTTACTAAAAACCCTTTCAGGACAGATGTCTCATTCAAAATCTATGATAGGCCTATCACCATGACATTGAAGAAATTTTGTGAAATTTTGGATATTGGCATGGTTGGGACGGTGAAGAAGATTCCAGCTCAACCCGCTGATTTACTGGAGCTCTACCGCGGGTTAACTAATGATGATGAACGCAGAGCCCAACGTGGGAAGATAAGAAATATTTAACTCCCAACTATCAGATATTTTGCTTATTATCTTACCACTAGTATTCTTGGTAGGGAGAACACTAGCAATATTTCCAACTATCATTTGGCCTTTCTAGCTGCTGCACTCAACAATGAAACCAGATATAATCTTGGTTCTCTCATTGCTCGTCACCTAGCTTCTAGAGGACCCATTTATGGGGGTATTATTGATGCACATGTAGTTGCCGCCTTAGAACTTTCTGTTGATCCAAATGAAACAATTTTGGCTCCTCAGAGGCTTGATCTTGCTGTCATGAAAGCGCATCACTTTGTTACTGCTAGCTCTACCCTTGAGAGTTTGGTTTACAAGATGATGTTTACTAATGGGGAAGAGAGGGAAATTCCTTTGCCACAAACCACTTTGTTCAGTATTTGTAGGGGACCTTGGTCACGCTCAAAGGGGGAGATGGACGATCAGCTGCGCATTCTTGGCTTCCACAGACACTACCAGGGGGACACGCCCTCTTACGACCACTCTGTGCACTACACAGGGGCGTCCTCGAGCACGTACCAGGACGAAGGGGGCTCTTCGTCGCATTACGGAGGCACACCTTCTTAGTCAGTGTCACATCCCAAGATTTTCCAAATCTTGTAATGTGAAAATAAATGAATAAAATAAAACTTTGTTTGATTTTCAGAGCCAGAAGAAACTTTTTGAATTCAATTGGACCTTCAAACCCATTTGAATTAAATAAAAAAAACCCAAAGGGATTTAAAAGATAAACATTCAATAAAAGGAAAAATAAAAACATTTGGAAATACTGTTTTGAAACAATTAAATGAAAAGATTTGTTTTCAAATGAAATAGAAGTTTATAAATAAAAATTATCTTATAAAGCCAAATTAAAACCTTGGCCAAGCTTTGGGAATTAAAACATTTTATTTTAAATAAAATAGCAAAGGTTTATTTAAAATAAATAAAGGATTGCTTAAATAAAATAATAAGGAATTAATATCCAAATTTTATTCAAATAAAAGGTTTTACCATTCTAATTAAAAACATCAAAACTTATTAAATTATTTTAAATAGGTTTTTCAAGTATTTTATATTCTCTAATAAAACCTACTAAAGTGTTTTGGTTTATTTTAGATTTCAAAATAAAGATTTTAATAAAACAAATCCTATTGAATTAAATGAATAAAGATCTATTCATTTAATTGTTATTGGACCCTAAAATAAAATGTTATTTTATTTTAAACAAGTTTCTGAGTATTCCTTATTTCCAAATAAAACCTACTGATTTGGTTTTGAAAATATTTAGATTTCAAATAAAGATTTTATTAATAAAATCAAACTCTATTTGAATTAATAACTAAGGCCATTTTATCTAATTATTAATGGACCCTATATAACAAAATGTTATTTAAAACAAGCTTTCCAAATATTCCTTAAAATCAAATACAACCTACTGAATGATTTAAAATTATTTTCTCAAGAGGAACTTTGAATTAAATCAAAACCTATGGATTTAATAAATGATACATCTATTTAGTTAATTAATAATGGACCCTATTATTAAAATTATTAATTTGAATTTGGATTTTGGTTCATGTTACTGAACAGAACTAATTTCAATATTACAAAGTTTGGGTGTTGTTTGAATTGATTTGAACCTTGTTTGTTTGTTTTGAAATTTAAAACAGAAAAATAGAAATAGAAAAGAATAAAACAAACAGGCAGGAAAAAAATATGGAAAAGGACAGACCCAACTGAGCCAGCCCAACAGCCCACTTAGCCCAGTTCTCTCCTCCCTGCAGAAAACGATTCGAACCAACTATCTGACCCGCGCAGACAATGACCGGTGGACCTCCCCCTCGTTCTTTTCCCACTGACCGGTAGGCCCCTTTGCCACTGTTCTTCCTCTCCACCCGCACGACCCCTTCTCCCCCTCGCCGGCCGTTGCAGCCCTTGATTTCGCGGCATCAATTCTCCTTAACGCGGCCACCTTAACTCGCAGCGATCAAGCACCTTTAAACGCCAGCGCATCCTCTCTCATTCCCCTCTGTCTTCTCCCCAAAGTGTTAGACCCCTCCTTTATAAAGGAAAGGATCCCTGTGATTGCAATGCTAGTCCCTGGATCAATGCTAGCATCCACAGTTTAAGATGAAGTACACAGATACAAAGGTCGTTTATTACATTCATTCCAGAGATAAAACATAGTCTTTTACAACTCATGGCCATAGGCCTAATACAAGAGTTTTAAGGAACAAGTAAATAAACATAAGTCTTCATCTTCATGTGCCACAGGCAAGCATGTTGAGTGTAGACTCATGACCCCTATTCATCATCGGAGTAACCTGCAACATCACAAGTTACAGCCACAGAGGGTCAATACTTTGGAATAGTATTGGCAAGTGATACCTTATTATATTTTAAGTGGACTATATTACTATATGCATTTTGGCTAAGTGTAGCTTGGCTTGCTTTGCTTGAAAATAGGTTTTTCCTATTAGTTGAAAACTCTAAGTTCTTCTTTGTCAAAAACATTCCCAAGGAACCACCAATAGACATTGGGGTCCTTCACCCTTGTTCACCCATCAATTTTTATTTAGAAGTTGGAGTGATGAGATTCTTGTAGCTTCCATGTCTTGATGCTCAAAGTGTCCATTTCCTTGGACTAGGCTAAGTACTTAGGTTTTCCATCTGCAGAGGTTGTGCACTTTCCCCACCAGACTTGGTTTCCCAAGACAGGACCTTTCAGAAGCTTTTCCTTAGTCAAAATGGACGCGCTCCAACCTATCAACCCAACTACCACCAACTATCCAAGTGACTAAGTTCTAGCAACCTATATGATCATGGCAGAGCCCATATTGCCAAGTGGTTGCACTGTAAGCTTTCTCAACACTTGGCCTCCAAATCCCTTTGTGCCTGGGTGGCAAACCACAAGTGAGATACACAACCCAAGTCCATGGCCTTGTGTAACCACTCAACATAACCCAAACCTTCCATTCCACCCAGGAGGTTTATTTGACTTAGTTGTTTTATTAAGAAAATATAAGTCTCTTGACTTAGAATATTTTTATCATAAACCATATAGATGTTCACCACCCTTGTTTGCTATAAGCTAGGCTAAGCAAAGTATGGTAACTTAACTTAGGAAAATTTCCCTAGCAATTCTACTATTCCACTCTACTTAGGATTTCCCATCTTAGCACTGGGCAAAATATCATGCAATACTTTAGCAAAATATCTAATGCTAGTACAAAACTTAGGATAGGAATATTCATGAAAATATCACTTGCCTTGGTAGTGGGGAGAGTAGCACTCTTCACAATCACAATCACTAGCAAAATCTACACAAGAAATTTAAGCATAAATACACACAATTATATACAACCAAAAATAATATGAATGCATGCATGCAAGAATTTACTAAGTGGTGATTTTTGAAAATTCTACCAAGTATGTTCATGTTCACAGAAACTTAACATGTCACAAGTTTGCCAACTAACTTATTTGGCCCCAATATAATTTACAAAAATAAATCTATATCTAAAAATAGCCCTAAACTTGTTCCACAAATAAAATCATTTTAACTGTTACTATATGCTAAATAAATTGGATATTCAGAAAGGCCTTGTTTCACTGAATCCAACGGTATAAAGTTTGCAAAAATCTAACGTGGCAATTGAAAGTTATGAGCATTTGAATTTGGATCAAAATTCTGGTTTTTAAATCTGTTTTCAGATCTAACCTAGCCACGCGTCATGTTCTTATTCGCCCATACCGTTTCGCACTGGATCGAACTCCACAGCCGTAGGATCTAAATGAAATCTGGCGGCTCAGATCGCGTACCTCTTCGGTTTAAGTGGATCTATCCTAGCGCTACGATACAGATCTAACAGTTGCTATCGATCTGGCCAAGAACTGGCGGCGGAGCGGTGGCTACCGGCGGCGGAACTATCGGTCGACGACGGAGGCGGCACTACAGGGGGTAAGAGATATCGAGGAGTAGCTCACCGGGCTCAGGGGGTCACGACGAAGCTCGTCGTACTCGCGGTTGGCCAAGGGGCGCTCGGACACGGTTGCGATTGCTCGCCGGAGTGGAGGGCGGCGTCGGTGTGTCGGGTGGTCGTCGTGGACGTCGCTGTGAACCACCCCAAGGCAAGACGAGGACACGGTTAGATTCACAGAGTCAAGGCAGGGTCGTGTGTTTGAACTAGAAGTCACGGGGCGGTCGGGGCTTACCACTAGAGCTCGCCGGAGTTCGTACTGAAGACGGTGGCGGCCAGTTGACGATGCTGCCGGAGCTACGGTACATGCGAAGGCAAACGGAGAGTGTCAAAAGATGCACGGAGATTCACTGAACAAGATAGCGTAAACGCGAGACTGAGGGGAACTCTAGGCTCACCGGAATTCGCCGGCGCAGTCGTCGGAGACGGCGGGGTTGCAGAGAGAAATGCGCGCAGCCTGGGGGCGTTCTGTGCTTGGGGTTTGGGGGAAAAGAGAGAGGGGACAGAGGGGGTTTATATAGCCTGGTCAAGCGCGAGAATCACTCGGCCATTGATTCGAATTGACGCCGCGATTTAAACACAGGAAACGGCCGCATTGATTGGGGACGAACAGGTCGTGCGGGTGGAGACGATGCTGGCGTGGAGATGGCCCGCTTGTCAGCGAGGTGCACGGAGTGCAGGTGGGGTCTGCTTGTCAGCGACTCAGCGCGTGCGCTCGTGCGTGAGAGGAGAATAAAAAGATCCCGGGTGGGCTTGCTGGGCTCGATTTGCTGCTGGGCCAGATTCTGGCCGCGCGGCCCTTTTCCATTGAGAAGTCCTTTTCTTTTTCTAAATTCATTTTCTGGTATGAATTTGATATGAATTCAAATCCTTTTGAATCCAAACTGCTTTGGGAAATTTGCAGGGTTTTGTGGGTTCAAAAACAGTCATTTTAACTAAGTGGTTACTTTGCAAGGTTTGGTCAAGCTTGGGTTTCAAAATAAACAGAGATTTGCTATAGTTTGCAAATATTTGAAAAAGATTTTAAAACTATTTCTAAATTTGGAATCTTGGGTTAAAAGCTTCACCTAATCTTTTCATCAATGGAGGTAAGCAAACAAGTACCTAACATTTAAATTTCAAAGGGTGATGGCCATTTGAGATAAATTGCCCACATGAAATCATAGCTCAAACTTCTGTCTCTAAATGATTTTTGAGAAAAATCCTAAATGGATGAATGATGCAAGAATGATATGAATGAGTTTTTGGAATATGAATTTAGGGATGTTACAAATCTAACCCCCTTAAGATGAATCTCGCCCTCGAGATTCGGTTTGGCTAGCAAATAGGTGAGGGTGGTCTTTCCGAAGATCATCTTCCCTTTCCCATGTTGCTTCCTCTTCGGAGTGATGGTTCCATTGCACTTTACAAAACTTGATAGTTTTAGTCCTTGTGACTCTTTCTGCGGTCTCAAGTAGCTTGACAGGCTTTTCCTCATAAGTGAGATCACTTTCTAGCTGAACTTCTTCCAAAGGTATGGTATCCTTCAAAGAAGACTCTTCCATTTCTGGGTGACATTTCTTAAGCTGACTCACATGAAATACGTTATGGACAGCTGACAGAGACTCTGGCAATTCAACTTCATATGCAACTTCTCCCTTGCGACTTAGAATCTTGAATGGTCCAACATATCTTGGTGCCAACTTTCCTTTGACTCCAAATCTTTTCACTCCACGGAGTGGTGATACCCTGAGATAAGCTCTATCCCCAACTTCGTAGGTGACTTCTCTACGCTTAGAATCCGCGTAGCTTTTCTGTCGGGACTGTGCTATCTTCAACCTGTCCTTAACCAATTTGACTTTCTCTTCGGCGTCTTTGATAAGATCCGGTCCAAATAAGCTCCTTTCTCCCACACCATTCCATAACAATGGGGTGGTACACTTCCTTCCGTAGAGTAACTCAAACGGTGCCATTCCAATACTAGATTGATGGCTGTTATTGTAAGAGAACTCCGCGTAAGGCAAACTTTCATCCCAACTTGCTCCATAATCTAAAGCACAGGCTCTCAACATGTCCTCAAGAATTTGGTTGGTCCTTTCTGTTTGTCCATCCGTCTGAGGATGAAAAGCAGTGCTAAACTCCAATCTCGTTCCTAAGGATTCATGAAGCTGTCTCCAAAAGTGAGATGTGAACTGGGTTCCTCTATCTGACACAATACTCTTTGGCACACCGTGAAGGCATACAATCCTGCTCATGTAAATTTTAGCTAACTTGGCACTTGTATAGGTTGTCTTCACTGGTATAAAATGAGCCACTTTAGTTAGGCGATCCACTACCACCCATATGGAATCGTACCCTGACCTGGTCCTTGGTAATCCGGTAATGAAATCCATACCAATATTTTCCCACTTCCATTCAGGAATAGGCAGTGGTTGAAGCAAACCTGCTGGTTTCTGGTGCTCCGCTTTGACTCTGCTACACACATCACACAAAGCAATATGTTCGGCGATGTCTCTTTTGAGATTGTTCCACCAAAACCTTTCCTTCATGTCCATGTACATCTTGGTATTTCCCGGGTGAATAGAATATGGAGAGTTGTGACCTTCTTGTAAGATCAGTTTCCGTAACTCCGGGTCTTGTGGAACACATCTACGTTTCCCGTGCCATAAAGTACCTTGTTCATCTATATGGAAACTCTTAGCCTTCCCTAGACTAATATTTTCCTTAATCTTTTCAATTTCTTTATCGGTCTTCTGGACTTCTCGGATCTTGTCCAATAGAGTGGGTTGAACATCTAAGGACATGAGATGTCCTTCTGGTACAATCTCCAATCTGAGTTCTTTGAATTGCTTACACAAGTCATCTGGCAATTCCCCTTTGGTAAGGCCGTTTACAAACGTCTTACGACTTAGAGCATCGGCTACTACGTTCGCTTTACCGGGGTGGTATTGCAAACTTAAGTCGTAATCTTTGATAAGTTCTAACCATCTCCTTTGTCTCATGTTGATTTCTTTCTGGGTGAAGATATACTTCAAGCTCTTATGATCGGTGAACACTTCACACCGCTTACCCAAAAGGTAATGTCTCCATGTTTTGAGTACATGGACGACAGAGGCTAACTCCAAATCATGAGTAGGATAATTTACTTCATGAGTTTTGAGTTGTCTCGAAGCATAGGCTACGACTTTACCGTCTTGCATAAGTACGGCACCCAAACCCTGATGAGAAGCATCACAATATACTTGGAAATCCTTTTCCAAATCTGGCAGACATAGAACTGGTGCTGTCACAAGCCTCTTCTTCAATTCTTGGAAACTGACTTCACAACCCTCAGTCCAAGCAAATTTCTTGTCCTTCTTTAACAATTATGTCATTGGCTTAGCAACCTTCGAGAAATTTTCAATGAACCTTCTGTAGTAACCTGCTAAGCCAAGGAAACTACGAACTTCTTTTACATTCTTAGGTGATTCCCAATCTGTCACAGCTGAAACTTTAGCAGGGTCAACTGCCACACCATCCTTTGTCATAACATGACCAAGAAAACCAACTTCCTCTAACCAGAACTCACACTTGCTGAATTTGGCATATAGTTTATGTTCCCTCAGTTTCTCAAGTATCAAGCGTAAGTGTCTTTCATGCTCTTCCTTGCTCTTGGAGTAGACCAAGATGTCATCGATGAAAACGACAACGAACTTGTCAAGGAATTCCATGAACACCTTGTTCATCATATTCATGAAGTATGCCGGAGCGTTGGTTAATCCAAAAGGCATCACAGTATACTCATACAATCCATACCTTGTGGTGAATGCTGTTTTTGGTATGTCTTGCTCTCGTATCTTGAGTTGAAAATAACCTGACCGGAGATCAATCTTCGAGAATACACATGCTCCTTCTAGCTGATCAAATAAGTCGTTGATTCTTGGCAAAGGATATTTGTTCTTGATGGTAACCTCGTTGAGAGAACGGTAGTCAATACATAATCTTTGTGTTCTATCCTTCTTCTCCACGAACAATACTGGGGCTCCCCAAGATGAAGAACTTGATTGAATAAACCCTTTCTGTAACTGTTCTCCTAGCTGTTTCTTGAGTTCCTTCAGTTCATCAACTGACATTTTGTACGGTCTCTTAGCTATTGGTCCAGAACCTGGCACCAAATCTATCAGAAACTCCACATCTCTATCTGGTGGCATTCCTGGTAATTCTTCCGGAAACACATCCGGATACTCACACACAATTGGTACACTATCCATGCTAACCCCCTTAAGAGAATTCAGCTTACTTCCTTTGGATTCAAAGTTTGACTTGAATTTTATTCTTTTTCCTTCTGGGGTTGTGAGTGTAACTGTACGATTGGCACAATCTAGTACTCCTTCATGTTTAGCCATCCAATCCATTCCCAAAATTAATCCATTCCCAAAATTACATCTAGTCCTTGGGAATCTAGGATTATCAGGCTTACAGGAAACTTATGCTTACCAAACTCTATCATGAGATCCCGGCATCCAAGGCTTACTATCATATCTCCCCCGGAGAACTAACCTTTATTGGACACCCAATGTTTTCTGATGCAAACCCATTTCTATCCACAAATGCCTTTGATATGAATGAATGAGATGCACCGGTATCAAAGAGTACAAATGCTGAAATTGAATTGAGTCTGAACTTATCAGCCACGGCATCAGGCTCCTCATAGACCTCCTCCACATTGATGTGGTTAACCTGTCCTTTCTGAAAAGGATTTGGCTTGTTAGGTCCTTCAACTTTCTTCTCAGGGCACTCATTAGCATAATGCCCCAGCTTTTTGCATTTGAAGCACTCAACCTAACTGATGTCCTTTTTAGGAGGTTGGCCTCCACTTCCACTACCATTTCCACCATAGTGACTCTTATGTCCACCCTTGTGGTTCTTGTACTTGTCCTTGTCATGACTGCGGTGATGCTTGTTGTCATGACGGTTGTGCTTGCTGAATTTCCCATGTTTATGGGATCCTGAGTTGCCACTGTCATCATAGTGAGATCGTTTATGAGACGATCCCGAGCTGTGTTTGTCGGAGTGTTTCCTCTTTCTACTCTCGACTTGTTTCATTTTACTTTCCAAAATAGCAGCCTTGTCACATAAAGACTGATAAGTTGGAACATATGCCACAGACAACTGCAGATTCAGCTCATCGTTTAAGCCTTCCAGAAATTTTTCCTTTCTTTTGGCATCCGTGTCAACCTCATCCGGTGCATAGCGCGCCAGATTGTTGAACTCTTCTATGTATTCTGCCACGCTGCGGTGGTGCTGTTTCAGGTTGTGAAACTCTTTCTTTTTCAGACTCATTATCCCTGATGAGATATGAGCCGTGCGAAAACCATCTTCAAAGATAGCCCAAGTCACCTCATCAATAGGAGTGGTGATTTGGAAGTTGTCCCACCATGTGGCGGCTGGTCCTTCCAACAGATGTGCTGCAAACCGGACCTTTTCAGCATCCGTGCACCCCACGGTCACTAGGTCTTTGTTCACAGAACGTAGCCAGTCATTGGCTACCATGGGATCAGTTGTTCCCGAAAACTTTGCTGGCCTCAGACGCAGAAATCTGGTGAGCATATCAAAACCCGGAGGGTTGTTGTTGTTGTTGTTGTTGTTGTTGTTGTTGGGGTTGTTGTTGTTATTCTGGTTTTGGATGAATGTTGTCATCATTTGCATAAGCTGTGTTTGCGCATTCATCATTTGTTGCATTTCCGGGGTGATGTTGTTGGGGTTGGGGTTTGCGCGACGGGGAGGCATCTGTGGTTTGTTCAAATAGATAAGAATGAGATACCCATAGATGTTTCATGCACAATACAACATAAGCAAACACATAACAAGCAACATAAGAACAAAGGTTCAACATCCACATAATAAGCTCATGAAGTAAAACACACAAGTGGCAAGCCATCCACATGTCGGATGGTCCAATAATAAGTTCACAATAACAAGTATGAATATGAAAGGTAAACGAGTAGTCAAGTCTACTCATCAGCGTCAATCTCCTCCTCAATGAAGGTAAGACCTGCGTTCTCCATCGCGGTCTTGTTCTCCTCAATCGTAGTGGTCAAGGAATCGACCTTGGCCTTGAGTGCCCTCTTCTGGGAGCGAAGCCTCTCAATAACCATCTGCTGCTGCTCAAGTTCGAAGTCCTTGGACTTCAGTTCCTCGGTCATGTCCCGAATTTTCTTGTTCCTATCCTGGACGCGTTTCTCCTGACTCTTGAACTTGCGGTCCTGGGCCTCGAACTTTGTCTCCATCTCCTTGATCATCTCATCCTGCTGCGCAAAAAGCTTGTCTTTCTCGCGAAGCTGCACCTGAAGCTCGTCATTGCCAAGCATGACGTTCGTCCTATCCGTGTCCACGTGCCTGAGAAGAGTCTCTAAGTCCTGAAGATAGAGACGTATCGGCTCTGCAGTGCTCCTCGAGTCGTCCTCAAAGTCGATGGAATCTCCATCAACATCACGTCTTCCGAAGACGTGGAAGTGAGTGCCCCTAACCTGTCGGGAGTGACGGCCTAACAGTCGTCCTATCAGGTCCTGCATGACTACCTCCATGCCTCTCTCCCTGTCGTCGTGCATCAGCTTGAAGACGATGGCCTCCGTAGTAGGCTCAGTCTGGCGTCCGGGCTGGTTCACCTTGAAGCCCTAGAGGTCCTTCCTCTCGAACTTGGTGAGTGGGTACACCGTGATGGTAGGAAGAGGGAGATCGAGCAAAGTGGTAAGCTC
Organism: Avena sativa; assembly: GCA_916181665.1. NCBI lineage: Eukaryota > Viridiplantae > Streptophyta > Magnoliopsida > Poales > Poaceae > Avena > Avena sativa. The sequence goes on from OV702285.1 coordinate 472,779,105, forward strand.
AACGATACGAGGTCCGAAACGAGTAACCTGGAACTCCTCAACAGTGCTGACGGCAATAGGCATCTATTTATAAAATCGAAAAGTTAGAACAACACTATTTAAGATGAACACAAAAAAAAACCATCTCATTCTTAACCATGGAACACAAATTTCACACAAGTCATGCTTACACAAATCCATTACATCAAACAAGGTCCAACTTATTTAAGGTATCATTTTGGAAAATAAGGTGATAAGTGGTGGTCCAACTAACGAAGTATCCTTACAATCCAATCTCACGGGATCTATTATTAAACACAATGTTCCTAGAGGCAATCCACCAATCTTGCTCTCTTGACTCTATCACTAAGTCTATAACATCTCCCCTTATTTCTTGGTTGGTGTCTTCCAACTCTTGAGTAAGCTCCTTCTCTTTCTCTAAGTCCTTTTGGAGGTTGAGCATTCTGCACTTGACTCTAGCACTTAGTTCTTTGATAGTCCTCCAAGCTGCATCCCTGGCTGACTCAAAGAATGTGGTGTGCATTGTAGTGTTGGTGTACATGCAGAATCCCCTTTCTTTGTGGTTATCTTCCTTGTTTTTGTACAAGTGAAGTTGCACCCACCAATACTCCACTCCTTCATCCATCACTGGGAAGCCCTTGTACACGGCTTCACCATGTGCATCCATTGCCTCCATGAGGTCCTTGAGAATATTGGGAAACTCAGTTTCACACTCCAAGGTCATGGTCATGAGTGGTCCCTTCTTCACGGCTTCGTTGATGGAGTTCATCTACAAAGGAAGTTGAAAGAGATTAGAAAAGTTTTACGAGAAGAATAGACAAGTGTAGAAGTAGTTGAAAAACTTTTTCCTTAGTGGTTTTCCATTCCTAGGGTCATAATCCTACAGGCAACACAGTGCTCTGATACCATCTGTTAGACCCCTCCTTTATAAAGGAAAGGATCCCTGTGATTGCAATGCTAGTCCCTGGATCAATGCTAGCATCCACAGTTTAAGATGAAGTACACAGATACAAAGGTCGTTTATTACATTCATTCCAGAGATAAAACATAGTCTTTTACAACTCATGGCCATAGGCCTAATACAAGAGTTTTAAGGAACAAGTAAATAAACATAAGTCTTCATCTTCATGTGCCACAGGCAAGCATGTTGAGTGTAGACTCATGACCCCTATTCATCATCGGAGTAACCTGCAACATCACAAGTTACAGCCACAGAGGGTCAATACTTTGGAATAGTATTGGCAAGTGATACCTTATTATATTTTAAGTGGACTATATTACTATATGCATTTTGGCTAAGTGTAGCTTGGCTTGCTTTGCTTGAAAATAGGTTTTTCCTATTAGTTGAAAACTCTAAGTTCTTCTTTGTCAAAAACATTCCCAAGGAACCACCAATAGACATTGGGGTCCTTGACCCTTGTTCACCCATCAATTTTTATTTAGAATTTGGAGTGATGAGATTCTTGTAGCTTCCATGTCTTGATGCTCAAAGTGTCCATTTCCTTGGACTAGGCTAAGTACTTAGGTTTTCCATCTGCAGAGGTTGTGCACTTTCCCCACCAGACTTGGTTTCCCAAGACAGGACCTTTCAGAAGCTTTTCCTTAGTCAAAATGGACGCGCTCCAACCTATCAACCCAACTACCACCAACTGTCCAAGTGACTAAGTTCTAGCAACCCATATGATCATGGCAGAGCCCATATTGCCAAGTGGTTGCACTGTAAGCTTTCTCAACACTTGGCCTCCAAATCCCTTTGTGCCTGGGTGGCAAACCACAAGTGAGATACACAACCCAAGTCCATGGCCTTGTGTAACCACTCAACATAACCCAAACCTTCCATTCCACCCAGGAGGTTTATTTGACTTAGTTGTTTTAATAAGAAAATATAAGTCTCTTGACTTAGAATATTTTTATCATAAACCATATAGATGTTCACCACCCTTGTTTGCTATAAGCTAGGCTAAGCAAAGTATGGTAACTTAACTTAGGAAAATTTCCCTAGCAATTCTACTATTCCACTCTACTTAGGATTTCCCATCTTAGCACTAGGCAAAATATCATGCAATACTTTAGCAAAATATCTAATGCTAGTACAAAACTTTAGGATAGGAATATTCATGAAAATATCACTTGCCTTGGTAGTGGGGAGAGTAGCACTCTTCACAATCACAATCACTAGCAAAATCTACACAAGAAATTTAAGCATAAATACACACAATTATATACAACCAAAAATAATATGAATGCATGCATGCAAGAATTTACTAAGTGGTGATTTTTGAAAATTCTACCAAGTATGTTCATGTTCACAGAAACTTAACATGTCACAAGTTTGCCAACTAACTTATTTGGCCCCAATATAATTTACAAAAATAAATCTATATCTAAAAATAGCCCTAAACTTGTTCCACAAATAAAATCATTTTAACTGTTACTATATGCTAAATAAATTGGATATTCAGAAAGGCCTTGTTTCACTGAATCCAACGGTATAAAGTTTGCAAAAATCTAACGTGGCAATTGAAAGTTATGAGCATTTGAATTTGGATCAAAATTCTAGTTTTTAAATCTGTTTTCAGATCTAACCTAGCCACGCGTCATGTTCTTATTCGCCCATACCGTTTCGCACTGGATCGAACTCCACAGCCGTAGGATCTAAATGAAATCTGGCGGCTCAGATCGCGTACCTCTTCGGTTTAAGTGGATCTATCCTAGCGCTACGATACAGATCTAACGGTTGCTATCGATCTGGCCAAGAACTGGCGGCGGAGCGGTGGCTACCGGCGGCGGAACTGTCGGTCGACGACGGAGGCGGCACTACAGGGGGTAAGAGAGATCGAGGAGTAGCTCACCGGGCTCAGGGGGTCACGGCGAAGCTCGTCGTACTCGCGGTTGGCCAAGGGGCGCTCAGACACGGTTGCGATTGCTCGCCGGAGTGGAGGGCGGCGTCGGTGTGTCGGGTGGTCGTCGTGGACGTCGCTGTGAACCACCCCAAGGCAAGACGAGGACACAGTTAGATTCACAGAGTCAAGGCAGGGTCGTGTGTTTGAACTAGAAGTCACGGGGCGGTCGGGGCTTACCACTAGAGCTCGCCGGAGTTCGTACTGAAGACGGTGGCGGCCAGTTGACGATGCTGCCGGAGCTACGGTACATGCGAAGGCAAACGGAGAGTGTCAAAAGATGCACGGAGATTCACTGAACAAGATAGCGTAAACGCGAGACTGAGGGGAACTCTAGGCTCACCGGAATTCGCCGGCGCAGTCGTCGGAGACGGCGGGGTTGCAGAGAGAAATGCGCGCAGCCTGGGGGCGTTCTGTGCTTGGGGTTTGGGGGAAAAGAGAGAGGGGACAGAGGGGGTTTATATAGCCTGGTCAAGCGCGAGAATCACTCGGCCATTGATTCGAATTGACGCCGCGATTTAAACACAGGAAACGGCCGCATTGATTGGGGACGAACAGGTCGTGCGGGTGGAGACGATGCTGGCGTGGAGATGGCCCGCTTGTCAGCGAGGTGCACGGAGTGCAGGTGGGGTCTGCTTGTCAGCGACTCAGCGCGTGCGCTCGTGCGTGAGAGGAGAATAAAAAGATCCCGGGTGGGCTTGCTGGGCTCGATTTGCTGCTGGGCCAGATTCTGGCCGCGCGGCCCTTTTCCATTGAGAAGTCCTTTTCTTTTTCTAAATTCATTTTCTGGTATGAATTTGATATGAATTCAAATCCTTTTGAATCCAAACTGCTTTGGGAAATTTGCAGGGTTTTGTGGGTTCAAAAACAGTCATTTTAACTAAGTGGTTACTTTGCAAGGTTTGGTCAAGCTTGGGTTTCAAAATAAACAGAGATTTGCTATAGTTTGCAAATATTTGAAAAAGATTTTAAAACTATTTCTAAATTTGGAATCTTGGGTTAAAAGCTTCACCTAATCTTTTCATCAATGGAGGTAAGCAAACAAGTACCTAACATTTAAATTTCAAAGGGTGATGGCCATTTGAGATAAATTGCCCACATGAAATCATAGCTCAAACTTCTGTCTCTAAATGATTTTTGAGAAAAATCCTAAATGGATGAATGATGCAAGAATGATATGAATGAGTTTTTGGAATATGAATTTAGGGATGTTACACAAAGCACGCCCCCAGTTCGCCTCAATTCCTCCCCGAGCCCCTCTGCTCCGACGACCTTCCTCGTCGAATTCCGGCCAAGTGTCACCGCCCCTTGCCTCCCTATACAACCTAGCAACTTCCCCACTCCCAGGCGCACCTCCCAGCACTTTTAGTTCGACCGCGGGCGCCCCGGACCGTCGACTACGACAAGCTCCCGACGCCGCCGCGTTTGTCTTCTTCACCGACGACGTCCACATGTAGTATTCGACCACCCCGCGCCTCCTCCTTCACGCTCGCATCACCACAATGACTTTGCGTGTCTAATGCACCCTCTACCTTGCTTCGGCACGCACTGCAGCCTCGCCCTCGACCTCGACCGCACGCGTCCGTCGCCAGAACCAACTCCGGCGAAGAATCATGCCCGTCCCCGTGCACCCCTCGCCACGACGACCACACGAACAGCATCACCTCATCCTCGCGACCTCGGTGAGCTTGCTCCCTCCCTGCTTCGCTTCCTGCTTCGCTAGCGCCGCCGCCATCTGGCCGCACCGCCGCTCGCCGTTGTCATCGCGCCGCCAGTCTTTGGCCAGGCAGCAGCAGCCGTCCGATCTTGATCCAGTGGATAGGATAGGAAGTAGAACGAAGCGGTAAGAGCACGCCTGTGCCGCACGATTTAACTAAATCCAACGGCTGTCGTCGTGTGATCCGGCCGAACCGGTACCGGCGAATTAAAACATGACACGTGGCATCAGACGATCTGAAATAGAATTTGAAATCAGAATTTGATGCCATTTTCAAACCTCTGTAACTTTCAAACCACACGTCCAAAAATTACAAATTTTATATCAATAGATTCAGGAGAACAAGCCCTAGCCAACCATGCCCTTAGTTTAGCAAATACTATCTGTTAGCTTGTTTGAATTTGCAGAAACATTTGTATGCTTGTTTAGAGTATAAAAATTGTTTAAAATTGATTTTAGGATTAAAACCTTTGCAAATTGGATTGTTGTGACCTTACTGACCCTAGGAACCAACCCTTAGTGTTGAAAATGATTTTGGTAAAGTTTAGGTTAGATTATTTGACTTAGCCATTTTCTAGCTAAATAAAATTATTGATGGAAATGTTTTTGCAAAGAAAACTTTGGGAAAATGTTTTAGACTAAACCTACTGACCCAAAACACCAAGCTTTGCAAATGGCAACTCACTTGGTGAAAAACATAAAGTTTTGCTTTGATAAAAATATTTTTCACCACATGAAATGATGATTGGATTTTAAAAAAATGGTTTATGGAATAAAAGCCTTTTGCAATTGACTTTGCCATTTTGGTGAATGACCAATTTGGAACCTACAAAGTTTAGAAGCCTAGTGGAAACCACCTTTGCAAATAGAACCATCTTTTGCATGCTTGCATGCATTACTTTGACTTTGTCATTTTATGTGTGTTGTTGTGCTTGATTAGTAGATTGAGTTTGTGCCTTGCTTGATTGACTTGTAGTGACTTGAAGAGTGTGATTGTTGCAAGGACAAGGGAGTGAACCCATACTCTACCAAAAAGGCAAGTGATGCTTCATACTTTTTGTCCCATTACTTTCACTATGCATTAGTGATTTTGCTAAGTAAAACTTGCATGGATTTTGCTAACTATAAACCTTGCTATAGGAAACCTAGTAGATGAATCCTTAGTAGGATTTTCCTAAGTTAAGATTCCTACTACTACCAAGCTTAGCCTAGCTAATAGAAAACATGGGTGGAATATATATTCACACTATGGAAAAATATTCTAAGTCTAAGGACTTGTGATTTTGTCTAATAAAACAACTAAGTTAATGAATCACCTGGGTGGAATGGAATAGCTTGGTGGAGAATGGTTGAGTGGTTCACAAGGCCATGGACTTGGATTGTGTATCTCACTTGTGGATGGCCACCCAGGAAACAAAGAGATTTGAGATGTCAAATGTTGAGAAGCTTCAAGTGCAACCACTTGGCAATATGGGCTCTGCCATGATCATATAGGTTGCAAGAACTTAGCCATATGGACAGTGGGTGGTAGTGTTTGATAGGATGGAACGCGTCCATATTGGTCTAAGGGAAAGCTTCTGAAAGATCTTGTCTTGGGAAACCAAGTCTTGTGGGGAAAGTGCACCACCTCTGCAGAGTGTAAAACCTAAGTACTTAGCCATGTCCCTGGTAAAGGACAATTTGAGCATCAAGACATGGAAGCAATCAAGAATCTCATCATTCAAATTTCTAAGTTAAAACTTGTGGATTGAACAAGGGTTGATTGAAATCTTAAATATTTGATTGGTAGATGCCTTGGAAAGGATCTTCAATCTTTGATTGAGAAAAAAATGATTTTGTCAAGCAAGAACTTAGTATTTTCAAATGTTAAGGAAAAATCTATTTTGAGCAATGCAAGCCTCAACTCCACTTAGCCAAATGCATATAGATGATAGACTCCATTATACAACCATAGTATCACTTGCCAATACAATTCAAATGTATTGACCCTCGTGGCTGTAACTTGTAATGTTGCAGGTCTGATTGTTTTTTTAGTGAAGATCGATTGATTAGGATTACAAAGTCTACAACCAACATCTGCCTGTGGCATTTTGAAGATGAAGGACCCATGCTTATAGTTATTCCGCTGCAATGTAATGTAATAGCCAAATGAGCTATGTAAGATGTAATAAAATTATGTTATTCCTGGTTATAAAGTTATATTATGACCTTTGTTTCTTGATATTACATCTTAACTGTGGATGCTAGCTATTGATCCAGGGACTAGCATTGTAAACACAGGGGGCTCTATCTTATTAAAGGTTGGGACCCCTACAGTCAGGCTGGGATTGAGCCCCACTTAGGCGAAAAGCCTAAGCTTGGGGGAGGTATACCGACATCACACGCATCTATATATCATGTTAAGTCGGTTCTTTGTATATCCATGTTTCCCTTTCTTTTTGGTTTTTGTTTGTGCTTTTCCAAAACAGAAAAAGACCAAAAATATTTTTTTTATTCTCTTGGTTTGTTTCTTTGCCTTTTTAGCTTTGGTTTTCCTAAAGAAAAATCCAAAAAGATATTGCTTTGTTTGTTTTTGCTTTGTGTGCTTGCTTTAAAAATCGAAAACACCAAAAATATTTGTTGTTCTTCTTTGGTTTTGTGAAGTTCTTTGCAGGGTTTAGTGATACGTCCAGTTTGCATCACCATTCTATAGCATAATTTACCTCTATTCCTTGATATACTTCATATTAAGAGGTCATACTTATGTCTTTTCATCTGTTTTTGCATGTTGGATGATTCTTGGAGGATGAACTGCCGGACTCAAGATTCTGATGGAAAAAGTGGTGTTTTGATGCAATTTCGCAAAGATCAGAAAAATACCAGAAAAACTATAAAAAAAACCTATTTTCCCAGAAGACGAAGAATGCCAGAAGGGGAGGCGGAGTTGGGCCACAGGGGGCCCACACCCCCCAGGCGCGGGCCACCCTAGACCACACCTACAGGGGGTGTGGTGTGGCATCCCGCAAACCCACTACTAAAAAATCGCGTTGTTTTTGTGCATTGCATCATCGTGACCGCATGCTCATGTCATCATGCCACATTGCATTTGAGCATCGTCATCATCTTGCATTTGCTTGCATAAAACTATTTTCGGAAAAACCTAGTTTTGTTTTCTAAACGCCCCATCTTTGTTCAAACGCAAAATCCGGGTCGCCGGAATATTTTGTTTTGTTTGCTATCGGTTTTCAAACGGTCCGTTTAAAACAAATAAAATATTTAATTATTTTTAGTGGGGCAGTCGAACGGGCCGATTCGACCCGAACGACCACCCTCGGAATAAAATCGGTCCACCTAAACCAGCCCCTCTAATTCCTAATTTCACCCCATCCTAATCTACCCACCCCTCAGCCACATCACCCGGACCAATCCCCGGCTGCCACCTCACCTCTCCCCTCCCTCTAACCTATCCCACACCGCCAACTCACCTTCCACTCACCCAGCCCCAACTACCACCTCACACATGCAACTCACACACACACGCACGCCACCCCCGTGCAGCCCCTGTTCCCCAGGCCCCACTCCCCCTGTCCCACCCCTGGACCCGGTCCACTCACCCCCGACCCCACCCCCTGGCCCGCGGCCCCACCCTGACCCCGCGACCCCGCTCTCTCTCCGTTCTCCTCTCTTCCCCCCATCCTCTTCCACCTCCCACCGACGCGCCCGTCCCGTACTCCCCTCCGGCGACGGCCCTCCTCGCCGGCTCCTCCCGAGCGCCTCCCTCCGGCGGCCGCCCTCCTCCTCCCCCGTCTGCCTTTCCCCACCACCGCTCCTCCGGCCGCGTCGCCAAGCCTCCTCCTGCGCCGCCACCGGCCTCGCCCTTCCCGCGGAGCCGCCCGCGACCCGCGCGTCCTCCCTCCCCCGCCGGCGCCGCGCCCTCACCTCGGCCTCCTCCGCGCTCTCTCGCCGCCGAGCGTCCCGCTACCGGCCACCTCCAACCTCGCCTCCTCGCCATCGCCCCGACCCGCCCTCCGGCCGCCGGGCTCCTCCCCGCCCCACCACCGCGCGCCCCCCTCGAGCTCCACTACCGTCGACCCCCACCGTGGCCTCTCCTCGGAGCTCCGTCCCTGCCGGCGCCCCTGCGCCTCTACCCCACCACATCGCCACGTCGCCGTCCCTGCCGGCAGGCTCTGCGGGTCTGGCCACCCCTCAGCCCCTTGCCGGCCGCGCGCGCGTCTTCCCCGGCCCCGTCCTCTCCTTCCTCCTGACCGCCTCCCCTCCGTCGACCGCTCCATGCCCAGCAGCACCGATGCCCGGCCCAATGACCACCAGGCGCCATCTGCGTCACCTCTCGCGCCATCCTCCTCGCTCCTGCAGTCGTCGTCTCCCCGGGTTCCTGTCTGCTACCTGGTGCGGCCAAGCACTGTTTCTTGCCCTGCGTGTGATGGACCGTTCCTCTGAAGCATCTACCATGGCAGCCCCATCGCGATGTCGCCAAGATCTTCTAAGGTTAGAATGACGCCAAGTTCTACCCCGACAAGTTGCACAAGACCCCTAAACCCGAAGGTCGATCTTCGTCATGGACCCGGCGAGTTCTCCTACTCGAGCCGAAGACCGCAGAACCCCAAGGTCGTCAATATGGAACTGACAAGGTCTACTACATGGATTCGGAGATCGAACCCGACACGCCAAGTTCTTCCTCCCGGATCCGAAGACGCCGAGACCCGGGACACCAAGACCTCCGCCGTGAAACGACAAGACCGACGACACGACCCGACGACGCGAATACGCCAAGTTCATCTTCCCGGACATTGAGCGCCAAGATCGCCTCACGGATTCCGAAGCGGTTCCCGAACCCAAAGACGTCGAGACCCCCGACCCGAAGACGCCGGGCGTGCCAAGTTCTTCAACCCGAGACCCCAGGGCGACAAGTACTTCATCCCGAATGCCACGGCCGTCGACATGACCCGAAGACCACGGATGCGCCAAGACCTACCTCCGTTATCCGAGTCCGAGGCCGCCGAACCCTGAACCCTGAGACCGAACCCCGAACCCCGGAACCCCAAGTTCGTCGAGAACCCCCTAATGTGTGACCCCTTTTCTCGAGCCCTATTTTATAAATGTAATAACAAATTGTTGCATATTAAATTGATCATGCATGCATATTTGTGTGGTTTGGGGGCCTTATGCCGATTCACCATATAATTAAATATGGGGCCCATATGCGGGCAAATATAGCCTTATATTGGCCTCATTTAAATTGTGCATCGAACCGTTGTCATATCTTGCCTTGTTAAAACCACATTTAATTTGCGGGGTAGTTAAACAACTTGAACCGTTTAATTAATTGTCGGGACCCCGGTTCCGCTTAATATGACCTAATTGCATCGCATCTCTGTCATGGCATACATCATATATGCGTCATGCCCGATCTTTTGCCGTAGTATTAAATATCGCATCCGGTGTTTATTCTAGTGTTTTGCTTCTTCGCGGATAAGGCCGTTGAGTTGATGTGAGCTTCGCCCCGATCTTCGGTTGAACCTTCGGCAATGTTTTCAGGCGAGCATCTCCCCCCCTTTCTACCTATCTTACTTTTATAGTATTTATTTCCCTCCTGTTGATCTATTGCTACCTGTGTTGCGTTGCTCTAGTTTCCGTACCCGTGAAATTCCTTGCAGCCGTATATTGCCTTGGACACATCCTATTACCTGTTGTTTGGTAGATAGCTGGACTTGCGCGTCGTAGTCGCTTGCTCAATTGCTGTTGCGTGTCGTCAAGTGCCACAGTTGTTGGTGTATGGCCGCATGTTGATGTTGGAGATGATCATGGCTTTACTTATCGTTCACTTTAATTCCTGTTTAACAACTAAAATTGAAGTAAGTAAGCAGAGGCATCGGTGGGTGATAGATAACATTTGGTTTCCGACCGCCCACTTGTGTCCCGTAGGACCCCGAGTGCTTGATACCTGTTCCTTGATTTATCGCGCTATCCACATACGGGGAATTATGGGCCCCCCTTAGCCAGAGCTTGATTCAGTCTTATTTCTTGGGGCCACAAACTAGTTTGAGGTTTTATTTACGATCCTGTACTTATGCCCTGCTTTACTGCTTTATTTACGATTGTGCGAGGAGCACACTGTACTGTTTAGGATCGGGACACGTTTTCGCGGTGTCGACAAGCCCAGTTTTGGGTTCCCAGTCGTTCACAGCCGTCCACCCAAACCTCGGGTCCGTCTCGGAGCTAGCTTACTTCGTTGCGGGTGTACTCCAAGGGGTGGCCCCCTGAAATATTTTTGAATCCTGTGATTGCTTTGTCGTGAAAGCCTCGTTGGGTTTTGATTTGGTTTTTCCGAGGTCGATCATGTGTGTGTTGCTATTTGTGCACCCCGGCCGGGTTAAAACTTTCTGAAAGCCGTGTCTGCGGTTATGGACGACTTGGAGCACAGTATCTCGATCATAGACAACTATAACTAAAGTAGCGCTATAAATTTGACTCTATAATGACTAGTAATCAGCTTCACTATAATGGAATGGCTAAATAAACCTGCCAACAATTGCTTGTTTGAGTTGTTGCTTGCGACCATTGTACCTGACTAGTAAGTATTGCAACTACAACGGAATGGCTAAATAAAAGTACCAACAACTGCTGGGTTTTGGGATATCTCATGCTAATTGTATTTGACTAGTAAGTGTCGCAACTACAACGGAATGGTTAACTAAAAGTGCCCACTGCTTATTTTATCAGGATGATTATCTATACCTGACTAGTAATTGTTGCAACGATAACTGAATAAATAAAACTGCCAACTGTGTGAGTTCCTCGGTTGACTTCCTCGTTTGGTCTCGAGGGGGGAAACACCAGGATGGGTTTGTTTGGTGTTAGCTTCAGGTTGGATCCGGATAGGTCATTCTTATCCCTCTCCGATAACCGCCAGTTGTATCGAGTCTCTATAGGTTGTTTAGTGCATGCTGTCGCTGCTGCTTCAGTCCACCATACCTATGTAGGCGAGGACCGCCGAACTCTAGTCTCGCCGTGTACTGGCCTCAGTACTGACGCTCCTCTTTTTCCTTTGCCCTTTGTCGGCACCCCTTTTGTTTAAGCAGGTTTGAGATCGACGTCGTTAGCAGGGTTACCCTTCCGGCTTGGCCTGGGCAGGGTTATGGACGCCATTGGTTATTCTTCAGGGCTCTTAGCCCCATTTGCATCTTGTCCGTAGCTGGACGCTCTTTCATTTTCAAGGTGATTAGGATCTTTATATATTATATCTGTATTCTTGACTCTTTGAGTCGCTGTTGTATATATATCTGTTCTGTGGGTCCCATCGAGGACTGTTGTGTAATGTCATTACTTCGTTTTCCACCCGCACGAAAGTGCCTGGTGGGCACCTTTGAATCGTTCCTATGCGGGTTTGACGGGAATCACTGAAACTTGCATAGGGTCAATTCTGAGGGTGTTACAGAGTGGTATCAGAGCTCAGCAGTTGCGATACCCCACAAGTCCAGCCTGTAGGATAACCTAGCTAACGGCCGAAGTAGAGTGTCAAAAACTATTTTTGCAAAATCGGTTGGATAGTTCTGATTAGGTCTGATTTTACTCCTTACCCCTCTGCTGCCCTTCTCTCACCTCTGCGTGTTTTGAATCCGCTCTCTTCTCTCTCTTCGAATCCAGGATTTCTCGTGGTTGGGTTCCGTCGTACCTTCAGGGTTTCGCTTCCTTCTTTGATAACGGTGTTCTACCATCCGGTGTTCATGCTGCTTGAGGAATCCGTCTGCTGTGGTACCTCTCTTTGTTCCTTCTTGTGCCTTCCGGTGTTTTCCGACGCGACGACATCATCTACGCCAGATCCGATGCAGAGTCTGCATCACTCCCTTGTTTCCGAACCTCGCTTGTCGAGATCTTCAGTCTAATTCCGAGAGTTAGTTGCATAATCCGCCTATTCGTGTGCAGAGTAATGGTTTGGGTGCGCGGTGGACTGATCACCATCCGACTACTCATATCATTCACTCTTGTACATCGAATCAGTGGATCCAGCAATTTTACTCCGTCCACGGAAGTTAGGGGTGGCTTTATTTGTTGATACCTCTACCTTCGACCTTTTGTTCCCGGAGTGTTCTCTCGACGAACAAGATCAACGACCTCTTGTTGGTGGTGTCGCCGTTTTCAAGATGAAGAAGGAACCCTCGTTAGTGGTGTCGCGAGGATCTACACGAAGCGAGAAGACGCAGACCGCCGACCTTCCTTCCGGTACCATGAGGGGATCTCGAGGGCGAGATCCATTGTTAGTGGTGTCGAATTGTGGCATCCCGCAAACCCACTACTAGAAAATCGCGTTGTTTTTGTGCATTGCATCATCGTGACCGCATGCTCATGTCATCATGCCACATTGCATTTGAGCATCGTCATCATCTTGCATTTGCTTGCATAAAACTATTTTTGGAAAAACCTAGTTTTGTTTTCTAAATGCCCCGTCTTTGTTCAAACGCAAAATCCGGGTGGCCGGAATATTTTGTTTTGTTTGCTATCGGTTTGCAAACGGTCCGTTTAAAACAAATAAAATATTTAATTATTTTTAGTGGGGCAGTCGAACGGGCCGATTCGACCCGAACGACCACCCCCGGAATAAAATCGGTCCACCTAAACCAGCCCCTCTAATTCCTAATTTCACCCCATCCTAATCTACCCACCCCTCAGCCACATCACCCGGACCAATCCCCGGTTGCCACCTCACCTCTCCCCTCCCTCTAACCTATCCCACACCGCCAACTCACCTCCCACTCACCCAGCCCCAACTACCACCTCACACATGCAACTCACGCACACACGCACGCCACCCCCGTGCAGCCCCTGTTCCCCAGGCCCCACTCCCCCTGTCCCACCCCCTGGACCCGGTCCACTCACCCCCGACCCCACCCCCTGGCCCGCGGCCCCACCCTGACCCCGCGACCCCGCTCTCTCTCCGTTCTCCTCTCTTCCCCCCGTCCTCTTCCACCTCCCACCGACGCGCCCGTCCCCTACTCCCCTCCGGCGACCGCCCTTCTCGCCGGCTCCTCCCGAGCGCCTCCCTCCGACGGCCGCCCTCCTCCTCCCCCGTCTGCCTTTCCCCACCACCGCTCCTCCGGCCGCGCCGCCAAGCCTCCTCCTGCGCCGCCACCGGCCTCGCCCTTCCTGCGGAGCCGCCCGCGACCCGCGCGTCCTCCCTCCCCCGCCGGCGCCGCGCCCTCACCTCGGCCTAGTCCGCGCTCTCTCGCCGCTGAGCGTCCCGCTCCCGGCCACCTCCAACCTCGCCTCCTCGCCATCGCCCCGACCCGCCCTCCGGCCGCCGGGCTCCTCCCCGCCCCACCACCGCGCGCCCCCCCTCGAGCTCCACTACCGTCGACCCCCGCCGTGGCCTCTCCTCGGAGCTCCGTCCCCGCCGGCGCCCCTGCGCCTCTGCCCCACCACATCGCCACGTCGCCGTCCCTGCCGGCAGGCTCTGCGGGTCTGGCCACCCCTCGGCCCCTTGCCGGCCACCGCAGCACCTCCGGCCGCGCGCGCGTCTTCCCCGGCACCGTCCTCTCCTTCCTCCTGACCGCCTCCCCTCCGTCGACCGCTCCACGCCCAGCAGCACCGACGCCCGGCCCAACGACCACCAGGCGCCATCTGCGTCACCTCTCGCGCCATCCTCCTCGCTCCTGTAGTCGTCGTCTCCCCGGGTTCCTGTCTGCTAACTGGTGCGGCAAGCACTGTTTCTTGCCCTGCGTGTGATGGACCGTTCCTCTGAAGCATCTACCATGGCAGCCCCATCGCGATGTCGCCAAGATCTTCTAAGGTTAGAATGACGCCAAGTTCTACCCCGACAAGTTGCACAAGACCCCTAAACCCGAAGGTCGATCTTCGTCATGGACCCGGCGAGTTCTCCTACTCGAGCCGAAGACCGCAGAACCCCAAGGTCGTCAATATGGAACTGACAAGGTCTACTACATGGATTCGGAGACCGAACCCGACACGCCAAGTTCTTCCTCCCGGATCCGAAGACGCCGAGACCCGGGACACCAAGACCTCCTTCGTGAAACGACAAGACCGACGACACGACCCGACGACGCGAATACGCCAAGTTCATCTTCCCGGACATCGAGCGCCAAGATCGCCTCACGGATTCCGAAGCGGTTCCCGGACCCAAAGACGTCGAGACCCCCGACCCGAAGACGCCGGGCGTGCCAAGTTCTTCAACCCGAGACCCCGGGGCGACAAGTACTTCATCCCGAACGCCACGGCCGTCGACATGACCCGAAGACCACGGATGCGCCAAGACCTACCTCCGTTATCCGAGTCCGAGGCCGCCGAACCCTGAACCCTGAGACCGAACCCCGAACCCCGGAACCCCAAGTTCGTCGAGAACCCCCTAATGTGTGACCCCTTTTCTCGAGCCCTATTTTATAAATGTAATAACAAATTGTTGCATATTAAATTGATCATGCATGCATATTTGTGTGGTTTGGGGGCCTTATGTCGATTCACCATATAATTAAATATGGGGCCCATATGCGGGCAAATCTAGCCTTATATTGGCCTCATTTAAATTGTGCATCGAACCGTTGTCATATCTTGCCTTGTTAAAACCACATTTAATTTGCGGGGTAGTTAAACAACTTGAACCGTTTAATTAATTGTCGGGACCCCGGTTCCGCTTAATATGACCTAATTGCATCGCATCTCTGTCATGGCATACATCATATATGCGTCATGCCCGATCTTTTGCCGTAGTATTAAATATCGCATCCGATGTTTATTCTAGTGTTTTGCTTCTTCGCGGATAAGGCCGTTGAGTTGATGTGAGCTTCGCCCCGATCTTCGGTTGAACCTTCGGCAATGTTTTCAGGCGAGCATCTCCCCCCCTTTCTACCTATCTTACTTTTATAGTATTTATTTCCCTCCTGTTGATCTATTGCTACCTGTGTTGCGTTGGTCTAGTTTCCGTACCCGTGAAATTCCTTGCAGCCGTATATTGCCTTGGACACATCCTATTACATGTTCTTTGGTAGATAGCTGGACTTGCGCGTCGTAGTCGCTTGCTCAATTGCTGTTGCGTGTCGTCAAGTGCCACAGTTGTTGGTGTATGGCCGCATGTTGATGTTGGAGATGATCATGGCTTTACTTATCGTTCAATTTAATTCCTGTTTAACAACTAAAATTGAAGTAAGTAAGCAGAGGCATCGGTGGGTGATAGATAACATTTGGTTTCCGACCACCCACTTGTGTCCTGTAGGACCCCGAGTGCTTGATACCCGTTCCTTGATTTATCGCGCTATCCACATACGGGGAATTATGGGCCCCCCTTAGCCAGAGCTTGATTCAGTCTTATTTCTTGGGGCCACAAACTAGTTTGAGGTTTTATTTACGATCCTGTACTTATGCCCTGCTTTACTGCTTTATTTACGATTGTGCGAGGAGCACACTGTACTGTTTAGGATCAGGACCCGTTTTCGCGGTGTCGACAAGCCCAGTTTTGGGTTCCCAGTCGTTCACAGCCGTCCACCCAAACCTCGGGTCCGTCTCGGAGCTAGCTTACTTCGTTGCGGGTGTACTCCAAGGGGTGGCCCCCTAAAATATTTCTGAATCCTGTGATTGCTTTGTCGTGAAAGCCTCGTTGGGTTTTGATTTGGTTTTTCCGAGGTCGATCGTGTGTGTGTTGCTATTTGTGCACCCCGGCCAGGTTAAAACTTTCTGAAAGCCGTGTCCGCGGTTATGGACGACTTGGAGCACAGTATCTCGATCATAGACAACTATAACTAAAGTAGCGCTATAAATTTGACTCTATAATGACTAGTAATCAGCTTAACTATAATGGAATGGCTAAATAAACCTGCCAACAATTGCTTGTTTGAGTTGTCGCTTGCGACCATTGTACCTGACTAGTAAGTATTGCAACTACAACGGAATGGCTAAATAAAAGTACCAACAACTGCTGGGTTTTGGGATATCTCATGCTAATTGTATTTGACTAGTAAGTGTCGCAACTACAACGGAATGGTTAACTAAAAGTGCCCACTGCTTATTTTATCAGGATGATTATCTATACCTGACTAGTAATTGCTGCAACGATAACTGAATAAATAAAACTGCCAACTGTGTGAGTTCCTCGGTTGACTTCCTCGTTTGGTCTCGAGGGGGGAAACACCAGGATGGGTTTGTTTGGTGTTAGCTTCAGGTTGGATCCGGATAGGTCATTCTTATCCCTCTCTGATAACCGCCAGTTGTATCGAGTCTCTATAGGTTGTTTAGTGCATGCTGCCGCTGCCGCTTCAGTCCACCATACCTATGTAGGCGAGGACCGCCGAACTCTAGTCTCGCCGTGTACTGGCCTCAGTACTGACGCTCCTCTTTTTCCTTTGCCCTTTGTCGGCACCCCTTTTGTTTAAGAAGGTTTGAGATCGACGTCATTAGCAGGGTTACCCTTCCGGCTTGGCCTGGGCAGGGTTATGGACGCCATTGGTTATTCTTCAGGGCTCTTAGCCCCATTTGCATCTTGTCCGTAGTTGGACGCTCTTTCATTTTCAAGGTGATTAGGATCTTTATATATTATATCTGTATTCTTGACTCTTTGAGTCGCTGTTGTATATATATCTGTTCTGTGGGTCCCATCGAGGACTGTTGTGTAATGTTATTACTTCGTTTTCCACCCGCACGAAAGTGCCTGGTGGGCACCTTTGAATCGTTCCTATGCGGGTTTGACGGGAATCACTGAAACTTGCATAGGGTCGATTCTGAGGGTGTTACATGTGGCCACCCTGTCCCACCTCTGGCTCCGCCCTCTCGCCTATATCTTCTCCTCGAAACCCTAATACACAGGGGAGCGACCACAAAAATATTCCGCCGCCTCTGCGGGGCGGAAAACATCGAGAGAGAAAGAGCTCTCCGGCAGACAGATTTCTACCGGGGAAATTCCTTCTCGGAGAGAGGAGATCGTCGCCATCAACACCATCATCAAGCTAGACTTCATCGGGATCATCATCATCATCCACACCATCATCTCCACCAGCACCATCATCACCACTCCATCCTGTTGTAACAATTGTGTTGAATCTTGCATAGTTCTTACGGGAAACTTTCCCGGTGTTGATTACTATTGTATTTGATGCTTGTGAGTGGAACCATTGGATTATTTTTTATGTTCAGATTGTTATCCATAACCATATCATCTTTGATATTGATCCATATGATGTCTCGTGAGTAGTTCGTTTAGTTTTTGAGGACATGGGAGAAGTCATGTTGTTAGTAGTGGAATTGTGTTGAGGTATTATTCAATGGTTTAATATTTAAGTTGTGGTGCTATTCTTCTAGTGGTGTCACGTGAACATCGACTACATGGTACTTCACCATTTATGGGCCTACGGGAATGCGTTGTGTATTAGGCTACTAATTGTGGGGTTGCCAGAGTGACAGAAACCTGAACCCCTGTTAGGAAACAATTGCACAAGGGTGTGTAGGATCTCAGAGTTTAAGGCTGTGGTTAGGTTTATATCTTAATTGCTTTATTGTAGTTGTGGATGCTTGCAAGGGGTTTAATAACAAGTATGTATTAGTCCAAGTAAGGTCGTTGTTGGAGATATGCCCTAGAGGCAATAATAAAAGTAGTTATTATTATATCTTTGTGTTTATGATAAATGTTTAAATTCATGCTATAATAGTATTAACCGGAAACAATAATACTTGTGTGATTTGTAAAATTAATTAGAGTCCCTAGTAAAGCCTCTTTATAATACTAGCTTGTTGGTTAATAGATGATCATGGTTTCTGGATCATAAACATTGAAGATGTTGTTAACAATAAGATCATATCATCAGGAGAATGGTATGATGGACATACTCCTATATATAAGCGTAGCATAAAGATCAAGTCATTTCAATAGTTTGTTTGTTATAAGATTTCTGATACATAGTAACCTAATTCCTTCGACCATGAGATCATGCTAATCACCATCACTAGAAGGATGCTTTGATGACATCAAACACCACACCGTAACTGGGTGGCTATAAATGTGGCATTGAGTGTTTGGAAAGTATGTGTTGAGGCACATGGATCAAGAGTGGGATTTTTCCATCCATATGACAGATAGATATACTCTGGGCCCTCTCGGTAGAATGTCATCCAATTAGCTTGCAAGGATGTGACTGGCTCACAAGGGATCACATATCACGGGAACGAGAAAAGAGTACTTATCAGTAACGAGGTTGAACTAGGTATGCAGAGATACCGACGATAAAACCTTGGATAAGTAAACTATCGTGAGACAAAGGGGAAATTGGTATCGTATGTAAGTGGTTCATTCGATCGCAAAGTAATCGTAGAAATATGTGGGAGCCATATGAATTTCTAGATTCCTCTATTGGTTATTGATCAGATAAGAATCTCGATCATGTCCGCATAATTCACGAACCGTAGGGAGACACACTTAAGTATTCGATGTTGTTTAGTAGATATGGAATGTAAGTAGGGAGACCGAATGTTGTTTGGAGTCTCAGATGGGATCCGGGATATCACGAGGAGATCCGAAATAGTCCGGAGAATTAGATTCATATAAGGAAAGTCCAATTCCAGAGTTCGGGAATGATTCCGATGTTTTCATCGGAGATTCTAGAAGGGTCTAGAAGTTTCACCAAATCGGAAGGGGAAGGGTACATGAATGTGTCATGGATAAGAGGAATGGTTGAATCATGTACTTGGTAACTTGGTTGGGCATTAGCAAGAAAGAAATTAAGCTTCAAATTGAAAGTGAAAAGGCAAGTTTGAAAAGTCAAACTGGGACAATGTATCCTAGTGGAGGAAGGAAAGAATCCTTCTTTCCCTCCACCACAAGCCAATAAAGAGAGGGAGTTGGGAAGGATTCAAACTCCCGTCTCCCAAGCTTCCCTCCCTCTCATAAAGAGAGGGGAGGGGGTTCCCCAAGGACACACAACCAGCCCCTCCCCACCTAGCCACCACGCCGTCGCCGCGCCGCTGCCGGTTCGTCGACGCCACCCTAGCCGCCACCGAATCCACCTCCGCCTCTCCGGCCCTATAAACCCTAGATCGTTGGAAACCCTAATTCCCACCATAACCTACTCCAGCTTAGGCGAAGCCTTGTAGGATCTTCCCTCTACTTCTGACACAACGCCGTCGTGCTGCCGGAATCGCGAGCGGAGAACTACAACCTCCACTGCCTGCTGGAACAAGGGAGAGTAAGGTCTTCATCGAGTACTGAACGTGTGACCGACTGCGGAAGCACTGCTGGAACACAGCGCCGAAAGGATAGTCTACGTGATCTTGAGATCGGCAAGTGTACGACTACATCACCCACGAGAATCTGCTCTCATTAACCGCTTTGGAATCTTCGAGCGTGAGTACTCTAATCGACTTGTTGCTACAATCTAGTAGATAGATCTTGGCTTGTTTGTGTTCATGCGGTAGAAATTTTTTGTTTTCCATGCTACGGACCCCTATAGTGGTATCAGAGCCATGTCTATATGTAGATCTGTTGCACAAGTAGAACACAATCGTCATTGTTGGCGTTGATGCTTTTGTTGTCGATTGCTTCTTGTGTACTTTGCATCTTGCGGGATGGTGGGATGAAGCGGCTTGGGCTAACCTTACATGACATTGTTCATGAGACTTGCTCCACGCTTGACATGCAACTTGTATTGCATAAGTGGCTTTGCGGCTGCCTGTTTCTCCCAACATAGTGAAGATTTAGTTTACAACGGGTGATTGACAATACTAGTATCAACGTTGTGGTTCTTGTTCGTAAGTTAGAACGACACTTATTGAAAGCCCCAAACCACGTAAAACATGCAAAGAAAATTAGAGGCGTCTAACTTTGTTTTGCAGGGGTGTGCTATGATGTGATGTGATATGGCCATGATTGTGATTATACATGATGTACGCAATGTTCCTTACTGTAAGTCGGCAACCGGAAGGAGCCATATGGTTGTATTTTAATTTTGTTAAGACCTATGTGTCTATTATTCAAAGTAGTTGTAATAGTTGATGCTGGTGGACGACAACCATGGAGCGGCGCCATTGACCTTGACTCCACGCCGATGATGATGGAGATCATGTTCGTGCTTGAAGATGGAGATCGGAAGCATAAGAAGAAAGGCCGTATCATATCACATATTTTGAATTGCATGTGATGTTAATACTTTTATGCATCTTGTATTGCTTAGTTCGCGATGGTAGCATTATAAGATGATCCCTCCCACAAAATATCAAGCTAGAAAGTGTTCATCCTTAATAGGTACCATTGCCAAAGCTCGTTGTTTCGAAGCACCACGTGATGATCGGGTGTGTTAGATTCTGCGAGTGTATACAACGGAAGCAAGCCATATTTGCTCATACGGAAGCTAAGGTTTGATCTTGACAAGCCTAGCATGTACAGACATGGTCTCGGAACACGGATCACCAAAAGGTAAAGCATGAATCATATAGTAGATATGATGAACATGTTGATTGTTCGCCATTGAAGCAACATCATCTCTCGTGATGATCGGTTTTGATGTGGTGGATTTGGTTCGTGTGATCACTAAAACAATGTGAGGGATGTTGTTTTGAGTGGGAGTTCACCTAGATTAATTTAACTATTAATTAGAACTCAATTTGTCATAAACTTAGTCTAAACTATTGCAAATATGTTGTAGATCTATGGCAGCCCCTACCATCAATTTTAATGTGTTCCTAGAGAAAGAAAACTTGAAAACAATGGAAGAAACTTCGCGGATTGGCTCCGCAACCTGAGGATTGTCCTCAATGCTGGTAATTTGACCTATGTGCTGGATGCACCGCTGGGTGACCCACCTGCAGCTGATGCTACCGATGAGGTGAAGAATGTTCTCCTCGCTCGGAAGAATCAGTACTCCACAGTTCAATGTGCTATCTTGTACGGTTTGGAATAGGATCTTTAGGAAAGGTTTGAGAACCATGACCCACATGATATTGTCCGTGAACTCAAAATGATATTTGAGGCTCACGCGGCAGTTTGAGAGTTATGAGGCTTCTGAAAAGTTCTTTAACTGCAAGATGGAAGAGGGCAGCTTCGTCAGTGAGCATGTGCTTAAGATGTCTAGGCACGCAAGTAAGCTCCAAAGCTTGGGTATAGTGATTCCTAACGCTTTAGGGATTCACCGTGTCCTCCAATCACTACCACCAAGTTACAAGAACTTTGTAATGAACTACAATATGCAAAACATGGACAAGTCGTTGCCCGAACTCTTCTCCATGTTAAAGTCTGCGGAAGTGGAGATCAAGAAAGAGCACCAAGTGTTGATGGTCAATAAGACCACCAAATTCAAGAAGCAAGGCAAGTCTAAGAAAAAGGGAAAATGCAAGAAGGGTGGTAAGAAAGTTACCGCACCGGCAAAGAAGACCAAGGCTGGGCATAAGCCTGATACTGAGTGCTTTTACTGCAAGGAAGAAGGTCACTAGAAGCGGAATTGCCCTAAGTACTTGGCGGATTTGAAGAACGGCAACATAAAGAAGAAAGGTATATCCCATATACATGTTATTGATGTGTATCTCACTAGTAGTCGTAGTAGTGCCTGGGTATTTGATACTGGTTCGGTTGCTCATATTTGTAACTCGAAACAGGTACTACAGAATAGACGGAAACTAGCGAAGAACGAGGTGACGATGCGCGTTGGAAATGGATCAAAGGTTGATGTGATCGCGGTCGGCACGCTATCTCTTCATCTACCATCTGGATTAGTTTTATACATAAATAATTGTTATTTGGTGCCTGCATTGAGCATGAGCATTATATCCGGATCATGTTTATTGCGATACTAAGGATGGCAATTTTACCCACGGGTACGGGTACCCGCGGGTACCGTACCCGCATGGGTAGGGTATGGGCATAATTTTATACCCATGGGTAATACCCATACCCTGCCCGTTAATTCACGGGTAGGGGCACGGGTATAGAGTTGTACCCATGGGTATACCCATACCCTGCCCATTTAGACCGACTTGTAAAACTTACCTATAGAGTTTCAACCTATGCGGCCGAGTAGCCTAGGGGAAAGTATGAGATTGCGATTTCTAAACGTTGATAATTGTCATGTACTCGTCTACCTATTATAGAGTAGCGATACTTATTTTCTTGTCAAATATGATATTGATGAATGTAAAATTTTGAATAACTTGTTTACTATTGGATCTACCCGCCGGGTACCCAACGGGTACGGGTACCCGTCGGGTATGGGCATGGGTAAAGATTTATGCCCGTGGGTACGGGTATGGGTAAAGTTTTCTACCCATTGACTACACAAGTATGGGTATGGTATTGTTCTACCCTGCCCATACCCTGCCCATTGCCATCCTTATGCGATACGGTTACTTGTTTAAGTCCGAAAATAATGGTTGTTTGATTTATATGAGTAATATGTTTTATGCACATGCACCTTTGATAGATGGTCTATTTTTGTTGAATCTCGATCGTAGTAATACACATATTAATAACATTGAAGCTAAACGTTTGACATTGAGCGATAACTCGACCTATATGTGGCACTGTCGTCTTGGTCACATTGGAGTAAAGCGTATGAAGAAACTCCATTCCGATGGACTTCTTGAATCACTTGATTTCAAATCACTTGAAAGATGCGAAGCATGTCTGATGGGTAAAATGACTAAGACTCCATTTTCTGGTATGACGGAGCGAGCTACGGACTTATTGGAAATCATACATACCGATGTGCGTGGCCCAATGACTGTAGCATCGCGCGGTGGTTATCGTTATGTTCTTACTTTCACGGATGACTTGAGTAGATATGGGTATATCTATTTCATGAAACATAAGTCCGAAACTTTTGAGAAGTTTAAGGAATTTCAAAGTGAAGTAGAGAATCAACATAACAAGAAGATTAAGTTTCTACAATCTGATCGTGGAGGTGAATATCTAAGTTACGAGTTTGGCGAGCATTTGAAGAAATGCGGTATACTTTCACAATTGACACCGCTGGGAACACCACAACGTAATGGTGTGTCCGAACATTGTAATCGAACTCTCTTAGATATGGTTCGTTCTATGATGTCACTTACAGATTTACCGCTACGTTTTGGGGTTATGCATTAGAAACAGCCGCATTCACTTTAAATAGGGCACCATATAAATCCTTTGAAATGACACCATATGAATTATAGGGCACCATATAAATCCTTTGAAATGACACCGTATGAATTATGGTTTGGGAAGAAACCTAAATTGTCGTTCCTTAAAGTTTGGGGTTGCGAAGCTTATGTAAAGAAGTTACAGCCCGACAAGCTTGAACCCAAAGCGGAAAAATGTGTCTTCATAGGATACCCGAAGGAAACTATTGGGTATACCTTTTATCATAGATCCGTGGGCAAAATCTTTGTTGCTAAGAATGGATCCTTTCTAGAGAAGGAGTTTCTCTCGAAAGAAGTGACTGGAAGGAAAGTAGAACTCGACGAGGTTGTCGAACCTTCTCTCAAATTTGAGAGTAGCGCAACATCGGAAGTAGTTCCTGTGGCGCCTACACCAATAAGAGAGGAAGCTAATGATGTTGATCATGAAACTTTTGTTTAAGTTACTATGGAACCTCGCAGGTCAACGAGAACTCGTACCACTCTCGATTGGTATGATCCCGTTATGAGTGTCATGTTGGTGGACAACACCGATGACCCTGCGACATATGAGGAAGCGATGATGAGCCCAGATTCCAATAAATGGCAAGAAGCCATGAAATCCGAGATTGGATCCATGTACGAAAACCAAGTATGGACTTTGGTGGACTTACCGGATGGCCAGAAGGCTGTCGAGAAAAATGGATTTTCAAGAAGAAAACAGATGCTGATGGTAATATTACTGTCTATAAAGCTCGACTTGTCGCAAAAGGGTTTCGACAAATTTAAGGAGTTGACTATGATGAGACTTTCTCACCGGTAGCGAAGCTAAAGTCTGTGAGGATTCTGTTAGCAATCGCTGCATATTATGATTATGAGATACGGAAAATGGATGTCAAAACGGCGTTCCTCAATGGAGACATTGATGAAGAGTTGTATATGGTACAACCCAAAGGTTTTGTCAATACTAAAGTTGCTATCAAGGTATGCAAACTTCAACGGTCCATTTATGGATTAAAGCAAGCATCCCGGAGTTGGAATCAATGTTTTGATAAGGTAATCAAAAGTTTTGGTTTTATACAAACTTATGGAGAAGCTTGTATTTACAAGAAAGTGCGTGGGAGCTCTGTAGCATTCCTAGTACTATATATGTATGACATATTGTTGATTGGGAATGATGTAGACCTTCTTAATAGTGTCAAGGATTATTTGAATAATAGTTTTTCAACGAAAGATCTTGGCGAAGTAGCTTACATATTAGGCATAAAGATTTATAGAGGTAGATTGATACGCCTAATATCATTGTCACAGAGTACATATTTGGACAAAGTTCTAAACAGGTTTGGAATGGAAGATAGCAAGAAAGGGTTCTTGCCCATGTTGCCCAATACGACCTTGAGTAAAACTCAAAGTCCTGCTATGACAGAAGATAGAGAAAGGATGAGTAAGATTCTTTATTCCTTAGCCATAGATCTATCATGTATGCCATGTTATGTACTAGACCCCACATTGCATATGCTGTTAGTTTGACTAGCAGATATCAAAGTGATCCAGGAGTGGATCATTGGACAGCGGTCAAAAACATCCTTAAGTACTTGAGAAGAACTAAGGATATGGTTCTTTCTTATGGAGGTGATGAATAGCTCATTGTTAATGGTTACACCGATGCTAGTTGGAACACCGATCCGGATGATTCTAAATATCAATCTAGATACGTATTTACTTTGAATGGTGTAGCAGTTAGCTGGAGGAGTGCAAAGCAAAGTGTTGTGGAGAGATCTTCAACTGAATCGGAACACATAGCTGCTTCGGAGGCTTCACAAGAGGCGATATGGATGAAGGAGTTCATTACAGATATCGGTGTGGTTCCTAGTGTGCTGGATCCAATGTCTATCTACTGTGATAACATGGGCGCCATAGCCAATGCGCAAGAACCAAGGTCACAAAAGAAGCTGAAGCATATCAAGCTGCGTTTTCACGCTATTCGAGAGCATGTCCAAGATGGTGACATAAAGATTTGCAAAGTACACACAGATCTGAATGTGGCAGATCCGTTGACTAAACCTCTCCCGAGGACAAAACATGACCAGCACCAAACCGCCATGGGTGTTCGGTATATTAGCATGTAATCTAGATTAGTTGACTCTAGTGCAAGTGGGAGACTGTTGGAGATATGCCCTAGAGGCAATAATAAAAGTATTTATTATTATATCTTTGTGTTTATGATAAATGTTTACATTCATGCTATAATAGTATTAACCGGAAACATTAATACTTGTGTGATGTGTAAACTGAATTAGAGTCCCTAGTAAAGCCTCTTTATAATACTAGCTTGTTGGTTAATAGATGATCATGGTTTCTGGATCATGGACATTGAAGATGTTGTTAACAACAAGATCATATCATTAGGAGAATGGTATGATGGACATACTCCTATAGATAAGCGTAGCATAAAGATCAAGTCATTTCAATAGTTCGTTTGCTATAAGCTTTCTGATACATAGTAACCTAATTACTTCGACCATGAGATCATGCTAATCACCATCACTGGAAGGATGCTTTGATGACATCAAACACCACACCATAACTGGGTGGCTATAAAGGTGGCATTGAGTGTTCGGAAAGTATGTGTTTAGGCATAGAGATCAAGAGTGGGATTTGTCCATCCATATGACAGATAGATATACTATGGGCCCTCTCGGTGGAATGTCATCCAATTAGCTTGCAAGCATGTGACTGGCTCACAAGGGATCACATATCACGGGAACAAGAAAAGAGTACTTACCGGTAACGAGGTTGAACTAGGTATGTAGAGATACCGACGATCAAACCTCGGATAAGTAAACTATCGTGAGATAAAGGGAAAAGTGGTATCGTATGTAAGTGGTTCATTCGATCGCAAAGTAATTGTAGAAATATGTGGGAGCCATATGAATTTCTAGACGTTCATGTCCGCGTAATTCACGAACCGTAGGGATACACACTTAAGGATTCGATGTTGTTTAGTAAATATGGAATGTAAGTAGGGATACCGAATGTTGTTCGGAGTCTCAGATGGGATCCGGGATATCACGAGGAGATCCAGAATAGTCCGGAGAATAAGATTCATATAAGGAAAGTCCAATTCCGGAGTTCGGGAATGATTTTCGATGTTTTCATCAAAGAGATTCTAGAAGGGTCTAGAAGGTTCATCGGACCGGAAGGGGAAGGGTACATGAATGTGTCATGGATAAGAGGAATGATTGAATCATGTACTAGGTCACTTGGTTGGGAATTAGCAAGAAAGAAATTAAGCTTCAAATTGAAAGTCAAAAGGCAAGTTTGAAAAGTCAAATTGGGACAATGTATCCTAGTGGAGGAAGGAAATAATCCTTATTTCCCTCCACCACAAGCCAACAAGGAGAGGGAGTTGGGGAAGGATTCAAACTCCCCTCTCCCAAGATGCCCTCGCTCTCATAAATAGAGGGGGGGTGCCCCAAAGACACACCACCAGCCCCTCCCCACCTAGCCGCCACGCCGTCACCGCCGCCGCCTCGTGCCGCCGCCGGTTCGTTGACGCCGCCCTAGCCACCGCCGACTCCACCTCCTCCTATCCGGCCCTCTAAACCCTAGATCGCAGTAAACCCCAATTCTCACCATAACCTGCTCTGGCTTAGGCAAAGCCCTGCAGGATCTTCCCTCTACTTCCGACACCACGCCGTCGTGCTGCCGGAAATCACGAGGGGAGAACTACAACCTCCGCTGCCTGCTGGAACAAGGGAGAGGAAGGTCTTTATCGAGTACCGAACGTGTGACCGACTGCGGAAGCGCTGCCGGAACGCAGTGCCGGAAGGATCGTCTACGCGATCTTGAGATCGTCAAGTGTACGACTACATCACCCCCGAGAATCTACTCTCGTTGACCGCTTTGGAATCTTCAAGGGTGAGTACTCTAATCGACTCGTTGCTAAAATCTAGTAGATAGATCTTGGCTTGTTTGTGTTCATGCGATAGAATTTTTTGTTTTGTAGTGGTCCCAACCTGATAAGGTAGAGATCCCTGTGTTTACAATGATGTCCCTGGATCAATAGCTAGCATCCACAGTTTAAGATGTAATATCAAGAAACAAAGGTCATAGTACAACTTTATAACCAGGAATAAAATAATTCATTACATCTTGCATAGCTCATTTGGCCATCTCATTACAATGCAGCAGAAATAACTATATAGCGTGGAGTCCTTCATCTTCAAAGTGCCACAGGCAATCATGTTGGTTGTAAACTTGTAATCCTAATCAACACACTTCACTAACATCAAACAAACCTGCAACATTATAAGTTACAGCCACAAGGGTCAATACATTTGAATTGTATTGGCAAGTTTCACTACTATGTAGAAATAAGTGGATCCTATCATTACATGCATATTTGGCTAAGTAGGGTTTAGGCTTATTTGCAGAAAGCAATATAGTTTTGTCCTATCTTTTCAAAATAGTTTTGATCTTTTGAAAATCTTTCTGAACTCCTTGGAAAACTCCAAGTGCTTCTAATCCCTTGTTGACACCGTCAAGTTTTACTTTGAGAAATTGGAATGTCGAGATCTTCCATAGCTTCAGGCCTTAGTTGCTCAGAGTTGTCCATAACCGGGGACACGGCTAAGTACTTAGAATTTGATCTTCTGCAGAAGTTGTACACTTTACCCACATGACACAAGCTCGTCTTGACGCCACCAGTGGCCGCTGGATAAGCACACACCAAATGGAGTACCGGCAGATCGAGAATGTGATAAAGTCTTTCCATAGAAGTCCTCCCAATACACAATGCTAGCTTGTCTACCAGGCACCAATGTAAGGATATATTTCCAATACACAATTCTAGTTAACCTGAAGATGCCAATGCAAGGGTCTTCCACTATGTAGTTGACTAAGCCAGAGCCCATTTAGCATGTGGCTGTACACGGAAGCCACTGTACGAGAAACATGTTCAATCTCTAAGTCCCTGGGTGGTTTTCTTCTAGTGCACATACAAAAAGATAGCCATATAAACGTGGTTCCCTTTGTTGCCACCTTGTCCAAAATTGAGTATCCTCTTTCCACCTAGGTGGTTCATTGAGTACTTGTTTTATTATATAAAACATATATTTTTCCAACACTTTATATAATCATATCATGTATCCCATCCCAAATATATAGCAGGGCTAAGCATACTACAACTACAATGTTTTCACTAAGGAAGATATAAGGATATCCTAATAGGATATAGCATAGCATAAAAATATAGTAGTCCTATCATGCATGCTACAAAAATCCACTAAGTGTAATGAAATTAGTAGGACATGGATGATAGTGTCACTTGCCTTAGTAGTTGGTGGTGTTGGTACACTCTTCGCAATAACACACTTGACAATCAACACAATCTATCAAGCAAAACAACCAAGACAAAACATAAGATCAACACTAATGGCAACACAAAAATCATGCAAAGTATGCAAACATGCAAGATGGCAATTTTTATTGTACAAATTTTTATTACAAGGTTCTGAACATTACTAAGTGATTTATGGACATTTTATATTTTCAAGATTACAAATGCAACCATTTGTGCAATTGTAGCAATTAGCAACATTTTCTAACAATTGGAAAGGCCATTCTCACTAAATAATTGCCACGGTCTTATTTATACTAGAATAAAATTATATTTTGGTCTTACTGTACAGAGGGTTCAATTTACAACCATTTGCAAAAGGATTCACTTAAAAATAATTTACACAACATTTTTTATACTCAAAATACTCCACAAATGGTTATGTATAAAACGTGATTTTAACAGACTCAAAAATACCTAATTATGGCTCCACTGTGTTCTAATCGTTTTTGTGAATCCATAGACATATTATTTTCTAAATTTGGATATACAGAACTAAAGATATAATTTTTATGGTGAAAATGACCAATTAAACCATTTAATTCATAAAAAAAATTGTACAGATAATAAGTAATATTATTGCAGAAATGGATTCTACAGAATCTCAGCTTTTCAGGGATACCAAATTTATAATTTTTGGATTTCGAAATCATTTTCTATGAATTATACGAGTTCGTACTAAAATCTGGAAAAGTCAAACTCGGAAATTGACTAAAATTGACTGACCGATCTAACTGAGTTGATTGTTGACTATGCTGATGTCATGATGATGTCGGAATTGACTACAGAAAAAGTTGCTCAGATGGAAAAACTTTCTACATGAAAGTTGTAGATAACAACTAGATCAATCTACCGTTCAAAGGAAATTGAGTTTGGAGCAACGAGGTGGACGTAAAATGGATTATACCTTCTAAGATCTGAATCTTTGACTGTGTTTTTCTCTCTGCTCGATGAACGAAACGAGGTGAAACCAGCAGGAATGGAACCGTCTTGACGAGGGGAACAACTTCCGTCTTCAAGCCACCGCGATCCGAGGTCATCTTGAAGGTCTATTTGGGTGGAGAAGGTTGGGGAGAATTTTGAACGAAAATGGGGCTATGATGAGTTGAAAACTTTGAACTTTCCTGGAGTGGGGTTTATACAGGAGGAGGGTGGGGGTTGGATTAAAAGATATTAAAGAGGGAGAGAAATTAGGGGACATTTAGTGCAATTTAGGAGGGCAATTGAGAGTCAATTAGAAGCATTAGATTCAAAGAAAATGAAGACCAAGTGCTCCTGGTTCGTTCCTGTACATACAAGGTAGCCTCCTGCCGATCGGCCTAGTTGGGCCGGCCCATTTTGGCTGGCCTGGCCGGCCACTTTTTTTTCGTTTTATAATTTTTTTCCATTTCTTAATTCTTTTATAACTTTTGATTTAGAGCTCCAAATTTGTTGATTCAAATTTCTGCGAGTTCGTAAATTCATGAGAAAAATTTTAGGACATAAATTTGATGTATTTAGAAATATTTAATTTTCTCAATTATTAATTAGTTAATTATTGTACGATTGCATGTGTGCGATATTGGCCTAGTTATAATGCAATATATTTGGAATGACTTGGATTCTTTCCTTATTTGAATTTGATTCGATTTAGTTCCACCTTACATGGATAACCCATGAATTAAAGTTTCAAAATATGAGAGGATAATTTTATAAAATCTTAAAATATCTCACATAAGCTATGGTGATTATTTTAAAACGAGACTCTTTGCTTTTATTTTTGGTTCAAAACAAAAAAAGGTTGTTTGAAAAATGTAAATGAAGTAGTTGAGATGTATAGATGGTTTTTGGTTGAGAACATTCCTCAAGATTAAAAATAGATTTTCAAATACAGGAAGTTTGTGAAAAAGATTTTGAAGGGGAACCTTGCAAATTAAAATTTTGAAGTAGAGGAGATATATGGATAATCTTGATGCTTTGATCTTAGGGTTTTTGAATGTTATTTTTATTTTAAGGAGTACCTTTTTTTGGCGGGGGGGGGGGGACTTTTGTAATAGTTTAAAAGGTTTTAATGTTTCCAATTAGAAGCAAAAAGTTTATTTTCCCCATAAATTTCATTCTTTATTTATTTTGTTTATTTCTTTTTCACATTTCAAAATTTGGAAAATTTTGGGATGTGACATGTTTTCCATGCTACGAACCCCTACAGTCGGTACATTAGCACAGGTTCACCCACACAACACTTATAGAACCAAAGAAGACTACTCAGCTATATGAAGCGAAAGCACTTGACAGTACTCCCATGTGTCCTCGAGAACGTTTGGTCCTCATTAGTATTTCCACCGGCTTGTCCTTTTCTAATAAAGGATTGGGCCACTTGCTCCAATTGTTTGTTTTTTTATTTACTTGCACTTTATTTCCTTGCTTTATCAGAAAACCCCTAAAAATCCGTTTGCTAAGTATTTACAGAGATTTACTGCTCCACATCACTAGTCAACACCTTTTGCTCCTCACTGAGATTGACACTCCTATTTATCGAAAGTACTACGATACACCCCCTATACTTGTGGGTCATCAAGACTATTTTCTGGCGCTGTTGCTAGGGAGTGAAACGATATTGAAGAGTGGAACTGGTAAAGGAAACTTCTACTGTGAGTATTGTTTTTTTATTTCTGTTTGTTACTTTGTTTCCAATATGGATAACCCACTTGGTTTTCTGTTTGGGAGTACTACTACCACTGTTAGGGTAGTAGATGAACCACCACCTGTTAAGATGGATCCTTTTAAGATACCTACAAGTATCGTTGATCGTGTTATGGATAATTACTATTTAGGGGATGGAACTGTCCATCCTGGTGATCATTTTCTTTTTATCCATGAATTATGTGGGTTGTTTAAGTGTGCAGGTATCACAACTGAACAGGTGAAGAAGAAGAAGTTACTCTCTATATAATTGAAAGGAAGAGCTGAAGAATGGTATAAGCTGCTGAAGAATGGACAATCCATGGAATGGGAGGAAATAGTACCTCTCTTTTATTCTAAATTCTATCCTCCCAGTGAGATTCATAAGGATAGAAATCTAATATATAACTTTTGGCCTCGTGATGGAGAGAGTACAGCTCAAGCTTGGGGGAGATTGAAGTTACTAATGCTTAAATGTCCTATTCATGAACTCCCTAACAATATTATTATCAATAACTTTTATGCAAGGCTTTCTCTCCATGATAAATATTTACTAGATGCTTCTTGTGCTGGATCATTCACACGTATGAAGGAAGAAGCTAAATGGTATCTCCTAGACCGTATTCAACAGAACACTAAAGCATGGGAGAATGACAAAGTAAGGAAGTCAGGTATAAATTATGATTATGAATGCATTAAATCTTTTATGGGAACTGATGACTTCCGTGATATTAGTACTGAGTATGGTCTTGATTCTCAAAGTATTGCCAATTGTTTTAAGGTCTTTGCCTCTTACATAGAAATTCCTAACAAGAAGTGGAATAAGTACCATGCACCTTATAAAGATGTTAATCATGTTCCTGCTAGAAATACTGAAGTTTGTACTATTAATCATATTTTGCCTAAACCTTATGTTGAAAAAACACCTTTCCCATCTAAGGTAAAGGAGTATTCTATGATAATTAGTGCGAACAACAAAGGTACAAAGAAAGATGTGGAACCTGATGAGCAAATAAACAATGAACCTGTGGTAGCTATTGTGAAAGATCTTGTCACTAAAAATATAGAGGATGAGCACATTGTCTTCTGTGAAAACGCTTCTAATATTGTCTCTTATCCTAGTAAAGCTAGAAAAGCTAGTGTCTTTGTGCTTTCTGTTAGAATTGGTGATCATTTCTACTATGGTTTATGTGATATTGGTGCTAGTTCTAGTGTTATTCCTTATGAGCTTTACAAAGAAATTATGCATGAAATTGATCCTTGTGAGCTTGAGGACATTGATGTGGTTATTCACCTTGCTAATAAGGAAACCATTTGCCCTATTTGTATTGTAAGAGATGTGGAAGTCCTTTGCGGTAAGATTAAGTATCCTGCTGATTTTCTAGTGCTTAGTTCAGCAGCTAGTAAAACTTGTCCTATAATTTTTGGTAGACCTTTTTTGAATACTTGTGGAGCTATTATAGATTGTAAGAAGGAAAAAGTTTTAACTAAATTTGATGGAGATTCTTATGAGTTTAACTTTTCCAAATTTGCTAAATCTCCATATGAAAATAGTTTGCCTAATGAAGATTTCAGGGTTGAACAACTTGCTTCTATTGATCCAGTTTATGACCTTGGACCTCTTTTTGATGATTGTAAGTATGCTCATTCTGATGATAAAGTTGTTTCTTGTGACAGATATATTGTCAACTTTATTCAAAATGCTACTGAAAGTTATTTTGAAAGAGGGAAACATGGTTTTATGCATCTCAATAACATTAAGTTTCCCCGTTTTATGTTGAAAGCTTTGAAGTTGCATTTGTTTTGTCTTCCTATGCTAGTTTCCTTTTGTTACAACAATTTGTTTTCTCATGAGACTCCCTTGCATAGGAAGTGGGTTAGACTCAAATGTGTTGGACATTTGCTTCTTGATGCTCTCTTTCACTTCAAATCTTTATCTCCTATGTGAGCATCTTTGAAATTATCAAGCCTAACTTAAAGGCAGTAAAGAAAAGTACTTCTTGGGAGATAACCCAATAGTTTTGTTGAGTCTTGGAAGTTATTACCTCAGTAATAACCGCTCCTTATCCTTTTTGTTTTGGGTTTGTGTCAAGATCAACTACTTTTGAGAAGTAGAGGAGTTGTGAAAAGTGGCTGTCATGGGGTAGATTTTTGTGCCGCATTGTAAAAAATCGTGAAGGAGCTCAGTACTATGAATGGAGCTATATTTTTCTGTGATTGTTCTCCATGTTGTTATCCAACTTTCATTAGTTTTGCACTTTTTGATTTGAGCAAAAGAAGTTCTTCGAAAAAATTAATCTTTACATGCTGGTCTGTTTTAACAGATTTCTGCCATTATTTGCATTTGCCTCTTATATTGATTCCCTTTTGGATTATTTTTGGGTTTTTGGAAAGGGGTTGCTACAATAACTTTTGTTTTGATGGATTTTAGTTGAAGTTTGAACCTAAAGGTTTATTGTTTTTGCATACACTAATGTTGCCAATGAAGTTTGTGTAAGGCCTTGTATGAAAGGAATTTTCAGGAGATGGAAAGAAGGAATCTGCATAGTCCGTCTTTGAATAGGTAAAAAGTGCTAAAAACTGAAGGTTCGTGAAAACCTTATCTTTTTGTATTTTTGATGTTTTTATTACATATGGAATGTTACGAGATGAAATAGAGGAGGAAACGGAGGCCAGGTGGGCCACACCCACCCTAGGCACGGGCCCCAGCTGGTCACGCCTACAGGGGGTGTGAGCCCCCTGGAGTCTGTCTCCGCCTCGGTTTCGCACAATACCTTCCTTATGCTTTGAAACTTCGTAATATATAACCCCTGAATCCCTCGAGTTCCGTATATCGTGTTCTCGTCATGTTTTTTTTTCGATCTATTTCTGTCAGGAAATACTCTCTAGTTTAGAGCACCATGGTCTCCGCCAACAAGGGTAAGGGGCACGTGGAAGAAGAAAGGATCGCTTCTAGGCGCGAAGACATGGATTGGAGCGTCAAGGATGAAGTAAAGAACATGTCAGCAAGCATGGAGGAACAAACCGCCGCAGGGTCAAGGGCAAGGAAACCTACTTTTGTAGGAGCAATTAACATTGGACGTGCCTTTTCTCGTAACATGCAGGGGATTATGGCCTCCGTTCCAGACTTCAGATCCTGCCCTGAGGCAGTGGAAGCCCTTCGAACCACTGATGAGTTTTGTGATAAGTACCGTGCTCTGAGGATGGAGGTGGATATACTTCAAGAGGAGAATAACATGCTTCGTAAGATGCTGGCGGGTTTTCTTACCATAAACAAGGGAACACCACCACCACCAAAGGAGTAATTCGTCATCAGGTTTGGCATCCCCTTGTCTTGTTCCAAGCTTGGGGGAGTGCCACGGTATCACATCATTATCTTTCATCTTTTTACCTTTTTAGTAGATTCATATCTTGGGTAGAGAAGTTATCTTATAGGTTGGTTTGCATATGGAAGTACCTCTCCTTTAGTTGGTTCTATGTATCCCTTGGTGTGAGTGTCTTTATGTAGTATTAATGAGAAGTTTCATCTTTTACTTTTTGCACTTCTTATTTTAGTTTGCAATCTATATTATATGATTGATCTTGTTGATCAGTATTGGTATCACTTTGGGAGCATCAAGTATATCTAAATTGGTTTTGGCAAACCGAGCTCTGGTCAGTAGCAACACTTTTTGAGGTTTGAAAGGAAACGAGAAAGGGCTTACAGGTATTTTGTATCATTTATTTTCCTTCTTGATTGGCTCATAAGCTTAGTATTCTTTATTTAAGATCTTTTGTGTCTTCAAGGAAGATTGCATGTTTGGATTTATTACTTGTATGTTTGCTTGTTTCCTTCAACTATTTTGCTTGCTACCCATCCATGCTAGCCAAAAACCTGTATTGAGAGGGCATACTTCTCAGGCATCCAATCCCTTTGAACCAAAACTTGTGCCATTTGTGTCCACCATACCTACCTATTAGCATTATTGCTATTCCAAGTAAATTCTCAAGTTTCATCTATCTTTCAGAATTAAAAATTATTTTGTTATGTGAAAACTAGTTAGTAAAGCTCTCACGAACTTGATGGCACACCTTATTTTCTTGCCCCTAATAAACATGAACCATTGTGTCATCGAAGTTGTATATGCTTGTGTTAGAGATATGCCCAAGAGGCAATAATAAAGTGGTTATTTTCATATCTTCGTACTTATGATAAATTTTTACATACCATGCTATAATTGTATTAACCGGAAACATTAATACTTGTGTGGTTTGTAAACATAAAAGAGTCCCTAGTAAAGCCTCTTGTTAAACTAACTTGTTGGTTAATATATGATCATGGTTTCCTGATCATGAACATTGAAATGTTATTAACAATAAGGTCATATCATTAGGAGAATGATGTGATGGACATACTCCTATAGTTAAGCGTAGCATAAGATCAAGTCATTCAAATAGTTCACTTGCTATAAGCATTCTGATACATAGTAACCTAATTCCTTCGACCATGAGATCATGCTAATCACCATCACCGGAAGGATGCTTTGATGACATCAAACACCACACCGTAACTGGGTGGCTATAAAGGTGGCATTGAGTGTTTGGAAAGTATGTGTTGAGGCACATGGATCAAGAGTGGGATTTGTCCATCCATATGACGGATAGATATATTCTGGGACCTCTCAGTGGAATGTCATCCAATTAGCTTGCAAGCATGTGACTGGCTCACAAGAGATCACATATCACGGGAACGAGAAAAGAATACTTTCGGTAACGAGGTTGAACTAGGTATGCGGAGATACCGACGATCGGACCTCGTATAAGTAAAATATCGCGAGACAAAGGGAAATTGGTTTCATATGTAAATGGTTCATTCAATTGCAAAGTAATCGTAGAAATATGTGGGAGCCATATGAATTTCCAGATTCCTCTATTGGTTATTGACCGGAGAAGATTCTCGATCATGTCTGCATAATTCACGAACCGTAGGGAGACACACTTAAGGATTCAATGTTGTTTAGTAGATATGGAATGCAAGTAAAGAGACCTAATGTTGTTCGGAGTCTCGGATGGGATTCGGGATATCACGAGGAGATCCGGAATGGTTCGGAGAATAAGATTCATATAACGAAAGTCCAATTTCGGGGTTCGGGAATGATTTTGGTGTTTTCACCGGAATGTTCTAGAAGGGTCTAGAAGATTCACCAATCCGGAAGGGGAAGGGTACATGGATGTGTCATGACAAAGTGGAATGGTTGCATCATGTCCTAGGTCACTTGGCTGGACACTTGGAAGAGATAAATCAAACTCTAATTTGAAAGTCAAAAAGGCAGTTTGAAAAAGTCAAATCCCAACATGGTTTCCGAGTTAGGGAGGGTTTCTGAGTTAGGGAGGGTTTCCACCTGGGTTGGGAACACCCTTGGACGCCTCCCACCTATATAAGTAGGGGTGGGGGCGCACCCCAAGGTATCCCCCTTTCCCTAGGTGCCCAAGACCCAATCCCTAGGCCGCCGCTGCCCCCCAAGCCGTCGGCGCCCTAGATCCCCTCTAAACCGCCGCTGCCATCTAGCCTAAACCCTAGCCGCCGGTTGCCCTCTTCCCTCGGCAGCTAAAACCTAGATCGCTAAGGCCCTCTTCTACTCCACCATACTCGCTCCGGCTTAGGCGAAGCCCTGCGGGATCTCCCGTCTACTTCCGACACCACGTCGTCGTGCTGCCGGAATCGCGAGGAGAGAGCTACAACCTCTGCTGCCTGCTGGAACAAGGGAGAGGAAGGTCTTCATCAAACCATACGTGTGACCGATTGCGGGAGCGCTACCGAAATGCAGCGCCGGAAGGATCGCCTACGCGATCTTGAGATCGGCAATTGAACGACCACATCACCCACGAGAATCTGCTCTCGTTAACCGCTTTAGATCTTTGAGGGTTAGTACTCTATCGACTCGTTGCTACAATCTAGTAGATAGATCTTGGCTTGTTTGTGTTCATGCGATAGAAATTTTTTGTTTTCCATGCTACGAAACCCTACAGTGGTATCAGAGCCATGTCTATATGTAGATCTGTTGCACGAGTAGAACACAATGGTCATTGTTGGTGTTGATGCTTTTGTTGTCGATTGCTTCTTGTGTACTTTGCGTCTTGCGGGATGGTGGGATGAAGCGGCCCGTACATGACATCGTTCATGATACTTGCTCCACGCTTGACATGCAACTTGTATTGCATAAGTGGCTTTGCGGGTGCCTGTTTCTCCCAACATAGTGAAGATTCAGTTTATAATGGGTGATTGACAATACTAGTATCAACGTTGTGGTTCTTGTTCGTAAGTTAGAACACTTAATGAAATCCCCAAACCACGTAAAACATGCAAATAAAATTAGAGACGTCTAACTTTGTTTTGTAGGGGTGTGTTGTGATGTGATATGGCCATGATGTGATTATATATGATGTATGCAATGTTCCTTATTGTAAGTCGACAACTGGCAGGAGCCTTATGGTTGTCTTTTAATTCCATTAAGACCTGCGTGTCTATTATTCAAAGTGGTTGTAATAGTTGATGCTGGTGGACGATAACCATGGAGCGGTGCCATTGACCTTGAATCCACGCTGGTGATGATGGAGATCATGTTCGTGTTGAAGATAGAGATCGAAGGCACAAGAAGAAAGGCCATATCATATCACATATTTTGAATTGCATGTGATGTTAATCCTTTTATGCATCTTGTATTGCTTAGATCGCGACGGTAGCATTATAAGATGATCCCTCTCACAAAATATCAAGTTATATAGTGTTCATCCTTAGTAGGCACCATTGCCAAAGCTCGTTGTTTTGAAGCACCACGTGATGATCGGGTGTGTTAGATTCTGCGAGTGTATACAATGGGAGCAAGCCAGATTTGCTCATGCGGAAACTAAGGTTAAATCTTGAAAAGCCTAGCATGTACAGACATGGTCTCGGAACACGGAATACCGAAAGGTAAAGCATGAGTCATATACATGATATGATGAACATGATGATTGTTCGCCTTTGAAACTACATCATGTCACGTGATGATCGGACTTGGTGTACTAGATTTGGTTCATGTAATCACTAAAACAATGTGAGGGTATTGTTTTGAGTGGGAGTTCAACAGCAATATGATTAAAAGTTGAACACTATTTATCATAAATTAAATCAAAGTGAATTTGCATAGTTGTTGTATTCATTGGCATCCGTTTACCACGTTGCGCTTAGTTATAATTGAGATAATAGAACTATAGAATTCTGGATAGTTACTTTACAAACGGGTATCGTATTGTTTTGATGTGTTAATCTAAAGTTTAAAGGTCATATTGCAAACTTTCAGTAGTTTCTGGTTACTTCTTGAAGTTTAATAATTAGTATTAAATCAAGAGTAACAATTCCAGTGTTAGTATATAAATATCATGTTTGTCTCCATGATTCTTGATATTCAAAAGATTGTTTTAATATCAAGGTTATCGGGAGTTGAAAGAATTGTTTCAGAAACCATCATGTGTGAAACATATTGTGATATCTGAAACGAAGTTTTGGTTGCGACATGATAGAGTATAATATGGCAAAAGTTAGGTTCCCATATTTGATGAGAATTTGCAAAAGGTTGGAGACGCTGGTCATCCTAATCCTCCAAAAGGTTTTGGAGTGCAACATTATACTCGCAATTCACCGTTATAAGGTAAAGTAGCTTGATCATGAATAGTTCCATGATAAGTATGAATATTTGATGTAGGTAAAATGTTTACTACACTAAAAGATTACTAAAGAAAATGGAATTTGAAAGAACACCAAACATTTGATGATGGCGATCTACTTCAAAGTGCAAGTCCAAAGACATTGGTATTTAACTATACACGCTTTGGACTATGTGTCATGAGGATGGCGCCACTATTGATGTTGATAGATTATTTTGAAAGGATAAAGCAATACTAAAAGAGAAATCTAAGAAATATTTGGCAAAAGAAAAAATACTAGAATTGTTCAGCTTAGGTATATATAAGATATACATGTTATGGCTATATTCTTTGCTTGTTAACAATGTGGTTCTTAAATATTGGATACTGAATTTGTTGGCGTGAATCGTCATACGAAACAACACAATTCATGAACTACAATGGCCTAAGTAACTAGCAAAAGAATATGTGATGATATTCATCGAGAACAAATAAAGGTTTTTTGTTGCTCATTAATATCAAAGCTTGCCTTCAAGATTTGTTTTATCAGGTATTATAAGAACAAAAGGGTTGTTCAAATAATTTTCGTATTCCATGAAAGATGGATGATATACAAGTCTAGTTGGAGAAATCACATCCATAAAGATAATGCTAAAAATGTCAAAAGACAATTGATTGAAAGATCACTTAAGAAGTGACATCATTGTTTAAATTATAGTGGAAAGAAAACATGAATAAACCCCATACTTGATGGAATTTTGGAGTCTTTTGATTACGATCAAATGACGCTTGTGAAACTTTCCTAGAGATAATTAAAACTCCGTTCATGGGCCAAAGGGAACGAATGACTAGCTTATTGGAACTTGTACATGTTGTTGTATGAAGTCCATTATGTGTAGTCGATAAGTGATGGATTTCAACTTCATATGCTTTCTCCAAAAAAATGAGTGAATATATGAATATTTACTTAATGGGGAGGAAGTGTGAAACATTTGAAAAGTTCAAAGACTTTCAAGATGAAGTGCAAAATCAATGTAACAAGAAAATAAAGAATTTATGATAGGATCATAAAGGAAGATTTTTGATTTATAAGTTTAGCATAACA
The DNA here is from genome assembly GCA_916181665.1 of Avena sativa. NCBI lineage: Eukaryota > Viridiplantae > Streptophyta > Magnoliopsida > Poales > Poaceae > Avena > Avena sativa. The sequence goes on from OV702285.1 coordinate 472,819,625, forward strand.
CCTAAGATTTGAGTTATCGTTCCGTGGATTTGCGTTTCTCGAAACACCATATGAGTATGGAATAATCGAGATATGCAATGAAACCTTGATTGATATGGTAAGATCAAAGGTGTAATTCATAAAACTGCCATTATATTTTAAAGATTAGAAGTTTTAGAGACTACCGCTTTTTCACTGAAAAGAGCTCCATCATGATCCATTGAAATGACACCATATAAAGTTATGGTTTGGGATAAAACCCAAGTTGTCTTTTCTTAAACATTGGTATGTATAAGTAAGATGTCTACAACCAAAGTAGGATGAGCATGTCTTTGTAGGTTATTTCGGATAATCGTTGGGTACTCCTCCATAACACCAAAGACAAAAGTATTTGTTGCTTAGAACGTCAAGTTTCTTGAGAAGAAATTTTTCGTGAAAAGTTAAGTGGGAGGACAATAGAACTTTGATAAGGTTTAAATAACCTTAGCTATATGTGTAAAGTTGCACAGCGCGGAAAAGTGTTCTGGAGGCAGCAACAATGCTCATGGCTCACGTGCCTCAAAGGTTATGTTCACGGAGGTCTAAGTTCCTATTGAACCTAGTAGGTCGGGTAAACAATCAAATACTAGGATTTGAAAGTAGATCATTGTTATTTGATAATGATGAACCGACTGTATGAAAAGAAGCAATGATGGGCCCTGACTCCGTCAGATGGCTTTAAGACATAGAATCCGTGATAGTTCCATACACGAGAAATCAAGCTTTAAAATTGAAAGACCCTCGAGAAAGGTGTAAGACCTTATAGTCGTGTTTGGATCTATAAAGAAATAGACATGGATGTTTCACATCTATGAAATATTCGACATGTTGGGAAAGAGTTCACAACAATGTTCAAAGGTTGACTATGACAAGATTTGATCTTTCATAGCGATATTTAGTCTAGACAGATTAATGTAGCAACCACTACATATAATTTTGTTATGTGGTAGTTGAATAAACAAAACAAGTTCTTCTAATAGAATTGTTACATAGGACATGTGCATAACATGGTCCATAGGGTTTTGTTAATTCAAAGGATGCTAAAAAGCGTATGCAAACTACAATGGTTGAAGTGAGCATCGCGGAGTTGGAATCTTCACCATGATGAAACTGTTAAAAAAGGTTTAAATTCATCAAAGACGATGAAGATGCTTGTATTTTCAAGAAATTAAGTGGGAGCGCTAAGACATATTTCTAATACATTATGTGGAAGACATATTGTTGATTGGAAACGATGTATATTTTATTAACACATGTTAAGAATTTCATCTCGATGAAAGACTTAGGCAAAACCCAAATATTTGGCATCAATATCTATATAGATAGATTGAGACGCTAATATGGTTGTGCCAAATGTACATAGATGAGATATTGGAAGAGTTCAATATGGAAATGACAAGAAAGGTTCTTGCCACACATAAAGGATTAAATCAAAATTCAAGTGTATCGACACTTGATAAGTGAAACAAAGATTCAAGTATTTTTGATACTTGATGAATGAAATCACAAAGAGTATTTTTCCAATCATACTGTGATATGTACACATCTAGATATGTCCTATACTCTAAATATTATGAGCATATACCATAATGATTCATAAGATGATTATTGGACGATAGTAAAGATATTCTTATGATCTTTTGAAAGAACTAAGAATATGTTGTTTTGGTAGAGGTGACAAATAGATAGATAGTTCATTGTAAAGAGTTACATTGATACTAGTTTTGTCATGAAGTACAAATTAAGTTTATCTCAATTTAAAATATGAGTGGCATAATGTAATGGAAAGGAGATTCCATGACGAATTTGGATGAGTTCCAAATTTAAGACATTGTGATGGATACTACAACAAAAGGCTAAGTATATGACTGTTATTGTAACAGCTAAAGAGAGTATTTGTGTCAAGTAGTTTGATTATCAAACTAGGTGTGGTTCACAGCGGGCTAGTACTATGAAGATATATTGTACGACAATATTATCAACATGTTTTAACCCCAAGGAACTAAAGGTCTCACCAAAGGACCAAATTTATACAATGTCATCTCATTAGAGAATGAGTGATGCGTAGAGACGCAAAGACATGCAATTTCATACGGACCTGTAAGTGTCGGATTCGAAGATCGGTTGACCACTAGCAATCGTGTAAATACAACACCGGAAAGCCATACGTGTTGAATACACAAACTTTTGAAACTAGATTATTGTCTCTAGTGCAAGTGGGAGACTGTTAGAGATATGCCCAAGAGGCAATAATAAAGTGGTTATTATCATATATTCGTACTTATGATAAATTTTTACATACCATGCTATAATTGTATTAACCGGAAACATTAATACTTGTGTGGTTTGTAAACATAAAAGAGTCCCTAGTAAAGCCTCTTGTTAAACTAGCTTGTTGGTTAATATATGATCATGATTTCCTGATCATGAACATTGAGATGTTATTAACAATAAGGTCATATCATTAGGAGAATGATGTGATGGACATACTCCTATAGTTAAGCGTAGCATAAGATCAAGTCATTCAAATAGTTCACTTGCTATAAGCTTTCTGATACATAGTAACCTAATTCCTTCGACCATGAGATCATGCTAATCACCATCACCGGAAGGATGCTTTGATGACATCAAACACCACACCGTAACTGGGTGGCTATAAAGGTGGCATTGAGTGTTCGGAAAGTATGTGTTGAGGCACAAGGATCAAGAGTGGGATTTGTCCATCCATATGACAGATAGATATATTCTGGGCCCTCTCGGTGAAATGTCATCCAATTAGCTTGCAAGCATGTACTGGCTCACAAGAGATCACATATCACGGGAACAAGAAAAGAATACTTATCGATAATGAGGTTGAACTAGGTATGCACAGATATCGACGATCGGACCTCGGATAAGTAAAATATCGCGAGACAAAGGGAAATTGGTTTCGTATGTAAATGGTTCATTCATTTTCAAAGTAATCGTAGAAATATGTGGGAGCCATATGAATTTCCAGATTCCTCTATTGGTTATTGACTGGAGAAGAGTCTCGATCATGTCTTCATAATTCATGAACCGTAGGGAGACACACTTAAGGATTCAATGTTGTTTAGTAGATATGGAATGTGAGTAAACAGACCAAACGTTGTTCGGAGTCTCGGATGGGATCCGGGATATCACGAGGAGATCTGAAATGGTACAGAGAATAAGATTCATATAAGGAAAGTCCAATTTCGGAGTTCGGGAATGGTTCCGGTGTTTTCACCGGAATGTTCTAGAAGGGTCTAGAAGGTTCACCGATCCGGAAGGTGAAGGGTACATGGATGTGTCATGACAAAGTGGAATGGTTGCATCATGTCCTAGGTCACTTGGCTAGACACTTGGAAGAGAGAAATCAAACTCTAATTTGAAAGTCAAAAAGGCAGTTTGAAAAAGTCAAATCCCAACATGGTTTCCGAGTTAGGGAGGGTTTCTGAGTTAGGGAGGGTTTCCACCTGGGTTGGGAACACCCTTGGACGCCCCCCACCTATATAAGGTGGGGTGGGGGCGCATCCCAAGGTATCCCACTTGCCCTAGGCGCCCAAGACCCAATCCCTAGGCCGCCGCTTCCCCCCAAGCCGCCGACGCCCTAGATCTCCTCTAAACCGCCGCTGCCATCTAGCCTAAACCCTAGCCACCGATTGCCCTCTTCCCTCGGCATCTAAAACCTAGATCGCCAAGGCCCTCTTCTACTCCACCATACTCGCTTCGGCTTAGGCGAAGCCCTGCGGGATCTCCCCTCTACTTCCGACACCACGTCGTCGTGCTGCCGGAATCACGAGGAGAGAGCTACAACCTCCGCTGCCTGTTGGAACAAGGGATAGGAAGGTATTCATCGAGTACCGTACGTGTGACCGACTGCGGGAGCGCTGCCGGAATGCGGCGCCGGAAGGATCGCCTACGCGATCTATAGATCGGCAAGTGAACGACTACATCACCCACAAGAATCTGCTCTCGTTAACCGCTTTTGATCTTCGAGGGTTAGTACTCTATCGACTCGTTGCTACAATCTAGTAGATAGATCTTGGCTTGTGTGTGTTCATGCGATAGAATTTTTTTGTTCCATGCTACGAAACCCTACAGCTTGCATCTATACGTTGGGATTAGCAGAACCGTGATGTCACGGGGAACGCTTTTAACGCCTGTAAATACATACCCAGTTGATATCATGATCTTTTTTTTGCGGATGTCGTCGGTGTGAAATAAAAGGGGAGCTTGTAAGTTCATGGAGTTATGTATGTGTGTTAGAGAAACGCCTGGGCCTCTAGCCTAAGCCATGCCCAATCATGGTGGAAACTTGCAGCATCACCATAATGAGCAATCTATGAAGCTTTCTTCTTATATGAAAAAAAAGATACACATTGAAAAGATGAAAGAGAGAAAAAAAGCACCATTTTAGCCATGGTAAATAAGGGATTGCTGAGATGCTCATTGTCTGCTTGCCTTGTCATTTTGATTATGGGATAGCTCATGTATCATGTGCAAGGGGTACCCCGTTGGCGGTTCTCTATGATACGCATGTACTTACTATGACAAGAACTTACCGGTAACTAAAATTGAGTAGCATGAGGAGCGTCCCTCGCACTCAGGGGACATGAGATTGCCAACTTATATTTCGTCAAGCATATACTCCATCTTTGTTCACTTTAACCTTAACCATCTCAAGATGCTTATGGTAGGGGCAATGAGAGCTCAAAGCTAGTAAGTACCATAATCTTTTGAAAGCTCTTTATGAACTTGAAATCCCTGCTTCCCTCTATGAAGGGCCCTTTCTCCTACTTTTAAGTTGAGTCAGTAAACCTATTCCTCTTTATCTCCAGCAAGCATTTGAGTTGTTGTGTTTCAAGCATTCATATGATGATTTATTCAAACATGTTCTTTATCTTCCTTGTTTGCACAAGACTCTTATCTAAATGAGTATTACTTTGAAAGCCATCATTGTGAAAAACCTTTTATGTTTGAGCAAAGAGTACTCCTGTTATAAACTACTTTACAAAAGCTTTACTTGAAAACGGTTTGCCAACTGTTCTCTGACCAAGAACAAAGTTTGCCAATCCCAATTATGATTTATCTTTATGCATCTTTATTGTGACTCCTATACTTGTTGCAAGCTAAGTTATATATTGGTGAGTTGCTTTCTTCTATGAGTTTTCTATTGGTAAGTGTGATGCTTTTTGTACGTATTATTTTATCGACACTTCACTCCATAAACATGTGGACATGTTTACTGAGCTCAGTTTTCGCTTGGGGACAAGCGAAGGTCTAAGCTTGGGGGAGTTGATACGTCCAATTTGCATCACCGTTCTATATCATAATTTGCCTCTATTCCTTGGTATACTTCATATTAAGAGGTGATACTTATGTATTTTCATCTGTTTTTGCATTTGGATGATTCTTGGAGGATGAACTGCCGGAGTCAGGATTCTGATGGAAAAAGTGGTGTTTTGATGCAATTTCACGAAGATCAGAAAAATAACAGAAAACTACGGAAAATCCTATTTACCCAGAAGACGAAGAATGCCAGAAGGGGAGGCGGAGTTGGGACACAGGGGGCCCACACCCCACCAGGCGCGGGCCACCCTAGGCCACGCCTACAGGGGTGTGGTCACCCTGGCCCACCTTTGGCTCCGCCCTCTCGCCTATATCTTCTCCTCAAAACCCTAATACACAGGGGAGCGACCACAGAAAGATTTTGCTGCCTCTGCGGGGCAGAAAACACCGAGAGAGAAAGAGCTTTCCGGCAGACAGATTTCTGCCAGGGAAATTCCATCCCGGAGAGGGGAGATCGTCACCATCAACACCATCATCAAGCTAGACTTCATCGGGATCATCATCATCATCCACACCATCATCTCCAGCAGCACCATCATCACCACTCCACCCCGATGTAACAACTGTGTTGAATCTTGCATAGTTCTTAGGGGAAACTTTCCCGGTGTTGATTACTATTGTAGTTAATGCTTGTGAGTGGAACCATTGGATTATTGTTTATGTTCAGATTGTTATCCATCACCATATAATCTTTGATCTTGATCCATATGATGTCTCGTGATTAGTTCGTTTAGTTCTTGAGGACATAGGAGAAGTCATGTTGTTAGTAGTGGAATTGTGTTGAGGTATTATTCAATGGTTTAATATTTAAATTGTGGTGCTATTCTTCTAGTGGTGTCATGTGAATGTCGACTGCATGATACTTCACCATTTATGGGCCTAGGGTAATGCATTGTGTATTTGGCTACTAATTGTGGGGTTGCTGGAGTGACAGAAACCTGAACCCCCGTAAGGAAACCATTGCACAAGGGAGTGTAGGATCTCAGAGTTTAAGGTTGTGGTTAGGTTCATATCTTAATTGCTTTCTTGTAGTTGCGGATGCTTGCAAGGGGTTTAATCCCAAGTATGTATTAGTCCAAGTAAGGTCGGTACATTAGCACAGATTCGCCCACACAACACTTATAGAACCAAAGAAGACTACTCAGCTATATGAAGCGAAAGCACTTGACAGTATTCCCATGTGTTCTCGAGAACGTTTGGTCCTCATTAGTATTTCCACCGACTTGTCCTTTGCTAAGAAAGGATTGGGCCACTTGCTGCAATTATTTGATGTTTTATTTACTTGCACTTTATTTCCTTGCTTTATCAGAAAACCCCTAAAAATTCATTTGCTAAGTATTTACAGAGATTTCCTGCTCCACACTGTAGCATCCCAATTGTCTAACATTTGTAATGCTACTTGATCTAGTAATATAATGGCCACTTCCTACGTATAATTGTTGCATCATCATCATATCATGCTCATGTCATCATGCCACCTTGCATTTGAGCATCATACAAAAACCCTTGAGTTTTGGTTCTTATCTCATATGCATTATTATTTATATTTGCCTCTTGATATTGTATCTAGTTCTTGATATATTGTTAAATGCCCAAGTTGAGTTGGGGGCATATCTTTTATTGTCTCCACCACCCTTTCTTTCACCACTTTACAATTCCACCATCCCATTATCCATGAGCTTGTAATTAATTTTCTTTTGGTGTTTAATCAAGCTCATGAGAGATAGGGTGGGTCCAATCCTACAAGTTCTTTTGCTTGAACCTTACTCCAACTTTGGAGGATGCAAATAAATAAATGCCATGAGATATTGTTTTGTTTTCACAAGATAAGACCTAGCATTTAATGCATTTGCATGGGCCATGCAACTACCACCAATTTTGGTCATCCTTTGGTTTTATTTGAATTCTCGAGTGTGTCATCTCTATTTCTACCCTTCTTTTGGGCTTGGTCTATTTTGGTCTTGCCCAAACCTCCTTCCCATCTCTATCTACCCCATCACCACCTTTGCTTCTTTTCTCTCTTTTGGCTATCTTGCTTGAGCTTGTGGATCTTGCTTGAACTTGCTTGTCTTGTCCAAACACTCAATCTCACCCCCCATCTCTTCCTCTCTCTCTAAACCCTCCTCTCCACTCCTAAACCCTAAACCTAATCACCTACCCCTAACATCATCTTCCATGTCACCCCTAAACTAAACTAAAACCCTACCCCCTCTTTAAACCATCCCCCATCCATGCATGACCATGTGGGCAAGCCCAAACCCTAAACCTCCCCCTCTCTTTACATCTCAAAACCCTAGCCACCCTTCCCCTAGGCCGAGCCCACTTGTCCTTCTCCCTCTCCTCTCTCTACCATGCTGCCCCACCTAGCTACCCAACCCTAAACCCTAACCCGACCCTAGCTAGCCGAGCCTAGCTCCACCCTCTCTCCTCCCTATCTCTTTCTCTATGCCATAAGGGCCCCCCCTAGCCGAGCCTGCCCCTGCCTCCTTGCTCTCACGACGACCCCACCTGGCAGCCCCTCCCCCTAGGTCTACCTGCCCTCAGCCGTGCCTGCCCTGGCCCCCGCGCGAGCACGTGAGAGGGATGGGAAAAAGGTGGCCGACGCCACCTTCCCCTCCCCCACGCCATCCTCCCCTCTCCACATCCTTATCTACTCCCTCCCAACCCTCTGGCCTCTCCCAGATCCACCCCAGGGCGCCCTGCCCTCTCCTCCCTTCTCCTCCATCGCCACCGTCTACACCATCGCCGGCACCCTCGGCCTCCTCTCGACTACACCGTTCCAGGCGACGAGCGCGATGTGGAGGTGATCGAGGAGTACAAGGAGACCCCCCTCCAACAGCCCCGTACACGCAGACGCGAAGAGGAAGCCCCAGAACCGCTGCCCCAGCGCGAGCCCGACGCAAACCCTAGCTCCTCTGTTCGTCTGCCTCGACGCCGATCCTCCGCGTCTCGAGCCGATCCAACTCCACCGACGCCCCCACGGTGAGCTACCTGACCCCCCTGACATGGTCCGCCTCGCTGTCACCGCCTAGTGTCGCCGTTCGTTTCGTCGAGCACGCTGCGTGCGCCGGCGGCGCTGTCGTCTGCTCGCCGCTGCGCCTCGCAGACGCCTCATCTAGTCGCCTAAGCCACTCCCTGTCAGCTAACCCGCCCTTCTGCACTGGTACTGCCCCTCTGCGCGCGCCCAGGTCACGGGATCGAACTCCCGCCTCGCTGCGCCGCGCACCGCGCGCGCCAGACGGTGGGGAAGATCCACAGTACGCGGCGGCGTTTTTCTAGAAAAGCCCCCCATCTTTTGTTTTCCTCAACCCGCAGTCCATCCCAGGCCCACAGTCAGTACCTGTGGCCTTTTTATAAAAAGGCTCCCGCAGTTTCGAACCCTCAACCCGCAGTCCCCGCTGCGCCGCGTGGCCGACCCTCCCCTTCCGCTGTCACGTGGGCCCCCGTGGCCGCTGGCCCCACTCGTCTGTCTCAGTGGCTAGCTCCGGCCGCGGTGAGAAACGTTTTTACCACGCCAGTTTGTCCAGTCAGCATCTGGCCCACCCATCAGCGGCTGGGTCTGGATCTGCCTGAGTATAAAAAAGTTTCTGTTTATATCTGTTTTAATTTAAACCTTTTTCAATTAATTCAAATTCAAATATAAATCTGTTTTCAAATAACTTTTAAAGTATAAATCCAAATAATACAAATAAGATATGTTTTCAAATCAGAAAAATGTGAGGATTTCAAATATGCCATTCAAAATATTATTTGAACACTTTAAATTTCCAAGTTGATAAAATTACAATAAAATGCCCTTCACCTTAATTAATTAATAACTTTAGTTCTATAACTCGAAATTTGACAAATGATATGTCTAAAATGATCAGCTCGACGAGACCTTTCTGTTTATGCTATCCATGACTTCAATTGCAGCATGCATCATATAAATATAAAGTATACAGCAACTAATATGAGAATAAAATGGGGCCAAAACTCAATAAAATGACTTATTCTTGTATTCCACACCTCACCCATGCCATGCTATTTTAATGCCATGCAAATTGTGCATCATTCATCATGGCATGATTGTTTGCTTGTCGCATTTTATTCGTATGCTTGCGCACTTTATTTATGTTGGCCCTTGTTTGTTTGGTTCTTCTTCGAATAGACGCTGAACAGGGGATATATCAAGAGAACCAGGAGCACTACCCAGATCCTTCTCTCGCTTCAACTGAGTTGCCAGGCAAGCACTACCACATGCTTGCATACATACAGTACCTATTGCCTCTATCTTATTCTTGCATCATTGAGTCGCGATTGCATTAAACTGAATCCCAAGTATTGCATAGCCTTTACTTTTAAACCCCACCAAGCTTGTTCCTCCATCCCATGAGCCATTACTACAGGAGTTGTTTGAGCCATGCGAGTCGTAGAACAGCATGTGTAGGGTATGTGAGAGTCTGATGGATAACGAGGTACCTAAACAACTTAACCTGAGTAGTAATGGGATAACTAATGAAAGTGGCACCGGTGGGCAATATCTGCTATTTGGTTTTTCCTGCTCACTGGTGTCCCGTAGGACCCCGAGTACTTGATTCCTGTTCCTTGATTATTCGCGCTATCCACATCCGGGAGGCTTATGGGACCCCCCTGAGCCAGAGCTTGATTCAGTCTTATTCCTTGGGGCCACAAACTAGTTTGAGGTTTTATTTACTATCCTGTACTTATGCCATGCTTTACTGCTTTATTACGTTTGTGCGAGGAGCACCTGTACTGTTTAGGTAAGCGGAGTGTTTTCGCGGTATCGACAAGCCCAGTTTTGGGTTCCCAGTCGTTTACAGCCACTGGCGCAAACCTTGAGTCCGTCTCGGAGTCAGCTAACTTCGTTGCGGGTGTACTCAATGGGGTGGCCCCCTGAAATATTTCTGAATCCTGTGATTGCTTTGTCGTGAAGGCCTCGTTGGGTTTTGATTTGGTTTTTCCGAGGTTGATCGAGTGTGTGTTGCTATTTGTGCACCCCTGCAGGGTAAAACTTTCTGAAAGCCGTGTCCGCGGTTATGGACGACTTGGAGCACACTTTCTCGATCATAGACAAGCATAACTAAAGTACCGATTTTAAACTTGACTAAGTAACTGACTAGTAAATAGTGCAACACTCATGGAATGGTTAATAAAATTGCCAACGGATGGGGGGTTGTTCGTCTGCTTCCTCGTTGGTAAGCGAGGAGGAGGATGGATCTGATGATATTACTGTTACAACTGTTGTCATTAATTCACGGACATCCGTCTATCTTTGGTTAGGCGGATGGTTAGCGAGTATCTATAGAACTGTTAGGGTTTATCTTTTGCTGCAATTGCGTCACCTCAGGTTGTGTCCCCTTTAGAGGCATAAAGACTTGCTGAGTACCCCTAGGGTCTCACACGATAAATTATTTGATTCAGATGAACAGGTACACTTCCAAGATGGATACTGGGTGGAGGAGGCGGACGATGTGGGAAACGATCGTTCGGTGTAGAGATTCCGGGAACGGGGATCCGTGAGATCCGTGGGCGGGATGTGCTTATTTATGGGGCATCTTATGCCGATTTGCTTCTTATCCGTACTCGGATCTTGTTTGCCGCTTCCGCCTGATACTCTGATGTGTGATGTATGAGGAGATATCCTAAACTATTATCTATCTAGGACATTTGAATCTTGCCGTATGGCGTTGCTATATTTCCTTTCTTTTTAGATGGAATGGCTCTGATGTACTGTTGTATGGTGGCTTGCATACATACTCATTTGTGTATGTAGTTGATCCCTTCGCCTGCCGATTACGCCGCCCGTTCTTGTCCCGATGAATTGGAAATGGTTGGGACGGCCGAAAGGTCTACCCGTGAGTGGCATTTGGGCCCCACCGTACTATTTCAACCATTTCCGCTCATCCAGGCTTGTAACTAGGAGCGTAATTCACCGAGGTAGTTACAATTGGTATCAGAGCCATCCCGACCTTCAGGGTCTCAGCCAAACGGTCGTTGTCAGTCTAGCAAATATTTTTGGTAGTTATGTATACTAGGGAAAAACAAAACGTGAGAGTAGGACTGCTTCCACTTTTCTTCTTACCCACCCACCCACCCTTTTCTGGTAAGGAAGTGTAACATTTTCAATCCTCTTCTTAAAAGTTCAAACTAGGATTCACGTGTTCTGGGTTTCCGTAGTACCATAGGTTGTGTGTTTTTGTGTGTGTGTGTGTGTGTAATTCCTTGTCTATCTGTTGCATCCAAGTTGTTATCTAATCAGCCTTTTGGTTATCAACTGTTGGTACATTCCATACCGACAGGCTTGTGCAAACCGACGCGATCTGTCTTACTCTTTGTTATCCGACGTTATCTTGTTTGGGGTGTTCGTTTCCGTAGTTACCAATCTTTAGGTTCAACGTGAGAAGAAGGGGTTAGGATATGTGTTCCACTTATTCATGTGCGGAGTAATGATTTGAGTGCGGGATGGAGTCGCGACCATACCACTACTCTTATCATTCGCTTTTGTATATTGAATTGGTAGAGTCACTAATCTTGATTCGTTAAGTAATTTTGCGCATCTATTGGTATTTTAATGCCGAAATTTGTGGAAAATTTTTCTTTGATATATTTGTGTACCACACTCCTTTTTAGTCGTGTGCGATATGCTTAATATCTTCTAGGTGCTTTTGAACTTTGTTGATATTTTAATATCATCTTAGTAAATTGTATCCTTTAATCTTGGTTAATTCCATCTTGGTACTATTTTGGATTATTATCATTCTCCATTATAGTACTGACTTGTGTTTTATATCAATCACATGATGGCTCCACCACGCCGTTCTGATGAGGACATACCACCTGAACTGGGTTCCGTGTTGTCAAACATCGCCAATGCCTTGGCAGCAATGCAGCAGAACCAGCAGCGCTTTGAGGAAAGTGTAAGGAGGAATGAGTTTGCTCCGCTACCTCCACCTCCCAAGCGAGGAGACATCAAAAGCTTCCTGAAGTTCAACCCTCGCCAATTTGATGTTTCTGATCGACCACTTGATGCTGATGATTGGTTGCGCGAGATGTCAAGGCTACTGGAGACTGCTGATGTTCCTGAGCAAGAATGGGTAAAATGTGCTACTCACCTTCTGAAGGGAGATGCAGCTCTCTGGTGGGAGAATTACCTAAAGGCAAACTGCACTGGTTTTCAGCCTACTTGGGAACGGTTCACTGGAGCGTTCAAAGAGCAGTATCTGTCAGAAATTGTCATGGAAAGGATGAAGGAAGCGTTTCTCAACCTCAAGAAGGGAAATGACAATGTCAATACCTACATCAGGAACTTCATGAATCTTTCCCGTTATGGTGGCGATGAGGTCTCCGATGACAATAAGAAGCAAAAGAGGTTCAGGCAAGGGCTCAATGCATCGATTAAATATGCAATCACACATGCAAGGCCGGCATCTTTTCTGGAACTTCAGCATACAGCTCTGCAGGAGGAAGCAAGTAGGCAAGTGTTTGAGGAGTCAAAGAAACACAACCGTGATGCACCAAGCTCTTCAGCTATGACAGCTCCTTCTAAGCGTCGCGTTTGGTTTCCTAACACCCCACCGTCGCTCCCGGCTCCACCAAGACCTGCAAGCTACGCGGCAAGGCCACCAAACTTCATCACTGCTGCTCCCAGGGGCTACAACCACCACTACCCTGGAGCGCCTGGCGGAGTCCCTGGCTACGTTGCTCCACGTCCACCTGGTGCTTGTTTCACGTGTGGAGACTCTGGGCATCAAAGCTGGAACTGTCTGATGAAAAACAAAGCTCTTCCTCCACCCCCTCCAAGATCTGCGGCAAGCTCTCCTTTGGTTCGTGCACCACCACCTCGGGCTCTCAACATCAACACCAAGCCCGGGTCTACTGTTGCTCGTGCCAACTGTGTCAACGCCGCTAAAGCTGAGCATGCACCTGGAGTTGTGATGGGTATGCTTCCCGTTAACTCAGTTCCTGCACGAGTTTTGTTTGATTCTGGTGCATCGCATTCTTTTGTTTCTATCAAGTTTGCATATGAGAATGGGTTAGCGTTGGTTCCCCTCCTCAAGCGGTTAATGGTCCTTTCTCCTGGAGCAAATATGGCAGCTTCTAAAATCAGCCATGGCAACCAAGTTGAGATTGGTGGCTCTTCGTTCTCGGCATCCTTAATTGTTCTGGGCAATTCTGACATTGATGTCATCTTGGGCATGGATTGGTTGACAGCAAATGCAGCTGTGATTGATTGTGTTGAACGCTCGGTTTCTCTGAAGATTCCTGAAGGTCATATAGTCTATTCTCCAAGTCTGACTCCTGCTATCCAGCTTTTCTCTTTGGCGGCTCTGAATGGCGATGCTATGGAAGCTATTCAGAGTGTTCCGGTGGTCTGTGAGTTCCCAGATGTCTTTCCTGAAGAGTTGCCGGGTATGCCTCCGGATCGTGAGGTTGAGTTTGTAATTGAGCTTGAACCTGGAACGGCTCCTATCTCCAAGCGGCCTTATAAAATGGGTCCTGCTGAGTTGGCTGAACTCAAACGTCAGCTTGATGAACAAGATAAGTTGGGTTTCATTCAACACAGTACTTCTTCTTGGGGTAGCCCAACAATCTTTGTGAAGAAGCGGGACAGGACTGATAGACTTTGTGTTGACTATCGGGCTCTCAATGCTAAAACCATCAAGAACAAATATCCCCTTCCGCGGATTAATGATCTCTTCGATCAGCTAGCTGGAGCTGTGGTGTTCTCTAAGCTGGACTTGAGAAGTGGTTATCACCAAATCAAGATTCGCAAGGAAGATGTTCCTAAAACAGCTTTCACCACCCGCTATGGCCTGTATGAGTACACGGTCATGTCTTTCAGTCTCACCAACGCACCTGCTACCTTCTCGAGGCTTATGAACTCAGTTTTCATGGAGTATCTCGATAAGTTCGTTGTGGTCTATCTGGATGACATCCTAGTCTATTCTAAGTCAAAGGAAGAGCATGAAGAACACCTTCGTTGTGTCCTAAACAAGCTTCGTGAGAACCGCTTGTATGCAAAATTCTCAAAGTGTGAGTTTTGGCTTCCTCAAGTAACCTATCTTGGTCATGTCATCTCTGCCAAGGGCATTGCAGTCAACCCGGAAACGGTAAAGACAATTGTTGAATGGATTCCTCCTGTTAATGTCAAAGAAGTGCGGAGTTTCCTTGGTTTGGCTAGTCATTGTCGTCGCTTCGTTCAGAACTTTTCGAAGATAGCGAAGCCTCTTACCGATCTCCTCAAGAAAGGCAAGAAATACCTTTGGACTCCTGCATGTCAAGCAAGCTTTGAGACACTCAAAGAGAAGCTCACTTCCACACCAGTCTTGGTTCCTCCGGACACATCTAAGCCTTTCCAGATATTCTGTGATGCCTCTTTGCAAGGATTGGGTGCGGTCCTTATGCAAGAAAAACAAGTGGTTGCTTATGCCTCTCGACAGTTGAAGACGCATGAGATCAACTATCCTACACATGACCTCGAGCTCGCAGCAGTTGTCTTTGCTTTGAAGCTATGGAGGCACTACTTGCTTGGCAACCGTTGTGAAATCTTTTCTGATCACAAGAGTTTGAAGTATATCTTCACTCAGCCTGATCTCAACCTTCGGCAGAGGAGATGGATTGAAGCAATCAATGATTTTGATTTGACCATCAACTACACTTCGGGCAAAGCTAATGTCATGGCCGATGCTCTCAGCCGCAAAGCTTATGTCAACAACCTCATGATGGAAGAACAACAGCCTCTCTTGTGCGAGGAATTCCGTCAGCTCAACCTTGAAATTGTGGAAAAAGGGTATCTCCTGAACCTCCTAGCAACCCCTCTCTTGGAAGAAAAGGTTCGCTCTCGTCAGCTTGGCGATCCGCACACCAGAAAGATCATCTCCAAACTTCAGCTTCCGAAGTATGAGTCCTTCCACGTCGATGATCAAGGCACGCTTTTCTTTGAACACCGGATGTTTGTTCCGAACTACCCGGGTTTGAGAGAGCAAGTTCTCAAGGAGGCGCATGATTCCGTTCTTTCTATCCACCCTGGCAGCACAAAGATGTACATGGACTTGAAAACACAATATTGGTGGCCGGGTCTGAAACGATATTGTGCCAAGTATGTCTCGGAGTGTGATGTCTGCCGCAGAGTGAAAGCTGTCCATCAGAAACCTTTCGGTCTTCTACAGCCATTGAAACCCCCGGAATGGAAATGGGAGAAAGTAGAGATGGATTTCATCACTGGTTTTCCAAGGTCGCAGAAGGGCAACAATGCAATCTTTGTTGTCATCGACAGGCTTTATAAAGTGGCTCACTTCTTCCCCGTCAAGGAAACAATTTCTGGAATTCAGTTGGCTGAGCTCTATATCAACAGAATTGTCTCTCTGTATGGGGTTCCGCTTGAGATCAGTTCAGACCGTGGAAGCATCTTCACTTCCAAGTTCTGGGAAAGTTTCCAAAATGCTTTGGGAACAAAATTGAACTTCAGCACAGCTTACCACCCTCAGTCGCAAGGACAAGTTGAAAGGATCAATCAGATTCTGGAGGATATGCTTCGTGCTTGCGTCATCTCTTTTGGCATGAAGTGGGAGGAATGTCTTCCTTATGCTGAATTCTCTTACAACAACAGCTTCCAGAAAAGTCTGAAGATGGCACCATTTGAGGCTCTCTATGGTCGCAAGTGCAGAACTCCGATTGGTTGGTCAGGTGCAGGAGAAAGAATTTGGTTTGGCCCTGACATTGTAACTCAAGCGGAGGAGAAGGTGCATATCATTCTTGAAAATCTGAAGATTGCTCAAAGTCGCCAGCAGAGCAATTATGACAGGAAGCACACGGACATGGTGTATGCACCTGGTGATCTCGTTTACCTTCGTGTCACTCCCATGAAAGGCACACACCGCTTTGGTATCAAAGGAAAGCTGGCTCCTAGATACATCGGTCCTTTCAAAATTCGTGGAAGAAGAGGAGAAGTCTCTTATGCTCTTGAGCTCCCGGAAAAACTCAAGGTTCATGATGTTTTCCACATCTCTCAACTCAAGAAGTGCTTCAAGGATCCTGGCAGGACCGTGGATCATGAGCTAATCAATCTCCAAGAAGACCTGTCTTATCAAGAACACCCCACCAAAATCCTGGACGCCGCAGAAAGAAGGACTCGCAACAAGTCCATCAAGTTCTGCAAGGTGCAGTGGTCGCACCATTCCGTTGATGAAGCCACTTGGGAACGTGAAGATGAACTCCGTGCCAACTATCCTACCCTCTTTGTGTCTTCTTCTTCTTCCTAGAATCTCGGGGCGAGATTCCTGTTTAGTGGGGGAGAGTTGTAGCATCCCAATTGTCTAACATTTGTAATGCTACTTGATCTAGTAATATAATGGCCACTTCCTACGTATAATTGTTGCATCATCATCATATCATGCTCATGTCATCATGCCACCTTGCATTGAGCATCATACAAAAACCCTTGAGTTTTGGTTCTTATCTCATATGCATTATTATTTATATTTGCCTCTTGATATTGTATCTGGTTCTTGATATATTGTTAAATGCCCAAGTTGAGTTGGGGGCATATCTTTTATTGTCTCCACCACCCTTTCTTTCACCACTTTACAATTCCACCATCCCATTATCCATGAGCTTGTAATTAATTTTCTTTTGGTGTTTAATCAAGCTCATGAGAGATAGGGTGGGTCCAATCCTACAAGTTCTTTTGCTTGAACCTTACTCCAACTTTGGAGGATGCAAATAAATAAATGCCATGAGATATTGTTTTGTTTTCACAAGATAAGACCTAGCATTTAATGCATTTGCATGGGCCATGCAACTACCACCAATTTTGGTCATCCTTTGGTTTTATTTGAATTCTCGAGTGTGTCATCTCTATTTCTACCCTTATTTTGGGCTTGGTCTATTTTGGTCTTGCCCAAACCTCCTTCCCATCTCTATCTACCCCATCACCACCTTTGCTTCTTTTCTCTCTTTTGGCTATCTTGCTTGAGCTTGTGGATCTTGCTTGAACTTGCTTGTCTTGTCCAAACACTCAATCTCACCCCCCATCTCTTCCTCTCTCTCTAAACCCTCCTCTCCACTCCTAAACCCTAAACCTAATCACCTACCCCTAACATCATCTTCCATGTCACCCCTAAACGAAACTAAAACCCTACCCCCTCTTTAAACCATCCCCCATCCATGCATGACCATGTGGGCAAGCCCAAACCCTAAACCTCCCCCCTCTCTTTACATCTCAAAACCCTAGCCACCCTTCCCCTAGGCCGAGCCCACTTGTCCTTCTCCCTCTCCTCTCTCTACCATGCTGCCCCACCTAGCTACCCAACCCTAAACCCTAACCCGACCCTAGCTAGCCAAGCCTAGCTCCACCCTCTCTCCTCCCTCTCTCTTTCTCTATGCCATAAGGGCCCCCCCTAGCCGAGCCTGCCCCTGTCTCCTTGCTCTCACGACGACCCCACCTGGCAGCCCCTCCCCCCAGGTCTACCTGCCCTCAGCCGTGCCTGCCCTGGCCCCCGCGCGAGCACGTGAGAGGGATGGGAAAAAGGTGGCCGACGCCACCTTCCCCTCCCCCACGCCATCCTCCCCTCTCCACATACTTATCTACTCCCTCCCAACCCTCTAGCCTCTCCCAGATCCACCCCAGGACGCCCTGCCCTCTCCTCCCTTCTCCTCCATCGCCACCGTCTACACCATCGCCGGCACCCTCGGCCTCCTCTCGACTACACCGTTCCAGGCGACGAGCGCGGCGTGGAGGTGATCGAGGAGTACAAGGAGACCCCATGCAGCAGCCCCGTACACGGAGACGCAAAGAGGAAGCCCCAGAACCGCTGCCCCAGCGCGAGCCCGACGCAAACCCTAGCTCCTCTGTTCGTCTGCCCCGACGCCGATCCTCCGCGTCTCGAGCCGATCCAACTCCACCGACGCCCCCACGGTGAGCTACCTGACCCCCCTGACATGGTCCGCCTCGCTGTCGCCGCCTAGTGCCGCCATTCGTTTCGTCGAGCACGCTGCGTGCGCCGGCGGCGCTGTCGTCTGCTCGCCGCTGCGCCTCGCAGACGCCTCATCTAGTCGCCTAAGCCACTCCCTGTCAGCTAACCCGCCCTTCTGCACTAGTACTGCCCCTCTGCGCGCGCGCCCAGGTCACGGGATCGAACCCCCGCCTCGCTGCGCCGCGCACCGCGCGCGCCAGACGGTGGGGAAGATCCACAGTACGCGGCGGCGTTTTTCCAGAAAAGCCCCCCATCTTTTGTTTTCCTCAACCCGCAGTCCAGCCCAGGCCCACAGTCAGTACCTGTGGCCTTTTTATAAAAAGGCTCCCGCAGTTTCGAACCCTCAACCCGCAGTCCCCGCTGCGCCGCGTGGCCGACCCTCCCCTTCCGCTGTCACGTGGGCCCCCGTGGCCGCTGGCCCCACTCGTCTGTCTCAGTGGCTAGCTCCGGCCGCGGTGAGAAACGTTTTTACCACGCCAGTTTGTCCAGTCAGCATCTGGCCCACCCGTCAGCGGCTGGGTCTGGATCTGCCTGAGTATAAAAAAGTTTCTGTTTATATCTGTTTTAATTTAAACCTTTTTCAATTAATTCAAATTCAAATATAAATCTGTTTTCAAATAACTTTTAAAATATAAATCCAAATAATACAAATAAGATATGTTTTCAAATCAGAAAAATGTGAGGATTTAAAATATTCCATTCAAAATATTATTTGAACACTTTAAATTTCCAAGTTGACAAAATTACAATAAAAATGCCCTTCACCTTAATTAATTAATAACTTTAGTTCTATAACTCCAAATTTGACAAATGATATGTCCAAAATGATCAGCTCGACGAGACCTTTCTGTTTATGCTATCCATGACTTCAATTGCAGCATGCATCATATAAATATAAAGTATACAGCAACTAATATGAGAATAAAATGGGGCCAAAACTCAATAAAATGACTTATTCTTGTATTCCACACCTCACCCATGCCATGCTATTTTAATGCCATGCAAATTGTGAATCATTCATCATGGCATGATTGTTTGCTTGTCGCATTTTATTCGTATGCTTGTGCACTTTATTTATGTTGGCCCTTATTTGTTTGGTTCTTCTTCGAATAGACGCTGAGCAGGGGATATATCAAGAGAACCAGGAGCACTACCCAGATCCTTCTCTCGCTTCAACTGAGTTGCCAGGCAAGCACTACCACATGCTTGCATACATACAGTACCTATTGCCTCTATCTTATTCTTGCATCATTGAGTCGCGATTGCATTAAACTGAATCCCAAGTATTCCATAGCCTTTACTTTTAAACCCCACCAAGCTTGTTCCTCCATCCCATGAGCCATTACTACAGGAGTTGTTTGAGCCATGCGAGTCGTAGAACAGCATGTGTAGGGTATGTGAGAGTCTGATGGATAACGAGGTACCTAAACAACTTAACCTAAGTAGTAATGGGATAACTAATGAAAGTGGCACCGGTGGGCAATATCTGCTATTTGGTTTTTCCTGCTCACTGGTGTCCCGTAGGACCCCGAGTACTTGATTCCTGTTCCTTGATTATTCGCGCTATCCACATCCGGGAGGCTTATGGGACCCCCCCTGAGCCAGAGCTTGATTCAGTCTTATTCCTTGGGGCCACAAACTAGTTTGAGGTTTTATTTACTATCCTGTACTTATGCCATGCTTTACTGCTTTATTACGTTTGTGCGAGGAGCACCTATACTGTTTAGGTAAGCGGAGTGTTTTCACGGTATCGACAAGCCCAGTTTTGGGTTCCCAGTCGTTTACAGCCACTGGCGCAAACCTTGAGTCCGTACGGAGTCAGCTAACTTCGTTGCGGGTGTACTCAATGGGGTGGCCCCCTAAAATATTTCTGAATCCTGTGATTGCTTTGTCGTGAAGGCCTCGTTGGGTTTTGATTTGGTTTTTCCGAGGTTGATCGAGTGTGTGTTGCTATTTGTGCACCCCTGCAGGGTAAAACTTTCTGAAAGCCGTGTCCGCGGTTATGGACGACTTGGAGCACAGTTTCTCGATCATAGACAAGCATAACTAAAGTAACGCTTTTAAACTTGACTAAGTAACTGACTCGTAAATAGTGCAACACTCATGGAATGGTTAATAAAATTGCCAACGGATGGGGGGTTGTTCGTCCGCTTCCTCGTTGGTAAGCGAGGAGGAGGATGGATCTGATGATATTACGGTTACAACTGTTGTCATTAATTCACGGACATCCGTCTATCTTTGGTTAGGCGGATGGTTAGCGAGTATCTATAGAACTGTTAGGGTTTATCTTTTGCTGCAATTGCGTCACCCCAGGTTGGTCCCCTTTAGAGGCATAAAGACTTGCTGAGTACCCCTAGGGTCTCACACGATAAATTATTTGATTCAGATGAACAGGTACACTCCCAAGATGGATACTGGGTGGAGGAGGCGGACGATGTGGGCAACGATCGTTCAGTGTAGAGATTCCGGGAACGGGGATCCGTGAGATCCGTGGGCGGGATGTGCTTATTTATGGGGCATCTTATGCCGATTTGCTTCTTATCCGTACTCGGATCTTGTTTGCCGCTTCCGCCTGATACTTTGATGTGTGATGTATGAGGAGATATCCTAAACTATTATCTATCTAGGACATTTGAATCTTGCCGTATGGCGTTGCTATATTTCCTTTCTTTTTAGATGGAATGGCTCTGATGTACTGTTGTATGGTGGCTTGCATACATACTCATTTGTGTATGTAGTTGATCCCTTCGCCTGCCGATTACGCCGCCCGTTCTTGTCCCGATGAATTGGAAATGGTTGGGACGGCCGAAAGGTCTACCCGTGAGTGGCATTTGGGCCCCACCGTACTATTTCAACCATTTCCGCTCATCCAGGCTTGTAACTAGGGGCGTAATTCACCGAGGTAGTTACACACACCACTAGTCAACACCTTCTGCTCCTCTTTGGGATCGACACTCCTATTTATCGAAAGTACTACGATACACCCCTTATACTTGTGGGTCATCATTTAGCAATTCTCAGTGGAGTTTGGTTTCATGCTATTATTCAAGCCACACAAGTGAAGCGCAATAATGAAGATTAATGACAACTTGAGGTGTGGTAAGAGGCTGGTAAAGAACTCTATTTGTTTTCATTTTTGTACATATACTCATCATTGTGGGCATGCTTAGTCTATTCATGTAAGGTGTATGTTATTTATGGATGCTTAGTAGTTCTTGCTCTCTTATGATTAGCTCCAGCTAGATAATAGTTTGTAGCATGTCATATGAATGTTTGCTTGCATTGTTCTATTCATAGCTTGGTATGACATTTTGGTATCCTCATCTGAATGTTTCATTTGAATCGACTTGGCACATACTCATGCATGCATATGACTGAACAATAGTCAGTTAAGCCTCGATTATTTTTTTTGCCTCGGAGTTCTTGTATCACTTTTATGCCATAATTAGTCATGTTTTGTTGCAAGCATGATTATGACAGTTATTGCTCTCTCATTTGTCACTCCCTATCTATTGCTAGCCTTCACCTGCACTGAGTATGAGCTCTACTCGTGCTTCCAACTCCCCAAAACCAAACTTGTCAAAAGTGTCCACCATACCTACCTACTAGCATCATTTGCTATTCCATGCATATTCATTATGCCTTGTTTTCTTCCAAATAAAATGTTTGCTTGTTATGAGAAAGTTAGTTAGTAAAGCTCTCACGAACTTGATGGCACACTTTATTTCTTAAACTTAATAAACCTAAACCATTGTGACTGTCCCTAAAAGTTATATGCTCGCAAATTATAGGCTGGGAGTTAGCAGAACCGTGTTGTCACGGGGAACGCTTTCAACACCTGTAAATATTATACCCAGTTGATATCATGCTATTTTGTTTACGGATGTCGTCAGTGTGAAATAAAAGGGGAGCTTGTAAGTCTATGGAGTTATGTATATGTGTTAGAGAAATGCCTGGGCCGCTAGCCTAAGACATGCCTAATCATGGTGGAAACTTGTACCATCACCATAATGAGCAATCTATGAAGCTTTCTTATTATAAAAAAAGAGAGACATATTGAAAAGAGGAAAGAGATAAAAAAGCACCATTTTTCCATGGTAAATAAGAAGACTGATGATATGCTCATTGTCTCCTTGCCTTGTTGAACGGACATTTACTGTCATAATCACTTTTGATGTCCGTTAACAACAAGTAGATTAGTTTACAGTATGTTACTGTCTACAGGTTGTTATAATGTTAAGTGAAAAGGACCCTTACACTATGGAATGATTCCTGCAAGATTGACATGTTTCTGGAAATTCCAGACCGGAGTCTCCGGTGTGGACCAGAGTTTCCGCGGGAATCCCTGGAGGGGCATCAGGATTCTGGCTGGGACAGTCTGTGAGGGGGTCCGGAGACTTGTCCGGAGTCTCCGGCTCGGGCTCAGTCTGGAGTCTCCATTTGGGCTGGACCGGAGTCTCCGGCCCACTTGGCTTGTGGCTGGCCCTGGTCAGTCAATATGCTGGTCCGAAGGCTGGATCGGAGATAGGCTGGAATCTCCGGTGTAGACCGGAGTCTCCAGTGTGCAGTCAGAGTCTCCGGTCTGACTTTTCTCCAACGGTCAAAAAACGGTTCGTGGAGGGGGCTGCTTATAAATAGGGGACCTTATCCCCTTCCTCCAGTTGCTCGACCCACTCAAGAACACCAACCCCATTTGAGCCACCAAATCAACAAGATCTCTTCATCCAACCATCCAAAGTCATTGATCTTTGGAGAATCGAAGGAGGCCTTGATCTATAGCTTTACCAAGAGAGATCTTCATTTACCCCTCATTCACTTGAGGGCCCCCATGCTCTAGTGTTTCTTTGGAAACCCTAGCTTTTGATTTGTTTCTTACAAGATTGTCTTTGATTATTTTGATAGCTTGCTCGTATTTGGGAGCCTCCAATTAAGTTGTGTATGAGTGCCCCGAACTTGTTGTAAAGGTGCCAACTTCCACCTCGAAGGTTGCCGATATAGTGGAAGAGGTGAATCGAACCCTTTGGGGTGAGGTTCATCGGATAACAAGGGAGGCCTCTCGTGGCGTTGGTGGTTTGAAACCACCCCCTCTCCAAACGTAGACGTACTTCCCCTCAAAAGGAAGGAACTACGGGAAACAAATCTTTGTGTCTCCGTGTCCACCACTTTGGTTACTTCTATCCTTTACCGCACTTTACTTACTTGTTCTTACTTTGTGTTGTGCTAGTTACTGCTTGTTTTACATATAGGTAAATTCACCTTAGTTGCATAATCTAGAGAATTTACCTTTCTTTTCAAACCCTAATTTGAAAAAGAAGAAAATTTGAAGTAGCACCTATTCACCCTCCCCCCCTCTAGGTGCCCATACGATCCTTTCAATTGGTATCAGAGCCTCGTCTCTTTATTCGGGCTTTACCGCCTAAGAGTATATGGGTAGCAACGATGGGGAAGTTGGTGGTGAGCCTACCTCAATGACCGTGGATGATCTCAATAACTTGGAAACAAGATTGAGCTCCACCAAGGACAACGAGATCAAACAATTTCACAAACTACTTGAGAAACTTGTTAAAGATAGAGGTGGCTCATCATCCCCTTCTCCTCAAGAGGAACCTCCATCAGTATTACCTAAGGTGAATGCCCCGGTATCGCCCGAGGGTATGGTGGGGGGGGGTTGTAAGACCCCACCTTTATAAAGGTAAAGGTCCCTGTGATTGCAATGCTAGTCCCTGGATCAATTGCTAGCATCCACAGTTTTAAGATGAAGTACACAGAAACAAAGGTCATTATTACATCGTCATTCCAGAGATAACATAGTCTTTTACAACTCCATAGCCATAGGCTAGTACAAGAGTTTAACTTAACAATATAAATAAAATTCGTCATCTTCATGTGCCATAGGCAAGCATGTTGAGTATAGACTCATAACCCTAATCCTCATCAGAGTAACCTGCAACATCACAAGTTACAGCCACAGTGGGTCAATACATTGGAATAGTATTGGCAAGTGATACCTTAGTAGAATAATAGAATCTAGCTTCTACATGAATTTGGCTAAGTGTAGCTTAGGCTTGCTTTGCTCAAAATAGGTTTTACCTATCAGTTGAAAACACTAAGTTTTTGTTTGGCAAAAACTCCCAAGGAACCACCAATAGACATTGGTGAACCTTCACCCTTGTCCAACCACAAGTTTTAACTTAGAAATTGGGATGAGGAGATTCTTGATAGCTTCCATGTCTTGATGCTCAAATTGTCCTTTTCCGGGGACACGGCTAAGTACTTAGTTTCTTCCTTTTGCAGAGGTGGTGCACTTTCCCCAAAAGACTTGATTTTCATCAAGACAGGATCTTTCAGAATCCTTCCCTTAGACCAAAATGGACGCGCTCCAAACCTATCATCCCCTACCACCAACTGTCCATTTGGCTAAGTTATTGCAACCTATATGATCATGGCAGAGCCCATAATGCCATGTGGCTGCACTAGAAGCTTCTTAACATATGGAGTCTCAAATCCCTTTGTTCCTGGGTGGCATTCCACAAGTGAGATACACAGGGTAAACCATTGGAAAATGGGCCCTGAGATACACAGGATTTCCCAAGCATAGCATATAGATACTTAGCAAAAATTATCATGCAAGCCCTATACAAAATATTTCTAATGCATAGTCAAAATATTGGGATAAATGTATGAAGCACCACTTGCCTTGGTAGTTGGGGGAGTAACAACGATCCTCACAGTCAGAATCACCACTAGCACCAAAATCTACACATAAAATGATAGCACCAAATTCATAATTCAAATAATCAAGCAAAAATATATGAATGCATGCAAATGCCATGTGATGATTTTTCTAAACCAAAAAATACAAGCAAAACAGTACTGAACAATAAACAACACAATTATACATCAAATAAACTTAATTTGGCCTTTAAAACATTTTCCAAATAATTTTTATATACAAAATATGCCTACAAATGTCTCTGCATAAAATTCCATTTTAACAGAAACAAAATACAAAAATAAGCTCATATATGTGTAGTATTTATTTTTTGTGATTCCATTGATATCTTATTTGTATTTTTTGGATAAACAGAGCAAAAGTTATTGAATTTACAAGTTTAAATAAATAATAGATCTAAATTCAGATTTTAAATCTAAAACCTAGCCACGCGGCAGTCTCTGATTGGTGCGTACCGGTTCGGCCGGATCACGCTCACGGACCGCAGGATCTAACTAACAATGCACGGCCCAGATCTGTTTGTACCGCTTCAACTAAAATCTAATCGTGGCCCTAGGATCCAGATCCAATGGATCATATCTGATCGACCAAAACTCAGCGGCGCGAATGGCGCAGGCGGCGGCGATGGCTCTGGCGGTGACATGCCAGCAAGGTCAGAGGTGTAGGGGGGTGTGCTAGTGCTGACCGAGATCGCGAGGACGTGGAGATGCTCAACGTGTAGGTGGACAGGGTCGGGGCGCACGGACACAGCAGCCAAACCTCGTCGGAGTTCGTCCGCGCGTCGGGTGCTCACTGTCAGAGTCGAAGACGATGACCTAGGACGCAAGGAATAAAACGGCAAGCGTTAACTGATGCGTGAGACACTAGCAAACACAGTTGCGTGAACCAGAGACAGAGGAGAACACGGGGCTCACCGGAATGGCTCGTCGGAGTTGAGCTAAGCTTCGGGCGTTTGTAGGTGTTGACGAGGGCGATGACCTGAGGCGATTCAGGACAAATTGAAAACATGAGAAGATGCGCAAGGCGATGGCGAATCAGTTCGTGTGAACCAGAGGGCAAGGCGCGCTCGAGACTCACCGTGATGGCTCGCCGGAGTTCTTCGGTGCTGCGGCGGTGTAGGGAGAAATTCGTGGATCCTAGCGGCGCTTCTGGCTGGTTGTGTTGGGGGAAATGGCCGCGAGGGGGAGGTGATTAAGTAGCCAAAGCAGGGGCAAAGATTGCGCATGAAATCGTCGGCATTTAATCGAATTAAGACGAGGCAGTGAAGGAGGAGGAAGAAACGGCGAGGTCGGGTCATGGCGGGGTTTGGGGACGACGATGACGGGGCAGGTGGGTTCGGGGTGTCAGCGAGGGAGGGGTGTGTGCGTGGGTGAGAAACAAAGGGAGAGGGGAACCCCGGGTGGGCTGGCTAATGGGCCGGTTCCAGTACTGGGCCAGTTTGGCAACGCTGGCCCTTTTCCTTTTCATTTATTCTTTTCTATTTCTGTTTTGATTTTCTGAAATCATTTTCAAATGCTTTTGAAAATAATTTGAATTCAAATTTTCTCTGGATTTTTGTAGAGTGAACCATGCACATATTTGAATATAAAACATTGTTGTTCACTCAATTACATTGGCCCATTGAATTTAAAATAAAACCATGCCTTAATTATTTATTTATAATAGGCATAAGAATTATTTTTAATTCATATTTTTGTTTTGAAATTCTTACCAAGCTTTTGGAAACAACATTCAATCCTATATTTAAACCTTTTCTGGCTAAAACAAAGTATTCTCACATTAGAGAGTAGAAATAAAGTCATTTCCTTATCTACATAAAATATTAGGCAACAATTTGTTTCTGTTTTAAATTCTTATTTGAAAAATGATTCAAATGCTTATGAATGCATGAATGATATGCAAGCTTTACAAATCATGATTTTTGGGATGTTACATTGTATCTCTGATATCTTTACTTCTAGTCTTCATGTGAACTTCATGAAGGGAATATGCCCTGAGAGGCAATAATAAAGTGTTTATTATGTGTATTCCAAGTATATGATAGATGTTTATTTTGCATGCTATAATTGTATTAATACGGAAACGTTAATACATGTGTGTTTAATAAACAAACAGAAAGTTCCTAGTTATGCCTCTCTCATAAACTAGCTTGTTTATTAACAAGATGATCAAGGTTTCCTGATCATGGACATTGGATGTTGTTAATAACGGGATCACAACATTAGTGTAATGGTGTGATGAACATTCATCCGAAGTATAGCATTACGATCAAAGTCATTGAGTTTATATTGCTACAACAACTTACGAAGTGATCCTAATCCTTAGACCATGAGATCATGTCAATCACTAACACCGGAAGAGTTTCTTGATAACATCAAACGTCACACCGTAACAGGGTGATTATAAAGATGGATTCAGAACTAATAAAGTGTTATGTTGAGGCTCATGGATCGAGAGTGGAATTTGTTCATCCCGATGACGGATAGATATACTCTGGGCCCTCTCGGTGATATCACATTGATTAGCTTGCAAGCAAGTGATTTGATCACTAGAATGTTATATCACAGGAACGAGAAAAGAGTGCATGTCGGTAACGAGATCAAACTAGGTATGGAGATACCGATGATCGAATCTCGGACAGGTAATATATCGTGAAACAAAGGGATTAAGATACTAGCGTAAAAGGTTCCGACGATCACAAGAAAGTCATCGTTGAATGTGTGGGAGTCAGTATGGGTCTCCAGATCCCGCTTCTGATTATTGATCCGAGAGGGGTCTCGATCATGTCCGCATTATTCAAGAACCATAGGGTGACACACTTAAGAGACACCGACATCCAATTGGAGCAAATGTTTCATGCCGAAAGAATGAACAAGCGCATGAATTTATTTCACTAGATACCGAAACAGGTTTTCGGGTGAAATTGCATAAAGTGGTTATGCATGTGAAATAGAATTCTAGCAAGGGGTTATTTGTGAATGTTTGTCATTAAAGTAATTGACAAAATTCTGAATAAAATAAAAGAGTTTTATTTAATGAGAGTTTGCATTAAATTTGGTGGAAATTTAATGGGAATTTGAGTGGACTTTTGAGTGGAGGGAATTTAAAGGAGATTTGTGAGTGGAGTGTCCACCCACATGAAGAGGGGAGGGCAAGGGGGAAGCCCCATGCGCCGGCCACCCCCTTGGGGTTCCCCCCCTCCTTCTATAAAAGGAGCCCCCCTCCTCACTTGTCTCTCACACCTCCTCGTGAAGGATCTCTCTCCCCCTCTAGAATTTATCCCCCATGGTCTCGGACTAGCGAGATACATGTTCCCGGTGGCTATTCGGCAAGAAAGAGTTGTGCTTCCGCTGCATCGCTGGAGCGAGGAGGCGGAGGTTGCTCGGTGCCTCGAACGTGTGTGCGAGCACGGATGCGCTGCTGATTTGCGGCGCTAGGACTTCCTCTCGATCTTGAGATCGGCAAGGGATCGTCTACATCAACCACGAGTTGAACTCGTTAAGCTTTGTCGGTCTTCAAGGGTATGTTCTCTACGGATATACATCCTCCCGTTGTTTGTATCTAGTAGATAGATCTTGGTATATAGTTCACATCGTAGGAAAATTTTTGTTTTCTATGCTGCGAACCCTACAGTGGTATCAGAGCCGGATCTATGCGTAGATACTTTACACGGGTAGTACACATATGAGTATGTGGGCGATGATGATCATGTTGTTGCTCCTTTGTTGTAATTTTGGATATTGGTGGCATAGTGGGATGAAGCGGCCCGGACAAACTTTACATGTCCTCGCACATGAGACCTGTTCCACGCTTGACATGCAACTAGTTTGCATAAGTGGTTTGTAACACCCTCAGAATCGGCCCTATGCAAGTTTCAGCGAAACCCGCCAAACCCGCATAGAAACGATTCAAAGGTGCCCACCAGGCACTTTCGTGCGGGTGGAAAACGAAGTAATAACATTACACAACAGTCCTCGATGGGACCCACAGAACAGATATATATACAACAGCGACTCCATGAGTCAAGAATACAGATATACAGAACAAAGAACCAAATCACCTTGAAAACGCTAGAGCGTCCCGCTACGGACAAGATGCAAATGGGCTAAGAGCCCTGAAGAATAACCAATGGCGTCCATAACCCTGCCCAGGCCAAGCCGGAAGGGTAACCCTGCTAACGACGTCGACCTCAAAACCTGCTTAAACAAAAGGGGTGCCGACAAAGGGCAAAGGAAAAAGAGGAGCGTCAGTACTGAGGCCAGTACACGGCGAGACTAGAATTCGGCGGTCCTCACCTACAAAGGTATGATGGACTGAAGCGGCAGCGGCAGCATGCACTAAACAACCTATAGAGACTCGATACAACTGGCGGCTATCAGAGAGGGATAAGAAAGCCTATTCGGAACCAACCTGATACTACCACCAAACAACCCATCCTGGTGTTTCCCCCTCGAGACCAAACGAGGAAGTAAACCGAGGAACTCACACAGTTGGCAGTTTTATTTATTCAGTTTTTGTTGCAGCAATTACTAGTCAGGTGTAGATAATCGTCCTGATAAAATAAATAGTGGGCCGTTTTAGTTAACCATTCCGTTGTAATTGCGACACTTACTAGTCAAATACAATTAGCATGAGATATCCCAAACCCAGCAGTTGTTGGTACTTACATTTAGCCATTCCGTTGTGGTGAAGCTGATTACTAGTCATATCGGATACAAGTCAATTTATAACAGTAAACTTTAGTTATAGTTGTCTATGATCAAGCACTGTGCTCCAAGTCGTCCATAACCGCGGACACGGCTTCTCGAAAAGATTTAACCCTGCAGGGGTGCACCAAAGTTTCCACAAGCACTTCGACCCTTTTTGCCAGATCAGTTAACATACACCCATCGGTATGTCGGCGGGGCCTAAGTCATGACGTTTCCAGACCCAAAGCAAGCACGGGGGGCCACCCCACTAAGTACACCCGCAACGAAGTCGGCCGGTCTCCGAGACGGACTCAGGGTTTGGGTAGACGGCTGTGAACGACTGGGGACCCAAAACTGGGCTTGTCGACACCGCGAAAACGTGTCCCGGTCCTAAACAGTACAGTGTGCTATCCATCGCACAATTTAAATAAAACGGTAAAGCATGGCATAAGTACAGAATAGTAATAAAGCCCCAAACTACTTTGTGGCCCCCAGTACAATACTTTGAAATCAGGTACTAATCGATGGGGGGCCCATATCTCCCCACCTGTGGTTAGCGCGCTCGATCTCGGAACAGGTGTCAAGAACTCGGGGTCCTACGGGACACAAGTGGACGGTTAACAACCAAATAACATCTATTGCCCACCTGTGCCTCTGCTTACCTACTTCAATTTTAGTTGTTAAACAATAATTAAAGTAAAAGGTAATTAAAGCCATGATCATCTCCAACATTAAGCATGCGGCAGTACTCCAACAACTGTGGTACTTGACGACACGCAACAGCACTCGAGCAAGCGACTACGACGCGCAAGTCCAACTATCGACCAAACAACAGGTAATAGGATGTGTCCAAGGCAATATAAGGCTGCAAGGGATACCACGGGTACGAAAACTAGAGCATCGCAACACAGATAGCAATAGATCAACAGGAGGGAATAAATACTATAAAAGTAAGATAGGTAGAAAGGGGGAGATGCTCGCCTGAAAACATTGCCGAAGATTTATCCGAAGATCGGGTCGACACTCGCATCAACTCAACGGCCTTATCCGCGAAGAAGCAAAACACTAGAATAAACACCGGATGCACTATTTAATACTACGGCAAAAGATCGGGCATGATGCATGCATGATGTATGACATGGCAAAGGTGCGATGCAATTAGATCATATTAAGCGGAACCGGGGTCCCGACAATTAATTAGATGGTTCATGTTATTTATCTACCCCGCAAATTAAATGTTGTATTATCAAGACAAAAGATAGCACCGGTTTGCTACACAAATTTAAATGAGGCCAATATGAGAATAGATTTGCCCGCATATGGGCCCCATATTTAATGATGAGGTGAATCGGCATAAGGCCCCCAAACCACACAAAAATGCATGCGAGTATGACAATTTAATATGCATCAATTTGTTATTACATTTATAAAATAGGGCTCGAGAAAAGGGGTCACACATTAGGGTTCGACGATCTTGGTCCGGGGGTTCGGGGTCGGTCTCAGGGTTCGGATCTGGGGTTCGGCCTCGGCGGGTTCGTTCTCTGATAACGGAGGTATATCTTGGCATTTCGGGAAGGAGGACTTGGTTAGCGTCGGGGGGCGCATCGGACTCGCCCTGGTCGGTGTCGATCTTGTCGGGCCCGCGTATCAGGTCGGTCTTGGCGTTCGGGATGCAGAACTTGGCGTTCCGTGGTGAAGTGCTTGGCGTCATTTGGTTCCATGTCGACGGTCTTGGTGTCCTTGATGGAGAACTCGGTGTATCCGTGTCGGCGGCCTTGGCGGTTATCAGGTCCGGTCTTCGGATCCGGGTGTGGCGTCGATGGTCTTATGTGGACCGATGGTTCCACGTAGGAGATCACCGGGTACCGCGGCGGAGTTCTCGGGGTTTCGATGAAGATCTTGGCGAGGGGTTCGGGGTCCGGGCGCCGGGATCGGTCTTCGGAACCGGGAACAGGTCTTAGCGTTCCGTGTAGAAGATCTTGTTTGGTTCCCTGTTGTTGGCGTTGTGGTACTTGTTTCGTTCCTTGATGATGGCTTGGATTGGCACCGATCTGGTAGTTGGATCCTCGGAGAAACTTGGAACGGCCTCGTGATGCTAGCACACAGAGACAGGACAAAACAGACACATACACGGCACAGGCACCCGCTTTACACATGCGCACAGGGGATCAACAGGACCAAAAGCTGGGCCAGCTTCAACCGCAGAGGAACACGAGGCACGGGCGAGCTCGGGTGCAACCAGCGGCGGCCCCACGTTGCAGAGACGGCGAGGTTCAGGGCGAGGAGGGCGGCCAAGGCGGACGACGAGCAGAGCCGGCGGCGATGAAGGCCAAGGTGGCGACGGGGTCTGCAGGGCGGCGAGCTCGGCGGCGGAAGAGGCGGCCGACGCTGCAGGAGGTGCTCGGGGGCGCGGGGTCGGAGGCGCTGGAGAGGTGAGGGCGCCGGTGAGGAGGCGGCCGTGGAGGGGACGCCGACGGTGGTCGACGGAGAGGAAACGGCCAGGGGCGTCGACGCGGGACCGGCCGGAGGCGGCGAGGACGAAACGGAGGAGGGGGACGCGGGGCGCTGACGGGGCGGGCCGGCGAGGGCGCTGCGAGCTTGGCCGGGAGGGGAAGGCCGGCGGCGCGCGGGCTGGGGCGGAGGCAGCAGAGACGAGGCAGGCCGGCGAGGGGCACGCTCGGGAAGGCGCCGGCGACGGGGCGGCGCTGGTAGAAGAGGAGGGGGCGAGGCGGGCCGGCGATGGGGGGCCTGGCGGTGCGGCCATGGGAGGAAGAGGAAGCTAGCAGAGAGGAGGGAGGAAGCTGCGGGGCGGGAGGAAGGAGACGAGGGGGCAGCGCGCGTGTTGGGGGCAGAGGGAGGAGGGAGAGAGCGGGGGACGCGGGGCCAGGGGTGGGGCCGCGGGGCAGGTGGGACCAGGGTGGCAGGGAGGAGAGAGGGAGTGGGTCGGTGTGTGCTGTGTGTGTGGCGTGGGGCCAGGGTGTAAGAGAGAGGGGGGGGAAAGTCTGGGATTGATGAGGTGGCAAGGTGGGTGGGGATTGGGTCCAGGGGTGAGGTGGCGAGCTGTGATTGGTGGGTAGATTAGGACTAGGTAGTTTTAGGAATTCGGGTGGGCTGGTTTTATTCTGGGGGTGGCCGACTGGGTCGGATCGGCCCGGTTTGGCTGCCCCCACTAAAATAATTAAATATTTTATTTGTTTAAAACAGGGCTTTTGCAAACCGATAGCAAACAAAAAAAAATCCGGAGACCCGGGTTTTGCGTTTGGAACATAGACGGGGCGTTTAGAAAACAAGAACAGGTTTTTCTGCAAATAGTTTTATGCAAGCAAATGCAAGATGATGACGATGCTCAAATGTAATGTGGCATGATGACATGAGCATGCGGTCATGATGATGCAATGCACAAAAACAACGCGATTTTCTAGTAGTGGTTTTAGCGGGATGCCACAATTCGACACCACTAACAATGGATCTCGCCCTCGAGATCCGCCTCATGGTACCGGGAAGAAGTCCGGCGAGCTGCGTCTTCGCGCTTCGTGTAGATCCTCGCGACACCACTAACAAGAGGTCGTTGTCCGTGATCGCTGAGAGAACACTCCGGAAACAAAAGGTCGAAGGTAGAGGCATCAACAAATAAAGCCGCCTCTAGCTTCGATGGAAGGAGGGAACCGGTGCATTCTCATCCACTCCAATGTACACGAGCGAATAGAGTGAGTAGTCGGCATGGGGGCCAATCCATCACGCACCCAAACTATTACTCCGCACAATCAGTGGAAAAGCGTGCAACCATTCTCGGAATCAGACTGAAGATCTCGACAATCGAGGTTCGGAAACAAAGGAGTGATGCAGACTCTGCATCGGATCTGGCGTAGATGATGTCGTCGTGTCGGAAAAACACCGGGAGGCACAAACAAGGAACAAAGAATGGTACCACAGTAGACGGATTCCTCAGGCAGCTTGAACACCGGATGGTAGAACACCGTTATCAAAGGAGGAAGCGAAACCCTGAAGGTACGACGGAACCCAACCACGAGAAATCCTGGACTCGAAGAGAGATAAGAGGTGGATTCAAAACGCGTAGAGGTAAGAGGGGAATAGCAGAGGGGTAAGGAGTAAAATCAGACCTAATCAGAACTATCCAACCGATTTTTCAAAAATAGTTTTGACACTCTACCTCGGCTGTTAGCTAGGTTATCCTACAGGATGGACTTGTGGGGTATCGCGACTGCTGAGCTCTGATACCACTCTGTAACACCCTCAGAATCGGCCCTATGCAAGTTTCAGCGAAACCCGCCAAACCCGCATAGAAACGATTCAAAGGTGCCCACCAGGCACTTTCGTGCGGGTGGAAAACGAAGTAATAACATTACACAACAGTCCTCGATGGGACCCACAGAACAGATATATATACAACAGCGACTCCATGAGTCAAGAATACAGATATACAGAACAAAGAACCAAATCACCTTGAAAATGCTAGAGCGTCCCGCTACGGACAAGATGCAAATGGGCTAA
This sequence comes from Avena sativa, assembly GCA_916181665.1. Classification (NCBI taxonomy): domain Eukaryota; kingdom Viridiplantae; phylum Streptophyta; class Magnoliopsida; order Poales; family Poaceae; genus Avena; species Avena sativa. The sequence continues at coordinate 472,853,905 of OV702285.1, forward strand.
GAGCCCTGAAGAATAACCAATGGCGTCCATAACCCTGCCCAGGCCAAGCCGGAAGGTTAACCCTGCTAACGACGTCGACCTCAAAACCTGCTTAAACAAAAGGGGTGCCGACAAAGGTCAAAGGAAAAAGAGGAGCGTCAGTACTGAGGCCAGTACACGGCGAGACTAGAATTCGGCGGTCCTCGCCTACAAAGGTATGGTGGACTGAAGCGGCAGCGGCAGCATGCACTAAACAACCTATAGAGACTCGATACAACTGGCGGCTATCAGAGAGGGATAAGAAAGCCTATTCGGAACCAACCTGATACTACCACCAAACAACCCATCCTGGTGTTTCCCCCTCGAGACCAAACGAGGAAGTAAACCGAGGAACTCACACAGTTGGCAGTTTTATTTATTCAGTTATTGTTGCAGCAATTACTAGTCAGGTGTAGATAATCGTCCTGATAAAATAAACAGTGGGCCGTTTTAGTTAACCATTCCGTTGTAATTGCGACACTTACTAGTCAAATACAATTAGCATGAGATATCCCAAACCCAGAGTTGTTGGTACTTATATTTAGCCATTCCGTTGTGGTGAAGCTGATTACTAGTCATATCGGATACAAGTCAATTTATAACAGTAAACTTTAGTTATAGTTGTCTATGATCAAGCACTGTGCTCCAAGTCGTCCATAACCGCGGACACGGCTTCTCGAAAAGATTTAACCCTGCAGGGGTGCACCAAAGTTTCCACAAGCACTTCGACCCTTTTTGCCAGATCAGTTAACATACACCCATCGGTATGTCGGCGGGGCCTAAGTCATGACGTTTCCAGACCCAAAGCAAGCACGGGGGGCCACCCCACTAAGTACACCTGCAACGAAGTCGGCCGGTCTCCGAGACGGACTCAGGGTTTGGGTAGACGGCTGTGAACGACTGGGACCCAAAACTGGGCTTGTCGACACCGCGAAAACGTGTCCCGATCCTAAACAGTACAGTGTGCTATCCATCGCACAATTTAAATAAAGCGGTAAAGCATGGCATAAGTACAGAATAGTAATAAAGCCCCAAACTACTTTGTGGTCCCCAGTACAATACTTTGAAATCAGGTACTAATCGATGGGGGGCCCATATCTCCCCACCTGTGGTTAGCGCGCTCGATCTCGGAACAGGTGTCAAGAACTCGGGGTCCTATGGGACACAAGTGGACGGTTAACAACCAAATAACATCTATTGCCCACCTGTGCCTCTGCTTACCTACTTCAATTTTAGTTGTTAAACAATAATTAAAGTAAAAGGTAATTAAAGCCATGATCATCTCCAACATTAAGCATGCGGCAGTACTCCAACAACTGTGGTACTTGACGACACGCAACAGCACTCGATCAAGCGACTACGACGCGCAAGTCCAACTATCGACCAAACAACAGGTAATAGGATGTGTCCAAGGCAATATAAGGCTGCAAGGGATACCACGGGTACGAAAACTAGAGCATCGCAACACAGATAGCAATAGATCAACAGGAGGGAATAAATACTATAAAAGTAAGATAGGTAGAAAGGGGGAGATGCTCGCCTGAAAACATTGCCGAAGATTTATCCGAAGATCGGGTCGACACTCGCATCAACTCAACGGCCTTATCCGCGAAGAAGCAAAACACTAGAATAAACACCGGATGCACTATTTAATACTACGGCAAAAGATCGGGCATGATGCATGCATGATGTATGACATGGCAAAGGTGCGATGCAATTAGATCATATTAAGCGGAACCGGGGTCCCGACAATTAATTAGATGGTTCATGTTATTTATCTACCCCGCAAATTAAATGTTGTATTATCAAGACAAAAGATAGCACCGGTTCGCTACACAAATTTAAATGAGGCCAATATGAGAATATATTTGCCCGCATATGGGCCCCATATTTAATGATGAGGTGAATCGGCATAAGGCCCCCAAACCACACAAAAATGCATGCGAGTATGACAATTTAATATGCATCAATTTGTTATTACATTTATAAAATAGGGCTCGAGAAAAGGGGTCACACATTAGGGTTCGACGATCTTGGTCCGGGGGTTCGGGGTCGGTCTCAGGGTTCGGATCTGGGGTTCGGCCTCGGCGGGTTCGTTCTCTGATAACGGAGGTAGATCTTGGCATTCCGGGAAGGAGGACTTGGTTAGCGTCGGGGGGCGCATTGGACTCGCCCTGGTCGGTGTCGATCTTGTCGGGCCCACGTATCAGGTCGGTCTTGGCGTTCGGGATGCAGAACTTGGCATTTCGTGGCGAAGTGCTTGGCTTCATTTGGTTCCATGTCGACGGTCTTGGTGTCCTTGATGGAGAACTCGGTGTATCCGTGTCGGCGGCCTTGGCGGTTATCAGGTCCGGTCTTCGGATCCGGGTGTGGCGTCGATGGTCTTATGTGGACCGATGGTTCCACGTAGGAGATCACCGGGTACCGTGGCGGAGTTCTCGGGGTTTCAATGAAGATCTTGGCGAGGGGTTCGGGGTCCGGGCGCCGGGATCGGTCTTCGGAACCGGGAACGGGTCTTAGCGTTCCGTGTAGAAGATCTTGTTTGGTTCCCTGTCGTTGGCGTTGTGGTACTTGTTTCGTTCCTTGATGATGGCTTGGATTGGCACCGATCTGGTAGTTGGATCCTCGGAGAAACTTGGAACGGCCTCGTGATGCTAGCACACAGAGACAGGACAAAACAGACACATACACGGCACAGGCACCCGCTTTACACATGCGCACAGGGGATCAACAGGACCAAAAGTTGGGCCAGCTTCAACCGCAGAGGAACACGAGGCATGGGCGAGCTCGGGCGCAACCAGCGGCGGCCCCATGTTGCAGAGACGGCGAAGTTCAGGGCGAGGAGGGTGGCCAAGGCGGACGACGAGCAGAGCCGGCGGCGATGAAGGCCAAGGTGGCGACGGGTTCTGCAGGGCGGCGAGCTCGGCGGCGGAAGAGGCGGCCGACGCTGCAGGAGGTGCTCGGGGGCGCGGGGTCGGAGGCGCTGGAGAGGTGAGGGCGCCGGTGAGGAGGCGGCCGCGGAGGGGACGCCGACGGCGGTCGACGGAGAGGAAACGGCCAGGGGCGTCGACGCGGGACCGGCCGGAGGCGGCGAGGACGAAACGGAGGAGGGGGACGCGGGGCGCTGACGGGGCGGGCCGGCGAGGGCGCTGCGAGCTTGGCCGGGAGGGGAAGGCCGACGGCGCGCGGGATGGGGCGGAGGCAGTAGAGACGAGGCAGGCCGGCGAGGGGCACGCTCGGGAAGGCGCCAACGACGGGGCGGCGCTGGTAGAAGAGGAGGGGGCGAGGCGGGCCGGCGATGGGGGGCCTGGCGGCGCGGCCATGGGAGGAAGAGGAAGCTAGCAGAGAGGAGGGAGGAAGCTGCGGGGCGGGAGGAAGGAGACGAGGGGGGCAGCGCGCGTGTTGGGGGCAGAGGGAGGAGGGAGAGAGCGGGGGACGCGGGGCCAGGGGTGGGGCCGCGGGGCAGGTGGGACCAGGGTGGCAGGGAGGAGAGAGGGAGTGGGTCGGTGTGTGCTGTGTGTGGCGTGGGGCCAGGGTGTAAGAGAGAGGGGGGAAAAGTCTGGGATTGATGAGGTGGCAAGGTGGGTGGGGATTGGGTCCAAGGGTGAGGTGGCGAGCTGTGATTGGTGGGTAGATTAGGACTAGGTAGTTTTAGGAATTCGGGTGGGCTGGTTTTATTCTGGGGGTGGCCGACTGGGTCGGATCGTCCCGGTTTGGCTGCCCCCACTAAAATAATTAAATATTTTATTTGTTTAAAACAGGGCTTTTGCAAACCGATAGCAGACAAAACAAAATAATCCGGAGACCCGGGTTTTGCGTTTGGAACATAGACGGGGCGTTTAGAAAACAAGAACAGGTTTTTCTGCAAATAGTTTTATGCAAGCAAATGCAAGATGATGACGATGCTCAAATGTAATGTGGCATGATGACATGAGCATGCGGTCATGATGATGCAATGCACAAAAACAACGCGATTTTCTAGTAGTGGTTTTAGCGGGATGCCACATGGCTAGCGGGTGTCTGTCTCTCCTACTATAGTCAATATCTATTTTGCAAGCGAGTTGTCAACAATTTGATTATCCTCGTTGTGGTTCATGTTCGTAGGTAAGAACGGTTCTATCTCGAAATCCCTAAGCCACGTAAAACTTGCAATGGATAAATTAGAGGCGTCTAGTTTAGATTGTTGCTGGGCTAGTGTTATGATATGGTAGTGTTGTAAGTAGAAGTATGAGATGATACTCTTACAACACACATAGCGTGTAAAATCCATAGACCTTGGATTTACACATATAGGTATGATAGTGATCATACCACGATGCACATGATAGAGATCATCTGCGGGAACCATATCATTTCACTAATAAACATATGATGTTTTGATAGCATCTTATATTGCTTGTTTAGCGCTTTGTTAGCATAATAAGATGATCCCTCATTTAAATATCAAGATAAGAATGTGTTCTTCCTTTAGTATGCACCGATTATGTTTTCGTCGCTCCAAGACATCACGTGATGATCGGGTGTTCTTGGATCCACGACAATATTTCGGGTGTAAAACAGTTACACACGCGAATACTAAGGTTCTAACTTGGCGAGCCTAGCATGTACAGACATGGCCTCGGAACACGGACCGAAAGGTTAAGCATGAGTCATATAGTTGATATGATGCCCATTTGATGCTCGCCTTTGAAGCTATACCGACTCACGTGATGATCGGACTTGGTATAGTGGATTTGGTTCATGTAATCACCAAAAAGGCACGAGGGATGTCGTTTTTGAGTGGGAGTTCATTCATAATATGGATTATTTGAACTCAATCTATCATACACTTAGTCTAAACTTTACAAATTCTGTTGTAGATGGCACCACCTGCTTTTAATTTCAATGTGTTCATGGAGAAAGAGAAACTAGCAACGAATGGTAGCAACTTTACCGAATGGGCCATGAATTTGAGGATTCTCCTCTCTGCTGCACAAAAGCAATATGTGCTAGAAGCGCCGTTAGGCCCCCCACCTTTAGATGATGCCCCTAACGAGGAGAAGAATGTCTATCAGACTCGTCAGGAGGACCACAACTTAGTTCATTGCGGCATACTGTATGGGCTAGAGCCGGAACTTCGAAAGCGTTTCGAAAACGGCAATGCATTTGATACAATGGGTGAGTTGAAAATGATTTTCGACACACATGCTGCTGTAGAGAGCTACAACGCTTCAGAAAAGTTCTTTAGCTGCATGATGGAAGAGCACAGCTCCGTTAGTGAGCATGTACTCAAGATGTCGGGTTACGCCGATAAGCTTGTGTCCTTGGGAATATCGATTCCCATTGACTTAGGAATCCATCGTGTTCTGCAGTCTCTGCCACCTAGCTATAAGAGCTTCGTGATGAACTATAATATGCAAGGCATGAAGAAGTCTCTCCCCGAGCTTCTGTCAATGCTTAAAACTGCAGAAGTGGAGATCAAAAAGGAACATCAAGTGTTGATGATCAATAGGAACACTGGTTTCAAGAAAGACAGGAAGGGAAAACGGAAGGGAAGTAAGGGCGGCAAGCCTGTTGCCGCGCCTGAAAAGAAACCCCGAGTTGGACCTAAGTCTGATTCCGAGTGATACTATTGTAAGGGGACTGGCCACTGGAAGCGCAACTACCCCAAGTATCTGGCAGACAAGAAGGCCGGCAAGGCAAACAAAGGTATATATGATATACATGTTATTGATGTGTACTTGACTAGTGCTCGCAGTAGCACCTGGGTATTTGATACCGGTTCAGTTGCTAATATTTGTAACTTGAATCAGGGGCTGCGGAACAAGCAACCACTAGCAAGGGGTGAGGTCAAGATGCGTGTTGGCAATGGATCAAGCGTTGATGTGATCGCCGTCGGAACGCTGCCTCTCCACTTACCGTCGGGATTAGTTATAAACTTGAATAAATGTTATCTGGTGCCTGCACTGAGCATGAACATTGTATCTGGATCGTGTTTGATGCGAAGTGGTTATTCATTTAAATCCGAGAACAATGGTTGTTCCATTTATATGAATGAAATATTTTATGGTCATGCACCGATGATGAATGGTTTATTTCTATTAGATCTCGATGATAATGTTACACATATTCATAATGTTGATGCTAAAAGGATTAAACTTAATGATGCTATATCCGCATATATGTGGCACTGCCGTCTAGGTCATATTGGCGTTAAACGCATGAAGAAGCTCCATTCAGATGGACTTTTGGAATCACTTGATTATGAATCATTTGATACATGTGAGCCATGCCTTATGGGCAAGATGACTAGAACGCCGTTTTCCGGTTCAATGGAACGGGCGACAGATTTATTGGAAATCATACATTCTGATGTATGTGGTCCAATGAGTGTGTCGGCGCGAGGTGGATATCGTTATTTTGTTACTTTCATGGATGATTTGAGTAGATACGGTTATATCTACTTGATGAAACACAAGTCTGAAACCTTTGAAAAGTTCAAGGAATTTCAGAATGAAGTGGAAAATCATCGTAATAGAAAGATCAAATTTCTACGGTCCGACCGTGGAGGTGAGTATCTAAGTTACGAGTTTAGCACTCACATGAAAGAGTGTGGAATTGTTTCACAACTCACACCTGCCGGAACACCACAGCGAAATGGTGTGTCGGAACGTCGTAATCGTACTTTATTAGATATGGTTCGATCTATGATGTCTCTGACGGACTTGCCGTTGTCATTTTGGGGTTATGCACTAGAAACTGCTGCATTCACTTTAAATCGGGCACCATCTAAATCCGTTGAAAAGACACCGTATGAATTGTGGTTTGGAAACAAACCTAAGCTGTCATTTCTTAAAGTTTGGGGATGCGATGTTTATGTGAAGAAACTTCAACCGGATAAACTCGAACCCAAAGCGGAAAAATGCGTCTTCATAGGATACCCTAAAGAAACTATTGGGTATTCCTTCTATCACAGATCCGAGGGCAAGGTTTTTGTTGCCAAGAATGGATCCTTTCTAGAGAAAGAGTTTCTCGCGAAAGGTGTGAGTAGTCGGAAGGTAGAACTCGAAGAGGTTGTGGAACCTTCTCTTCAAAGTATGGCGAGTAGCGCAGCGCCGGAAGTTGTTCCGGAGTTGGCTCCACCTGTTGAAGAGGGAACTAATGATAATGATCATGAAACTCCGAAAGAGAGTACTATTGAACCTCGCAGGTCAAACAGGACGCGTGCAGCTCCCGAGCTGTACGGAAATCCTGTCATGAATTTCATGGTTGATGAAAATGATGACCCTGCGACGTATGAAGAAGCGATGATGAGCCCGGATTCCAACAAATGGTTAGAAGCCATGAAATCCGAGATGGAATCCATGTATGAAAATCAAGTTTGGAACTTGGTGGAATTACCTCACGATCGAAAGGCCGTGGAGAACAAATGGATTTTCAAAAGGAAAACTGATGCTGATGGTAATGTGACCGTCTATAAAGCTCGACTTGTCGCAAAGGGGTTTCGACAAATTCAAGGAGTTGACTACGATGAGACTTTCTCTCCCGTAGCGATGCTAAAGTCAGTTAGGATTATGTTAGCAATTGCTGCATATTTCGATTATGAGATATGGCAGATGGATGTCAAAACCGCGTTTCTCAATGGTAATATTGAAGAAGAGTTGTATATGATACAACCAAAGGGTTTTGTCGATCCTAAGGATGCTAACAAGGTGTGCAAGCTTCAGCGATCCATCTATGGATTGAAGCAAGCATCACGAAGTTGGAATCTCCGCTTTGATGAGGTGATCAAAGAGTTTGGATTTGTCCAAACTTATGGAGAAGCTTGTATTTACAAGAAAGTGAGTGGGAGCAATGTGGCATTTATGATATTATATGTGGATGACATATTATTGATCGGAAATGATATAGATCTTTTAAACAGTGTTAAAAGTTATCTAAACAGCAAATTTTCAATGAAGGACCTAGGTGAAGCGTCATACATATTAGGCATAAAGATCTATAGAGATAGATCTAGGCGCCTAATAGGGCTATCACAAAGTACATACCTTGATAAGATTTTAAAGAAGTTTAAAATGGACGGAAGTAAGAAGGGGTTCTTACCTATGTTGCAAGGCAAGACATTGAGTAAGACTCAAAGTCCGGCTTCGACGGAAGAAAGAGAGATAATGGACTAAGTCCCCTATGCTTCAGCCATAGGCTCTATAATGTACGCCATGCTATGTACAAGACCGGATGTGGCACATGCTATTAGTTTGACTAGTAGGTACCAATCGGATCCAGGTTCGGAACATTGGATAGCGGTCAAGAATATCCTTAAGTACTTACGAAGAACTAAGGATATGTTTCTTGTATACGGAGGTGAAGAAGAGCTCGTCGCTAAGTGTTATGTCGACGCTAGCTTTGACACCGATCCGGATGACTCTAAGTCTCAATCCGGATACGTATTTCTCATGAATGGCGGAGCGGTTAGTTGGAGGAGCTCCAAACAACCTGTGGTAGCGGGATCAACAACGGAGGCCGAATATGTTGCTGCTTCAGAAGCGGCTCAGGAAGCAGTTTGGATGAAGGAGTTCATATCCGAACTAGGAGTAGTGGCAAACGCGTTGGACCCAATGGTGATCTATTGTGACAACAATGGTGCCATTGCCAATGCCAAAGAGCCAAGGTCTCACAAGCATTCCAAGCATATTAAGCGCCGGTTTCACTCCATCCGCGAGCATGTCAAGGATGGAGATATAAAGATTTGTAAAGTACATACGGATCTCAATGTAGCAGATCCATTGACTAAAACTCTCCCTAGAGCAAAACATGATCAACACCAGAACTCAATGGGTGTTAGATTTATCACTATGTAACTAGATTATTGTCTCTAGTGCAAGTGGGAGACTGAAGGGAATATGCCCTGAGAGGCAATAATAAAGTGTTTATTATGTGTATTCCAAGTATATGATAGATGTTTATTTTGCATGCTATAATTGTATTAATACGGAAACGTTAATACATGTGTGTTTAATAAACAAACAGAAAGTTCCTAGTTATGCCTCTCTCATAAACTAGCTCGTTGATTAACAAGATGATCAAGGTTTCCTGATCATGGACATTGGATGTTGTTAATAACGGGATCACAACATTAGTGTAATGGTGTGATGAACATTCATCCGAAGTATAGCATTACGATCAAAGTCATTGAATTTATATTGCTACAACAACTTACGAAGTGATCCTAATCCTTAGACCATGAGATCATGTCAATCACTAACACCGGAAGAGTTTCTTGATAACATCAAACGTCACACCGTAACAGGGTGATTATAAAGATGGATTCAGAACTAATAAAGTGTTATGTTGAGGCTCATGGATCGAGAGTGGAATTTGTTCATCCCGATGACGGATAGATATACTCTGGGCCCTCTCGGTGATATCACATTGATTAGCTTGCAAGCAAGTGATTTGATCACTAGAATGTTATATCACAGGAACGAGAAAAGAGTGCATGTCGGTAACGAGATCAAACTAGGTATGGATATACCGATGATCGAATCTTGGACATGTAATATATCGTGAAACAAAGGGATTAAGATACTAGCGTAAAAGGTTCCGACGATCACAAGAAAGTCATCGTTGAATGTGTGGGAGTCAGTATGGGTCTCCAGATCCCGCTTCTGATTATTGATCCGAGAAGGGTCTCGATCATGTCCGCATTATTCACGAACCGTAGGGTGACACACTTAAGAGACACCGACATCCAATTGGAGCAAATGTTTCATGCCGAAAGAATGAACAAGCGCAGGAATTTATTTCACTAGATACCGAAACAGGTTTTCGGGTGAAATTGCATAAAGTGGTTATGCATGTGAAATAGAATTCTAGCAAGGGGTTATTTGTGAATGTTTGTCATTAAAGTAATTGACAAAATTCTGAATAAAATAAAAGAGTTTTATTTAATGAGAGTTTGCATTAAATTTGGTGGAAATTTAATGGGAATTTGAGTGGACTTTTGAGTGGAGGGAATTTAAAGGAGATTTGTGAGTGGAGTGTCCACCCACATGAAGAGGGGAGGGCAAGGGGGCAGCCCCATGCTCCGGCCACCCCCTTGGGGTTCCCCCCCTCCTCCTATAAAAGGAGCCCCCCTCCTCACTTGTCTCTCACACCTCCTCGTGAAGGATCTCTCTCCCCCTCTAGAATTTATCCCCCATGGTCTCGGACTAGCGAGATACATGTTCCCGGTGGCTATTCGGCAAGAAAGAGTTGTGCTTCCACTGCATCGCTGGAGCGAGGAGGCGGAGGTTGCTCGGTGCCTCGAACGTGTGTGCGAGCACGGATGCGCTGCTGATTTGCGGCGCTAGGACTTCCTCTCGATCTTGAGATTGGCAAGAGATCGTCTACATCAACCACGAGTTGAACTCGTTAAGCTTTGTCGGCCTTCAAGGGTATGTTCTCTACGGATATACATCCGCCCGTTGTTTGTATCTAGTAGATAGATCTTGGTATATAGTTCACATCGTAGGAAATTTTTTGTTTTCTATGCTGCGAACCCTACACTTCAGAGGTGCCTTGGCATTTATATTGTGCTCTTCAAACAAAGGCAGGCGAGATACCACTCTATCATACCTTATTATGAGCATTGCAATGTTGCTTATGTTTATGTTTCATGTTACTTATTATTATTGAGTTGGTTTCTCTTCATAGCTTACAATGACTATTGAGTAGAATTAGTTGCATACTCCTTATTATGAATTGTCTAAGCATCTACTCCTGTGTTGAGAATATTTACATCATATGAAGCAAAGTGTTCGTGAAAGTTCTTTTATCGCACTCAGTTTTCAACTGAATTGCTTGAGGACAAGCAAGTAGCCAAGCTTGGGGGAGTTGATACTTCCAAAACGTATCTACTTTCTCGAACACTTTGCTATTGTTTCTTCTCTAAACTTGTGTAATTTGGATAGAACTAACACGGACTGACGCTGTTTTCAGCAGAATTACCTTGGTGTCTTGTTTTTGTACATAAAATGAACTATCAGGAAAATCCTGGAAAATATGCCAAAAATTATATCTCACCATAAGATCCACGGAGCTAGAAGAAGAGATGGAGGGGAGGCCTGGGGGGCCCAGACCCACCCCAGGCGCGGGCCCACCTGACCCCGCGCCTGGTGGGGGTTTGGCCACCCCAGGAAGCTCCTCGGCCTCCCTCTGTGCCTATAAGTTGCCTTTCGACCTAAAAACCAAGGGGGGTTCGATAGTTTTCCAAAAAGAGTTCCGCTCCGCCGCCACCAGAAACCAAGATTCGGATCCAGAAACTCCGTTCTGGCACCCTGTCGGGACGGGGAATTTGGAGAGGATCATCACCATCGTCATCACCAACGCATCTCCATCAACCACCGATGTTTCCCTCATCCATGAGTGAGTAATCCCCCGCTGTAGGCTTGGGGATGGTAGGGATTGGATGAGTTCTATCATGTAATCGAATAAGATCTGTTAGGGCATAGTGCCTAGTATCTCTATTAGTGCTATTTGACTTTGTTGCAACTTTTTGTGCTTAATGCTTGTCACTAGGGCCCGAGTGCCATGATCTCAGATCTGAACTTATTATTGAATCATTATGATAGTATTGTTTGTGATCTTATCTGCAAGTTGTGTACACATATCATTGTCCAGATCCAAAGGCCTCAAAGTGACAATAATTGGGACAACCGGAGTGGATGGCTGTGGTGTGAGGATCACATGTGTTCACGGAGTGTTAATGCTTTGCTTTGATGCTCTATTAAAAGGAGCACATTAATTGCCAATAATTCTCTAGAGGCCACGCTGCCACGGGCTGGCTGAACAGAAGATGTTGTGCAAGTTCTCATTGCAAGCACGTATGACTATATTTGGAGCACATGCCTAGGATTGTTTACTACTTGGATGCTTGTTATTATTTATCTGTAATGCCCTAGGTCTTAAAGTTACATGTTTAGACTCGTCCATGAAACGCATGTACATCCATCCCTATGCCTACCGCACTCGAATCTTACTATTACCATTATTGTTACTATTGCTTCTGGTTCAATGTTGCTGTTGTTGTTGCTACTGATAAACTTCTGTGAGCAAGGACTATTTCCAGGTGCAGCTGAACTGACAACTCAGTTGTTAAGGCTTGCAAGTATTCTTTGGCTCCCCTTGTGTCGAATCAATAAATTGGGTAATACTGCCCGCGAAGACTGTTGCGATCCCCTATACTTGTGGGTCATCAGATATCAACTGAGTACAAAGTACAAGTGCAATGTTTAAAATGTTCCCCGTGACAGCATGGTTCCGCTAATTCCAACGTATAAGTGCAAGCATATATAACATAGCGCCACAATGGTTCAAGTTTATTAGGGGCAAAGAATATAAAGTGTGCCATCAAGTTTTTGAGGGCTTTAATCACTAAGTTTTCACATAACAAAATAGTTTTTAATTGGAAGATAGCTGAAAACAAGAATATACTTGGTGGTGTAACACACCATGCATAGGAGTTTATAGTGGACACTTTGGAAAAACTTGGTTTCTTGGGAGTTGGAAGCATGAGTAGAACTTACTCATACAATTGGAGGCTAGCAAAAGACTGGGAGCAACCAACTAAGAGGGCATAATGGCCATAATCATGCAGAGCAATAAAGCACTACTAATCAAAGCATAGAGTGGTACTACAAGTCAAGGACTAAATGATCATAAAGGCTAATGGTGACTTTTCATAGTCATAACATGGTGTGAGCATGTGCTAAGTCAACCCAAACAAAGCATCAAAGGAGAATACCACAATACTAAGCTTTTTCATGCTAAAACAACGCATAATTTCTTCAAGGCACACTAAGCAATCCCAATTGTTTGGAACAAGACATGCTACAACAATAATCACTAAGCATGAGGTCAAAACAACACCTAGCATGTCATGCTAAAGTCTAAGTCACAGTCAATGCAAGCTCCTCTTGCACTTCAAGCAAGAACTTACTAATCCTTTCCAACACCAAGCAAACTTATTTGCAAAACAACACAGCGAGAACGGGGGTCCAGGCTACTTTATTCAAGCAAACTAAACAATCTAAACAAAGCAAACGAAAACTAAGACGCTCCAAGAACAACACAATTGTGCATAAAACAATAAAAACGAAGTGTCTAGATAGACCTGAGCTTTTTATTGATGAAGAAGGGGATGCCTTGGGCATCCCCAAACTTTGACGCTTGTACATCTTGGATATTTCTTGGGGTGACACCATGGTGGCATCCCCAAGCTTGATCTTTTGTCCATTCTTCATCTCATTATATCATTCTCTCTCTACACCTGAATTTTTTTCCTTCATACAAAACTTCACACGATCTTTATTAGCAACATTAGTTTATTCAAAAGATATTAGACCTCTTGCAAAGCTTTGGAACAGCAAGGCTTTTTAGTAAAAACACAAGCTACTGTAGTAACTCCTTCAAAAATCTCAATTCCCCAAAGAGAACTCAAAAAGGAATCAATAAGAAGCAAATGCAAATAATGGCAGAAATCTGTCAAAATAGACCAACAGGCAAAAACCGATTTTTTCGAACATCTTCTGTTGCTCAAATCAAAAAGTTTTGAACTAACGAAAGTTAGCTAACATACTGGGGGGATTTATTCGTAAATTTTGAGCTCAATCCGAGTTACAGAGACACCTCATGAATTTGTTTGGTGGAGGACAGAAATCTATTTCGGGACAGCAACTCCCCAAATCTTACTTCCCTCTCATTAGAGGTCATTCTTGGCACAAAAAGCAAACAAAAAGGATAAGGAGAGGTCATTACTGAATTAATAACTTCCAAGACTCAAGGAAACTCTTGGGTTATCTCCCAACAAGTACTTTTCTTTAACGCCTTTAAGTTAGGCACAAGAAGCAAGAATAATCAAGTATTTTCAAATGAAGAAGCATTAACATCAAACCTTTCTTTCAAAGGAGGAGCAAAAAGCAACCTCCTCATAGGTAAGTGTTCAATACCTTTCTTGAATGGAAAATGATATTTAATGGTGCCTTCTTTCATATCAATGATGACACCAACTGTTCTAATAAATGTCTTCCCAAAGTAATAGGACAAGAAGCATTGTATTCAACATCCAAAACATAGAAATCAACAGGGACATAAGCATTGTTAACCATAATGAGAACATCATTCATACTCCCCATGAGTTTCTTCTTAGCATTATCATTGAGTGGGACATCTAAATACCAATCTTCCAATGGTGGCAAATCAAGCATTTCATAAATCTTCCTAGGCATAATAGAGACACTAGAACCAAGATCACATGAAGCTTTGAGATCAAAGTCATTCACTTGTATATTAATAATGGGTTCCCAACTATCTTCTACTTTCCTAGGAATAGAAGCTTTGTGTTTTAGCTTCTCTTCCTTAATCTTAACAAGAGCAACTGTAATGTGTTTGGTGAAAGCAACATGCATATCACTAGCATCAGGACTTCTAGCAAGCTTTTGTAGGAACATAATCACTTCAGAAATATTACAACCATCAATATCAACGTCAAACTTAGCATCACTAGAAGTACGCTCAATAGGCTTAGGCATAGTAGGAGGAGTAATAGGGACTACTTGTGGTTTAGTGGTGATGGTGCACACACTATTTTTTCTATCAATTTCAGCTTCCCTTTCCCACTTAGCATGAAGTTGAGCTAACAGCCTAACATTTTCATCGATAGTAACTTGTATGGCATGAGCAGTAGCAAAGGTATTTTCCATAGTTTCGGGTTTAGCAGCCATTTTATTAATCAAGGAAGACTGAGCTTCAGACAAAGAGGATATATTTTTCTCAACAGTTAAAAGCTTTTCCTCTATATTCTTACTGAAAGTGGTTTGTTTACTAATAAAGTCCTTGAGCATGATTTCAAGTTCATAGGGGGCACTTCTAGCATTATTGTAAGAGCTTCCATAGGAATTGCCATTATTAGGAGGATAAGGCCTATAATTGTTGTTGCTACCAAAATTATTCCTATAGGCATTGTTGTTGAAATTGTTGTTTCTAATGAAGTTCACATCAACTTGCTCTTCTTGAGTAACCAAAGATGCTAAGGGAACACTATTAGGATCAAGAGGAGCTTTCCCATTAACAAGCATAGCCATAATAACATCAATCTTTTCACTCAAAGAGGAGGTTTCCTCAACAGAATTTACCTTCTTACCATGTGGAGCTCTCTCAACATGCCATTCAGAGTAGTTAACCATCATATTATCAAGGATCCTTGTTGCAGCACCCAAGGTGAGGCCCATGAAGGTACCTCCAGCAGCTGAATCCAGCAGGTTCCTTGAAGAGTAGTTCAAACCTGCATAAAAAGTCTGGATAATCATCCAAGCAGTGAGTCCATGAGTGGGACAATTCTTAACCAAAGTTTTCATTCTTTACCAAGCTTGAGCAACATGTTCATCTTCAAGTTGTTTAAATTTCATAATGTCACTTCTCATAGCTATAATCTTAGCAGGAGGATAGTACTTTCCAATAAAAGCATCTTTGCACTTAGTCCAAGAATCAATACTATTTTTAGGCAAAGATAGCAACCATTCTTTAGCTTTTCCTCTCAAGGAGAAAGGAAAAAAGCTTGAGCTTAATAATATCTCCATCTAAATCCTTACATTTTAGCATCTCACAAAGTTCAACAAAGCTATTGAGATGGGCAGCAGGATCATCAGAACTAGCACCAGAAAATTGCTCTCTCATCACAAGATTCAACAAAGCAGGCTTAATTTCATAAAATGTAGCATCAGGAGCAGGTGGAGCAATAGGAGTGCTTAGTAAATCATTGTTGTTGGTGCTAGTGAAGTCACACAACTTGGTGTTCTCAGCAGAGTTCATTTTGGCAAAGGTGGGCAAGCCAAAAACAGCAGCAGCGGCTAGAGCAGGAACTATTTTTTGTGTTTTTGAATAAAGAAAGCAAACCAAACTAGACTAATTTTTTTGGGTTTTTTTTTAAAAGAGGCAAACAAAACCAAGCAAAATAAACAAAGCAAACTAAAAACAAAGTAAATATAAAGGAAGTGGAGGACTCCCCTTGTGAAGACGTCCTTAGCCTCCCCGGCAACGGCGCTAGAAAAAGCTTGATGCAGCGCCAGTCCAAGTGGGAGCACTTCGTCGGGAAACCCCAAGATCAAGGTGTGAAGCAGCACAGCAGCAAGTTTTCCCTTAGTAAGAAACCAAGGTTATCGAACCAGTAGGAGGAAGGAAACGTCACACGGGTGTTGCTAGCAACGCGGAGACATGCACAACACAAACTCAAGACTTTGCCCCAATGAATCAGTGAGGTTATCAAGCTCACCGGTTTGCTGTAACAAAGTATTAAACGTATGGTGTGGAAGGTAATGATTTGCATCAAGTAAACAAGTAACAGTGGAGGATGTATCAATGGTAAATATTGGACCAGGGTCCATAGTTCACTAGAGGTGCTCTCCTTAGATAAACAACATGGCATGAAGGGTAAATAAATTACAATAGGGCAATTGACAGGAACTGAGCAAGGCATAACAATGCAATTACTAGTCAGAAAGATCCTATGAGATTTTATTGGGCAATACAACAAGGTACATAGACCACCATCCAACTGCATCTATGACTAGAAGTCCACCTTCAGGTTATCATCCGAACCCCCTCTAGTATTAAGTTGCAAGCAACAGACAACTGCTTTAAGCAAAGTGTGTAAGGTAAATAGTCCACATGTTCCATGAACAAGAGACCGTTGTTTTCTCTCTAGTAGCAACAGCACATCTACAATCAAAGAGATTATTCCCTTGGAAACTAGAGGCATGAACCCACTATCGAGCATAAATACCCGCTCTTGGAGTCACTAGCAACTACTTGGCCAAGATAGCTACTAACAACGGAGAGCATGCAAGATCATAAACAACATAGACATGATAGAATGATAAAGACAAAACCATTAATCAAACCAACATAATAATCTCAATATCCATCGGATCCCCGCAAACACAACATGCATGATTACAAATAGATTAGATCTTGATCATAAACGGAGCTCACAAGATCTATACATGAAAGCACATAGGAGGAGATACAACCATCTAGCTACTACATGGACCCATAGTCCAAGGTGGAACTACTCACGCATCATACCGGAGAGAAGGCCTCCGGGGTGATCTCCCCTCCGGCAGGGTGCCGGAAAGAACTTCAGATCCCCTCGATCTAGGGACGATGGTGGCGGCGGCTATAGACGGTTTCATGGAGATTTGATCGGGTGTTTAGGGTTTCTGCATCGGGGGCTTCTTATAGGCAAAGGGGGAGGCTGAGGCGGTGGCCAGGGGCCCCACACCCTGCCTAGGCGCGGGGCAGGGCCCACCCGCGCCTAGGGGGGTCTAGGCGCCCTGGCACCCCTCTCCGTCTCCCCTCTGGACTTCTTGTTCCCCATGAAAAGTAATTGACTTTGACATTTGTCCCGTCCAATTCCGACAATATTTATTTACTAGCTTTTCTGAAACCAAAAACAGTAGAAAACATGCAACTGGTACTATGGCAACTTGTTAATAGGTTAGTACCAGAAAACATGTAAAAAGCACCTCAAAGTGTAGACAAAGCAAAACAAAGTAGATACTAACAAGCATGGAACATCAAAAATTATAGATACGTTTCCGACGTATCACTAATTCAAACTCAATCATAGATGACATGACACATAATCATGATTCAGCAACTAGATAGATAGATTAACTCAAAAACTTATATAAGCTCACGATAACATTAGCCAAATAGTTAGGAAAATCCATACAATTTAGCCATTATACGTTATGGCAGTACATACAAAGTGCAGTCCATAAATCAATCGGCTAGCATAATTAGTACTCTTTAACAAACCAGCATTGCATTTATAATGGGCCGCCCAGTGGAAGTTTCTGAACCAGAATATGTATCTCTCCATTATATTTTTTTAGCAAAGAAAAAAAGGATAATGCTATCATGTTATAAGTTGAATCTTCTGGCAACCTTCTCCCATCCAGTCGTCAAGATTGTATTTGACCCAGCTCCCATCTTCCTCCTAACCATCTTTGGCCTTTTTCTCTTCATTTGCCAAACATGGACATCAATAGGTTCATCAAGGAGATTCTTTAGGTATTTTTTTGTGAACTCAGCTCCAAATGTCTAGGCAAGTATAGAGAATTGAATAATTAACATTCTTGTGATTACTATAAGTATTTAAATATCACAAGGTAGCTAACATGATCAAGAATATATTATCTTACCAGCTTGCACTTCTTTTTCATTATAGATGAATCGGGCAGCATGTAGACGTAATACTTGATCTTTGGTGGAACTTCGGGTTCACAACAGTTTAAGATGAAGTTTACATAAAATTCTTTTAGATACATGTCGTTTCCAAAAAAGGCTCTGCTTATCAAAATCAGTGCTCCCTTGTGTTGAGGCCGTGATTCTACAACACACAAAAATTTCAATGCGGTGGAATATTAATGTCTACCGTCTAAATGCATACAAAACATATGACTATAATTTTGATGTTCTTTTGATACCTCTAAACTCAGTCCTCTCAATGGGCTCTTCATCTGATGACTAGAATTCAAAATCACTAAAGTTAATGCGAAAACTGACGTTGCTATAGAGCATTATTGCATCATCACTGCAGGTTACCATCTGTTAAATAGATACAGACATTGAGCATCTTAATCCAATTAAGATGCAAACAGACTAGAAGTGACAATTAAAATAGATACATACCAATAAAGTGACAATTAAATCTCTATTGCTAGAAGTGAAAATTCCAGATTTTGAGATTTATACAAGGGGAAAAGAGTTGGGACAGATGCAGGCCGGCTAGGGATGCTCTCCTGACGGCGTCGTCGGGTCTTTGCAGCTCGGTAACTCTGAACCTTAAATTCGAGAAGGAAATGGAAAATTCCATGTAAAAATTCCTAAATCGTGAAGGAAATGTGTCCTAGAGGCAAATAATAAAGGCGTTTATTTAACACATTCCATTAGTTCATAATAGTTTTATATCATGCTATAACTATATAAATAGGAAACATTCATATAGGTGTGATATATATAAATAAACCTAGGTCCCTATTAGCCTCTATTTAACTAGTTCATTGGTCAATGGATGGTCAAGGTTTCCTGACCATGTTGGTGCTTCAGCACCTATTGACAATGGAGCTATCTCATTATAGAATGAGATAGTGGACACCGTTTCGCAGATGATTGTTGCAACACGATCATATCACAAAGTTCACAGTTGGAATTGTTAGAAACATAGTGATTTGTTCCGCAGACCGTGAGACCATATTTACTCACTGTCACCTGAGAGTGCTTAGAGAGCATCAAACGTCACTCTATGAAACAGTGATTATAAAGGTGTGATCAAGCACTCAGTGGGGTAGGTTGAGGCGTATGTGTCTAGAGTGGGATTTTTATATCCGTGTGATGGAAGATACTCTGGGCCTACTCGAATAAGTTATATCTAATATGTTGCGCAACATGTGACTAGGTCAGGGGGATATCACCTATCGGTACGAGTTTAAAGTAGCATTTGTCGGTAACGAGGTTGACCCAACATGGAGATGTCGATGATCAAATATCGAACAATTCAAGTATCGCAGAGACAAAAGGAACATGACACATATTGTTTAAGGTTCAAAACGATGGAGAATCATGAGTGCATAGGGGTCCTCGTGGATATCTTGGTCCCGCTGTTGATCATTGATAGAGATCATGTCTATGACATTCTTGAACCGTAGGGACGCACGCTTAAGGGCATTACGACCACGGGCGGACCATCACGGGGGCGAACCTAGGCTGTCGCCCCCCCAACGAAAACTATTTTTGTTGACTACCCCCGAATATATTCAGCCCATAAGGCATGTCTGTCCCTTCTCACTCTACCTGGAAGCACGACCTGAAAGGATTGACTGTTTCTTTTCCTCCCTGTCTCTCTCTTGTCTCTAACAACGGTAGTTAGGCGGCGACCGGAACGGCATTGCCATGGGCGTGACCTGCCTCCGGTGGCGCTAGGTGACGGAGGCGGCCTGCCGAAGACTGACTCGTCTCGTCCTGGTTGCGCGCCCACAAGTCGAGTAGCTAAGCAGTAGTACTCTACTGTAGGGAGTATTTTATTGTCGAATAGTTTTTTTGAATGGATAAGTGTTCTGGAAAGACCTCGAGAGCTGCATTAAATTTTGTTAGCAGATTACAATTTACAAGAAGGACCTCAAAACAAACCTAAATTACAACATGTCCCTTAGCATTTGCATCTAACACCCCAAAACCAAAGTAAAAAAGCAATGGAGTCCATAGGAATATCCATCTCCATACTGATCACGATGAGACGCCCGATGTTGGCCAACCATTATACCATCAGGGACACAACCACTTGGAGGTACAACAGCAAGATCTCATCGCATCAGAGCCAAATACCTCCAAACGGCAACATGGATAGGAGGTGAGATCAAACAAGTCGCCAACTGGAAGATTTAAGAACAACAACCGATGTTGCCGATGACCTTAGAGGGACTGCTGCCCAACAACCAAAGGATACAACAACAGGACGACAACAAACCATGAAAGGTGTTGCAGATGGAGAACTCCCAAAGGATGGGGGCGGCCAGATATTGCGATGGCAAACTGAAGGGTTTCGCAGCATAGTAAATCAAAATTTTCTACGGATGCGAACGGGGAAAGCCAAGATCTAATCTAGGAGATGCAAACAACGAGGGGGGATAGATGAGATCTTCATACCCTTGAAGATTCGCACATCGGAACGTTCAATGGAACGTGGTTGATGTAGTCGTACTCGCTTCTCCTCCTCGCGATCCGATCCGATCTAACACCGCAAGTGGCGATGCCTCCGAGAGATGCACACGTGCGGCACCTCGACGTCTCCTCCTTCCTCGGTCTAGCAAGTGGGGTGGAGAGATGGATTGGATCTACAACGCGACGGCGCGGTGCAAGCGGTGGAGAGTTTCTGCGGCAGGGCTTCGCCTACGCGCAGTCGGGAGGGAGAGAGAGAGAGGAGGGGCAGCAGGGCGGCTAGGGTTGAGGAGGAGGTGTGGGGAGGGTGCGCCCCCAGCCCTCTTTATATAGAGGGGTGGGCGGCTGGCCCTTGCACCTCCCCCAAGCCCTAGGCCGGCGGCCAAGGAGGGAGGAGTGGGGGGCAAGTTCCCCCCCCCCCCCTTCTAGAAGCTCCCCTAGGGTTTCCCTAGGGTTTGGCCGGCTAGGCCCTATGGGGCCTTGTGCCCCTGGACCAATGCGGCCAGGGCACTCCCTCATAGGACCATGACCCCTCCCGACAAGTGGGGCCACGTTGGTCCCACTCTGGAAGGTTCTAGAAGCTTCCGGTACAATACCGATTAACCCGAAACAATTCCGAACTCCAAAAACTGCATTGCCTTATATGAATCTTATTCTCCGGACCATTCCGGAACCTCTCGTGACGTCCTAGATCTCATCCGAGACTCCGAAGAAAAACTCATAAACCAATTATCCAATCTATCCTAGCGTCAAGACACGTTAAGTGTGTGACCCTTCGGGTTCGAGAATATGCATACATGATCTTCTATCAATAATCAACAGCGGGGTCTGGAAACCCATATTGACTCCCACACATTCATCGATGATCATATCAGATGAACCACGATGCCAGGATTCAATCAATCACATATATATATTGCCTTCGTCTCGCGATATTTTACTTGCCCGAGATTTGATCGTCGGTACCGTCATACCTAGTTCAATCTCGTTCACAACAAGTACTTTACTCATTCTGTAATCCGATATCACTTTGTGATTAACTCCTTAACCACATGGTTGCAAGCGGTGTTGATATCGATTACGAGTGGGCCCGAAGTATATCTCTCCGACTTGGGAGGGACAAATCCCATCTCGATACATACAACCCAACAGGTACTTTCCGATCACCTGAGAGACACCATTATGATCACCCTCTCATAGGATGACGTTTGATGACCTCAAAACTTTCTTCCGATACCAGGGAGTTTTATTATCTCATGGTCTAAGGAATACAATATTTGACATAAGAAAAGCTTCGCAAAGATGAACACGATGACACGATCTAATTGCTCCGCTTAGTTTTGGTCTGTCCATCATATCATTCTCCCAATGATATGATCTCATTATTAATTGACAACTCATGTCTATGGTTAGGAAACCTTAACCATCGTTAATCAATGAGCTAGTCCATAGAGGCATACTAGGGACACGGTGTTGTTCACAAACCACACAAGTATTAAAGTTTCCGCTTAATACAATTCTAGCATGGAATATAAACTTTATCATGAACAAGAATTATAATAATAACATCTTTATTATTGCCTCTAGGGCATAATTCCAACAGTCTCCCACTTGCACTAGAGTCAATAATCTAGTTTACATCTGGCAACAATCTAACACCCATGGCACTAAGGTGCTGATCATGTTTTGCACGTGGAAGAGGTTTAGTCAATGGATCTGCGACATTTAGATATGTATGTACTTTGCTAATCTTGAGATCTCCATCTGCTATATAATCTCGGATTATATGAAACTTGCGGTTGATATGCTTGGTCTTTGGATGATATCTTGGTTCCTTAGCTAGTGCTATGGCGCCAGTGTTGTCACACAACATCTCTAGTGGGTCCAATGCACTTGGAACCACACCAAGCTCAGTGATGAAGTTCCTGATCCAAACTCCTTCACTTGACGCTTCTGCAGCAGCCATGTATTCCGCTTCTAATGTAGATCCCGCGATCACACTTTGCTTGCAGCTTCTCCAGCTCACAGCTCCTCCATTCAAAATATAAACGTATCCTGTCTGAGATTTAGAATCATCCTTGTCGGTGTCGAAACTAGCGTCGACGTAACCTTTTACGACGAGCTGTTCATCACCTCCATAGACTAAGAACATTTCTTTAGTCCTATTTAGGTACTTTAGGATGTTCTCCACGGCTGTCCAGTGTTCCACTCCTGGATCACTTTGGTACCTACTCGTCAAACTAAGAGCATTGGACACATCCGGTCTAGTACACAGCATGGCATACATGATAGAACCTATGGCCGACGCATAAGGCACTTTGCCCGTAGCTTCTCTATCATTTACCGTAGTTGGACACTGAGCCTTGCTTAATATCTTACCTGAAAACATAGGCACTGAACCTTTCTTTGTCTTATCCATTCTGAACCTTTTCAGAACTTTGTCTAGGTATGTACTCTGGCTTAAAGCTATCAGGCCTCTTTGTCTATCTCTATAGATTTTGATGCCCAATATATAAGCAGCTTCCCCTAGGTCTTTCATTGAAAAACATTTGTTCAAATAACTCTTCACATTGTTAAGCATGTCAATGTCATTTCCAATAATCAATATGTCATCCACATATAGTACCAGAAATGTCACTGAGCTCCCACTCACTTTCTTGTAGATACAAGCTTCGTAGCAATTTGGAACAAATCCAAAGCTCTTGATCACTTGATCAAAATGAAGGTTCCAACTCCGAGATGCTTGCTTCAGTCCATAAATGGAACGCTGAAGTTTGCACACTTTATCAGCATCCTTAGGATCGACAAAACCTTCAGGTTGCATCATATACAACTCTTCATCAATGTTGCCATTGAGGAACGCAGTCTTGACATCCATCTGCCATATTTCATAATCATGAAACGCAGCAATTGCTAATAAAATCCGAATGGACTTAAACATCGCTATGGGAGAGAAAGTATCATCGTAGTCAACACCATGAACTTGTCTAAAACCTTTTGCGACAAGTCGTGCTTTATAGACGGTAACATTACCATCCGCGTCCGTTTTCTTCTTGAAGATCCATTTGCACTCAACGGCCTTTCGGTCGCTAGGAGGGTCCACCAAAGTCCATACTTGGTTTTCGCTCATGGATCCCAATTCGGATTTCATGGCCTCTAGCCATTTCTCAGAGTTTGGGCTCATCATCGCTCCCTCATAGTTCGCAGGTTCACTGTCGTCTACTAACAAGACAGTTAAGACAGGGTTGCCGTACCACTCAGGAGGGGCACGCGACCTTGTCGACCTGCGACGTTCAGTAGTAGCATCGTCCGAAGCTTCATGATCCTTGTCATTAGCTTCCTCTATTGTTGGTGCAGGCGGCACTGGAACAATTTCAGGTGCTGCGCTACTCTCCAATTCAAGAGAAGGTTC
Organism: Avena sativa; assembly: GCA_916181665.1. Lineage (NCBI taxonomy): Eukaryota > Viridiplantae > Streptophyta > Magnoliopsida > Poales > Poaceae > Avena > Avena sativa. The sequence goes on from OV702285.1 coordinate 472,878,068, forward strand.
AACAACCTCGTCTAGCTCTACTTTCCTCCCACTCACTTCTTTCGAGAGAAACTCCTTCTCAAGAAAGGATCCGTTCTTTGCGACAAACACTTTGCCTTCGGTTCTGTGATAGAAGGTATACCCAATAGTTTCCTTAGGGTATCCTATGAAGACGCATTTCTCCGCTTTGGGTTCGAGCTTGTCTGGCATCAACTCCTTGACGTAAGCTTCGCATCCCCAAACTTTAAGAAATGACAACTTAGGTTTAGCACCAAACCACAGTTCATACGGTGTCGTCTCAATGGATTTAGATGGTGCCCTATTTAAAGTGAATGCATCGGTCTCTAATGCATAACCCCAAAATGATAACGGCAAATCAGTAAGAGACATCATTGATCGGACCATATCTAATAGAGTTCAATTCTGGCATTCAGACACACCATTGCGTTGTGGTGTTCCGGGTGGCGTGAGTTGCGAAATGATTCCGCTTGCTTTAAGATGCGTGAGAAAATCATAACTCAAATATTCACCTCCACGATCGGATAGTAGAAACTTAATCTTTTTGTTATGATGGTTTTCCACTTCATTCTGAAATTCTTTGAACTTTTCAAATGTTTCAGATTTATGTTTCATTAAATAGATATACCCATATCTACTTAAGTCATCGGTAAAAGTGAGAAAGTAGCGATATCCACCGCGCGTCGAAACACTCATCTGCCCGCATACATCGGTATGTATGATTTCCAACAAGTCCGTTGCTCGCTCCATCATTCCGGAGAACGGGGTTTTGATCATCTTGCCCATGAGGCATGGTTCGCATGTGTCAAATGATTCAAAATCAAGAGACTCCAAAAGTCCATCAGAATGGAGTTTCTTCATGCGTTTTACACCAATATGACCTAGACGACAGTGCCACAAATAAGTAGTATTATCACTATCTACCTTGCATCTCTTAGCCTCAATGTTATGGATGTGTGTTTCATCCCTTTCGAGATTCATAAGAAATAAACCATTCACAGCAGGTGCATGACCATAAAAGATGTTACTCATATAAATATAACAACCATTATTCTCAGATTTAAATGAATAACCGTCTTGCAATAAACACGATCCAGATATGATGTTCATGCTCAACGCAGGCACATAATAACATTTATTAAGGTTTAAAACTAATCCCGAAGGTAAAACTAAGGAGAGCGTGCCGACGGCCATCACATCAACTCTTGATCTGTTGCCAACGCGCATCGTCACCTCATCCCTCGCAAGCCGCCGTCTATTCCGTAGCTCCTGTTTCGAGTTACAAATATTAGCAACTGAACCAGTATCAAATACCCAGGCACTACAACGAGGGCTAGTAAGGAAAACATCAATAACATGTATATCAAATATACCTTTGATGGTGCCAGCCTTCTTGTCCGCTAAGTACTTCGGACAGTTGCGCTTCTAGTGACCCTTGTCCTTGCAATAGAAGCACTCAGTGTCCGGCTTAGGTCTAGACTTGAGCTTCTTCTCAGCAGGGGCATCGCGCTTGCCGCTGCCTTTCTTGAAGGGCTTCTTTGCACCCTTACCTTTCTTAAAGCTGGGGGTCTTGTTGACCATCAACACATGATTATCCTTTTTGATGTCCACCTTCGCAGCCTTCAGCTTAGCGAAGAGCTCGGTGATCGTATCAGTGGAATCAATCTAATTATGAGTCACTACAAAACTTTTGTAGATGGGAGGGAGTGATGGCAGAACCCTGTCAATCTTGAGCTCCTCTGGAATCTTGCAGTCCAGTTGCTCAAGGCGTTGAGTGTAGCCCGACATCTTTATGGCATGCTCACTAACGGAACTCCCTTCATCCATCTTGCAGTTAAAGAATTTCTCAGAGATCTCATATCTCTCAGAACGGGCCTGAGTCTGAAACATAGTTTTCAGTTCCTCAAGAATCTCAAAGGGCCCGGGGTAATCTTCAAAACGATTTTGAAGGTCCGATTCCATAGCAAACAACATGGTGCTCTTAATCACACCATAATCATCTTTGCGCGACTGATAAACAGCTTTCTCATCAGCCGGCGCATCTACAGCAGGGGCGTCACCTAGCGCATTCTCAAGGACATAGTCCTTTTGTCCGCCAGCGAGAATGATTCTCAAATTGCGGAACGAGTTGGTGAAGTTAGACCCATTGTTTCTAAGCTTTTCTTTCTCAGCAAAAACGTTAAAGTTGAAGTTGGACTTTGCCATTTTATCTACAAAATTTGCAAGTACAATTTAGACTATGTTCATGATAACTAGTTCAACTTAATCAAATTACTAGATGAACTCCCACTAAATTCAACATCCCTCAAGTTGTTTAGTGAACATGATCCAAATTCACCACACCTAATCCGATCTTCACGAGAAGAGATGTGGTTTCAATGGTGGACAACAAAGTGTCGATCATATCATTCATATGAATCATGCTTAACCTTTCGGTTCATGTGTTCCGAGGCCATGACTGTACATGCTAGGCTCGTCAAGTCAAACCCAAGTATTTCCGCGTGTGCAAAACTGGCTTGCACCCATTGTATGTGAACATAGAGTTTATAGCACCCGATCATCACGTGATGCTTGAACACGACGAACTTTCGCAATGGTGCATACATGGGGAGAACACAGTTTTATCTTGATCTTTAAGTGAGGAATCATCTTATAATGCTACCGTCGCGATCTAAGCATAATAAGATACATAAAAGGATAAACATCACATGCATATAACTTTATGTGACATTGTATAGCCAATCTTCGCGCAATGATCTCCATCTTGTGCGTGCCGGCATGATCTCCATCACTCCACCATGATTGCCTCCACCATGAATAGCAACTACAACTATTGCTAACTACTTAGCGATAAAGTAAAGCTATTACATGGCGTATAAGAAGTTGACACACAGGTCATACACAATTATAAAGACAACCATATGGCTTCTGCCGGTTGTGTACTCATCGACATGAAAGTCGTGAAACATTATAAAACATGATCATCGCATACAACATACACATCACATCTTGGGCCATACCATATCACAGAAAACACTCCCTGCAAAAACAAGTTAGACGCCCCTACTTTGTTGTTGCATGTTTTACGTGGCTTATGGGAGTAGCAAGCTAAGAACGTTTCTTACCTACGGAAAGCCACAACGGTGATATTATGGTTGCCAAACTCCGGTGTAAATCCCATGACAACTATAGTGAGAGAAACTGGCATCCACCAGCCGCATGTGTGGAACAAGCCACACGTCAAGTGCGGAGCCGGTCTCGCGAACGAGGTCGCGTAAGGTTGGCCTGGACCGCTTCAATCTCACTATCCCGCATCATAAGAAGTACACAAACAAGAGGCTTGCAACAGAAAACATCAACGCCCGCGACAAGCATGTTGCGTTCTACTCGTGAAACACATCTACGCATAGATCTAGCTTTGATACCACTGAAGGGTTTCGCAGCATAGTAAATCAAAATTTTCTACGGATGCGAACGGGGAAAGCCAAGATCTAATCTAGGAGATGCAAACAACGAGGGGGAATAGATGAGATATTCATACCCTTGAATATTCGCACAGCGGAACGTTCAACGGAACGTGGTTGATGTAGTCGTACTCGCTTCTCCTCCTCGCGATCCGATCCGATCTAACACCGCAAGTGGCGATGCCTCCGAGAGATGAACACATGCGGCACCTCGACGTATCCTCCTTCCTCGGTCCAGCAAGTGGGGTGGAGAGATGGATTGGATCTACAACGCGACGGCGCGGTGCAAGCGGTGGAGAGTTTCTGCGGCAGGGCTTCGCCTATGCGTAGTCGGGAGGGAGAGAGAGAGGAGGGGCAGCAGTGCGTCTAGGGTTGAGGAGGAGGTGTGGGGAGGGTGCGCCCACAGCCCTCTTTATATAGAGGGGTGGGCGTCTGGCCCTTGCCCCTCCCCCAAGCCCTAGGCCGGCGGCCAAGGAGGGAGGAGTGGGGGGCAAGTCCCCCCCTTCTAGAAGCTCCCCTAGGGTTTCCCTAGGGTTTGGCCGGCTGGGCCCTATGGGGCCATGCGCCCCTGGACCAATGCGGCCAGGGCACTCCCTCATAGTCCCATGCCCCCTCCCGACAAGTGGGGGCACGTTGGTCCCACTCCGGAAGGTTCTAGAAGCTTCCGGTACAATACCGATTAACCCGAAACAATTCCGAACTCCAAAAACTGCATTGCCTTATATGAATCTTATTCTCCGGACCATTCCGGAACCTCTCGTGACGTCCTGGATCTCATCCGAGACTCTGAACAAAAACTCATAAACCAATTATCCAATCTATCCTAGCGTCGAGACACGTTAAGTGTGTGACCCTTCGGGTTCGAGAACATGCAGACATGATCTTCTATCAATAATCAACAGCGGGGTCTGGAAACCCATATTGACTCCCACACATTCATCTATGATCATATCGGATGAACCACGATGCCAGGATTCAATCAATCCCATATATATATTCCCTTCGTCTCGCGATATTTTACTTGCCCGAGATTTGATCGTCGGTACCGTCATACCTAGTTCAATCTCGTTCACAGCAAGTACTTTACTCGTTCCGTAATCCGATATCACTTTGTGATTAACTCCTTAACCACATGCTTGCAAGCGGTGTTGATATCGATTACCGAGTGGGCCCGAAGTATATCTCTCCGACTTGGGAGGGACAAATCCCATCTTGATACACACAACCCAAAAGGTACTTTCCGATCACATGAGAGACACCTTTATGATCACCCTCTCATAGGATGACGTTTGATGACCTCAAAGCTTTCTTCCGATACTAGGGAGTTGTATTATCTCATGGTCTAAGGAATACAACATTTGACATAAGAAAAGCTTCGCAAAGATGAACACGATGACACGATCTAATTGCTCCGCTTAGTTTGGATCTGTCCATCATATCATTCTCCCAATGATATGATCTCATTATTAATCGACAACTCATTTCTATGGTTAGGAAACCTAACCATCATTAATCAATGAGCTAGTCCATAGAGGCATACTAGGGACACGGTGTTGTTCACAAACCACACAAGTATTAAAGTTTCCGCTTAATACAATTCTAGCATGGAATATAAACTTTACCATGAACAAGAATTATAATAATAACATCTTTATTATTGCCTCTAGGGCATAATTACAACACAAACATGGCAACCACAAAAACACGCGCACATGTAGCTAGAACTCAACCCACCAACTCGAAGCAGAAGGTGACATTGAGCTGCTCTGCTTCCCCTCCCCCTCGCAGCCATGGCCAGCTAGAAGAATCATTGTTGCCTAGCATCTGCACTCCTCAAGGCGGCCACCATCAATATTGGTCTCCAGATGTAGAGGTTGCACTTCCAAATTATTCCAGCACGAACTCATTTTCATCTCCGACTCCATCCTCAGAATCACCTGTGAACAATAACATTCAATCTTTATAATTCTATTAGCAGATGATAGATGATGTAGGGTCCGTTTGGCACCAACATTTTTTTGAAGTATTGGTTTCTAAAAATACCATGGTCTTAAATACTTTGAGGTGTTTGGTTTCAGCAAAAACTACAGTTTTTCATACTTTTTTTTAAATAACACTAATTTTGAAGTATAGAAAAAAGAGGTCTAGGCCTAGTTTGGCAACAAAGTTTTTAAGTATATCAATACCATAGTATTCTAATGCATAGCAAAGAAATACTTCAGTTTTTATCTTTTCTCAGTTTTAGAAAAAAGAGGGTCTGACTTTTTTCTCAAATATTTTAAAAAACCCATAGTTTTAGAGAATACTTTAGTTTTAAAACCATATTATTTGGTGGATCCAAACACCTCAAAGTATTTAATACTTCGGTGTATTTCCTCGATACTTTAAAAATACTTTCATACCAAATGGGACCTCTTTTTTCAAAACTAAAGTATTTGCTAGCCAGGCAAGAAAATACCGTAGTATTGCAATATTTTGGTTTTAGAAAAACTTAGATGCCAAACGGAGCTATAAAGATTAATCGAGAGAGATGATTGCTTACAGTTTTGGGGCTCCAAGAGATTTGCATGACCCGTAAGATCTGATACATGTTTGAGAGTTGTGACAAAAACTCGTCGTTCTCGTGTTTTATGACCGTTTTTATGAGCTATAGCCCCACGGTTTGGGGTTCCAGGGGATTTGCATGGCCCGTAAGAGCCGATACATGTTTATGAGTTATGGCAAAAATTTATTATTTTTATGTTTTATGGCTATTTTTATAATCTATTGTCCATAGTTTAGGGTTACAGGGCAGTTTACAGCTACCGTACGACCAGTTACATGTTTGAGGGCATGAAAAAACCTCATCGTTCATGTTTTACGGCGTTTTGATGAGCTATTTAACTGATAATAAAGAAAGTAAAGGGAGTAAAACTGCCTCTGCATCATTTCGATTTCAAATTAAAACTGACACTGAACACCCGACGCACTCTGCAAACTGCATCCTGCTATTCCAGTTTTATGTTCCTGCCCTGCCCTGCCCTGCCCTGCCCTAGACGTTACCAAGAAGGGGAAAAGGGCACGCCAGAAAAGAAGAAAGGCGACCAAGAAAAGGACCAAACCAGAGGGGAAACAAATCGCTCGACTCCTCGAGTCTCCGCGCTTGCCCCCTCCCTCTCCTCGAGTTCAGAGTTCTTCAAGAAGAATCCATTTCTTCGAGAACTCGAATGCAGTAGCCAGAGGGACACAGAAGGAGCCGTGGTGGAGCCGAGGTCCGCCAGTCCGCGATCCCCGGCAGCGCGATTCGGCCGCGATCCGGCCCGATTCGGGCGGGCCGCCGCGGCCATGGACATGATCGAGAGCATCGAGTGCGTGTCGTCGTCGGACGGCATGGAGGACGACGACGCCATGTCCTCCAACCTGCCCCGCCCCTTCCTCAAGGCATCGGCGGCGGCGGCTATCGCGGCCGCCAGCATCGGGGTGGTTCCCAACGGCGGCGGGGGCGCGTCCGGCGCCGGCGCCGGCGCGATCACCGGGCCGCTGATCCCGCCGGCGACCAGCGTCCACGAGCTCCTCGAGTGCCCCGTCTGCACCAACTCCATGTATCCCCCGATCCACCAGGTCAGCGCCTCCTACCTGTTTCTTGATTGCCTCCAGGATCTTGGGCTGGTCTTGCCAATTTGCGCGGTTTGGTTGATCTCTGGGGTACGGAAGGCGGGATCTTGGTTGCTTCCTTGGGTTCTTGGTCTGCAAAGTCATGAAATTTTAGTTCTTACATGACTACGATACTATATCATCATCAATCTTGATAAGAAGAATTTGAACTCGAGTTTTGCGTCCCTGAGTGGGAAATTCACGCTATGATCGAAATGGTGTACTTTGTATGTTGAGACTTAATATACCAACTGCAGGAAGGTTGTGTAAATTGTAAATAATGCTTGTGCAATCATTCTTGTGTGAGGAACCAGGGTGAGAGTGTTATGATCAGGATGTAGTTTAGATTCTTCAATAATTTCTGAAGGCTCTTGGTTCCTTACAATATTTAGATTCTTCATTTAGTGAGAGTGCTGCAGTGCTGGAAAAGGAGATCAGAATGTCTAGTTAGGTTCTTACTTCTTAGGGTATAGAAACTACTCCCTCCGTTCACTAATGTAAGAACTTCTAGTTTTTTTTTTTGGAAATGCATGTATCTAGACATGTTTTATTGTTTAGGTTCATCCATTCTAGTCCGAATCTAGTTTACTTTGAAATATCTAGAAGGTTTTACATTAGTGAACGGAGGGAGTATATCATGCTTTACCACTAGTAAACAGAAAAATAATACTGTACATCTTTTGTTAGAGAAAGGAACATACATCCTCATGCAAACTACACAATTCTCATTTTTCCCCAAAAAAACAGGAGGCTATATTCTTTTATTTTTCTCATGTTTGTTTAGTAGAGTGCTTCTTGAAGTCCACCCACCTCTTCAAGTGGATAACGTAATCTAAGCGTCAACACTGGTTAGAGAATCAACTATAGATTTATCGATTTTCTTGCTCACCACAGTATTCAAGTAAGTTAAAAATGCAGAAAACTTTCATCATATAGTATTTTTCTAACCCATCATCTCTGAAAGAATTTTTTTTACTGCTTGCTGACTAGTGAGCTTATAGGAAAAATGCTGAATATGACTGAAATGTCTATCATAACATTATACTGTGTATAGTTGTATACACCTTAGAGGCTCAAATAAATTTGTATACACACAAGCTCATGGTTTTTCATTTCCTTTTTGGCTTTGCTTGCTGGATAGTGGAGCTTGTTTGGACTACATTACACTAATTGATTCGAGCAGATTAAATCACCTGATTCGAAATTCTGTTGGCCATGATTGAGTTATTGAGTCACATAGTAACATGTCTAAATTGATGCATATTACATTGGTTGTACTCATTTTAACAACGCCTTCATGCTTTTCGCTTCTTTTGACCAAATTCATCATCACTTCAGATTGGTCATGGTGCATAGTACACAAATAAATTTCTATAGCATGTTAGGTGTTGATCAGTTACATATGGTTTTTGTGAATAAGTAAACACATATTTAATGATACTTTACGTATACCTAAGCAGCATATGTGTTGGGAGCCCAGGATGTTTCAGTACTTGAATTTATTATCATATACCTTACCCACACATGCTGGTCAAGTATCACAGGAGTTGCTCAACTACTGAACCATGATAAATGACTTGTGAAATTTTATTCGAGTATGAACACAAATTCTTTAATCAGGATTAGCACTCATGTCTTCATGCATACATGACCGGCTTACCATAATACCATGATAGAAATGATTTACTAGCATGGCCTTTTTTGTTTGATAATCAGTTGTGTAGGCCCTTCGTATTTGGATTAAGCCAGGTGAGCGGACTAGGCACTAAATGTCTTATATGCTTTGTAAACAGTTTGTGTATGTTTGATAGCCTACTACCCAATATTACATTATTTTCTGTGTGCGAAGAATATATTAATATTCTCTTGTATACCTGGTGTATATGTTTTCTCCAATGCTAAAAGTTCAAGAAATTAGTTGGTTCTTTTGTGCTCCTTTTTTATGTGTATGCTTACCTGTTCTTCTCAGGCAATGGAAACATCTAGAGTGTCTGATATATTTTTGCATGTCTTGATATTGTTAACTGTTTGTTAGTATAAATCTGACATGAAGCTTTTAATTTTTTCTATGAGTGCACCCTTGATAGCATTTTAAAATCACCCATCATATTGACTATGTAGGTAGCGTACTTCCTTTTGTATACTATTGGACAAGATGCACAATTCAATAGGACCTGTCTTCCATATGGCCTGCATATTCTTATAATAGCCTTCTTTAGAAGGGATTCTTTTTCCAATTTGTAGTTAACATTAAATTGTATGGTTGGCTTTAGTAAACTCGGTCCTTTTAAGTAAATTATAGTGGCAGGTAGGAATTCAATATCTATGGCAATTTACACTGTTAAGCAATAGAAATACTCAAATACAGCAGAACAAAGATGCTTATATTACGACTGAAATTTGCTAGTTTGAACATTTTAATGAACCTCATATACTATACTGGTATGCAATCTCGCTCTAGGTCTATGCTATCTAGTCATTTGTTGCTTATAACTAGCTTATGTGCATTACATTCTGCTTTTATAGATCTGCTTGGATCATGCAATTTTGGATGTTGTTTACCACGGTCATCTAGCTTTATACATATTCAGGATTTTTACAATTTAAGTTGACAGTGACAAGAAAATAACATTATGCTAATTTTACAGTGCCAAAATGGTCATACCATTTGTTCCACCTGCAAAGCTCGGGTGCACAACCGCTGCCCTACCTGTCGACAAGAGCTGGGAGACATCAGGTGTTTGGCATTGGAAAAGGTTGCTGAATCACTTGAGCTACCCTGCAGATACTACGCACTAGGCTGTCCAGAGATCTTCCCATACTATAGCAAGCTCAAGCATGAGTCGCAGTGCAATTTTAGGCCATACAGCTGCCCTTATGCAGGATCTGAGTGCTCCTCAGTTGGGGACATTCCTTTCCTTGTTTCACATCTGAGAGATGACCATAAGGTTGACATGCATTCTGGGTCCACATTCAACCATCGCTATGTCAAGTCAAATCCCAGAGAAGTTGAAAATGCAACCTGGATGCTAACTGTAAGTATTCTCTAACTTCTTTTTCGCTCCTAGACTTTGTACACTTAACTGTTGCAGCAACAGTTATCTTTATGTACACCTATATTCAGGCAAAAAGATGCATAACACCAACCAGATTACTATTTTTCTGTACGTTGATTGTGCTTCCATCATCCTTCATTTAATAGCATAAAGAAATTGTAGTTGGTCCTGGAATACTGGATGGTCACCTAACCAAAAGAAAGATGACAACATTCCCCTTGTACTGAATGATATATCTTCCTATGCCTGTTTCTTTATATGTTAATTTCTCTTTAGTATGTGAATCAAGCAACACACTTATCTGCCCCTCAAAAAGAGGTGTTCCTATCTGACACAATGCCTCCAATCTTCAGGTTTTCCATTGTTTCGGGCAGTATTTCTGCTTGCATTTTGAGGCCTTCCAGCTCGGAATGGCACCGGTGTACATGGCATTCCTCCGCTTCATGGGCGACGAGAATGACGCGAGGAACTACAGCTACAGCCTGGAGGTAGGCGCCAACGGCAGGAAGATGATATGGGAGGGCACGCCCCGGAGCATCCGGGACAGCCACCGCAAAGTGCGGGACAGCCACGACGGCCTCATAATCCAGCGCAACATGGCGCTCTTCTTCTCCGGCGGGGAACGCAAGGAGCTGAAGCTGCGGGTGACGGGCCGCATCTGGAAGGAGCAGCAGAACCCCGACTCGGGAGCCTGCATCCCTAACCTCTTCAGCTGATGAAGCGGATAGTTCCCAAGCAACAGACAGGATCATGTGGTGTGGTTCAGGGTGTATATTGAAAAAATGTGATTGCCAATTTGTTTCTCTTTACAGTTTGCGCTTGCCTCCTTTTCGCTTTTCAGCCACTTTGTTGTAACATGCTCTATATTCTTTGTGGGTGGTTGGTATCAGGAAAACACGTGGAGCTCTGTTGAAATCACATGATGGTGATGATCATTCCCCCATGTCTGGTCTGTGTTCTGTGATTCTAAGGAATGTCTGCCATGTGAGTCTACTTTAGTGATCTAGTGATGTACTATTGTGTTTGTATTATTATTTGCTCAAGTACGCATCCTCAGTGGAGCTTTTGGAATCATTTGCTCTGTTACTTCCCTTAAGAAAACACATCTTTGGAGCTGTGGCCCATTGCCGTAAGAAATGAAAAGGAGGCATCTGAGAATGGCAGGCGGCCCTATCTCCGTGTCTCGGCTTAGCCTAGGCGTCAAGTGGGATTGGAGTCGTTTTTTACTTGGGCCTTTGTGGGGTTGAAATAGTTTGACTGTGAGGGGTGTGCACTTGGTTATAGATTTAAGGGTAAAAATACAGCCAAAAGATTAGTACTACCTCCGTTTCTATAATATAAGTATTTCTAGCAGTTTAATTTGTTAGATAACTTTGGTTTGTTTCTTCACATTGATTCTATATCCTCTGAGTCGGAATATGGTTTGCAGAACTTTTTAAGTACGACCATTATCATAACATCAACATACATCACCCTAGATTGACATTACAGTACCCACCATAAAATATAATAAGCACTACTAGTTGACGAGGTTTAATCTCGTCAATGTCCATTGTTACGAGCTTGGGTTTTGGAGAAGATGGGGATGCTGGAGATCGCGGAACGGTTAGCAAACAAGCCCCCGGAGAGAAAACCCTACTCCTGCTTGTCTGCTCTTGATTACGACGGAACCGAAAAGTACAGGGGTGCGCAGATGCAATCTGGCGTGGAGGTGTTTATGCGGTGGTATGCGAAGTGTCGTCCTCGTCGTGCCCTCCTAGCCTTTATATAGAGTTAGGCAGGTCCCAGGCACAGATCGAGTCGGTTACATGTTTTAGGGTTTGCCCCTTTGAATATTCTATCTACTCTAGTCTTGTTCTCCAAGGATCCGAAGGCATCATGGGCCCTGGCCACCCGAAAGTCTTCATGGGCTGGCGCATGTTTCTCGTGGGCCTTCCTTGGGCTGGACTAGGTATACTAAGATCGTGTACCCGCAGGGTATAAGCATGTCAGTAGCCCCCAAGTGTTTAGTCGAATCATAGATTCGGCTGAGGACTCTTCAATCCTTCAGGTGCAGCTATCTCCATTTGTACAGAGAATGATTTGAGTGCGTAGGGATTGTTGATGCGTGTGCCTGACTCTCCCGACAGATCAGGGTCAGTTAACTGTCTTAGGACAAAACAACATGATCTTCTTCAGATTCGAGTCCCTCGACCCGAACCCGGAACATATGCTGGCGTAATTCGACTTAGGCCGCGAAGGACTTACAAGAGTGGAATTCTAGTGAATTTTAAATGATGTACCCAACGCGTCCATCAGGATTTTTCATCGCGCCTGCTGGCACGGATTTTTACTAGCAGAGCGCAGTCGTGTGCGTTACCAGGCCATCAGATGGTATCTGTAGGTCTTATCTTTGCATCACAGACGCGGCATCCGAATGTTTATCACCGCGAAGGTGTTTCAGGTGGCCAAGGAGGACGTTGCTCACTTAGCGTTAATTGGGGCAGAGTCGCCGAAAAAAGTTTTTGCATACTGATTCGCAGGATCGCAATCGAAGATTCATAGGGTGCGCGGCCAGCGCTCTCTATAGGAGTAGCCCGCGAGTGTCTGTTCGAGTCGTAGACTCGAGCAGAGACTTTAATTCAGTCTTTGTTAACTTTTAGGTCCGTAGGACACAAATTTTTCGGATGCTGGAATCCATCCTCCCTATGGGAGTAGCCTCCGAATCCGTAGTGGAGTCGTAGACTCGACGTAGGACTCGAAGAACAGTTCAATGGTGTAGTATTTTGGTCTTTTTTCGGGTGTGTGGCCAGCGCTCCTGATAGGAGTAGCCCCCGAGTAGTTAGTCGAATCGTAGATTCGAGTGAGTACTTTTAACTGTGTAGCCGAAGAATTGTAACCGTTGCTAGTATGGCTTTTGATGACGTCAGTGCTGACGATCGGTGACCTCAAACGTCTGCGGCGCCAGAGGTGACGTGACTGGACGAACATGGGTCCCACCTTCTGACTTCGAGTTGACTGGTCACGCGCGGCGTGGAGATAATTACGGCGTCGCCTCGATTTCCATGTGTAGTGCACGGCGTGTTAGCGACGGTTCGCTGCTGTGCTGACACGTGGATGGTCAGATCTCGATGTTGGCTCTAGATCTTCCCGATGAACGGTCGTCGTGCATCGTCCTCGTCCTTATAATCATTGGGGGAAAAGTGAGTTTGTTTTTCACCGCAGCCATTCTCGTTTCACTGCTCCCATCTTCTTTGAGCTTTTCTTTTTGCGCGCTAGAATTTCTTCGAACCTTTCCTTCCTTGTTTCTGCGTGCTCATCGTCACCACCGCCACACTGCGATGGGGAAGACCAAGAAGGCCTCCGCCGCAGTTGGTACTAGTGTTGCCGTCGGCGGCAAGAAGGGTTCCGACTCCACTCGCGTCACCGATGGTGGCTGGAAGCGATCGGAGACTCGCGAGGGTAACCTCCGCAAGCTGCATGAGCGGGGTCTGATACCGCAGGATAGGGAGGCCGTCAAAGTTCCCGACGACGAGGTAATTCCCCGTCCTCCCGCTGGGTTTCGGGTCATGTTCATCGCTTTTGTCCTTCGGGGCCTTTCTTTCCCGATCCACGATTTTCTCCGTGGGTTGCTTTTCCTGTATGGTATCCAGCTTCATCATCTTTCACCAAACTCTCTTCTTCATATCGCCTGCTTCATCACATTTTGCGAGTGCTAGATCGGTATCGAGCCGCACTTTGGCCTCTTCCGGAAGCTCTATTCCGTGAAGAGGCAATCTAGCTCCGATGGGGTGTATCCCATCAGTGGCTGCATCATTTCCCTTAGATCCAACGTTCTCTTCTTCTCCTTTTCTATGTCTGAATCTGTCCAGTACTGGCGGAGGCGATGGTTTTACATCCGCGACTCCACAGTGGCCGGGCAGAACTTTGGTCTTGCTCCTTTTGACCCCTCCCAGAAAATCGAGCCGAAAAGGTCCTGGAAGAACCACATCTTGGATGGCGAGGTGACGGAGATAGAGGGGCTATATCGTTGGGTGGAGGATCTTCAGTTGATTCCGGATAAAGAGGTGAACGGTGTGGATATCATCCGCACCTTCATCAAACGTCGGGTGCAGCCGCTCCAGGCTAGGGTGCACCCGATGTTCCTTTATTCTGGCCGCCACGATCCGACTAGGGTTTCGGCTGAAGAGTTCTTCAGAGGGGATCTTGACAGGATTCTTTAGCCGCTGCTGAAGTTCAAGGGTAGAGAGGATCTCCCGGGGAAGTCGCTGACTCCTCCATTCGCTGCCTCTCGTCAGGTTGAAAGAGCATGTGGGCCCCCGTGTGTGGTTTTGGTAATTAATGACAATCTTTATGGACTAATGTGTGTATTAAGTTATACTTGTAGGAATTGTCCATTGGCATCGCTTGGAGCTTGTGTCGGCTTCAAGGTCGATGAAATGAGAAGAAGATATGTTGTGCAAGCTTAAAATGCGCAATCTATAGAAGATCTCATGTTTGATGCTTGCCATCCTCGGTGATCATGGATGGATGATGAGGAATCAAGAAAGGCGTTCCATCTTGAGTAGGGAAAGATCGTCTACATCGAGCTCAAGTGGAATGCTCAAGGAAAAGGTATAATCTTGATAGGTTTTCCCTTTTGCCGGTCTCATAATTGTTAGTGGTAGACCGGGTTTAGGATAGATAACCGTACTATCAAGAGGGCTCTCGAATGAGTAACTCGGTCACATCGTTCGAAGAGAGCTCAAACCTTTGCATACTTGCATCATCGTATTTGGTTGTTATTTGGTCTTATCCATGTGAGGATATAGAGCTTGTGTTAATCTCCATAACAAGCTCTTTTTCATCAATATCGGATCTCCCCTTTATATCTTGTTGCGAGTTTGTTCTTGCAGGTTTTCCGGATTCTCACCAAGTAAGGTATCACACTATAAAATACATGAAGTATTCTCACTTGGTGGTATCCAATATTTTATAGGGTAGCTCATGTCGTCCTCTTTCCAACGCAATTGGAATTGGGTCGATCGGAGTTACCAATCAAAAGTTATTGACGTTTGAATATCTGCCGGTCTTATTTAAAAAGAAAAGGAAAAATCTGTTTTCTGGGCCGAGCGGTAGTACCACCCGGGCGGGCTGGTACTACCGCCCGCACCTGAGCACGCCCCAATTATCTTCTGCCTTGCCCAGTAGTTTTTTCCGGTAGTACCGGTCGGCCCAGTAGTACCGCCCAGGTGGGTCGGTTCTACCGGCTGTCCCAGATACTTTTCACAGGTTATTTGCTCCTGCGCCGATCTCGCTCAGCAACGTTGACTCGCCCAGATCTTGCTCGCGCGTGTCGCCCGCATCGATGCAGCCGCCAGTTGACCTGCGCTGCGCGCGCTGTCCCCGCGTCCCGCGCTTGCTCTCGCTCGCATGCGCGCGCGTGCTCCCGCTGGCCCACTTGCTCTGCCTCTGCCGCGCCTTGGCCCAGCTCGCCTGCCGCTGGCCCCACTGGAGATTCCCGCGCGCGCGCTGCTTGTCCCCACCGCAGCCCCGCGCTGAATCTCGCACGTGCGCCTGCCTTGCGCGAGGTCGCGCGCCCGCGTGTGGCCCCGCTGGCTGCTGCTGCCTCGCTGCTCCCGCCTGGCCCCATGTTGACCAGATCGCTTGTCCCAAGTTCTATCACTCGCCTGATATTTTTCCTGGCTGTGCTCGCAGGGTGCGGTAGTACCGGGATTTTGCGGTACTACCGTTCCTTCCAGAAAAATTGCCCCAACGGGCAGATTTAGTCCAAGCCTATATATAGCTTTGCCCGTTTTGCGTTTTAGGAGCTTCTTCTCTCTCTATTCTTGCTCAAACTTTGCCCCATATTCTTATTCCCTCTTGAGCTTGATTCTATGATTTCTCTCCAATGATTCGTGCCAATATTTGAGAGAAATGTAGAGATCTAGATCTACGTTTTGATCAAACCAAAACATCTCTTTGTGAGTGTATCTTTGGGGATCTTGATTTTGGGGGATTTTGTGTCTCTCTTTGATTCCTCCTCTCTTGTTCCCCCAATAGCTTTAGTAGCTTTGTTGGAACTTGAGAGTGAGAGATTTGAGCACCTTTGTGGCGTTCTTGCCATTTGCATTTGGTGCATCGGTTTGTGTTCTCCTCGGAGGATTTGGTTTGAGTTACTCATTGGAGCTTGTCCCTCTTGGGTTCTTGGAACCCTAGACGGTTTTGTGGCCTTGGTGGCATTGTGGCCTTTGGCATTTGTTGGGAGCCTCCAATTAAGTTGTGGAGAAGTTCCCCAACCTTGTGAGAGGTTCCGGTTGCCACCGACAAGTGCACCAATAGTGGAAGCATGGATCGATCCCGTTGGGGTGAGATTCGCCGGAGAATAAGGGAGGCCTTTTATGGCGTTGGTGGTTTGATACCACCCCTCTCCAAACGAGACGTACTCCATGTTGGGAGGAACTCGGTAAAATATCGGTGTCCCCGTGTGCCTCGGTTATCTCTATACCCGAGCTCTCTACTTATGCACTTTACATTATGATAGCCTTCGTGCTTGAAGTAATATATATCTTGCTATCTTGTATTGCTTAGCATAAGTTGTTGGTGCACATAGATGAACCTTAGTTGTTCTAGGTTGTTCTTAACAAAGTAAACACTAGTTTTATTCCGCCTTTGTTGAGCCACTCTAGGAAATGTTTTAATCGCCTATTCACCCTCCCCTCTAGGCGACATCTGTATCCTTTCAATTGGTATCAGAGCCCGGTCTCTCATTTTAGGCTTCACCGCCTTGAGAGTAAAGATGTCGGCTAGGGGATTAGTGCACAAGGACACACTCACATTCGATGGCACAAATTATGATGTTTGGAAAATTCGCATGCTTAATTTATTTCGGGAAATTCACCCAATTATCGAGGGATATCTATATGTGGGTTTCTCTTCTCCTGTGGATACCCAAAACGAATCTTTAGAGGAGAAGTTGAACTCTCATATATATGCTCTAGCTACTAAAATTCTTTTGCATGTTGTGAGCAATGTAGTTCTTTCTTCTATCATGCCTTATTCAAGCGCTCGTGAGATATGGACCAAGCTTCAAGATAAATATAGCAAGTCCAACATTATTGAGGATGATTGTGTTGCTTCCACTTCCGGTCGAGATGAGTTCTTATCCTCTACCACTTCACCAACATGTGACTTTTCACAAGGTAATGATATGGTGAGTGGTGATAGAAATGGCAATTTGGATAGTGTGCTTACTATTTGTAATCCTTCATCTCTATCTAGTTGCAATGATCTATCTTTGGACCCTAACACTTCTAGCACTACAAACTTCTTACATGCTTGTGTTAATAGTCCTTGCATATCATGTAGAAATGACTTGAATAAATCTCATGATGATATGCTTGTGTTGTCTTGTTGCCATGATAAAAATGCTTCTATTTCCTCTAGTGCTTGTGTTGCTAACCATGTAGAGTAAACCGAAGATTCTATGGACGAAGACAAGGTCTTGAAGAGAGCTACAAGTGCAATCTCATCATCACCTTCCTCCGGTTCTCACATATGCCTTATGGCTAAGGGAACAAAGGTAACCTCTTTGAATCCCATTATATCTCATGATGATGATGATGAGATTGAGAATGATAATGATATAGGTAAGTATGATATTACCTCTATTAAGAAAATGGGAGGTTGTCTATGGCGCTCTCTTCAAAAATAAAATTGCTTCCTCCAACTTTCTTGAAATCTTGAATTATGCTATAGAAGGCAATGATCTTATTGAGGAGCAAGAAAACTTAATTGATGAAAAATTTGCGCGTGAGCGTAAGTATGCTAATGAAATTTCTCAACTAAATGACTCCCTTGAAGAAGAACAAACCACCAAAGAATCTCTTGAGGAGACTTTCACTCTAGAATTATCTAGAGTAAAAGAATACCATGATAGAGAACTTGTGGTGGCAAACTCCTTCAAGTTTAAAAATGATGAACTTGAAGTTGCTTATGCTAAACTTGTTGAGGATTTTAAGCATCTTGATAATGGCTCTCGAGTTGTTAAGAGGGAGCTCATCAAACTCACCGAGTCGCATGAGCAACTTAAAGCTTCATATTCAAAAGAGCTTGCCAAGTTGCCCTCACCTCTCGCTAATAATGATGATGCTTGTGCTACTAACTCTATTTCTTGTGAAGCATCTATTTTGGAGGAGAATGTTGAGCTAAAGGATCAACTTGCGTTGCTAACTAGCAACTATGGGAAATTAGAAGAAAGTCATGTTAAGCTCTCAAGCTCGCATGAGGATCTTCTAGTCTCCCATGGTAGGCTAAAGTTAGCTCATGAGGCCATCGTGTCAAAGTTAACATCTAGTGGGCCTCATGTGGACATTAGCACTACATCTACTCCAAATGTTATATTGACATGTGCTAGTCCTTGTAATTCATCCTCTCACAACCATGCTATATCTCGTGATGAATTACATTCCGTGCCTTGTTTCTCTAACAATGTAGCACCTACTTCCTCTAGTACTTTTGTTGAAACTAACCATGTAGAGGAAATCAAAGAGCCCAAGGCTCAAGTCACTTCTTTGAAGAATGACTTGAAAAGGGGTCATCAAGGGAAGGCCACACTCAACAAAATCTTGAGTGTGCAAAAATCCCCCAATGACAAGAGTGGGCTTGGATTCAACTCCAATGACAAGAACAAGTCCAATATCAAGTTGAAGCACAAGGATAACAATAAGAATGGCCAAGATCAAGTCAAGAATCCGGACAAAATTGTTTGCTTCAAGTGCAAGGAAGAAGGGCACCATGTTAGATCTTGCCCATTGAAGAAAAAGTCTCTTAGTGTGAAGCAACAAGGGAAGCGGCCTCAAGCTCCACCTCAAGTCATTAATGTGCCTCTTCCTAAGAGGACTACTTGAGCTCTTCCTCGAGTTGTGACTTCACCTAAGAAGAAAGATGACAAGAGTAGAACTTGATACATATGCTGTGAGAAGGGGCATATTTCTTCCTCATGCACTATCGGTATCTCCTCATCCAACCCTATCATTATTGATGATGTTTATTCTCTTTGTAAGGATGAGGTTGGCAATGTGTTTGCAAAATTTGTTGGTACTCAATGTGGGTTCAAGAAAAGAACCATTTGGGTTGCCAAGCCTATTGTGACTAACTTCTTAGGACCCAACTTTATTGGGACCAACAAGCCAAAACTTGAGCAATAGGTGTGTTTTGGAGGGCATTGGAGTCTTGGCTACATTATGAAGAATTGAGGGATCTTCATCAATTATTATTGTCAAGCCAAGCCATTTGTATTATCATGATTATATTATATTTCCAATATTCCTCCTTGCGGTAACATATGCTTAACTCATTACATTGAAAGTTACTCGCCCGTTGTGCATGTGTTGGTTTTGTATCTTCCATGCTTTTGTACATGTTGTGCTTTCCACTTAATTATCTTGAGGTATAAAGTATATTTGTATATGATTAGGTGGCACACCATGTATGTGTGTTTCGTGTATTGGAGCCTTTCTTGATTATATTTGATATCTTATTTGGCTCTTGTGAGAGATTAATGGATTATCCTATTTTGGGGGAGTGTTATGCTTGGGCATTCCAGAATCCTAAAATTATGTGTACATGGGGAATACCACCTAGTATTTATATTGGATTATTGTCTAGTCTCTATGTGGTATAATTCTCATGATAAATGTAAGTTTTATAATGTCCATTAATTATCTCTATTTGTATTATTTTGCCTCGTGTTGGTTTTATGGTAGTATCACATTATGGGGGAGTCATATGCTTAGTGCATATTACAATCCTAGAAAATGTGAATATTCGAGGTTGTGTCACTTAGAATTGATATTGATAATTATCTAGCACCTATATGACACATTTTCTCATACAAGTTCCAATTTGCTTGAATGCCTTTATTGATCTTATTTTGGATCTTGTATATGAGAATGATTCTAGGTATGTGTTTCCTCATATTTAGATATATATATTCACATGGAAACCATTTGCTTCAAGTTACTCTAATCACTAGTGATTGTGTGACTATTGGAAGCTACCAAGAATCTTGCTTGAAGTATCATGCTCAATTCTTATATTTAGTTATATGCTTCTTGTTGTGACTATGATCTTGGATATCCATGCAAGCTACCTTGGGAAAATTATTCCCAATATTTCTTGTCCTTGGACAATTAGTACCAAATTTATGGTAGACTTTATTGATCATATTCACTTTGGCCTTTGCTTAATATTGTCCTATCTTTGGCCAAGTAAATGTTTTGTGTGCTCCCATGTATTCCTTGCTACTTTTGGATCCTTCTATTTTTTATTGGTATCCTCTTGTATTTTATTTAATGTAGGTAGTAGTGATGATCTCATTTGTGTGCATTTTACATTCAAAAGGAAAATCCTACATAATGCACTATCCATGGGGGAGCTTTCCTATATTATTTAAAACACTCATATTTATAATTCTTTGTTTGATCCATATCAGGTTTTATGTGCTTGAAACCTCAATCTTTTCGTTTTGGTATTTTGTGCCATCATGTGAAGTTTTGGGAGTTTCGTTTCTTGTTGGAACCTTGCTCTTTTTGGGAGTTGGTTTTGTCTCATTCCTTGTTTCTTGATTTGACCATTTTAGAATGAGATAAATCCTTGAGCATTTTTATTTCTATCTATTTTTTCTCTTTTGGCCTTAGCATAGTTCATTTGTTGAACTTGTGATCTTTCATGTGTTGAATTGGTTCTTTGATACAATTTGGACACCGCTTGTCTTGTCACACTCTTGTGTGTGCCATCTCGGTTTACTTGGTGTTTTTGTTCAAATTGTATCTCATTTTTGGTTCTTGAAAGCCTTGTGTATGCATATTTACTACATATCTATATTATGGCATTCTTGTTTTCTTTGATCCAATATATAGGGGAAACTCCACCAAATCCCATCGGCTAAGTTGGGCATGAAATTCAATTTCATATCAATATGCACATATTTATGTGGAGTATCTCCTATGTATTGTAGTTGCACTAACTACTTTGGACCCAACAAGTTTGGGTACCATTTTGTACTTAAATGTGTTTTAGGTACATTGGAGATATATTGGGTGCATGTCTCTCAAATCTTGAAGAAGTGGTGCATTAATGAAAATTGGAGGCAAGTGATAGGATGAAAATGAATTCATATCCTCTACATACTACCAATTATATCTCGGTAACAAGTATCTCTTGCTCATGCATATTTATCTTGCTTCCAAACTTTTGTAGGTTGCATCTTGGCATGAATTTTTGTTATTATATTTATTGTTGTATCTCTAGCCATGGTATTAAGAGAACTATCTATTGTATAGGTGTATAAGTTGAGATGAATGCATATAATTGGGACTATACAAAATCATGCATATGATCCTCCAATCCCAAATAATGTCAATCTGGCAATTTTATTGCCTATCCTTTCCTCAACTTCTCTCATGTGCAATAGTGAGATTTTGCTAGTATATTGTTTCTCGTGATACTTGTTGCCTTTCTTCATATATGCCAACTTTCTCCTTTTCCCTTGGTGATAGTTGTAATATATGTAGTGTGTTGGTGTTTGAAGTTCATTAATGTACAATAAGATATATTTGAGCCTTTGGCCGTGCTTTGAAGCAAAAATCTTATTGATAAATGTTATGACCTCATTTTTGCCTTTTTTGTGATTTATTGTATATCTTCTTTGTGTATGGTTGTTTCTTTATGGGAATATGTCTTTGTGATGTTTTCCACTTAGAGACACATACACATATGAGAAGATAATTTTAGTGATTTTTAATCCTTGGAGACCACCTTTCTATTCCTTTTGATTCTTCGGTGGCGTCCAAATTTTAATTGCCTATGAGTGCTTGTTCCTCTTGTTTGCACATTTTCCACTCATATTTGTTCTCCCATGCCTTGCATTGTTAAATGAACTTGGATGAGTGAGGATTCCATGATTATGCACCTTGATCCCAAATGCAATTATCATAATTGGTGCATTATCTTTGGGGAGCTCATCTAATTCACTTAATAATGCTCATTTGTCTTCTTTCTCATTTGTTGTGTCTTAAATGCTTATGGGGGATCAAGGATTCCATATTTGTGCATTATGTATTCCCATGCATTTATTTTATATTGTGCACAAATCTTGGAGAGCTTCTCTACTTGGTATTTAAAACACTCTTTTGCTCTTATCATAATATCTTGTAGTTTCTATTTGAACTCATTTGTTGTTTTCAATTGGTTTGTCAGACCTTGTAATTGCTTGCATCATTTGACTTTATTTATTTTGGCAATCTTCGGGTCCTCGATATAGTTCTACTCCCTCCCAAGTATTCATCATTGGATATGTGCGAAGGCACACCTTTGGAGGAATTATTATTATATTTGCCTTCTAGAACTTGTCACCCATTTCGGCAATCGATGCCAATGGGGGAGAAGTTTTAGAGGGTTTAAGGGAAATTGTTTATGCTTTGAGTTTGTTTCTAAGCATTTTCCTTTCATGCTCTTGCATCTTTGTTGTTACTTAGCATGTGGTATATATAGAGGAAACTCCACCAATGATAATGATTGGCAATATATGCAATGAAATTCAAGTTCATCACACATGCATAGATTGTGGGGGAGTTTGCTCTATATATGGTGGTGGTACCAATATTACATACTTGTGTAGTATTTGATATTTGTGTTACCATTTGATTCATTAAAATTCATTATATAAACCCTCTTAAAGGGATTGTCATCAATTACCAAAATGGGGGAGATTGAAAGAACATGTGGGCCCCCATGTGTGGTTTTGGTAATTAATGACAATCTTTATGGACTAATGTGTGTATTAAGTTATACTTGTAGGAATTGTCCATTGGCATCGCTTGGAGCTTGTGTCGGCTTCAAGGTCAATGAAATGAGAAGAAGATATGTTGTGCAAGCTCAAAATGCGCAATCTATAGAAGATCTCATGTTTGATGCTTGCCATCCTCGGTGATCATGGATGGATGATGAGGAATCAAGAAAGGCGTTCCATCTTGAGTAGGGAAAGATCGTCTACATCGAGCTCAAGTGGAATGCTCAAGGCAAAGTTATAATCTTGATAGGTTTTCCCTTTCGCCGGTCTCATAATTGTTAGTGGTAGACCGGGTTTAGGATAGATAACCGTACTATCAAGAGGGCTCTCGAATGAGTAACTCGGTCACATCGTTCGAAGAGAGCTCAAACATTTGCATACTTGCATCATCGTATTTGGTTGTTATTTGTTCTTATCCATGTGAGGATATAGAGCTTGTGTTAATCTCCATAACAAGCTCTTTTTCATCAATATCGGATCTCCCCTTTATATCTTGTTGCGAGTTTGTTCTTGGAGGTTTTCCGGATTCTCACCAAGTGAGGTATCACACTATAAAATACATGAAGTATTCTCACTTGGTGGTATCCAACATTTTATAGGGTAGCTCATGTTGTCCTCTTTCCAACGCAATTGGACTCGGGTCGATCGGAGTTACCAATCAAAAGTTATTGACGTTTGAATATCTGCCAGTCTTATTTAAAAAGAAAAGGAAAAATCTATTTTCTGGGCCGAGCAGTAGTACCGCCCGGGCGGGCCGATACTACCGCCCGCACCTGAGCGCGCCCCAATTATCTTCTGCCTCGCCCAGTAGTTTTTTCCGGTAGTACCGGCCGACCCAGTAGTACCGCCCAGGTGGGCCGGTACTACCGGCCGGCCCAGATACTTTTCACAGGTTATTTGCTCCTGCGCCGATCTCGCTCAGCAACGTTGACTCGCCCAGATCTTGCTCGCGTGCGTCGCCCGCATCGCTGCGACGCTATTTGACCTGCGCTGCGCGTGCCATTCCCGTGTCCCGCGCTTGCTCTCGCTCGCATGCGCGCGCGTGCTCCCGCTGGCCCGCCTGCTCTGCCTTTGCCACGCCTTGGCCCAGCTCGCCTGCCGCTGGCCCCACTGGAGATTCCCGCGCGCGCGCGCTGCTTGGCCCCACCGCAGCCCCACGATGAATCTCGCACGTGCGCCTGCCTTGCGCGAGGTCGCGCGCCTGCGTGTGGCCCCGCTGGCTGCTGCTGCCTTGCTGCTCCCGCCTAGCCCCACGTTGACCAACTCGCTTGTCCCAAGTTCTGTCGCTCGCCTGATATTTTTCCTGGCTGTGCTCGCAGGGTGCGGTAGTACCGGAATTTTGCGGTACTACCCTTCCTTCCAGAAAAATCACCCCAACGGGCATATTTAGTCCAGCCCTATATATAGCTTTGCCCGTTTTGCGTTTTAGGAGCTTCTTCTCTCTCTATTCTTGCTCAAGCTTTGCCCCATATTCTTATTCCCTCTTGAGCTTGATATAGAGGAGATCTAGATCTACGTTCTGACCAAACCAAAACATCTCTTTGTGAGTGTATCTTTGGGGATCTAGATTTTGGGGGATTTTGTGTCTCTCTTTGATTCCTCCTCTCTTGTTCCCCCAATAGCTTTAGTAGCTCTGTTGGAACTTGAGAGTGAGAGATTTGAGCACCTTTGTGGCGTTCTTGCCATTTGCATTTGGTGCATCGGTTTGTGTTCTCCTCGGAGGATTTGGTTTGAGTTACCCATTGGAGCTTGTCCCTCTTGGGTTCTTGGAACCCTAGACGGTTTTGTGGCCTTGGTGGCATTGTGGCCTTTTGTGGCATTTGTTGGGAGCCTCCAATTAAGTTGTGGAGAAGTGCCCCAACCTTGTGAGAGGTTCCGGTTGCCACCAACAAGTGCACCGATAGTGGAAGCGTGGATCGATCCCGTTGGGGTGACATTCATCGGAGAATAAGGGAGGCCTTTTGTGGCGTTGGTGGTTTGATACCACCCCCTCTCCAAACGAGACGTACTCCATGTTGGGAGGAACTCGGTAAAATATCGGTGTCCCCGCGTGCCTCGGTTATCTCTATACCTGAGCTCTTTACTTATGCACTTTACATTGTGATAGCCTTCGTGCTTGAAGTAATATATATCTTGCTATCACTTTGTTGCTTGTATTGCTTAGCATAAGTTGTTGGTGCACATAGATGAACCTTAGTTGTTCTAGGTTGTTCTTAACAAAGTAAACACTAGTTTTATTCCGCCTTTGTTGAGCCACTCTAGGAAAAGTTTTAATCGTCTATTCACCCCCCCTCTAGGCGACATCTGTATCCTTTCACCGGTTCCACAGGTGTAGATCTGGGGCGTGCGCGTGGCGCTTTTTTTTATTGTGTTTTTCTTGCACTTGGTTGTGTTCTGAAAGTTTGTTTCTTTTGCGCAGGAGTTCAAGGTACCGGGCATGTCGCCTCCACTACCCGAACTGTTTTTGGATGCCCCGGACAATGAGGTAGTGGATTCCATGTCTGAGCTTCCCTCAGCGCGATCACCAGCGGAAGAAACTTTTGAGTCTAGCGAGGAGCAGACTCGAAAGCGGACGCGGAGCTCGAGCGAAACATCAGATGCTTCGACTCCACCGACCCATAGGAATCCGTTATGCCTTGAGCGTCACAGTGGGGGTCATGGTAGATCTTCCTCTCCGATTTCGGCCGTGCCCGTGCGGGCTGTAGCGCCGTAGCCACCGGCGAAGCGGAAGAAGGAAGAGAAGAAAGGTAGGAGGGCTCCTCCTGTCTTCGACTTGAGCGATTTCGACTCATAAGCATCTGCCATTGCTTTGTCTTTCATTCATCTTTTTGCTTGTACTTTTCTGATTTTCCCTTTTGTAGCCACTCTTCCAATGGATTTTTCAGCGATGGCGCTCGGGAGATGGTGGGGGAGTCAAAAGTTGCTCCTCCTCCTCCTCCTCAGACGGTGGCCACCCCTGAGGGCGCTGCTCCGAACCCTTCTCCGCGGGAGGCTCGGGTGGTTGTACCCCAGAAGACTACGGGCGAACCTTTGGAGTCGCCGTCTGACCACGTAAGGTTTTCGTTCTTGCCGCGGGGGGAGCCCCCGAGCATCTTTTTTCGGATGATCTGCTGATTTTTTTTGTTTTGTTCCTCAGGGAAGCCCCCGAGCATCTGTCGGATGATCTGCTGATCATGCTATTTTTTGCATGTAGCTCGGGGGGAGCCCCCGAGCGTTTTCATACACGTGATTTGCTTTGCTCATTTTCTTGGGCGCAGCCCCTGAGCCTTTTTCCTGACAAGTTGTGTTTTTTCGCAGCCTTTTGTGCAAGGCGCCAACTAGTTGGTGCAGCAGCACCTGGTGTTGGAGGCCAGCTTCAAGCGGCTTCAGGGTACATTCATGAATTGGTCTTTTTCGTCTTCCGCTGCTTCCTTTTCCTTCGATCTGATGAGTGTTCTGTTGCTTGCAGATGACAACAATACCGCCCTTCGCGAGCTTGATGCTCTCAAAAAGAGCCTTGGGCGAGCGAAGAAGAAAGCCGAGGACGCCTTTGGTGCAAAGGAGCACCTCGAGCGGGAGCTTGCCGACGCAGCTGCGGCCAAGGAGCGCCTGCAGCAGGAGGCTACGGACCGCGAGCAGCAACTCGCCGCCGCTGCGGCCTCGCACGAGAAGGAGGTAGCTGACAAGCTAATGGTTGCTGCCAAGGCTATTTCGGGTGAGTGGTTTCGCCTGTTCTTTTTCGGCTTCCTTGTCTTTATTTTTGTACTTGGTTTTCACATCGCTTCTTCCGTTTGTTTAGATGCCGCAAGCATCGAGTTTGACCGCGGTGCTCTAGAACACGGAAGTGCTCTGGATGATGCCACTGCGGCGGTCGAAGACCGCTGTAGTACCATGGTCGGCTCGCTCGCCAAGGCCAAGGAGGTTCTTGGGAGCTTCTATAAGGAGCTCGTCCCCAAGGGTGTCGCCCTCGAGGATGTCGACTCGTTGGCGGATGCACTGTCAGCCGAAGCGCCTGCGGCGTACAAGCGCAAGCAAAAAGGCATCGGTGCATCCGTGGGGCTGGCGATGGCCCTGGCGTCTGGAGCGGAGCTGGATCTTCATCAGGTCACCTCCCAGATGCCGACAGCTGCTGACGGATCCGAGGTAGCCTTTGCCCTCTACGCTGCCCGTTGTAAACGTTATGGGCCGAAGTTGATTGACTTGCTGGCAGAGTACGCGGCGAGGCAGCAGGGGGAGGCCAAGAGCAGGCAGTTCGGCTCCGAGGCTACTTAGGATACAGTTTCTTAGGCCTTGTAGTTGTAGGATAGCTTTTGTTTCTTTTGGTCTGATGTATCTATGAACACTCCTTGTGCCACGCAGTGGCTTTTGCTGTATATAATGAGTCTCCAAGCTATTTTCTTATTCGTGCATTTGTTCATATTCTTACCTTCTTTTCCTCTAGGGACATTCGGGTGATGATCCCGTTAGCACTTCGCTCGCGTCGCAGCTACGGCCATCCTTGGATGGTGCATCGCAGCTTGTGTTTCTTCGTGACCGCATCCGTAGTCTTGAGAAAGAATTGCTTGGAGTGCGTGGCCACGCCGATGTTTGGAAGTCGAAGGCGGAGCGGGGTGCTGCCAGAGAGGAGTATTTGATGGGGGAGTTGCGTCGTCTGGCCGAACAACTTCAATGTGAGTTTTCGAGCTGCTACTCAATTTTCGGATGCGCCTACTGGCTTGTCATCTTACTTTGCAGGTGTTGCAGGTGCTAACCTTGTTCCTAAGGAGGAAAAGGAGCGTGTTGTTGTTCGGATCAACTGCCTGACCCAGCAGGACATAGAGGCCGGCGGTTTTTCTGGATGGACCGCGATCGTGCCATGGTCCTTGTGACTGTGCAGGATCGTGTTCACCAGGTGTCGCGGGTGCTGCGGCAAGCGAAGGCTTCTTTGGCGTCCATTCTGCACGTGATGTTTCCCTTGGATGAGGCGTCATCGACTCTCTGGGGCCTGCTGGCGAAGTTTCGAGATGTGCATCATGTTAGGGAGCTGGTGCGGCATCAGCTGGTTGCGGGGGTGAAGGCCGCGCTTGCCCTTGTGCGGCTACATCGTCCTGATGTGGATCTTGCTGCTGTGGCAGCTGGGCCGCCTCTTCGGCCGGATGGTGGTGTGTGGGATATGCGTCCACATTATGCGTATGTAAGGCAGTATGCCGAACAAATTGTAGATCTCGTTGAGCAGCGTGCGCAGGTGATTCTTCAGAATAGGTAGGACCTGTAAAAAGATAGATGTAAAATTTGTATTTATTCGACTGGGCGTGTTATGCCCTTTACTATAAAGGTTTGTTGTTGTTAGCATGTGGTGCTTTGTTTGTATGCGTGCCCTTTTCGTTAGCCTGACGTGGTCAGCTACTCAGGTGTACATGCATTATCCTCAGTCGACGAAGTCGTGAGGTGAGGGGTGCCCCCGAGTGTGTTGTAACATGAGGAAAATGCGAATAATAGACAAAAAATTTGGGGTGAGACACTTAGCTTTATTCATATCGTAAGGAGGAGGTACATTGTTCGGCTGAGTAGCCTTGGCTGAATAGCCTTATTGAAAGTAAAAGGAGGGGGAGGTAGCTAGGGGTAGAAGCGTCGCAGTTGTGCGATGTTCCATGGGTTGGAGTATTTGACTCCAGACTCCACGTGCTTGAGGCGATAGGCGCCACCTGGGATGACTTCAGTGACGATGTAGGGTCCTTCCTAGGGCGACTCGAGCTTCTTCGGTCGCTCTTGCTTGAGTCGCAAGACTAGGTCTCCTTCGACGAAGGAACTTGGGCGTAGCCGATGGCTGTGGTGGCTGCGGAGGCTCTGTTGATAGACCGCTGATCGAGCCGCGGAGATGTCGCGTGCCTCGTCGAGTGTCTCGACGGCGTCTTCGAGTGCGGCCGTCGATTCGGCTTTATTGTAGGCGATGACCCGTGGGGCCTTGTGGCGTACCTCTGCAGGCAGCACGGCTTCGGCTCCGTGCACCATGAAGAAGGGCGTGTAGCCAGTTGAGCTGTTTGGCGTAGTGCGCAAGCTCCAGAGGATGGAGGGCAGCTCTTGCGTCCAGGCTCCTGCGAGTCGCTAGAGTGGGCTCATCAGGCGCTTCTTGATGCCGCCACCGACGAGGCCATTGGTCTTTTTGACCTGCCCGTTTGTTTGTGGGTGCGCCATGGAGGCGTATGTGATGTTGATTCCAAGGTCTTCGTAGAAGTCCTGGAATTCCATGGAGATGAAGTTCGACCAGTTGTCGGTGATGATGCTGTGCGGCTCGCCGAACCTATAAATAATGGATTCAAAGAACTTGACGGCCGTTTTGCCCTTTTGGTTAGTAACAGGCATGGCCTCGATCCACTTGGTGAATTTGTCGACTGCGACCAGGAGGTAGACGTGGCCTACTTTCGAGGACTTGGGCAGTTTTCCGATCATGTCGAGGCCCCATTGGGCGAAGGGACAGGCCAGGGGTATGGGCCTGAGCTCCGATCCTGGTGCATGCGGTTTATCTGCGAACCTCTGGCATCCGTTGCACCTTCGGACGATGTCCTTGGCATCGTTCATGGCTGTTGGCCAGTAGAACCCAGCTCGTAGATCTTTGACGACAAGGGCGCGGCTGCCCGCGTGATGGCCGCAGATGCCCTCGTGGATGTCTTGGAGGATGGTTTTGCCATCACCGATGGTGACGCACCTTTGGAGTACACCCTAAATGCTGCGCTTGAAAAACTCGTCATTGATGATGGTGAAGGCCTTGGACCGGCGAGATATGTGTCGGGCATCTTTCGGGCTGTCAGACAGCTCCCCGTTTATCAAATATCGGAGGTATGGCTGTGTCCATGTTTCTTCCACTGCCATGACCTGCATCAGGCTGACCACTGCGACCTCTATGTAGAGTTTTTTTGGTCCTTTCTGTCCTTCGGGTAGTGCATCCCCCGAGTGTTCTGCCTCTTCGGGTGATCCCTTGGGGAATTTCCTTTTGATGGATGGCACGCAGATCTGTTTGTTTGACACGAGAAAAAACGTTCTGGAAAAGTCGAACGTAGGCTACTCAAGGGGAGAAGGATGGTAGCGTGTTTTTCTGATGCGCCGGGGTAAAGAAAATAAGTGCGGGCGTGCAAGTGTACCGTAGTACACAAGAAAAAGGTAGGGAAGATGCATTTCATTAATCTCTCATGGAGAAACAAAGTACAAATCCCTAATACAGTGCGCTCCGTGGCCTGCTTGCGCGGCCAACCTGACTAGGGCGATTGTGATCTCATGGTTCCCGGGGCCTCGGAAGGCACCCGGTTAATTACTCCCGCGGGTTACGCCGCGAGACACCTCCGATTAAGCCGTGTGGTCGTCTTCGTCGTCTTCGCTTCGCGTTCTCCATGCATGATGTGGCAGTGGTGTGTGTGTGGGCGGCGGCAGAGCCCGTGTCCTCGTCGGTACACGCGCCGCGAGTAGCGTGGCCTTTGCTCCGGCCACTCCCGCCCTCGCCGTCGTGGCTCGTCGGTCTTGACGGCATCGGTGTAGTTGGAGTTGGAGTAGCATGGGTCCGCTCAGCTGGGACTTCTCGACGACCAGCAGCCTCGTCGGGGTGCGCAAGGGGTATGCCTCGCAGGAGTAAGTGTTGGCGGAGATCGGCATCAGTGCAAAACCGACGTGCGCCACAAGTGGTGTAGCTAGCGTGGTCGACACCTCGTCTCGGTCCGACGCCGAGTTCACGGCTGTCGTCCTAGACAAGAGCGTCGTCTCACGGGCTCATGAAGATAGAGGTGGGGTATGCCGCCGGATTGCAAGTCGGCGGCGCTTTCGCCTATGCCTGCCGGCTTCACGGAGATGGAGCTAGCATCGGGTTGTCCGATAGACACCCCGACGCCATCGCCTATGGCTTGCAGAGGTGGAGATGGCGATGGCTTGCATACTAGCAGCCCCGCCATCACTCGTCTTCGTCACGCCTCGCCGGAGTGAAGAAGGCGCCGGGCTCGATGGGAGGAGAGATGGTGTCGGGCTGCGCGCCGGTAGCCGCGCGCCGTCGGGGCCGTCGTCTTGTTGGCGTTCGTAGGAGGTGAATAAAGGTTGGGCTGCACGCCGGCAGCCCCTTCGCCGTCTTAGGCAGCATGGCTCGTTGAGATGGACGTGGCGCCGAATGCATGCAGGCTTCCTTCTCGTCTCGTCTTCGGCGCCGCCGTAGTCGCAAGGTTCGATGGGGGAAGAGATGGCGCCGCTACGGCCCGCCGGCAGTCGCGATGCTGCCGTCTTTGGTGCGCCACACCAGAGCGGAGATGGCGATGGCGCCGGGCTGCACGCCGGCAGCCTCACGTCCTCGAGGCCGTGCTCTTGGTGGCAAAAGAGATGGAGGTGGCGCCGGGCTGTACGCCGGCAGCCGCGCCGTCTAGGCCGTCCTCTTGGTGGCGTTGGAGATGGCGCCGGGTTGCACGCCGGCAGCCGCGTGCCCTCGGGCCGTCGCCTTGGTGGCGGTGGAGATGGAGATGGCGCCGGGCTGCACGACGGCAGCCGCGCCGTCTAGGCCGTCCTCTCGGTAGTGTTGGAGATGGCGTCGGGCTGCACGCCGTCAGCCGCGCGCCCTCGGGCCGTCATCTTGGTGGCGCCGGAGATGGCGCCGGTCTGCACGCCGGCAGCCGCGCCGTCGAGGCCGTCCTCTCGGTGGTGTTGGAGATGGCGCCGGGATGCATGCCGGCAGCCGCGCGCCCTCGGGCCGTCATCTTGGTGGCGCCGGAGATGGCGCCGGGCTGCACGCCGGCAGCCGCGCCGTCGAGGCCGTCCTCTTGGTAGCGTTGGAGATGGCGCCGGGCTGCACGCCGGCGGCCGCGCCATCGAGGGCTGTCGTCTTGGTGGCGTCGGATGCATGCCG
This sequence comes from Avena sativa, assembly GCA_916181665.1. Taxonomy (NCBI): domain Eukaryota; kingdom Viridiplantae; phylum Streptophyta; class Magnoliopsida; order Poales; family Poaceae; genus Avena; species Avena sativa. The sequence continues at coordinate 472,909,859 of OV702285.1, forward strand.
GCAGCTGCATGCCCTCGGGCCGCCGTCTTGGGGGCGTTGGAGTTGGCGCCGGGCTGCACGCCGGCAGCCGCGCGCCCGATGCCGTCGTCTTGGGCAACGTAGTGTGCGTAGATGGAAGTGGCGCCGGGCTGGACTCCGGCAGCCTCACCACCGTCACCTTCGGAGTGGCTCGTAGATATGAAGAGGGCACGCGACAGGCTGCCCACCAGCGGCCCTGTCCATCGCGTGTCTCTTCCCGCCGCAGTGAGCGGAACCTTCTCCGGCGAAACGCATGTGTGCATTCATGCTAGAGAGAGAGAAAAAGAGAGAGAGAGTCAATCCATATGCTCACCGTCAGAAATCATCGGCTTCACCTCCATATGGCTTCACTGATCAGTGTGTGTGTGTATGGTGCTTTTGACTGGGATGCTAGCTCGTGTGTGGAAATTTGCAGCTGGGATTTTGGTTATGGGATCCTACGTGCGTGTGGTTTCGGGATGGGTGTGTGAGCTCGCGTCGTCCGGCCGGACGCCTACGCCTCCGAGGAAAGAGTATGAGCTGTGTGTGAGTTTTTGATCGATGCGGTGTTTTTCAGGTGTGAGCCTCCACCGGGATGGAGAGCTGGGTGCCCTTTTATAAGCAGGGAGCGACGCCGTGGATGAGGATGGACTGCCGATTATCCGGAGTTCGTTTCACCAATGCAGATGTTGCGCTGAGTCCTCGGTAGAATTACGGCTGTTCGAGCTTTCTTCTGTTTGATCCTTATCGCTTCGATGGACCGGTATCAGCTAGCCAAATATATCCAGTTTAGTTGGGGCCAATCGATGGAGCAGAGCGACCGGCGTTACGCGCATACGTGACACGCTTCAGTTGTGAATCTGCCGGACGTACACCTTGGTACTTTAACCATGTACGCGTATTCCTGTAAAATACACTAATAATTAGTTAAGTTAATTAGTTGCCTTCATTTGGTGTTGTTTAGGCGTTCGTGCATGGCTGTATCTGCCGGTGGTGAGCATGGCTCATGCACGTTGAATTGATCATTAGACCCATGCATGCATCATGTACACGGCCAGCTGCTCATAGAATACTTGTTTGATTAAGATCTTCCCGCACCTTCCAGCTATCGACCGTGCCCACCTGCTCTATAACTTTGTACAAAAATCCATCGAACAAATGCCCCCCGCCAAGTGGAGTTCGAGCGCAAAGCGAATCGGACTCGACTTGGCGAGAAACCAATTCGGTGCAACTATTTCATTGCAGCCTTGTTCACCGTGTAGAAGCGGTGTGGGTAGATCTTCCCATGTTCATAATAGCTTAGAGAAATTTGCTGGGCCATGCACGGCGGTGGCGCCAACCAGCAAAACATTCACAATTCACCTCCATTGCACAGCGAAATACCATGCCGTGTCTTGGAGAAAATTTATCAAACTAGTCGCGGCCGCATAGCTATAGCAGTGCCAGCCGACTAGATCGAAGGGTTTCATAGATTCGTGCTGGCCGCACTGGTGCACTGCACTGCTCCCGTATCTTCATGTGTCGGTGTAGCTAAGACGCCGGAAAGACACCAGCATCGACACCACCCCGATGTTGCCACGGTAGGCTGGTGGAGACACTTGAAGTTGAAGGCGCTTGGAGTATCATGTACGCCCCATCGCTATTCAGCTTGTAAAAGCATATGGCCAAGTATTTGCTCGAGGAATAAAACCTGCAAGAGTTAGAAAACACGAAATCGAGAGGAAAAAAACATGGTTTGGTTTTGATTTTTTTTTTAAATGTTGGCTTTCCCGTTATACACTAGCTATATGTGTGATATTGGAAAAGACCGCCGAAGGACCTGTCTTCGAGAATCGTCGCAAGACCATGACGATTACAACTTCGTCCTTCCGTGTACGTGTGTGGAGACGCCGTCCTCGGAGATGCTTCCAAGAGGCAGTAGAGAATCATACTCTAGCCCATCCTAGTGTTGGAGATATGCCCAAGAGGCAATAATAAAGTGGTTATTATCATATCTTCACACTTATGATAAATGTTTACATACCATGCTATAATTGTATTAACCGGAAACATTAATACTTGTGTGATTTGTAAACTAAAATAAGAGTCCCTAGTAAAGCCTCTTGTTAAACTAGCTTGTTGGTTAATATATGATCATGGTTTCCTGATCATGAACATAGAGATGTTATTAACAACAGGATCATATCATTAGGATAATGATGTGATGGACATACTCCTATAGATAAGCGTAGCATAAAGATCAAGTCATTTCAATAGTTTAATTGTTATATGCTTTCTGATACATAGTAACCTAATTCCTTCGACCATGAGATCATGCATATCACCTTTGCCGGATGGATGCTTTGATGACATCAAACACCACACCGTAACTGGGTGGCTATAAAGGTGGCATTGAGTGTTCAGAAAGTATTGGTTGAAACACATGGATCAAGAGTGGGATTTGTCCATCCATATGACGGATAGATATACTCTGGGCCCTCTCGGTGAAATGTCATCCAATTAGCTTGCAAGCATGTGACTGGCTCACAAGGGATCACATATCACGGGAACGAGAAAAGAGTACTTATCAGTAACGAGGTTGAACTAGGTATGCAGAGATACCGACGATCATAACCTCGGATAAGTAAACTATCGTGAGACAAAGGGAAATTGGTATCGTATGTAAGTGGTTCATTCGATCGCAAAGTAATCGTAGAAATATGTGGGAGCCATATGAATTTCCAGATTCCTCTATTGGTTATTGTTCGGAGAAGTGTCTCGATCATGTCCGCATAATTCACGAACCGTAGGGAGACACACTTAAGGATTCGACGTTGTTTGAGTAGTTATGGTATTATGAGAAAGAGACCGAATGTTGTTCGGAGTCTCGGATGGGATCCGGGATATCACGAGGTGATCCGGAATGGTCCGGAGAATAAGATTCATATAAGGAAAGTCCCGTTTCGGAGTTCGGGAATGATTCCGGTGTTTTCATCGGGAATGTTCTAGAAGGTTCCGGATTGTCCGGCACTCCGGGGGGGGGGGGGGGGAGGGTACATGAGTGTGTCATTGAATGATTGCATCATGTACTAAGTGTTCTTGCTGTTCCAAAAACATGAAAGTCAAATTGCCAGTTTGAAAGTCAAACGGCTAAAACAGGAAACTGTGGGAAACAGGAAACTGTGGGAAACAAGCAAGAGGAGGTTGAAACCAACTTGGAGGAGGAGTTCCTCTCCTCCTTGGCCGGCGCCCAGCCCTAGGCCGAGTTGGGGAGGGACTCCCTCCCTCCCTGGCGCGCCTAGCCCCTCCACCTATAAAAGGAGGGGCAGGGCTCCTCCTTGAGACACACAAGTTTCTACCTCTAATCTCCGGTTTAGAGCCGTTTGGTTTAGAGCTTCTAATTGCTTTAGCCTGCGGTTTAGAGCCTTCTAATTGGTGTGTCTAATCTCTAGACCACTATTAGCCCTCTCTCATAATCCACCATACTCGCTCCGGCTTAAGGCGAAGCCCTGCGGGATTTCCCCTCTACTTCCGGTACCACGCCGTTGTGCTGCCGGAATCGCGAGGAGAGTGCTACAACCTCCGCTGCCTGCTGGAACAAGGGAGAGGAAGGTCTTCGTCGAGTACCGAACGTGTGACCGACTGCGGGAGCGCTGCCGGAACGCAGCGCCGGAAGGATCGTCTACGCGATCTTGAGATCGGAAAGAGTACGACTACATCACCCACGAGAATCTGCTCTCGTTAACCGCTTTGGAATCTTCGAGGGTAAGTTATTCCATCGACTTGTTGCTACAATCTAGTAGATAGATCTTGGCTTGTTTGTTTGTATGCGATAGAAATTTTTTGTTTTCCATGCTACGAACCCCTACAGTGGTATCAGAGCCGTGTCTATATGTAGATCTGTTGCACGAGTAGAACACAATGGTCATTGTGGGCGTTGATGCTTTTATTGTTGATTGCTTCTTGTGTACTTTGCATCTTGCGGTATGTTGGGATGAAGCGGCCCGGGCTAACCTTACATGACATCGTTCATGAGACTTGCTCCACGCTTGACATGCAACTAGTATTGCATAAGTGGCTTTGCGGGTGCCTGTTTCTCCTAGCATAGTTAAGATCCAATTTACAACGGGTGATTAACAATACTAGTATCAATGTTGTGGTTCTTGTTCGTAAGTTAGAACGACACTTATTAACAGCCCCAAACCACGTAAAACATGCAAAGAAAGTAGAGGCGTCTAACTTTGTTTTGCAGGGGTGTGCAGTGATGTGATATGGCCATGATTGTGATTATATATGATGTATGCAATGTTCCTTATTGTAAGTCGGCAACCGGTAGGAGCCATATGGTTGTCTTTAATTTCTGTTAAGACCCGCGTGTCTATTCAAAGTAGTTGTAATCGTTGAAGCTGGTGGACGACAACCATGGAGAGGCGTCATTGACCTTGATGCAATGCCGGTGATGATGAAGATCATGTTCGTGCTGGAAGATGGAGATCGGAAGCACAAAGAAGAAAGGCCATATCATATCACATATTATGAATTGCATGTGATGTTAATCCTTTATGCATCTTGTATTGCTTAGTAGACGACGGTAGAATTATAAGATGATCCCTCATGCACATGAATTTCAAGTCATAAAGTGTTCACCCTTAGTTAGCACCGTTGCTAAAGCTTGTTGTTTCGAAGCACCACGTGATGATCGGGTGTGTTAGATTCTGCAAGTGTATACAACGTGAGCAAGCCAGATTTGCTCATGCGGAAACTAAGGTTTGATCTTGACGAGCCTAGCATGTACAGACATGGCCTCAGGAACACGGATTACCGAAAGGTAGAGCATGAGTCATATAGTAGATATGATGAACATGTTGATTGTTCGCCATTGAAACTATATCAACTCTCGTGATGATCGGTTTTGATATGGTGGATTTGGTTCGTGTGATCACTAAAACAATGTGAGGGATATTGTTTTGAGTGGGAGTTCACCTAGATTAATTTAATTATTAATTAGAACTCAATTTATCATAAACTAAATCAAAGTGAATTTGCATAGTTGTTGTAGTCATTGGCATCCGTTTACCACCTTGCGCTTAGTTATAATTGAGATGATAGAACTATAGAATTCTGGTTAGTTACTTTACGAACTGGTATCGTATTGTTTTTGAAGTGTTAATCTAAAGTTTAAAAGTCCTATTGCAAACTTTCAGTAAGTTTCGGTTACTCCATGAAGTTTAATAATTAGTATTAAATCAAGAGTAACAATTCCAAGTGTTAGTATATAAGTATCATGTTTGTCTCCATGATTCTTGATATTCAAAGGATTCTCTTAATATCAAGGTTATCTAGGATCTGAAAGAGTTGTTTCAGAAACCATGATGTGTGGAAGATATTGTGATATCTGAAATGAAGTTTTGGTTGCAACATGATAGAGTATAATATGGCAAAGTTCATGTTCTCATATTTTGATGAGAATTTGCAAAGGGTTGTAGACACTTGTTGTCCTAATGCTCCAAAAGGTTTTGGATAGCAACATTATACTCATAATTCATCGTTATAAGCTAAAAGTAGCTTGATCATGGACGATTCCATGATAAGGGTGAATTTTTGATGTAGGTAAAATGTTTACTACACCAAGAGATTACTAAAGAAAGGAATTTGAAAGAACACCAAACATTTGATGATGGTGATCTACTTCAAAGTGCAAGTCCAAAGACATTGGTATTTAACTATACACGCTTTGGACTATATGTCATATGTATGACTCCACTATTGATATTGATAGATTCTTTCAAACAGAAAAGGAAATATTGAAAGAGAATCTCATAAATATATGGCAGAAAAGAAAAGACTAGAATTGTTCAGTTTAAGTATATAGATGATATACATGTTATGGCTATATTCTTTGCTTATTAAACAATGTGGTTCTCAAGTATTTGATACTGAATTTGTTGGTGTGAATCGTCATACGAAACAACACAATTCATGAACTACAATGGCCTAAGTAACTAGCAAAAGAATATGTGATGATGTTCATCGAGAACAAATAAAGGGTTATTGTGTTGCTCGTTAAACATCAAAGCTTGCCTTCAAGATTTGTTTTATCAGGTATTATGAGAACAAAAGGGTTGTTCAAATAATTGCTGTAATCCATAAAAGATGGATGATTCACAAATCTCGTTGGAGAAATCACATCCATAAAACTAGTGCTAAAAATGTCGAAAGACAAATTGATTGAAAGATCACTTAGGAAGTGACATCGCCGTTTAAATTATAATGGAAAGAAAACATGAAGAAACTCCATGTGGAGGGAATTTTAGAGTCTTCTGATTTTTGATCAAATGACGCTTGTGAAACTTCCCTAGAGATAATTGAAACTTCGTTCATACGCCAAAAGGGAACGAATGACTAGCTTATTTGAACTTGTACATATTGTTGTACAAAGTCCATTATGTGTAGTCAAGAGCGATGAATTTCAACTTCATATGCTTTCTCCGAAAATTTGAGTGAATATATGAATATTTACTTAATAAGGATAAAGTATGAAACACTTGAAAAGTTCAAAGACTTTCAAGATGAAGTGCAAAATCATTGTAACAAGAATATAAATAGTTTATGATAAGATCATAAAGGAAGATATTTGAGTTACAAGTTTAGCATAATACCTAAGATTTAAGGAATCGTTCCGTGGATTTGCATTTTTCCGAAAACACCATAAGAGTATGGAGCATTCGAGATATGTAATTAAACCTTGTTTGACATGGTAAGATCGAAGGTGTAATTCATAAAACTGCCATTATATTTTAAAGATTAAAAGCTTTAGAGATTACCGTTTTTCCACTGAAAAGAGCTTCATCATAATCCGTTGAATTGACACCATATAAAGTTATGGTTTGGGATAAAACCCAAGTTGTCCTTTCTTAAACATTGGTATGCTATGCATAAGAAAGATGTGTGCAACCAAAGTCGGATGAACCTGTCTTTGTATAAACTGTTAAGTATTCCTCCATAAAACACCAGAGACAAAAGTGTTTGTTGCTTAGAACGTCAAGTTTCTTTGAGAAGGAATTTTTCGTGAAAAGTTAAGTGGGAGGACAATAGAACTTTGATAAGGTTAAAAGAACCTTAGCTATATGTGCAGAGTTGCGCAGCGCCGAAAAGTGTTTCGGAGGCAGCAACAATGCTCATGGCTCACGTGCTTCCAGGGATTGTGGTCACGGAGATCTAAGTTCCTATTGAAACAAGTAGGTCGGATGAACAATCAAATACCAAGATTTGAGAGTTAAATCATTATTTGACAATAATGATCCGACTACGTGCAAAGAAGCAATGATGAGCCCGGACTCCGTCAAATGGCTTGAAGCCATAAAATCCGTGATAGTTCCATACACGAGAAATCAAGTTTTGAACTTGAAGGACCCTCGAGAAAGGTGTAAGACCTTACAGTTGTGTCTGGATCTATAAAGAAATAGACATGGATATTTTACATCTATGAAATAGTCGACATGTTGGGAAAGAATTCACAAAATGTTCAAAGGTTGACTATGACAAGATTTGATCTTTCATAGCGATATTTAGTCTAAATGGATTAATGTAGCAACCACTACATATAATTTGTTATATGGTAGTTGAATAAACAAAACAAGTTCTTCTAATAGAAGGGTTACCTAGGACGTGTGCATGACACAGTCCAAAGGGTTTTGTTAAAATTCAAGGGATGCTAAAAACATATGCGAACTTCAATGGTTGAAGTAAGCATAGCGGAGTTGGAATCTTCACTGTGATGAAACTGTTAAAGGAGTTTAAAAGTTCATCAGAGACGATGGAGATGCTTGCATTTGCAAGAAATTAAGTGGGAGCGCTAAGACATGTTTCTAATACATTATGTGGAAGACATATTGTTGATTGGAAATAATGTATCTTTTATTAACACATATTAAGAATTTCATCCCGATGAAAGACTTAGGCAAAACCCAAATATTTGGCATCAATAGACGCTAATATGGTTGTGCCAGAAGTACATAGACAAGATATTGAATGAGTTCAATATAGAAACTACAAGAGAGGTTCTTGTCACACAGAAAGGATTGAATAAGTTCAATGTTGATGATATATTCAAGTGTATTGACATTTGGTAAAGTGAAACAAATAATCAAGTATAGATTGATACTTGATGTATGAAATCACAAAGAGTATTTATATCAATCATACTGTGATATGTACAAATCCAGATATGTCCTATGCTCTAAATGTTGTGAGCATATACCAGAATGATTCGTAAGATGATCATTGGACAATAGTAAGGATATTCTTATGATCTTTTGAAAGAACTAAGAGTATAATATTTGTAGAAGTGACAAATAGATGGTTAGTTCATTGTAAAAGTACTACATTGATACTAGCTTTGTCACAAAGTACAAATTAAGTTTATCTCAATCTAAACTAAGGGTGGCACAATATAATGGAAAGTGAGTTCCATAATGGATTTGGATGAGTTCCAAAGTTAAGACATTGTGATAGATACTACAACAAAAGGCTAAGTATATGACTGCTATTTTAGCAGCAAAAGAGGGCATTTGTGTCAAGTAGTTTGTTATCAAACTAGGTGTAGTTCACAGTGGGATAATACTATGAAGATATATTGTGCGACAATATTATCAACATGTTTTAACCCCAAAGAGCTAAAGGTCACACCGAAAGACCAAATTTATACAAAGCCATCTCATTAGAGAATGAGTGATGCGTAGAGACGCAAAGACATGCAATTACACACGGACCTGGAAGTGTCAGATCTGGAGATCAGTTGACCACTAGCAATCGTGTACATACAACACCGGAAAGCCATAGGTGTTGAATACACAAAGGTTTGAAACTAGATTATTGACTCTAGTGCAAGTGGGAGACTATTGGAGATATGCCCAAGAGGCAATAATAAAGTGGTTATTATCATATCTTCACACTTATGATAAATGTTTACATACCATGCTATAATTGTATTAACCGGAAACATTAATACTTGTGTGATTTGTAAACTAAAATAAGAGTCCCTAGTAAAGCCTCTTGTTAAACTAGCTTGTTGGTTAATATATGATCATGGTTTCCTCATCATGAACATAGAGATGTTATTAACAACAGGATCATATCATTAGGAGAATGATGTGATGGACATACTCCTATAGATAAGCGTAGCATAAAGATCAAGTCATTTCAATAGTTCAATTGCTATATGCTTTCTGATACATAGTAACCTAATTCCTTCGACCATGAGATCATGCATATCACCTTTGCCGGATGGATGCTTTGATGACATCAAACACCACACCGTAACTGGGTGGCTATAAAGGTGGCATTAAGTGTTCAGAAAGTATTGGTTGAAACACATGGATCAAGAGTGGGATTTGTCCATCCATATGACGGATAGATATACTCTGGGCCCTCTCGGTGAAATGTCATCCAATTAGCTTGCAAGCATGTGACTGGCTCACAAGGGATCACATATCACGGGAACGAGAAAAGAGTACTTATCAGTAACGAGGTTGAACTAGGTATGCAGAGATACCGACGATCATAACCTCGGATAAGTAAACTATCATGAGACAAAGGGAAATTGGTATCGTATGTAAGTGGTTCATTCGATCGCAAAGTAATCGTAGAAATATGTGGGAGCCATATGAATTTCCAGATTCCTCTATTGGTTATTGTTCGGAGAAGTGTCTCGATCATGTCCGCATAATTCACGAACCGTAGGGAGACACACTTAAGGATTCGACGTTGTTTGAGTAGTTATGGTATTATGAGAAAGAGACCGAATGTTGTTAGGAGTCTCGGATGGGATCCGGGATATCACGAGGTGATCCGGAATGGTCCGGAGAATAAGATTCATATAAGGAAAGTCCCGTTTCGGAGTTCGGGAATGATTCCGGTGTTTTCATCGGGAATGTTCTAGAAGGTTCCGGATTGTCCGGCACTCCGGGGGGGGAGGGTACATGAGTGTGTCATTGAATGATTGCATCATGTACTAAGTGTTCTTGCTGTTCCAAAAACATGAAAGTCAAATTGCCAGTTTGAAAGTCAAACGGCTAAAACAGGAAACTGTGGAAAACATGAAACTGTGGGAAACAGGAAACTGTGGGAAACAAGCAAGAGGAGGTTGAAACCAACTTGGAGGAGGAGTTCCTCTCCTCCTTGGCCGGCGCCCAGCCCTAGGCCGAGTTGGGGAGGGACTCCCTCCCTCCCTGGCGCGCCTAGCCCCTCCACCTATAAAAGGAGGGGCAGGGCTCCTCCTTGAGACACACAAGTTTCTACCTCTAATCTCCGGTTTAGAGCCGTTTGGTTTAGAGATTCTAATTGCTTTAGCCTGCGGTTTAGAGCCTTCTAATTGGTGTGTCTAATCTCTAGACCACTATTAGCCCTCTCTCATAATCCACCATACTCGCTCCGGCTTAAGGCGAAGCCCTGCGGGATTTCCCCTCTACTTCCGGTACCACGCCGTTGTGCTGCCGGAATCGCGAGGAGAGTGCTACAACCTCCGCTGCCTGCTGGAACAAGGGAGAGGAAGGTCTTCGTCGAGTACCGAACGTGTGACCGACTGCGGGAGCGCTGCCGGAACGCAGCGCCGGAAGGATCGTCTATGCGATCTTGAGATCGGAAAGAGTACGACTACATCACCCACGAGAATCTGCTCTCGTTAACCGCTTTGGAATCTTCGAGGGTAAGTTATTCCATCGACTCGTTGCTACAATCTAGTAGATAGATCTTGGCTTGTTTGTTTGTATGCGATAGAAATTTTTTGTTTTCCATGCTACGAACCCCTACACCTGTTACCGAGGAGCTCCACGGCTCAGCCATGCCCCCTGCACGATACCCCGCGAACCCAGAGACTTGGGCATGGTAAAACGAGGGAGTAAGGCTTTGGGACAACAGCTCTGAAACTTCCGCGCCTTATTGAGGGGTGGTGAACAGCTACCTTCCGCCTTCCCTCGAATGGTTCCCTTATGCTTGGGACGGTTTAGACTTGTGTCTTGGAGTTTATGTATTTTTGCCCTCCTATGGGGACGGCTTGCGAGGTCCACTTGGGTGACCATGAGCTTCATGAGATTGCTTGCACTCTTGGACATACTTTTTTTTGTTTTTGGCTTGAACTTCTGAGATTCTCTTCTTCTTTCTTCGCTCGGGGATCCATCTTGGGAATTTGGAAGGCACCGTTCACCTTGGTGGACTAAGGGACCCTCTGGCACTTTATCTGGAGCTTTTTGTGGCACACCCCAGGGTTGTCACGCGGCTACGCACCGAGTCAGGCAGCCTTTTCATGATCTTTTCCTATGGTCTTCCCCAGGGTGTGAGCCTCTACGAACGCGAGGCACGCCGGGGAGCATGAGGGGCGTGGAGTCTCGGTACGCTGAAGTGCCCAAGTGATCTTCTCCACTGCCTCTGGAAGCATGCACTTGGTACGTGTCGTGCTTTGTGGGTGTAGGTGCCGCTCCACTTGCAACTTGGCACCTCGTGCCCCCCTCCGACAGGTCCTAAGGCAGCCAGATCTTCAATCACCAGCACGGTATGATTAGGGAAAGCCAGTTTTTTTTGTTATTGGGGGAAAATAGACGATCCACACTATGCAAAGGAGAATGCATCATGGACTTGAGCCGCCTGAAGGACTCCCCATAGAAAAACGAAAATAAAAAAAGGAAAAGGCAATGGAAGAGGCAAATATTTAGCAAAAATATTTTTTAAGAAACCTTCCGTTGATTGGAGGCATGGGCCGGGCTCCTTGAGGATCGACCAGCTGGTATGCACCCCCGTCGTAGGCTTGCTCGATGGCGTAGGGTCCTTCCCACTTTGGCTCAAACTTCCCCTTCGTCTTGTGCGTGACGACAATGGGGCGCCTGAGGACAAGCACTAGCTCGCCCTTCCGAAAGACGCGTTGCCGCACGAGCTTGCCGTAAGCTCTCACCATGTTTTGACGGTAAAGCTCCAAGTTCTGCAGGGCTTGGAGACGCTCCTCCTCCAGGGCGTCAAGCTCCTGGAATCGCAGTTGTACCTGTTCATCTTTGGTGAGTTCATCTTGAATGGTGACACGAAGAGAGGGTAGCTGGACCTCCAATGGAAGTACCGCCTCACTCCCATAGACAAGGGAATAGGGTGTAGACTGAGTTGGGGTACGGACTGTAACGCGGTACGCCCATAGAGACTCGAAGAGACGGTCGGGCCAGTCCCTTCTATGTCTTGTCACCGTCATCTTGAGTATCTTGCCGAGCGTCTTGTTGAAGGCCTCGATTGCTCCATTGGCTTGAGGGTAGTAGCCGGTGGAGTAGTTCCACTTGATCTTGTACTTCGCCATGAACCTGTACATCTTGTTGGATTTGAATGCCTTGCCGTTGTCGGAGGTGATACGGTGTGGTATCCCAAAGCGATGTATGATATTTCGCTCTAGGAAGTTGATGACGTTGTCGCTCTTCACCTCCCGCAGCGGGACAGCCTCCGCCCACTTGGAGAAGTAGTCCATCGCTGCAAGGATGAAACGATGGCCCCTGGAAGATGGTGGATCGATGGGTCCGATGACGTCAATCCCCCAGGCGTCGAATGGCCATGAGGGAACGGTGGGTGTAGAGGAACTGGCGGCTGATGCTTGAAGTCGCCATGGATTTGGCAACCATGGCATGACCTGGCTACCTGGAGGCAGTCCTTCATGATGCCGGGCCAATAGTACCCAGCCAGGCGTATGGCATGGTACATCTTGGCTCCACCTTGGTGTCCACCGCAGACCCCGTGGTGCACCTCTTGCAAGATCTTTTTGGCTTCATCTTGGTTGACGCACCGAAGCAGAATCTCTTGCCCGTGAGACCGTCTGTACAAGACGCCGGCCTTATACACATAGGAGGGAAGTCGCCGTTGGAGTTGGCGCCTCTCGACGGGGTCGTCGGGGAGGCCGCCGTGCTTGAAGTAGTTGAGGAAGGGTTGTAGCCACTCGTCCTCCTCCACGATGTTCGTCATGATGGTATTGACTTCTTCTTCCTCCAGGATGAGTTCTAGGATAGCGGGAAGAAGCCACCTTTCATCCACCGTCACTTGCGTGGATTTATCACCTGGGAGCACCAGTGCCGACGCCAGTTTTGCCAAGGCATCGGCAGGTGCATTCCTGCTTCGCGGGACATGGAGAACTTCAACATGTTGGAATTTCTCCATAAGCTTCCGGGCCGCACCGTAGTATGGCACCAGTTCCGGCTTGCGTACCTCGTAGATGTCGTTGACTTGCCGAACGATGAGCTGGGAATCTCCATAGGCCCGTAAAGAATGGACCTCCATGGAGAGTGCTAGGAGGAGGCCAAAGATGAGTGCCTCGTACTCCGCCTCGTTGTTGGAGCATTCTTCCTTGAGGAGGGAGAATGAGTGATACATCACCTGCTCCCTCCTTGTGGAGTCTTGAACACCAATCCTGCTCCTGCTCTCCGCTTGGGTGTGCCATCAGGGTCGGCGTCTATGCGCGAGGCACCATCGAAGTAGAGCTCCCATGGAGCCTTGACCTCCGCGGTGAAAACCTCCTCGTCGGGGAGGTTGGTAATGAGCGGAGAGTCGTCGGGGACGGGATGCGCCGCAAGGAACTCCGCCAAGGCTTGGCCCTTGATCGCTTTCTGAGACACAAAGGTGATGTCGAACTCCATCATGAGCAATGCCCATTTTCCGAGTCGCCCCATTAGTGCGGGCTGACTTAGCACGTACCTTATGGGATCCGCTCTAGCAACGAGCTGGATTTGGAGTGCTAGCATGTAGTGCCTCAACTTCTTCAACGCGAATATAAGCGCCAAGCATAACTTCTCTATTGGAGAGTAGTTTCGCTCAGCGCCCACCATGGTGCGGCTCAGGTAGTAGCAAGCCACCTCCTTCCCTTCCTCATTGTGCTGAGCGAGAAGAGCACCTATTGAAGTAGGCTGCGCTGCAATGTATAGAATAAGAGGGCGCTCTTTTACAGGAGCTGCCAAAACAGGTGGGTTAAGTAAGTACTTCTTGATGTCGTCGAATCCTCTTTGACACCCTTCATCCCATACGAATGGAGCTCCTTTCTTCATGAGACTTGAGAAGGGTTGGATGCGTCCCGAGAGGTTGGAGATGAAGCGACGGATGTACGCCAACTTCCCTTGTAAACCTCTCAATTCCTTGAGATTACAAGGTGGTGGCATGTTGAGGATGGCCTTGATCTTCTTCGGTTCGATCTCTATGCCTCGATGATGGACAACGAAGCCCAGGAAGAGGCCTGATTGAACGGCGAAGGCACATTTCAACGGGTTCATCTTGAGCTGGTGTCGGCGTAGGCGCTCAAAGATGACCCGGAGGTCCTCTTGATGATCCCGGCGGTCCCTGGTCTTCACCACCATGTCATCTACGTAGCACTCCACCGAATGGTGGATCAGGTCGCCGAGGATGTATGTCATGGCCCGCTGGTACGTCGCACCAGCATTCTTCAAACCGAATGGCATGACGGTGTAGTAGAAGTTGCCCTTCGGGGTCCTGAACACGGTGTTGATGGCGTCGTCCGGATCCATCTTGATTTGGTTGTAGCCTGATGAACCATCCATGAAGGATAGCGCACCATGGCCCGTGGTGGAGTCGATGACCATTTCCGTGATTGGCAGGGGAAAGTCATCTTTGGGGCATGCTCGATTTAGGTCATGGAAGTCTTGGCATACCCGTACCTGGCCATTCTTCTTCTCCACGGGGACGATGTTGGCAAGCCACTCGGTGTATTTCGCCTCTTTGATGAAATCTGCAATGATTAATTTATCGACCTCGGCGATGACTTGGTCTTGAAACTCCGGACGCAAGAGCCGCGGAGGCTGCTTGACGGGGCGGTGTTGCGGGTCAATCGCCAGCTTGTGTGTAGCGACACGAGGGTCGAGCCCCGGCATATCTTTGTAGCTCCAAGCGAAGCAATCTCGATACTCCATCAAGAAGCGTCGATAGCTTTCCCGTTCCTCTTCCGTCAGGGTGGCGCTGACGAAAGTGGGACATGGATCGTCCTCGGTTCCGAGGTTGACTTCGACAAGTTCATCGATGGTGGGCTGACCACCGTCTTCCATCTCCTGTGGAGCCAGCGTGGGTTCGACCTCTTCTTCTTCCTTGACCGGCGCGTCGTCGATGGAGTTTTGGCGGTGAAGGCCATGACGTGACAGTTCCATGTCGTCTCGTGAAGAGACAGACGTAGCATGGCACGTGACTTGTGTGACGCCATTGAGTCCTCCTTCTTCTTCATCGTCGTGGCCACCCGGGTGGGTGTACCCAAGCCCGAACTTGGTACGAGTCTTGCCCTTCTGCTTGATGAGGTCCTCGGCTTGCCTCCACCATGCCTCGCAAACCGCGGGTGGCGGCGGTATTCTACTGTTTTGTCGAAGCGTGAACCCCGCCTTCTCCAGCAAGCGAGCCATCTTGGGCTCAGCCTTCATTGTGGATAGTGATCTTCTGTATCACCGCGAGGTTGGGGAAGCTCAAATATGGAGTCACAATGTTGTACCTGTGGAACTTTATAGAAAATGGTTTGGGTTCCAGACCCAGATGAACTTGGGATAGCCCAAACCTCCAATGGAGAAGCCGTGGATATGTAGAGGGATGGGGGCTGCATGACATGAGCTCCCCGCGTAGCTTCCTCTATCTCCTTTATTCTCCTCCTAACCACCCCCGGCTGAGTGGGTGCACCTTCCTCTTTTGGAGTGTTGCGCACCCACAGTGTGATCGTAGGGGGCGCATCACTACTGCCGATCAATGCCTTCGGTCCTTCCTGGGCACCTGCAGAGCCGCCAAGTGTTAAACAACTAGGCTCTTGGTGCGCCGAAGTCGATGAAGATGTAGGAGCCTCTTGTAGAGGCGTCATTGCCGACCTCAACGTGATTGGCGTGGGCTTCTGGTACCTTGCCTTCAATAGCAACGGGGCTACCGGGGCAGGCGTAGAAGAGCTTTCCCCCAGCAAGATCGGGGTAGAGCTCCCCATCCCGTCCTGGGGGAAGGGCTTGTAGTCATGTTGCACAGTCGAGGAAGATCGTCTACGCCCAGGGTTCCTTCGGCTGCGAGAGGAGGAACCCCGTGCGTCCGCGGGGGAGCATGGTATGATGAGCTGTCGTGCTTCGGCGACTGGCGCAACACCCGGTTTGATTAAGACATCAACCGCTGGTGTTGTCCGTCCGACATGTTGGTCGCTGTCTTCAACGAGGAAGTAGTACTTCGCATCTGCATGATGCGACTCTTGCACGGTGTAGGGGTTGGTGTTGCCGATGATGCGTTGTTGTGTGCCGTTGCCATCGAGGAACTTTAGGCATTGGTGAAGGGTAGAAGGCACCATGCGATACTTGTGGATCCAAGGCCTCCCTAAGAGAGCCGAGTAGGAGGTGTTTGCTTCGATGACGAAGAACCGCACCTTGAAGCTGAATGTAGACATATGGATCTTCACCGTGATGGCCCCCAGTGTTGGATTCCCTTGGTTGTCGAAGCCGCATATCATCACGTCGCTGGACTCCAGGTCGTCCACCGTGAAACCTGCCCGTTTCAAACTCCGGACGGGCAGTATGTTCACGGCAGACCCTGGGTCGATGAGGATCCGATGAAGATTTGCGGCCCCGATGTTTCCCTCCACGTAAAGTGGGCGGTTATGGGCACCATCTTCTATGAGATTGTCCTCTTCGTCGAACGTGATCTCATTCACGAACAAGGGATTGGCAAAGAGACGATGCTTCGCCATGCACACTTCATAGATCTCCGGAGCCTGGAGCGCCTTGATGAGGGCTTCACGCAGGTTTGGCACCAGCATGAGCGCATCGTGCACACTCAGGAGCGCTGGAATTCGCTTGAGGTGGGCGATGATGTTGTAGTCGATGTCCTGTGGTTTCGCCTTCCCACCATCATGCGCTTCTGGTGCCTCTTCATGCGGTGTTGCCTCGTTCTGGGCCACCGGCTTGTCCACTCTTGTTTGCTTGGCCTTCAGGGGCTCGGGTAAGACCTTTCCCCCACGCAGGTTCATGTTCACCTCTTCCACCTGCGGGTTCTTTGTGGCCCCTTCGGCGTGGAACGCCTCGTGCTCTTCAGGAGTGAACATGTCGTCCGACTAGGAGCTGGGCACGTCCTTGTAGTCGAGGATGACGTTGCAACTCGCCATGTTTCGTGCTTGAGAGGAGCGAGCCTCATCTTGTACTCCTTCGACACCCTCCGTTGGCCCTTGGTCCCAACCATGGGGTAGGAACTGCGCCAAAGTGCGTAGTCCCCGCCTTGGTCGGGGGAATGACTCATCTCCCTCAGACTTGGGGACGAACCTCGGTGGGGGACGGCGTTGACTTGGATCAACTCGCCTTAGAATTTTTGGGGGAGCGCGTGTTGATGATGTCGGACGAGGAGGTCGAGTTGGAAGGTCCCTCGGGTATGGCTTCCGACGGACCGTGCTCCAAGGCTTCTCCATGGACGCGGTTGGTGTAGAATCCTGTTGAAGGAGAGGTGTTGATGCTGTCGCCAGTACGAGGTTGGATAGTTGGCCCTCAACTTGTGAGAGGGGCGCCCATCCTTCTTCATATTCATCACCTTGCCTTGATGAAGAGGGCACAACTACGCTCACCATGTTCACAGCTTGGTAATCTGGATTGATAGCTTCCGGGTCCAAGTTGATCCTCTTTTCATTGACGGCTCTCTGGAGCCATTCCTTGAAGGCGACGCAGTCCTCGATGACGTGTGCCACGTACCTATGATATGGACAAAACAAAGCATTATCTGTCATCCCCAGTTGATCGGGTCTTCGAGCTTCTGGAAGGATCAAAGCTCGATGTTCCATCAACTGGTTGAACATGTCCTTCACCAGCTCTCTGTGGAAGATGTATTGCTTCTTGAGGAGCTCTTGCATCATGGGTCGTTGCCTTACTCCAGCTTGCTCGCCTCTTGTGCCCAAGATTGGCACATTGCCTTGGGGCGTGGAGGAGAAGACCCTGGTGGCGTTTGCCTCCGCCGGTGCCTTCATCTTGGCCCCGTTATTGGTTGGCTTGGATGTTGATGCGAAGCGCTTGGACGGGTCGAATGTAGTGGCGTTCTTGTAGAGATCCATGATCTACGGTGATTTCTCGAACTCTAGCTTCGTTGATGCCACCGCCGTGCTAAGAGCACTGAAGGTCCTAGGCTCGCGCCGAGAGACCTCGAGTGACCAATGTTGTTGCATCCCGTGGACACACATCTCGATGGCGTCCTCAAGGTGCATCTCCCGGGCGAGCCGCACATAGCTGTTGCGAAAGCGAATGACATACTCGTCGATGGACTCATCTCATCGTTGACGAACTTGTGCAAGATCGACGACAGAGAAGTCCTTCTTCATGGCGACGAAGTGCTTCTTGAAGACCTCCTTCATGCCTGACCAACTTTAGATGGATCCAACCGCCAAGCGGCTGTACCAGTGGAAGGCAGGGCCGGTTAACGACCCTAAAAATTGTCGAAGGAGAAGTGACGCGTTGTTTGCAGTGTCCCCGCACGCCGCCTCGAAGTACGCCAAGTGCTCCCTTGCATCACCCGTCCCGTCGAATTGACGAAACTTTGGTGGGTGCCACCCTGCAGGGAATGACACTAGGTCGTGCCATGATTCATAGGGCTTCTCCAGCTCGCTCCCCGTGGTGCGAGGAGCGTTATCGACCTTTAATTGCTCGAATCTTTTGTCCACCATGTCTTTAAGCATGTCGTGGTAGCCTTTCAGCATGCTTTGTTGTGGCGTTGTGTCGGCTGGACCAGAGGGTCTAGCCCACCGGCGAGTATGTGTGCTTGTTTCTTCGTGTTGGCGCTCATGATGGGGTGGCGCACTTGTTAGAGCGCCCGCCTGCAACTCCTCCACTTGTGGGTCTACCACTCCTCGTGGTACGCTTTGTGGCGGGACACCGTTGTTGTTGTTGCTGTTGTTCATCATGAGCTCGATGAACTGGTCGAGTTTTGATGTCAATTGATCAATCTTCTGGCGCTGCTCCTTCATCTCTTCTTCCAGTGCAGCTTCTCTCCCCGCCGCTGCACTAGCCTGCGCGGATGCAGAGCCGTCGTTCTTTCCACCGTCTACCGCCATGTGGGCTGGTGCGGTATGGAGATCTTCAAGGCCATCTTCACAGTCCGATAGGACCGAAGGGGCGAGCTCGTGGTATGGAGGGGAGTTTGTAAGTTTCTCCAACGAAGAGGTGGAAGAAGAGTCGTAGAAGCTCTCTTCATCATCGGCGTAGTCGTCAATCCCTTCCTCTCTGGTTGATCTGTCCGTCACACTCCGAAGTGCGATAGACCTTAGCCGTGTCTTGGCTCCAGGTCGACTTGCAACCTGCAACAACTTGTCGGGATCTCGTGGGAGTCTTGAGGTGATGTCGGTGTAGAGTCGCGGCGAAATGTTCGGGTGATATCCCGAGTCTCCATCAGAAAGTGAGCCTTTCCCTGCCATGATGGGAAGGCATGGGGCAGTGGATCTTGCTCCCTCTTCCCTTGTAGAAGCGTTGGCCTTGGCCTCCGCGTCAGTGCCCTTGAACCATGAACGTACATGGCCAAGGCGTGGCAAGAAAGCCTTCTTGAAGTTAGCTTTGGGGTTCGGCACGATCTCCTCATCCGAGGGATAGCCAAACTCGTGGGTGACTTGAGGAGGTTGCCAACCGTCGTTTGGCTCAAGCCTTGGGCGCACTGCAACAGTGCCGCACAAAGCAAGGTTCTTCTTTGTTGCCTCCTTTTCCTTTCCATCCCCCTGCTAAAGGGCATCATCTCCGATCTGCTCGTCTCCTTGCGGAGAAGTAAGCGAAGGTTTTGTGGGAGGCATCTCGTCTTTTCCCGGGGCAACGGAGGTTGAAGCCCCAAGATCCGCCTCGGGGTTGGAGGCAGTTGTGGCTGGAGTATCCTCGACGCCCTCCATTGGCGTGGCTGTCGGTGTTGGTGTCTTTTGCCTTCGAGGAGGCGAAGATGACGATGTGTCCATCGCCTGTTCATCGCCTTGTTGAGGATTTGCTGAAGGAAGCGGTGGTGGAACCGATTCGCCCTTTTGTTCGACACCCCCTAAGGGCATCTTGCGCGGTTTTGGAGCGAGGCGGCTGAGCAGGTAATTGTACCGCTCGTGCCGCTCCAGGTTTGGAGAGATGCGGAAGCCGATCCTGTCACTTTCTTGAATGACCCCACCATCGGTTCGTACCCGAACTTGGGTATGGCGGAGCACTAGGTCTTCGAGTTCTTTGTATAGAACTTGGCGATTCCTCCGGCGCCTCTCGCGCTTGCGTTGGTTCTCTGTGAGGACCTGCCGGGTTCTTGAGGGTGCTGGTGGAGTTGGTAGAAGAGGCGGTGCACCCTGTGGTGTTGATGTGGTAGGCATGTCCCTTGCAGGGCGCACTTGAAGTCGCTCTCCACGCCTAGGCGGGGATGAAGGCCGTGGTGGAATTGCATCTCGTGGAGGATCCCTAGGTCTCCACTGTTGAGTGGGACGAGGGTCCCTCTCATCATCTTGATGTCGTGACCAACGGTTCCAACGTGGGGGCATGTTAGGATGTCCCCGGTGTGCATGTCTGATGGGTGAAGGTTGGCGTCGGGGCGCCAAGGTATGGCGCTCATGTTGAGGACGATGACTAGGGGCTTGGTGCCTAATCCTGCTCCCAGCTGGTGCTGATGAAGAACTTGGCGCTCCTTGCTCATGGAGCCGCCTCTGGATGCTATTCATTTGATCCTGCAAGCGGCGGAACTCCTGCCGTAGATCTTCTCCGCGTGGTGCAGGTACCTCGTTCCGAAGAACGGCGAACCTGTTGTCGTTGGGGATGGGGCGGCCATTGATCGCCGAAGTGTGGCAGCATGGTGCACACATGCTTCTTCGAGGATCTTCCCAGTTGATGGAGAGCGTTGGGCCCGGCAAGACGGACTCTTTTTGGGAGTATCGTTTCCAGAACTCCTTCATGATGGCTCTTCTCACCACCAACTTGACCTCTGATGGTTCGGTGCTCGTACATGTGAACACCTTGTCCGCAGGGTCCCTTGCGCCGAGGGACCAATCTTCCGCAAGAACCGTGCTCTTGGTGATGCGGGAGCTTAATAGCTGGTGGAGTCGTTGTACCTTGTGGCACTTCCTCCTGTAGTTCCTTAACGGATGCGGGCTTTCTGACAAACGGGCGTTTGCCATAAGTCTCCGCAGGTCAATGGAGGCGGCTTCCAAGCCTCCAAGGAGCTCCACTCCGGTGCGCCTAGGTGTTGGCGTCGGCAGCTCCGGGTGCAACGGCGGGGTAGGGGCGCGAAGTGACACCGCTCCCGCCCGCTTGTCGGCGACGTTGGAAGAGAGGCGTTGGGGTGCCCCCACGTCCCCTTTGGCGTCATGTGCCGTTGACTCCTTCAACAGGGCGTGCGCCTTGAGAATCAACTCGCGGCGCTCCTTCTTGGCCATGGCGGATGCCCGCCTTTGCGCCTTCTTGGATCGCGCAGTTTGGAACTGCGCTGGCTCCTGGGCTTGGTGCATGAACATCTTGGTGCCGACCTCGACGACCACCATGGGCGGAAAGGATGATCCAAAGTGGATCACCCAGGGCTCCGTGTTGATGGCGTGGGGGATTCCTCCTGCATGAAGATGACCTTTGATCAGCGGAGGTCCTCGCTGTTGGCTTGTCGTGCAGGATGCTGTGTGGGTTGGGTGAACGGGCGAAGACGATTCTGACGACCACAACGGAGCAAAGATGGGAGGAGAACCATGTCCCACCGGGCGTGCCAATTTGTTTGACACGAGAAAAAACATTCTGGAAAAGTCGAACGTAGGCTACTCAAGGGGAGAAGGATGGTAGCGTGTTTTTCTCATGCGCCGGGGTAAAGAAAATAAGTGCGGGCGTGCCAGTGTACCGTAGTACACAAGAAAAAGGTAGGGAAGATGCATTTCATTAATCTCTCATGGAGAAACAAAGTACAAATCCCTAATACAGTGCGCTCCGTGGCCTGCTTGCGCGGCCAACCTAACTAGGGAGATTGCGATCTCATGGTTCCCGGGGCCTCGGAAGGCACCCGGTTAATTACTCCCGCGGGTTACGCCGCGAGACACCTCCGATTAAGCCGTGTGGTCGTCTTCGTCATCTTCGCTTCGCGTTCTCCATGCATGATGTGGCGATGGTGTGTGTGTGGGCGGCGGCAGAGCCCGTGTCCTCGTCGGTACACGTGCCGCGAGTAGCGTGGCCTTTGCTCCGGCCACGCCCGCCCTCGCCATCGTGCCTCGTCGGTCTTGACGGTGTCGGTGTAGTTGGAGTTCGAGTAGCATGGGTACGCTCAGCTGGGACTTCTCGATGACCAGCAGCCTCGTCGGGGTGCACAAGGGGTATGCCTCGCAGGAGTAAGTGTTGGCGGAGATCGGCATCAGTGCAAAACCGACGTGCGCCACAAGTGGTGTAGCTAGCGTGGTCGACACCTCGTCTCGGTCCGACGCCGAGTTCACGGCTGTCGTCCTAGACAAGAGCGTCGTCTCACGGGCTCGTGAAGATGGAGGTGGGGTATGCCGCCAGATTGCAAGTCGGCGGCGCTTGCGCCTATGCCCGCCGGCTTCACGGAGATGGAGCTAGCACCGGGCTATCCGATAGACACCCCTACGCCATCTCCTATGGCTTGCAGAGGTGGAGATGGCGATGGCTTGCATACTAGCAGCCCCGCCATCACTCGTCTTCGTCATGCCTCGCCGGAGTGAAGAAGGCGCCGGGCTCGATGGGAGGAGAGATGGTGCCGGGCTGCGCGCCGGCAGCCGCGCGCCGTCGGGGCCGTCGTCTTGTTGGCGTCCGTAGGAGGTGAATAAAGGTTGGGCTGCACGCCGGCAGCCCCTTCGCCGTCTTAGGCAGCATGGCTCGTTGAGATGGACGTGGCGCTGAATGCATGCCGACTGCCTTCTCGTCTCGTCTTCGGCGCCGCCGTAGTCGCAAGGTTCGATGGGGGAAGAGATGGTGCCGCTACGGCCCGCCGGCAGTCGCGATGTTGCCGTCTTTGGTGCGCCACACCAGAGCGGAGATGGCGATGGCACCGGGCTGCACGCCGGCAGCCTCACGTCCTCGAGGCCGTGCTCTTGGTGGCGGAAGAGATGGAGGTGGTGCCGGGCTGTACGCCAGCAGCCGCGCCGTCTAGGCCGTCCTCTTGGTGGCGTTGGAGATGGCGCCGGGTTGCACGCCGGCAGCCGCGTGCCCTCGGGCCGTCGCCTTGGTGGCGGCGGAGATGGAGATGGCGCCGGGCTGCACGACGGCAGCCGCGCCGTCTAGGCCGTCCTCTCGGTGGTGTTGGAGATGGCGCCGGGCTGCACGCCGACAGCCGCGCGCCCTCGGGCCGTCATCTTGGTGGCGCCGGAGATGGCGCCGGTCTACACGCCGGCAGCCGCGCCGTCGAGGCCGTCCTCTCGGTGGTGTTGGAGATGGCGCCGGGCTGCACGCCGGCAACCGCGCCGTCGAGGCCGTCCTCTTGGTAGCGTTGGAGATGGCGCCGGGCTGCACGCCGGCGGCCGCGCCATCGAGGGCTGTCGTCTTGGTGGCGCCGGATGCACGCCGGCAGCTGCATGCCCTCGGGCCGCCGTCTTGGGGGCGTTGGAGTTGGCGCCGGGCTGCACGCCGGCAGCCGCGCGCCCGATGCCGTCGTCTTGGGCAACGTAGTGTGCGTAGATGGAAGTGGCGTCGGGCTGGACTCCGGCAGCCTCACCACCGTCACCTTCGGAGTGGCTCGTAGAGATGAAGAGGGCACGCGACAGGCTGCCCACCGGCGGCCCTGTCCATCGCGTGTCTCTTCCCGCCGCAGTGAGCAGAACCTTCTCCAGCGAAACACATGTGTGCATGCATGCTAGAGAGAGAGAGAGAGAGAGAGAGAGAGAGAGAGAGTCAATCCATATGCTCACCATCAGAAATCATCGGCTTCACCTCCATATGGCTTCACTGATCAGTGCGTGTGTGTGTATGGTGCTTTTGACTGGGATGCTAGCTCGTGTGTGGAAATTTGCAGATGGGATTTTGGTTATGGGATCCTACGTGCGTGTGGTTTCGGGATGGGTGTGTGAGCTCGCGTCGTCCGGCCGGACGCCTATGCCTCCGAGGAAAGAGTATGAGCTATGTGTGAGTTTTTGATCGATGCGGTGTTTTTCAGGTGTGAGCCTCCGCCGGGATGGAGAGCTGGGTGCCCTTTTATAAGCAGGGAGCGACGCCGTGGATGAGGATGGACTGCGATTATCCGGAGTTCGTTTCACCAATGCAGATGTTTATCTATCACCGGCATGCGCTGAGTCCTCGGTAGAATTGCGGCCGTTCGAGCTTTCTTCGGTTTGATCCTTATCGCTTAGATGGACCGGTATCAGCTAGCCAAATATATCCGGTTTAGTTGGGGCCAATCGATGGAGCAGAGCGACCGGCGTTACGCGCATACGTGACACGCTTTAGTTGTGAATCTGCCGGACGTACACCTTGGTACTTTAACCCTGTACGCGTATTCCTGTAAAATACACTAATAATTAGTTAAGTTAATTAGTTGCCTTCATTTGGTGTTGTTTAGGCGTTCGTGCATGGCTGTATCTGCCGGTGGTGAGCATGGCTCATGCATGTTGAATTGATCATTATCATGTACACGGCCGGCTGCTCATAGAATACTTGTTTGATTAAGATCTTCCCGCACCTTCCAGCTATCGACCGTGCCCACCTGCTCTATAACTTTGTACAAAAATCCATCGAACACTATTCGAGGAACACACCTGGTGGCACCCGTACGCAGGTGGAGCCGATGTTGGCGAGTCTGTCGGCCTCTTCGTTGCTTTCTCTTCCAACATACCGAAGCTCGCAGCCGTCAAAGTCTCCTTCGAGTGCGTTGTAGAGTGCGCGGTACGCAATCATGTTGGTGACGTGTGCGTCACACTCGTTCATCATCTGCTGGACGACGAGGTTCAAGTCTCTGTAAATGACCAGGCGCGTCGCGCCGTAGATCTTGGCCATCCTCATGACGTGGATGAGGGCCTCGTACTCGTCCTCGTTGTTGGAAGCCCGAAATTTTATCCGGAGGACATACTTCATCTTGTCGCCCTGCGGGGAGGTTAGTATGACCCTAGCTCCTGCTCCGGTCTCGCGCTTGGAGCCGTCAAAGTGCATCGTCCACGATTGCGTCATGTCCGGGGTATCCGGCAGCTGCAGTTCCATCCAGTGGACGAGGAAGTCTGGAAGGACCCGGGACTTGATTGCGTGGCGCTTCTCATAGATGATATCTAGAGGTGACAGCTCGATGCCCCACAGGGCCACGCGTCCTATGGCCTCCAGGTTGTTCAGGATGTTGTTCAGGGGCGCTTCGTTGACGACCATCACCTGATGCTCCTGGAAGTAGTGGATCAGCCGACGAGCCGTCATGAGCACGCCGTAGGCGAGTTTCTGGTAGTGAGGGTACCTCTGCTTTGTCGGTGTCAATACCTTGCTGAGGTAGTAGATCGGGCGTTGGACCCCATGGGCTTGCCATCTTTGGGTCTTTCGACCACAAGCACGGTGCTTACCACCTGGTGCGTAGCTGCTATGTATAGCAGTAGGGGTTCGCGCTCTTTTGGCGTGACCAAGACGGGCGAGGTAGAGAGCAGCCGCTTTAGATCTTCGAATGTGTCGTCCGCTTCAAGCGTCCATTCGAATTTGTCTGCTTTCCGTAGCAGCTAGTAGAAGGGCAGGGCCTTTTCGCCCATGCGGCCGATGAACCTTCTCAACGCCGCGATTCGCCCGACAAGCTGTTGGACGCCCTTGAGGTTCTTCAGTTTCTCTATGGCCATTATGGCTCAGATTTTCTTCGGGTTTGCTTCGATTCCTCGCTGGGAGATGAAGTAGCCTAACAGCTGACCAGATGGGACGCCGAAGGCGCACTTTTCTGGGTTTAGATTGATCTTGTATCGATCAAGGTTGTCGAACGTCTCGCGGAGATCGTCGATGAGTGTTTTGGCCTCCCTTGTTTTGATTACTATGTCATCGACATAGACTTGGATGTTGCGGCCGATCTGGTCCTTCAGGCATGCCTGCATGCACCATTGGTACATGGCGCCTGCGTTCTTCAGCCCGAAGGGCATTGTGTTGTAGCAGAACACTCCAAACGGTGTGATGAACACCGTTTTCTCCTAATCTTCGACCTTCAGTCGAATCTGGTTGTAGCCTAAGTAGGCATCGAGGAAAGAGAGCTTCTCGCATCCTGCAGTCGAATCGATGATCTGATCGATCCAAGGGAGAGGGAAGTGATCCTTCGGGCAGTGCTTGTTCAGCGATGTGAAGTCCACGCACATCCGCAGGATGTTCGTGTCCTTTTTGGGGACCATCACGGTGTTGGCGAGCCATTCACTCTCCTTGATCTCCCTGATGAAGTTGGCGTCGAGTAGTCTGTTGACTTCGACTCCGATAGCTTCGGCCCGCGGCTCGGACAGTCGTCAGATGGACTGTTTGATGGGCTTGGCGTATGGAAAGATGTTAAGGGCGTGCTCGGCGCATTCCCTGGGAATTCCTGGCATGTCCGCAGGACACCAGGCGAAGATTTCCCAGCACTCACGGAGGAATTCGACGAGCGGCTTTCCTATGCGGAGCTGAGGTCGTTGGTGATCAACGCCGTCTTGGAGGCGTCCGTCGGGTGGACCTGCACCTTCTTTGTTTTAACGGTGGAGTCGAAAGACATGTCTGGTGCGTTCTGTCTTGCGACTGGGGGTGCCCCGTTGTCCGTCACCTCTCGGAGCCTTATGAGCTCCTCCTGCATGCCGAATGACTGAGAGATTCTGTTGAAGTCCCTGTCGCAGTGGTCCGATCGGGTGAAGCTCCCGTGGACCGTGATGACGCCCCTTGGTCCTGGAATCTTGAGTAGCAAGTACGCGTAGTGTGGTACTGCTAGGAACCGTGCGAATGCCACACGCCCGAGGATGGCGTGGTATTGTGATGGCCAGTCCACCACTTCGAACTCGAGTCGCTCGCACCGGAAGTTATCGGGTTTACCAAAGATGACGTCGAGCCATATCTTTCCCAGGGGGAAAATATCCTTCCCTGGGACGATGTCGTGGAACGTTGTATCGGATTGTTCCAGGCTGCACGGCGGTATCCGCATTGCTGCTAAGGTGTTGGCGAACATCAGATTGATGCCGCTGCAGCCGTCCATGAAGACGCGGCTCATATAGAACCCTCCGATCTGCGCCTCGAGCACCAGGGCAGCATGACCTGGGCGAGGGACCTGGCAGGGGTGATCCGAACGGCTGAACGTGATGCAGGACTCCGAACCGCTGAGGTACTCAGGGATGGCGGGTGGAGCCGTCACAGCCAGGTTGATCTGGCGGGTGATTTTCTTCTACACCCTGTTTGTTGGGCGCCCTTTTTGGATCATCAGCGATCCCTTTGGCATGGGGTACCCATTTCCGCCGTTGTTCTGAGCAGGTGCGATTGGGTGGTTTGAAGGTCCCGCAGGTGGTGGTGGAGGAGCTCCGTGTACGATCTCACCCGGTGCGGGTGTGTTTCCGTACCCAGAGTTCGGGGCTTGTTGCCTCATCTCAGCCATGCTCTCGCTAAGTTTCTGGAACTCGCGGCAGTCCTTGAGCATGTGTCTTGCATTCTTTTTACCATCCTGCTTGTCGATGTAGAAGTGGATGGTGCATGGACCCGATAGTTTGTCGTATGTCGAGGGTCCATCGTCGCGGCCGCGACGTTGCCATGACTGTGTTGTGCGTCCTCCGTCGCGGAAGTTGCTTCCGCGGTATCCACCGTTGTTGCGGTTGTCGTCGCTGCGGCGATCGGCATAGCCAGCCGCGACCATGTCGGGTCCATCGCGATCGTCGTAGACGCGCGATCTTCTCTTGCTACGGCGTTCACGTCGCCGGCCATAGTCATCTTCCTCCTTCGAGTGCGCTCGGTGGACGGAGTCCTCGCCATCTACCCACCTGTTGGCGATGTCCATGAGGTGGTCGATTGTCTTGGGCTTGACGCGCCCAAGTTCTTCCTTGAAGTCCGGACGCTTGACGCCATCCTTGAAGGCGTCGATCGCTCTCTCCTCAGAGATGTGCGCCGCGGAGTTCTTGGTGTTGGACCAGCATAATATGTACGAGCGAATGGATTCGCCCGTTCGTTGGGTGCAGGCCCGTAGCTCCTCAATCGAGGCCGGCCGCTTGCTGGTGCCTTTGAAGTTTCGGATGAAACTGTATGTCAGTTCCTCCCAGCTTCGGATGGATCCCGAGGATAGGCTGCTAAGCCAGATTCGGGCTGCGCCTGTCAGCTGCAGCTGAAGGCATTGCAGGGCGGTGTCCTTGTTTCCGCCGTGTAGCTTGACGGACGATAGGTGGTCGCTGAGCCACGCCTTGGGGTCCTGTGTGCCGTCGAACTTCGAAGTGTCTGAAGGAAGCTTGAAGTTCCACGACATCCTTTTCCGCCGAACGGATCTGCTGAAGCATCGGGCTTCGCAGAGTTCTCTTTCGTCGTCATCCTCCTCGGATTCGGATGAGCATACGCGCTTGGCGCGCGCTTTGTCGATCTTGCGTTGGGTGAGCTCGCTTCGAGCGTCGTATTCGCGGCTGCGGTGGCGCGAGCTCTTGTGCCTTCGAGGTAGGTCGTGCTCTTCATCTTCGGATGAAGGCGTGGGGCTGCGGTTGAACCTGACCGCAACCTTCTTTTTTGGCTCCGCAGGAGCTTCTCCGTGGAGCGCAACTCCGATGAGTCCGAGTCCGGCTAATGAGGATTTGTGCATGGCCCTTTTCGGGTCCCCCACCAGAGGTGGATGGGACGCGAGGTAGGTAGTCACTGCCATGATCGCAGCTTGCGGCGTCTTAGGGATGACGTTGACGTCGGCATCCATCTCCATGAAGGACGTGTTGAGGGTCCGAGTGACCTCGCGACGTGCCTTGGGGTCCATGTTCTCCGTGCGAGAACGGTGCTTGTTGCCATGGTTATCGTGCGAGATGGAGCCGCCCATGGTGGAGAGCGCAGCTCGCCACGCACTGGACTCTGAGGCTGCCTGCTTGCGCTTGTCAAGCACTTATTGCATCTTCACCTGCTTCTTGTGCTCCTCGACTAGGAGCAGGTGGTACGCCATCAGCAGGTCGCGTGAGGCACCCACGTGCACGGTCTTGTTTCCTGCTATGGCTTCACGTGCTTGAGCCCATCCTTCCTCTCTGAGGTGGATGATCCGATTGGTATCGGTGTCCTCCCCGTTGGGCGGGGGGGGGGGGGCTGGTCTCTCCGGTTCTTGCCGTTTCTACCCTACGGGTTGGGTGGCGGGTTGTGCTCCTGATCCACGTCGCTCTGGATGACTGCGGCGCACTGGTAGCGCTCGTAGAACGGATTGTTGCTGCCGCAACTTTCGAATCCGGAACCGTAGGTCCCTTCTTCCGATGGTGGATCGCACAGATCTGAGTTGCAGCTGCTACTGTCATAGGACTCATCTGTCGATGGCGATGTGCGTAGCACGGGGTGTGGAGCCCACGAAGCAGGCCTGATCGATGGCAGGGGCACCCGCTCTAGGAGACGGAGAGTGCCGGATTGCCCCACCTAGAAGCAGAAGCTTCCGAATAGGATTTCGAGTCCGTCGCCGACGGGCTCGAAGTCTTTCAGAGTGGCTGCGAGTGGGCGGTGAAGTCGAAGGCGCCGAAGAGGAGATGACTCTCCGTCGCCGCGGAGTTGTAGATCGCTTTGGTTGGGACCGTCACGATCGCACAATCAGCGTCCCCAGTTTTCCTCAGACGGCGCCAATTGACAAGGTTTAATCTCGTCAATGCCCATTGTTATGAACTTGGGTTTTGGAGAAGATGGGAATGCTGGAGATCGCGGGACGGTTAGCAAACAAGCAACACGGGGACACGAGGTTTACCCAGGTTCAGGCCCTCGGAGGGAAAACCCTACTCCTGCTTGTCTGCTCTTGATTACGGCGGAACCGAAAAGTACAGTGGTGCGCAGATACAATCTGACGTAGAGGTGTGTATGCGGTGGTATGCGAAGTGCCGTCCTCGCTCCTAGCCTTTATATAGAGTTAGGCAGGTCCCAGGCACAGATCGAGTCGGTTACAGGTTTTAGGGTTTGCCCCTTTAAATATTCTATCTACTTTAGTCTTGTTCTCCAAGGATCTGAATGCGTCATGGGCCCTGGCCACCCGAAAGTCTTCATGGGCTGACGCATGTTTCTCGTGGGCCTTTCTTGGGCTGAACTAGGTATACTAATATCGTGTACCCGCATGGTATAACCATGTCACTAGTGCATGGTTTTATTTGAAGCCCTCCGATTCATATTAATCGTCATTGGATTGGATGTATCTAGCAAACATGTCTAGATACATCCATTTTTACGATAAGTAATATGAATCCCTATACTCCCTTGTATTGTAAACAGACAGTATCGTAGTGGTTGATTCACAACCTAAACCGGTGTTTTAGCCACCGCGTCTCACAAGGCAGGAGATGCCTCATTTCTCAGTGTGTCTCCATTTTTTATGGTAATGGTCGAGGTTCAGTTTTTTGTTATCCGTGTAATGTTCTGATCATGTAGGCGTGTACAACAAACTTGGTGACAACTATCGTGCTTGGACCTCTGAATCGACACAACGAATCTTTTTCCGTACCTGACGCCGGCTAGTGAGATTAGTTTCTCACGGATATCAGTCGGTGTGGTTGTGCAAGCATGAGTTCGCCGACGAAGAACATCCTTAGGTTGTTTGTGTTTGTGCGTTACTGTCAGGCACCGGCGGAGCTAGCCAAGAATATCAAGGGGGGGCTAAAACGAAATTATGGATGTTTGGGGAGGTAAATGACACTAATTTTTTCTTTTTAGGTTCTCAAAATTTTTTTCCTTCAATGATTTTTAAAAATCTGGGGGCTAGCCAAGAATATCAAGGGGGGGCTAAAACGAAATTATGGATGTTTGGGGAGGTAAATGACACTAATTTTTTCTTTTTAGGTTCTCAAAATTTTTTTCCTTCAATGATTTTTAAAAATCTGGGGGCGCCCCCCCCCCCCCCCCCTGACATGCATGTAGCTCCGTCAGTGCTGTCAAGACCGTGGTGCATCTCAGATTTGAAGGGCGGGGTTTAAGATTCTTTCTGTCTCATACATCAGCCGATGAATGGCAGTTGTTCCGCTACTTTGTTCTTGTTTTATTCTGCGTTCAGTTAATGCATATTCAAAGGAATTTCAAACGTGGGTAAGAATGGATTAGAGTATCATGCCATGTTGAATACTACATGGTTGATTGAAGGATGCTGGAATGTGCACATGAGAAAGCAAGATTCTTACTAAGAGGTTGGAGAGGACGCAAATTTTCCCGTAGGAAAATCCAATGCAAATGAACTTAGGGAAAAATTCATATAGCTTGGAACCCTACAAATCAAACAAGTCTTGCCGGTAAAAAAAAATAATATAATGCTTGCTATTCTCGACAAATATTTTGGAAGTCCTTCGAATCAAAGAGACCCTCGGTCTCTCGGGTGTTGCTGATGAAAGCCGTTGTAAATGTGATCCATAGCCGTTTGGACTTACTGCCTCTCTTATGATAATCTTGTGTGCCTACTTACTTTTGCATGTTTTACGTTTTCATCATTCTTTGTTGCCTGTTTTAACATTTTGTCTAACAGCTTTTGTTCACTTGCCATTTTAACACAAGTTTAGAGTATAAGTTTAGCATCCACATCCAAATTCAAGGATGCCCAAAGGCCAAAGCCAGAGAAGGGCCTCAAACGCCGGGAACGTGAGAGGTTTGGCTCCACTCCACAGCCAAAACAACAGGCTCCCACCGTCACTTCCAAAGAAGGATTTTAGCCCACCTGGGTTTTAGCTCCACTCCCGCAGCCACCGCCGCCATGGCCGTCACCCCACCCCTCTTCCTCCTCGTACCACTGTAGCCTCGCGTCTAACCCCGAATGGCGAGCGCCTCCACCACCTCCCTGCTCCTCGCGCCACCCCGCTTCTCCTGCCAGATCGCCGGCCGTCCCACCCCCGCGCCCACGAATCCCCCCGGCCGTCTACCCGTCCCCAGCCCCACGATCCGTCCGCGTAGGCGCTTCGCGGCCGCCCGCTGCGAGGCCTCCCTCGTCCCGGCCTGGCAGCTGCGCGCGCCGTCCCGTCGCCGGAACGTGCTGCGCGAGAAGGCCGCCTCGCCGCCGCTGGTGGAGCAGCACCAGGTTCGCCCTCCTGACCACGAGGCCCTCGATTCCCACTACCGCTTGAACCAGGACCGTCCTTTGGTTGGTGGTACTGGAGAACCACAATCCGCTTCGTCAGATGGTCCAGCATTACTACCGGATCTCGATGATAAATTGGAGAATTTCGACTGTCTGGACGCTGGTCGAAGTGAGGATGCAGTGGATGATGGTGGGAAGGATTTGGATTGGGATGCAGAGGAGAGCCAGTTCTGCAGGGGTATCGGCACTGGTCCCGTGTTCAGCATATTCGAAGATCCGGATGGGAATGCAGTGCGTATTGAGGTGAATGAGGATGAAATCATTAGCAGGTGTGCGACTGCAGATGGAGAAGGGTGCAGCGATTTGCAGGCCATCCTGTCTCGTGCAAGAGTAATGGCTACGGAGTTTGAAAGTGGCGAACGCGAGGTTCCGAGGAATAGCTCATTGGTTAGGTTTGTAGCCATTGAGAAGAATAAATCGCGTGCTGTGGATGCTGAGATTTCGGTTGGGCAGAGGAATGTGACTCCTTTGATAGCTGTTGCATGGAGTGGTTTTGCAGCATTTTGTGGTGTGTGCATTGTGTTTGTTGCGTCAAAGTTGATTTGGAGGAACATGAAGGCACGTTTGTCTGGGATGAGAGCTGGTCAATTCGACAAGGGTAACAGCAAGATAATCAGTAATGCTCATATGTTTCCAGGAGATTTATTGGGAAGACCACAATTAGAGAGGAGTGAGTTGATGAATAATCTCAAAAAGGCCAAAGAGTCAAGAGAACGGTTTTCCTTCAGAAATGTATTTAGTTGCAGTACTGTTGCAAATGATGACAGCACAAGTATAGCCGAGATCAGAAGAATGGAAACTGATGTTAATACACTAGAAGAAGGAAGTCGTGGCCAAAGAAATGCAGAAAAGAATAGTTCTGCTGTATTTCCACACTCCGTAGTTGCCATCGAGGAAGAAATATCAACAGGACAATCTATATATCTTGATGATGTGTCAGAATTAGAAAGTAGCGCATTACGTGATATCAGTTTTTCTGACGATATTATTGACAAAAGTGAGGAGCAGTCTATGGATTTAAAAGATGTAGCACCAATCATAGACATTATTGTCACAAATCAGTGTAATGTTGGAGAAATAAAACAGCCTGATCCAATGTATAATGATGAGAGCGCAACTGATGCAAAGGATAGAACTTCAGTGTTGTATGCAACAGAAAGAGAAGCACATATTCATTCTGTGGATGATCATAATGTTGGTCCTAACGGCATCGATACCCTATCGGCTGAGTTTGAAAGAAAAGAACAATTTACTGAGATAGCTGTTAGTATTCAAGAACTAAAACAATCTGTGCCGTTCACCAGTGACGAACAGATGGTTTATAAAAATAATAATGCTCACCAGATCAGCAATGATATTGTTCCAGAAACAGTTGATGATTTTTCACCTAATTGCTTCAACATCGCATCATCTGAGTTGAAATACAACGGAGCATATCTGGCCAATGGTGAAAATGATATCAATTTCATGCAAGTAGTCAAAGCACCCACGGCCTTTGCAGATGATGCTAAGATTGCTAACTGTGAAGGCTTTGCTCATTGTGTAAGCATCAAAAGTAAAGAATCATGTGAAAATCCAGTAATCACCGATGTATCGAGTGTGAAATCACCTCAGAGAATCAGGGAAGATCATGCAGATTTGATGCCAGATAACATGCAAGAACCAGAACCATCCAACCACGATGGCACAGAGATAATTTATGCAAACACGAAGGACCATACGATAGAGATATTACATGATGAAACAAAGACTAGTTGGGAAGCATATTCCATAGAGACACTCGATAAAGCTAGTACATCTCCATTATATTCCCTACAAGAAGAAGCAGTTGAACACAAAGATGCAGAAGTTTCAGTACCAGAGAAGCAAGAGAAAATCACTTCCTCTAACATAGAAGCTAGAGCATATCTTAAAAAAGATGAAGGCAAACTACAGAAAGAAATGTGCAGCGATAAGGTAACTGAAATAAAGTTGCTAGCAGAAGGTGCACCTGGAACTAGCATTGTGGTCGATCCATCAGATATTGCACAGAAAACTAAAAGAGTAGCTCACAAACGGCTGAAGAAAGTGCAAAGTAATCAGGGAGTTGCAGAACAAGATATTGTTCACAATAGCAGCATGGTTGATCGCGAAAGCAGTAGCCAGAATGTTAAAAGGACAAGAAGAAAAAATCAGACAAATGCATTTCGTACTCAAGGGTCTCAAACAAGAGAAGAAATTCCAGAAACAATTCTCACAGCAAGTTTACATGATTATGCACCAAAAGCTGAAAACACGAAGCCTGTTGGTGAGGCAGGTTCTTCTGCTGGAACACTATCTTCAAAGGTATTATGAAGAAAATATATGCATTCCGTAGTTGCGGAACTCTTCATAAGGTCCTCTTTCTAAGAAGGACCAGATAACAACATAGTGTAGAAGAATTAAGAAAAAAGTATGCATCGGGTGTAAAATAACGAACTCTTGAATGGGCAAAAAACTTGTAAGTAGGAAAGTATTGATTTTTCACCACATAATGGTGGACTATGTATAACTTGTGATTAAAACAGGAACTTTTGCAATAACTCCACTAAATGCAGCTGGGAACAAGTGGTTCTCTATGCAACACGGGATTTAATGGCTTTCAGTAACCTTTGCAGTAATAATTAAAGAAAACTATGACCTAAACCTGAGCTGGTCTTCCGTTGATTAAAATGCACCCTGAACGCAATTACTTAAGTCCACGAACTTTGTAAGCCGCATGTTCATCCTTCTAAACTTTCTAAATGTTGCGCTAGAGGTTCATATCTGGTTTTGCAGTCTCTGATCGACTTGTGTGTTTAATATGCAAGCATGGCATCCTTCCCAGTTACATAGTGGCGTGTCTTCTTCCCCAGACTGCAAATCACTGGTTTACCTTTACCTGCATTATGCTTGCAGCTTGCCATGAGTGGATCCAATGTCCCTGACCCTGTAAGTCTGGCATTGATCAATGGCCTAAAATGACAAAGCAGTTATTCTTGTATGTGTACTTTCATAGAGCAGTTGTCAAGTAGTTCCAGTATATCTTCAGAACATAAATAATACCAGTATCATATTTTCTATTGTTCGTTCCTGAATCCTGACGTTCCTATGTTTATATGAAGGATATTTTTAGGGAATCTCAGCCAAGTAGGTTCGTTGCCCGTACGATGAGGAAGGAAGAGTTAAAGCTTGACTTCCAAACTTCCGAAAGGGTGGAGGCAGCAGCGCCAGAAACTAAAACCAATATGGATGGTTATAATGTCATGCATGAGAGATCAACTGATGTTAACAAATCAAAGACAAAGATGGGTGTAATTGCTGCCAAGAAACCCAAAAAGAGGTAAATGTTTTTCTAAAACTCTCCTTTTTATTAAGTATAAAAGACCATATAGAATGACAGGTAGTATGCACTTTTTGAGTCCATTGCACTTCCTTTACAGAAAGTCATTAGCGAAACATACGAAGTCGAGTACTCCGGTGTCAAATAAAGACTCAGAGGAACCCACTGGTGACTGATATGCCAGGAGATTTATAGTGTTCCAAGTAATTTCCTCTTCGTCTCCTTCATGCATATGCATTAAGGCAGTTTCTGGATAGCTGCACCCAGTAAATGTACAGCAAATTTTCTGGCGAGGAATAGTGGTAATACTTGCACTGCAGGCATCAGCTAGAGAGGATAACTTCTCTTGTAAATCTGAGCAACAAGTTCATCTTTCGTGGTGCTGAAAGGGTCTTGAGCTAACCAGGCTGCATGGAAGAGCTTGGTAATGTAGTTCAACTGGACGGTGTTCCAATATTTTAC
Organism: Avena sativa; assembly: GCA_916181665.1. Lineage (NCBI taxonomy): Eukaryota > Viridiplantae > Streptophyta > Magnoliopsida > Poales > Poaceae > Avena > Avena sativa. The sequence goes on from OV702285.1 coordinate 472,945,761, forward strand.
AAATACAGTATGTAGGTCCTATTCACTTGAGTTGGAGCATAGTCATCGATAGTTGGAAGTCTCATAGGTGTACTGCAAACCATGTTATTGTCTATAAATGATGCCTATTTTGGAACAGAAGTAGTACTAAAGTAAAATGTACCATTTTGTTTGCAAAATCTAGAAATAAATGAAGAAAATATTCTGATCTAGACAGCCGCAGTGGATAAGTATAATATTGTCAAAAACTATGCTAATAGCTCCATCTGTTACTTCAGCAATTGCAGCCATGCCCATTTTTTCTAATCGAAAGATATTTTTGTAAGATGCAACAGATACAAAAGGTTAAGTTTGAGTGAACATTTTGTACGATCCTTGTGTGGTTGCAGATACTGTTACAGTATCAACTTGTTGCATTAAGCAATACTTGCCTTACAAATTCGAAGGACAGCCCTGATTGTGAATCAAAAGTCACAAGCAGAGCATATATTACATGTACATGAAAATTTTATGGTATGGAACAATTGAAACTAACCAATACACACATAAAAGGATAATATTAACCCTCCAATCTAATGTAACTGTTAGCTATTGAACTCTTCTCCATGCACAGTGAGAGCTGGGACGTGGATAACCATAAAACGCAGTACAGTGGACTATTACACATATGAGTAATGGATCAACACAGCAAATATTATGAGTGATTTATATCTTGATCTGTGCTTTTTTAGTTCTGTTACTAAGTTCCTAAGCATGCATATTTGTTTGACAAGCAATTTAACATTGCTTAATTTTTTCAACTACACCTGTTAATGTGCTATGCGGAGAGGCAACATACATGCAGCCACCCCTCTGTTTTGGAACTAAATGGTCATTAAAAGTTTAAAGTAGCGACCTTAGGATTGGAATGAAGTGTCTGTTGTATGTTCCATACGGAGATCATAACTCTTTGCTGTTGCTCTTGGACTGCTTAATCTGTCGTTGAATTTTCTCCTATAAATAGTGCTCCTTTTCCATGCTTTCATTGAACTATTCTCCTGGTCAATGAGTCTTATTGATGTGTACCAAGGCACACAACATGGTAAGCACTACTGGAAGATGTCCTGGCAGCATCAGCTTGGCTGGGAATGGGTTTAGTTCATAGGTGAGGTTTGTTTCTTATTGCTTGAATATACTATATACACGATTCCCCTTGTAAGCAGTGATCAACTTGGGTCTCAAGAAAGCAATCTCCAACTGAAGGAAAGAGACCTTGTCTAATGGAAAAGTTTTCTCAGCAAATCATAGAAAAATAACTAGTAGTAGATAGATATGGCTGCAGCTGCCATATGTGCTATGACCATGGATTAAGTGTCGCTCGACAAGTCGCGACTTGTCGCACGACAAGTCTACGTGTCGCAAATCGATTTACGACACGTTGAAGCGACACGACAACTTGAACTTATCGATCGACAAGTTGACTTGTCGGCGACAAACCGCGACTTGTCTCTGTCAACTAGTCGAGCGACAAGTTGAGGCCAGGAATTTTTTTTTGAGGATGGGATATAATGTTGCCCGTGAAACCCTATGCCCCCAGAAATAGGTTGTGAGCTCCCTCCCCCAGCCGCCTCTCCTCTGGTTCCCCTCCCCTGGCGATTTCTCTCATATGGCCGCCGCCGGCTCGCCGGTGCCGCCGCCGCCGCCGCCGCCTCTCCCCTGCTCTCCCACTCCCTACCTGGGCCGTGAGCACCTCCCAAGGCTACACCACCACCAGTCCATCGTCGGCAGCAGCAGAAGCAGGTAACTTTTCTCCCTATTGAGGGCTGAAATCTGATGGAAGGAGACCTAGAAATCTGATGGAAGGGGCCCTAGAAATCTGATTGTCAATGATCCAGAATTGAGGGTTGAACTGGAAGAAGAAATGAATGACAGTGACATGGAGAGCGATGATGATGGCAATGATGACAGAGGATAAAGATCAAGACTTTGGAGTAGACTAGTTACTTAGTATTTTTTTTAGTAGCTACAGCTTGACACCCCATCGACAAGTCTAGTAGTTGTCGAGACTTGTCACGACAAGTCAATGTGTCGCCACCCCAGCGACAAGTTGCGACACGTCGACACTTAATTCTTGGCTATGACATGTGTGCAGCCAGTGACCGTAGGCCCGCAGGCCCACGGCCTCCTAATCTCTGCCCCATGTGGAAAATACAGGAAAGTTGGAACTCCTTTTTGTGGAAAATGTATCAGGTCATGTGGGATCACTTCAGCTCAAGGACTTACTTTCATCACCACACACAAGTGATAGTTCGACTGTTGTGATGAAGCAATCATAAATTATCATCAGAGAAGTTTCATGTTAAGCATTTCATACCGCAGCAACCACACAACTTTTAGAACCTCAGGTACAATTCAATCCTGACATATCAAAGATATGCCAGTTACAGATCCTTATTCAGTATGCAAGCTTTGGGAGCATGCATCTGATCTTTGTCCTCCTAGCTCAAGGAATTATTTATCCTTAAGATTTGTTGCACCAATATTGTTAACATGCATATGTGCTTCATCCTATTTTTAGCTATGACCACTATCCTTCAAACAGATCTGACAGCAGCTCTTCAAGATCTTCAGGGGTGTACTTCATAAGCTTTGGAGCCTTGTTTTTGTTATTCTCAAGGTATGAACTGTAAGCCTGAACAAGCTTCTCTGATACCAATTTACGCATATTGGACCGGAGCAGAGGATTTTCAACTTTCCATGTCTTCTGAGTCCAGTAAGTTTTTTCAAATTCCAGGTTAAATATTTGCAGTGTTGACAGTCTAGAAAAGAATGGGATTCTGTTGCTCTTTACATGTAAGCAATACATGACAGATTCCCAAGAAATGTTGATGAACCATGAGATGTTGTCTTGTAGTTGGTCTCTGTGCTTCGAAACCCAATCACCTCCTAGAAGATACTTCATCTCTGAGCATTCTACTTGATGTAACAGAAAGTTTGCATTATTCACCAAGAACATTTGTTTTAACCCTGCATGTTGATATCTATAAGATTCTTTCTTAAGCATGATTTCCAAGTGATGGATCAAGGTAGCAACAATATCTTGCAGCGTCTCCATTGCAACCCTGCCATCCTGTTCACCGCTGACAAGTATGATTTTTAGAGAGCTGCCATTGTCCAGCAGTGACATGATGTATTTCAACAAGTATTCGGTGATCTCATGGATACCACCACCTTGTGGAACTGCTTCCGATGTATAGTCCAAGATCATGGCTTTGAGTACCTGAAGACCACTTCTTATGCTTGTTCGCAAATCATGCAGTGTGTTTCTGAACCTTGCTGATAGCGATGCTCCTCTTCTCGGGCATAATTCATCGGCAAACGGAACGAAGTTTTGCACCAGGAAAGGGAAGATATTCTTGGGCAGGATAAGCAACAGGTTAGCAAGTGCATCGTGGACTCGTATCATGGCGACAATATGGTCTGGGTGCGGTGCTGTCGAAGTTACAACTTGTATCAGATAAAATACAGACTCCAACAGCCGGATATTTGTGTTCACCTTTAATCCGGTTGAAGAAGATCTTGCCCAGCGATCGATCTCCTTGATAGAGGTACTCACGTTCTTGAGCTGCTTTGAAGGGGAACAGATGTCTGGATGCTCCCAGCCATTAATTTCTTGCTTAGGGAACACTGCTGCTGATTCCAGGAGATCCTGATGCTGCTGAAGATTATTGCCCTGGCCCTGCGTGGATTCAGGAGCTCCTGTGGCTGCTATTGCTGGGTTTTGATCACCGGTTTCTCCGGTGGAAACGAAGGACCGTATTGCTGGGTTGCTGCTGCCTCTGGAGATGGCGGAGCTTGGGCAGCTGCTCAGTGTCGGAGTAGAAGCAAAGCTGCTCATGGTCACGCTGGAAGCAGGGCTCCTTGGAAACGCCATCTCCAACTCAGTGGTTCTGCATGGGCTGAGGTTTTGCACCAGCAAGGAGCTGCTGAACTGGTGCAAGCTTCCTCTCAACCGCGTTAGTTGTCTTTGCCGCGTTAAAGAAAGCTCGACGGCAAGGTAAGCGCGTCAATGGTTTGGTAGGTACCGTGAAACAGCTGTACAAATTATATTTAATGTCAAGTTGGATGACTGTGAACCAGAAGGATGAGGTGCCACACACTGACCAATCAGATGTGAAACCTAACTTGATTGAGTGGACAATGGAAGCTACCATGTATGTAATCATTTTGTGAATGGAAGAACAAAATATAGAAGAAATATAAAAGGAGAATTTTGATGGATGTATTTGATTTTCTGGTGGATCTTAGGATGGATACAAGCTATTCATATCGGGTTAAATATGCATATGTCTCTGCAACGTGCAGACACTGACTGGTTTACAAGCTATACAGCGAGTCAGTGGCCTGACGAGCATTTTGTTTGGGCTGCATTCGTTTTTCTTTTTCTGAGAGGGATTTTTGGTGTGGCGTTCAATATGCTGGAGCATATAGCTTGATATATTCAGACTTCAAAGGTGTGCTATCTATTTTGTCTTTGTGCGCAGGGCACTTTGGTTTGTGTTGCAAGTCTCCGTGCCATAACAGGGACATCCATGAATGTTCAGACAAAGATCAGCTCTACCTATAGTAAGTCCACCCTGATAGAGATAAGCATTTACAGCCATATATGTCTACTGTATTGCGTGATTTGCACCACTTGATGGGTCATTAATTAATTCACACCTCTAGCTAGTAGCTGCCTGGAGTCATCGTCATATCATTTTGATCCTACAAAGTCATGATGCTGCAACATGATTGAACCAAAATACAGCCATGACCACCACAGGGATAAGCAAGTAATACGTTCTACCCACACCAACGCCTGGACGTCGGCGGCTCGCGTCGCTGCGTCTGACGCTCTCCACCCTAGAGCCATCACCGGCACTCCCTTCCGTCCTCCGGCCATCCTTCGTCCCAGCAGCCGCACCGCCATTCTTCGGTGGTGGCGGCGTAATGGCGGCCTGAGGAGGCGGCGAGTCTGCCACGCCACCGCCAGCGTCCCCCATGCTCACTGCCTCAGATGCTGCTGCCGCTGCCGCCAGCGATTCATAATTCATCTGCAGCGGCGGCGAGTCCGCCGTGCCACCACCAGCTTCCCCCATGCTCGCTGCCTCGGATGCCGTTGCTGCTGCCGCCGGTGATTCATAGTTCGTCTGCAGCAACGTCACTGAAACCAAAACAAAAAAAATGCAACAGCCACTGGTCGTCAGTGCTGATCGATCACGAGTTCATGCATGGAGATGCAAGAAGGGATCCGTGTGAACGATCGTCGACCACCTTGGCAAGCCGCGAGAGGAGGGGCGTAGAGGTAGCATCCAGGCAGAGGCAGCATGAGTGGGAGCGCGGGGACCAGCGTGGCGACGAGGCCGGCGAGCACGTGGTTGGCCAGCAGCAGCGAGCACAGGCAGCGGCGGCTGGCGTCGAGGACCTGGTTCAGCGATGCGCAGCAGGCCGCGCTGACGTTCACGGCGGCGCCACTGCTGCCCGCCATCGACGACAGGCATGGCACCAGGTTCACCCCCTGGAGCAGGTCACAGCACGGCGTGTGGACGGCGTGTGCGCTCGCGGTGCTGCCCGCCTGCGCCATTGCCAGCGCCGCGCCGAGAAGTAGCAGGTGGAGGGCGGCGGCTGCGTGCGATGGTCTGCGGTGGAAGAGCTGTGGTGGCTTGCTTGGTAAGAGTAAGATCATGTTGGTTGATAATAACTCTATCTCTCTGTTCATGACTAGAGCACGTTAAATAGGACAGAGTGCAGTCCTGGTTATGGGGCACAAAATGGTCAGGCAAATTACCTGGTGTGTGTCAACGAGATTATTGTTTTTTCAGTCTGTTTGTAGGAAATTGGGACTCATGCGTAGTATGTGGCCTTCCTTCCATGCCTCATGCACGCCAACGGTGCATATGTTTGACTCGATCTGTACCTACTCATACTCCTTGTCACATGCATGAATAAGCAGAACTGTGCCTGATTACCCTTTTCTTGGAGGCGCGCGGTGTAGTGGTCTCCATATGTGGTCCTATCTTCAGTAAAAGGGACAGCGCTAGAACATGCATGGTTTCTGGATACAACCATTTGAAGATGGTCGCACAGGCTTCTGCAGCCAATTTGGGTGGCAGGGACAGCGCTAAAACATGCATGGTTTCTGGATACAACCGTTTGAAGACGGTCGCACGGGCTTCTACAGCCAATTCGGGTGGCAGTTTGATAGACGTTTGACATGTTGATGCTACAGCATAACATGCTTTTGTATTTCTTCCGTTGGCTGATTCACGTGGCAAATTTGTGTGACTCATGAACTTTTGAGATTTTTGTAATAAACTATTTGAATAAATTAATAAAGGTTGTATGTATCTATGATCTATCGATACAGAGGCCAGGTTCGCCCCTTTTTGAAAAAATGAATGTTACAAAGATTTAATATAGTTTACATATGTTTTATACATGTATTCACTAAGAAAGAGATATACGTGCATAGTTTCGTATAGGTTACGCTTTCGGTGAATCTTTTGTGTTTTTTTGTGAACTTTAACTGAAATTTGCATCCTTGGGAGGTTTCATATATGTTATACACATGTTTTCACATACGCGTTAGTGGTTCCTTAGAAACTACTCCCTCCGTTTCAAAATATAAGATGTTTTAGATTTGTAAAGAAAATGAATCTAGACTTGTTTTAGTATATAGGTTCATTTTCAGAAATTATTGATCATGGCGTAATATTAAATTTCAGAAATTGATCATGGCGTTCGTGGCTAGCGCCTTCGGCTATACAATTATACATGCTCTAATGTAATATTTTGGTAGTACCTCCGTCCTAAGACTTAAGATCTATATTTTTCTTTAAAAAAATCTAAGCTACGAAAAGTTTAATTGTACCAGAAGATATTATATAGGTACCTTGTGTAATAATATATCAAATGGTAGTTTTTCTAAAAGTATAATTTTAGAAATTATTGTAAATATTAATATTTTTGCATTGTAAATATTAATATTTTTTTTATAAAAAATTGGTCAAAATTTACATAGTTTGACTTTTGAAAATAAAAACCTTAAACTCTGAGACGGAGGTAGTAAATAGTAAATGTTTTTAACTGAAACTATGCTAGCTATGGCTAAGTTGATGCGAAAAGATCATTGGATATAAGCACGCTGCTTTTTGATAGGATCAACAAAAATACGAGCTGTCTCTGTCATAATCTCCACTACATCAGTTATTGTAGATGGTCTGCTATGTGTACTTCTGCATACTAAAACAAGTCTAGATTCATTTTCTGTCTCTGTCATAATCTCCACTACATCAGTTATTGTAGATGGTCTGCTATGTGTACTTCTGCATACTAAAACAAGTCTAGATTCATTTTCTTTACAAACCTAAAACATCTTATATTTTGAAACGGAGGGAGTAAAACGTAAAACTAATCGAGCTCAGACGAGTGCCTCGTGAAGTAATATAAAATTCTAGCCGTAGCAACACATTCAACTAAACCGAGACCGCGAGTAGAGGCACACAGTATCACACTCCGGAGGGAGAGAAAAACATGTACGGACTTGTTCATGCATATACAGAGGTTACATACGGAGCCGCACTTCTTATTTGTCTACACACACGGACACGGCCGGCTAGCTAGCTGAAGTTGCCCAAACTTGACTCGCCTGACGGCGGCGACAGGATGCTCCTCCTACAAGCTGAGGCTACACGACCCGGTTCTGTTTGCTGCTCGGGGTACACTGTTACACACACGATCGACACACGTAGCACGTGACGCGAAAACATTCAAGCGTCGTCATCGTCTTCCTGGTTCAGCCTCGCCGCCGTGGTGAGCGCGGCGCCCACCCCGCCTGCCTTGGTGCGCGCTCTGGCGTCGCTGTACGTCTCCGCCTGCACCACCCTCGCCGCGTCCTCGTGCTCCGCCGGCTTGTCGTCCGCCAGCTTCGTCGTCGCGTCCTGGGAGCACAAAGCCACAAGCGCGTCCAAAATTAAAATTAAACGACCTGCAGTTCAGTTAACACGAGTGAGCACGTACATCGCGTAACGTACGTACCGAGAGCACGTCGCCGATGGTGATCTTCTCCTCGTCGCGCTCGGCCCAGTTGTTGGCGCTCGCCGCGGCCCACGCCTGGTCGGCGAGGCCGCCGGGCATGACCCTGTCCGCGCCCTGCGCCCGCGTCTCCGCGGCGCGGATGGCCGCCGCGTCTGCCTCTTCCACGGGCCGTTCGCCCGCGGACAGCGCCGCCGCCTCCATGGCCTCGCCGATCGTCACCTTGCCCGCATCCTCCTCCTCCTGTACCTGCCGCTGCTGCTGATCCATCATCGCCTGGTCGGCCACGGAGTACTGCCCGACGACCTGCCCGGCCACGAACTCGGTGACGATGCGGCCGCCGGGCACGGCGGTCTGCGTGACGGTGATGCCCTGCCGGGTGGCGGCGTCGCTGGCCTGGCCTGGACGGACGGCGCCGACGGCCTGGTTGTACGCGGCCGCCGTCTCCATTGCCACCGCGGCGCTGAATCCCCCGCCGCTGGCCTGTGGGACCGGGACGCCCTGCACGCTGTCCTCCGCGGTGCGCATAGCCTCCGCGTCCCGCGGCGCGATGGCCTGCACGGCCAGGTCTCCCGTCACGGCGAAGACGTGCCCGTACTGGATCGCCTCCGGCTGCTCCTGCTGGGCCTTGTACTGCTGCTGGTCGCCTCTCGTCGCCTGCGCTTGAGCCATGGCTATAGATGCTATCGATTCACTGTCTTCTTTCCTGGGAACTTGATGTCACTTCACTATATCAGATGTCGCTGCGAGATGTAACTGTGGCTGCTTGTTCTCCGTTTATATACGCTCGACGAGGTGCTGCGGTGGCCGGCGAAGGCATGGGGCCGGAGGACACGTGCGACGCGGCTGTTGCGGTGTGCTGCTCTCGGGGCGGTGAGGTGGCAGAGTCTCGTTGGGCGAGACGTGGAGGGCGGTGGCGCGTGCATGCATGCGCGGGCGTAGATCTTTCGCGAAGGTGTCTTCGTGCCGAACTGCCGATGCAGTGTCATCGTCTCATCGAGATCGGAACATGGATACTATTCATCCGTGCTACTGTACACATGATGAGGGGTGAGGTGTGCACTGGCGCCGTCGACGCTGGTGCCTTCCCATTCGTCGCCGACAATTAGTCGCACGAGCCTCTTAGGCACACACACGTGTCGGCACTGAACCTGGCTGGGCCGTCAGACACCACAAGTAGTGGGTGTCCATTTTTTCGTTCGCCCGTGTTTGTATTCCCCAGTATGAGGAAAACATGACAAAACTCACTGAGTTTTATAGGCAACGAGAAAAAAAAAACATTAGGCTACTTAGGGGGATCGAAACACGTCTTTTTTTCATCATACGGTTCTTAAACGTAGGCGTAAAAATCGTATTTTCTCCATTAATGATAGTCAGGGCAACCCTGTGCATGATCCAGATGATATTGCAAAAGAGTTTGTGACTTATTTTCAAACTATCTTCCATTCCTTTACTGCTAACAATGGCAAATCCTACTTGAGCACCTCTATTCCTAGGGAAGCAGGAGATTATACAATTCAATTCCAGACAAACAAGAAGTATGGAAAATTCTGAAATCAATGAGGAGGAATGCCTCCCCGGGACCAGATGGATTTAACGTGGCTTTCTACATCTCAGCCTAGAGCTGGATCGCAGATGATGTTGTAGCAGTGGTTCAGAATTTCTACGAGTCAGGTACACTTCCTCCTCGCTTAAATGATATAAATATTGCCCTGGTTCCAAAAAAGCTTGTGTGTTTACTGCCAGCTGACTTTAGGCCGATTAGCCTTTGTAATGTCATTTACAAAATCATCTCCAAATCCCTGGCAAATAGACTAAAAGAGCACTTACCTGGTTACATCCATCCTTATCAACAAGCTTTTATTGAAGACATGCGTATTAGTAATAATGTTATCATTGCACAGGAAATAACTTATTCCTTTTCCTTGAGCTCTTGGAATTTTCAGGCTTTCATGGTTAAAATAGATCTAGCCAAAGCTTTTGATAGACTTGAGTGGCACTTCATCTCTGCTACACTTGCACGTAAAGGGCTTCATGAACACTTCATAAATCTCATCCATGCATGTATTTCTTCGCCAACTTTTCGGTTCTCATAAATGGCCAGGCTTATTCTCGTTTTACAAGTAGTCGAGGTATTAGGCAGGGCTGTCCTCTGTCTCCCTCTCTTTTTGTGCTCGCAGTCAATGAACTCTCCTTGGCACTACAAGAGGCCATGCAAGAGAACCACTTGACAGGTATTTCCCTTGGTCCAAATTGCCCTCCTATCCACTCTCTATTATTTGCGGATAATCTTTTAGTGTGTGGTGAAGCCAGTCTTCAGGAAGCCACGGTCATGGCTCAAATTATTCATCAATTTTGCCGTGCTTCTGGTCAAGTCCCAAATTGGAGCAAATCAGCTATCCTTTTCAGTAAAAAGGTGAGTTTGCAGGTGAAACAAGGCATAAAGCAAATCTTTGATGTGCCGGATATTGACAGCAACACGATTCATCTTGGACACCCTTTGATTCTGACGGCGAAAGACAGATCTGCTGCTTATAACTTCATCTTGGACAAATTTAAATCTAAGCTAAATGGCTATGTTGCTAATAAACTCTCTCATGCAGCTCGTCTGGAGTTAATAAAATCCGTCTTCTCTTCAATTCCTGTCTACTACATGTCAAATATTATTTTCTCTAAAAAATTGCTTGCCAAGCTCACTGCCACTATTAGAAAGTTCTGGTGGACAGGTGTTGGAGATGAGAACAGTTCCAAAGGCCTTTGTCTTCGATCTTGGGCTGATATCTGCACCCCAAAGCAGGACGGTGGACTTGTCATAAGAAACTTACAAGCCACAAATCAGGGGATAATCTTATCAGCTGTCTGAAGACTAGCAAAGGAGCCAGACAGCCAACTGGCTCTCATTCTCAAGTCCAAGTATCACCCTGATACTTCCGTGTGGAGAGCAAAAAACAATGTGTCCAAGTCTGCCTTTTGGACTGCAATCCTCAAGGTAAAGCCTCTCCTCACCGCTACCTCCTTTTGCCAACTCTTAGAGGGCAATATTTCTATCTGGAGCTCGCCTTGGTTTGCTGGCTAGGAAACAATTTATGATAATTTGATAATTCAGCCTCAACCTTTTAAGTACCCTGCTGTGGTAAAATATCTGTGGCTACCTAACAAAAAATAATGGAATGTTCCTCTGGTAAATACTCTTTTTACTCCAAATGTTGCTCATACTATTATCCGCACTCCAATTATTGATTCAACTGGACCAGATTTTCTTTGCTGGAAGTTAACTCCTGGAGGTGAATTCTCTTCTAAAAGCGCCTACAAGCATTGTTTTAATAACCTGGTGCCGCCCCAGAATCAGAGAACAAAACCAGTTCCTTTGCAGATCAAATCGCTTCTTATGCAGGTTTGGAAAGACAAAAGCTTGGCGCCTAGAGTCCAAACATTTGCTTGGCGGCTTCTTCGCAAAGCAATTCCTACAGGGAAGAGGGTAGGTATGTTCTCAACGCATATTAAAAAAGGACTGTTCCAGATGCCAGGTTGAAGAGGATGACATGCACCTGTTCTTTCTTTGCCCATTCTCAAAAGCTGCTTGGTTTTACAAACCATGGTTTATTAGATCTGAGGTTTACGCTGAGCAACACAATTATGTTCCTGCTATTATCCACGCGATAATTTCCTCTGGACACCCAATGGCTACCTTATCTAATGTTTACACTTTCCTTTGGTGCATTTGGAAAGCCAGAAATGATTATGTTTTTGGCAGAAAAGTCCATCTTCCCTCGCAAGTTTTTGCAGCGGTGAATGCAATCTTGTAGAGTGCTCAACTAGATGATAAGACAATTGCAATTTCCACTCCTGGTGCTGAAGCTCAGGGCAAGGCGAGCCACACAAGATCTTTGCAGGGAACCACGACAAGGGCGACTGATTCAGTCTTGGTTGCACACCCTTGTCTGGAGTCCTTTAGTCCCCAGCAGGTGCTGCTTGTTGAAGATGCAGCAGCAGGTATTCCTTCCAACTGTGCAGGCACAAGAATTTTCTCCGATGCGGCGTGGAAACAGCACCAGGATGGCCTTCCAAGGCCCGCTGGGTTGGGAATTTTCATTCAGCTCAACGGAAATCTTCCGTGCTCGCAGCTGTTCATATCAGCAGTTTCTCCACCGGTCGCATCTCCGCTCCATGCAGAAGCCCATGGTCTCCTCCTTGCAGTTAGACTGGCAGGTATTCTCCAGCTACAAGAGGTCACATTCTTCACAGATTGTGCTGTTCTTGCTAAGGCGGTTGCTTCCAACAACGTGCTCACTTCACCTGGGCATTGGGAGCTCAGGCCACAGCTGGCAGCCATTTTAAACAGCGGTGCTTCTATTGCCAACAATACTCGTCACATCTCCAGGAGCTTTAACTTTAAGGCTTACTTTCAGGCTAGACTTGCTGTCAAAATTCAGGATAGGGCTTTTAGTTTTAGATGCCTAGGCTACTTTGGAATGAATGTTATTTGCCCGTTGCTCCATGCACGCTTCTCTATGTAAAGTGCTGTTAACTTAATAAAAATTCTTGTTTGTCCAAAAAAAAAATCATATATCTTCTCTATATACACCGAGTTACTGTACATATGCAAATACAGCAAGCTGGCGTTTACGTACACACAAGGGAGGAAAACCACCCCTCGTGTTCCCCCTCCCCCTCTACTATAGTTGAGGCCTCCCGCCGCAGATCCGGCCCGAACCAAGGCCACTCTCGCCGGCTCCACCGGGCAAGGGATGGTTGAGGGGAGGTGCCGGCGGTAGTTATAGCTGTAGGTGTAGATGTTTTGTTGAAAATATAAGCAATAATCCATATGATTTAATCTGAATAATAAACTGATAAATCATGATCATACAAATGGTACTAAAACCAATCATGCAGATTAACAAAGTAGATGAACAGATTACATCTATAGGAGATAAACCTACCACATCTATGCCAAACGCTAGAACAATGAACTCTAGCATAATCCGAAAAAGACAGTTGAATATCACGTACAATGTAGGCTGAATAGCAGCCGCAGCGGTCGCAGCAGCGTCGCCCATGTTGAGGTTATCGAAGAGATTGGTGACGTCCGGAAAGAAGTCGTCGTCCGGGAACTCGTCGTCGGACGACGTCGTACTTGCCAGTAGTCGCGCTTGAGCGCTCCCCAAAAACCTGATCGCCCCTCACCCGTACAGGTTCACGAGAGGCGGGGTTCCGGAGGCCTACTGTCCCGATCTGCGGTGCACGCCGCAAGACGGGATGGGGAAGACAAAAGCGGCGGCGCAAGATTCTGGAGGTAGGCGCGTGTGTGGATTGATTCGGTGCCGATTAGGTTTAGCCCGGACGCTTATATAGTGCAGGTTAGGAGAATCGTGGGCTCGGCCCACGTCCGAGTCGGTAACAGCCACGTCCATTAAAACTGGAAACGGCTGTAATTAACGCGTTCGTTAATGACTCATAATCAGTTTTCCCAACCAGCAAAATAAAGCTCGGATTGGCGAGATTCCCGCAACCCGCAGCGCGCGCGCGTCGTGATGAGGCGAGGCGTGGCGAGGCGAGGCGGGCGGCGTCGGAGGAGGAGTGCGCGAGGGCTACTATTCTTGTCACACCTTAGTGAGTGATGCAACACTCTACTATATAAGGTGGTCCAACTCCCCTTCAACTAGCAATGTGGGACTAAACTTTAGCACCACTAGCACAGCTATATGCTGCCATGCACAAGTGGGCCAAAGAGAATTTCAGAATTTGTCTAATGGGCCAACAACCCAAAACTCACCAAATTCCAACAACCCCCCACAAAATCTCATTGGCACATCACATCATTTTTCTTCCAAAACATTGTTTTATATACCAGTATGTAGTGGAGACCGTTAAGTTGAACTTCCACGTTAAACTTCATGCTGCACTAGCTAGCAACTTGAATAGTGGACTATGTCTTGAACTACAAGTTTTCTGCGTGCTAGTTTCACACAAAATCTAGACCGGTACAGGGCTACCGTCGGCTTCCCCGCGGTTTGAAGCTTATGCGTCATACTCCAGGTGAAAGGACTATATCTTCCCATGATGTTTTTGGTGTTAAATGACAATCTCAACCGTGTTTTTAATTGTGCTCTTGAGTTTCAGGGGAAATGTCGTTGATGTCTCCTTCTATTGTGATGGATGCTCTCTCGAGATCTTTTGAAGACGGTAGCCTTTTAGTCTTCTCCTAGTTTCTTTACGGTTGTTGTTTTTAGGTCACCGTACTATTAATAGGGGGTCCATTTTGGAAGGCTGTGGGAAATCACTTGTTCTTGCACAAACCTATATGCACCGCCACAGCCATCCCATTTTCCCGTGAGAGAGCGTTTTCCTGTTCTGTTGGAGCCTTTTGTGTCTCACCGGAACTTCCGGTCATAGGCCGGAAGTTCCGCTCAAACTTTTTCTGCGGGCTGTTCTACAGTTTGTTCCGACGCTAGTTCCGCCCCAAGTTCCGGTGGTGGCTCAGTAACCTTCTGTTTGGAGGTGTGCTATTTGCCGGAACTTGGCCGGAACTTGCATCGGAACTTGTCCTGCTAAAAGTTCCTGAGCGGAATTTCCGCCAGAAGCCGGAACTTCCGGTCAGATTCGCTTCGCGACCCAAAAGTTCCGCCTCATGTTCCGCCCCAAGTTCCGGTGGCGGCTCGGTAACCTTCTGTGTCGAAGTGTGCTATTTGCTGGAACTTGGTCGGAACTTGCTCGGAAGTTCACCGGAACTTCCGGTCTGTTTTGACCGGAACTTCCGGTTGCGCTTCTGGAGCGGGCGTCAACGGTCTGATGACCGTTGGAGCTAGGCTGGGCGGAACTTCCGGCCTCTCACCGGAACTTCCGGTGAGGTCGCGGGGGCTGTAACGGTTCAGCACGGGGGGGCTATTTAAGGCACCCCCCTTCTTCCTCCTTTCTCTTGAATTTTTCTCTCTCCTCCATTAATGCTTGAGCTTCATCTCACTAGATCTCTCTCTCTAGCCACTCAAATGACTTGATCTTTTGAGAGGTGAGGGAGGTGACCTAGATCTACAATTCCACCAAAGAAGATTTGATTTCCCCGCCCATCCTTTGTGGATCTTGTTGCTCTTGGGTTTCTTGGAACCCTAGACGGTGTAGGGCATCCCCGGAGCTAAGGCGTGTGTTGTAAAGCTTCGAGGTGTCGTTGAGGGCCTCCAATTGAGTTGTGGAGCCTCCCCCTCAACCTTGGTGTAAAGGTTTCGGTTGGCGCCTTCAAGGTCACCGGTTAGTGGATCGTGAGGCCTCCTTTGTGGGGGAGCTCACCGGAGAAGAAGGTGAGGCCTTTGTGGCGCTCGGGTGACCTTGTGTGGCCCCGACACCTCTCCAACATAGACGTAGCTCCTTGGGAGTGAACTACGGGAATTACATCTCCGTGTCCCCTCTCCGCTTACTTCGTTCCCCTCCTTTACTCCTTGCTATTTACTGTTTTTGTTGTTGTGTTTGTTTTCTTGCATTTAGGTTGTTCACTTAGTTGCATCTCTAGATAACTTCCTTTCTCGTTGAGCCTAAAAGTGAGAAACAAATTAAAATTGGGTAGACGCCTATTCACCCCCCCTCTAGTCGTATCAAGTCGGTACTTTCATTTGGTATCAGAGCCCAGGCTCTTATTTCGGGCTTTACCGCCTAAGAGACTATGGCCGACGAAGGGGGTAGTGAAACCGAAAAATCCAAGAACTTGGCCACTATGGATGACCTCAAGCAATTGGAGTCATCCATGATGTCCAAGTTCGAGGAAATGATGACTCTCTTGCAGTCTCTCAAGCCAAACCCCATGGTTGCTATTGACACACCCCAACCCAACGAGGTTCCTCCCACCGTTACGGTGTCCACCCCAGGGGTAACTCCCGCGGCTGCCACCACTCACTTGGGACTTGGTTTTGTTGCTCAAACCTCTACCAAGGTTCCAAGTGAGAACATCGAGGAGCCCAAGAACCCAACTTCCAAAGAGGAAAATGGAGGAAAGGACTACTCGGCGGTACCCCCACCGCCGAAGTACACTCCGGATCCACCCATCCCCATGCCACACATTATACCTCAAGGAGCACCGCCCGTGCTAGATACGTCAAATTTCGCAAATTGGCAATATCTAATGCGCTCACATATTTCCAGCTCATCCATTGAGTTAATGAGGATTGTGGAGGATGGATTCTCTCCATTTGACCCAAAGAAGTTGACACGAGGTGAAGTGGTGGACAAGCAACTCAATGCCACAGCTTTGGGAATGATTCAAAAGGCCTTGACTCCAAAGGATTTTGCTCACATTCGCCAATTTGATACTGCCAAGGGAGCTTGGGATCAACTCACCAAGCTCTTTGTTGGGAATGCTAGCATCCAAAGCTCCAAGTTTGATGAGATCAACAACGAGTGCGATGGTTTCGCAATGCAAGATGATGAGACCCCTGAAGACATGTATAGGCGCCTTAAGGTCCTTTGTTCCACTATGAGGGACCTTGGGGCTCACTATGTTGATGACAAGTTTATGAAGAGGAAGTTCATTCAAGCTCTTCTCCCATTTGAAGAACAAAAGCTCAACTCTATCAAGGGAAGAACCAACTTTCACTTAATTACCTCCCAAGAAGTCTTGAGTGAAGTAATTGCCATGACTATTGCTAAGAAGAATGCGGAGTCCGCTCGAGCTAGAGCCATTGTATCAACAAAAGTGAACCTTGCTTTGAAGGCCAAGGCTATTGAAGTTGATGATGATACATCAAGTGAGTGGTCTCAAGAGGATCTCAAATGTGCCTTCAACGAACATCTTGCTCTCGCTTCAAGGGCCTTTTGGAACAAGTCCGGATTCAAGTCAAGATCAAGGGACAACTCAAGATTCAACCCACCCAACAAGTCTCCCAAAGCAAGGTCATGCTACAATTGCAACGACTAGAGTCACTTCGTGGCCAAGTGTCCCTTTGAGAACCGTGAAGACAATGGTGGTCGTCTCATTCGCAAGGTCAAGTCAAGACCTCCTCATCCCTTGAACAAGAACTACGCCGTCAAGAACGCCACTAACAAGGAACGAGCAATTGTGGTCCATGAAGAATATCTTTCGGGCACGGATGAAGATGATGATGATGAAGTTCATGGTGGAGAGATTGTGGGGGTTGCTGCTATTGCCACTACCTCAACTCCACATCTATCCCTCTTCGACTCGCCAAATGAAAATGTCATCTCCTCCAACCAAAAGTGCTTCATGGCCAAGGCCACCGAGGACTATGCTTCCGGCGGATCAAAACGGGTGCTTGATAGTGGTGCCACGAGTCATATGACCGGAAGCAAGTCTATCATGACCGAAGTGAGACCCAATATTGCCAACACCATGGTCTCCTACGGTGACAAAACAAGCTCTCAGGTTTTGGGTTTTGGCAAAGTGGTGGTAACCCCGGATGTATCCTTGGTTGACGTCATGCTTGTCAAAACTCTTGGTTACAACTTACTCTCTGTTCGTGCTCTTGCTCTTATGGGTCTTTCTTCTTTCTTTAATTCTCATTCCGTGGTCCTCATGTGGAGCAAGTCTCTCAAAGTGGATTTTGTAGGATATGTAGAACATGACTTGTATGTGGTGGACTTTTCAGGGACCACTACTCCTCATGCTCTATGTCTCTATGCTAAAGCCGACAAGGGCTGGTTGTGGCATCGCCGCCTAGCCCATGTTAACATGAGGACTTTGCAAAGACTTCACTCCGAGGGCCACATCCTTGGAATTAACGATGTTTCTTTTGCCAAAGATCGTGTTTGCAGGGCTTGTATTGAAGGGAAGATGCATGAAACTCCTCACAAAGCGCTCAATCAAATCACTACCGAGAGATGTTTGGAGATCTTGCATATGGATCTCTTTGGTCCTCCCTCTCATGATAGCCTTGGTGGAAAGAAGTATTGCTTGGTTATTGTGGATGATTTCTCAAGATACACTTGGGTGTTCTTTTTCAAATACAAGAGTGAGACTCAACAAACCGTCATTGACTTTGCTAATGAGGTTCACGGAAGCACAATGCAACTATTCTCTCAATTCGGAGTGACAATGGCACCGAGTTCAAAAACTATACCTTGGATGAGTTTCTCAGTGATGAAGGAATCAAGCATCAATACTCCACTCCCTACACCCCTCAACAAAACGGAGTTGCCGAAAGGAAGAATCGCATATTGATGGATGCGGCTAGGTATATGCTAGCTGAGTTCAAGTCTCCATACAACTTTTGGGCCGAGGCCATCTCCACCGCTTGCCATGCAACCAACCGGCTTTATCTCCGCAAGAATAAGAACAAGACCCCCTATGAACTTCTCACCGGGAAAAAGCCTAATGTTAGCTACTTTCGGGTGTTTGGTTGCAAGTGCTACATTCTCAAAAAGGGAGTTCGGTTGTCAAAGTTTGAATCCAAGCTCAAGAAGGAATTTTCGTTGGTTACTCAAATCAGTCCCATGCTTATAGAGTCTACAACAAAGCCAATGGAAGAGTTGAAGAGACGAGCAACATGAAGTTTGATGAAAATCATGAGTCTCTTGTTAGGCAAGATGGTGTTTGTGATCCAAGTGATGAAATTCCTCCCAAGGCCATAGGAAGAATGGGTGTGGATTTACACCTCCCCAATGAGGATCCCCTTATGGACGAAGGAGAAGGACCAAGCTCTACTCAAGTGGAGCCCTCACTCTCACAAGATCATCTTGCACCTCAAGGACCTACTTTCTTGGCACAAGCTCCCTCAAGCTCTTCCGAAGCTTCCCATGCTCATGACTCTCCAAGCTCTAAAGAACTATCTCTTCATCAACAACATCAACCTCCCCACTGTAGCATCCCAATTGTCTAACAATTGCAATGCTACTAGCCTAGTCTATATAACTGCTACTTCCTATACATAATTGTTGCATCATAATTATATCATGCTCATGTCATCATGCCACCTTGCATTTGAGCATCATATAAAACCCTTTTTGTGTTGGTTCTTCTCTCATATGCATTGTAAATTGTATTTGCCTCTTGATATTGTATTTGGTTCTTGATATATTGTTTAAATGCCCAAGTTGAGTTGGGGGCATATCTTTTATTCCACTCCACCACCCTTTCTTTCACCACCTTATAATTCCACCATTCCATTATCCATGAGCTTGAATTTGATTTTCTTTTGGTATTTAATCTAGCTCATGGGAGATAGGATGGATCTATTTCTACAAATTCTTTTGCTTGGCTTATTCCATATTTTTGGAATGCATATGTATAAATGCTATGGATATTTATTTTGTTTTCACAAGATGAAACCTAGCACTAATATTATGCATGGGCCATGCAACCATCTCTATATTTTGCCCTCCTTTGTTTTTATTTGGTCATTTTGAGTGGATCATCTCTCTTCTCTCTCTCCCTCCTTTTGGCTTGGTCTTATTTGATCTTGCTTAAACCCTATCCTCACATCAACCTCTCTCTCTCTAAACCCTCACCACCTTTCATTCCTTCCGTTCTTTTGTCTAGCCCTTGTTTGATCTTGGTTTGTTCTTGCTTGAGCTTGCCAAAAGAAAACACATCACCTAACCCTTTATCACCACCCTACCTCATCTCTCTCTCATCTCACCTCTCTCTTTACCCTCTCTAGCTAACCCTAGTTCCTCTCTAACCTAACCCGAGCTCCCCCTCTCTAAGCCACACCCCCACCCTATCCACTCATGCCAAGGCTACCCCACCTAGCCACCCTCCCCCCTGGCCGAGCAGACCCCTCCTTGGCCTCACCCTGACTCCCCCATGCCTACCTGCCCCTGCCCTGCCGAGCCAGCTAGCGCACGTGAAGGAGGAGGGAAAAGGTGGCCGAAGCCACCTCTATCCCTAACCACTCCCCCACGGCACCCCCTCTCCTCTCCCGTCCCTATCTACTCCCTCTCTCTCGCCTGTTGACTCTCCCAGATCCACCCCAGGTCCTTGCCCTCTCACCTCTTTCTCTCCACCGACACCATCTCCCTCTCGCCGGACACCGTTTGCTCCACCGATGATCGTTCGATCCAGCCGACGAGCGCGGCGTGGAGGTGGTCGAGGAGGACGAGGAGGTCCCTCTGCGTCGCCCCGTACCCGCCAGCGAGGAGGAGGAGGCCTGTACCCCCTGCACGCCGACGCGTCCCGCCGAAACCCTAGCTCCGCCCGGCCTCTGCTTCGTCGTCGATCCGCTGCTCCCCAAGCCGATCCAACGCCACCGACAGCCCCGTGGTGAGCCTCCCTCTCTCCCCGACATGTTCCGCCTCGCCGTACCGCCCTAGCCTCGCCGGTCTTTTCGTCGAACGGTCTCTGCGCGCCGGAGTGCGCTGGCGTCGGCACGCTCTCGCGCCGCGTAGCATCTCACCTAGCTGCGTTGCCCTCTCCTATCAACTCCCCTAGCCTACCGCAGCGCCTCCGCTCCCCTGCGCGCGCCAGGCGAGCACCGATCGGTCGCCGCAGAGAAGATCCACAGTACGTGGCCCCTTCTTGCAGGAAACCCCCTCTTTTGCTTTTCGCCTCAACCCGCAGTCCCACCGAGGCCCACCAGTCAGTGTTTGTTACCTTTTTACAAAAAGTACCCTGCACTTTGGTTACATCAACCCGCAGTCCCCCGCTGAGCCGCGTGGCAGCCTCGCACCCGCCCACTGGCGTGTGGGTCCGCAGAGCCTCGGAGCCCACGTGTCATCCACTGTGGCTAGGTGAGCCCGCGGTGACAAAAGGTTTTTCCACGCGCTGTGTCGCCCAGTCAGCCTGGCCCCACCTGTCTGTGTCTATGGCTAGGTTTGCCTGAGTAGAAAAAGTATTTCTGTATTTCTGTTTCAATTCAAACTTTTCCAAATTAATTTAAATTCAAATTCAAATCTGTTTTCAAATAACTTTTCAAATACAATTCCAAATTAATCATGTAATATATGTTTTTGAATCAGAAAAATGTGTGGAATTCAAATCTTCCATTCAAAATAATGTTTGAACACTTTAAATTTCGAGTTGATTAAAATTACAATAAAATGCCCTTTTGCCTTAATTAATTAATAACTTTTGTTTTATAACTCCAAATTTGACAAATAATATGTCTAAAATGATTAGCTCGACGAGACCTTTCTGTTTATGCATTCCATGTTCTGTATTGCAGCATGCATCATATAAATATAAAGAATACAGCAACTTATTTGAGTATGAAATATGATTAAAACCCCATAAAATGTTTATTTCTTGTATTCCACACCTCACCCATGCCATGCTACTTTATTGCCATGCAAATTGTGCATCATTCATCATGGCATGATTGTTTGCTTGTCGCATTTTATTCATATGCTTGTGCACTTTATTTATGTTGGCCCTTGTTTGTTTGGTTCTTCTTCGAATAGACGCTGAGCAGGGGATATATCAAGAAACCCAGGAGCACTACCCAGATCCTTCTCTCGCTTCAACTGAGCTGCCAGGCAAGCACTACCACATGCTTGCATACATATAGTACCTATTGCCTCTATCTTATTCTTGCATCATTGAGTCGCGATCGCATTAAACTGAATCCCAAGTATTGCATAGCCTTTACTTTTAAACCCCACCGAAGCTTGTTCCTCCATCCCATGAGCCATTACTACAGGAGTTGTTTGAGCCATGCGAGTCGTAGAACAGCATGTGTAGGGTATGTGAGTGTCTGATGGATAACGAGGTACCTAAACAACTTAACCTGAGTAGTAATGGGATAACTAATGAAAGTGGCACCGGTGAGCAATATCTGCTATTTGGTTTTTCATGCTCACTTGTGTCCCGTAGGACCCCGAGTACTTGATTCCTGTTCCTTGAATATTCGCGCTATCCACATCCGGGAGGCTTATGGGACCCCCCTGAGCCAGAGCTTGATTCATTCTTATTTCTTGGGGCCACAATTAGTTTGGGGCTTTATTACTATTCTGTACTTATGCCATGCTTTACTGCTTTATTTAAGTTTGTGCGAGGAGCACCTGTACTGTTTTGGAAGCGGAGTGTTTTCGCGGTATCGACAAGCCCAGTCACATTTTCGGGTTCCCAGTCGTTTACAGCCACTGACGCAAACCTTGAGTCCGTCTCGGAGTCGGCTAACTTCGTTGCGGGTAGCTTAATGGGGTGGCCCCCTGAAATATTTCTGAATCTTGTGATTGCTTTGTCGTGGATGCCTCGTTGGGTTTTGATTTGGTTTTTCCGGGGTTGATCGAGTGTGTGTTGCTATTTGTGCACCCCTGCAGGGTAAAACTTTCTGAAAGCCGTGTCCGCGGTTATGGACGACTTGGAGCACAGTTTCTCGATCATAGACAAGTATAACTAAAGTAACGCTTTTAATTTGACTAAGTAACTGACTAATAAATAGTGCAACACTCATGGAATGGATAATAAAACTGCCAACGGATGGGGGTTGTTCGTCCGCTTCCTCGTTGGTAAGTGAGGAGGAGGATGGATCTGTTAATATTACTGTTATAACTGTTGTTATTAATTCACGGACATCCGTCTATCTTTGGTTAGGCGGATGGTTAGCGAGTATCTATAGAATTGTTAGGTATTATCTTTTGCTGCAATGGCGTCACCCAGGTTGTGTCCCCTTTAGAGGCATAAAGACTTGCTGAGTACCCCTAGGGTCTCACACGATAAATTATTTGATTCAGATGAACAGGTACACTCACGAGATGGATACTGGGTGGAGGAGACGGACGATGTGGACAACGATCATTCGGTGTAGAGATTCCGGGAACGGGGATCCGTGAGATCTGTGGGCGGGATGTGTTTATTATGGGGCATCTTATGCCGATTTGCTTCTTATCCGTACTCGGATCTTGTTTGCCGCTTCCGCCTGATACTCTGATGTTTGATGTATGAGGAGATATCCTAAACTATTATATCTATCTAGGACATCTGGATCTTGCCGTATGGCGTTGCAATATTTCTATTTCTTTTAGATGGAATGGCTCTGAGGACTGTTGTATGGTGGCTTGCATACATACTCATTTGTGTATGTAGTTGATCCCTTCGCCTGCCGATTACGCCGCCCGTTCTTGTCCCGATGTTTGGAAATGGTTAGGACGGACGAAAGGTCTACCTGTGAGTGGCATTTGGGCCCCACCGTACTATTTTAACCATTTCCGCTCATCCAGGCTTGTAACTAGGAGCGTAATTCACCGAGGTAGTTACACCCACGATGGGGCTCCTCCTCAAGGCACCTCCCACGAACAAGCTCTTCATCAACCTCATCAACCTCCCCAAGATGGGGCTCCTCATCAAGGTCACGGTTCTCCCCAAGGTCCAGCTCGTCAAGATCAAGAGCAAGTCAATGATCCTCAAGGATCCTCTCCAAGTGATGACTCACCCGAAGTGGAAATTGATGAAGATGACCCTCGTGTTCGTGCTTATAGTCAAGGGGGCGGCTCAATTGTGGGAAATGACCAAGTGGTAGCTCAAGAATCTCGAATTGAAGCACAAGCCCGTCGTCAAGCCTATCGTCTCGCCAAGCTTGTTCGAGATGGCCATATCCTTGATAATGTCTATGGGGATTTCAATAAAGGTTCCACTACTAGGAGGCAACTAGCTTCCTTTTGCTCTCACCATGCGTTTATCTCTCTTGTGGAACCACATAAATTCTTCGAAGCTCTTGAAGATGATGATTGGCTTGATGCTATGAATGAGGAACTTCACAACTTCAAGAGGAACAATGTTTGGACATTGGTTGATCGGCCTAAAGACTGTCAAAACGTCATTTGAACCAAGTGGGTCTTCAACAACAAGTGCGATGCGAATGGAATTGTCGTGCGCAACAAGGCAAGGTTAGTTGCCCAAGGATACTCACAAGTTGAGGGCATCGACTACGATGAGACTTACGCCCCCGTTGCTCGCCTTGAATCCATTCGTATGCTTCTTGCCTTCGCTACCCATCATAACTTTAAATTGCATCAAATGGATGTTAAGAGTGCTTTTCTTAATGGTCCTTTGAAAGAGTTGGTATACGTCAAGCAACCTCCGGGTTTTGAGGATCCAATTTTTCCGGACCATGTCTACAAGCTCAATAAGGCACTCTATGGCCTCAAGCAAGCCCCACGTGCGTGGTATGATTGCCTTAGGGACCTCTTGTTAGACCGTGGTTTCGAAGTGGGCCTCATTGATCCCACTCTTTTTACTAAGAAAGTTGGAGGCCACTTGTTCGTATGCCAAATCTATGTTGATGACATTATCTTTGGGTCTATTAACAAAACTTTTAATGAGGATTTTTCCAAGCTCATGACCGACCGCTTCGAGATGTCCATGATGGGGGAGTTGAAGTTTTTCCTTGGATTTGAAGTCAAGCAATTGAGGAAAGGGACTTTCATCAACCAAGCCAAGTACATCCAAGACATGCTCAAGAAGTTTAAGTTTGATCAAGTCAAAGGTACCAAGACTCCCATGCCAACTAAGGTTAATCTTGATCTCGATCCCAAGGGTAAGGTGGTGGATCAAAAACTCTATCGATCAATGATTGGTTCTGTCACATCCCAAGATTTTCCAAATCTTGTTATGTGAAAAATATTGAATAAAATAAAACTTTGTTGATTTCCAGGGTGAGAAGAAACTTTTTGAATTCAAATGGGAACCTATTTTGAACAAATAAAATCCCAAAGGGATTTAAAAAGATAAACATTTAATAAAGGAAAAATAAAAATATTTGGAATTACTATTTTTGAATCTTTTAATAAAAAGATTTGGTTTTCAAATGAAAAGGTAGAAATAAAATAATAAGGATTATTTTATAAGCCAAATTAAAAACTTGGCCAAGCTTTTGAAATAAAATATTTCTATTTGATAAAAATAGTAAAGGTTTATTTAAATAAAATAATAAGGGTTTAATATCCAAGTTATTTAAAAATAAAGGTTTTACTATTTTAAATAAACATCAAAACTTATTTATTTATTTTAAATAAGTTTCCAAGTGTTTTATGTTTTCAAATAAAACCTACTGATTTGGTTTTGAAAATATTTAGATTTCAAATAAAGATTGTAAATAAAACAAATCCCATTTGATCTATTAACTAATGTCCATTTTATTTAATTGATAGTGGACCTAAAAATAAAAATATTATTTTATTTTTGGACTTTGGTTTATGTTTAAACAGAACCAAATTCAATTGCAAAGTGTGATGAATATTTGAATTGTTTTGAATGTTTGATTGTTGTTTGAATTTCAAAACAGAAAATAGAATCAGAAAAGGAAAAAGCATTCAGAAGGAAAAAAATATAGAAATGGACTCAGCCCAACTGGCCAAGCCCAACAGCCCAGTACCAGCCCAGCTTCCCTCTCCCCGAAAGAAAACGATTCACACTCATTTTTGAACCCGCGCAGACACTGACTGGTGGCCCTTTCTCCCTGTCTCTCTCCTTCGCTGACGAAGCGGACCCACCTAGCCAGCTCACCTCATTCTTCCACCCGCGACCACGTCCCCAGTCGTTGCTCCGATTGATTGCCGGCGTCAATTCGCGTTGATGGCGCAGTAAATACCTCTCGCGACCACGCGCTCTTAAGCACCAATCCCTCCTCGCCATTTCCCCCCAGACTCCGCTGCCAGAGAGCCCCCAGGCTGTCTCCAATTTCTTCTGCACCGCCTTCATCTCCGACGAGGCTCCTAGCCAATTTCGGCGCCGTCCAGCCGCCACTCGCCTCCCACTGCTCAAAAGCCTGTTCCCCACTCCCAGGCGCACACGTCTGTGCTCTTCGTTCAACCGCGGGCGCCCCAGAGCGTCGACTACAACAACTCTGAACGCCGACGCGTCTGCAAGCAACTCCGGTGACCCTTCTGGTAAGCACCTGACCGCCCCGCTCTTTCCCGAGGATGCTCCCGCACTCCCCAACCTCGACTGCATCTAACCATGCCTTTGCTTTTCCTCGGGGCGAACCGCAGCTCCGCCCTCGACAACGACCAGAGCCACCCGACGCCGTTCCCCACTCCGGCGAGCAATTAAACCCGCTCCAGTGCGCCCCTCGCCTCCTCGCGACCACGTTGAGCATCGCCACGATCTCCTGAGCACGGTGAGCATCTCCTCCGTCTTCTTTGCTTCCTAGAACCGCCGCTAGCCCACCGTCTGACCGTCACCGCCGCGCGCAACCGTCGAGCGCCGCCAGTTCTTGGCAAGATTGATAAGAGCCCTTCGATTTAGATCGAAGAGACACGATAGAATCACTTAATAGCGAAGGGGTACGCGTTCTGAACCGTGCGATATATTTAGATCCAATTCCCCGCAGAGGCCGATCCGCCCGAATCGGTATCAACCAGTAGAATTGCGACGCGTGGCCAGTCTTTGTTTAAAAACTGAATTGAAAACAGATTTAGATGCAAATTTGAAACCCTTGTAACTTTTGATCCACACGCCCAAAAATTACAAACTTTATATCAATGGAATCAGTGGAACAAGCCTTAGCCAACCATGCAATTTGTTCAGTAAAAAGCCTCTGGTAAAATGTTTGTTTTTGCAGAAACATTTGTATACTTGTTTAGGTTATAAAAATTATTCCAAAATGGTTTTAGGGTTAAAATCTTTGAAAATTGGTTTGTGGTGAACCTACTGACCTTAGGAACCAACTTGTGGATTTAAAAATGAATTTGGTGAAGTTTAGGATGGATTAATTGAATTATCCCATTTCTAGTCAAATAAAAATATTGTTTTGATTATGAAAATTATTTT
Source organism: Avena sativa (assembly GCA_916181665.1). NCBI lineage: Eukaryota > Viridiplantae > Streptophyta > Magnoliopsida > Poales > Poaceae > Avena > Avena sativa. Next base: position 472,972,441 of record OV702285.1, read on the forward strand.
GAAGCAAAAACTTTGGGAAAATGATTTGAATCAAACCTACTGACCCTAAACACCAAGTTTTGAGAATCAACAACTTATTTGGTGAACAACATAAAGTTTTTGATTTGATAAAAACATTTTCCACCACATGAAATAATGAATGGATTTAAAAATGGTTTATAGACAAAACCCTTTTGCAAATGACTTTGCCACTTTGGAAAATGACCACTTTGAACCTTACAAAGTTTAGAGCCTAGTGGAAACCACCTTTGCAAATAAAACTACCCTATGCATGCTTGCATGCATGACTTAGATCCCATTATTTTATGTGTGTTAATTTGTTTGATTGATTTTGGTTGGATTGCTAGTGATTTTGTGTTTGCTTGTTTGATTTGTAGTGAAGTTAGAAAAGTGTGAAACTAGCAAGATCAAGAAGTGAACCAAAATTCCCTACCAAAAGGCAAGTGACACTATCATCTAAAATCCTACTATTTTCATTATACATAGTGGATTTTGAAACATGCATGAAAAGGAATTTCTATACTTGTGCTATGCTAAATCCTAATAGGATACCCCCATATATTCCTAAGTGAAAACAATGAAGTTGTAGTATGCTTAGCCCAGCTATATATTGGGATGGGATACATGTTATGATTATATGAAGTATTGAAAAGACTTATGTTTTATATAATAAAACAAGTACTCAATGAACCACCTGGGTGGACAAGGATACTCCAGCTTTTGGACAAGGTGGCAACAAAAGGAACCATGTTTATATGGCAATCTCTTTTTGTTGTGCACTAGAAGAAAACCACCCAGGGACTTAGAGATTGAACATGTTTCTCGTACAGTGGCTTCCGTGTACAGCCACATGCTAAATGGGCTCTGGCTTAGTCAACTACATAGTGGAAGACCCATGCATTGGCATCTTCAGGTTAACTAGATTTGTGTAAGGGAGCTTGAAACCCTACATTGGTGCCTGGTAGACAAGCTAGCATTTTGTATTGGGAGGACTCCTATGGAAAGACTTTGTCACATTCTCAATCTGCCAGTACTCCATCTTGGTGAGTACTTATCCAGTGGCCACTGGTGGCATCAAGATGAGATTGTGTCATGTGGGTAAAGTGTACAACTTCTGTAGAAGATCAAAAATTCTAAGTACTTAGCCGTGTCCCCGGTTATGGACAATACTGAGCAACTAAGGCCTGAAGCTATGGAAGATCTCGACATTCCAATTTCTCAAAGTTAAAACTTGAGGGTGACAACAAGGGATTTTGAAACACTTAGTGGATTCCAAGGAGTTCAGAAAGATTTGGCAAAAGATCAAAACTATTTTGAAAAGATAGGATAAAACTATATTGCTTTCTGCAAATGAGCCTAAACCCCACTTAGCCAAATATGCATGTATTGATAGGATCCACTCATATTATACTTAGTAGTGAAACTTGCCAATACAATTCAAATGTATTGACCCTTGTGGCTGTAACTTGTAATGTTGCAGGTTTGATTATTTTTAGTGAAGATTGATTGATTAGGATTACAAAGTCTACAACCAACATGTTTGCCTGTGGCACTTTGAAGATGAAGGACTCCATGCTTATAGATTTCTGCTGCAATGTAATGTAATAGCCAAATGAGCTGTGTAAGATGTAATAAAATTATGTTATTCCTGGTTATAAAGTTATATTATGACCTTTGTTTCTTGATATTACATCTTAACTGTGGATGCTAGCTATTGATCCAGGGACTAGCATTGTAAACACAGGGGACTCTACCTTATTTAAAGGTTGGGACCCTTACAGGTTCTTTGCTCTATCTTTGTGCATCCCGACCAGATATTATGTTGAGTGTGGGTATGTGTGCAAGATTTCAAGACGCACCAAAGGAAAGTCACATGGTGGCTGTCAAGAGGATCTTTCGATATTTAGTTCATACCCCAAACTTTGGGTTGTGGTACCCCAAGGGAGCCAGCTTTGATCTCATTGGTTACACGGACTCGGACTGGGCTGGTGACAAAGTGGGAAGAAAGTCAACCTCCGGAGCTTGTCAGTTTCTCGGAAGATCTTTGGTTTGTTGGTCCTCGAAGAAGCAAAACTGTGTGTCTATGTCTACTGCCGAAGCTGAGTACATCTCTGCCGCAAGCTGCTGTGCTCAATTGCTATGGATGAAGCAAACTTTGAAGGATCTTGGACTATCTTTTGACAAGGTGCCTCTTCTTTGCGAAAATGAGAGTGCCATTGCTATTGCTCACAATCCCGTGCAACACAACCGGACCAAGCACATTGAGATTCGTCATCATTTCATTCGGGACCATGTTGCTAGAGGAGACATTTCTTTGGAGTATGTTCCCACCAAGGAAAATCTTGCGGATCTATTCACGAAGCCTCTTGATGAAGCAAGGTTCCGAGAGTTAAGGCATGAGCTAAATATCATTGATTCGAGCAATGTTGCTTGAGCCCTTGCACACCTACCCGTGTCTCAATGTGTATCTTGTTTGGATGTAGGCATGGATTTAGGGGGAGTGTAGTTCCTCTTATGAACAAACACTATCCCTATTATGCGCACATTAAAGTTTTCATACTCTATAGTCTCTAAAGGAGACCATTTGAGATTCATGATGAGTGTTGGTAATGAACCCAAGATATATCTTCGCGGTGTCAAGCCATTTACTCTTATATAAGGTGGCTTCGGCCACCGACTCGTTTTTATTTGTGTCTTTGACCTTTTTGTTTTTCTTGGTTTTTGCTGATTTTGGTTCTTCACAGTTTGGGCTATCTATCCTAAGCCTTTCCTTACCTCAAGCCCTCTCTATTCCCTGCACAAGTTCTTCCTTGTTGTCTTCCTAACCTGAGATGGTCTTCCTGGCGTCAGCGGAACTTCTGGTCAGTCTGACCCGGAAGTTCCGGTCCACCGGAACTTCCGGTCCCTGACCGGAACTTCCGGTGGTGCTCCCTGTCCTATATAAGGTGGGCCCTGGGGGAAAACGGGATCTTCTTCCTTTTTTCCCCCAAGACCCATCTTCTATTTGGAGCGCCGCCGGCCAGGACCTCTCCACGAAGGTGCTCCGGCCCCTTCGTCTCTAACCTCTCCTCCATAGATCTGCTCCGTGGGATCCTTCCCCACCTCGATCTCCCGCCATGGACTCCGGTATTTGCCCTCAACTCCCTCCATTAATGGAGATCTTGCTCTCACCATGGCTTGAGTTAGGGCACACCTTGTCTAGGCTAGTTCTTTGGCTAGAACTTGTTGGAAGATCTTGGTAGGCCTAGGGTATCATGCTTGAGTAGATTGGTCCAATACATCCTAGAAAAATCTGTGCACTTGTGGCTTTTAGATCTACATCTAGTGAACTCCTGTTTGGAACCGTCGGTTCGTGGCCTCACCGAAACTTCCGGTGAGCCACGACCGGAACTTCCGGTGGACCATTTTCACCGAAAGTTCCGACGATTCAGCGGAAGTTCCGGCGACAATGCAAATTTTTCTGTTTGTATTTTTCCAATCTATTTCCTTTGTTTCCTCTTCCGAACTTGTGCACTTATCCCACCTTCCCTCCCTACTCTTGTGCTTTTTTCTCAGGGCAAGGAGATACCCGCCAAGGCAAGTGTGCCCGCAATCCATCCTCTGACATTCCTCCTGAGATTGATGAGGAAGATGCTGAGGTTGTGCGTCCGACCGCTCAGACTACTCGTCAGAAGGCTGCTGCTGCTGCAGGGAAGAGGCCTGCTCTTGCTCAGAAGGCCACTGATGCTGGGCCAGATATGACCAAAGCCAAGATTTCTAAGTGGTCTCAAAAAGCTTACTCTGCATTCAGGGCTACGGATCCCTACCTCGTGCCTCGTGATCGTCTTTGCTTGGACCCTCATTTTCACACCTGCCGTCAGGAACAGATTTATGAAGAAATTTATGCATCAAAGAAGAAGTTCGTGGTTGCTCCTCAAAAGTACATCAATGTGACTCACATGGAAGAGAAGCAAGTCTACTTTGGAGAGGCTCTTGATATCTGCCAGAAGTTTGGGCTGATTCCCCTCATGGAGCACCGTCAGAACTTTGATGTGACTGCTATTGCTCAGTTTTACTCAACTATGTTTCTTCACATGCAGTCCTCCACTGAAGGTGTGATGAAGTGGATGACAAGGGACGTGTTTCTTACCGCCACTTGGGCTGAGTTTGCTGAGCTTCTTGGCTATCCCATTCAGCCTGGCCGCGGGACAAATGGTTGGCGTGTTCATGGTCCTGAAGCTGCTGATCCTGAGGTCCTGGAGCCTCTCTACATTGAAGGGTGGGGAACTGTTGGATTTGTGAATCATCCGCTGCCAGTTTTTGACATCATGCGCAGGGTGTACTTGAACACCATCTCTCCCAAGGCTGGCAACTTTGATCAGTTTCATGGGTATCACGTTGACCTCATGCATCAGACTTATCTTCGCCGGGACACTGATAGGTCAATGGATATTATGCACTTCATCTACTCAGAGATGTGGGCGGCTCTCATTGAAAAGCGCTCCTGCATCTATGATCCTTACATTCAGGCTCTCATCAATCACAAGTGGCTTGAGAAGACTGGCAACCCCTTCCCTCAAGACAACATCACCATTCATGAAGAGAAAAAGCTCCGTGTGAGTAAGCACCAGAAGCCTCGTACTCAGGAAGAAAAAGAAGCTGCTCTCAAGAAGGCTCGAGATGTTGCTAGTGGTCCCTCCTCTGCTCCTGGTGGCCCTAGTGCTGGTGGTCCTTCTCTCCAGAGGCAGCCGTCTTGGGCAAAGAAGCTGCTTGGGAAAGTGAAGAAAACTTTCTGCTTTCTGCAGGACCGCGAGTATCAGGCTTATGTTGATCAGCGTCACAATATTCAGCGCCAGAAGGCCATCATGGCATCCCTCAACATTCCTTGCTCACCGGTCACTAGCTCTGTCACTGTTCCCAAGGAGGATTGGATTCGCGACAACTGCAAGTGGTCCGAGGATGAGTCTGAGGAGGAGGTCACTGGTCCGCCTGAGCAGGGTCATTGGGTCCCTGAGTCTTCTCCTCCCCCCTTCTCGTGGCTGGGACGAGTAGATTGATCTCTTCTTCCTTTTTGGTGTCTCGATGCCAAAGGGGGAGAAAGATGTCTATTAGGTTGTCTACGGGATTTGCATGGGTTGAGTCGCGAGCCTGTTCTTGCCTTTTGATCTTTTCTTACTCGCGAACTCTCTAGTTTATTTGTGTGCTTGTGGTTTTATGTCCGTGAACTTATGTGTGCTTGTGGACCATGTGGTATGCTATGTTTGAGACTATGTGGTATCTTTGTGGTATCTTATACAATGCCGTGAGTGTGGTATCTTGTTGTCAACTTATGAGCTGTTGCATATGGTGGTGGAGCCTCATTGCTCTTATTGTTATTATTACTCCTTTTGTCTCCACCTCATTTAGTTGGTTCTGGTATGATCTCTATCCCTTTTTATACCTTGCACTTGTGCTATCTTTGCAATTGTTAGGGGAAGCCTCCGTGTATGTGTGCTAGTCCTGTCCTTAGAGGTCTTCTCTCTACCCTACACACATACAGGGGGATCTTGCCCTAACAATTGCAAAGATTGCTTTGATTCTATGCAGATCTGTGGGATTATCATCTAACACCAAAAAGGGGGAGATTGAAAGGACTATATCTTCCCATGATGTTTTTGGTGTTAAATGACAATCCCAACCGTGTTTTTAATTGTGCTCTTGAGTTTCAGGGGAAATGTCGTTGATGTCTCCTTCTATTGTGATGGATGCTCTCTTGAGATCTTTTGAAGACGGTGGCCTTTTAGTCTTCTCCTAGTTTCTTTCCGGTTGTTGTTTTTAGGTCACCGTATTATTAAGAGGGGGTCCATTTTGGAAGGCTGTGGGAAATCACTTGTTCTTGCACAAACCTATATGCACCGCCACAGCCATCCCATTTTCCTGTGAGAGAGCGTGTTCCTGTTTTGTTGGAGCCTTTTGTGTCTCACCGGAACTTCCGGTCATAGGCCGGAAGTTCCGCTCAAACTTTTTCTGCGGGTTATTCTACAGTTTGTTCCGACGCTAGTTCCGCCCCAAGTTCCGGTGGCGGCTCAGTAACCTTCTGTTTGGAGGTGTGCTATTTGCCGGAACTTGCATCAGAACTTGTCCTGCTAAAAGTTCCTGAGCGGAACTTCTGCCAGAAGCCGGAACTTCCGGTCAGATTCGCTTTGCGACCCAAAAGTTCCGCCTCATGTTCCGCCCCAAGTTCCGGTGGCGGCTCAGTAACCTTCTGTGTCGAAGTGTGCTATTTGCCGGAACTTGGTCGGAACTTGCTCGGAAGTTCACCGGAACTTCCGGTCTGTTTTGATCGGAATTTCTGGTTGCGCTTCTGGAGCGGGCGTCAACGGTCTGATGACCGTTGGAGCCAGGCTGGGCGGAACTTCCGGCCTCTCACCGGAACTTCCGGTGAGGTCGCGGGGGCTGTAACGGTTCAGCGCGGGGGGGGGGCCCTATTTAAGGCACCCCCCTTCTTCCTCCTTCTTTCTCTTGAATTTTTCTCTCTCCTCCATTAATGCTTGAGCTTCACCTCACTAGATCTCTCTCTCTAGCCAGTCAAATGACTTGATCTTTTGAGAGGTGAGGGAGGTGACCTAGATCTACACTTCCACCAAAGAAGATTTGATTTCCCCACCCATCCTTTGTGGATCTTGTTGATCTTGGGTTTCTTGGAACCCTAGACGGTGTAGGGCATCCCCGGAGCTAAGGCGTGTGTTGTAAAGCTTCGAGGTGTCGTTGAGGGCCTCCAATTGAGTTGTGGAGCCTCCCCCTCAACCTTGGTGTAAAGGTTTCGGTTGGCGCCTTCAAGGTCACCGGTTAGTGGATCGTGAGGCCTCCTTTGTGGGGGAGCTCACCGGAGAAGAAGGTGAGGCCTTTGTGGCGCTCGGGTGACCTTGTGTGGCCCCGACACCTCTCCAACGTAGACGTAGCTCCTTGGGAGTGAACTACGGGAATTACATCTCCGTGTCCCCTCTCCGGTTACTTTGTTCCCCTCCTTTACTCCTTGCTATTTACTGTTTTTGTTGTTGGTGTTTGTTTTCTTGCATTTAGGTTGTTCACTTAGTTGCATCTCTAGATAACTTCCTTTCTCGTTGAGCCTAAAAGTGAGAAACAAATTAAAATTGGGTAGACGCCTATTCACCCCCCCTCTAGTCGTATCAAGTCGGTACTTTCACCAGGTCCTTTCATGAGTTTATTAGAGAGCACCCAACTCTCACGGACTACGACGTTTGACAGTTAGACTCATATAGGTGTGTTCCTCAAGAGATGTACTGCAGGACAACATCTCCGCTTATAAAAAGCCACTTGAAACATATTAAGATAAATATCAACCTGCCATGCAGATTAAGAGAGTATTGCATCTTTATTGAGATGTAAATATAATATGGGAATACTCTCCTCTCAGCTGACCAACAGCTTGTCTCCCAGCTCTAATTCACGAGATCTCCAATCACATAGAGTGGGTTGCCATTGGGATCTACTTGTAGCGTGGGTCTCAAACCCATCTCCCTCGATGCATTATCTATCACATTGCATGATAAACCCTTTGTGAAGAGATCTGCTAGATTCTTAGATGTTTGGATATAATCCAACATAATAATTCCGGAGTTTCTCAGTTTCCTAACAGATTTCAATCTCCTCTTCACATGCCTTGATGACTTCCTATTATCCTTAGAACTGTTTACTTTAACGATCACAGTTTGATTATCACAGTTCATCGGGATGGCGGGTATTGGTTTTTCAACCACAGGTAAGTCCATCAAGAGCTCACGAAGCCACTCTGCTTCAACAGTGGCTGTGTCTAATGTTGTGAGTTCTGCTTCCATAGTTGACCTCGTTAAGATGGTCTGCTTGCAAGACTTCCAGGAAACATCGCCACCACCAAGTGTAAAAAAATAACCACTTGTGGCCTTAATCTCATCAGCATCAGATATCCAGTTTGAATCACTATAACCCTCAAGTACCCGTGGATACCCAGTATAGTGAATACCATAACTTGCAGTGCCTTTCAAATAGCGCAAAACTCTTTCAAGAGCATGCCAATGATCATCTCTAGGATTTGACACAAATCGACTCAGTTTGCTTACAACAAAGGAGATGTCAGGTCTAGTAGCGCTGGCTAAATACATGAGCAAGCCAATAATTTGAGAATGTCTCAATTGATCCTTAGCAGACCTTCGATTCTTTTGAAGTAGCACACTCGGATCATAAGGCGTTGGAGAAGAATTGTAGTCGCTATACCTGAAGCGACTCAATATCTTTTCCACATAGTGAGACTGAAGCAGTGTAATCCCACCATTGTCATCCTTTAGTAGCTTGATGTTTAATATTACATCAGCCACTCCCAAGTCCTTCATCTCAAAGCAGCGAGATAGGAATTGTTTGACCTCCTCGATAACAGCGAGGTTGGTCCCGAATATAAATATGTCATCAACATAGAGACACATAATAACTCCCTCGCCCCCACCATGGCGATAGTATACACATTTGTCAGCTTCATTTACAACAAAGCCTTCAGCAGTTAAAGTTCTTTCAAAATTCTCGTGCCACTGTTTAGGAGCTTGCTTAAGACCATACAAAGACTTCACTAACTTACACACCTTTCCTTCTTGACCATCTACTACAAATTCGTCAGGCTGCTCCATATAAATTTCTTCATCTAGCTCTCCATTTAGAAAAGTTGTCTTAACGTCCATTTGATGAACGAGAAGACCATGTGAGGCAGCCAAGGAAAGTAGTACTTGAATAGTGGTCAATCTGGCTACAGGTGAGTAGGTATCGAAGAAGTCTTCACCTTCCTTTTGGGTATAACCCTTAGCCACAAGACGTGCCTTGTACTTTTCAATAGTACCATCAGGTCTAAGCTTTTTCTTGAACACCCACTTACATCCTACAGGTTTGCACCCATAAGGACGATCAGTGACTTCCCAAGTACCATTAGCTAAGATGGAGTCCATCTCGCTTCGGACAGCTTCCTTCCAGTAGTCAGCATCTTGAGATGCATAGGCTTCTGAAATAGAAGTAGGAGTATCATCCACAAGGTACACAATGAAATCATCACCAAATGACTTTGCAGTCCTTTGTCTCTTGCTCCTTTTGGGAGCTTCATTGTCATCCTCCACAGGATCATCAGAGTGTTCTAGCGGCATAGTGGGTTCAGGAATTATAGAAAATTCCTGACTAGATGAACTAGTCATCTCCTGATTTGATGAGCTAGACATGCCTTTCATAGGAAAGATGTCCTCAAAGAAAGTCGCATCATTCGACTCCATAATTGTACCAACATGCATGTCGGATACCTCAGATTTTACTATCAAAAATCTATAGCCAATGCTATGAAAAGCATATCCCATAAAAACACAATCAATGGTTTTTGGTCCAAGCTTTCACTTCTTGGGTATTGGAATATTGACTTTCGCCAAACAACCCTAAGTTCGTAAGTAAGAGAGTTTAAGCCTTTTCTTTTCCCATTCCTCAAATGGAGTCATGGTTTTATCCTTTACAGGAACACGGTTTAGGACATGACACGCAGTCATTAGCGCCTCCCCCCACCATTCCTTGGAAAGACCTGATGTATCTAACATGGCGTTAACCAAATCAGTTAATGTGCGGTTCTTTCTTTCGGCCACCCCATTTGACTAAGGTGAATAGGGAGGCGTCCTATCATGTATAATACCGTGTTCCATACAGAATAAATCAAATTCATTTGAAAAGTACTCTCCACCACGATCCGACCTTAGCCGCTTGATTTTAAGATCAAGTTGGTTTTCTGCCTCAGCTTTATAGTTTTTGAAGTAGTTCAAAGCTTCATATTTAGATTTCAGAAGATAAACATAGCAGTATCTAGTGGAGTCATCATTCAACTTCATAAAGTATCTTTTTCCACCTTTTGTCAACACACCATTCATCTCACAAAGATCTGAATGTATAAGTTCTAGCGGTGCTAAGTTTCTCGGTTCCGCGGCTGTATGAGACTTGCGGGGTTGCTTTGCTTGCACACAAACTTGGCACTTAGAACCTTTGACGGTGGTAAATTTCAGAATTAAACTCATATTGGCTAGCCGCGTCATGCAACCAAAGTTAATATGATAGAGTCGTGAATGCCAAACATTGGACTCATTATCATTGCAAACATGATTAATAACTTTAGTACATGAGTCTGACAAAGACAAGTGGAACAGACCTCCGCACTCATAACCCTTTCCAACAAATTGTACATACTTAGAAATTACAACCTTATTGGACTCAAAAACCAACTTAAAGCCATCTCGACATAAAAGCGATCCGCTGACGAGATTCTTATTGATGGAGGGAACGTGCTGCACATTCTTCAGCTGTACGGTCTTCCCCGAAGTAAACTTCAGATTTACCGTACCAACACCATGAACAGAAGCACGTGAGTCGTTTCCCATCAGCACGGAAGAGGTCCTTGAGACCTGATAAGAGGAAAACATGGAAATATCAGAACATACATGTGTATTAGCACCCGTGTCTATCCACCAATCAGGAGAATGACATACTTAAAGGATAGTAGGTAAAATACCGTACCCAGCATCCTTCATCTCAGTATCGCTAATAACAACATTAGCGGCATTGCCGCCGTTCCCATGTTGACGCTTGTCAAAGCGATTAGGGCAGTTAGGAGCCCAATGACCAGGATCACCACAGACGTGGCAAGAGTCTTTCCTCTTATCATTTTTCTTCTTGAAGTTGGTTGAGTGTGTGGCCTTGTTCTTGCCATCAAACTTTCCCTTTCCTTCAATTTTGTTCTTATTCTTAAACTTGTGGGATTGGAAGTTTTTCCTCTTCACTAAATTGACAGTAGAACCTCCCTCAAGTCCTCGAGCAGTTTTGTCCTTTGCTCTCGCCTTCTCTTCCACATGAAGAGACCCAATGAGATCCGTAACGAAAACTCTTGTCTCTTGTGTTTCAAAGAAGTAGCAAAGTTCCTCGATGAAGGAGGAAGCTTGGCAATAATGCCACCAGCCACAAATTTGTCCGGTAAGGAACACTTGAACTGCTCAAGTTCTTTGGCAAGTGATTGTATCTCATGAGCTTGCTCAACGACGGAGCACTCATCAACCATCCTGTAGTCATAGAATTGCTCCATGACATACAGCTTAGTGCCAGCGTCTGAGACCCCAAACTTGGCCTCGAGCGCTTCCCACGCATCCTTGCCATGATCAAATGACATATAAGGGTCAACAAAGTTTTCCCTAACAACACTGTACAAAGCCGCCATAAACATGGTATCAGCTTTCTTAAAGTTCGCTTCCTGCTCAGCAGAAAGATCTCCTTCAGGCTTGCCAAGAGTGGCGTTATAGCAGTTTAGGTTTTCAAACCAGAGAACTGCTCTCTTGCGCCATCTCTTATAGTGCATGCCATCAAAAGGAGGTGGCCTAGTAGCCACGGCTACACCAGTGGAATTCAGTTGCCTATAATCAGGTTTTTGGATTGTTGGAAATATAAGCAATAATCCATATGATTTAATCCAAATAATAAACTGATAAATCATGATCATACAAACGGTACTAAAACCAATCATGCAGATCAACAAAGTAGATGAACAGATTACATCTATAGGAGATAAACCTATCACATCTACGCCAAACGCTAGAACAAGGAACTCTAGCATAATCCGAAAAGGATAGTTGAATATCACGTACAGTGTAGGCTGAATAGCAGTCGCAGCGGTCGCAGCAGCGTCGCCCATGTTGAGGTTATCGAAGAGATTGGTGACGTCCGGGAAGAAGTCATCGTCCGGGAACTCATCATTGGACGACGTCGTAGTTGCTAGTAGTCGCGCTTGAGCGCTCCCCAAAAACCTGATCGCCCCTCACCCGTACAGGTTCACGAGAGGTGGGATTCCGGAGGCCTACTGTCCTGATATGCGGTGCGCGCCGCAAGCCGGGATGGGGAAGACGAAAGCGGCGGCGCAAGGTTCTGGAGGTAGGCGCGTGTGTGGATTGATTCGGTGCCGATTAGGTTTAGCCCGGACGCTTATATAGTGCAAGTTAGGTGACATGGTTATACCCTGCGGGTACACGATCTTAGCATACCTAGTCCAGCCCAAGGAAGGCCCACGAGAAAACATGCGCCAGCCCATGAAGACTTTCGGGTGGCCAGGGCCCATGACGCCTTCGGATCCTTGGATAACAAGACTAGAGTAGATAGAATATTCAAAGGGGCAAACCCTAAAACCTGTAACCGACTCGATCTGAGCCTGGGACCTGCCTACCTCTATATAAAGGCTAGGAGGTCACGACGAGGAGGATACTTCGCATACCACCGCATACACACCTCCACGCCAGATTGCATCTGCGCACCCCTGTACTTTTTGGTTCCGCCGTAATCAAGAGCAGACAAGCAGGAGTAGGGTTTTCCCTCCGGGGGCCTGAACCTGGGTAAACCTCGTGTCCCTGTGTTGCTTGTTTGCTAACCGTTCCGTGATCTCCAGCATCCCCATCTTCTCCAAAACCCAAGATCATAACAATGGGCATTGGCGAGATTAAACCTCGTCAATTGGCGCCGTCTGTGGGAACTGGGGGCGCTGATTGTACGGTCGTGACGGTCCCAACCAAAGCGATCTACAACTCCGCGGCAACGAAGAGCCATCTCCTCTTCGGCGCCTTTGACTTCACCGCTCACTTGCCAGCCACCCTGAAGGACTTCGAGCCAGTTGGCGACGGACTCGAGATCCTGTTCGGGAGCTTCTGCTTCCAGGTGGGATAGACCGGCACTCTCCGTCTCCCAGAACGGGTGCCCCTGCCATCCATCAGGCCCGCTTCGTGGGCTCCATACCCCGTGCTATGCACATCGCCATCGACAGATGAGTCCTATGACAGCAGCAGCTGCAACTCAGATCTGTGCGATCCACCATCGGAGGAAAGGACCTACGGTTCCGGATCCAAAAGCTACTGCAGTAGCAATCCGATCTACGAGCGCTATCAATGCGTCGCAGTCATCCAGAGTGACGTGGATCAGGAGCACAACCCGCCACCCAACCCGCAGGGTAGAAACGGCGGTAATAGAAGAAGCCAGTCCCCTCCACCCAACGAGGAGGACACCGATCCCAATCGGGTAATCCACCTCAGCGAGGCTGGATGGGTTCAAGCATGCGAAGCCGTGGCAGGCAACAAGATCCTGCCCGTGGGTGCCTCACGGGACCTGCTGATGGCATACCACCTACTCCTAGTCGAAGAGCACAAGAAGCAGGTGAAGATGCAAGAGGAGCTCGACAAACGCAAGCAAGAAGCCGCGGAGTCCAGTGCGCGGTGAGCTGCGCTCTCCGCCATGGGCGGCTCCAGCTCGCATGACAACCATGGCAACAAGAACCGTTCTCGCACGGAGAACATGGACCCCACCACACGTCGCTAGGTGACCCAAACCCTCAACACGTCCTTCATGGAGATGGATGCCGATGGCAACGTCATCCTGAAGACACCATAAGCTGCGATCATGGCAGCCACCACATACCTCGCGTCTCATCCACCTCCGGTGGGGGACCCGAAAAGGGCCATGCACAAGTCCGCACTTGCCGAACTCGGACTCATTGGAGCCGCCCTCCACGGAGAATCTCCTGTGGAGCCAAAAAAGAAGGTTGCGGTCAGGTTCAACCGCAGACCCACACCTTCATCCAACAAGGAAGAGCACAATCTACCTCGAAGGCATAAGAGCTCGCGCCATCGCAGCCGTGATTACGACGCTCGAAGCGAGCTCACCCAGCGCAAGATCGACAAAGCGCGCGCCAAGCGCGTATGATCGTCCGAATCCGAGGAGGATGACGACGAAGGAGAACTCTGCGGAGCCCAATGCTTCAGCAGATCCGTTCGGCGAACACGGAGGCCGCGGAACTTCAAGCTTGCTTCGGACACTTCGAAGTTTGACGGCACACAGGACCCCAAGGCGTGGATCAGCGACCACCTGTCGTCCGTCAAGCTACACGGCGGAAACAAGGAAACCGCCATGCAATGCCTTCAGCTGCAGCTGACAGGCGTAGCCCAGATCTGGCTCAGCAGCCTATCCTCGGGATCCATCCGAAGCTGGGAGGAACTGGCGTACAGTTTCATCAGAAACTTCAAAGGCACCAGCAAGAGGCCAGCCTCGATCGAGTAGCTGCGGGCCTGCACCCAACGAACGGGCGAATCCATTCGTGCGTACATATTATGTTGGTCCAACACTAAGAACTCCGCGGCACACATCTCTGAGGAGAGAGCGATCGATGCCTTCAAGGATGGCGTCAAGTGCCCGGACTTCAAGGAAGAACTTGGGCGCGTCAAGCCCAAGACACTGGACCACCTCATGGACATCGCCAACAGGTGGGCAGATGGCAAGGACTCCGTCCACCGAGCGCACTCGAAGGAGGAAGACGATTATGGTCGGCGACGTGAACGCCGTAGCAAGAGAAGATCGCGCGTCTACGACGATCGCGATGGACCCGATATGGTCGCGGCTGGTTATGCTGATCGCCGCAGCGACGATAACCGCAACAGCGGCGGATACAGCGGAAGCAACTTCCGCGACGGAGGACGCCCAACACAGTCATGGAAACGTCGCGGCCGCGACGACGGACCCTCGGCATACGACAAACTGTCAGGTCCATGCACCATCCACTTCTACATCGACAAGCAGGATGGTAAAAAGAAGGCAAGCCACATGCTCAAGGACTGCCGCGAGTTCCAGAAACTCAGCGAGAGCATGGCTCAGATGAGGCAACAAGCCCCGAACCCTGGATACGGGAACGCACCCGCACCAGGTGAGGTCGCACACGAAGCTCCTCCACCACCACCTGCGGGACCTTCGAACCACCCAATCGCACCCGCGCCGAATAACGGTGGGCACGGGTACCCCACGCCGAAAGGATCACTGATGATCCAAAAAGGGCGCCCAACGAACATGGTACAGAAGAAAATCACCCGTCAGATCAATCTGGCTGTGACCGCTCCACCCGCCATCCCTAAGTACCTCAGCGGATCAGAGTCCTGCATCACATTCAGCCGTTCGGATCACCCTTGCCAAGTCCCTCGCCCAGGTCACGCCGCCCTGGTGCTTGAGGCGCAGATCGGAGGTTTTGACATGAGCCGCGTCTTCATGGACAGCGGCAGTGGCATCAATCTGATGTTCGCCAGTACCTTAGCAGCAATGCGTATCCCGCTGTGCAACCTGGAAGAATCCGACACAACGTTTCACGACATCGTCCCAGGGAAGGGCATATTTTCCCTGGGCAAGATATGGCTCGACGTCATCTTCGGCAAGCCCGATAACTTTCGGTGCGAGCGACTCGAGTTCGAAGTGGTGGACTGGCCATCACAATACCACGCCATCCTCGGGCGTGTAGCATTCGCACAATTCCTGGCAGTACCACACTATGCGTACCTGCTACTCAAGATGCCAGGACCAAGGGGCGTCATCACGGTCCACGGGAGCTTCACCCGGTCGGACCACTACGACAGGGACTTCAACAGAATCTCCCAATCATTCGGCATGGAAGAGGAGCTCATAAGGCTCCGAGAGGTGACGGAAAACGGGGCACCCCCAGTCGCAAGACAGAACGCACCAGATATGTCTTTCGACTCCACCGTCAACACAAAGAAGGTGCAGGTCCACCCGATGGACGTCTCCAAGACGGCGCTGATCGCCAATGACCTCAGCTCCGCGTAGGAAAGCGTGCTCGTCTAATTCCTTCGTGAGCGCTGGGAAATCTTCGCCTGGTGTCCTGCGGACATGCCAGGAGTTCCCAGGGAATTCGCCAAGCACGCCCTTAACGTCTTTCCAGACGCCAAGCCTGTCAAACAGTCCATCAGACGACTGTCCGAGCCGCGGGCCGAAGCTATCGGAGTCGAAGTCAACAGACTACTCGACGGCAACTTCATCTGGGAGATCAAGGAGAGAGAGTGGCTCGCCAACACCGTGATGGTCCCCAAAAAGGACACGGACATCATGCGGATGTGCGTGGACTTCACATCGCTGAACAAGCACTGCCCGAAGGATCACTTTCCTCTCCATCGGATTGATCAGATCATCGATTCACCTGTAGGATGCGAGAAGCTCTCCTTCCTTGACGCCTACTCGGGCTACAACCAGATTCGACTGAAAGTCGAAGATCAGGAGAAAACGATGTTCATCACACCGTTCGCGGTGTTCTGCTACAACACAATGCCCTTCGGGCTGAAGAACGCAGGTGAAAGGATCGTATGGGCACCTAGAGGGGGGTGAATAGGTGCTACTTCAAATTTTCTTGTTTTTCAAATTAAGGTTTGACAATAAGGTAAATTCTCTAGATAATGCAACTATGGTGAATTTACCTATATGACAATTATGCAAGAGCTACCACACACAAAGTAGTAACGAGTAAGTAAGGTGCGGTAAAAGGATAGAAGTAACCGAGAAGTGGACGCGGAGACACAAGGATTTGTTTCCCGTAGTTCCTTCCTTTTGAGGGGAAGTACGTCTACGTTTGGAGAGGGGGTGGTTTCAAACCACCAACGCCACGAGAGGCCTCCCTTGTTCTCCGATGAATCTCACCCCAACGGGATCGATTCACCTTCCACTATATCGGCAACCTTCAAGGTGGAAGCCGGCACCTTTACAAGTTTGGGGCACACATCCACAACTTAATCGAAGGCTCCCAAATACAAGCAAGCTATCAAAGCAACCAAAGACAAGCTTGTAAGAACCAAAACAAGAACTAGGGTTTCCAAGAAAACACTAGAGCAAAGGGGCCCTCAATGGAATGAGGGGGAAATGAAGATCTCTTTTGGTGAAGTAGTAGATCGGGGACTCCTCCTTCGATTCCCCAAAGATCAAGGACTTTGGGTGGTGGGATGAGGAGATCTTGAAGATTTGGGTGGCTCCAATGGACTCCAATGGTGGGCAATGACTTTAATGTGCTGAGCAATTTGTCCCAAGGTAGGTGGAGGGGTATTTATACCCCTCCACGAAATATGGCCGTTGGAGCATTTAATGTACCGGTACTCAAGCGGTAGTACCGCTTGCCGGTCAAGTACCGGACCAGGTACCGGAGGTGCTCCAGATCTTCAGTATTCTTCAGTCTTGGGCGGTATCGTCCTTGCGGTACTACCCCCAAGCGGTAGTACCGGTCGTAGGAAGCGGTACTACCGGTTGGGGCGGTAGTACCGGTCCCAAGTACCGCTTGGTACTGACCAAAATGGAGAGGGGTGAGTGCTAGTCAGTATGCCACGGTACTGCCGAGCGGTACGACCGCCTCAAGCGGTAGTACCGCTTGTACCAAGCGGTACTACCGATTGGACCGGTGGTGCCGCTTCGTGGTACCGGGGGGTACTGACTAGCACGCACCTTTATCACCTTTGATCAGTGCCAACCGGTACTGGAACCGGTAGTACCGGTGTCAAGCGGTAGTACCGGTTGTATTTCCGGTACTACCGGTTGACACAGAGGTTTTTTGCAAGGGGAAACGAATGCCATTAATTTTGCCTCCTCTTATCAATCCTGTGATAAACTTAGCACACAGTTAAAATGATAAGTGTATTGTTATCAAACATCAAAATGAGAGGGATAGGAAAATGCTCTTTCAGTCTCCCCCTTTTTGGTGTTTGATGACAATACACTTCTGCAAGATGATTTTAATAGTAAGGATATGATATTTGTAAAATAGAGACGGGACTCCCCCTAGATGTGTAGAAACAAACCTCCCCCTCTATTTTACAAACCCAACATGGGTGCATAAATATGGATACTAGCATCTGAACATACCTTTGCACAAAATATGTGATGAGGAATATATAGACAATAGATACCGCATAACATCACAAGATGGTTCCAATGAAATAAACCACATAGTCTCATAAGATGGATCCAACCACATAGTCTCACACGACATAAACACATAGTCTCACACATAAATAGAGGGAAATCGAAGTTCACAAGCAATAAACGGATCAAAGAGAAAAACGAGCTTGTGACTTCCCATGCAACACCCGTGCCTAAAGTGCAACTTCTCCCCCTTTGGCATCAAGACGCCAAAAAGGGACAAGTGCAAAGCTACCGTCCCAAAGGTCAATCATCCTCTGCCTCCTCATCCTCAAGGTCCTCCTCATCCTCATAAGTGGGTGGGCGCGGTGCGAGGAAGAGACATCATCGTCCCAACGGCTGTGCTGAGAAATCCACTGATCTTCCGGAGTGATGTTGTTCTTGGATCCCTCGGAGATGGTCAAACCTTGAGCAGACATCATTTCCTTCTGCCGAGCATAGGCTTTCTTTGCATACACATGCGCCTCATACATGCGCTTCTGGTTGTCAACCTGGAAGCAGAAGATCTTTTGAGCTTGACCTCCATCCTTTTGGCCCAAGAGGGCTTGGCATTCTTGCGACGAGAGACAACATAATCAGTGTCATGACCACTGTCAGCATCCTCAGAGTCATCCTCATCCTCCTCACCTGCCTCAACGCGAGGTTTAGCATGTTTCTTGATCTTGAGTGCCTTTGGCCTGTGCACAATGAGAGAGCGAGTGGAGAGAGTCCTAGCAATGACAGGGCACTTTGACACAATGAGGGCCATAATGTAAGGAGCAAATGGTGGAACCCTCCGAGTGTATGCAGAAGCAACCATTTCATTCCATATGAAGTCTGTCACATCAAGAGGATTGCTTGATTCTTGGTTGAGGAAGGTGTTGAACAGCAAGTCAACGGAGAACCCATGTATCTCATCCTTGTTGCCCGCACGTGGAGCAACAGTCTCACGGAAAATGCGATGGAGAATGTCATATGTGGGGAGTAGATCCTTGATCTTGCCAGCAACCCCACGGCCTCGAATATACAAAGGTGTAAGAACATCCTTTTTGGAGGGATGCTCCCGCATGTGATAGCGAAAACCACAAGGAACGTCCCGGCCGCGATCTTCATACCCCAAGATGGCAGCAAACTCCGCAAGTGTAGCTTCCTTGATAGCACCTTGAGTCATCCAGGTAATCTTCCGAGTGCGGCCAGTGTGAAAATGTGCAGTGGCATAAAACTGTCAGATAAGGAGGGGATCATAGTCATGCTGAAACTCCATAATGGGGAACAAGCCAAGGCGAGAGCAGATTTCCTTAGCTTCAGCAAAGTAGTCAAGGTTCTTGTCAATGTGTCCCATGTCAATCCACTGCTGAGGCACCACCATCTGGATGTTGGTCAAAAGAACCTCATGATAAACACGTTCTTGGAAATCATCATAGAAGAGACTGTCTTCCCTTGCTTCGCTCCGGTTGCGGGAGTATGCATTTTCAATCCGGAGAGCCCTAAAATCTGACTCAGAGATATCTGACAGTTTCTTTGGCCCAGATGGCCCAGAGCTGAGACTTTTGGTACGCCCAGTGGAAGGGGGTCGAGAGGGAGGGGTGCTACCACGCCCAGCTGAGCGCTTGGTAACCCCTTCACGACCCCCACGACCACCCCGAGTGGCAGGCAGCTTGGAACGGTGTCTTGGTTGTGGCATAACTTCTTCCTCAGACTCCGTCTCTTCCTCAACAATCTCACGGTCAGACTTGGAGCGCTTGCGTGCACCCCGAGAACCACCTGCATCTGTGAAAGCACGAGGGAGGATAGCAAGGAGATAAGGGCACAAGAATCACAAAGACACAAACGAGAGAATCTACAATTTGGGCAGAAAAAAGTGGTCAGAGTGGACCGGTACTACCGGACCTGACGACCGGTAGTACCGCTTACAAGCGGTAGTACCGGAACAAGTTCTGGTACTATCGGTGGAGCGGCACACACGCGTCAGATCTGATGGTAACGGCCCAACATGACGGCCTAAAACTGCACAATCGAGGATTCTACTCGGTATCAAAGAATCATATGGCAGTACAACCTTGTACATAGTCAATTTCTCCACAAATCTAAGCCAAAACCTAGATCTAATGGGGAAATGAAACGGGGTGAGAGAAAGGGCGGTTGTACCGGGATCCCTGGCGGTGGAGAGGAGTGGGAGCCCGCCAAGAGGCCGAATCCAAGGAGAATCCGGAGGAAGGAGGGCGCGGCAGGGATCCGGTGGCTTCAAGATCTCCGGTGGCGGCGCAGGTTTGAGTGGAGGGCGTGGGAAATAATGAGGCACTGAGGGGTGCCTCTCCCCACGCGTCCAATATATACCTGGAAACCGTCAACTGGTAGTACCGGTTGTTGGAGCGGTACTACCGCTTGTAAGCGGTAGTACCGGTTCCACAACCGGTAGTACCGGTGGCCGGTAGGACCGGACATGTGGGTGGTAGTACCGTTCCTGGAGCAGTTCTTCCAGGAGACGATCTGGGAACTTCCCAGGTCCGGTAGTACCGCTCGCACATCCGTAGTACCGGTCCCATCTGATTCCAAAGCCAGGGATCAAGGATGATTCTTGTGCGGATAGAGAGAGGGTTTTCGTGAGGGAGTACGGAGGCTTGGGTTAAGATAAGTGAGCTGAGAAGCACATGCACTCTAAAAAATTGAAGAAACAAATAAATACCAAACTAGAGTGCATGAGACTAAGAGCGATGATGACAATTCAAATAGATGACAATCATGAGTGAAAACCAATTCAACTAGGTGACAAACACGAGTAAGCACATCAACCTCTCTATTGAGAGGGGGCGGTGGCCTAGGCCACCATATTTGAGTATACTCGGCTTGGCACCACGAAGATATATCTTGGGTCCATTACCGAAACTCATCATTGAGCTCAAATATCACAAAATGATATTAAGAGGAATGATTTTGTTTACTTTGCGCATAATGGGGGGAGGGATAGTCCAATCAATTAGGACCGCACTCCCCCTATGTCCATGCCTACACCTAAACCTAACATGGGTCGAGTATTAGGTGAGAGTGCAAGATAATCAAGTCAAACTCCTTGAATCTATGATATTTAGTTCATTCCTCAGGTAGCAAAACCTTGCTTCATCAAGTGGCTTCGTGAAGATATCGGCAAGTTGATCTTTGGTTGATACATATGATAGATCAATATCACCTCTAGCAACATGATCTCTAATGAAGTGATGTCGAATCTCAATATGCTTTGTCCTTGTGTGATCCACCGGGTTGTATGTAATTTTGATGGCACTTTCATTGTCACATAGAAGAGGCACTTTGTCACAATGTACACCGTATTCCTTTAAAGTTTGCATCATCCATAGCAATTGGGTGCAAGCACTAGCGGCAGCAACATACTCGGCTTCGGCGGTGGAGAGAGATATACAATTTTGCTTCTTAGAAGACCAACATACCAAGGACCTACCAAGGAATTGGCAAGCCCCGGATGTTGATTTCCTATCATCCTTGTCTCCCGCCCAATCCGAATCCGTGTATCCACAAAGAGCGAATGTTGAGCCTTGAGGGTACCAAAGACCATAAAATGGGGTATGAACTAAATATCAAAAGATTCTTTTGACCGCCATTAAATGGCTTTCCTTAGGAGCCGCTTGATATCTTGCACACACACCTACACTCAACACAATATCGGGTCTATATGCACAAAGGTAAATCAAAGAACCAATCATAGACCGGTATACCTTTTGATCCACATCTTTACCATTTGGATTTAGTTCTAGATGAGTCTTTGTATCCATGGGAGTAGGAGCTCCATTCAAATCTTGCATTTTGAATCTCTTGAGCATATCTTGAGTATACTTGGCTTGGTTGAAGAATGTTCCTCCTCTAACTTGCTTGATCTCAAAGCCAAGAAATACCTTCAACTCCCCCATCAAAGACATCCGGAACCTACTAGTCATAAGCTTTGAGAATTCATCATTAAAAGCTTTGTTAGATGAGCCAAAGATAATATCATCAACATATATTTGGCATACAAAAAGCTCCCCATTGACCCTCTTAGTAAAAAGAGTGGGATCAATTTTCCCAACCTCAAAGCCACGGTCAAACAATAACTCTCTAAGGTGCTCATACCACGTGCGTGGGGCTTGCTTGAGCCCATAGAGCGCCTTATCAAGTTTGTAGACATGGTTTGGGAAGTTGGGGTCCTCAAATCCCGGGGGTTTCTTAACATATACCAATTCATTTAAAGGACCATAAAGGAATGCACTTTCTACATCCATTTGTTGCAACTTAAAGTTATGATGTGCCGCATAAGCAAGAAGGATACGGATGGACTCAAGGCGAGCCACGGGTGCATAAGTCTCTCCATAATCAATGCCTTCAATTTGAGAGTACCCTTGTGCAACCAATCTAGCCTTGTTCCTTACTATAATTCCATGCTCAATCTTGCTTGTTCTTGAATATCCACTTTGTTCCAATAACATTGCGGCAATATTTTGGCTTCTCAACTAACTTCCACACTTTGTTTCTCTCAAAGTTGTTGAGCTCTTTGTGCATAGCTTCTAACCAATCCGAATCTTCCAGAGCTTCCCACACTTTCTTTGGTTCAATCATGGAAATGTGAGCTTGATGTTCACTGAACCTCTTCAATTGTGCTCTTGTGGAAATTCCTTTCCTTAGATCTCCAACAACATTTTGGAGGGAGTGGTCTCTTATTTCCAACATTCTTTCCTTTCTAGCTTCGCGACGAGCGTGGATCTCCTCATTGTTTCTTGGAGGACCCTCTTCATCATTTTGATCCTCGTCATGACCATAAACTTGACCTTGATCATCATTGGATTCATCCTCTACATTGGGAGGCAAGGATTGACCTTGGTCTTGATCAAGTGCTCTTCTAGCATAAATTTGAGCTCGTCTCAAAACAGTTTGGATGGATCTTCCTTGACAAATTGACTTGGCACCACTTGACAACCCATCGAATGGACCAAGCTCCCTTTGACTAGAGTTCACGCATTGATCACTATGTTGAGGGTCCACATCTTGTCTTTGGCTTGAGTCAATGTCCTCTTCGGTAGATGGAGCATGTTGAGGTTGTGAAGATGAGGGCTCCACTCGAGTGGAGCATAGTTCTTCTCGATCCGCCATAAGGGGTTCCTCAACGGGGCGGATATAACCCACACCCATTCTTCCTATGGCATCCTGAGGCATTTCATCATCTGCATCACAAGCATCAACACGCCCCCCTTGGGGACCATCATATTCTTCGAAGGTCACACTACAAGATTCTATGACGGCTTCGGAGAGCTTGCCGTAGATTCTATAAGTGTGAGTTTCGAGACCATAGCCAACAAAAATACCCTCTAATGCTTTAGACTCGAATTTAGACAAACGAACACCTTTGATGAGATAGAAACACTTACAACCGAACACCCGGAAATAAGATATGTTGGGCTTGTTGCCGGTAAGTATCTCATATGGAGTCTTGTTGATTTTCTTGCGGAGGTAGAGCCGGTTTGAAGCATGGCAAGCGGTGGAGACGGCTTCGGCCCAGAAGTTGTATGGAGATTTAAACTCCGCCAACATGGTCCTAGCCATCTCAATAAGAGTCCGGTTCTTCCTTTCGGCCACACCATTTTGTTGAGGGGTGTATGCAGCGGAATATTGATGTTTAATCCCCTCATCACTAAGGAAATCATTCAAGGTGTAGTTATTGAACTCGGTGCCGTTGTCACTTCTTATAATCAATACGGGAACATTGTGTTGTCGTTGAACCAAGTTGATGAAGTCGATAAAAGTCTTTTGAGTTTCACTCTTCAACTTGAAGAAATAAACCCAAGAGTATCTTGAAAAGTCGTCAACAATCACCAAACAATATTTCTTCCCTCCAAGACTTGCATGAGATGGAGGACCAAATAGATCCACATGAAGGAGTTCCAAGATCTTGTTAGACTTGATTTGGTTCGTGGGCTTGTGTGGAGCGTCATGCATCTTCCCTAGAACACATGCCCTGCAAACACGATCTTTGGCAAAGGAAACATTTTCTTTTAGTCCAAAAATATGGCCCTCTTTATGGAGACTTTGCAAAGTTCTCATATTGACATGGGCTAGTCGGCGGTGCCATAGCCAACCCACATCGGCCTTTCCGTATAAACACATCGGACCTGCAGTGGCTTGCCCCGAAAAGTCCACCACATACAAGTCATTTTCGACGTACCCAACGAAAGCGACCTTGAGAGACTTGCTCCACATGAGGACCACAATATCATCATCAATAAAGACGGCAAAGCCCATATTTCCAAGAGCATGACAGAAAGTAAATTGTATCCAAGGGTTTCAACAAGCATGACATTCACGAGTGTAATGTCGTGAGCCACCACTACCTTGCCGAAACCCATTACCTTAGACTTTGACTTGTCGGCATATGTGACGGTGATTTGATCTTCATTTGACACCAAGTCCTTGACAATAGACGAGCTTCCAGTCATATGACTTGTGCAACCACTATCGATCACCCATTTTGACCCTCCGGAAGCATAAGTCTACAAAAGATCAAGCTAGTTTTTAGGTACCCATTTTTCAATGGGTCCTATTTTGTTAGCAACAAGGGTCTTGGGAACCCAAATAGACCAAGCAATATAACCATCATAAGGGCCAACATATTGTGCATACACATCACCATAATAATCACGCATTAGAACATAGTGAGGGTTAGCACTTCCTGCAAAATCATCATGAGACATAGTTTTACCATTTGTGGTCTTACTCTCCACAATGGTCTTGTTGGTCTCTTGTGCAGGCTTGTCCTTCTTCTTCTTGTTGTTCTTCTTATTTGTTTTGGAGACAAAACCAATGCCCCCTTTATCACCACTACGCCTTTGCTTGCTCAAAATATCATCAATAGACTTGTTGCCTTGTGGAAATGTGGCCTTAGCAAGCTCCCCCTTCAACCTAGCATTCTCTTCAAGGATAGTTGTGCTACTAGATGGAATGAAGTTACTAGGTGAAGGAATATTGGCCAATTGAGTTTGAAGCATTTTATGGGACTTTGTGAGTGACAAGAGTTCACTCTCCAAGGATTTGTGGGCCTTGTTAAGCAAGCTAAAGTCCTCGGCAAGTTTTTCATGAACCACACCAAACTCAACCTTGTCCTTTTTAGCTCTTTTATATTTAGCAATAGCATGATCACGCTCTTTGATGAGTTTGTTAACAATAATGTCATTGGCCTCATCAAGCCCTTCAAGTTTTAGTTCAAGTGACAACCTAGTTTCTTGTTCTTCTTCTAGAGCATTGTTTAGGGCCTCTAGCTCAATCATATGTTCATGCCCAAGTTTACATCTTACATCTAGAAGCTCTTGAGTATGTGATAGTTGATCTAAGGTGTTTCCAAAATGTAGCTTAGCATCACCTTCTAGGTTAGTCATAAACTCATCAAAGGAAATTAATTCCTTTTTAACATCAAGAGACATCTCATCATCAATTGCATCATTATATATGTGAGTAGAGCGGGATGATGAAGATACCTCCGTTCCTCTTGCCATAAGGCAAGTGGCGTTCTTGGTGGAGGAGTTCTCATTTGGAGAATCAAAGAGTGAGAATGTCGGAGATGTGGTGGCAAGAGCAGCCACACCATGAGAAGTTTCCTCTTCATCATCTTCATTGTCGGAGGAGTACTCTTCATGAGTGATCAAGACAATTTCTCCCGGCTTCTTGTTGATGGGATTCTTTTTGATGAAAGGTTTATTGTACGGTCCCTTGAGAGTCTTCTTCAACACAAGCTTTCCACCATGATCTTCTCTCTTCTCATAGGGGCAACTAGCCACAAAGTGGTAGCGGTCACCACAATTGAAGCAAGTTCTCAATCTTGTGGTATTCTCTCTTTTCCCATTTGGATTGCTTCTCCGTTCCATTTCCATCTTGGCCTTGGCAGGGTTTTTCCAAAAGTTCTTTGCATAGAAAGCCATATATTGACCATGAGCAATCTTCACTTCATCGGGATGGTCCATGGAAATCCCTTCATCACTATCATCTTCATCCCCATGGTCCACAACTTTGGCCTTCAAAGCAACATTGACAACATTACTCATACCAAGGGAACGAGCACGGGCATCTTTGGCATTCTTGGCGGCAACCTTGAAAGCAGCCATCTCTTGCATGACTTCATTTGATGTCATGAGATGGTATTTGTGTCTTCCTTGTAGACTCTTCAAGTCGGTGGGATCAAAAGTCATGAGTGCACTCACATACTTCCTTTTTATCCATGCATCATCCACATGTGAGGCACCCACATTTCTAAAGGCGGTGGCGGTGGTCTTGAGCCTTCGGTACATGTCTTCATGATCTTCACCTTCTTTCATGTAGAAGCCTTCGGCTTCATTGCTTAGAGCATCATATCTATTCCTCCTCATACTCTCATTGCCAATAAACAACACGGTGAGAGCATCCCAAGCTTCCTTGGCAATGCTAAAGTGCTCAATGTGTGGGTAATCCTTTGTCCCCAAACCTTGTTGAATCATATGCAGAGCAGTGGCATTGAGTTGACTATTAACAATCTCTCTTCTTGTCAAGTTGTTTGGATCCCCAATAAAGAGTCCATGCTCGATGATGTTCCATAGTTCAATGCAAGAGCTGCGCATATGAGTTCTCATTAGTGATTGCCATTGAGCAAAAGTAGCGGATTCTTCAAGCTTAGGTGGGTCACCTCTATTGTATACATGAGGGTGAGGGATTGGAGGGTAGGGAGAGTACCATGAGTCACGGTGCTCACCCTTCCCACCATTATTGTGCGTGGAGGAATTAGCGTTGTCTGGTTTACCCCCTACCAATGCACCCTCGGGGGATACTGACGTATTCCCCTTAGGTAAAATGGATGGTTGATCCTCTTGAGGAGATGGGGGTGGTGAGCCTTCTTTGTCTTTAAGAAGTTGCTCAAGCATCTTCTTGACTTCGTTGACCAAGGAAGAGCTCAATCTTGTTTCCAAGTTTTTGAGATCTTCCATGGTCACCGTGGTCGGCTCACCATCACCATCCCCTTCGCGGCTACCCATATTCTCTTAGGCGGTAAATCCCAAATAAAGAGCCGAGGCTCTGATACCAATTGAAAGGATCGTATGGGCACCTAGAGGGGGGGGGTGAATAGGTGTTACTTCAAATTTTCTTCCTTTTCAAATTAAGGTTTGACAATAAGGTAAATTCTCTAGATAATGCAACTATGGTGAATTTACCTATATGACAATTATGCAAGAGCTACCACACACAAAGTAGTAACGAGTAAGTAAGGTGCGGTAAAAGGATAGAAGTAACCGAGAAGTGGACGCGGAGACACAAGGATTTGTTTCCCGTAGTTCCTTCCTTTTGAGGGGAAGTACGTCTACGTTTGGAGAGGGGGTGATTTCAAACCACCAACGCCACGAGAGGCCTCCCTTGTTCTCCGTTGAATCTCACCCCAACGGGATCGATTCACCTTCCACTATATCGGCAGCCTTCAAGGTGGAAGCCGGCACGTTACAAGTTTGGGGCACACATCCATAACTTAATCGGAGGCTCCCAAATACAAGAAAGCTATCAAAGCAACCAAAGACAAGCTTGTAAGAACCAAAACAAGAACTAGGGTTTCCAAGAAAACACTAGAGCAAAGGGGCCCTCAATGGAATGAGGGGGAAATGAAGATCTCCTTTGGTGAAATAGTAGATCGGGGACTCCTCCTTCGATTCCCCAAAGATCAAGGACTTTGGGTGGTGGGATGAGGAGATCTTGAAGATTTGGGTGGCTCCAATGGACTCCAATGGTGGGCAATGAATTTAATGTGCTGAGCAATTTGTCCCAAGGTTTATACCCCTCCAAGAAATATGGCCGTTGGAGCATGTATACCCCTAGTACCGGTACTCAAGCGGTAGTACCGCTTGTAAGCGGTACTACCAGTCAAATACCGGACCAGGTACCGGAGGTGCTCCAGATCTTCAGTATTCTTCAGTCTTGGGCGGTATCGTCCTTGCGGTACTACCCCCAAGCGGTAGTACCGGTCGTAGGAAGCGGTACTACCGGTTGGGGCGGTAGTACCGGTCCCAAGTACCGCTTGGTACTGACCAAAATGGAGAGGGGTAAGTGCTAGTCAGTATGCCACGGTACTGCCGAGCGGTACGACCGCCTCAAGCGGTAGTACCGCTTGTACCAAGCGGTACTACCGGTTGGACCGGTAGTGCCGCTCCGTGGTACCGGGGGGTACTGACTAGCACGCACCTTTATCACCTTTGATCAGTGCCAACCGGTACTGGAACCGGTGTCAAGCGGTAGTACCGGTTGTATTTCCGGTACTACCGGTTGACACAGAAGTTTTTTGCAAGGGGAAACGATATGCCATTAATTGTGCCTCCTCTTATCAATCCTGTGATAAACTTAGCACACAGTTAAAATGATAAGTGTATTGTTATCAAACATCAAAATCAGAGGGATAGGAAAATGCTCTTTCAGTAGGCGCCACGTACCAACGGTGCATGCAGGCATGCCTGAAGTAACAGATCGTCCGCAACATCCAAGTCTATGTCAACGACATAGTAATCAAAACAAGGGAGGCCAAGACCCCCATCGACGATCTCCGTGAGACGTTCGACAACCTTGATCGATACAAGATCAAGCTAAACCCAAAAAAGTGCGCCTTCGGCGTCCCATCTGGTCAGCTGTTAGGCTACTTCATCTCCCAACGAGGAATCAAAGCAAACCCGAAGAAAATCCGGGCCATAATGGCCATGGAGAAGCCGAAGAACCTAAAGGGCGTCCAGCAGCTTGCCGGGCGAATCACGGCGTTGAGCAGGTTCATCAGCCGCATGGGCGAAAAGGCCCTGTCCTTCTATCAGCTGCTGCGTAGAGCAGACAAATTTGAATGGACGCCTAAAGCGGACGACACATTCAAAGATCTGAAGCGGCTGCTCTCTATCTCACCCGTCTTGGTCACGCCAAAAGAGCGCAAACTACTACGAAGAGGCCAAAAAACTCGCCAACATCGGCTCCACCTACGCACGGGTGCCACCAGGTGTGTTCCTCGAACAGATCTGCATACCATCCATCCATCAAAAGGAAATTCCCCAAGGGATCACCCGAAGAAGCAGAACACTCAGGAGCTGCGCTACCCGAAGGACAGGAAGAATCAGAAAAGCTCGACATAGAGGTCGCAGTAGTCAACCTGATGCAGGTCATGGTAGTCGAAGAAACATGGACACAGCCATACCTCCGATATCTGATAGACGGGGAGCTGCCTGACAGCCCGACAAATGCCCAGCGCATATCTCGCCGGTCCAAGGCCTTCACCACCATCAATGGCGAGTTGTACAAGCGCAGTATTTCGGGTGTACTCCAAAGGTGCGTCACCATCGGTGATGGCAAAACCATCCTCCAAGACATCCACGAGGGCATCTACGGCCATCATGCGGGCAGCCGCGCCCTTGTCGCCAAATCTCTACGAGCCGGGTTCTATTGGCCAACGGCCATGAACGACGCTAAGGACATCGTTCGAAGGTGCAATGGGTGCCAGAGGTTCGCAGATAAACCACACGTACCAGGATCGGAGCTCAGGCCCATACCCTTGGCCTGGCCCTTCGCCCAATGGGGCCTCGATATGATCGGAAAACTGCCCAAGTCCTCGAAAGGAGGCCACGTCTACCTCCTGGTCGCAGTCGACAAATTCACCAAGTGGATCGAGGCCATGCCCGTTACTAACCAAAAGGGCAAAACGGCCGTCAAGTTCTTTGAATCCATTGTTTACAGGTTCGGCGTGCCGCACAGCATCATCACCAACAATGGGTCGAACTTCATCTCAAAGGAATTCCAGGACTTCTGCGAAGACCTCGGAATCAACATCACATATGCCTCTGTGGCGCACCCGCAAACAAACGGGCAGGTCGAAAAGGCCAACGGCCTCATTGGTGGCGGCATCAAGAAGCGCCTAATGATCCCACTTCAGCGACTCGCAGGAGCCTGGACGCAAGAGCTGCCCTCCGTCCTCTAGAGCTTGTGCACTACGCCAAAGAGCTCAACTGGCTACACGCCCTTCTTCATGGTGCACGGAGCCAAAGCCGTGCTGACTGCAGAGGTACGCCACAAGGCCCCACAGGTCGTCGCCTACAGCGAAGCCAAATCAACGGCCGCACTCGAAGACGCCGTCGACACACTCGACGAGGCACGCGACATCATCGCGGCTTGATCAGCAGTCTATCAACAGAGCCTCCACAATTACCACAGCCGTCGGCTGCGCCCAAGGTCCTTCGTCGAAGGAGACCTAGTCTTGCGACTCAAGCAAGAGCGACCGAATAAGCTCGAGTCGCCGTGGGAAGGACCCTACATCGTCACTGAAGTCGTCCCAGGTGGCGCCTATCACCTCAAGCGCGTGGAGTCTGGAGTCAAATACTCCAACCCATGAAACGTCGCACAACTGCGACGCTTCTATCCCTATCTACCCTCCCTCCTTTTACTTTCAATAAGGCTATTCAACCAAGGCTACTCAGCCGAACAATGTACCTCCTCCTTACGATATGAATAAAGCTAAGTGTCTCGCCCCAAAAAATTGTCTATTATTCGCATTTTCTTCATATTACAACACACTCGGGGGCTCCCCTCACCTCACGACTTCGTCGACTGAGGATAACGCATATACACCTGAGTAGCTGACCACGTCAGGCTAATGAAAAGGGCACGCATACAAACAAAGCACCACGTGCTAACAACAACAAACCTTTACAGCAAAGGGCATAACACGCCTAGTCGAATAAATACAAATTTTACATCAATATTTTTACAGGTCCTACCTATTCTGAAGAATCACCTGCGCATGCTGCTCAAAGAGGTCTACAATTTGTTCGGCATGCTGCCTTACAGCCGCATAATGTGGACGCATATCCCACACACCACCATCCGGTCGAAGAGGCGGCCCAGCTGCCACAGCAGCAAGGTCCACATCAGGACGATGTAGCCGCATGAGGGAAAGCGTAGCCTTTACCCCTGCAGCTAGCTGATGCCGCACCAGCTCCCTGAGATGATGCACATCCCGAAATTTCGCTAGCAGGCCCCATAGAGTTGACGGTGCCTCATCCAGGGGAAACATCACGTGCAGAACCGATGCCAACGAAGCCTTCACTTGACGCAGCACCCGCGACACCTGGTGAACACGATCCTGCACAGTCGCAAGGACCATGGCACGATCGCGGTCCATCCAGAAAAAACTGCTGGCCTCCATGTCCTGCTGGGTCAGGCAGTTGATCCGAACAGCGACACGCTCCTTTTCCTCCTTAGGAACAAGGTTAGCACCTGCAACACCTGCAAAGTAAGATGAAAAGCCAACAGGCGCATCCGAAAATTGAGCAGCAGCTCGAAAACTCACATTGAAGTTGTTCGGCCAGACGACGCCACTCCCCCATCAAATACTCCTCTCTGGTAGCACCCCGCTCCGCCTTCGACTTCCAAACATCGGCGTGGCCGCGCACTCCAAGCAATTCTTTCTCAAGACTACGGATGCGGTCACGAAGAAACACAAGTTGCGACGCATCATCCAAGGATGGCCGCAGCTACGGCGCGGGCGAAGTGCTAACGGGATCATCACCTGAAGGTCCCTAGAGGAAAGGAAGGCAAGAATATAAATAAATGCACGACTAAGCTAACAACTTGGAGACTCATTATATACAGCAAAAGCCACTGCGTGGCACAAGGAGTGTTCATAGGTACATCAGACCAAAAGAAACAAAAGCTATCCTACAACTACAAGGCCTAAGAGGTTGCATCCTGAGTAGCCTCGGAGCCAGACTGCCTGCTCTTGGCCTCCCCCTGCTGCCTCGCCGCGTACTTCGTCAGCAAGTCAATCAACTTCGGCCCATAACGTTTACAACGGCAGCGTAGAGGGCCAAGGCTACCTCAGATCCGTCAGCAGCTGTCGGCATCTGGGAGGTGACCTGATGAATATCTAGCTCCGCTCCAGACGCCAGGGCCATCGCCAGTCCCACGGATGCACCGATGCCTTTTTGCTTGCGCTTGTACGCCACAGGAGCTTCGGCTGACAACGCATCCGCCAACGAAAGTCGACATCCTCGAGGGCGACGCCCTTGGGGACGAGCTCCTTATAGAAGTGCCCAAGAGCCTCCTTGGCCTTGGCGAGCGAGCCGACCACGGTACTGCAGCGATCTTTGACCGCCGCAATGGCATCATCCATAGCACTTCCGTGTTCCAGAGCACCGCGAGCAAACTCGATGCCTGTAGCATCTAAACAAACGGAAGAAGAGATGTGAAAACCAAGTACCAAAATAAATACAAGG
The DNA here is from genome assembly GCA_916181665.1 of Avena sativa. Taxonomy (NCBI): domain Eukaryota; kingdom Viridiplantae; phylum Streptophyta; class Magnoliopsida; order Poales; family Poaceae; genus Avena; species Avena sativa. The sequence continues at coordinate 473,004,480 of OV702285.1, forward strand.
AAGCCGAAAAAGAACAGGCGAAACCACTTACCCGAAATAGCCTTGGCATCAGCCATCAGCTTGTCGGCTACCTCCTTCTCGTGCGAGGCCGCAGCGGTGGCGAGTTTCTCCTCGCGGTCCGTAGCATCCTGCTGCAGGCGCTCCTTGGCCGCAGCTGCGTCGGCTAGCTCCCGCTCGAGGCGCTCCTTCGCACCAACGGTGTCCTCGGCTTTCTTCTCCGCTCACCCAAGGCTCTTTTTGAGAGCATCAAGCTCGTGGAGGGTGGTATTGTTGTCATCTGCAAGAAACAGAACACTCATCAGATCGAAGGAAAAGGAAGCAGCAGAAGACGAAAAAGACCATTTGATGAATGTACCCTGAAGCCGCTTGAAGCTGGCCTCCAACACTAGGTGCTGCTACACCAGCTGGTTGGCGCCTTGCACAAAAGGCTGTGAAGAAGACGCAACTTGTTAGGAAAAAGGCTCGGGGGCTACGCCCAAGAAAACGAGCAAAGCAAATCACGCATACGAAAATGCTCGGGGGCTCCCCCCGAGCTACGTGCAAAAAATAGCATGATCAGCAGATCATCCGACAGATGCTAGGGGGCTTCCCCGAGGAACAAAACAAAAAGATCAGCAGATCATTCGAAAAAAATGCTCGGGGGCTCCCCCCGCGGCAAGAACGAAAATCTTACGTGATCAGACGGCGACTCCGATGGTTCGCCTGTAGTCTTCTGGGGGACAACCACCCGAGCCTCCTGCGGAGAAGGGTTCGGAGCAGCGCCCTCAGAGGTGGCCACCGTCTGAGGAGTTGGAGGAGCAACTTTCGACTCCCCCACCATCTCCCGAGCGCCATCGCTGAAGGAGCCATTGGAAGAGTGGCTACAAAAGAAAAAATCAGACAAGTACAAGCAAAGAAACAAAGACAACGCAATGGAAGATACTTACGAGTTGAAATCACTCAAGTCGAAGACAGGAGGGGCCCCCTGCCCTTCTTCTCTTCCTTCTTCTCTTCTTTCTTCTCTTCCTTCTTCCACTTCGCCGGCGGCTGCGGTGCTACAGCCTACACGGGCACGGCCGGCATTGGAGAAGAAGAGCCACCATGACCCCCACTGTGACGCTCAAGGCATAGCAGATTCCTAGGGGTCGGTGGAGTCGAAGCATCCGACATTTTGCTCGAGCCCCGCGTCCGCTTTCGAGTCTGCTCCTCGCTAGACTCAAGAGTTTCTTCCCCTGGCGATCACACCAAGGGAAGCTCAGACATGGAATCCACTATCTCATTGTTCGGGGCAATTCGGGTAGTGGAGGCGACATGCCCGGTACCTTGAACTCCTGCGCAAAAGAAACAAACTTTCAGAACACAAGCAAGCGCAAGAAAATTCAGTCGAAACAAAAGCGCTACGCGCACATCCCGGATCTACACCTGCGGAACCGGACGAGAGGAGGCGAACGGAGGAGTCGGCGACTTCCCCGGGAGATCCTCTCCAGCCTTGTACTTTAGCAGCGGCCGAAGAATCCTGTCAAGATCCCCCCTGGAGAACTCTTCAGCCGAAACCCTAGTTGGATCGTGCCGACCAGAATAAAGGAACATCAGGTGCGCCCTAGCCTGTAGCGGCTGCACCCGACATTTGAGGAAAGTGCGGATGATATCCACACCGTTCACCTCTTAATCCGGAATCAACTGAAGATCCTCCACCTGACGATAGAGCCCCTCTATCTCCGCCACCTCGCCATCCAAGATGTGGTTCTTCCAAGACCTTTTCGGCTCGATTTTCTGGGAGGGGTCAAAAGGAGCAAGACCAAAGTTCTACCCGGCCACTGTGGAGTCGAGGATGTAAAACCATCGCCTCCGCCAGTACTGGACAGATTCAGACATAGAAAAGGAGAAGAAGAGAAAGTTGGATCTAAGGGAAATGATGCAGCCGCCGATGGGATACACGCCATCGGAGCCAGATTGCCTCTTCACGGAATAGAGCTTCCGGAAGAGGCCAAAGTGCGGCTCGATACCGAGCCAGCACTCGCAAAACGTGATGAAGCAGGCGACATGAAGAAGAGAGTTCGGTGAAATATGATGAAGCAGGATGCCGTAAAGAAAAAGCAAACCACGGAGGAAATCGTGGATCGGGAAAGAAAGACCCCGAAGGACAAAAGCGATGAACATGACCCAAAACCCAGCGGGAGGACGGGGAATTACCTCGTCGCCAGGAACTCTGACGGCCTCCCTATCCTGCGGGATCAGACCCCGCTCATGCAGCCTGCGGAGGTCACCCTCGCGAGTCTCCGATCGCCACCAGCCACCATCGGTGACGCGGGTGGCGGCGGAACCCTTCTTGCCTCCGGCGGCAGCACTAGTACCAACTGCGGTAGAGGTCTTCTTGGACTTTCCCATCATAGTGCGGCGGCGACGACGACGAGCACGCAGAAACAAAGGAGGAAAGATTCGAAGAAATTCCAGCGCGCAACAAGGAAAACTCAAGAAGATGGAAGCAGTGAAAGAGGAATGGCTACTGTGGAAACAAACTAACTTTTCCCCAATGATTATAAGGACGAGGACGATGCACGACGACCGTTCATCGGGAAGACCTAGAGCCAATATCAAGATCTGACCGTCAACGTGTCAGCACAGCAGCGAACCGTCGCTAACACGTCGTCCACTACACACGGAAATCGAGGTGACACCGTAATTATCGCCACGCCGCGCATGACCAGTCAACTCAAAGTTAGAAGGTGGGACCCATGTTCGTCCAATCACGTCATCTCTGGCGCCGAAGACGCTAGAGGTCACCGATCGTCAGCACTGATGTCATCAAAGCTATACTAGCAACGGTTACAATTCTTCGTCTGCATAGCTAAAAGTACTCACTCGAATCTATGATTCGACTAACTATTCGGGGGCTACTCCTATCAGGAGCGCTGGCCGCGCACCCGAAAAACAATCAACATACTACACCGTTGAACTACTCTTCGAGTCCTACGTCGAGTCTACGACTCCACTACGGACTCGGGGGCTACTCCCATAGGGAGGATGGATTCAAGCATCCGAAAAATTTGTGTCCTACGGACCTAAAAAGTCAATAAAGACTGATTAAAGTCTCTGCTCGAGTCTGCGACTCGAACAGACACTCGGGGGCTACTCCCATAGGGAGCGCTGGCCGCGCACCCTATGAATCTTCGACTGTGATCCTGCGGATCAGTATGCAAAAACTTTTTCGGCAACTTTGCCCCAATTAACGCTAAGTGAGCAGCGTCCTCCTTGGCCACCCGAAATACCTCCGCGGTGATGAACATTCGGATGCTGCGTCTGCGATGCAAAGATAAGACCTACAGATATCATCTGATGGCCTGGCAACCCACACGACTGCGCTCTGCTAGTGAAAATCCGTGCCAGCAGGCGCAATGGAAAATCCCGATGGACGCGTTGGGTACATCATTTAAAAATCACTAGAATTCCACTCCTGTAAGTCCTCCGCGGCCTGAGTCAAATTACGCCAGCATATGTTCCGGGTTCGAGTCGAGGGACTCGAATCTAAAGAAGATCGTGTTGTTTTGTCCTAAGACAGTTAACCGACCCTGATCTGTCGGGAGAGTCAGGCACACGCATCAACAATCCCTATACACTCAAATCATTCTCTGGACAAACGGAGATAGCTGCACCCGAAGGATTGAAGAGTCCTCGGCCGAATCTACGATTCGACAGAACACTCGGGGGCTACTGACATGGTTATACCCTGCGGGTACACGATCTTAGCATACCTAGTCCAGCCCAAGGAAGGCCCACGAGAAAACATGCGCCATCCCATGAAGACTTTCGGGTGGCCAGGGCCCATGATGCCTTCGGATCCTTGGAGAACAAGACTAGAGTAGATAGAATATTCAAAGGGGCAAACCCTAAAACCTGTAACCGACTCGATCTGTGTCTGGGACCTGCCTACCTCTATATAAAGGCTAGGAGGACACGACGAGGAGGATACTTCGCATACCACCGCATACACACCTCCACGCCAGATTGCATCTGCGCACCCCTGTACTTTTCGGTTCCGCCGTAATCAAGAGGAGACAAGCAGGAGTAGGGTTTTCCCTCCGGGGGCCTGAACCTGGGTAAACCTCGTGTCCCCCTGTTGCCTGTTTGCTAACTGTTCCGTGATCTCTAGCATCCCCATATTCTCCAAAACCCAAGCTCATAACAATGGGCATTGACGAGATTAAACCTCGTCATTAGGAGAATCGTGGGCTCAGCCCACATCCGAGTCGGTAACAGCCACGTCCGTAAAAACTGGAAACGGTTGTAATCAACGCGTTCGTTAATGACTCATAATCAGTTTTCCCAACCAGCAAAATAAAGCTCGGCTTGGTGAGATTCCCGCAACCCGCGGCGCGCGTGCGTCGTGACGAGGCAAGGCATGGTGAGGCGAGGCAGGTGGCGTCGGAGGAGGAGTGCGTGAGGGCTACTCTTCTTGTCACACCTTAGTGAGTGGTGCAACACTCTACTATATAAGGTGGTCCAACTCGCCTTCAACTAGCAATGTGGGACTAAACTTTAGCACCACTAGCACAGCCATATGCTGCCATGCACAAGTGGGCCAAAGAGAATTTCAGAATTTGTCTAATGGGCCAACAGCCCAAAACTCACCAAATTCCAACATGTTTTCCCGTAGTGGAGTCTTGGAGCTAGAATCTGGATCTTTGCGGCAAGATCCAGGGCGTCGAGTTCTTCAGATTCCGGTCGTGGCTTCACCGGTTGAAGCGCGGCGGCGAGGAAGGGTTCGCGGTCTCCGTAAATAAAGCCGTTGTTCATCGTGGTGCGGTGGTGCACTAGTGCACACACAGGCCTCTAACACCGATTCGGACCAGCCTCTAACAGCGGTTGTAGAACCGATGTTGGCGGTTCGGTGTTAGAGCCCCCCCTTTAACAACGGTTCTTATACGAACCGTTGTTAAAGGGTGGCGCACGTGGGGCTGCCGCAGCGCTTAGCCCCCCCTTTAACACCGGTGTTAAATGTTCTCTGCCGCGGTAGAAAAAGGCATAAATCTCTGTCGCGGTAGGAAAACGACATAAATCTTTGCCGCGGCAGAGTTCTGCCGCCGCCCTGTTCTGGGCGTATTTCTGCGGCGCGGCGGGGACGGGGAGGGAAATCGATTGAGAGAGGTATACACATACATCGTCGGTACATACGAGTACATGAATAATTAAGCAAATATTATTATACACAAACATCGTCATTGTGGTATTCTCCGTAAATGTTGAAGCATCAAGTATAAGACAAACACGTTCAAGCATATATACAATATAACATCTCTGTACACGTTCATTTTGGTGGATATCTAAAGAGTTCTCCGCCAGGCGTGATGACCTCATTAAGTATGAACCCCGCCAATTCCTCTTGAATGGCTCGTATGCGGTCAAATGGTAGGAGTTGGTCCCGCATCCATTCGATCTAAATATATATGAAGAATGGGGTCAATATATATAAGAATAAAACTCAACACAATTGATGGTAATAAAATAATGTTGTGTACTTTGTTTACTTACTCTAAGTTGTTCTAATGCGGCTTGGCCCGTCGCACATATCGTGTTGCGAATGAACTCGCAAACATAGTATCCACATAAGTTATTGTCGGGTCCCTGATGCGCGCACTTTATAAGAATAGAGAGTTCAATCAAAATAATAATCAATAAAGCATGATATAATGGAATTGGAAGCAGAATAAAAGAGATACGCAGACCTAGCTAGCTAGTATTACTTACATTTTGGTCTACAAATTTTAGTTCTTCTGACCATTCACCCACGAACCTGCCCGTGAACCTTTTCCAAACCTTGTCCGACAAAGGAAATGGATAAAGAAGTAATTAATTACTTGTTGTCACGAAAGTTGCCGATCTAGTGCGATGATATGATTGAAATTACCTCTGGAGCATCTCTTTAAAGTCTGCCCATAGCTCTTGGTATTTTCGTAACGAGTCCATGACAAGGACTTTTTCTGAGTCAGGTTGAATGACTAGCAGAATAAAGTGGAACCTGCGCAAGCATAACTCATCATCAGTTACACTTAACATCGAGTAAGCCGAAACAGAATGTGTACAAGAGAGGGTAATAGTACTCACGAGAAGTTGTAAGGCAATAGTATTTCCCTTTTGGTTTGTTGTCTCAGTAAAGACCTTAGCAAGAAATCTTCTGTTTGCCCGGGTTTGTGTTTTACCACTTCTTCATGAACTCTATTTGGGTCAACGAACCCAATGTCAAAAGGGCCACCTTTCATGCATTACATAACCTTTTTCCTGCATAATACTATATACATATATGGTGAGCATATATATACATGCAATTAATAAATTGAATGAGATGAGATAGTAATTACAGAAATAGTACTTACACATAATAAAGGCTGATGGCAGCTTTGTCGAGTTCCTTCTGATTGAATAGAAAATGCAAGTCTTGAATGTTGAAGGCGATCTCGTCGTCTCCGCACAAGAAAATCTCATCTCTTATATGCGCCGTGATCCATTCTTCATTTCTCTTCTTGCATAAATCAAGGTACCACTTGTGCAATCTTCGCATCTTTGTTGGTAGATTCTTGAGCTCCTCTTTCTTGAAGAGATTATTCCCATACTTCCATGGATGTATTGGGTTGACATCGCCTTTGGGAAAGTTGTCTCCCATGATGTTCAAGTATGCAATGTAAGTCATCCCCATCTCATTGGCCTTTCTTTGTAGCTCAGCCTCGTAATCATTTATAGGAGGAGCTAACCATGTGTCGAACACTTGGAGCGGGGCGCATGATTGGTTTTCCTGCTCTCCGAGCATGGGAACTGTTTTCTGGGGTGTCGCACGACTGCTACTTTCAGTCTCCCTCCGCCTTGCATCCCCCTTCATAATCTGGCGCTTGTAGTCCGACACAAGTGGGGTTTCCGGTTTCAAAATATTATTGTGAAACTTCTCCACCACCGTCGGATCTAGTTTCTCCTTTGGCTCGGCCCGTCTAGGTGCAAAGAATTTCTTGACCTCTTCTTCTGAGATCCTATTGGTCTCCTCGTCGCTGTGATTCCACGGTAATACCGGCAATGGCTTGGCGAAAGGCTGTGGGACGTAGTTTCTTGAACTCTTTGGCGTACGGTTTCCTGCGGATTTCTTCGTGGCAGTGCTAGTGATGCTCTTCGTGGCAGTGCTCTTCCGCTTACGCTGAGGAGATGGCTGAAGCGCCGGAGATGGCTGACGCCCAGGAGATGGCTGGCGCGCCGAAGATGGCTGACGCGTAGGAGATGGCTGGCGCGCCGGAGATGGCTGCCGCGCAGGAGATGTCTGAAGCCCCGGAGACGACAAGGGAGTATTCTGATGACTTCGAGACGGCTGAGGCGACTTAGACTGCTGACGCTGCGGAGATAGCGGGGGTGCCGGTGGCCTCCAATTTGGAAGCACGATGTGTTCCTTCTTCCAAAGAATGGTTGTTTTCACAGCAAATTTGAGTTGAGTTTCCCCTTTACCTGTAGCATGGTCAAGCTATGCTTCCTCATATTCCTTCACAACCTCATCCACCCCGACAATAGCATAGCCATCTGGAATCGGTCGGCAGTGGTAAGTTCCACCAGCTATAGAAGGTAAGGCATAGCCGACCGCCACCTTAATAGATAAGCCCATTAATCTCACATGCAGCTCAGCGTGTTCACTCTCCGTGATCTCATCCACGGGGTATCGAGGACCCGCCATTTCAAGCGTGGGCTGCACGTTCTCCGTGGAAGTCACGTTGCTTTTCCGCGCAGAGTCTGGGCCGCCGGCAGCTTCCAATGCAGGCTCTTCGTGCCGCTGAGATGGGCCGGTAGCTTGTTGGCTTTTTTGTGCATTCACTTGCGCCTGCAGCGCCACAAGTGCATGTTCTATCTGTGTCATCCGGTTTGTACGCTCTTTTTCTTTTCTGTCGTGTCATCTGTAAGAGTCACCCCACTCGGCAAACCCATCCTTCCACGTCATACCCCATGTGCCTCGTGCAAGTCTAGGGTGTTCTTTTTTACCGATGGCGCATGTCAGCTGGTCATTCTCTCTGTCGGGATGGAAGGTCCTGGCGGCTGTTTCCTCGTATGTCGTGATGAGTTCAGTGATGGGTTTGGCAAGGAGGGTTGGGAAGATACACAATCCTGTTTCTAGGTCCAACCTTGCCTCGATTCCGTAGAACCAAGTCTTTGCACGTAGGTCCCACCCATGTGTCTGGGGTGTGATCCCTCTATCGCGTAGGGCCTTCTCAGCTTCCTCCCACTTAGGACTCTGAAATATGTAGCCACATGACCCCGTCCTCTGATGATATTCCTTCTTCTGGGCATTTAGCGTATTGGTTTCTGACCTCTTTGTAGCTATAGCACCTTCCTTGTACGCCACAAATTCGGGCCAGTGAGGTCTTATCTTCGCATAATATGCGTCTTTGAAATCTGGAGTCTCGCGAGCTTTGACCAATTTGTTCAATTTTGTCTTCTAGTTGCGGAAAGCGTCAGCCATCTTCTTTAGAGTCCACTCTTTGACATTTTCCTTTATAACCGGTTTATTTTCATCCTCCTCTGGCGGTAGGGTGAAATTTACCAACAACGAATTCCAAAGCGTTTCTTTGGATCTTTCATCGACAAAGGTACCGTCGCCCTTCTTTGGCTTATTCCAATATTCAATTATGATTGGGATTTGGTCCCTAACAAGAACTCCAGCCTGACGTATAAATTGTATGCCGCCTTCTTGGGCTCCATCGGCCTGCCATCAACACGGACTGCTTTGATCGTGAACTTTGCACGATCTTTCTACCGATGGCTCGCGCCTTGCTTGCTCTTTTTTCGTAGAAGAAGATTGTTGCTGGCTGGTCGATCTAGAGGGCTAAAAGAAGAAAGAAGCGTTAATTAATACATGTACATATATATCCAAATCAATCGGTGCAAGTCAGCAGAGGCTTCATCCATACATATATATACCTCAACGGTCTTTGTAATCACTAAAGTGCGTTCACCGAAGTCGTCATATTCTCCATGACTACTTGAGCTGTCATCATGTCCTTCCAAGTTCAGATATTGTGAGGTGTCCTCGTGGATCATGTTCTCCATTATTTCTTCCTCTTCAAGGTTTATACCGAGTGGATCCATAGTTCCTAAAACAATAATATTATCTAGAGTAAGATAGTAAACATTCAAGTGGACTTGGATTCATACACAAATATACATATTATTCATACAAAAATACACAAATATTATCTAGAGTAAGAGAGCGACCTAGGGCGTGCGAGCAAGCGCGTTCGACTCAACACGATGCGGCCTACCTAAAACCTATAATACTAGCCACTATAGTCGTCGTACTCGCCGTGGCCATCGTCGCTGTCGTCGTCGGGGTCACCATAGTTGAACCTTGAAGGCTGAGTACGCGTGGGCTGGACTTGAGGGTAGCGCAGACGGGGGTTAGAGTCAGCAGCTGTGTCGTAGGCCATGATGCTCTGGAGAGTTCGACCGCGCCACCACAACCGTCGGCCGGCCTCGTTGAAGTTCCGAGGAGGAACCGGCATGCCTCCGGCGCTCAGCATCCAGCCGACGGGGAAGCAGTAGCCCGGCGGGCAGGGGTAGTTCGAGGCGCAAAGCGCCTCCGCCTCCCTGGGGGTTAGTGGTACGGTGGAAGCCATGGGAAAGAGTGATGAGGTTGCAGATATGAGTCTAGAGATGTGCAATGACAATGGAGGCCAACCCTACATATATATATAGTGAGAAATGGCAGGAAGATAACTAGAGGGAAGAACTGGCGGGAAGAACTGGCAAGAAAAACTGGCGAGAAGAACTGGCCGGAAAAAATGGCGGGAAGAAAAATGGCGGGAAAAAATGGCGAGAAGAAATGGCGGGAAGAAAAATGGCTCATTTAATACATATAGTGTTAACAGACGAAATATGACATTGATTTCCATTTTGAGATACATATGTGTGCCAAAAATGGCTCAATTAATATATATAGTCAATCTTATGATCGCGTCGGCCGTAACCATGGAGTATCAGCACCGTTTAACAGGATGGTTGCGTCAGTCTTCACTCTGAAGGGCGGAATTTCATCAAAATTATTATAATCTTCTGACATGTCTGTCTTGTTCTCCACTCCCACGATGTTTATTTTCCCTGAAAGGACTATGTGACGCTTTGGCTCATCGTGTGATGTATCTGTTTGCTTATTTTTTCTTTTTTCGGTTTGGTAGACATGTCCTTCACATAGAAACCTGAGCCACATCATTGGCTAAGACGAATGGTTCATCTAAGTTCTTGTCTACCTTCATAAGATTGTTGAGATACACTGTTGTTATTCCGTACTTCTTGTCTACCTCAACCCCTCCTCCTGTTAGCTTGAACCATTTGCACCGAAACAAGGGGACCTTAAAATTAGGTCCATAGTCAAGTTCTCATATCTCCTCTATGAACCCATAATACGTGGTCTTTTGCCCATTGTCTTCTGCTGCATCGAAGCAGACACCACTGTTTTGGTTGGTGCTCTTTTTATCTTGGCCTATCGTGTAAAATGTATTCTCATTTATCTCGTATCCTTGGAAAGTATATACAGTCGAAGATGGTGTCCTGGCCAACAAGTACAACTGATCTCCAACAGTGGTGTTATTAGTGAGAAGTCTTTGCAGCCAGCCGCCAAAACTCTCCATGTGTTCACTTATAATCCATTCATCAGACTGTCCCGGGTGTTTGAGGCGTATAAAATTCTTGTGTTCATTGATATACGGGGCAACCAAGATAGATCTTTGTAAAACCGTGTAGTGTGTTTGATTGAGAGAATGTCCGTCCCTACATATCATTGCTTTATATCCTAGGGTGCCTTTTCCACGCAGTCTCCCCTCATGTCGTGATTCTAGAACACCAATCGCCTTAAGGTCAGGAATAAAATCAACACATAACTCAATGACCTCCTCTGTTACATAGCCCTTGGAGATGCTTCCTTCTGGCCTAGCACAGTTATGAACATATTTCTTTAAGACTCCCATGTACCTCTCAAAGGGGAACATATTGTGTAGAAGTACAGGACCGAGAATGACAATCTCTTCTACTATGTGAACCAGGAGATGCGTCATAATATTGAAGAAGGATGGTGGGAACACCAATTCAAAGATGACAAGACATTGGGCCACATCTTTCTGTAACCCTGGTAGGCTTTCTGGATCGATTACCTTCTGAGATATTGCATTGAGGAATGCACATAGCTTCACAATGGGTACTCGAACATTTTCAGGTAGAAGCCCCCTCAATGCAATCGGAAGCACTTGCGTCATAATCACGTGGCAGTCATGAGACTTCAGGTTTTAGAATTTTTTCTCTGCCATATTTATTATTCCCTTTATATTCGACGAGAAGCCATATGGGACCTTGATACTGCTCAGGCATTCAAAAAAGATTTCCTTCTCTGCTTTGGTAAGAGCGTAGCTGGCAGGAGTTAAGTGGCATCGTTTACCCTTCTCCTTCTCAGGATGCATAGGCTCTTCAGGGTCTTTCATACGTTGCTGGTCCTACCATGCTTCCGATGTATCTTTTGTCTTCCCATACACTCCTAGGAAGCCTAGCAGGTTCACGCAAATATTTTTCGTCATGTGCATCACGTCGATTGAAGAGCGGACCTCTAGGACTTTCCAATAGGGTAGGTCCCAAAATATAGATTGCTTCTTCCACATGGGCGCGTGTCCGGCATCGTCATTCAGAACAAATAGACTGCCAGGACCTTTTCCAAAGATTACTTCTAGGTCCTTGACCATACCAAATACCTCCTCACCGGTACAGAGGACAGGCTTCCTCCGGGGTTCTGTCAGATGTTTGAAATGCTTGCCTTTCTTTCTTACGGGATGCAGGTTCGGAAGAAATCGACGATACCCTAGGTACACAACCTTCTTACATTTATCCAAATATATACTTTCAGTCTCATCAAAACAGTGTGTGCATGCATTGTATCCCTTGTTTGTCTGCCCTGAAATGTTACTAAGAGAAGGCCAATCATTGATGGTTACGAAAACCAACGCTCGTAGGTCAAATGGCTCTCCTTTGTGCTCATCCCACATACGTACACCTGTTTTGGCCCACAGCTGTAAAAGTTCTTCAACTAATGGCCTTAGGTACACATCAATGTCGTTGCCGGCTTGCCTCGGGCCTTGAATGAGCACTGGCATCATAATGAACTTCCTATTCATGCACAACCTAGGAGGAAGGTTATAGATACATAGAGTCACAGGACAGGTGCCGTGACTGCAGCTCTGCTCACTAAAAGGATTCATGTCATCTGTACTTAGACCAAACCTTAAGTTCCTTGCGTCACGTGCGTAGTCCGGGTACTCTCGCTCGACTTTTCTCCACTGTGACCCATCAGCGGGGTGTCTCTGTTGGAGATATGCCCAAGAGGCAATAATAAAGTAGGTTATTATCATATCTTCATACTTATGATAAATGTTTACATACCATGCTATAATTGTATTAACAGGAAACATTAATACTTGTGTGATTTGTAAACTAAAATAAGAGTCCCTAGTAAAGCCTCTTGTTAAACTAGCTTGTTGGTTAATATATGATCATGGTTTCCTGATCATGAACATAGAGATGTTATTAACAACAGGATCATATCATTAGGAGAATGATGTGATGGACATACTCCTATAGATAAGCGTAGCATAAAGATCAAGTCATTTCAATAGTTCAATTGCTATATGCTTTCTGATACATAGTAACCTAATTCCTTCGACCATGAGATCATGCATATCACCTTTGCCGGATGGATGCTTTGATGACATCAAACACCACACCGTAACTGGGTGGCTATAAAGGTGGCATTGAGTGTTCAGAAAGTATTGGTTGAAACACATGGATCAAGAGTGGGATTTGTCCATCCATATGACGGATAGATATACTCTGGGCCCTCTCGGTGAAATGTCATCCAATTAGCTTGCAAGCATGTGACTGGCTCACAAGGGATCACATATCACGGGAACGAGAAAAGAGTACTTATCAGTAACGAGGTTGAACTAGGTATGCAGAGATACCGACGATCATAACCTCGGATAAGTAACATATCGTGAGACAAAGGGAAATTGGTATCGTATGTAAGTGGTTCATTCGATCGCAAAGTAATCGTAGAAATATGTGGGAGCCGTATGAATTTCCTGTTGGGCCACGCAGAGATAAAACAAAACTTTTTCCTCTAACGTGGTGATCCCAAGATCTAGCTGAGGTAGAAGGCCACGAGGTTTACCACTAGACGCGCAGTTGCGGATTACTGATGAAGCGCGTCAGTTGATGCAGTGCAGTCCTCACGATCCGATCGTCCTGGTGCTGATCGCACAGCACCTCTGCTGGTATCCACACGTACAAGGAGGAGCGCCGGCGGCGAACTGCTAGGTTCGTTACGGCGGCTGGACTGCTGTGGAGCTAGGGTTTCCAACACATGGAATGACCTAACCGAACAACGATTACCCTTTCTGGGTTACAGTGCTCCACTATATATGGGGAGTGAACGTGGGCTCTGCTCACGCGACCCATTCACTAAAGCCCATATAACACTAGTCACCGTGAGTCCAACTCACTAACTCAGTCCTAATCTGGTTTAGGTCCAACCCAACCAGATTACAGATTCGGATCCAATCCGAACTTGCTCCCGCTCTTAAGTGTGTGACCCCGCAGGCTCATGGTTACTTGGACACGATTAGAGTCCGACTCATAATCGATCAATCGGCATCGGCTCCTAGCAGAACATGCCGATTCCCAAGTACCAAAGAGTCATGACGACTTGCCTTTCCAATGCGACTTACGTCCGAGTCCCTTTTGCCTCACGATATACCTTGTCAGACTATAGGCGAATATATGTCATCCCTTAAATAGTCCAACTCTCTTCTCGATCCGAGATAAGTGATTCACCCGACTAACTCTTAGCCGATCGCCTCGGTTAACACTTAACCGAGTCGCGCATGGCCATGCTTTCCGAATCATATCTCACGAGAGGGCCCAGAGAATATCTCTCCGAGTGGAGGGGCAAAATCCCATCTTGGTTATCCACATCACGCAGCTTGATTCTCAGTCGACCCGAACCCTGCCTTTATAACTGCCCAGTCACGGATCAGCGTTTGACAGAACCTAAGTCGGTGATCCTCAACTCGGACTATGCAACAACCTCAGGTCTAAGGATTACATTGATTGAGATATACAAATGACAACTAGTTCGTTGTACCTCAATATGGGTCAATCCGACTCGCTAAACTCTTTAGCCGAATCTGTGTAAGTTGGAATAGCATCTCCATGCCCATGACAAGTGGAACCGAGTCATCAAGCCAACTTTCACATTGGTCTAAGTTGTGTGTCCAGCACAACCTCAATGACCAAGGATATTTAGTACAAACAACATGAATGCATAGTTCCACAACTGAATCACATATTCAATGATACACATCAGATGTTTATACAAGGACTACTTAATAACTTTATGAATACAATGGGAAATATCATCATACATGATTGCCTCTAGGGCATATTCCCAACAGTCTCCCACTTGCACTAGAGTCAATCTTTCGACATCACATGTCTAAGCATCTAATGCCCATGGCTCTCAGGTGCGCCTCATGCTTCGGCTGGGGTAACGGCTTTGTCAACGGATCCGCAATATTTGCATCCGTGTGTACCTTGCATAACTTGATATCACCTTGATCCACGAACTGGCGAATTAGGTGGTACCGCATGAGTATGTGCTTGTTCTTCTGGTGTTGTCTAGGTTCTTTGGCTTGTGCAATAGCACCATTGTTGTCACAATACACGTCCAACGGATTGGACGAGCCCTGAACCACACCAAGATCCATGAGGAAATTCCTCATCCAAACAGCTTCCTTTGCTGCCTCCGAGGCGGCAATATACTCAGCCTCTGTTGTAGACGCAGACACAGTCTCTTGCTTGGAACTTTTCCAGCTCACAGCACCTCCGTTTATAATAAACACGTATCCGGATTGCGAGCGAGAATCATCAGAGTCGGTGAGATAACTCGCATCCGTGTAACCCTTTACACTGAGTTCATCTTCACCACCATAAACCAAGAACATATCCTTAGTCCTTCTCAAGTACTTTAGGATATTTTTAGCCGCTGTCCAGTGGATCTCTCCAGGATCAGCCTGGTATCTGCTCACAACACTTAGAGCATAGGAAACATCCGGCCTATTACAAATCATGGCGTACATGATGGATCCAACTGCAGAAGCATATGGAATCGCACTCATCCGACTTCGCTCATCAGTTGTCGAAGGACACTGAGTCTTGCTAAGTTTTACACCATGGGACATCGGTAAGAACCCCTTCTTAGACGATTCCATGTTGAACTTCTTCAACACTTTGTCCAAATAAGTACTCTGACTCAATCCAATGAGCCTCCTTGATCTATCTCTATAGATCCGGATTCCGAGGATGTATGTTGCCTCACCCAAGTCTTTCATTGAGAAACTCCTTTCCAATGATTCCTTGGTTTCTTGCAACATCTGGACATCATTTCCAATCAGTAATATGTCATCCACATATAAGATTAGAAAATTTACTTTGTTCCCACTAAACTTCTTGTACAAACAAGAATCATGATCACTCTTGATGAAGCCAAACGATTTGACTACCTCATCAAAGCGAATATTCCAACTCCGAGATGCTTGCTTCAACCCATAAATGGATTTCTGAAGTTTGCATACCTTGTCAGCATTAGCCGGATCGACAAAACCCTCGGGCTGTATCATATACACGTCCTCGGTTAAATTTCCGTTAAGGAAAGCCGTTTTGACATCCATCTGCCATATCTCATAGTCGAAATAGGCTGCTATAGCTAACATGATCCGAACTGATTTAAGCATCGCTACGGGCGAGAAAGTCTCGTCGTAATCAACTCCTTGAACTTGTCGGAACCCCTTCGCGACAAGGCGTGCTTTATAGACGGAAACATTTCCATCCATATCAGTTTTCTTTTTAAAGACCCATTTGCACTCGACGGGTCTTGCACCGTCTGGCAGATCAACCAAGTTCCAAACTTGATTTTCATCCATGGACTTTATCTCGGATCTCATGGCTCCAAGCCATGACTCGGAATCAGATCCCACCATCGCTTCCGAATAATTTGTCGGCTCATCACTATCTAACAGTAACACATCACGAACACTTCGTAATCTTGCCGATCTTTGTAGTACAGGTGCGGCTATCGGCTCAGCTGCCACGATCGGCTCATCCTCCAAGGTTTTTGCCGACTCGCTACTTGCCAATTCCTCTCGAATTTCTTCGAGTTGCACCGTGCTCCCACTTACTCCCCGACTGAGAAACTCTTTCTCAAGGAAGACACCGTTCCGAGCGACAAACACTTTGCCCTCTTCTCGGTTGTAGAAGTAGTAACCCAAGGTTTCCCTCGGATACCCCACGAAAATACACTTATCCGACTTGGCTGTAAGCTTGTCCGACTGAAGTCGCTTGACAAATGCTTCACAACCCCAAATCTTAAGAAAAGACAAACTCGGCTTTTTGCCTGTCCACATCTCATGCGGTGTCTTCTCTACCGACTTTGATGGTACTTTGTTTAGTGTGAACGCCGCTGTTTCTAGACAATAACCCCAAAATGATAAAGGCAGATCTGTCCGACTCATCATTGATCGTACCATGTCCAACAAGGTCCAATTCCGATTTTTCGAAACACCATTCCTTTGTGGCGTTCCTGGCAGAGTAAGTTGAGGAACTATTCCACAACTTTTCAGATGGTCATCAAACTCATGGCTCATGTACTCGCCTCCTCGGTCCGACCGAAGAAACTTTATTTTCTCGCCGAGTTGATTCTGTGCTTCATTCTGGAATTCTTTGAACTTTTCAAAGGCTTCCGACTTATGTTTCATCAAGTAGATATATCCATACCTACTCAAATCATCAGTGAAGGTAATGAAGTACTCATAACCACCCCTGGCTGTCGTGCTCATTGGTCCACATACATCACTATGTACTAGTCCCAACAAGTCGGACGCTCTTTCGCAACTCTTTGCAAAAGGTGTCTTGGTCATTTTGCCGAGTAGGCAAGATTCGCATGTCTCGAACGACTCCAAGTCGAACGAAGTTAGGAGTCCATCATCATGGAGCTTCTTCATGCGTTTCCAACTTATATGACCAAGCCGACAGTGCCAAAAGTAAGTCATATTCAGATCATTTGGTTTCAACCTTTTAACATTTATGTTATAAACCGACTCACCATCAAGATTCAAAATAAATAACCCGTCCTGGACGGGTGCAAAGCCGTGAAACATATCATTCAAATACAAAGAACAACCATTATTCTTGATATTCGACTCATAGCCTTGCCTCATCAAACATGAAGCAGAAATAATGTTTCGACTGAGCACTGGAACATAATAACAATTATTTAGTTCCATAATGAATCCGGAAGGTAAATGAAGTTGCATCGTGCCGACTTCCAACGCAGCAACTCTTGCTTTGTTGCCGACTCGAATATCAACCTCTCCTCTTGCTACGCTCCTAGTTCTTACCAGTCCCTGCAACGAGTTGCAGATGTGAATAACTGATCCGGTATCATATACCCAAGAACTATTAGGTGCATCAGCAAGATATATGTCTATAACATTGCATACAAGTGTACCTGAGTCGGAAGTCATACCTCCACTCTTGGCTTTGTCGGCCAAGTACTTGCTGCAGTTCCTCTTCCAGTGGCCTTCCGCCTTGCAGTAGAAGCAAGTGGATCCGGCTGAAGGAGATGGTTTAGTCCCTGAGGAAGCGCTTGGGACCGGGTCCTGAGCCTGCTTTCCTCCTGACTTAGCCTTCTTCTTAGTCCAAGAACTTTTCTTGAACTTAGCCTTATTCTGCACCATCAACACTTGACTGGTGCCCTTCTTGAGATCCGCCTCTGCCTGCTTGAGCATCCCATGCAATTCAGTGAGCTTCTTATCCATACCATGCATGTGGTAGCTCGAAATGAACTGCCCATATGCACTAGGAAGAGAGTTCAGAATTATATCCGTAGCGAACTCTTCGCTTATGGGGTAGCCAAGCCTCTCCAGAGATTGCACGTAACCAACCATTTTGATCACATGCGGACTCAGTGGATCACCATCCTTAAGCTTGCAACTCAGCAAAGCCTGAGAGACTTGATACCTCTCAGTCTTCGCCTGAGCCTGGAACATACTCTTGAGGCTTTCGATCATATCGTAGGCCTCAACATGCTCGAACTGCTTTTGCAAGTCCGGTTCCATGTGAGCAAGCATAAGACAGCTAATATCCGTGGACTCATCCTTAGCCCGACGGTAGGCATTGGTGGTTGCGACAGTCGCATTCTCATTCGGCTCATCTGGAAGTGGGTTGTCTAGGACATGGTCCTTCTTTTCTTGTTTGAGAACAATTCTCAGATTTCGATACCAGTTGGTAAAATTAGTGTCGTTCAGTTTATCTTTCTCAAGAATGGTTCTCAACGCAAAACCGGATATCTGAGAGTGACTGCTACTTGGTGCCATGATCTACAACAGAAAATATGCAAAACACTTAAGACATGTATTCATAAAAGAGCAAGCATATTAAACATTTTAATATTTTATGCTCCCACTAGAACCAACACCCCTCCGATGGTTACTTAGTGATTCAGGATCCTAAATAAGCAAGTCGGCTAGTGAGCTTTAGCATCACCGCTAGCCGCCAAGTGATCTAGGTAGACAACTCCTTGTCAATCGCATCTTATGCGACTCCTGTTGGACGGGTGGCATCACATGCCCCGGCTCCCATCCGAATTTTCCCCGAGTCCCACAACCGTTGTGATAGACCCGTCTAGCTTACCGAGTGTTTCTGCAGTAAGAGTCCGACTCGAACCCACCTAGTGGGAGAGAATTGGCAGCACCTCAATTTTATGAGCCCATTACCAAAAATGTCCGACTTGTGATGGTGCAAACACTGGCGGGAAAACCGACTAGACCTTCTTTGAGGGATTAAATTTTACCGACTATCTAATAGAGGTAAAACAGAGACATAACAATAACACAAAATAAAGCAATTATAATGTGAAATGGTATGGCTCTCTTCATGGCGATCTCCATCTCCACAAAGCCTGTAATCCGACCCGTGCCAACTCTTGTCACTTGTCGTCTTACTCCATGTCGCCGACATGTACAACGCCTTGCATGCCTTCCAGGTTCTCCAAACAGCTACACTAGCTTAGTAAAGTAAATTACATAGAGAATCCGACACGCAGGTCGTTATACAATAAAATGACAGCACCTAGGCTCCAGCCGACTGACAAAAAACCGTGATTCGTAGATCACGTATGGATTACACACATACATCACATGCACATGAACCATACCATTCACAACTTCCTGCAAAATCAAGTTATGCATAGATACAATATCTACCGGCGTTGTGAAACTCGCAACGACATCTAAGGCGCTACGACAGGGCGAAGCCGGCGGTCCCGCTAGCCGGATAGCGGGTGGGGATCGAAGGGGCAGCCCCCCTCGCGGGTGCAGGAAGCGCCCGACGATTTTTCCGAAAACGTAGATCTCATCTACGATCCGGACATGGATTCCGACCATCGTTCCGATTCGATCAAACTCTTTGATCTTCGATCACCGCTTCTGGATTTATGTGTCACAATCTACCCCGATGGCGGAAGCCGACCGGTAGGGGTATGTCGTTCCACGACCTCAGCAGTATGATCACGGAAATCAGATCTACCAATCCCCGAGTACAGTTGATCCAATCAACCTCGTACAAAACCGATCTATCTCATAGATCGACCACCAAACAGCACATAGATCTCATCTACATCCTACCACATATCACATATGCGAGATCTCGAGCCTAAAACCAGAAGCTATCGCTCTGATACCACTGTTGGGCCACGCAGAGATAAAACAAAACTTTTTCCTCTAACGTGGTGATCCCAAGATCTAGCTGAGGTAGAAAGCCACGAGGTTTACCACTAGACGCGCAGTTGCGGATTACTGATGAAGCGCGTCAGTTGATGCAGTGCAGTCCTCACGATCTGATCGTCCTGGTGCTGATCGCACAGCACCTCTGCTGGTATCCACACGTACAAGGAGGAGCGCCGGCGGCGAACTGCTAGGTTCGTTACGGCGGCTGGACTGCTGTGGAGCTAGGGTTTCCAACACATGGAATGACCTAACCGAACAACGATTACCCTTTCTGGGTTACAGTGCTCCACTATATATAGGGAGTGAACGTGGGCTCTGCTCACGCGACCCATTCACTAAAGCCCATATAACACTAGTCACCGTGAGTCCAACTCACTAACTCAGTCCTAATCTGGTTTAGGTCCAACCCAACCAGATTACAGATTCGGATCCAATCCGAACTTGCTCCCGCTCTTAAGTGTGTGACCCCGCAGGCTCATGGTTACTTGGACACGATTAGAGTCCGACTCATAATCGATCAATCGGCATCGGCTCCTAGCAGAACATGCCGATTCCCAAGTACCAAAGAGTCATGACGACTTGCCTTTCCAATGCGACTTACGTCCGAGTCCCTTTTGCCTCACGATATACCTTGTCAGACTATAGGCGAATATATGTCATCCCTTAAATAGTCCAACTCTCTTCTCGATCCGAGATAAGTGATTCACCCGACTAACTCTTAGCCGATCGCCTCGGTTAACACTTAACCGAGTCGCGCATGGCCATGCTTTCCGAATCATATCTCACGAGAGGGCCCAGAGAATATCTCTCCGAGTGGAGGGGCAAAATCCCATCTTGGTTATCCACATCACGCAGCTTGATTCTCAGTCGACCCGAACCCTGCCTTTATAACTGCCCAGTCACGGATCAGCGTTTGACAGAACCTAAGTCGGTGATCCTCAACTCGGACTATGCAACAACCTCAGGTCTAAGGATTACATTGATTGAGATATACAAATGACAACTAGTTCGTTGTACCTCAATATGGGTCAATCCGACTCGCTAAACTCTTTAGCCGAATCTGTGTAAGTTGGAATAGCATCTCCATGCCCATGACAAGTGGAACCGAGTCATCAAGCCAACTTTCACATTGGTCTAAGTTGTGTGTCCAGCACAACCTCAATGACCAAGGATATTTAGTACAAACAACATGAATGCATAGTTCCACAACTGAATCACATATTCAATGATACACATCAGATGTTTATACAAGGACTACTTAATAACTTTATGAATACAATGGGAAATATCATCATACATGATTGCCTCTAGGGCATATTCCCAACATTTCCAGATTCCTCTATTGGTTATTGTTCGGAGAAGTGTCTCGATCATGTCCGCATAATTCACGAACCGTAGGGAGACACACTTAAGGATTCGACGTTGTTTTGAGTAGTTATGGTATTATGAGAAAGAGACCGAATGTTGTTCGGAGTCTCGGATGGGATCCGGGATATCACGAGGTGATCCGGAATGGTCCGTAGAATAAGATTCATATAAGGAAAGTCCCGTTTCGGAGTTCGGGAATGATTCCGGTGTTTTCATCAGGGAATGTTCTAGAAGGTTCCGGAATGTCCGGCACTCCGGGAGGGGGAGGGGTACATGAATGTGTCATTACATATTGGAATGATTGCATCATGTACTAAGTGTTCTTGCTGTTCCAAATAAAGGATTAAATTGAATCCTAAAACAGAAAAGTCAAATGTCCAGTTTGAAAGTCAAACGGCTAAAACAAGAAACTGTGGGAAACAAGCAAGAGGAGGTTGAAACCAACTTGGAGGAGGAGTTCGTCTCCTCCAAGCCGGCGGCCAGCCCTAGGCCGAGTTGGGGAGGGACTCCCCTCCCTCCCTGGCGCGCCTAGCCCCTCCACCTATAAAAGGAGGGGCAGCGCCTCCTCCTTGAGACACACAAGTTTCTACCTCTAATCTCCGGTTTAGAGCCGTTTTGGTTTAGAGCTTCTAATTGCTTTAGCCTGCGGTTTAGAGCCTTCTAATTGGTGTGTCTAATCTCTAGACCACTAATATCCCACTCTCATAATCCACCATACTCGCTCCGACTTAAGGCGAAGCCCTGCGAGATCTCCCCTCTACTTCCGGTACCACGCCGTTGTGCTGCCGGAATCGCGAGGAGAGTGCTACAACCTCCGCTGCCTGCTGGAACAAGGGAGAGGAAGGTATTCGTCGAGTACCGAACGTGTGACCGACTGCGGGAGCGCTGCCGGAACGCAGCGCTGGAAGGATCGTCTACGCGATCTTGAGATCGGAAAGAGTACGACTACATCACCCACGAGAATCTGCTCTCGTTAAACACTTTGGAATCTTCGAGGGTAAGTTATACCATCGACTCGTTGCTACAATCTAGTAGATAGATCTTGGCTTGTTTGTTTGTATGCGATAGAAAATTTTTGTTTTCCATGCTACGAACCCCTACAGTGGTATCAGAGCCGTGTCTATATGTAGATCTGTTGCACGAGTAGAACACAATGGTCATTGTGGGCGTTGATGCTTTTATTGTCGATTGCTTCTTGTGTACTTTGCATCTTGCGGTATGTTGGGATGAAGCGGCCCGGGCTAACCTTACATGACATCGTTCATGAGACTTGCTCCACGCTTGACATGCAACTTGTATTGCATAAGTGGCTTTGCGGGTGCCTGTTTCTCCTAGCATAGTTAAGATTCAATTTACAACGGGTGATTGACAATACTAGTATCAATGTTGTGGTTCTTGTTCGTAAGTTAGAACGACACTTATTGAAAGCCCCAAACCACGTAAAACATGCAAAGAAAATTAGAGGCGTCTAACTTTGTTTTGCAGGGGTGTGCTGTGATGTGATATGGCCATGATTGTGATTATATATGATGTATGCAATGTTCCTTATTGTAAGTTGGCAACCGGCAGGAGCCATATGGTTGTCTTTAATTTATGTTAAGACCCGCGTGTCTATTCAAAGTAGTTGTAATAGTTGAAGCCGGTGGACGACAACCATGGAGAAGCGTCATTGACCTTGATGCAATGCCGATGATGATGGAGATCATGTTCGTGCTTGAAGATGGAGATCGGAAGCACAAAGAAGAAAGGCCATATCATATCACATATTATTGAATTGCATGTGATGTTAATCCTTTATGCATCTTGTATTGCTTAGTAGACGACGGTAGCATTATAAGATGATCCCTCATGCACATGAATTTCAAGTCATAAAGTGTTCACCCTTAGTTAGCACCGTTGCTAAAGCTTGTTGTTTCGAAGCACCACGTAATGATAGGGTGTGTTAGATTCTGCAAGTGTATACAACGTGAGCAAGCCAGATTTGCTCATGCAGAAACTAAGGTTTGATCTTGACGAGCCTAGCATGTACAGACATGGTCTCGGAACACGGATCACCGAAAGGTAAAGCATGAGTCATATAGTAGATATGATGAACATGTTGATTGTTCGCCATTGAAGTTGCATCAACTCTCGTGATGATCGGTTTTGATGTGGTGGATTTGGTTCGTGTGATCACTAAAACAATGTGAGGGATATTTTTTTGAGTGGGAGTTCACCAAGATTAATTTAATTATTAATTAGAACTCAATTTATCATAAACTAAATCAAAGTGAAATTGCATAGTTGTTGTAGTCATTGGCATCCGTTTACCACCTTGCGCTTAGTTATAATTGAGATGATAGAACTATAGAATTCTGGTTAGATACTTTACGAACTAGTATCGTATTGTTTTAAGTGTTAATCTAAAGTTTAAAAGTCCTATTGCAAACTTTCAGTAAGTTCCGGTTACTCCATGAAGTTTAATAATTAGTATTAAATCAAGAGTAACAATTCCAAGTGTTAGTATATAAGTATCATGTTTGTATCCATGATTCTTGATATTCAAAGGATTCTCTTAATATCAAGGTTATCTAGGATCTGAAAGAGTTGTTTCAGAAACCATGATGTGTGGAAGATATTGTGATATCTGAAACGAAGTTTTGGTTGCAACATGATAGAGTATAATATGGCTAAAGTCATGTTCTCATATTTGATGAGAATTTGCAAAAGGTTGGAGACACTTGTTGTCCTAATCCTCCAAAAGGTTTTGGATAGCAACATTATACTCATAAATTCATCGTTACAAGCTAACAATAGCTTGATCATGGACAATTCCATGATAAGGGTGAATATTTGATGTAGGTAAAATGTTTACTACACCAAGAGATTACTAAAGAAAGGAATTTGAAAGAACACCAAATATTTGATGATGGTGATCTACTTCAAAGTGCAAGTCCAAAGACATTGGTATTTAATTATACACGCTTTGGACTATATGTCATATGTATGACTCCACTGTTGATGTTGATAGATTCTTTCAAACAGAAAAGGAAATGCTGAAAGAGAATCTCATAAATATATGACAGAAAAGAAAAGACTAGAATTGTTCAGTTTAAGTATATAGATGATATACATGTTATGGCTATATTCTTTGCTTATTAAACAATGTGGTTCTCAAGTATTTGATACTGAATTTGTTGGTGTGAATCGTCATACGAAACAACACAATTCATGAACTACAATGGCCTAAGTAACTAGCAAAAGAATATGTGATTATGTTCATCGAGAACAAATAAAGGGTTATTGTGTTGCTCGTTGAACATCAAAGCTTGCCTTCAAGATTTGTTTTATCAGGTATTATGAGAACAAAAGGGTTGTTCAAATAATTGCTGTAATCCATAAAAGATGGATGATTCACAAATCTCGTTGGAGAAATCACATCCATAAAACTAGTGCTAAAAATGTCGAAAGACAAATTGATTGAAAGATCACTTAGGAAGTGACATCGCCGTTTAAATTATAATGGAAAGAAAACATGAAGAAACTACATGTGGATGGAATTTTGGAGTCTTCTGATTTTTATCAAATGATGGTTGTGAAACTTTCCTAGAGATAATTAAAACTTCGTTCATAGGCCAAAAGGGAACGAATGACTATCTTATTGGAACTTGTGCACATTGTTGTATGAAATCCATTATGTGTAGTCAAGAGCGATGGATTTCAACTTCATATGCTTTCTCCAAAAATTTGAGTGAATATATGAATATTTACTTAATAAGGATAAAGTATGAAACATTTGAAAAGTTCAAAGACTTTCAAGATGAAGTGCAAAATCATTGTAACAAGAATATAAACAGTTTATGATAAAGATCATAAAGGAAGATATTTGAGTTACAGAGTTTAGCATAATACCTAAGATTTAAGGAATCGTTCCGTGGATTTGCATTTTCCCGAAACACCATAAAGAGTATGGAGCGTTCGAGATATGTAATTAAACCTTGTTTGACATGGTAAGATCGAAGGTGTAATTCATAAAACTGCCATTGTTTTTTAAAAGATTAAAAGCTTTAGAGATTACCGTTTTTCCACTGAAAAGAGCTCCATCATAATCCGTTGAAATGACACCATATAAAGTTATGGTTTGGGATTGAAGGGAATATGCCCGAGAGGCAATAATAAAGTGGTTATTATCGTATTCCTTATTTATGATAAATGTTTATTTTGCATGCTATAATTGTATTAATACGGAAACGTTAATACATGTGTGTTTAATAAACAAAAGGTAGTTCCTAGTTATGCCTCTCTCATAAACTAGCTCGTTGATTAACAAGATGATCAAGGTTTCCTGATCATGGACATTGGATGTTGTTAATAACGGGGTCACAACATTAGTGTAATGGTGTGATGAACATTCATCCGAAGTATAGCATTACGATCAAAGTCATTGAGTTTATATTGCTATAACAACTTACGAAGTGATCCTAATCCTTAGACCATGAGATCATGTCAATCACTAACACCGGAAGAGTTTCTTGATAACATCAAACGTCACACCGTAACAGGGTGATTATAAAGATGGATTCAGAACTACTAAAGTGTTACGTTGAGGCCCATGGATCGAGAGTGGAATTTGTTCATCCCGATGACGGATAGATATGCTCTGGGCCCTCTCGGTGATATCACATTGATTAGCTTGCAAGCAAGTGATTTGATCACTAGAATGTTATATCACGGGAACGAGAAAAGAGTGCATGTCGGTAACGAGATCAAACTAGGTATGGAGATACCGATGATCGAATCTCGGACATGTAATATATCGTGAAACAAAGGGATTAAGATATACTAGCGTAAAAGGTTCCGACGATCACAAGAAAGTCATCGTTGAATGTGTGGGAGTCAGTATGGGTCTCCAGATCCCGCTTCTGATTATTGATCCGAGAGATGGGTCTCGATCATGTCCGCATTATTCACGAACCGTAGGGTGACACACTTAAGAGACACCGACATCCAATTGGAGCAAATGTTTCATGCCGAAAGAATGAACAAGCGCAGGAATTTATTTCACTAGATACCGAAACAGGTTTTCGGGTGAAATTGCATAAAGTGGTTATGCATGTGAAATAGAATTCTAGCAAGGGGTTATTTGTGAATGTTTGTCATTAAAGTAATTGACAAAATTCTGAATAAAATAAAAGAGTTTTATTTAATGAGAGTTTGCATTAAATTTGGTGGAAATTTAATGGGAATTTGAGTGGACTTTTGAGTGGAGGGAATTTAAAGGAGATTTGTGAGTGGAGTGTCCACCCACATGAAGAGGGGAGGGCAAGGGGGCAGCCCCCATGCGCCGGCCACCCCCTTGGGGTTCCCCCCTCCTCCTATAAAAGGAGCCCCCTCCTCACTTGTCTCTCACACCTCCTCGTGAAGGATCTCTCTCCCCCTCTAGTATTTATCCCCATGGTCTCGGACTAGCGAGATACATGTTCCCGGTGGCTTTTCGGCAAGAAAGAGTTGTGCTTCCGCTGCATCGCTGGAGCGAGGAGGCGGAGGTTTCTCGGTGCCTCGAACGTGTGTGCGAGCACGGATGCGCTGCTGTTTTGCGGCGCTAGGACTTCCTCTCGATCTTGAGATCGGCAAGAGATCGTCTACATCAACCACGAGTTTGGACTCGTTAAGCTTTGTCGGTCTTCAAGGGTATGTTCTCTACGGATATACATCCGCCCGTTGTTTGTATCTAGTAGATAGATCTTGGTACATAGTTGTTCCCATCGTAGGAAATTTTTTGTTTTCTATGCTGCGAACCCTACAGTGGTATCAGAGCCGGATCTATGCGTAGATACTTTGCACGGGTAGTACACATATGAGTATGTGGGCGATGATGATCATTTTATTGCTTCTTAGTTGTACTTTGGATATTGGTGGCATAGTGGGATGAAGCGGCCCGGACAAACTTTATATGTCCTCGCACATGAGACCTGTTCCACGCTTGACATGCAACTAGTTTTGCATAAGTGGCTAGCGGGTGTCTGTCTCTCCTACTATAGTCAATATCTAATTTGCAACGAGTTGTCAACAATTTGGTTATCCTCGTTGTGGTTCATGTTCGTAGGTAAGAACGGTTCTATCTTCGAAAGCCCTAAGCCACGTAAAATTTGCAATGGATAAATTAGAGGCGTCTAGTTTAGATTGTTGCTGGGCTAGTGTTATGATATGGTGATGTTGTAAGTAGAAGTATGAGATGATACTCTTACAACATACATAACGTGCAAACTCGATAGACCTTGTATTTACACATAAAGGTATGATAGTGATCATACCACGGTGCACATGATAGAGATCATATGCGAGAACCATATCATTCCACTAATAAACATGTGATGTTTGATAGCATCTTATATCGCTTGTTTGGCGTTTTATTAGCATAATAAGATGATCCCTCATTTAGATATCAAGATAAAAATGTGTTCTTCCTTAAGTATGCACCGACAATGTTTCGTCGCTTCAAGACATCACGTGATGATCGGGTGTACTTGAATCCACGAGCATATCTCGGGTGTAAGACAGTTACACACGTGAATACTAAGGTTCTTACTTGGCGAGCCTAGCATGTACAGACATGGCCTCAGAACACGGACCGAAAGGTTAAGCATGAGTCATATGTTTTGATATGATGACCATATGGATGCTCGCCTTTGAAGCTACGCCGACTCACGTGATGATCGGACTTGGTGTAGTGGATTTGGTTCATGTAATCACCAAAAGGACACGAGGGATGTCGTTTTTGAGTGGGAGTTCATTTCTAATTTGGATTAGTAGAACTCAATTTATCATAAATTAAATCAAAGTGAATTTGCATAATTTGTTGTAGTCATTGGCATTCGTTTACCACCTTATGCATAGTTGTAATTGAGATAATAGAACTATAGAATTCTGGATATTTACTTTACGAACTGGTATCGTATTGTGTTGAGTGTCAATCAAAGTTTAAAGTCTTATTGCAAACTTTCAGCAAACTCTATTTACTCCGTGAAATTTAATAATTGGTATTAAATCGAGAGTAACAGTTCCAGTGTTAGTATCTTAAGTATCATGTTTGCCTCCACGATTCTTGATTGTTTTAATATCAAGTTTATCTAGGAGCTGAAAGAATTGTTTCAGAAACCATCATGTGTGGCAGATATAACGATATCTGAAACAATGTTTTGGTTGCAATATGATAGAGTATAATATATGTTCTCATATTGGATGAGAATTTACGAAGGTTGGAGATGCTAGACATCTTAATCATCCAAAAGGGTTTTGGAAAGTAATGTTATACTCACGATTCTCCTTTATAAGCTAAATTAGCTTGATCATGAAAGTCGTCATGATAAGGATGAATAGAAGATGTATGTAAAGTGTTTACTACACTAAAAGATTACTAAAGAATGGATTTTGAAAGAATACCGATCATTTTGATGATGGTGATCTACTTCAAAGTGCAAGTCCAAAGGTATTATTATTTGAATATACACGCTTTGGACTATGTGTCATGTATATGGCGCCACTTTTGATGTTGATAAATTCTTTTAAAAGGAAAAGGAAATGCTGAAAGAGAATCTATAAAATATATTTGGCAGAAAAGAAAAGATTGGAAATATCCAATTTAGGTATATAGATGATATACATGTTATGGTTGTATTCTTTGCTTGTTAAACAATGTGGTTCTTGGGTATTGGATACCGAATTGGTTGGTATGAAATTTCATACAGAACAACGCAATTCATAAACCACAATGGCCTAAGTAACTAGCAAAAGAATATGTGATGATGTTAATCGAAAACAAACAAACCGTTGTTTGTATTTCTCGTTGACAACAAAGCTTGACTTCAAGATTTGTTTTAATAATTGTTATTTAAATCAGGTATTATGAGAACAAAGGTTGTTCAAATAATTACCGTATTCCATATAAGATGGATGATTTACAAATCTAGTTGGAGAAATCACATCCATAAAACCTAATGCTAAAATGTCGCAAGACAAATGATTGAAAAATCACTTACGAAGTGACATCGCTGTTTAAATTATATTGGAAAGAAAACATGAAGAAACTCCATTTTCATGGATTTTTGGAGTCTTTGATTTGATCAAGTGACACTTGTGAGACTTTCCTCGGGATAATTAAAACTTCGTTCAAAGGCCAAAGAAGAACGAACGACTAAAATATTGGAATTTATACATATCGATGTATGTAGTCCATTATGTGTAGTCATAAGCGATGGGTTTCAACTTCATATGCTTTCTCTAGAATTTTGAGTGAATGTTCACTTAATGAGAAAGAAGTATGAAATATTTGAAAATGTTTCAAAGACTTTCAAGATGAAGTGGAAAATCATTGTAACAAGAAAATAAATGAATTATGATTTTATCATAAAGGGATTTATTTGAGTTACAAGTGTAACAAGAAAATAAATGAATTATGATTTTATCATAAAGGGATTTATTTGAGTTGCAAGTTTAGCAAAACACCTAGATTTACATCTCCCGAAACACCATAGGAGTATGGAGTGTTTGAGATTTGTAATGAAACCTTGTGAGACATGGTTGGATCAAAGGTGTTATTTATAAAACTGCCATTATGTTTTAAAAGATTAAACCTTTAGAGACTACCGCTTTTACACTGAAAAGAGCTCCATCTTGATCTGTTGAAATGACACCATATGAGTTATGGTTTGGGGTAAAACCCAAGTTGTCATTTCTTAAATTTTGGTATGCTAAACATAAGTAAGATGTTTACAATCGAAGTCGGATGAGCATGTCTTTGTAAGTTATTTCGAATAACAATTGGTTATTCCTCCATAACACCGAGGACAAAAGGGTTTGTCGCTTGAAATTTGAAATTTCTTGAAGAAGGAATTTTTCATAAATGTTAAGTGGGAGGACAATAGAACTTTGATAAGGTTAACGAACCTTAGCTAAATGTGCTGAGTTGCGCAGCGCCGGAAATCGTTCCAAAGGCTGCCATAATGCTCATAGCTTATGTGCCTCAAAGGTTGTGGTCACGGAGATCTAAGTTCCTGTTGAACCAAGTAGGTCGGTTAAACAATCAAATGCTAAGATTTGAGAGTAAATCATTATTGTTTGACAATGATGAACCGAATACATACAAAGAAGCGATGATGGGCCCTGACTCCGTCAATGGCTTGAAGCCATAAAATCCGTGATAGTTCCATATACGAGAAATCAAGTTTTGAACTTGGAAGACCCTCCGGAAAGGTGTAAAAACCTATCGGTCGTATTTGGATCTATAAAGAAACAGACATGGATGTTTCACATCTATGAAATAGTCGACATGTCGTAAAGTATTTTATGACAATGTTCAAGGAGTTGACCATGACAAGATTTGATCTTTCATAGCGATATTTAGTCTGGACGGATTAAAGTAGCAACCACTACATATAATCTGTTATATGGTAGATGAATAAACAAAACAAAGTTCTTCTAATAGAATGGTTACCTAGGACGTGTACAAGACACAGTCCAAAGGGTTTTGTTAAATTCAAAGGATGCTGAAAGGGCATGCAAACTTCAATGGTTGAAGTAAGCATCACGGAGTTGGAATCTTCACCGTGATGAAAAAGGAGTTTTCATCTGGAGACGATGAAGATGCTTGCATTTGCAAGAAATTAAGTGGGAGCGTTGAGACATATTTCTAATACATTATGTGGATGACATCTTGTTGATTAGAAATAATGTATCTTTTATTGACAAAGGTTAAGAATTTCATTTCGATGAAATACTTAGGCAAAACCCGAATATTTAGCATGAATGTCTATAGTGGATAGACTGTGACGCTAATATGGTTGTGCCAAATGTACATATATGAGATATTGAAGGAGTTCAATATAGAAACGACAAGAAACATTTCTTGTTGCATGGAAAGGAATTGAATCAAGATTCAAGTGTATCGACACTTGATAAGTGAAACAAGATTCAAGTGCTTTGACACTTGATGAGTGAAATCACGAGAATGTTTTGATCAATCATACCATGATATGTACACATCCAGATATGTCCTATGCTCTAAGTGTTATGAGCATATACCAGAATGAATCATAAAATGATCATTGGACGATAGTGAGGATATTCTTATGATCTTTTTGAAAGAACTAAGAATATATTTGTGTAGAGGTGACAAACAATTGCAAATAGTTCATTGTAAAGAGTTACATTGATACTAGTTTTGTCACAAGATACAAATTAAGTTTATCTCAATTTAAACTATGGGTGGCACAATGTAATGGAAAGGAGATTCCATGATGGATTTGGAAGAGTTCCAAAGTTAAGACATTGTGACGAATACTACAACAAAAAGGCTAAGTATATGACTGCTATAGTAGCAGCAAAGGAGGGAATTTGTGTCAAGTAGTTTGTTATCAAACTAAGGTGTGGTTCGCAACGGGCTAACACTAAAGATATATTGTATGACAATAGTATCGACGTGTTTTAACCCCAAGGAACTAAAGGTCTCACCGAAAGACCAAATTTATACAATGCCATCTCATTGGAGAATGAGTGATGCGTGGAGACGCAAAGACATGCAAATACACACGGACCTGAAGCGTCAGCTCCGTAGATTATGTCAACCACTTGCAATTGCGTATTTGGAACTAGATTATTGTCTCTAGTGCAAGTGGGAGACTGAAGGGAATATGCCCGAGAGGCAATAATAAAGTGGTTATTATCGTATTCCTTATTTATGATAAATGTTTATTTTGCATGCTATAATTGTATTAATACGGAAACGTTAATACATGTGTGTTTAATAAACAAAAGGTAGTTCCTAGTTATGCCTCTCTCATAAACTAGCTCGTTGATTAACAAGATGATCAAGGTTTCCTGATCATGGACATTGGATGTTGTTAATAACGGGGTCACAACATTAGTGTAATGGTGTGATGAACATTCATCCGAAGTATAGCATTACGATCAAAGTCATTGAGTTTATATTGCTATAACAACTTACGAAGTGATCCTAATCCTTAGACCATGAGATCATGTCAATCACTAACACCGGAAGAGTTTCTTGATAACATCAAACGTCACACCGTAACAGGGTGATTATAAAGATGGATTCAGAACTACTAAAGTGTTATGTTGAGGCCCATGGATCGAGAGTGGAATTTGTTCATCCCGATGACGGATAGATATGCTCTGGGCCCTCTCGGTGATATCACATTGATTAGCTTGCAAGCAAGTGATTTGATCACTAGAATGTTATATCACGGGAACGAGAAAAGAGTGCATGTCGGTAACGAGATCAAACTAGGTATGGAGATACCGATGATCGAATCTCGGACATGTAATATATCGTGAAACAAAGGGATTAAGATATACTAGCGTAAAAGGTTCCGACGATCACAAGAAAGTCATCGTTGAATGTGTGGGAGTCAGTATGGGTCTCCAGATCCCGCTTCTGATTATTGATCCGAGAGATGGGTCTCGATCATGTCCGCATTATTCACGAACCGTAGGGTGACACACTTAAGAGACACCGACATCCAATTGGAGCAAATGTTTCATGCCGAAAGAATGAACAAGCGCAGGAATTTATTTCACTAGATACCGAAACAGGTTTTCGGGTGAAATTGCATAAAGTGGTTATGCATGTGAAATAGAATTCTAGCAAGGGGTTATTTGTGAATGTTTGTCATTAAAGTAATTGACAAAATTCTGAATAAAATAAAAGAGTTTTATTTAATGAGAGTTTGCATTAAATTTGGTGGAAATTTAATGGGAATTTGAGTGGACTTTTGAGTGGAGGGAATTTAAAGGAGATTTGTGAGTGGAGTGTCCACCCACATGAAGAGGGGAGGGCAAGGGGGCAGCCCCCATGCGCCGGCCACCCCCTTGGGGTTCCCCCCCCTCCTCCTATAAAAGGAGTCCCCCTCCTCACTTGTCTCTCACACCTCCTCGTGAAGGATCTCTCTCCCCCTCTAGTATTTATCCCCATGGTCTCGGACTAGCGAGATACATGTTCCCGGTGGCTTTTCGGCAATAAAGAGTTGTGCTTCCGCTGCATCGCTGGAGCGAGGAGGCGGAGGTTGCTCGGTGCCTCGAACGTGTGTGCGAGCACGGATGCGCTGCTGTTTTGCGGCGCTAGGACTTCCTCTCGATCTTGAGATCGGCAAGAGATCGTCTACATCAACCACGAGTTTGGACTCGTTAAGCTTTGTCGGTCTTCAAGGGTATGTTCTCTACGGATATACATCCGCCCGTTGTTTGTATCTAGTAGATAGATCTTGGTACATAGTTGTTCCCATCGTAGGAAATTTTTTGTTTTCTATGCTGCGAACCCTACAGGGATAAAACCCAAGTAGTCCTTTCTTAAACATTGGTATGCTATACATAAGAAAGATGTTTGCAACCAAAGTCGGATGAACCTGTCTTTGTATTACTGTTAAGTATTCCTCAAAAACACCAGAGACAAAAGTGTTTGTCGCTTGGAACGTCAAGTTTCTTTGAGAAGGAATTTTTCGTGAAAAGTTAAGTGGGAGGACAATAGAACTTTGATAAGGTTAAAAGAACCTTAGCTGTATGTGCAAAGTTGCGCAGCACCGAAAAGTGTTCCGGAGGCAGCAACAATGCTCATGGCTCACATGCCTCAAAGGTTGTGGTCACGGAGATCTAAGTTCCTATTGAAACAAGTAGGTCGGGTAAACAATCAAATACCAAGATTTGAGGGTTGAATCATTATTTGAGAATAATGAACGGACTACATGCAAAGAAGCGATGATGGGCCCTGACTCCGTCAAATGGCTTGAAGCCATAAAATCCGTGATAGTTCCATACACGAGAAATCAAGTTTTGAACTTGAAGGACCCTCGAGAAAGGTGTAAGACCTTACAGTTGTGTCTGGATCTATAAAGAAATAGACATGGATGTTTTACATCTATGAAATAGTCGACATGTTGGGAAAGAGTTCACAAAATTTTCAAAGGTTGACTATGACAAGATTTGATCTTTCATAGTGATATTTAGTCTAGACGGATTAATGTAGCAACCACTACATATAATTTGTTATATGGTAGTTGAATAAACAAAACAAGTTCTTCTAATAGAATCGTTACCTAGGACATGTGCATAACACGGTCCATAGGGTTTTGTTAATTCAAAAGGATGCTAAAAGTATATGCAAACTTCAATGGTTAAAGTGAGCATCGCGGAGTTGGAATCTTCACTGTGATGAAACTGTTAAAGGAGTTTAAAAGTTCATTAGAGACAATGAAGATGCTTGCATTTGCAAGAAATTAAGTGGGAGCGCTAAGACATGTTTCTAATACATTATGTGGAAGACATATTGTGATTGGAAATAATGTATCTTTTATTAACACATATTAAGAATTTCATCCCGATGAAAGACTTAGGCAAAACCCAAATATTTGGCATCAATAGACGCTAATATGGTTGTGCCAGAAGTACATAGACGAGATATTGAATGAGTTCAATATAGAAACTACAAGAAAAAGTTTCTTGTCGCACAGAAAGGATTGAATGAGTTCAATGTTGATGATATATTCAAGTGTATTGACATTTGGTAAAGTGAAACAAATAATCAAGTATAGATTGATACTTGATGTATGAAATCACAAAGAGTATTTATATCAATCATACTGTGATATGTACAAATCCAGATATGTCCTATGCTCTAAATGTTGTGAGCATATACCAGAATGATTCGTAAGATGATCATTGGACAATAGTAAGGATATTCTTATGATCTTTTGGAAGAACTAAGAGTATAATATTTGTAGAAGTGACAAATAGATGGTTAGTTCATTGTAAAAGTACTACATTGATACTAGCTTTGTCACAAATTACAAATTAAGTTTATCTCAATCTAAACTAAGGGTGGCACAATATAATGGAAAGTGAGTTCCATAATGGATTTGGATGAGTTCCAAAGTTAAATACATTGTGACAGATACTACAACAAAAGGCTAAGTATATGACTTCTATTATAGCAGCTAAAGAGGGCGTTTGTGTCAAGTAGTTTGTTATCAAACTAGGTGTAGTTCACAGCGGGATAATACTATGAAGATATATTGTACGACAATATTATCAACAAGTTTTAAACCCCAAAGAACTAAAGGTCACACCAAAGGACCAAATTTGTACGAAGCCATCTCATTAGAGAATGAGTGATGCGTAGAGACGCAAAGACATGCAATTACACACGGACCTGGAAGTGTCAGATCCGGAGATCAGTTGATCACTAGCAATCGTGTACATACAACACCGTAAAGCCATAGGTGTTGAATACACAAAGGTTTGAAACTAGATTATTGACTCTAGTGCAAGTGGGAGACTGTTGGAGATATGCCCAAGAGGCAATAATAAAGTAGGTTATTATCATATCTTCATACTTATGATAAATGTTTACATACCATGCTATAATTGTATTAACAGGAAACATTAATACTTGTGTGATTTGTAAACTAAAATAAGATTCCCTAGTAAAGCCTCTTGTTAAACTAGCTTGTTGGTTAATATATGATCATGGTTTCCTGATCATGAACATAGAGATGTTATTAACAACAGGATCATATCATTAGGAGAATGATGTGATGGACATACTCCTATAGATAAGCGTAGCATAAAGATCAAGTCATTTCAATAGTTCAATTGCTATATGCTTTCTGATACATAGTAACCTAATTCCTTCGACCATGAGATCATGCATATCACCTTTGCCGGATGGATGCTTTGATGACATCAAACACCACACCGTAACTGGGTGGCTATAAAGGTGGCATTGAGTGTTCAGAAAGTATTGGTTGAAACACATGGATCAAGAGTGGGATTTGTCCATCCATATGACAGATAGATATACTCTGGGCCCTCTCGGTGAAATGTCATCCAATTAGCTTGCAAGCATGTGACTGGCTCACAAGGGATCACATATCACGGGAACGAGAAAAGAGTACTTATCAGTAACGAGGTTGAACTAGGTATGCAGAGATACCGACGATCATAACCTCGGATAAGTAACATATCGTGAGACAAAGGGAAATTGGTATCGTATGTAAGTGGTTCATTCGATCGCAAAGTAATCGTAGAAATATGTGGGAGCCGTATGAATTTCCAGATTCCTCTATTGGTTATTGTTCGGAGAAGTGCCTCGATCATGTCCGCATAATTCACGAACCGTAGGGAGACACACTTAAGGATTCGACGTTGTTTTGAGTAGTTATGGTATTATAAGAAAGAGACCGAATGTTGTTCGGAGTCTCGGATGGGATCCGGGATATCACGAGGTGATCCGGAATGGTCCGGAGAATAAGATTCATATAAGGAAAGTCCCGTTTCGGAGTTCGGGAATGATTCCGGTGTTTTCATCAGGGAATGTTCTAGAAGGTTCCGGAATGTCCGGCACTCCGGGAGGGGGAGGGGTACATGAATGTGTCATTACATATTGGAATGATTGCATCATGTACTAAGTGTTCTTGCTGTTCCAAATAAAGGATTAAATTGAATCCTAAAACAGAAAAGTCAAATGTCCAGTTTGAAAGTCAAACGGCTAAAACAAGAAACTGTGGGAAACAAGCAAGAGGAGGTTGAAACCAACTTGGAGGAGGAGTTCCTCTCCTCCAAGCCGGCGGCCAGCCCTAGGCCGAGTTGGGGAGGGACTCCCCTCCCTCCCTGGCGCGCCTAGCCCCTCCACCTATAAAAGGAGGGGCAGGGCCTCCTCCTTGAGACACACAAGTTTCTACCTCTAATCTCCGGTTTAGAGCCGTTTTGGTTTAGAGCTTCTAATTGCTTTAGCCTGTGGTTTAGAGCCTTCTAATTGGTGTGTCTAATCTTTAGACCACTAATAGCCCACTCTCATAATCCACCATACTCGCTCCGGCTTAAGGCGAAGCCCTGCGAGATCTCCCCTCTACTTCCGGTACCACGCCGTTGTGCTGCCGGAATCGCGAGGAGAGTGCTACAACCTCCGCTGCCTGCTGGAACAAGGGAGAGGAAGGTCTTCGTCGAGTACCGAACGTGTGACCGACTGCGGGAGCGCTGCCGGAACGCAGCGCTGGAAGGATCGTCTACGCGATCTTGAGATCGGAAAGAGTACGACTACATCACCCACGAGAATCTGCTCTCGTTAAACACTTTGGAATCTTCGAGGGTAAGTTATACCATCGACTCGTTGCTACAATCTAGTAGATAGATCTTGGCTTGTTTGTTTGTATGCGATAGAAAATTTTTGTTTTCCATGCTACGAACCCCTACAGTCTCAACATCGCGTCTTTCTTACGGTCTTCCATGTGCCATCGCAACAACTTGGCATGCTCTTTATTTCTGAAGAGACGTTTTAACCGTGGTATTATAGGAGCATACCACATAACCTTGGCAGGAACCTTCTTCCTAGGGGACTCGCCCTCAACATCGCCAGGATCGTCTCATCTGATCTTATACCGCAGTGCAGTGCATACCGGGCATGCATCCAAATTCTCGTACTTTTCACCACGGTAGAGGATGCAGGCATGTATCTTCTGCACGTCTAATCCTAAAGGGCAAACAACCTTCTTTGCTTGGTATGTACTGTCGGGCAATTCATTATTTCTTGGAAGCAGATTCTTCATTTTTACAAACAACTTTGAAAATGTGCGGTCAGTCACACCGTTCTCTGCCTTCCATTGCAGCAAATCCAGTGTGGTACCTAGATTTTTGTGGCCATCTTCGCAAGTTGGGTACAACAATGTTTTGTGATCCTTTAACATCTACTCTAGCTTCTCCTTTTCAGTTTCACATTCTTCCTTTGCATCAGTAATGGCCTGACCAAGATCGTCATCAGCGGGCCCATCTGCTGCCTCTTGATCTTCATTATCTACCCCCGTTGCAGTATCATCGTATTCAGGATACATATTATGATAGTTATCATCATCCTCTTCTTCTTCGTTGTCTTCCATCACACCCCCTTTTTCTCCGTGCTTGGTCCAACAATTATAGCTGGGCATGAAACCGGATCGAAGCAGGTGGGCATGAATGGTTCTGGTATTTGAGTAGTCTTTCTTGTTTTGACAGTGAACACACAGACAACACATAAAACCACTGTGACCATGGTTTGCATTAGCCACAACGATGAAATTTTGGAGGCCCGTAATATACTCGAAAATGCGTTGGTCACCATACATCCATTGCCGGTTCATCTGCATTAATATATAGTATATCAAAAATTAATAGGGAGATGACCATTTATATAGTACATCAATGACACATGAAAGGATAAAGTTGCCGACCTCGACCGAGAAGGAAAGAGCAATGATAAAACTTATTTTGAGCTCTCGGGCATTTCACCGAACACCTCTTGTGCATAGAAAAAAAACACAAACTAGCACACCTCTCACCCTCTTACTATGCTCCAAAATGAGAGAGAAGGGTGTGGGCTGCAGTGTGTTATATAGGCGCACCCCTTTAACACCGATTCAAGCCACGAACCGGTGTTAAAGGGGGGCTGCACGGGCCACTGGTGCAGGGCCTTTAACACCGGTTTGTGGCTTGAACCGGTGTTAAAGGGGGTGCTCCTTTTTGCTCTATGGACTACGCTGGTACGGGCGCCCCCTTTAACACCGGTTTGTAGAAGAACCGGTGTTAAAGCCCATTTCCGACCTCAACCAAAGGCCTCGTTTCCACTAGTGGTGTTGCGTTTCTCTTCCTCCCCTGGTCGGCTCTGGAAACGGGGGGAGGGGGAGGCGAAGCGACGCAGGGTGCTGCGGCTTGTTTTTCCTGGCCGACCGTGGAGGCGAGGAGGAAGAACACCGCTCCACCTTTCCATTGCAATGGCGGTAGTTGGAGTCTTGTGTTTGGGCATGTATCTCTGCTTCTTCTTTGGCTTGGCTTCATGGAGGCGTCAAGTGCAGGAAACTGTTGGAGGAACACGGCCCGGGGATGGCGTCAGAAGCTCATCGGTGGAGCTCATCCACGAAGGCAAAGGTGCCAACGTGATCCTTGGCCAGCAGAGGCCTCTCCGCGTTGTGGTGTGGGGCTGGCACCACAGCCTCTTCTTCCTCCAGGCAGTCATGCCGATACGGAGGTCTTCCGGTCTCAAGGCGGCGCTCATCGACGACGACGGACCAAGTGGCGTAGTCCCCGGTGCCGGCGGCGGCGACCGTTCTTCGAGATCTCGTTCGAGCGATGGCAGTGAAGGACCGGATTGCTTTTTCTGTTTTTCGGTTAGGGTCCTTCGTGTAAAATTATAGGACTGCTTTTATCCCTTTGTGTTTACAAGGGTCCTGTTTGTAAAACTGTCACATGAGTAATACAGCTTCTAGGACCTTCGGGTCTCCTCCCCGTTCAAAAAAAACGTCCAAACAGGTATAGATTAAAACACTGAGAGATCAAGATGGATGAAATCGGCACATATTTCTATCCATCGGTTTAAATCGCCGACCATTGAAAGGGCAATCCATCATGTCAAAACCCACAAAAAAGTTTAAACCTTGAGCTCGGTCAATGACCCCAGCCGTAGAACTGTACAACCGGAAGAGTTGATCTCACCGTCAAAAGAAACAACACGGTGAAAGGTTTTTCGTTCAATTTTTTTTTCCGTTAAACACACGGTGGAAGCTTTTTGTTACGAGACACACGCTGAAAGTTCAGCAATTGGACTTAGCACACTACTCCAAAAAGCCCACATGAAGCCCACTCTTCTTCACTCACTCAGTCAACTAAACCCTACACCCACCAGCCCTTGCCAAAAGAAAAATCAAACAGCAGACTCGGCCCATCATTGCATTTGCCTTAATGTTAATTTCAATATTGCTCCGGAATTTTGGACTGATGATTGACAAAATAACAAATCGAAATGGTTTTCATGTTTCCTTAAAATGCTAGGAGAGAATTGACCGAATGGACACAAGTTTTGTTGTCTTGTTACATCTTTCTGGCGTGGTGTGTGGACTCTTTAAGAAATTAAACATTTTGTATCTTGCAGCTAGTTGATTTTCAGTTCGGTGTCATTCAGGTTACACATCAGGAACTTTTTTCTTTCCACTTTTCTCGTATTCCCTCCGACTCAAAATAGATGTCTCAAGTTTATTAAAATTTATATAAATCTATATGCTAAATAGTGTCAAGATTTATCTAGATTTTGACAAATCTGAGACATCTATTTTGAGACGGAGGGAGTAGTACACTATGCCAACGGATGAAAATTTGATTACTAACAACAAAAATAACCAACCCAGAATATGCCGGCATTTGTGGACTGTTACTTTCTTGGTTTTGGAAAAACCTTTTTTTCAGCCGAGGTGTTGCCAACACAGGTGGTGCTATTGCTGCTACGAGTTTTTTATTACTTTGACGGGGTTTTTGTTTTATTATTTTATTTTATTATTTCTTATTCTTTTGTTTTTCCTTCTTTGTGCATCCTTGATGTTAACTGCGAACCTAGGTGTCGGCTGGGGTGGGCCGTGGCCTGCCAAAATTTTGGCTTTTTTGGAGCAACCCTCATCTGCGTGAGGTTGTGAGAGTGCACGAGATCCAAGAATTGAGGCGGACATGTCCTTGCTCACCGACAACCTAAATCGCCAAACCGGCCTCCTGACCGTTGCCTCCCTCGTCGGCT
Organism: Avena sativa; assembly: GCA_916181665.1. Classification (NCBI taxonomy): domain Eukaryota; kingdom Viridiplantae; phylum Streptophyta; class Magnoliopsida; order Poales; family Poaceae; genus Avena; species Avena sativa. Next base: position 473,045,298 of record OV702285.1, read on the forward strand.
CTTCCTACCACCGCCTCGCCCCTATCCTAACCCCCCTGTCGGCTGGCGTTGCCCGCTCCGGTGTTGCTCGGCGCCTCGACGGTAGCCGCTCCCCCAATTATTGCCACCTCGGCCGCTTGGCCACAACTATCATGCATAAGCGCTACCGACAACTCCAAGTAGGCCATCCCACCAGGGTGCCTCCCCGGAAAGGGACCAAGAGAAGGTATGCTTTGTGCTCATGCTGACGTGCGCTGCCCGCTACCCCCACTAAGACACTATTGAATGTCTAAATAACTGAACACCAAGTTGCCTCTACTTTGTGTTGCTAACAATTCAATGTCTAGGATTTCCCATCACAAGATTATGTTACTGAATGTTTCTATTGTATAATTGTAGAATTTAATATGACGAGTAAGAGCCTCATTGCGACACTTTTCGAGAGACATGAAACAAATAAGATTGAATGTTCTTCATCGTCGTTTGTGGTAGATGATGAACAAACCGAATACGGTGGGCTTTTGTTGGTGTTCCTTTATTTTGCACCTCTAGTCCTATTATAAGATCTAGGTGTATGGGGTTCGTAGCATGAAAACAAAAAAAATCTATCGCATGAACGCACACAAGTCAAGATCTATCTACTAGATTGTAGCAACGAGTCGATAGAGTACTAACCCTCGAATATCCAAAGCGGTTGACGAGATCGGATTATCGTGGGTGATGTAGTCGTTCACTTGCCGATCTCAAGATCGCGTAGACAATCCTTCCGGCGCCGCGTTCTGGCCGCGCTCCCACAGTCGAACACACGTACGGTACTCGATGAAGACCTTCATCTCCCTTGTTCCAGCAGGCAGCGGAGGTTGTAGATCTCTCCTCGTGATTCCGGCGGCACGACGGCGTGGTGTCGGAGGTAGAGGGGAAATCTTGCATGGCTTCGCCTAAGCCAAAGCGGGTATGGTGTAGTAGAGAGATCCTCGGGGCTAGGGTTTAGATTCCGAGGGAAGAGGGCAGCCGGCGGATAGGGTTTAGGCTAGAAGGCAGCGGCGGTTTAGAGGGGATCTAGGGCGCCGACGGCGGCCTAGGGATTGGGTCTTGGGCGCCTTGGGCAAGGTGGATACCTTGGGGTGCGCCCCCACCCCTCCTTATATAGGTGGGGGCGTCCAAGGGTGTTCCTAACCCAGGTGGAAACCCTCCCTAACTCAGAAACCATCCCTAACTCGAAAACCATGTTGTGATTTGACTTTTTCAAACTGCCTTTTTGACTTTCAAATTAGAGTTTGATTTCTCTCTTCCAAGTTTCCACCCAAGTGACCTAGGACATGATGCAACCATTCCACTTTGTCATGACACATCCATGTACCCTTCCCCTTTCCGGTTTGGTGGACCTTCTAGACCCTTCTAGAACATTCCAGTGAAAACACCAAAACCATTCCCGAACTCCGGAATTGGACCTTTCCTTATATGAATCTTATTCTCCGGACCATTATGGATCTCCTCATGACATCCCGGATCCCATCCGAGACTCCGAACTACATTAGGTATCTTTACTCACATTCCATATCTACTAAACAACATCAAATCCTTAAGTGTGTCTCCCTGTGGTTCATGAATTATGCAGACATGATCGAGACTCTTCTCCGATCAATAACCAATAGAGGAATCTGGAAATTCATATGGATCCCACATATTTCTACGATTACTTCGTGATCGAATGAACCATTTACATACGATACCAATTTCCCTTTGTCTCGCGATACTTTACTTATGCGAGGTTTGATCGTCGGTATCTCTGCATACCTAGTTCAAGCTCGTTACCGACAAGTACTCTTTTCTCGTTCATGTGATATGTGATCCCCGGTCACATGCTTGTAAGCTAATTGGATGACATTCCACCGAGAGGGCCCAGAGTATATCTATCCGTCATATGGATGGACAAATCTCACTCTTGATTCATGAGCCTCAACACATACTTTCCGAACACTCAATGTCACCTTTATAACCACTCAGTTATGAAGTGGTGTTTGATGTCATCAAAGCATCCATCCGGTGATGGTGATTAACATGATCTCATGGTCGAAGGATTTATGTTACTATGCATTTGAAAGCTTATAGCAAGTGAACTATTTAAATGACTTGATCTTATGCTACGCTTAACTATAGGAGTATATCCGTCACATCATTCTCCTAATGATACGACCTTATTGTTAATAACATCTCAATGTTCATGATCAGGAAACCATGATCATATATTAACCAACAAGCTAGTTTAACAAGAGGCTTTACTAGGGACTCTTACATGTTTACAAATCACACAAGTATTAATGTTTACGGTTAATATAATTATAGCATGGCATATAAACATTTATCATAAGCATGAAGATATGATAATAACTATTTTATTATTGCCTCTTGGGCATATCTCCAACACCAGGATGCTCGTTTCCTTCCATATGATCCAGGAGAAACGATTCATATTTCAAGACACAATGCTAATGATCAAGGTGATGTTCGTAGAGGATAAGATGATCTGATGTTCTAGACTATTTGTCTTAGAACCATGCACATTTGAAACATATGTATTGAACTACATTGTTGTGTGTAATGTTGTGAATCAATTGGCTACTTATATTATTCATGAGGCGAATTTTGAGCACACAGAAGGCATGGCATAAAAAAATTTGGAGTGTGTCGGCCTTCAAATTTTCATCCGTCGTCCACTACTACTTGATGTCTAGACTTACTCTAGTCCTTATGTTATTACAAAGGCCTGATATAATTGATATCTTTTTAGTATTAATATATGTCAATTATAAAAAAAATATAGTAGTTAAAATGGATTAATTTCCATTGGATTTAAGCATTTTACCATGGTGGTATATAGTAGGGCAAGTATTATAGTAGATGCAAATGCGACTACACACATAGGCTCTCGGAATTTTTAAAAAGACAATATCCATATGTAAAGCTTCAAAGAATATGAGTTCTTTATGGAGATACATAGAGATGATTTATGTGTACATGTAAAATTGAAAATACAATTTTCTTTTGAGCTACACAAAAACACACACAAAAATTGCTCTAACTTTTCTTTTTGATAAAAAAATGGCTCTAAGTAGGCATTAAAACTAATTCATCTTTAGTCTCACGTTTGTCCTTTTTATGTAGGTCGCTTATGGACCATAATTATATGGCATTAAAAATCGTAGACGTCCATATTTCCTTTTAGAAATTTTTGAACCTAGGGCTCTATTTTGAGTTTGAACTTTTCCCATTACACGATCGCAATAGCATTAATTGCGGAAACGGACCTACGAAGTACTCCTACTCTTTATCTTGTGATGATAATTGACAGCCAAAGCACGTCCAGATCAACTAATATTTTGATTTCAATTCCGTAAGTATGTCATCATTTGGAGGGCCAACGATGCCATACGTTGCTCAATTTCATCAAAGAAAATTATTGTTTAAGACTAGTTATAATAGAAGTAACTTAGCTAGTAACATGTATATATATACAATGTCAAGTAAGTAAAATAGTGACATGACATGATAATAAATGAAGAAGAGACCGAGATAATAACTTAGTTAGTCACCATAACATCACACGTACCAAGATAGTAATATATGCATACCAAGAGACAGAGGTAGTAACTAAGGCTATCCATAGTAGGAGTATCATATTGGTAAAAATCTGATTGGGCACAACAATTAATAAAAAAAGAAATGGTTAGAGTATCAGGCTAGTCATCATAGTACTAGTATTATTAATGTATGTTACTATATATCTACTCCCTCCCTCCACAAATAAATTCGTACTTATAGACTTTTCTTAATTTAAAGATAGTAAAGTTTGACTAACATTATGAAAAAACGTAGCAATATTTATGACTCTAAATTTATTCCAATAGATATGTTTTTAAATTTTAGTTTTATAATATGTCGATTTGATGCAACATATTTTTTTGTATTTTTCGATAAAATTGGTTAAATTTTATAAAGTTTGACTTAAGCAAAAGATAGAAGTACACTTATGTACAAACGAATGGAGTAGTGCATTGTATCATAATAGTATAGTAATTAATTTTTAGAATCTCTATATACTTTATATACAAGATTTATTTGCCGATTTCTAGTTTTATATACTACGACACGGTATCTAACACACCATACTTGATATTTCCACTATAATACTCTCGCTATGATTAGGCTAATTGATGTCTCTATCCCTCTCTGACACTATGAACATTGCCAGCTGGGAGCACATGGGTTCATTAGGTTCGATCAATGACTCTCTAACAAACAAGAAAACGAATTCCTAAAAAGAAATTAAAGCATCAGATTCCGTTGCAAAGCAAGTACAACTACTGAACGAAGTCCAATAATTCCAAGTTTCCAACCCGAGAACGAAGAAAAACCCAGCCGAAAGGCGCACCACCCAACATCTCCGACAGCACCGGCACGGCAGGGCCCAGCTGCCGTCGGTGAACTGTATTGGGAGCCCGGGCTCGCGGGCCTGGAGAAAAAAAATGGTAAAGACAGACGGGTGACGCGCTCCATATGAGACCTGATTCCGACCGTTCAGGGGTTTAAACGGAAAAGAAAGGAGCCGGAGCACGAAGGAATTGTGAGGTCGAGACGCGTGTGCGGGCCAATGAGAATGCGCCACGGCGGAGGAAGCGCGTGGGCGGGGCAACGTTCCGAAAGTCAGGTGGTCGTTGGAGCTAGCTACGAAAGGATTCCATGTTTTGATGTTGGACCTGTTTCGTTTCGCGCACGTGGGCCCACTAGTGCTTAGGTTAAAGCTTTATGCTGTGCGCACTCGATGCTTGGGGCCCGCCACTATGAGTATCCCGAGTACTGTACGACCGTTTGTGAATTAAGCTAATAATGGTGGGGCAACAATAATAATAAACAAAATAATAAGAAGGCATAATGGAGTAGTAGTATAACTTACGAGTTCAATTAGAGAGGAAGCTTCTGTGGCTTCCCTTGACTAAATGATGGTCTACTTCTTCGCCTCGAGCTACATGTCTTAGATTTATCTAGATTTATATGTATATATATAAATAACTTTTTATTATAATAATTATTATGTATATTTATTCGTGTGGTTTTCATTTAATTGTAATCATCTCATAATTTCATAAGCATGCAAGCAGTTGCTACGTATAACATTAGAGACCATGTATCTGTACTAAAAATTCGTCTAGATATACGCGAGTTTAGACAAATATGCGACATCTAATTCGTACAGTGTGAGTATGCCTTCTAGTGGATATTTTGGAATTTATTAAAGCTTTGAAGTCCTTATGAGTTTTAGGCCCCTCTAGACCAACGAATATTTATCACTTGACGTTTTCCTATTTAAACTTTTTGAGTTATCAAGCCTAACAAGTTATTACTTTAAAAAAAGATTCGTAGAGATCGAATTTTGTGAACCGGCTATGAGATTTCTATTTTGTTGAATCAAAGACTCGGTTGTCGTTGTCTTCCTTTCTGGCCGGTGGAGGGACGTGTGAAGCTGTCAGCTGTGGACCCGTAGCGAAAGCCGAAAGGTCCCCTGAGTTTAATCACAGAGAATTAAAAACAGGTGCCCTGGCTGAGTTCATTGCGGCCAAGGCAAGTGGTGTACGAGGGGAGATGTCTCCACGTATACCAGGGGATAGAGAAAGGGAGACACGCACAGTGGATGCTTCCGCCCGTGGTTTCCACCGGCCGCACGCGGGCGCAGAGGCAGCGGCAGCGTCGTGTCATCATCTCACGGTCACGGCCACGGACGGCGCCGTAGACGGGTGCTGGGTAGTACGCGTCACAGCCGACGTATTCGGCCTAATCCCCTTTCGACCGATCGTTCCAACGCATCCCCTGTCTTCGTGCGGCGCAAGCACGGCTGGCTGAGTCCGATCCTTGTCGTTTGGCTGCACCTGGACGCCCGCGCTCCTCTTGCCGACTGTTCTAGAACAACTCAAGACATCTCTCCTTCTCAATGGTTATTATTTTTTCTCTTCTGTTTTATATATGGGTGGAAGAGAGCAACAACGTTCTTCTTCTTGACGGAATAGGGGAATATAGACGCCAAATAGGTCGAGTTTTTTAGCAAAGACTATTTTTCTATGGATGTTATGTTTGCACGACCAAACATACTCTTTCTTTGACCAGAGGGGTCAATATGAAACGAAGGTGTTCACAAAAAAAAATGAGACAAAGGTAATGCCACGCATACAGGGCATGCATGGTCTGATGCCGCATATGCTAATTTCAAATTATCACCATAAAAATAGCTTTTGAGTGAAAAAACTCCTTTTTCCTCGAGTAATTCTTTTTTATTCAAGTAACTCGGTTAGATTAAGTGATGCTAATAACACTAAGATAATCTCAATTATCTCTAGCCCGATAGTGGAAGAACAATTGTCAACTCCTTTACTACGCCTGATCAACAGATCTTGATTCTCTAGGACAAATTCAATATTCACCACCTTTCATTTTTTTTTATGTTTTCTCGGTTTCCATGGGTAAGTACACCACATGCAGAATTATTGAAGAACAAGTTCAGTTATAAGTTCTTGTAAAAAAGACTTGTGTGTAAACTTTTAGAATATAATAAGCAAAAAAGTATTGTCATTGTCCCGCACACCCCGGAGCTTGGATGGGGGCGAATTGAATAACGGACTAAATTGAAAAGATTTAAAACAATTTGGATTAATTTGCAAAAGAAACTACATCAAGTCCACGGTCAGTTATTTCTGGACGAGGAAGTAAAATTGAACGTTGAAATCACTCCTAGCTTGATGATTTTTCTGTCACGATTGTAAGCCATCGCGTTGTGGGCGACTTTTAAATTCAAATGCCCCATATTCTCTCTCCTAAGGTCGTTCCTTGAGAGTTATCTTCCTAGTTTCGACCCATCTTCCCTCCTTCTCTGACGGCTTTGCCGGCTAGCAGGGTGAGGGGAGGGGTGGTCTGGCCTCCTCTATTCATAATAGTGGTAGGATTAGAGTTCGGCTTTGGTTCTCATTTGTGCTTATCGCGTTTGGGGCCATGCCATAGGGATTGGGCATCCTAGTGTTCTTGCCCGACACTAGATGGTCACCAGCGGCTCCATCCATACGAGCTCCATGGAGGAGATCTGAGCTAGAGGAGATATCTAGTGAGATCCTCTACAATAAGGGCACAGGCTCTCCAGATCAGGGCGATGTGGTTGTTGCTTTCATTTTTTAGACGACAAAGGTGGTGGAGAAGATAAGGATAATCGATTTGCATCTTGCCTTCGCAAATATTGAAGGATCAACTATGGCGCCTGAGGGGGAGTGAATAGGCGGCTACAAATTTTAATCAATTTTGTTGTTTTGGGGATACTTCCGGATTAATAAAGATGAACCTGAAACAACTAGGTGAACAATCCTATACGATGCAATACAATAAACAAGATGTAAGATACACCAAGTAAAGACAAGGATAGGAATAATTGAAAGTAGAGGATGCGAGGACACGATGATGTATCCCGAAGTTCTAGTCATTTTGGGGACTCTAATCTTCGTTGGAGAGGCTGTGGTAAACAAAGTCCACATGATCCCTCAACTAGATAAAAGCCTTTTTTTTCATGAGCTCTCCAAACCAAGTGAGAACCCTTGAGTTCCCCACACCTAGCGGGATCCCTTTCTACTAACAGGATATTGAGGTGATCCTCATTCCTCGCACCTTTACAAACTTCCCGGAGTGATTCCACAAAACGAAAGCTTCCGAGCAACCCTAACCGCCTAGGTGCCCCAACAAACACAAGAGTAATAAGATCTCAATGAACTCAAGGGGGCTCAAATTTTGATTAGTGGAAGTGTACATATGGAGATCCTCTTTTGACTCCCACAAAGATGTGAAGATTTGAGTGGAGGAATCAAGAGGAACTAGGCTTTGGAGGTTCGGCAATGGTGGGTAAAAGTAAATGGGAGGGGTGGTTGGTTTGGGGAAGAAGATGAGCTTATATAGAGACCAAAAATCCAACCATTATGACGCATATTCGCGATTAGCCCGGACTGTCTAGACTAAGTTCGTGCAAAGGCCAGGTTCTATATTGGAGGCATCCGGACTTAACCTAGACTTGGCTCGGACTTGTCAGACAGATTGATAAAACACATGGTGGATGTCAAAGGGGGATGTAGGAGTAGTTATATGGCAAAACTTCAAACATAGAAAATGTGTAAACAAGGTTTATGAAGAAGTTTACATCCCTAAATAGTTCACAAAGAGTTCCGTCGCATTTTCCTACGACGCAGTAAGCATAAGAGAAACCCAAAAAGTAAAACTTTAAGCTTCTTTTCCCTTTTTGAAATGGGGGGAGTGTCGTCAACCATCAAGCAGCTTACTCCTCTTGCACAAAGACTAGCATGGAACTCAATAAAAATATTAGTTCCCTAATCATATGTCATCATCACTAAAACTTACTTAGGGATGGAGTTGTCCCTTTAGATGTCTAGAGCGAGAAGGTGTGGGGATTGTGGCCTGGTGGATTTTCAACCTCGACGCGAAAGAGAAAGCTCTTCCTAGGCCAAATGGTCTTATCCTGATGCCAGGACGAATCGTCGTGCTCGCAGGTCAAGCAGTGTTGTTGGTTATGAAGATGATGGATTTGATTACCTTTTTTCAAATCTCAAATGCCATGCACACAGGGCATGCATGGTCTGGTACTACATCTACTGCTTTTGATTTCCCAGTGTCAAGGCAAAAAAGTTGAATGGAAAAACTCTATTGTTGGAGTTGTTATTTTCATCCAATTAACTTGATTAGATTAAGTGATTGCTAATAACACTAAAAAATCTCAAATATCCAGCCCAATAGTGACAGTACAAATGTGAACTCCTTTACTATGCCGGATCATCTTGATTCTTGAGGAAAAATTCATTATTCGCTACCTTTCTTATTTATTTGTATGTTTTCACGGTTTTCATGGGTGGCTACACCATATGCGGAATTACTGGAGAACAAATTCGGTTGTATGTTCTTATAAAAAAGACTTGTGTGTAAGTTTAAAAATAGTAATAAGCAAAAAATGTACTATCGCTGTCTAGCATGCACACCGAAGCTCGGGATGGAGATGAATTAAGTCAAAGGATTGATTTGAAAAGATTTAAAACAATTTGCATTATTTGTACAAAAATATGTACAGAGCACGTGTCAATTATTTTTGACGAGGGAGTAAAAACGAAGGTTCGTATCACTCTGATGTCGCACCGTGTGTTTGTAATCGGACGTTTTTCTGCCAGATTTATAAGCCAACGCATTGTGTATGACTTTTATGTTGGAATTATTCCCTAGAGGCAATAATAAAGATGTTATTGTTATAATTCTTGTTCATGATAAAGTTTATATTCCATGCTAGAATTGTATTAAGCGGAAACTTTGATACTTGTGTGGTTTATGAACAACACCGTGTCCCTAGTACGCCTCTATGGACTAGCTCATTGATTAATGATGGTTAAGGTTTCCTAACCATAGACATGAGTTGTCGATTAATAATGAGATCATGTCATTGGGAGAATGATATGATGGACAGACCCAAATCAAGCAGAGCAATTAGATCGTGTCATCGTGTTCATCTTTGCGAAGCTTTTTCTTATGTCAAATATTGTATTCCTTAGACCATGAGATAATGCAACTTCCTGGTATCGGAAGAAAGCTTTGAGGTCATCAAATGTCATCCTATGAGAGGGTGATCATAAAGGTGTCTCTCAGGTGATCGGAAAGTACTTGTTGGGTTGTATGTATCGAGATGAGATTTGTCCCTCCCAAGTCGGAGAGATATACTTCGGGCCCACTCTGTAATCGATATCAACACCGCTTGCAAGCACATGGTTAAGGAGTTAATCACAAAGTGATATCGGATTACGAAACGATTAAAGTACTTGCTGTGAACGAGATTGAACTAGGTATGCCGATACCAACGATCGAATCTCGGGCAAGTAAAATATCGCGTGACGAAGGGAATATAAATATGGGATTAATTGAATCCTGACATCGTGGTTCATCCGATATGATCATCTATGAATATGTGGGAGTCAATATGGGTTTCCAGATCCTGTTGTTGATTATTGATAGAAGATCATGTCTGTATATTCTCGAACCCGTAGGGTCACACACTTAACGTGCCTCGACGCTAGGATAGAATGGATAAATGGTTTATGAGTTTTTGTTCGGAGTATCGGATGGGATCCAGAATATCACGAGAGGTTCCGGAATGGTCCAGAGAATAAGATTCATATAAAGGAAAGCAGTTTTTGGATTTCGGAATTGTTTCGGAATGTTCGGTATTGTACCGGAAGGTTCTAGAAGCTTCCGGAGTGGGACCAACGTGGCCCCACTTGTCGGAGGGGGGCGTGGGCCTACGAGGGAGTTCCCTGGCCGCATTGGGCCAGGGTCACAAGGCCCCATAGGCCCAGCCGGCCAAAACCCTAGGGAAAACCCTAGGGGACCTTCTAGAAGGGAGGGGGAAACTTGCCCCCCACTCCAACCCTTGGGGCCGCTGCCCTAGGGCTTGGAGGAGGGGCCAAGGGGGCCGGCCAGCCCTCTATATAAAGAGGGCAGGGGCGCACCCTCCTCCCCCCACTCCTTCAACCCTAGCCTCCATACTGCTGTCCTCCCTCTCTCTCTCCCGACTGCGCGTAGGCGAAGCCCTGCCGCAAAAACTCTCCACCATAGCACCACGTCGTTGTGTTGTAGATCCAATCTATCTGTCCACCCCACTTGCTGGACTGAGGAAGGAGGAGACGTCGTGGTGCCGTACGTGTGTATCTCTCGGAGGCGTCGCCACTTGCGGCGTTGGATCGGATCGGATCGCGAGGAGGAGAAGGCCAGTACGACTACATCAACCACGTTCTGTTGAACGTTCCGCTGTGTGATTTCTTAAAGGGTATGAAGATCTCATCTATCCCTCTCGTTGATTGCATCTCCTAGATTAGATCTTGGTTTTCCCGTTCGTATCCGTAGAATTTTTTTGATTTACTATGCTGCAAAACCCTTCAATGGTATCAGAGCTAGATCTATGCGTAGATGTGTTTCACGAGTAGAACGCAACATGATTGTTGCGGGCGTTGATGTTTTCTGTTGCAAGCCTCTTGTTGTGTACTTATTATGACGTGGGATAGTGAGATCGAAGCGTTCTAGGCCAACTTTACGTGACCTCGTCGCGAGACCGGCTCCGCACTTGACGTGTGGCTTGTTCCACACATGCGGCTGGTGGATGCCAGTTTCTCTCACTATAGTTGTCATGGGATTTACACCGGATATTGGCAACCATAATATCACCGTTGTGTCTTTCCGTAGGTAAGAATCGTTCTTAGCTTGTTACTCCCATAAGCCACGTAAAACATGCAACAACAAAGTAGAGGCGTCTAACTTGTTTTTGCAGAGAGTGTTTCTGTGATATGGTATGGCCCAAGATATGATGTGTATGTTGTATGCAATGATCATATTTTGTAATATTTGTAACTCGAAACAGGAGCTACGGGAATAGAGGGCGGCTAGCAAGGGATGAGGTGACGATGCGCGTTGGCAACGGATCAAGAGTTGATGTGATGGCCGTCGGCACGCTCTCCTTAGTTTTACCTTCGGGATTAGTTTTAAACCTTAATAAATGTTATTATGTGCCTGCGTTGAGCATGAACATCATATCTGGATCGTGTTTATTGCAAGACGGTTATTTATTTAAATAGGAGAATAATGGTTGTTCTATTTATGTGAGTAACATCTTTTATGGTCATGCACCTGCTATGAATGATTTATTTCTTCTGAATCTCGAAAGCAATGAAACACACATCCATAACATTGAGACTAAGAGATGCAAAGTAGATAGTGATAATTCAACTTATTTGTGGCACTGCCGTCTAGGTCATATTGGTGTAAGACGCATGAAGAAACTCCATTCTGATGGACTTTTGGAGTCTCTTGATTTTGAATCATTTGACACGTGCGAACCGTGCCTCATGGGCAAGATGATCAAAACCCCGTTCTCCGAAATAATGGAGCGAGCAACGGACTTGTTGGAAATCATACATACCGATGTATGCAGACCAATGAGTGTTTCGACGCGTGGTAGATATCGCTACTTTCTCACTTTTACTGATGACTTAAGTAGATATGGGTATATCTATTTAATGAGACATAAATCTGAAACGTTTGAAAAGTTTAAAGAATTTCAGAACGAAGTGGAAAACCATCGTAACAGGAAAATTAAATTTCTACGATCCGATCGTGGAGGTGAATATTTGAGTTACGATCTTCTCACGCATCTTAAAGCAAGCGTAATCGTTTCGCAACTCACGCCACCCGGAACACCACAGCGCAATGGTGTGTCTGAACGCCGGAATCGAACTTTATTAGATATGGTGCGATCAATGATATCTCTTACAGATTTGCCGTTATCATTTTGGGGTTACGCATTAGAAACCGCTACATTCACTTTAAATAGGGCACCATCTAAATCCGTTGATACGACACCGTATGAACTGTGGTTTGGTGCTAAACCTAAGTTGTCGTTTCTTAAAGTTTGGGGATGCGAAGCTTACGTCAAGAAGTTGATGCCGGACAAGCTCGAACCCAAAACGGAGAAATGCGTCTTCATAGGATACCCTAAGGAAACGATTGGGTATACCTTCTATCACAGATCCGAAGGCAAAGTGTTTATCGCAAAGAACGGATCCTTTCTTGAGAAGGAGTTTCTCTCGAAAGAAGTGACTGGGAGGAAGGTAGAGCTAGACGAGGTTATTGAACCTTCTCTCGAGTTAGAGAGTAGCGCAGCACCTGAAATTGTTCTAGTGCCGTCTGCACCAACAAGAGAGGAAGATAATGATGAGGATCATGAAACTTCGGACGATGCTACTGCTGAACGTCGCAGGTCGACAAGGTCACGTGCCCCTCCTGAGTGGTACGGCAACCCTGTCTTAACTGTCTTGTTGGTAGACAACAGTGAACCTGCGAACTATGAGGAAGCAATGGTGAGCCCAGACTCTGAGAAATGGCTAGAGGCCATGAAATCCGAATTGGGATCCATGAGCGAAAACCAAGTATGGACTTTGGTGGACCCTCCTAGCGACCGTAAGGCCGTTGAGTGCAAATGGATTTTTAAGAAGAAAACGGACGCGGATGGTAATGTTACTGTCTATAAAGCTCGACTTGTCGCGAAAGGTTTTCGACAAGTTCAAGGTGTTGACTACGATGAGACTTTCTCTCCTGTAGCGATGTTTAAGTCTATTCGGATTTTATTAGCAATTGCTGCGTTTCATGATTATGAAATATGGCAGATGGATGTCAAGACTGCGTTCCTCAATGGCAACATTGATGAAGAGTTTTATATGATGCGGCCCGAAGGTTTTGTCGATCCTAAGGATGCTGATAAGGTGTGCAAACTTCAGCGTTCCATTTATGGACTGAAGCAAGCATCTCGGAGTTGGAACCTTCGTTTTGATCAAGTGATCAAGAGCTTTGGATTTGTTCCAAATTGCTACGAAGCTTGTATCTTCAAGAAAGTGAGTGGGATCTCAGTGACATTTCTAGTACTATATGTGGATGACATTTTGATTATTGGAAATGACATTGGTATGCTTAACGATGTGAAGAGTTATTTGAATAAATGTTTTTCAATGAAAGACCTAGGAGAAGCTGCTTATATATTAGGCATCAAAATCTATAGAGATAGACAAAGACGCCTAATAGCTTTAAGCCAAAGTACATACCTAGACAAAGTTCTGAAAAGGTTCACAATGGATAAGGCAAAGAAAGGTTCAGTGCCTATGTTGTCAGGTAAGATATTGAGCAAGACTCAGTGTCCAGCTACGGTAAACGATAGAGAAACCATGAGCAAAGTGCCATATGCCTCGGCCATAGGTTCTATCATGTATGCCATGCTGTGTACTAGACCGGATGTATCCAATGCTCTTATTTTGACGAGCAGATACTAAAGTGATCTAGGAGTGGAACACTGGACAGCCGTAAAGAATATCCTAAAGTATTTAAATAGGACTAAAGAAATGTTCTTGGTCTATGGAGGTGATGAGCAGCTCGTCGTAAAAGGTTACGTCAACGCTAGTTTCGACACCGACCCGGATGATTCTAAATATCAGACAGGATACATTTATATTTTGAATGGAGGAGCTGTGAGCTGGAGAAGCTGCAAGCAAAGCATGATCGCGGGATCTACAATAGAATCGGAATACATGGCTGCTGCAAAAGCGTCAAGTGAAGGAGTTTGGATCAGGAACTTCATCACTGAGCTTGGTGTGGTTCCAAGTGCCTTGGACCCACTGGAGATATTGTGCGACAACACTGGCGCCATACCATTGGCTAAGGAACCAAGATATCATCCAAAGACCAAGCACATCAACAGCCGATTTCATATAATTCGAGATTATATAACAGATGGAGATCTGAAGATTAGCAAAGTACATACGAATCTGAATATTGCAGATCCGTTGACTAAACCTCTTCCACGAGCAAAACATGATCAGCACCTCAATGCCATGGGTGTTAGATTGTTACCAGATGTAAACTAGAGTATTGACTCTAGTGCAAGTGGGAGACTGTTGGAATTATGCCCTAGAGGCAATAATAAAGATGTTATTGTTATAATTCTTGTTCATGATAAAGTTTACATTCCATGCTAGAATTGTATTAAGCGGAAACTTTGATACTTGTGTGGTTTATGAACAACACCGTGTTCCTAGTACGCCTCTATGGACTAGCTCATTGATTAATGATGGTTAAGGTTTTCTAACCATAGACATGAGTTGTCGATTAATAATGAGATCATGTCATTGGGAGAATGATATGATGGACAGACCCAAATCAAGCAGAGCAATTAGATCGTGTCATCGTGTTCATCTTTGCGAAGCTTTTTCTTATGTCAAATATTGTATTCTTTAGACCATGAGATAATGCAACTCCCTGGTATCGGAAGAAAGCTTTGAGGTCATCAAACGTCATCCTATGAGAGGGTGATCATAAAGGTGTCTCTCAGGTGATCGGAAAGTACTTGTTGGGTTGTATGTATCGAGATGGGATTTGTCCCTCCCAAGTCGGAGAGATATACTTCGGGCCCACTCGGTAATCGATATCAACACCGCTTGCAAGAACGTGGTTAAGGAGTTAATCACAAAGTGATATCGGATTACGGAACGAGTAAATTACTTGCTGTGAACGATATTGAACTAGGTATGCCGATACCAACGATCGAATCTCGAGAAAGTAAAATATCGCGTGACGAAGGGAATATAAATATGGGATCAATTGAATCCTGGCATCGTGGTTCATCCGATATGATCATCGATGAATATGTGGGAGTCAATATGGGTTTCCAGATCCCGATGTTGATTATTGATAGAAGATCATGTCTGCATATTCTCGAACCCGTAGGGTCACACACTTAACGTGCCTCGACGCTAGGATAGAATGGATAAATGGTTTATGAGTTTTTGTTCGGAGTCTCAGATGGGATCCAGGACACCACGAGAGGTTCCGGAATGGTCCGGAGAATAAGATTCATATAAAGGAAAGCAGTTTTTGGATTTCGGAATTGTTTTGGAATGTTCGGTATTGTACCGGAAGGTTCTAGAAGCTTCCGGAGTGGGACCAACGTGGACCCACTTGTCGGAGGGGGGCGTGGTCCTACGAGGGAGTGCCCTGGCCGCATTGGGCCAGGGGCACAAGGCCCCATAGGCCCAGCCGGCCAAAACCCTAGGGGACCTTCTAGAAGGGAGGGGGAAACTTGCCCCCCACTCGAACCCTTGGGGCCGCCGCCCTAGGGCTTGGAGGAGGGGCCAAGGGGGCCGGCCAGCCCTCTATATAAATAGGGCAGGGGCGCATCCTCCTCCCCCCACTCCTTCAACCCTAGCCGCCATACTGTTGCCCTCTCTCTCTCTCTCTCCACTACGCGTAGGCGAAGCCCTGCCGCAGAAACTCTCCACCATAGCACCACGCCGTCGTGTTATAGATCCAATCTATATCTCCAGCCCACTTGCTAGACCGAGGAAGAAGGATACGTCGCGGTGCCGTACGTGTGCATCTCTTGGAGGCGTCGCCACTTGCGGCGTTGGATCGGATCGGATCACGAGGAAGAGAAGGCCAGTACGACTACATCAACCATGTTCTGTTGAATGTTCTGCTGTGCGATTTCTTCAAGGGTATGAAGATCTCATCTATCCCTCTCGTTGATTGCATCTCCTAGATTAGATCTTGGCTTTCCCGTTCGCATCCGTAGAATTTTTTTGATGTACTATGCTGCGAAACCCTTTATTTTAAATCCAAATGTTCCCCGTTCTCTCTCCTAAAGCCGCTCCTTAAGAGTCATCTTCCTCCTTTTGGCCCCTCTCCCCTCCTTCTGTAGTGGCTCTGTCATCCGACGAGGTAAGGGGAGGGGTGGTCTGGTCTCCCTTGTTCATAGTATTTGTAGGATTAGAGTTTGGGTTTGGTTTCCTTTTTGTTTATCGTGTTTGGGGCTATGCCATATGGATTGAGCGTCCTAGTGCTCTTGCACGACACTAGGTGGTCGCCGACGTCTCCTCCTGGATGAGCTTCACGAAGGAGATCTGAGATAGAGGAGAGATCTAGCGAGATCCTCTACAATAAGAGCACGAGCTCTCCAAATTGGGGCAATGTGGTTGCTGCTTTTCCTCTTTTAGGCCACCTGGAGAAGAGGAGAAGCATCAATTTGCATCTTGCCTTTGCAGATATGTAGAACAAGAAGGTGTGGAGACTGCGGCTTGGTGGAGTTTCAACCTCAACATAATAGACCAAGCTCTTCCTAGGCCAAATGGTGTTGTCCCTGGTGCTAGGACGAGTTGTCGTGCTCGCAGGTCAAGCAGCGCTGCTGGTGATGAAGACAGTGGACTGGATTGCTTTTCTGCAAATCTCAAATGTCACGCACCCAGGACATGCACGGTCTGGTGCTGTGGCGCCCCGCAAAAACCACTACTAGAAAATCGTGTTATTTTTGTGCATTGCATCATCATGACCCCATGCTCAGGTCATCATGCCACATTGCATTTGAGTATCGTCATGTCATCTTGCATATGTCTGTCTAAAACTATTTCCGAAAAGCATATTTTGTTTTCCACTAGCCCTTCTTATTTCAAAGTATCAAGTCGGTTTGTCCGGATCTTTGTTTTGACTAAAAACTATTTATAAATCTTTTACAATTGAAAAATAATAAAAACTATTTTTGTCGGGGAGGCCGTCCAACCGGTCAGGCCAGAGGCCCAACCGGACCAGACTACCTACTACCCGACCTAGTTAAATCCTACCTAGCAAACCCTAATCTAACCTACCCAAACCAAACCCTAGACAATCCTATCCCCACCCCTACCGCCGCTACCGTGTGAGCACACGCACCTGCGCGCAGCAGGCACGCAACACACACCACCACGCGGCCACCCACACTCCGACCCACCCACACCCCGATCCTGCCGCGCACGCAGCCACCCGCCACGCCCGCGCCTGCCCAATCGAACCGCACGACCCCCACCTGCCCGTTCCCGATCACTGGACCCACCCCGTAGCCCCGCTCGTGGCCCTCTCCCGCGACCCCACCTCCTCGCGTCGCTCGCACGCGATCCCCTCCCTGCCCCTCGCTCCTCTTGATATCGCCCAACCAGTGCCGCCGCGAGGACCCCCTTTTGCCGCCCGCCACCGCCTGGCCTCCTCTCCTTCAGCGCCGCCACCGGCCTTCCCCTTTCCGGCTCGAGCTCCACCGCCTGCGTCCTGCCGCCCCCCCCCCCTCCACCCTCGTCATCTGCAAGCCCGGCCGCCCCTCTCGCCTCTGCTCCGGCCTGGCCCTGGAACCGCGCCCATGTCGTGCCGCCGCCAGTACTCGCCTTCCTCAAGCCCGGCCCTGCCCGCAGGCGCCTGTCGTCGCCTCCCCGTCGACCCCTCCATCCTCTCTCCGCCACCGCCTCCCTGAGCGCCGCCTCCTCGCTGGACGCCGTCGACGACCTCTCCCCCTGGCGCCGCTTCCCTTCCTCCCGCCTCGAGCCTTGACCGCCTGCCCTCTTCCGCAGGTGCTCCCGGTCGCCCTGGTGCGCCCTTGTCCTGTTGTCGCGTCCCCAACACCTTGCAGCACCCCCAGGAGACACGGTTGCGCTCCAGTTCGTCGCGTAGCCCTGCTGCTAGGTCGTCCTCGACCGCGGGTGCCCAGTGCTGCGTGTGTCCAAGGCCGACGTCCTCGTGTACCGGTGAAGCCCCTGTGTCTGTTGTTCCTTGAAGTGTTGCAGCATGTACACTTATGCGCCTTCCTTTTTCCTACACAGGCTTGAGAAATGTTGATCATGGTCAACTTGCCAAGATGATGCTAGTTGTTGGGGAATTGTGTGCTATGACCAGAAAGATGTGGTCGAGGGTAATAGTGTTGCTCGCGACTACCTGAGGAACGCCGACAAGGCCACCGCCAAGACCTGCTTGCCCTTACAAGATCGACCGTGGACATTCATGTTCATCTCCAAGACCGAACCAAACCCCACGGCTCGACACGATCTTCCTCATGGGCGCCGAGAAGCCCGATCCCCGGAGTCGGAAGACCGAACCTCGTCGAATCCCAAGACCCCCGAACCCAAACCCCTGGGAGACCAAGATCGTCGAACCCAATGTGTGAACCCAAACCCGAGACCTTATTTTATTAAATGATATATTACTTGTTGCATATAAAATTGCCATGCTTGCCTACATATTGTCGTGTGGGTTGGGGGCCTTATGCCGATTCACCTTATAATTAAATATGGGATCCATATGCGGGCAAATCTAGTCGTATATTGATCCCATTTAAATTTGTGTAGCGAACCGGCATTATCTTTTGCCTTGTTAAGACAACCTTTAATTTGCGGGGTAGATAAACAACATGAACCTATTAATTAATTGTCGGGACCCCCGGTTCCGCTTAATATTGCCTAATTGCATCGCAGCTTTGCCATGTCATACATCATACATGCATCATGCCCGATCTTTTGCCGTAGTATTAAATATTGCATCCGGTGTTTATTCTAGTGTTTTGCTTCTTCGCGGATAAGGCCGTTGAGTTGATGTGAGCTTCGCCCCGATCTTCGGATGAACCTTCGGCAATGTTTTCAGGCGAGCATCTCCCCCTTTCTACCTATCTTACTTTTATAGTATTTATTCCCTCCTGTTGATCTATTGCTATCTGTGTTGCGATGCTCTAGCTTTCGTACCCGTGATATCCCTTGCAGCCTTATATTGCCTTGGACACCCCCTATTACCTGTTGTTTGGTAGATAGTTGGACCTGCGCGTCGTAGTCGCTTGCTCAAGTGCTGTTGCGTGTCGTCAAGTACCACAGTTGTTGGAGTATTGCCGTGTGTTTATTGTTGGAGATGATCAAGACTTTAATTACTGTTTAACAACTAAAATTGAAGTAGGTAAATGTAGAGGCACAGGTGGGCAATAGATGTTATTTGGTTGTTAACCATCCACTTGTGTCCCGTAGGACCCCGAGTACTTGATACCTGTTCCTTGAATATTCGCGCTATCCACATCCGGGAGGATTATGGGACCCCCCTGAGCCAGAGCTTGATTCATTCTTATTTCTTGGGGCCACAAACTAGTTTGAGGTTTTATTTACTATCCTGTACTTATGCCATGCTTTACTACTTTATTTAAATTGTGCGAGGTACTGCACACTGTACTGTTTAGGTAAGCGGAGTGTTTTCGCGGTATCGGCAAGCCCAGTCACATTTTCGGGTTCCCAGTCGTTTACAGCCATTGACGCAAACCTTGAGTCCGTCTCGGAGTCAGCTAACTTCGTTGCGGGTGTACTCAATGGGGTGGCCCCCTGAAATATTTCTGAATTTGGTGATTGCTTTGTCGTGAAGGCCTCGTTGGGTTTTGATTTGGTTTTTCCGAGGTTGATCGAGTGTGTGTTGCTATTTGTGCACCCCTGCAGGGTAAAACTTTCTAAAAGCCGTGTCCGCGGTTATGGACGACTTGGAGCACAGTATCTCGATCATAGACAACTATAACTAAAGTAGTGCTATAAATTTGACTTTATAATGATTAGTAATCAGCTTCACTACAATGGAATGGCTAAATAAAATTGCCAACAATTGCTTGTTTGGGTTGTCGCTTGCTACCATTGTACCTGACTAGTAAGTATTGCAACTATAACGGAATGGCTAAATAAAAGTACCAACAACTGCTGGGTTTTGGGATATCTCATGCTAATTGTATCTGACTAGTAAGTGTTGCAATTATAATGGAATGGTTAACTAAAAGTGCCCACTGCTTATTATATCAGAATGACTATCTATACCTGACTAGTAATTGCTGCAACGATAACTGAATAAATAAAACTGCCAACGGTGTGAGTTCCTCGGTTGACTTCCTCGTTTGGTCTCGAGGGGGAAACACCAGGATGGGTATGTTTGGTGGTAGTATCAGGTTGGTTCCGAATAGGTCTTTCTTACCCCTCTCTGATAGCCGCTAGTTGTATTGAGTCTCTATAGGTTGTTTAGTGCATGCTGCGCTGCCGCTCAGTCCACCATACCTATGTAGGCGAGGACCGCCGAATTCTAGCCTCGCCGTGTACTGGCCTCAGTACTGACCGCTCTCTCTTTTTTCCTTTGCCCTTTGTCGGCACCCCTTTTGTTTAAGCAGGTTTTGGGATTGACGTCGTTAGCAGGGTTACCCTTCCGGCTTGGCCTGGGCAGGGTTATGGACGCCATTGGTTATTCTTCAGGGCTCTTAGCTCAATTTGCATCTTGTCCGTACTCGGACGCGGTATCGTTTTCAAGGTGATTTGGATCTTTGTATTGTATATCTGTATTCTTGACTCTTTGAGTCGTTGTTGTATATATCTGTTCTGTGGGTCCCATCGAGGACTGTTGTGTAATGTTATTACTTCGTTTTCCACCCGCATGCAAGTGCCTGGTGGGCACCTTTGAATCGTTTCTATGCGGGTTTGGCGGGTTTCGCTAAAACTTGCATAGGGCCGATTCTGAGGGTGTTACAGAGTGGTATCAGAGCTCAGCAGTTGCGATACCCCACAAGTCCAGCCTGTAGGATAACCTAGCTAACGGCCGAAGTAGAGTGTCAAAACTATTTTTGCAAAATCGGTTGGATAGTTCTGATTAGGTCTGATTTTACTCCTCACCCCTCTGCTGCTCTCCTCTCACCCCTGCGTGTTTTGAATCCGCTCTCTTCTCTCTTTTCGAGTCCAGGATTTCTCGTGGTTGGGTTCCATCGTACCTTCAGGGTTTCGCGTCCTCCTTTGGTAACGGTGTTGCTACATCTGGTCTTCATGCTATCCGAGGAATCCTTCGTCTGGTGGACTTCTCTTTGTTCCTTCTCGTGCCTTCCGGTGTTTTCCGACGCGACGACATCATCCACGCCATATCCGATGCAGAGTCTGCATCACTCCTTTGTTCCTGAACCTCGATTGTCGAGATCTTCAGTCTGATTCCGAGAGTTGGTTGCATAATTTCCTATTCATGTGCAGAGTAATGCTTTGGGTGCGCGATGGACTGATCACCATCCGACTACTCTTATCATTCGCTCTTGCACATTGAATGGTGAATCATTGCAGTTATGCTCCTTCCGCGAAAGTTAGAGGTGGCTTTACCCTTTTGAGACCTTTACCTTCATCTTTGTTTCTCCGGAGGGTCTCTCGACGAATGGGGAACAATCCTTGTTAGTGGTGTCGCGAGGGTCTTCACGAAGCGAGAAGATGCAGATCACCGCCCTTCTTCCCGGTACCAGGAGGCGGATCTCGAGGGCGAGATCCATTGTTAGTGGTGTCGAATTGTGGCGCCCCGCAAAAACCACTACTAGAAAATCGCGTTATTTTTGTGCATTGCATCATCATGACCCCATGCTCAGGTCATCATGCCACATTGCATTTGAGTATCGTCATGTCATCTTGCATATGTCTGTCTAAAACTATTTCCGAAAAGCCTATTTTGTTTTCCACTAGCCCTTCTTATTTCAAAGTATCAAGTCGGTTTGTCCGGATCTTTGTTTTGACTAAAAACTATTTATAAATCTTTTACAATTGAAAAATAATAAAAACTATTTTTGTCGGAGAGGCCGTCCAACCGGTCAGGCCAGAGGCCCAACCGGACCAGACTACCTACTACCCGGCCTAGTTAAATCCTACCTAGCAAACCCTAATCTAACCTACCCAAACCAAACCCTAGACAATCCTATCCCCACCCCTACCGCCGCTGCCGTGTGAGCACACGCACCCGCGCGCAGCAAGCACGCAACACACACCACCACGCGGCCACCCACACTCCGACCCACCCACACCCCGATCCTGCCGCGCACGCAGCCACCCGCCACGCCCGCGCCTGCCCAATCGAACCGCACGACCCCCACCTGCCCGTTCCCGATCACTGGACCCACCCCGTAGCCCCGCTTGTGGCCCTCTCCCGTGACCCCACCTCCTCGCGTCGCTCGCACGCGATCCCCTCCCTGCCCCTCGCTCCTCTCGATATCGCCCAACCAGCGCCGCCGCCAGGACCCCCTTTTGCCGCCCGCCGCCGCCTGGCCTCCTCTCCTTCAGCGCCGCCACCGGCCTTCCCCTTTCCGGCTCGAGCTCCACCGCCTGCGTCCTGCCGCCCCCCTCCACCCTCGTCATCTGCAAGCCCGGCCGCCCCTCTCGCCTCTGCTCCGGCCTGGCCCTGGAACCGCGCCCCTGTCGTGCCGCCGCCAGTACTCGCCTTCCTCAAGCCCGGCCCTGCCCGCAGGCGCCTGTCGTCGCCTCCCCGTCGACCCCTCCATCCTCTCTCCGCCACCGCCTCCCTGAGCGCCGCCTCCTCGCTGGACGCCGTCGACGACCTCTCCCCCTGGCGCCGCTTCCCTTCCTCCCGCCTCGAGCCTTGACCGCCTGCCCTCTTCCGCAGGTGCTCCTGGTCTCCCTGGTGCGCCCTTGTCCTGTTGTCGCGTCCCCAACACCTTGCAGCACCCCCAGGAGCCACGGTTGCGCTCCAGTTCGTCGCCTAGCCCTGCTGCTAGGTCGTCCTCGACCGCGGGTGCCCAGTGCTGCGTGTGTCCAAGGCCGACGTCCTCGTGTACCGGTGAAGCCCCTGTGTCTGTTGTTCCTTGAAGTGTTGCAGCATGTACACTTATGCGCCTTCCTTTTTCCTACACAGGCTTGAGAAATGTTGATCATGGTCAACTTGCCAAGATGATGCTAGCTGTTGGGGAATTGTGTGCAATGACCAGAAAGATGTGGTCGAGGGTAATAGTGTTGCTCGCGACTACCTGAGGAACGCCGACAAGGCCACCGCCAAGACCTGCTTGCCCTTGCAAGATCGACCGTGGACATTCATGTTCATCTCCAAGACCGAACCAAACCCCACGGCTCGACACGATCTTCCTCATGGGCGCCGAGAAGCCCGATCCCCGGAGTCCGAAGACCGAACCTCGTCGAATCCCAAGACCCCCGAACCCAAACCCCTGGGAGACCAAGATCGTCGAACCCAATGTGTGAACCCAAACCCGAGACCTTATTTTATTAAATGATATATTATTTGTTGCATATAAAATTGCCATGCTTGCCTACATATTGTCGTGTGGGTTGGGGGCCTTATGCCGATTCACCTTATAATTAAATATGGGATCCATATGCGGGCAAATCTAGTCGTATATTGATCCCATTTAAATTTGTGTAGCGAACCGGCGTTATCTTTTGCATTGTTAAGACAACCTTTAATTTGCGGGGTAGATAAACAACATGAACCTATTAATTAATTGTCGGGACCCCCGGTTCCGCTTAATATTGCCTAATTGCATCGCAGCTTTGCCATGTCATACATCATACATGCATCATGCCCGATCATTTGCCGTAGTATTAAATATTGCATCCGGTGTTTATTCTAGTGTTTTGCTTCTTCGCGGATAAGGCCGTTGATTTGATGTGAGCTTCGCCCCGATCTTCGGATGAACCTTCGGCAATGTTTTCAGGCGAGCATCTCCTCCTTTCTACCTATCTTACTTTTATAGTATTTATTCCCTCCTGTTGATCTATTACTATCTGTGTTGCGATGCTCTAGCTTTCGTACCCGTGATATCCCTTGCAGCCTTATATTGCCTTGGACACCCCCTATTACCTGTTGTTTGGTAGATAGTTGGACCTGCGCGTCGTAGTCGTTTGCTCAAGTGCTGTTGCGTGTCGTTAAGTACCACAGTTGTTGGAGTATTGCCGTGTGTTTATTGTTGGAGATGATCAAGACTTTAATTACTGTTTAACAACTAAAATTGAAGTAGGTAAATGCAGAGGCACAGGTGGGCAATAGATGTTATTTGGTTGTTAACCGTCCACTTGTGTCCCGTAGGACCCCGAGTACTTGATACCTGTTCCTTGAATATTCGCGCTATCCACATCCGGGAGGATTATGGGACCCCCCTGAGCCAGAGCTTGATTCATTCTTATTTCTTGGGGCCACAAACTAGTTTGAGGTTTTATTTACTATCCTGTACTTATGCCATGCCTTACTGCTTTATTTAAATTGTGCGATGTACTGCACACTGTACTGTTTAGGTAAGCAGAGTGTTTTCGCGGTATCGACAAGCCCAGTCACATTTTCGGGTTCCCAGTCGTTTACAGCCATTGACGCAAACCTTGAGTCCGTCTCGGAGTCAGCTAACTTCGTTGCGGGTGTACTCAATGAGGTGGCCCCCTGAAATATTTCTGAATCTGGTGATTGCTTTGTCGTGAAGGCCTCGTTGGGTTTTGATTTGGTTTTTCCGAGGTTGATCGAGTGTGTGTTGCTATTTGTGCACCCCTGCAGGGTAAAACTTTGTAAAAGCCGTGTCCGCGGTTATGGACGACTTGGAGCACAGTATCTCGATCATAGACAACTATAACTAAAGTAGTGCTATAAATTTGACTTTATAATGACTAGTAATCAGCTTCACTACAATGGAATGGCTAAATAAAATTGCCAACACTTGCTTGTTTGGGTTGTCGCTTGCTACCATTGTACCTGACTAGTAAGTATTGCAACTATAACGGAATGGCTAAATAAAAGTACCAACAACTGCTGGGTTTTGGGATATCTCATGCTAATTGTATCTGACTAGTAAGTGTTGCAACTATAATGGAATGGTTAACTAAAAGTGCCCACTGCTTATTATATCAGAATGACTATCTATACCTGACTAGTAATTGCTGCAACGATAACTGAATAAATAAAACTGCCAACGGTGTGAGTTCCTCGGTTGACTTCCTCGTTTGGTCTCGAGGGGGAAACACCAGGATGGGTATGTTTGGTGGTAGTATCAGGTTGGTTCCGAATAGGTCTTTCTTACCCCTCTCTGATAGCCGCTAGTTGTATCGAGTCTCTATAGGTTGTTTAGTGCATGCTGCGCTGCCGCTCAGTCCACCATACCTATGTAGGCGAGGACCGCCGAATTCTAGCCTCGCCGTGTACTGGCCTCAGTACTGACCGCTCTCTCTTTTTTCCTTTGCCCTTTGTCGGCACCCCTTTTGTTTAAGCAGGTTTTGGGATCGACGTCGTTAGCAGGGTTACCCTTCCGGCTTGGCCTGGGCAGGGTTATGGACGCCATTGGTTATTCTTCAGGGCTCTTAGCTCAATTTGCATCTTGTCCGTACTCGGACGCGGTATCGTTTTCAAGGTGATTTGGATCTTTGTATTGTATATCTGTATTCTTGACTCTTTGAGTCATTGTTGTATATATCTGTTCTGTGGGTCCCATCGAGGACTGTTGTGTAATGTTATTACTTCGTTTTCCACCCGCACGCAAGTGCCTGGTGGGCACCTTTGAATCGTTTCTATGCGGGTTTGGCGGGTTTCGCTAAAACTTGCATAGGGCCGATTCTGAGGGTGTTACAGGTGCCGCATCTACCGATTTCGATTTCTCGGTGTCAAGGCATAAAGTTTTGAATGAAAAACCTCTTTTGCTAAAGTTGTTCTTTTTATGCAAGTAACTTGATTGGATTAAGTGATCGCTAAGAACAATAAGATGATCTCAAATCTCCAGCCCAATAGTGGAAGAATAATTGTGAAATTCTTTACTATACCTGATCGATAAATCTTGGTTCTTGAGGACAAATTCATTTTTCACTACCTTTCTTATTTATTTTTATGTTTTCTCAGTCTACATGGGTGGCTAAACCATATGTAGAATTATTGGAGAACAAGTTTAGTTGTAAGTTCTCATAAAAAAGACTTGTGTGTAAGCAAAAGACATACTATCATCGTTCAACGCGTGCTTAAGCTCGAGATGAAGACGAATTGAATCAAAGGACTGATTTGAAAAGGTTTAAAACAATTTGGATTACTTTGCAAAAAAATATACAAAGCCCACGTTAGTTATTTCTCAACAAGGGAGTAAAAACCAAGGTTCATATCACTATGATGCATCACCGTTTGTTCCTATCTGGCCTTTTTCTATCAGGATTGTAAGTAGACGACTTCTAAATCCAAATGCCCCTATTCTTTCTCCTAAGTTCGCTCCTTGAGAGTTATCTTCCTCCTTCCGGCCCCTCTCTCCTCCTTCTCTGGCAGCCAACAAGGGGAGGCGAGGGATGGTATTGCCTCCTCTGCTCATTGTATTGGTATCATGTCTGGTGTTCTAGCCCAACACTAGGTGGTTCCCCACACCGAGATCCATGGAGGAGATCTGAACTGGAGGAGAGATCTAACGAGATCCTATACAATAAGGGCACAGACTCTCTAGGCCGAGGCAATGTGGTTGCGGCTTTTCCCTTTTTAGGCCACCAAGGTGGTAGAAAAGAGGAGGAGCATCGATTTGCATCTTGCCTTTGCAGATCTTTAAATAGGAAAGGTGTGGAGACTGCGACATGGTGTAGTTCCTACATAGCGGCAAGACTTGGTCGTGGTGATATTTGGCCGAGATGGCGGTCACTCCACGCGTCGGTGTAGTTTATGCGGAGGTGCATCCCCAACCCCCTCTTGTGTAAGCCTTTTAACCTCGACGCGACACAACAAGCTCTTCCTAGGGCAAGTGGTCTTGTCCCCGATGCTAGGACGAGTCATCGTGCTGGCAGGTCAAGCAGCGCTGGTGTTGATGGAGACGGTGGACTTGATTACTTTTGTGCAAATCTTTGTAGGGTTTCTTCTATAAGAATCTAGGGCCTTATTATAATTTACGTAACTCTTGAGGGCCTTGTTGTAATTTGTACTGTCACCATCGATGATCGACACAGTTTCTGGGGCTTCCGGGGCCCTTTTCTTTTAAAAATAATAAATAAATAGTTTTAATTATATTTCCCTAAAGCTAGAATGATTTTTTTTACCCAAGGGTAGTAAATGTAGATTCTTCTCGAGTACGGTACAAAGATCTACCAAGCTCCCCACAAAATTCACGTGGGATCCTACCGTTCCAGAAGAGCCTTAGCCGTGAGGCTACATTTGAATGAATGTTTAATCCCAACCGTAATCTCCTTGTGACAGTGAGATATCTTGTCCCGCGAGCTTTCTTCCTCCACGGTCACAAGGGCAAAACGGGCAACGGATAAATTAAGAGCACAACCTTTTCTACGAAGGTGCGCGCTCCAGCCACGTAACGCCGTCAGTGACGTGGCCCTACCCGGAATAAATGAGCAGTCCGCACCTTCCGCTTTCTCTCCCCCATTCTCCACCCTCCCCCTTCCTGTTCCTTCCTCGCCAAACCAAACCAAAAACTTCTTCTCCCCCATTCTCTCTCTCTCTCTTCCTGCGTGAACCGCGGAGCAAGGAAGGAGGAGGAGTCGTTGTTGGGATACTAATCGCGGGGGTTCCCCCTCTCATCCAGGCGGTGAGTTTGCCTCTCTTCCTGATCCGGCCGGGTGCTGAGCTTTCTCCTGGTTTTTTTTCGTGGTCGTTTCGATCGATTGGGATAGTAAGCTCATCGGATGAGGTGTTGGTGCTGTTGCAGGTTTCCACCGTCGAGGGAGCAGCCGTGGGATCGTAGCGCCGGCGGCCGGTGGTGGCCAGGTGGAGGGGCCCGATCCTTCTGTGTTCCGTCAAACAGAAAATAAAATAAATCGATCCGTTCCTGGTGACAAATTTCGCTGGTATGATGCACGTTCGCCTGTTCTGTACCTTGGGGGCTGCGTGATTTTGTGGCTGATCGCTCCGGATGGTCTTTCCCCTGCAGGTTGTGTCGCCGGATTGGGTCAACAGTGGGGGCAAAGGCAGGATTTACGCCACTTTGCCCCTAAAATCGATTCCGGTATGCTCCCTCAAGCTGTTCTCTATCTCTTACCAATTTATTTGTTGAAAGTTCTGCGCTGGACACTGACGAAGGGCGGTCTGTTTTTTTGTGTGCAGATATGGGCGTGGAATCCGAAATGAGGCTGTAAATTACACCGGTTGTGCCGTTGTGGTGTGGATTTTTCGCGAAGGGTTTCCTCCATTTTAGAAGGAAGGACACCCTTGGCTTAATTTCTCAATGGCTCCTAATTCTTAGTGTACAGATTCTGACTCCAGCTAGTGTAAATATTGGTAGTGGCTGAGCAGGAAGCTTCGGTCTACTAATCCCCTCGTGTGAAGATGTCGTCAGCTGGTGTCATCGCACTCGGGCCGATGCCCGACGAGCTCGCCTTCTTGCCCATCAGGTTTGGTGCCAGCAACTCTTGCTCTGGGTCTCAGCTGCAGGATCACATTCTCATCTTCCTCGCTGTGCCCGGTGCGCCACCAATGCCGATGAGTGTGCTGGGCTCTGATTCCATCGCCTCCGTCAAGCTGCGCATCCAGAGGTTCAAAGGGTTTGTGGTGAATAAGCAGCGGCTGGTGCTTGATGGGCATGAACTGGCCCGCAACAACTGCCCTGTCAAGGATTATGGGCTTGAAGATGGGAATGTTCTGCACCTTGTTATCCGGTTGGCTGATCTCCGGGTGATCAATATTGAGACAGCCAGCGGGAAGAAATTTCAGTTTCAGGTGGACCAGAGCCGCAACGTCAAGTACCTCAAGAGTAAGCTTGCAGTGGAGGGTGATGAGGAGGACCTCGGTAGCCTGGAGGATGACAAACTGGAATACGACGGTGAGGTGCTCGAGGACCACCAGTTGATTGCTGATATTAGCAACAAGGATGATGCTGTGCTTCATTTGTTCATCCGCAAACCAGCAAAGTTACGCACACAGCAAGTTGAAAAGGATACCCTGGTTACAGTTGATAACCCTCAAGTGGAAGAGAACCCTGAAGATGAATCTCTTGTTGTGACCCCTCCAAAACCAGCTGGTGGCAAGTCTGCTCCTATTGAACCAATTGTTGTTAACCGTAGGGCGAAGCTTTCGCCTGAAGTGGTGAAAATGATTGCCTCAGCAATAGCTGGTCTTGAGAATGGACACACGCCAGTTATGTCAGCAGAAGGTTCAGGGGGTGTTTACTTCATGCAAGATGCATCAGGCCAGAAGAATGTTGCCGTGTTCAAGCCCATTGATGAGGAACCTATGGCCGAAAACAACCCGAGGGGTCTTCCACTGTCGACTGATGGGGAGGGCATGAAGAGGGGGACACGTGTAGGTGAGGGTGCACTCAGGGAAGTTGCAGCTTATATTCTCGACCATCAAGTTGTTGATCGTGAATCAGGTCGCATTGTTGGATTTTCTGGTGTGCCTCCCACAGCAATAGTCCGAAGCTTACATAGGGGGAAGAGCTTCAAGGTTGGATCCCTGCAGATGTTCAAGGACAACGATGGCAGCTGCGAGGATATGGGTCCCCGGGCTTTTCCAGTGAAGGAGGTCCACAAAATAGCAGTGTTAGATATTAGGCTAGCGAACGCTGATCGTCACGCAGGGAACATTCTAGTTTCCAAGGAAGAAGGTGCCACCTACAAGCTGATCCCAATTGATCATGGTTACTGTCTGCCAGAGAAGGTGATTATTTCACTCTTGAATTACTTTCAGCTCCTTTTGCACATCATAGTTCTTCTGTCATGCAAATCATAATTTTGTTGCCTTGTTTTAATGCAGTTTGAGGATTGTACCTTTGAGTGGCTTTACTGGCCTCAGGCCCGTCAGCCGTTCAGCAACGAAGCTACTGAATATATTAGATCTCTAGATGCCGAAGAGGACATCAAGCTTCTCAAGTTCCACGGGTGGGAGCTGTCCTCGAGCTGCGCTCGTGTCCTGCGCATCAGCACCATGCTCCTGAAGAAGGGGGCGGCACGAGGCCTCACACCCTATGACATAGGACGTATACTGTGCAGGGAGACTGTGAATAGAGACTCCGAGATCGAGGACATCATCCAGGAAGCCGAGGATGCCGTTCTTCCGGGGACAAGCGAGAGCCTGTTCCTAGAAACCGTGTCCGAGATCATAGACCGCCGTCTCCTCCTCGTCAAGTAATGTTTCGTTTTTAGACTCTCAGAATAACTGATCTAGTTGTTCGTCTGTATCCCGGTTTGCTGTAAGTATGTTTCACTTTCACAAGGCACTGCTCCAGGCCTCGTCAAGGGACTAATGATTCCATTTGTTTTTAAGCCCCGAATGACTCCGTTTGTTTGTAGCGGCTCAAAGTGCATTTCCTTTGTGTGAATATAGTAGATGTCTGTGATGGTGCTGCGTTAGATCCTATTACAGTGAGTTAGGTGGTAAGGGTTGTCTTGTTCCAGTGTGTGTTTTCCTTTTGCAATTCAGAGGAGTTGCATGAATAATGCCAGAGCTTTGCTGAAGCTGCAATGGGAACCAGTTGAATCTGTGACCTGAAGTAGTAGAAGAATGGTCTGGATTTGCAGCCACTTGTACATCTGGGTCGTCTATTTTGCCATCCTTTAATTAACGCTTGTATTTCTAGTCAAGCCGCTATTTTTTTTTTTGCATGTTGGAACTTTTCTGGAGTACTAGTCAGACTCCATTTTTCTTTTCAGCAAGTTGATTCTGATGGCCGACCAAATCAAACGGCATAATTAACCGAGGACAAGCGGAGGGATCAAAGGACTGAAAGGCACGTGCAGCGGTTTACTTTGACTCACGCACGGGATCAAAGATCTGAACAGAGGGTGCGTTGCTATCCTCTGAAATATCTCCACGTCACACACCTTGCTGTGCATTATCTCCAACTTGTTTTTTCAGCACTCAACGTCGCACGTATCACCTCACCTCAACTCGCTTTTGTCTAGACTAGATCTTATCCTATTATTACCCTTGTCTCGCACTAAAGTACTACTGCTCCCTACACGCCAAGAGAGTAAGACACGCTATTTGCAAAAGTTACCGTTGTCGCCTTGAGCATCTCTAGCGTAAAAACGCGGCTCTTAAAACGAGTCTACAGGAAGCTTAAAACGTGTTTTGTAGTTTGAAAGTTGAAACGTATCCAGACACAGTGGCGAAGGAACTAATAAGCGTAGGAGAAGACTAATGCAAATTATCCAAATTGACTAGACACATAGTAGTACTTGATATATGACTTTAAGCATTATCACTTAGCACAATGCTAATAGTAACATATTTAAATAGATGTAACACATACGAGTGTACTGCAGAATATGAAGCTTTAAGTCATCTAGAAGTTCAGCGCAATGGCAAAACTCTACCTTATTTTCTAAAATCTTTCTTAATTTTACTAAGATATCAAAGATTTTGAATATCTCTCGCGCTCCATGTAACACACATTCGTTCGGAAAAGTATATGTGCATTGAAATTTGTGACGTTATTATCCATGGCAACTTTTGTTATATTTATTAGGACTAACATATTAATAGTTGTAAAAGTATACCGGTTTTTATTTTTACACTTTCTTGTGTAGAAATTGTATGTGTATTACAGGAATCACGAAATAGCCCCTTCGGTGAGAATCAACATGTGGTTGGATGGTTAGGAGGGCAGTGGTAACCCCATTCCGCCAGGGATAAAAACCCAGGTTTGACACTTTGATGTATTCCTAAAAGACATAATATTGTTTAGTGGGAGGCGACATTCCAGTCGATAGTAAGATGTTAGTGGTGACTTTGTCAATCTCAAGATCAGTGGATCAGTCTCCTAGACTCGATCTTTCGTAGGTGTTCATAAGGGCATGGTGTGTGTGTGTGTGTGCTTTCATATGTGTGAGTGTATGTACAGAATTGAGAGCATCTATGTTGTACTGGGTTTCGCAAAAAAGCTCCTAAAAGTGCATGTGTGACTCATGTGAGGTTTTGGTAACTAATGGCAATCTTTATGGGTTAATGTTTGTATTGAGTTACACTTGTAGGAATTGTCCATTGGCATGGCTTGGACCATGTGTTGGCTTTAAGGTTGAAGGATGAAGAAATAAAGAAGAATAAGCATTGACCAAGGAGATATTCAAGGTGTGATCCGGATAATAGTCATGTGAGAGTTGAGACTATTGGACATCACGTTGAAGAATGAAGATGATTTAAGGTTGATCAACACAAAGTGGGAATAGTTGTTTCAATATGGATCAATACTCAAAGAAAATTTGAAGTTCAAGTTCAACATGATCCAACTTGAGAAGATCATGGATATATGAAGTCAAGTTCAAAGAAAAGTTTCTCCCATGGAAGTATGGGGAGCAATGATACGTCGTAAATGTATCTATAATTTTTGATGTTCCATGCTTGTTTTGTATCAACTTTCTTATGTTTTGTTTACACTTTGAAATATTTTTATACATTTTCTGGAACTAACCTATTGACAAGATGTCG
The DNA here is from genome assembly GCA_916181665.1 of Avena sativa. Lineage (NCBI taxonomy): Eukaryota > Viridiplantae > Streptophyta > Magnoliopsida > Poales > Poaceae > Avena > Avena sativa. The sequence goes on from OV702285.1 coordinate 473,077,875, forward strand.
CAGTGGCAGTTGCCTGTTTTCTGCTGTTTTTGATTTCAGAAAAGCTAGTAAAGAAATATTCTCGGAATTGGACGGAACAAAAGTGAAAGTCAATATTTTACCGAAGCGGAGACGGAGTCCAGAAGGGGGACGAAGAGGCGCCACAGGGTGGCCACACCACCCCCCGGCGCGGGTCCACCCTAGGCCGCGCCAGGGCATGGTGTGGGCCCCCTGGACCTCAACCGACCTCGCCCCTTCGCCTATATAAACACCCCGAGGCAGAAACCCTAAGGACCCGATCAGAAATCCACGAAAGAGTCCATAGCCACCGCCACCATCGTCCCTAGATCGGGGGGATCTGAAGCTCTTCCCGGCACCCTGGCGGAGGGGAGAGATCATCCCGGAGGCCTTCTTCATCACCATGCCAGCCTTCGGAGTGATGCGTGAGTAGTTCACCCTTGGACTACGGGTCCATACAGTAGCTAGATGGTTGTTTCTCCTCTTTTGTGCTATCATGTTTAGATCTTGTGAGCTTCGTTCATGATCAAGATCATCTATTTGTAATGCTACATGTTGTGTTTGCGGGGATCCGATGGATATTGAGTACTATGTCAGATTGATTATTGATTCTATCATGTCTATGTTATTTATGATATTGCATGCTCTCCGTTGCTAGTAGATACTTTGGCCAAGTAGATGTTTGTAACTCCAAGAGGGAGTATTTATGCTCGATAGTAGGTTCATGCCTCTAGTAATCTGGGGAAGTGATAGAAATCTCTAAGGTTGTAGATGTGTTGTTGCTACTAGGGAGAAAACAACAATCCTTTGTCCAAGGGAAATTGTATTGTTTACTTTAAACACTTTGTTTAATGCAATTATCTGTTGCTTGCAACTTAATACTCGAAGGGGTTCAAATGATAACCTAAAGGTGGATTATTAGTCATAGATGCATCTAGGTTACGATCTATGTATCATGTTGTAATGCCCAAACAAATCTCGTAGAGATCAAGATGTCTAGTATATGCATTGCTATGCATTCTCAATCTGTTAATTTCCCCACTGTAATTTGTTCACCCAGCATGTTATTTATCTTATGGAGAACACCTCTAGTGAACTATGGACCCCGGTCCATTCCTTACCATTGATATACCATCTATTGTTTACCGTTTACTGTTTGCTTTCTGCAATTATCACAAGCAATTACTATCTTCCACACTATACGTTTAATCCTTTGTTTTCAGCAAAACAGTGAGATTGACAACATCACTGTAAGTTGGGGCAAAGTATTGTGGTTGTGTTGTGCATGTTCCAAGTTGCTAGCAACACCTTGGAGTTGTTTTCTTACTCCTACTGGTTCGATAACCTTGGTTTCATAACTGAGGGAAACTTGTTGCTGTGCTCATCATACCTTCCTCTTAGGGTTCCCAACGAGATCTACATATCTAAGCCATCAAGCACTTTTCTGGCGCCATTGCCGGGGAGATAAGGACAGCTTCAATCTCTTCCTCCCCGTCAATCACTTTTCAGGGAGAAATAAGATTTCTGCAAGGGGAGTCTCTCACAACCAATCTCTACTTTTTTTTGTTTTGCTTTGTTTCTTTAGTTTTGTTTGGTTTGCTTCTTTTATCAAAAACACAAAAAAATTAGTTCCTACCTTAGTTACTATTTCTGTTGGTTTACTCTTTTTATCAAAAACACAAAAAAAATTAGTTCCTACTTCAAGTTGTTTTTATGTCTAGTTCTGCTCCAATCACTATTTCATTATGGATAACCCACTTGGTTTCCTATTTGGGAAAACTACTATCACTGCTAAGGTAGTAAATGAACCACCGCGTGTGTGGCATCCCGCAAAACCACTACTAGAAAATCGCGTTATTTTTGTGCATTGCATCGTCATCATCATGCATTGTTTGTCTGAAACTATTTCGAAACGCCTAGTTTTGTTTTCTAAATAGCCCCCGTTTTATTTCCAAATTAAAACATTGGTCTGTTCAGATCTTTTATTTGTCTAAAACTATTTACAAAATTTATTTAAAGAAAACCCTAGTCTAAAATTTCTAGTCCTAAATTTACCCAATCCTAGTCTACCCACCAACCCCAGCTCGCCACCTCACCGTCCCCTCCACCTCACCCTCAGCCCAGCCACCTCACCAATCCACAGCCCACCTACACCCCTCTTTCTCTCTCACCTAGCCCCCACCTACCCCTCTCCCTTCCAACCTGGTCCCACCGCGCCTGGACCCACTCCCCAACTCCCTTCCCTCTCTCTCTCTCTCCTGGACACACACGCACACTCCCTCCCCTCCTCTCCCTGTCCCCCGAACCCCACAGCCCCGCCTCACCCACCTGCCACGCACACACACGCGGTGCGCGCCCCCGGCTCACCCCCTGGCCCACCCGCGGGTCCCGCCAGCTCCCCACCAACCCACGCATCCTCTCTCTCCCTCCCCACGCGAGCAACCCCGACCCACCGTCCTCCCCACGCGAGACACGTCGCCCGCTCCTCCCCTCTCGGCTCAATCCGCCGCCGCCGAGCGCCCTCCACCGGCCCGCGCCTCTCCCGGCCTCCCCTCCTGCGTGTCGCCGAGCCGACCCCGCCGCCCGACCTCGACCGCCTCCGCCTCCGGTCAGAGCCCCGCCCCCGCTCGAGCCGCCGGTCCCCTCTGCTCCAACCACCGCGGCCACCGCCACGACCCTCCTCCTCTGCGACCGCCCCCCTTCGGTCGTCACCGCCACCGCCGGCGGGACTCTGCACCGCGAGCGCCGCCGACCTCTCCGCGTCCAGCGCCACCGCCGACCCATCTCTGCCCCGCTAGCAGGCCGCTGCCCGCCCGCCTATCCTCCTACCCTGCCTCGCTGGGTCCCCGCGGGCGCCTCCTCCTCGCCTCGTCGGGCTCGGCAACCGCCGCCACCGGCCGTTCGTCACCGCCCCTGCACGTCCTCCTCCCGGCCATCCGAGCCCGCGCCCTGGCCGCTCCACCATGGCGTCGCCCCGGCCGCCGCGTCCAGGCTCCGACGCCGACCTCGCCGACCTCCCGCGCGTCCTCGGACCCCGAGCACTTCCCCGTCGTCTTGCGTCCTCTCGCTGGTGCCCGCGTCGCCGAGCCCGCCACCAGTCGCTCGTCGCCAAGGGCCTCCTCCCCGCCGTGTGAACTCCTCCTTTTTCCCTTCCTCGCTGAACTCCTGTTTATGTGGGCCTTGTTGTATCACAACGCGTGTACGCTGTAGTAGGATTATGCAGTTGGAGTTTGAAGATTTGGGGATGTTGATGATGCGACACTTGTGAAAAGAAGTGGGGAAAGGACCGCCAAGATCGCCTTCTTGGGCCCTCGAGGATCGAACCCTAGGCACGCCAAGTTTGCCTTCACGGACATCATGACCTTCTTCTCAGAACCCGAAGACCGCAGATGCGACAAGTACCCCTTCCCGGACGCCTAGTTCGCCGAGAACCCGGATGCCGAGGTCACCGACACAGAACAACAAGATCTACTTCGTGGGCACCGTGCGACAAGATCTACCCCACGGATCCGAAGACCCCCCGGTACCCGATCTACTCAAGTTCGTCGTCAGCGGAAAGATCGACCGTTGGAAACCAAGCTCTTCATCTTGTGTCCGACCTTCGAAGACCGATCCCGTCGAACCCTGAACCCTGAGACCGACCCCGGACCCCGGAACCAAGATCTTCCGAACCCAGATGTGTGACCCTGATCCGAGCCCCTATTTTATAAATGCCATCTATATAAAATTGTTGCATATTAAATTGTCATTCTTGCATGCAGACTTGTCATGTGGTTTGGGGGCCTTATGCCGATTCACCTCATAACTAAATATGGGGCCCATATGCGGGCAAATCTAGTCTTATATTGGCCTCATTTAAATTTGTGTAGCGAACCGGTGATATATTTTGCCATGTTAAGACAACATTTAAAGTGCGCGGTATCTGAACAACTTAAACCTAATAATTAATTGTCGGGACCCCGGTTCCGCTTAATCTTGCCTAATCGCATCGCACCTTTGCCATGTCATACATCATACATGCATCATGCCCGATCTTCTGTCGTAGTATTAAATATTGCATCCGGTGTTTCTTCTAGTGTTTTGCTTCTTCACGGACTAGGCCGATGAGTTGATGTGAGCTTCGCCCCGATCTTCGGATGAATCTTCGACAATGTTTTCAGGCGAGCATCTCCCCCTTTCTACCTATCTTACTTTTATAGCATTTATTCCCTCCTGTTGATCTATTGCTATCTGTGTTGCGTTGCTCTAGCTTTCGTACCCGTGTTATCCCTTGCAGCCTTATATTGCCTTGGACACCTCCTATTACCTGTTGTTTGGTAGATAGTCGGACCTGCGCGTCGTAGTCGCTTGCTCGAGTGCTGTAGCGTGTCGTCAAGTACCACGGTTGTTGGAGCATTGCCGCATGTTTAATGTTGGAGATGTTCGTGGCTTTAATTACCGTTCACTTTATTTACTGTTTAACAACTAAAATTGAAGTAGGTAAGCAGAGGCACAGGTGGGCAATAGATGTTATTTGGTTGTTAACCGTCCACTTGTGTCCCGTAGGACCCCGAGTACTTGATACCTGTTCCTTGAATATTCGCGCTATCCACATCCGGGAGGATTATGGGACCCCCCTGAGCCAGAGCTTGATTCATTCTTATTTCTTGGGGGCACAAACTAGTTTGAGGTTTTATTTACTATCCTGTACTTATGCCATGCTTTACTGCTTTATTACGATTGTGCGAGGAGCACCTGTACTGTTTAGGTAAGCGGAGTGTTTTCGCGGTATCGACAAGCCCAGTTTTGGGTTCCCAGTCGTTTACAGCCATTGACGCAAACCTTGAGTCCGTCTCGGAGTCAGCTAACTTCGTTGCGGGTGTACTCAATGGGGTGGCCCCCTGAAATATTTCTGAATCCTGTGATTGCTTTGTCGTGAAAGCCTCGTTGGGTTTTGATTTGGTTTTTCCGAGGTTGATCGAGTGTGTGTTGCTATTTGTGCACCCCTGCAGGGTAAAACTTTCTGAAAGCCGTGTCCGCGGTTATGGACGACTTGGAGCACAGTATCTCGATCATAGACAACTATAACTAAAGTAGTGCTATAAATTTGACTTTATAATGACTAGTAATCAGCTTCACTATAATGGAATGGCTAAATCAAATTGCCAACAATTGCTTGTTTGGGTTGTCGCTTGCGACCACTGTATCTGACTAGTAAGTATTGCAACTACAACGGAATGGCTAAATAAAAGTATCAACAACTGCTGGGTTTTGGGATATCTCATGCTAATTGTATCTGACTAGTAAGTGTTGCAACTACAACGGAATGATTAACTAAAACGGCCCACTGCCTATTTTATCAGGATGGCTATCTATACTTGACTAGTAATTGCTGCAACGATAACTGAATAAATAAAACTGCCAACTGTGTGAGTTCCTCGGTTGACTTCCTCGTTTGGTCTCGAGGGGGAAACACCAGGAAGGGTTTGTTTGCTGGTAGCATCAGGTTGGTTTCAAATAGGCCTTTCTTATCTCTCTCTGATCGCCGACAGTTATATCGAGTCTCTATAGGTTGTTTAGTGCATGCTGCGCTGCCGCTCAGTCCACCATACCTATGTAGGCGAGGACCGCCGAATTCTAGTCTCGCCGTGTACTGGCCTCAGTACTGACCGCTCTCTCTTTTTCCTTTGCCCTTTGCCGGCACCCCTTTTGTTTAAGCAGGTTTTGAGATCGACGCCGTTAGCAGGGTTACCCTTCCGGCTTGGCCTGGGCAGGGTTATGGACGCCATTGGTTATTCTTCAGGGCTCTTAGCCCCATTTGCATCGTGTCCGTAGCTGGACGCTCTATCGTTTTCAAGGTGATTTGGATCTTTGTACTGTATATCTGTATTCTTGACTCTTTGAGTCGCTGTGGTATATATATGTTTTGTGGGTTCCATCGAGGACTATTGTGTAATGGTATTACTTCGTTTTCCACCCGCACGAAAGTGCCTGGTGGGCACCTTTGAATCGTTTCTATGCGGGTTTGGCGGGAATCGCTGAAACTTGCATAGGGCCGATTCTGAGGGTGTTACAGCGTGCTAGAACCTCCATGGAATATTTTATAAAGTATAGAGAATCATATAAGGGTAAAGTCATGAGAGCCGTGTTAAAGAGGTTGGATCTAATTGCTAAATTTTTTCTTAAAGCCATGATATAAATTGTTTCTCTGAACAGGATACTAAACATATTAAATTCCAATGTGGCTTCAGTAAATAAGTTTTAATTGTGAACTATCATTGGAATAACTATATTCATCTTGGATTTGAAGAAGTAGAACAATTTGTTTTGTTTATGGGAGTTTTTGAGATAGAATCCGGCCTTCATGTCTAAAAATTACGAAACATGTGTTGCTTGTAAAGACCTTAAAGATATGGTCTCTTCTATCCTTGATTATTGTATAGAAAATTTGAGCAATTATTGTTATATCATTGATTATAAAGAGAGACTCAGTCATGCACAAGAATGTGTCCACAATTTGTAGGAACCTGTGGAAGAAGGAAGTGCTGAACCTGAAATCTCATTAGATGAAAAAGAGGAGGAGAGTGATGAACAAAAGGAGGAAGAATGGATTAGCTACCCATGCCTACCTTCTAATGAGAGTAACTCTTTATCCCTTATATTATTTGATTGTCCCCCATGCTTACCAAAGGAGGATGAATGTTATGTTCCTCTGGATTCTTTTGAAATATCTACTATGGGTAAAACTTGTGATAATAATTATGATCCTATTATCTATGATAATCCTTTATTTGTGTCTAACTTAGAAATGCATGGTACTAAAGAGTTTTGCTTAGAAAATGTTTATGATAAAGCTCTAGATGATGGTCCTATACTGGTTGATAATATTAATTGTACTACTATTGAAAATGAGATTGGAGGGGTCTTGTTATCTTATAACCCCATACCTCTTGATAATGATCAGTCATCTTGTTATAAAATTGTTAAAAGTGGGTTTGAAGGTTTTAATCCCACTATTTTTGAGCTTGATAAAAATTATGTGTTTGTAGATCATGAAAAGCATGCTTTATGTGATAGTTATATTGTTGAGTTTATTCATGAGGCTACTGAAAATTATTATGAGAGAGGAAAATATGGTTGTAGAAGTTTTCATGATACTGAAACACCTCTCTATGTGCTGAAAGTTTTGAAGTTACTCTTGTTTTATCTTCCTATGCTTGTCACTTTGTTCCTTGTGAATTTATTTGCGTATAATATTCCTATGCATAGGAAGTAGGTTAGACATAAATGTGTTTTGAATTTGCTTCTTGATGCTCTCTTTTACTTCAATTCATATTTCTTATGCGGGCATCTTCTCAAACTATCAAGCCTGGCTAAAAGGCGTTAAATAAAAGCAGTCTTGGGAGATAACCCAATTTTATTTTCAGTAAGTTTTTCTTTTGTTGAGTCTTGGAAGTTACTGCCTCTCCTTATCCTTTTTGTGTGGTTTTTGTGCCAAGAATAACCTCTAATGAGAGAGAAGTAAGATTTGGGGAAGTTGCTGTCCCGAAACAGATTTTTGTGCTTCACTGTTGATGTCTACGCACTTCTATTCTTGTAGACAGTTGTTGGGCCTCCAAGTGCAGAGGTTTGTAGAACAACAACAAGTTTCCCTTAAGTGGATTACCCAAGGTTTATCGAACTCAGGGAGGAAGTGGTCAAAGGTATCCCTCTCAAGCAACCCTGCAATCAAGATATAAGAAGTCTCTTGTGTCCCCAACACACCCAATACACTTATCAGGTGTATAGGTGCACTAGTTCGGCGAAGAGATAGTGAAATACAAGTGGTAACGGTGCCAGAAAAGAGCTTCTGACTTGTTGTTGACGTGGGAGAGACTAAAGGAAAACTGAAATAAAGATGGAAGCAAGCAAACATGCAACATATCTAGATGCAAACGGTGTTTCAATGCTTAGAAACAAGGCCTAGGGATCATACTTTAACTAGTGAACACTCTCAATAAATATATTCTCTTCATGATACTACCCTGAACTACTCTCCGGTTGGACACTCTAATCCATGGTAGGGCTACAAAAGCACACCTCAAAGTTCGCCTTCCCCATCTAGATAACCCCACACTGTCACCTTGAGCGCTAGATGGTTCCAACAAACACCACAATTTCATAAAGACATCCAAATCCAAATATAACTCATGATAAATATGTATATAACCTAGCTTAAGTGCCACACACAGCGCGCATGCTGTCACTTTCACACACGTGGGGAAAAACATAGATCTATCAAAGCAATTAAGTATTTATGTAACCTCTAGCCTAAGTGCCACCACGGTATGCACGCTGTAACATCCCAAAAATATTGATCAATGATTATCAAATTCCAATCATCAAAATTAGGGTTAACAAAAACTTTTGTTAATTAACATCATATGAATGCATGTGTGTAAGTGATGATTGTATGAATGCATGAATGGACTTGTGTGATTGATCTAAATAGCAGGGAATGGTTTAAATATGAAAAAACATCATCTAAAACATTTCCAAGCAGAAACAAATCAAGAGAAAATCAAAAACAAACCAAATAAAGCAAATGGTCATTTTTGCCAATCTTACTCACTAGGCCACTTTGAGTGTTTCTAGTCCAAGATTTCAAACATAAACATTTCCATTTCTTTTCACCCCTTGATAGACCAAGTAAAAGTAAACCCAAGCACACCTTTCAAACTTACAGAAACATTTGGCAACTTGATTCAAATAACAATTCAAAATTGAATCCTTAACATATGGGAAGATCACCCATTTTCAAAAACCAACCAAACCAGTACCCCTTGACCTTTCCAACTAACCAGAGACTACCTAGTATATAACTAATACACTCACCAAGTTTGAACCAAAAATTCAAATTTAAATCTCTTTTGGCCATTTCATCAAACACCTTGCAAACACCAAACAAACAAACATAAAACACTATTGTGAGCAGTGATTTGGCCTAACTTGTTCCCTCTCTAGCTCACAGCACACCCTTAGTAGATCATCTAGCTCAATTAACAAGATCTAGCAGCACTGTGAGCTTGCCATTGCCATCAATGGTGAGCATGCCGAGCTCAACTTGCCATCCCTTGGTCGACAGCAAGCTAGGAGTAGCACCAAGCCTAGCTACCATGTCTGGGACACTGACCACCGTCCACCGCCACCCCCTGTCCAACGCCAACGCACTGCCAGCCCCTGGACCACTCAGCCCGAGCGTGCCTAGCCTCTCTGCGAGCATGTAGAGAGCGCGCTAGAGCGCCGCACTCTACACGCGCCCACAGACCGTGCGCCGCCCTCGCCGCGTACAAGCGTGATCGCCACCATCCCAGGAGACCGCCAGACAACCCCGTTCACCGCTGTGCGACCCGTAGCCACGGTGCGTGTCATGGTATTGCCGACGAGTACGCCATGGAGGGGTCCTCACAGTGCGTGTTTAGAGACGTGAGGGAAGGCAGACGGTTGACGAGTACGAGGTTACACAGCTTACCCAGGTTTAGATCCCACAACGGTGGCGGAATCCTACTCCTGCTATAAATCACTATAAGGGCAATACGCTGAGTTACAGGGATTGGTTCGCTGTGCGAGGTGTATGTTAATCGATACTAGGTTGTGCCCTAAAGGCTCCCATAGGCCCGACTTATATAGTCGCCAGGTCCTAGGGTTACAGGGAAAAGTCCTAGCCGGGCAGGTTACAGAGTTCTACACTGCTTACAACTAGTCTAGCGTGTCTTACACTCCAAGGCTCCGGGTATGTCGGTGACTCCTCCGTAGCCTTCCTTTATCCGGCATGGGCCTCCCTTCTGGATCCATCTAACTTGGCCGCCCAGGAGGCCATGGGCCATGCTACCAACTATGGGCCACCCGGGTTATCCAGATAAGAGACATGCTATGAGGATACCCATATAGCATATCCCCAACAATAGCCCCCGGAGAACTCCGAGATCTTGCGACGTCTTGCCTCTTCAGGGTGAATGCTCCGTCTAGATGGATGTCGGCAAATCGTCAAGCAATATCTTCTAGTCCTCCCAAAGAACCCTGCAAGGTTTTCTCCGTCTTCATCTCGTAAGTCGGAGAATTGCTAAATCTTCAAACGTACTCTTCCGTAGCCGAATTGGATCCGTCCATGCCGGAATATTCTGATGTGATGGTTCACCTGCTAGCGATAGCTAGGGCGACGTAGACATAGGTCAGCAACGCCTCGTAACTCACACATGCAGAGAACACAATCATGTCCTTTTTCCCCACACGAGCGATACGAACCGTTGGTGGCGATGGTTGGAAACGTGGCGAAATTTCCGCGCACGCGCCCACACACGTTGCCCACGCGTCAACCATTCGATTGTCCTGCATGAATCTTGATGCCAGAGGTTATAAATTGTAACTGCGGTGGGATTTTTACTTTTCACCTCATTCTTCTCCTGCGTTGTCTTCTTCCTCCAGCAAGAGCCTCCTCGAGCTCTCCGCGTGTTTCGCAAAAAACCCTAGCCCTTCAATCCTTCCAATCACCACCTCCCCCTTCCAATGGCAAGCAGCAGCTCTGCTCCCTCCATGGCGGCGTCAGGCGATGCTGCGGCGAAGCCAGCGAGCACCGTGCTCGTGCCTCCAGTGTTGGGGATATGCTATATGGGTATCCTCATAGCATGTCTCTTATCCGGATACCCCGGGTGGCCCATAGTTGGTAGCATGGCCCATGGCCTGCTGGGCGGCCCAGTTAGATGGATCCAGAAGGGAGGCCCATGCCGGATAAAGGAAGGCTATGGAGGAGTCACCGACGTACCCGGAGCCTTGGAGTGTAAGACACGCTAGACTAGTTGTAAGCAGTGTAGAACTCTATAACCTGCCCGACTAGGAATTTTCCTTGTAACCCTAGGACCTGGCGACTATATAAGTCGGGCCTATGGGAGCCTTTAGGGCACAACCTAGTATCGATTAACATACACCTCGCACAGCGAACCAATCCCTGTAACTCGGCGTATTTCCCTTATAGTGATTTATAGCAAGAGTAGGATTCCGCCACCGTTGTGGGATCTAAACCTGGGTAAGCTGTGTAACCTCATACCCGTCATTCGTCTGCCTTCCCCCACATCTCTAAACACGCACTATGAGGACCCCTCCATGGCGTACTCGTCGGCAATACCATGACATCCAGAGGGTATGGTGATCCCCAAGTCCACGGTGGTCGAATCCACCAGCAGAGACTACAATCCAGCGGCGCTGGAACTGCTGGAAGAAGAAAACGACTCCCACAGAGGGGATTGGCGTGGCTCGGACATTACGGCCCGCGACATCAAGGAACTGCTCGTCGAGGGATACCTCCCCGCGACGGAGGGGCTCGCCTGGCGGGCGGCGCCGACTGGCGAGGTCACCTCTTCTCCCCAAGCCGGAGAGAAGGTGTACCTCAAAGCCCAACTAGTACATGGAGTTTCCTTGCCCATCTCCAATTTCTTCCTAGCTGTCCTTAGCCATTACCGAGTACAACCTCAGAACCTCTCCCCCAATAGCATCCTCGCGCTTAGCAACTACGCGACGCTCTGTGAGGGTTATTTAGGGATTAGACCTAGGCTAGATATCTTTATTTACTTCTTCACCGTCAAGCGGGAAGCCGGAGCCGGCAAGGACGAGCTTAGGAACTGCGGGACAAATAGTTTTAAGATCTGGCCTGGCCGGCGGTTCCCCGACATTGTCGGACATGAATCTTGCAAGAATTGGCAACGGACGTACTTCTACGGCCCAGATATCCCTATGGCTGGCTGAGAAGAAATGTATCCAGACTTTGTCGATGGAGCCGCCGCTAAAGCCCCGACATGGAGGTCCCAAGCCACCCTTCCCTTCGACGACGAAGCCTCCCGCGCCATTAGGCGGATAGAGTGGTTCATAGACACGGGTCTGACCGGGTTGGACCTAGCCATGTGCTGGTTCATCAGGCGGATCCCGCCTCTGCAGCACCGCTCGAAGCTGATGCATGAGTATACCAAGGATAGGAAGGATATCCTCCACATCTCCTAGGACAACTTCTCGAGTGACTCCGTCAAGCTCATTCTCAAGGACATCATCAAGGTGAAGGATAGGAAGCGTGGCTTCACCATCACCTACGACATGTTCGTTGATGGCACGTGCCCACAGGTATGATGTTTATTTTCCATGTATGACATATACTCCAGTTCTTCCGTCTAACCATTACTATCTTCATCTAACACTTGTGGGATTTCACTTAACAGCTCAACAGTCTAGATGAGGATAGCATGGGTGTCCAAATCTATGACCCAAAGATGAAGGAAGTCACCTTCGGGTCCGATGATGATGTCCCGCTGGTGCAAAAGTGGAAGAGCTCCACCTCTGACGCTGCCGACGGAGGCAAGAAGAAGAAGACGGAGAGTGGAGTCTCCAAAAAGTCCACTGCCGCCCTGGAGGCGGAGAAAAGAAAGGTTACCGGGATCCCCTTTGCTAAAGCACCCCCTATCGTGTAAGCTTCTTTCTCTCCGACATTTGTCCATTGCTCGTCTTATTCCTGTACTTATACTTTTTGCACGTTTCAGGAAAAAGGCCACTACTATTTTGAAGAAGACCTCCAAGACTTTGGGGGCTTCTAGAAATATTAAGGATATGTTGCATCTTGACGTGTCTCCCCACGCATCTGCCGCCATCGCCCTGTTACTCCCAGCATCCAGCCTACGTCTGATCCGACAAGCTCACAAGCCAAAGATGCATCTGGCCCTTCCGTCATGGAAGTGGACTCAGGCGCCTCCGCGGAGATTGTCGTTGCCGGCGAATAGGCGACACAAGAAAGTACCGCTACCCAAATGGCTGAAGCTCCGGCTAAGGATGCCATCGGTAGCGGCAAGGATGTGGTGGTGGGTGGAACGTCTATCAAAGGCGGCGCCTCCGCACCCAGGACAACTGTAGAATTCCCGAAGATAGTCTACCCGGCACTTATGCCGAGTAGCTCCACTTTGGTTCCTGGTGCAGCTCTGACATCTCCAACTTGCGGTCTTGAGGAGCTTCTCCGACAAGCAGATATCCTGCAAGGAAATAGCCTTTCCTTCGGCAAGTTGCTTGCTGAGAGCGCTACCAACCTCAAGATCATTGCACTTGTAAGTTTCTTTTGCCTTTTGCATTTTATATGAGTATCCCACTGTAGCCCCCGAGGATTTAGATGGAAAACCATAGGTCTTTGCATCTGAATGCTCTAAGAGTGACTAAGCTAGAAAATCTCTCACTATAGCCCCCAAGTGTCTAGTTTGAATGAATTATTCCGACTAGATACTTTCAGAGTAGCATACGCAGTGTTTGTAAATTTCAATACCGTAGCCCCCAAGACTCTAGTTGTAACTGAATTAGTTCCGACTAGATACTTTAAAGAAAGACTAAGCATATGACTGAGTTTAAAAACTTTATATTGTAGCCCCCAAGCTTCTAGTTGAAAACTGAATCAGTTTCGACTAGATGCTTAAAGAAAGACTAAGCATATTGCCAAGTTAAAAAACTCTCACTGTAGCCCCCAAGCCTCTAGATGGATAGTTATCTGGCTAGATGCTCCAAGTAGACTAAACAACGTTAAATTTTCTTTCCACAGAATGAAAATGCTCGGAGAGGCGTGGCCAACGAGAAGTTCCAGAAGATGTGTGCGGACTTGGAAGCCAAAAAGGGTAAAACTGCCTTCTTGAAGGAACAAATCATCAAGAGCAAGAGTCTGTTTTTCCTTTCGTTTTCGTATTCCGACTTGGTCTTGTGCCAACTTTCTCCGAGTACTCATTGTGTACTGTTCTTTCTCTGACTTGCAGAAGCCATTGACAAGGCCAAGGACATTGTGGAGCAATCCAAGCATATTCAGCAGCTGGTAGGGAAAACAAGATCCTTAAGCAGGAGAGGAAGGATATGCTGAAGATGCACGAGGACTCCATGAAAGTCCTGCAGGAGTCCGCCAACACGGAGATGAACCGCTTGAAGGAGGAGATTGTGATGCTGAAAGAGCATAAGAAAGCTGCCGATGAGCAAAATCAACGCAATCTCTAAGCATACAAGATCCTCCAATAAGAACGGGATTCCATGGCGGAAACTCTCCAGCAGGCTAAGATTAGAATCTTCAGTAAGTGATTCTCCGCCTTGTAATTCTATAAGCTAGATACTCTAAACTTTTTGTGTTATTGAACTGATGCGTTCCTTTATCGGAAATTTGTAGCTCCTATTGGGTTGACCCAGTTGCCTCCTCCGCCAAAAGAATGCATGGTCCTTGTCGGCAACTTTATCAACACCGCCATTAAGAAGACCAAGGAGATAGCCAAGCCCCTCCATATTAACATCAAAGCAGTGGATTCCATGATGAAGTTATTGGAGATCTTGTGCCGAGCCCCCGAGCATATTGTAAGCTGGAAAGCTTCATGTACCCGGGCCGGCGCGAGGATGGCGCTGTCAATGGTCAAGGCGCACTACGAAAACGCCGACATCGACACGGCGACCTCCGGTATCCCCGACGTGGACGACGATTGCCAAAAAATAGATCATAAGGCTATCTTGGCGTTGCTCGCAGGTTTTGATACCAGAGTCGCCGAGTTGGTCGACCCTAACGTCTTCGTGCCCATGGAAACCATTGACAGCGACAACCAAAGCTCCTCCGGGCCCCTCAACACTTCCGACTTCGAGGAGGATGACTCTCCTGCTGCTAACGATGTTACATCCAAGTCGCCTGCGCTAGAGGAATGAAAAAACAATATGTAACATTTGTTTCCTCTGGAATTTGTATGGGGGAAAAACTACTTGTTAACTTAAGGCGGAAAACAATGGTTGTTATGTCCTGCTACTCAAGAACTGGTTCCAGCATGTATATATTTTTTTAAGCAAGTGCTGGCTTATCCATTACTCTGGTTTTTATGCTTGAATTTTCGTGAGTCGAAAGACTCGTTGTCGGAACTATGCGCTCAGGCGATGATGCCCAATGGCACCGTCAATAACCTAAGCACAAAATCGCCGACAATAAGTGCCAAAAGTCACTACTCTAGAATCCACATAAAAACGACAAAGGACGTGTAGACCAGAAAACTTAATCTAACGCTCGTAGGCGGAATTTTAACAAGTGCAATCGCAAAGCTTGTGCATAAAGGTTTTATACGATCCAAAAATGAACACTAAAGGAGGTAAAAGACTCAGAAATATGAGTGAACCAGAGAGCTTTATTTCATTGATCATATAAGAGGTACACAATAGATAAAAAATGCTAAGTGTAGAAAGGACGTACTTGTGCTATGTTCCATGGCTGACCAAGCTCCGGGTAGTCATCATCCGGGTCACGTCGCTTACGCTTATGATCCTTGTTGGGTCTATCCTTCAGTTCACGATTGTCAACGAGGTAGTAAGACCCATTGAGCAGCACCTTGCTTATGATGAACGGTCCTTCCAATGGCGGGGATAATTTGTGTGACTTCTTCTGCTTAAGTCGGAGCACCAGGTCCCCCTCTTTAAACGAGCGATGCCGAACGCGGCGACTATGGTAGTTGCGTAGCTTCTGCTGGTAGATGGCGGATCTTTGGCATGCCAATACGCGCTCCTCCTCGAGAAGGTCCACATCTAGGTGTCTGGATTCTTCAGCATCATCTTCGTCGTAGGCGGCAACTCTTGGTGAATCGTGAAGGATGTCGGAAGGAAGGATGGCTTCTTCTCCATATACCATGAAGTAAGGGGTGTAGCTGGTGGATCTGTTGGGTGTAGTTCGTAAACTCCACAACATAGATGGTAATTCCTGCGCCCAGGCTCCAGCTGCTCTATGCAACGGTGCTTCCAGACGTGGCTTGATTCCCTGCAGAATTAATCCATTGGCTCGCTCAACCTGACCATTGGACTGTGGATGTGCCACAGATGCAAGATCAAGTCGGATGCCCTTCTCCCAACAATAAGCTTCCACTTCTCCGAGTGACAAGTTGATGCCGTCGGTGAAAATGCTATGTGGGAGACCAAATCTCACCACTAGATCCCGAACAAACCTAAGGTCAGTTGACCCATCGAGCTTTCTAATGGGTTTAGCTTCTATCCATTTGGTGAATTTGTCAACTGCTACTAGCAGATGCGTAAACCCACATGGTGCCGCTGCAACGGACCAACCATGTCCAATCCCCAGACTGCAAACAACCAAGTTATTGGTATTGTTCGCAATTCTTCAGCAGGAACATGTGGTTGTCGGGCATAATACTGGCATCCCATGCATGTCTCAACCAGCTTGTCGGCGTCCACCTTCACGGTCAGCTAGTAGAATCCTTGCCGGAAGGCTTTAGCGACCAACAACCGAGGAGCGGCGTGATGCCCGCAATCTCTGATGGATTTCGTTGAGGATTTCAATACCTTCTTGCTGGGAAACCTTTGTAGAGTTGTCCATTTATTATGGTATAGCCCTTTGCTCGACGTACTATTTGCCATCTTTCGACTTCATCGTCAGGCAAAGTTCCATGTACGAGATATTCCATGAACGGTTTTGTCCAAGCCGGAGGGATCTTTGTCACCATGTGAACAAAAGAGTCAAATCTGTCCGGGTTGTCTATGTCTGCTCCCTTCACGGATGGTGTCCGTAGATGCTCCAGGAAAACTCCAGGCGGAATTCGTTTGCACCCTGATCCAAGCTTAGACAGTAGATCAGTCGCCTTGTTTTGCTCCCTATGTACATATTTGACCTCGTAGCCCAAGAAGCTCTTGGCTATCTCGTCCACTTTGTCTCGATATGCCGCCATCATAGGGTTCCGCGTGTTCCAGGTGCCAGCTACCTGCTGGGCAACCAAGTCAGAATCTCCACAGAAAACTATGCGCTTGATGCCAATATCCTTGGCTACGCATAGTCCGTGAATGAGTGCTTCATACTCCGCCATGTTATTCGTAGCCTCGAAGTGGATCTGCAGAACATAGTGCAGCTTTTCCCCGGTTGGTGACTGCAGCAGTACCCCATACCCCGAGCCGTTGAGTAGCTTTGATCCGTCAAAGTGCATCACCCAATATTCTGGTTCCGACATTGGGGTAGCATCTAGCATCTCCGTCCAATCTGCGATGAAATCCGCCAAGGCTTGTGATTTGATAGCATCGCGTCTCTTGTAGGTGATCTTGAAGGCGGCAAGTTCAATGCCCCACTTCACGACCCTTCCTGTAGCGTCGCTGTTGTTGATGATGTCGGACAGTGGATCTTTGCTCACAACTATGATAGGGTGCTCCTGGAAGTAGTGCCTCAGCTTCTGAGAAGCAAGGAATACTCCATAAGCTATATTTTGGTAGTGCGGGTAACGCCGCTTGGACTGCGTCAAGACCTTGCTTACATAGTAAACTGGCCGTTGAACTCCATACTCATGCCCTGGTTCTTTCCGCTCTACCACGATGACGATGCTGATTACCCGGTTGGTGGCCACCATGTAAATTAACATGGGCTCCCCAGGCTCGGGTGCTACAAGGATAGGCGCTGAGGAAAGTATCTCCTTGAGCTGCTTCAATGCTGCATCTACCTTGTCTGTCCATGCGAATTTGTCCGCCTTCTTCAGCAACATGTACAGCGGCAGAGCCTTCTCTCCAAGTCGGCTGACAAACCGACTAACTGCTGCAACGCAACCTGTTAGCCGTTGTATGTCCTTTAGGCATGTCGGACGGTTTATGTTTAAGATGGTCTTGATTTTATCCGGGTTGACCTCGATTCCGCGCTGGGAAACGATGAAGCCCAACAATTTGACGACTGGAACCCCGAAGACGCACTTCTTAGGGTTAAGCATCATGTTGTATTTCCGGAGATTATCAAAGGTTTCTTTTAAATCGAAGATTAATCGTTTGATTTTAGACATCACCGCTATATCGTCCACATACGCGTGAACGTTCCGACCAATTTGATCGTGTACGCAATGTTGCATTGTCCGCTGGTACGTAGCACCTGCATTTTTTAGCCCAAAGGGCATCGTGACATAGCAAAACGTGTGGTATGGTGTAGTGAACGAAGTGGCCAATTGGTCCGACTTCCTCATCTTGATCTGGTGGTATCCTGAGTGTGCATCGAGAAAACACAAAAGCTCCGAGCCAGCCGTCGAGTCAATGACTTGGTCAATGCGAGGCAAAGCAAACGGATCTTTGGGACATGCCTTGTTCAAGCTGGTGTAATCAACGCACATTCTTAATTCTTTGGTTCCCTTTTTAGGGACAAGTACAGGATTGGCCACCCATCAGGTGTGAAGGACTTCTCGGATAAAACTAGCCTTAAGTAACCTAGCCATCTCTTTGCCTATGGCGCGTCTCTTCTCGTCTCCGAAGCGTCGTAGAGGTTGTTTCACTGGTTTACATTTTGGATCAATATTCAAGCTATGCTCAGCAAGTTCCCTAGGTACACCTTTCATGTCGGCAGGTTGCCAGGCAAAGATGTCCCTGTTCTCACGGAGGAACTCGATGAGCGCGCTTTCCTATTTAGGGTCCAGGTTCGTCCCAATGAAGGTGGTATTGGAGGTATCGCCTACCACAAGTTCCATCGGCTTGGTCTCGATGGCGGCCTTCAATGCTAGGGCGGAGTCCAAAATCTGTTTCTTCGACGCGGGCATCTCTGAAGCATCGACCTTGCTCTGGATCTCCTTAAATTCTTTGATGTAGAGGACAACTTCTGCATAGGCTGCTTCTCCAATCTTGCAATCCCTTGCTTTGGTAAAGCTTCTGGATACGGTGATGACACCGTTTGGTCCGGGTATCTTGAGCTTGTTGTAGACGAAGCATGGCTTGGCCATGAAGGTGTGGAATATGTCGCGGCCAAATATGACATGGTACACGCTCTTGAAGGGGACCACCTCAAAGGTCATGTGTTCTTGGAGGTAATTATTGACATCACCAAAAGCGACCTGAAGTGTAATGCACCCAAGGGACCGAGCCTCACGACCAGGTACTACGCCATGGAAGATGGTGTTGGTCTGCCTTAGGTTTGCTTCTGTCAAGTTCATCTTCTGCAGTGTATCCAGGTACATGTTGTTGATGCTGCTTCCACTATCCACCATACATTTGGTGAACTCGTTGCCGTCAATCAGGGGGTTGATGACCATGGCGTATTGGTTCTCCATAGGGATGAGGTCTGGGTGATCTTTCCTGTCCCAAGTAATTGGAATCTCCGACCAGCGCAGGTATTGGAGAACTGGGGGTAAAGTGGCCATCAGTATCCTCATGGAGGTCTTCTGTTGTCGGACGGTGGGGGTGCCAAGGAAAGTGTGGAAAACTGTCGCCTTCTTCTCGAAGGTTTTTTTGCCCTTGCCGTCGCTCTTGGTAGTGTGCTTGGGGTCAACGTCCTCGTCCATGTCACTTGAATCCTTGGACTACTCATCCTTCTTCTTCCCCTTGCCCTTGCCTCGCGGTCTACTCTTACGACTTCGCTTGTAGCCGGACTCCGGGTCCTCCTTAAGGTTGTTGACGAACTTGTAGTGGCGATTGGTGTGGGTGGTTTTGTCATTGGCGTCGAGGTGTACGATGCACGGCATATTGCGGTACTCCTCATAGGTTTGGGGAACGCGGAGCGCTGCCGAGGTAGTTTCACTTCCTCGCTGCTGCCCATGACCAGCTCCCCGTCCTCGGCCATGTTGTCCACCATCACCTCGTCCTGCAAAGTTCATAGCGACCATGTCGGAGGTTTGCTTTTCTTCTGGCGGTGTCTTCTGCTTTGTGCTGCTATTCCTCTGAGCCTGAGTTGGAACGGACGTTGCCGGCAGGGAGCCGCGATCATCGTTGTCGGCAGCTGTGAACTCATTGGCCAACTAAATCATCTGGTTCAAGTCTAGCTGGTGATTGTCGTGCAGGCGCTTCAGCTTATGTCGGAGCAACGTGCCCATTTCCAACCCATCGATGAAAGTGGCCATGGCGGTCTGAGCGTGCACTCCTGCGCAGAAATTCTTCATATCCAGCCAACAAGAGAGGTAGGCGCGAGATGTATCATCTTTCTCTTGCACGCAGCGCTGTAGATCACCAACAGTGCAGGGACGTTTGTACGTACCCTCGAAATTCTTGGTGAACGCTTCTTGCATGTCCAACCAATTGCATATGGATCTTTCCGGCAAGTCATAAATCCATTGGCGGGCCGTGCCCGCCAACATCAATGGGAGGTACTTGACGGCGATGTTGGGTTTACCCCCGGCAATCTCCACCACGTTGTCGTAGTCCTGCAACCATGTAGCTGGCTTGGCGGTGCCTTCATAGGGCTTGGTGGTCTTGTCAATCCGGAAACCTTTGGGGTAAGTTGCGGACCGTATCATAGTCCAAAGCAACGTGGTCCCAGGTATGGTCCTTCCTGGGCCTCGTGGATCTTGTTTAGACGCGAACATGCATCGTATGGCTCCGGGCTTCTTTTCTTGTTCTTGCCATCAGGGGATGGACTGCGTGAACGACGCGGGCCTCCTCCGCCATGGTGGCTGCTAGGTAGCGACGAAGGCGGGGTGTTGGGGATATGCTATATGGGTATCCTTATAGCATGTCTCTTATCCGACTAACCCGAGTGGCCCATAGTCGGTAGCATGGCCTATGGCCTGCTGGGCGGCCCAGTTAGGTGGATCCAGAAGGGAGGACCATGCCGGATAAAGGAAGGCTACGGTGGATTCACCAGCGTACCAGGAGCCTTGGAGTGCAAGATACACAAGACTAGTAATATACGGTGTAGGACTCTGTGACCTGTCCGGCTAGGACTTTTCCCTGTAACCCTAGGACCTGGCGACTATATAAGTCGGGCCTATGGGAGCCTTTAGGACACAACCTAGTATCGATTCATACAACCTTGCACAGCGAACTTATCTCTGTAACTCGGCGTATTGCCCTTATAGTGATTTAAAGCAGGAGTAGGATTCCGCCACCGTTGTGGGATCTGAACCTGGGTAAGCTGTGTTACCTCGTACCCGTCAACCGTCCGCCTTACCCCCACGTATCTAAACACGCACTATGAGGACCCCTCCATGGCGTACTCATCGGCAATACCACTGACATGGATATGCCCTACGGGTGCCCGATGTTAGTATACCTGGTCCAGCCCGACGGAAGGCCCACTCGACGACCTGCCAGGGTCCATGACGCCTATGACGTTTCGGCTGATACGAAGCCCATATGGACACGGACTCCAAAGCGCACAAGACAAGGAAACCTCAAGACTAGAGTTTGAATACAACTTGTAACCTACTCGTGTCGGTACCCGAGACCTAGCCTCCCCATATATAAAGGCTAGGAGGGGCCAACGAGGAGGGCACGTACACAATAGACAGATCTACAGATCTAGACGACGACTCATACTTTCGCATAGACACCTCCACGTCAGATCACAACCTACACATGCCATAACCCCCCGATAGACTAGACCACAACAGATCTACAGATCTGCACCTCATACTTTCGCATACACACCTCCACGCCAGATTGCATCTGCGCACCCCTGTAACCTTCGGTTCCGCCGTAATCAAGAGCAGACAAGCAGGAGTAGGGTTTTCCCTCCAGGGGCCTGAACCTAGGTAAACCTTGTGTCCCCGTGTTGCTTGTTTTCTAACCGTTCCACGATCTCCAGCATCCCCATCTTCTCCAAAACCCAAGTCCATAACAATGGGCATTGATGAGATCAAACCTCGTCAATTGGCGCCGTCTGTGGGAAACTGGGGGCGCTGATTGTGCGATCGTGACGGTCCCATCACTTGCGATCTACAATTTGTCGACTTCCGGCAAGAAGATCTACTTCGGATCCCTCACCGTCAACGACGATCAGATCAGATCAGATCAATTCATCTACGTCGACATGCTCAGCTTCATCATCAACAAATCTGCCAAGGAATGTCCCGTCTTCATCGTGTGTGCACGAACGACTCGTCGTCGAGCGTGTTATGCAGTCGCCACTCGACAGAGTATTGTGTGCCGCGTCCGGTGATCCACTGGATTGCCATGGTCAAATTTCTACGCATTGAGTTAAAAAAGCAACCAGAAGAGCCACGGGTGGAGTCCGTACTGCTACATCACGTGGTGACAAATAAAAAGGAAAAGTCCCTGATCCTGTCAATCGATGAAGCACAAAAGACAAAAGAAGAAAAAAGTGATTAGCCGGTTTTAGTTCAAATTGGTCTCCACTTCAGAAACGTACAGGCATCAATCAACATACTCCACGCCGGGCAAGACCAAAAAGTAGTATAAGTCAATGCATACTTTCCACGAGACCGTGTGTAAAAGAAGCAAGAAAATTAAAGAAAAAATTATTCCGATCAGGTCAGTCGAAAGAAAAGAAGTACCAAATGAAGGGAATATGCCCGAGAGGCAATAATAAAGTGGTTATTATCGTATTCCTTGTTTATGATAAATGTTTATTTTACATGCTATAATTGTATTAATACGGAAATGTTAATACATGTGTGTTTAATAAACAAAAAGGAAGTTCCTAGTTATGCCTCTCTTATAAACTAGCTCGTTGATTAACAAGATGATCAAAGTTTCCTGATCATGGACATTGGATGTTGTTAATAACAAGGTCACACCATTAGTATCCAAAGTATAGCATTACGATCAAAGTTATTGAGTTTATATTGCTATAACAACTTACGAAGTGATCCTAATCCTTAGACCATGAGATCATGTCAATCACTAATACCGGAAGAGTTTCTCGATGACATCAAACGTCACACCGTAACTGGGTGATTATAAAGATGGCTTCAGAACTACTAAAGTGTTATGTTGAGACCCATGGATTGAGAGTGGAATTTGTTCATCCCGATGACGGATAGATATGATCTGGGCCCTCTCGGTGATATCACATTGATTAGCTTGCAAGCAAGTGATTTGATCACTAGAATGTTATATCACGGGAACGAGAAAAGAGTGCATGTCGGTAACGAGATCAAACTAGGTATGGAGATACCGATGATCGAATCTCGGACATGTAATATATCGTGAAACAAAGGGATTAAGATACTAGCGTAAAAAGGTTCACACGATCACAGAAGTCATCGTTGAATGTGTGGGAGTCAGTATGGATCTCCAGGTCCCGCTACTGATTATTGATCGGAGAAGGGTCTCGATCATGTCCGCATTATTCGCGAACCGTATGGTGACACACTTAAGGGATGCCGACACCATTTGGAGCAAATTATATGCCAGAAAAAGAAAAGGAAAGCGCAGGAATTTATTTCACTAGACACCGGAACTGTTTCGGTTGAAATTGCTGAAACTGGTTCTGCATGTGAAATTGAAATGTTGTAAGGGGTTTTATGTGAATGTTTGTTAATTAAAGTAATTAACAAAATTCTGAATAAATAAATAAAAGAGTTTTATTTAAATGAGAGCTTGCATTAAATTTGGTGGAAATTTCATGCATGTGAGTGGATTTTTGAGTGGAGGCTTTTTAATGGGAGTGGAGGCTTTTCATTTTGAGTGGGAGCGGTGGGCGCAGCCCCATGGCTGGGCGCCATGCCCCTTGGGTGCCCCCCTCTCCCCTATAAAAGTCCCCCCTCTCCTCCTCTCAAAGCACACCTCCTCGCGAAGGATCTCTCTCCCCCCTTTAGAATTCCCCATGGTCTCGGATCAGCGAGATACATGTTCCCGGTGGCTTTTTCTGGAAGGATTTGTTGCTTCCGCTGCTTCACTGGAACGAGGGCGCGGAGGTTGTCGGGGTACCCGTACGTGTGTGCGATCACGGATGCACCACTGCTTTGAGGTGCTGGACTTGATCGTGCTGGACCGGCTGGACCAGATGGACTTCATCACGATCTTGAGATCGGCAAGCGTTCGTCTACATCATCCACGAGTACAACCTCGTTAACGCTATTCGGTCTTCGAGGGTATGTATTCTATGGATGTATATCCACCCGTTGCTTGTATCTAGTAGATAGATCTTGGTACATAGATGTTCCCATCGTAGGAAAAATTTTGTTTTCTATGCTGCGAACCCTACAGTGGTATCAGAGCCAGGTTCTATGCGTAGATGCTTTGCACGGATAGTACACATATGAGTATGTGGGCGATGATGATCATTTTATTGCTTCTTAGTTGTACTTTGGATATTGGTGGCATAGTGGGATGAAGCGGCCCGGACAAACTTTACATGTCCTCGCACATGAGACATGTTCCACGCTTGACATGCAACTAGCGGGTGTCTGTCTCTCCTACTATAGTCAATATCTAATTTGCAACGAGTTGTCAACAATTTGGTTATCCTCGTTGTGTTTCATGTTCGTAGGTAAGAACGGTTCTATCTTTGAAAGCCCTAAGCCACGTAAAACTTGCAATGGATAAATTAGAGGCGTCTAGTTTAGATTGTTGCTGGGCTAGTGTTATGATATGGTGATGTTGTAAGTAGAAGTATGAGATGATACTCTTACAACACACATAGCGTGTAAATTTCATATACCTTGGCCTTACACATAAAGGTATGATAGAGATCATACCACGGTGCACATGATGGAGATCATATGCGGGAACCATATCATTTCACTTATTAACATGAGATGTTTGATTGCATCTTATATTGCTATTTTAGCGTTTTATTAGCATAATAAGATGATCCCTCATTTAAATATCAAGATAAGATTGTGTTCTTCCTTAAGTATGCACCGACAATGTTTCGTCGCTTCAAGGCATCACGTGCTGATCGGGTGTACTTGAATCCACGAGCATATCTCGGGTGTAAGACAGTTGCACACGCGAATACTAAGGTTCTTACATGGCCTCGGAACACGGACCGAAAGGTTAAGCATGAGTCATATGTTTTGATATGATGACCATATGGATGCTCGCCTTTGAAGCTACGCCGACTCACGTGATGATCGGACTTGGTGTAGTGGATTTGGTTCATGTAATCACCAAAAAGGCACGAGGGATGTCGTTTTTGAGTGGGAGTTCATTTCTAATTTGGATTAGTAGAACTCAATTTATCATAAATTAAATCAAAGTGAATTTGCATAATTTGTTGTAGTCATTGGCATTCGTTCACCACCTTATGCATAGTTGTAATTGAGATAATAGAACTATAGAATTCTGGATATATACTTTACGAACTGGTATCGTATTGTGTTGAGTGTCAATCTAAAGTTTAAATTCCTATTGCAAACTTTCAGAAAAATTCTATTTACTCCGTGAAATTTAATAATTGGTATTAAATCGAGAGTAACAATTCCAGTGTTAGTATCTTAAGTATCATGTTTGCCTCCATGATTCTTGATTATTTTAATATCCAGTTTATCTAGGAGCTGAAAGAATTGTTTCAGAAACCATCATGTGTGGCAGATATAAAGATATCTGAAACAATGATTTGGTTGCAATATGATAGAGTATAATATGTGTTCTCATATAGGATGATAATTTGCAAAGGTTGGAGATGCTAGACATCCTAATCATCCAAAAGGGTTTTGGAAAGTAACGTTATACTCACGATTCATCTTTATAAGCTAAAGTAGCTTGATCATGAAAGTCGTCATGATAAGGATGAATAGAAGATGTATGTAAAGTGTTTACTACACTAAAAGATTACTAAAGAATGGATTTTGAAAGAACGCCGATCATTTGATGATGGTGATCTACTTCAAAGTGCAAGTCCAAAGGTATTATTATTTGAATATACACGCTTTGGACTATGTGTCATGTATATGGCACCACTTTTGATGTTGATAGATTCTTTTAAAAAGAAAAAGGAAATGCTGAAAGAGAATCTATAAAATATATTTGGCAGAAAAGAAAAGATTGGAAATATCCAATTTAGGTATATGGATGATATACATGTTATGGTTGTATTCTTTGCTTGTTAAACAATGTGGTTCTTGGGTATTGGATACCGAATTAGTTGGTATGAAATTTCATACAGAACGATGCAATTCATGAACCACAATGGCCTAAGTAACTAGCAAGAGAATATGTGATGATGTTCATCGAAAACAAACAAACCGTTGTTTGTATTTCTCGTTGACACCAAAGCTTGACTTCAAGATTTGTTTTAATAATTGTTATTTAAATCAGGTATTATGAGAACAAAGGTTGTTCAAATAATTACCATATTCCATATTAGATGGATGATTTACAAATCTAATTGGAGAGATCACATCCATAAAACCTAATGCTAAAATGTCGCAAGACAAATGATTGAAAGATCACTTACAAAGTGACATCGCCGTTTAAACTATATTGGAAAGAAAACATGAAGAATCTCCATATTCATGGATTTTTGGAGTCTTTGATTTGATTAAGTGACGCTTGTGAGACTTTCCTTGGGATAATTAAAAACTTCGTTCAAATGCCAAAGAAGAACGAACGACTAAAATATTGGAATTTATACATATCTATGTATGTAGTCCATTATGTGTAGTCGTAAGCGATGGGTTTCAACTTCATATGCTTTCTCCGGAATTTTGAGTGAATGTTCACTTAATGAGAAAGAAGTATGAAATATTTGAAAACGTTCAAAGACTTTCAAGATGAAGTGAAAATCATTGTGACAAGAAAATAAATGGTTTATGATTTTATCATAAGGGATTTATTTGAGTTACAAGTGCAACAAGAAAATAAATGAATTATGATTTTATCATAAAGGGATTTATTTGAGTTACAAGTTTAGCAAAACACCTAGATTGACATATCCCGAAACACCATAGGAATATGGAGTATTTGAGATTTGTAATGAAACCTTGTTTGACATGGTTGGATCAAAGGTGTTATTGATAAAACTGCCATTATGTTTTAAAAGATTAAAGCTTTAGAGACTACCGCTTTTACACTGAAAAGAGCTCCATCTTGATCCGTTGAAATGACACCATATGAGTTATGGTTTGGGGTAAAACCCAAGTTGTCATTTCTTAAATTTTGGTATGCTAAACATAAGTAAGTTGTTTACAATCGAAGTCGGATAAGCATGTCTTTGTAGGTTATTTTGAATAACAATTGGGTATTCCTCCATAACACCAAGGAAAAAAGGGTTTGTCGCTTGAAATGTGAAGTTTCTTGAAAAAGGAATTTTTCGCAAAAGTTAAGTGGGAGGACAATAGAACTTTGATAAGGTTAACGAACCTTAGCTAAATGTGCTGAGTTGCGCAGCGCCGGAAATCGTTCCGGAGGCTGCCATAATGCTCATAGATTATGTGCCTCAAAGGTTGTGGTCACGGAGATCTAAGTTCTTATTGAACCAAGTCGGTCGGATAAACAAATCAAATGCTGAGATTTGAGAGTAAATCATTATTGTTTGACAATGATGAACCGACTACATACAAATAAGCGATGATGGGCCCTGACTCCGTCAAATGGCTTGAAGCCATAAAATCCGTGATAAGTCCATACACGATAAATCAAGTTTTGAACTTGGAAGACCCTCCGGAAAGGTGTAAAAACCTATCGGTCGTATTTGGATCTATAAAGAAATAGACATGGATGTTTCACATATATGAAATAGTCGACATGTCGTAAAGTATTTTATGACAATGTTCAAGGAGTTGACTATGACAAGATTTGATCTTTCATAGCGATATTTAGTCTGGACGGATTAAAGTAGCAACCACTACATATAATTTGGTATATGGTAGATGAATAAACAAAACAAAGTTCTTCTAATAGAATGGTTACCTAGGACGTGTACATGACACGGTCCAAAGGGTTTTGTTAAAATTCAAAGGATGCTAAAAGGGCATGCAAACTTCAATGGTTGAAGTAAGCATCGCGGAGTTGGAATCTTCACCATAATGAAAAAGGAGTTTTTCATCAGGAGACGATGAAGATGCTTGCATTTGCAAGAAATTAAGTGGGAGCGCTAAGACATATTTCTAATACATTATGTGGAGGACATCTTGTTGATTAGAAATGATGTATCTTTTATTGACAAAGGTTAAGAATTTCATTTCGATGAAAGACTTAGGAAAAACCCGAATATTTAGCATGAATGTCTATAGTGGATAGACTGTGACGCTAATATGGTTGTGCCAAACATACATATATGAGATATTGAAGGAGTTCAATATAGAAACGACTAGAAACGGTTCTTGTCGCATGGAAAGAAATTGAATCAAGATTCAAGTGCATCGACACTTGATAAGTGAAACAAGATTCAAGTGCTTTGACACTTGATGAGTGAAATCACGAGAATGTTTTGATCAATCATACCATGATATGTACACATCCAGATATGTCCTATGCTCTAAGTGTTATGAGCATATACCAGAATGAATCATAAAATGATCATTGGACGATAGTGATGATATTCTTATGATCTTTTGGAAGAACTAAGAATATATTTATGTAGAGGTGACAAACAATTACAAATAGTTCATTGTAAAGCGTTACATTGATACTAGTTTTGTCACAAGATACAAATTAAGTTTATCTCAATTTAAACTATGGGTGGCACAATGTAATGGAAAGGAGATTCCATGATGGATTTGGAAGAGTTCCAAAGTTAAGACATTGTGACGAATACTACAACAAAAGGCTAAGTATATGACTGCTATAGTGGCAGCAAAGGAGGGAATTTGTGTCAAATATTTTTTTATCAAACTAAGGTGTGGTTCGCAATGGGCTAACATTAAAGATATATTGTATGACAATAGTATCGATGTGTTTTAAACCCCAAGGAACTAAAGGTCTCACCGAAAGACCAAATTTATACAATGCCATCTCATTGGAGAATGAGTGATGCGTGAAGACGCAAAGACATGCAAATACACACGGACCTGAAAGCGTCAGATCCGTAGATTATGTTAACCACTTGCAATTGCGTATATGGAACACCAGAAAGCCATAGGTGTTCAATACGCAAAGTTTTCAAACTAGATTATTGTCTCTAGTGCAAGTGGGAGACTGAAGGGAATATGCCCGAGAGGCAATAATAAAGTGGTTATTATCGTATTCCTTGTTTATGATAAATGTTTATTTTACATGCTATAATTGTATTAATACGGAAACGTTAATACATGTGTGTTTAATAAACAAAAAAGAAGTTCCTAGTTATGC
Source organism: Avena sativa (assembly GCA_916181665.1). Lineage (NCBI taxonomy): Eukaryota > Viridiplantae > Streptophyta > Magnoliopsida > Poales > Poaceae > Avena > Avena sativa. The sequence goes on from OV702285.1 coordinate 473,106,783, forward strand.
CTCTCTTATAAACTAGCTCGTTGATTAACTAGATGATCAAAGTTTCCTGATCATGGACATTGGATGTTGTTAATAACGAGGTCACACCATTAGTGTAATGATGTGATGAACATTCATCCGAAGTATAGCATTACGATCAAAGTCATTGAGTTTATATTGCTATAACAACTTACGAAGTGATCCTAATCCTTAGACCATGAGATCATGTCAATCACTAACACCGGAAGAGTTTCTCGATGACATCAAACGTCACACCATAACTGGGTGATTATAAAGATGGCTTCAGAACTACTAAAGTGTTATGTTGAGACCCATGGATCAAGAGTGGAATTTGTTCATCCCGATGACGGATAGATATGCTCTGGGCCCTCTCGGTGATATCACATTGATTAGCTTGCAAGCAAGTGATTTGATCACTAGAATGTTATATCACGGGAACGAGAAAAGAGTGCATGTCGATAACGAGATCAAACTAGGTATGGAGATACCGATGATCGAATCTCGGACATGTAATATATCGTGAAACAAAGGGATTAAGATACTAGCGTAAAAAGGTTCACACGATCACAGAAGTCATCATTGAATGTGTGGGAGTCAGTATGGATCTCCAGGTCCCGCTACTGATTATTGATCGGAGAAGGGTCTCGATCATGTCCGCATTATTCGCGAACCATAGGGTGACACACTTAAGGGATGCCGACACCATTTGGAGCAAATTATATGCCAGAAAAAGAAAAGGAAAGCGCAGGAATTTATTTCACTAGACACCGGAACTGTTTCGGTTGAAATTGCTGAAACTGGTTCTGCATGTGAAATTGAAATATTGTAAGGGGTTTTATGTGAATGTTTGTTAATTAAAGTAATTAACAAAATTCTGAATAAATAAATAAAAGAGTTTTATTTAAATGAGAGCTTGCATTAAATTTGGTGGAAATTTCATGCATGTGAGTGGATTTTTGAGTGGAGGCTTTTTAATGGGAGTGGAGGCTTTTCATTTTGAGTGGGAGCTCCACCCACATGAATGTGGAAGAGGTGGGGGCAGCCCCATGGCTGGGCGCCATGCCCCTTGGGTGCCCCCCTCTCCCCTATAAAAGGCCCCCCTCTCCTCCTCTCAAAGCACACCTCCTCGCGAAGGATCTCTCTCCCCCCTTTAGAATTCCCCATGGTCTCGGATCAACGAGATACATGTTCCCGGTGGCTTTTTCTGGAAGGATTTGTTGCTTCCGCTGCTTCGCTGGAGCGAGGGCGCGGAGGTTGTCGGGGTACCCGTACGTGTGTGCGATCACGGATGCACCACTGCTTTGAGGTGCTGGACTTGATCGTGCTGGACCGGCTGGACCAGATGGACTTCATCACGATCTTGAGATCGGCAAGCGTTTGCCTACATCATCCACGAGTACAACCTCGTTAACGCTATTCGGTCTTCGATGGTATGTATTCTATGGATGTATATCCACCCGTTGCTTATATCTAGTAGATAGATCTTGGTACATAGATGTTCCCATCGTAGGAAATTTTTTTGTTTTCTATGCTGCGAACCCTACACCAAAGTCATGGAGACGACTAGTTAGCCACATCGACCTCGACCTCCACGTCGGATCCGCTGTCACATCCGTCCGGGATTGCGCCGACTCTGACGTGCAACCCGCTACAAATCTTCGATTACGGCAAACTGCTTTGACCTGCTGCCACCATCGGCCTCGGCGACCTGTTGTCGCGTTGACTCCGGTCCGCCGCAACGACTCTCGGACGCCGCCTCGGACACATCAACTCCATGCTCGGGGGCTGCGCCCACTTGTCCACACGACTCGCGACAATCGACCTGTTGTGGTTTTCAACTACAACGATCCGCCACGGCCTTCGGCTGCGGTGACCAACTGCATCTTTCGGATACGGGGACCCGGCGCGATCTTCGATTGCGGCAACTGTCTGCATCGGCTTCAGCGACCACGACTCGGGGACTCCCTCGACATCGGCGACCCGATGCGGCTTTCGGCTGCGATGACCCGATACATCCTTCGGATGTGGCGACCCGATGCGGTCTTCGACCGCGACAATCTTCGGATGCGGAGCTCTCTACTACCATCAACTTCGGAAACCCGTCGCCGCTATGATTGTGGTTCGCCGCGTCGACCATGTTCGCATGCAACCCGCTACCGTGTCGACTCCATCCACGACAACTACCAACAAAGCTAAGTTTTCCCTCTACTTAGAGCTGGTTTCTTTTTAACTCGCACTCGAAACACTTGGGGGCGGCGCCCTCTTCGAGTAACCTAATGTGCCATCGGCTCCACGCACTCGAGCACCTCGAACGTGATAGCCTGAGTAGCTGATTCTGCCTGATCGTCGAATCCTTGAACTCCGAGTGCCTCGGCAAGGTACTGAGACTAAGGGTAATCAGACTAATGAAAAGGCCTAGCAAACAGTGCAAAAGTGTCAACTCGATTGGCACCAGAATTTTACTTTAGAAGCCGACAGGCAAATATTCTTTACAAGATACAAGTACTTCACAATTTTTTATATTTTCTGCAGCTTACAAGGACGTCGATTGCGCCGAGCTATTCTATCAGGTCCTCCAATAGGAGTCGACGAAACAACTGGCCACGCCATAAACTCAAGACCCGAGTCGAATCCCTCCTCGGATGGTTACATCACCCGATGCTACAAAGATGCGACATTGGTCGCGCACCCGACAGAAGAAACGGCGTCGACTTCACCCGGAACGCCGAGTCCTTCCAGCTAAACGTCGCGCGACTCCGCTATGTCAACTCCTGGCTCCTTATGCATGAGACGCTGACTCGATGCACTTCCGGGTCAGTGGTTTCTCCTCGCATGAGTCTCCACTCGAGTCTGTGACTCGACTAGACACTCGGGGGCTACTCCTATCAGGAGCACTGGTCGCGCACCCGATGTACTTCCGGATCAGCGGTACGCCCCCGAGATTGTCGACTGCGTCTACAAGATACAAGACTCGAGTCTCTGCCCGAGTATACGACTCCGCCAAACACTCGGGGGCTACTCCTATCAGGAGCGCTGGTCGCGCACCCGATGTACTTCCGGGTCAGCGGTACGACCACGAGATTGCCGACTACAACTCCACGATACAAGACTCGAGTCTCTGCCCGAGTCTACGACTCCGCCAGACACTCGGGGGCTACTCCAAACTGGAGCGCTGATCGCGCATACAGAAGATCTTCGAGTGGCACGCTTTGATTCCTCACTCGAATCAACGATTCGACTAAGGACTCGGGGGCTACTCCTATCAGGAGCGCTGGCCGCGCACCCGAAGTATGATTAAAGGTACTACACCGCTAAGCTATTTTTTTGAGTCCTACGTCGAGTCTGCGACTCCACTACGGACTCGGGGGCTACTCCCATAGGGAGGATGGATTCAAGCATCCAAAAAATTTGTGTCCTACGGACCGGAAGACGAACGATGGCTGAATTAAAGTCTCCGCTCGAGTCTACGACTCGAACTGACACTCGGGGGCTACTCCCATAGGGAGCGCTGGTCGCGCACCCTATGAATTCTTCGAGTGTGATCCTTCGGATCAGCATGCAAAACTTTTCGGCAACTCTGCCCTAATTGACGCTAAGTGACCAACGTTCTCCTTGGTCACCCGAAACACCTCCGTGGAGATAAACATCCGGATGCTGTGTCTGCGACGCAAAGATAAGACATACATATACCATCTGATGGCCTGGTAACGCACATGAATGCGCTCTGCTAGTAAGAATCCGTGCCAACAGGCACGATGAAAAATCCCGACGGACGCGTTGGGTACATCGTTTAAAACCACTGGGATTCTACTCATGTAAGCCCTCAACGGCCTAAGTCGAATTACGCCAGCATCTGTTCCGAGTTCGAGTCGAGGGACTCGAATCTAAAGAAGATCGTGTTGTTTTGTCCTAAGACAATTAACTGACCCTGATCTGTCGGGAGAGTCAGGCACACGCATCAACAATCCCTACACACTAAAATCATTCTCTAAACAAACAGAGGTAGTTGCACCCGAAGGATTGAAGAGTCCTCAGCCGAATCTACGATTCGACTGAACACTCGGGGGCTACTGACATGGATATGACCTAGGGGTGCCCGATGTTAGTATACCTGGTCCAGCCCGACGGAATGCCCACTCGACGACCTGCCAGGGTCCATGACGCCTATGACGTTTCGGCCGATACGAAGCCCATATGGACACGGACTCCAAAGCGCACAAGACAAGGAAACCTCAAGACTAGAGTTTGAATACAACTTGTGACCTACTCGTGTCGGTACCCGAGACCTAGCCTCCCCATATATAAAGGCTAGGAGGGGCCAACGAGGAGGGCACGTACACAATAGACAGATCTACAGATCTAGACGACGACTCATACTTTCGCATAGACACCTCCACGTCAGATCACAACCTACACACGCCATAACCCCCCGATAGACTAGACCACAACAGATCTACAGATCTGCACCTCATACTTTCGCATACACACCTCCACGCCAGATTGCATCTGCGCACCCCTGTAACCTTCGGTTCCGCCGTAATCAAGAGCAGACAAGCAGGAGTAGGGTTTTCCCTCCGGGGGCCTGAACCTGGGTAAACCTTGTGTCCCCGTGTTGCTTGTTTGCTAACCGTTCCACGATCTCCAGCATCCCCATCTTCTCCAAAACCCAAGTCCATAACAATGGGCATTGATGAGATCAAACCTCGTCAACCATGACAGTTGGCGCCCACCGTGGGGCCAGAGGCGCTTCAGGCTCTTCAGCGGGCGAGGACCAAGATCTTCGCGGCAATCGGCGAAACCGTAGCCATCGGTCGCGTTCTCTTTTCCGGCAACGTTCCGATCATCCCTTCCGATGAGTTCTGGATCCCGGCGAAGACGAACCCTACGCGGTGTTCGATCGTTCCTATCGGAGACATCCACCTCTTCATCGGCGAAACCGACTCGGGCACTAGTTCCCTCGGAGTCGGAGGAGCATCAAGACCCGCACGGACCGCCTACGGGCAGGATACGTTCGCGGAAGGACCAATGTCGGATCTCTCTTCGGAGTTTGCCGACAAAGATCGGAAAAATTCAAGGCCCACCCAAACCGCCCCTGTGCAGGATATAAAGGTGGAAGATCACTACAAATCCGCTGGCTTCGTCCGTGCGTCTGGACAGCAGAGATCCAAGTTTGTCGGCGTGGTTACCATCTTCGATCTGGCGCGCTGCGTTCAGAGAGATGGCGAAAACCCCCGTGATTACCTAGCCAGGTGGCTCCGTATACGAGCCGACCTAGCCCACTACCCCGATGATAACACTCTATATCACTTCGTGGAAGGACTGGACCGTGGCACGCTTCTCCGACATTCTTTAAGACGGCAGCAGTCAACAGGACGCCTTACCCTCGAAGAGATGGTGAGCACCGTCAACAGCTACGCGGCAGATGACGCGGCAGTCCAGATGGAGCTCGCGCTCAGAGACGGAGAACCTCCGGCTCAGCAGCCACCGCCACCGCCTCCCGCCGCCATCGTCGTAGCAGCACCACCACCTCCAGTCATCGTCGAGCCCGTTGCACCTCCACCGCCCATCATCGAGGAAGTCCTAGCACCCTCCGACTCTATCATTGACGCGCTTTATGCTGATTTCAGTGCATATTCAGAGGAGATAGACTTCAGTCCAGAAGAGCTAGACTCCGCTATGCAGGAGATGGAGGAGGAGTACTCGTGCGACGAGCAGGCCAACAACGCCGTCGCGTCCCGAGGGGTGTTCGTCACCATTGGGACGGCAATGGATGAAGATCAACCCGGACGAGCTCCGCCTACGGCGCTGGAAAAGGGGAAGGGGCCACTTATTGCTGCTGACGATGATCGCGCAAAAGTCATGCCTCCTCCGCCTAACCCAGTGCAGCAACTGCAGGAACTCGGCACCGGCCCGAGCAACAACAACACCGCAAACTTGCCGCCTCCAGCATCTACGTCTGCAGCAGCCCAAGTTACTCCAGCTGATAGAGTAATGTACGGCAATCTCCTCATCGATCCACTAACCGTTGCTCATATCCAGAACGTGACCCAGCTTGATGAGAAGCGCCAGCAGCTGCTGGAGGAGGCGCAAGCCATCGCGGAGCAAGGCGCTAAACTAGATCGAGATCTGGTCAATGCGCAGAAGTCCATAGAAAAAGCTAGAGCAATGGAGGCCGAGTACAAGACTCTGCTACAACAGCAGAAGGCTAAGAAGGCTCCGGCTCGCGTCATCAACGATCCTGGTGTACGGCGCAACCTAGGATGGGCTCCCTCGAAGCCGGCACAAGCCAAGCCATACATTGACAGTGAAGGCAAGCAGGTGATGCCCACCCCACTCCTTAACCTCGCCATCGCCAAGACCCTTCTGGAGTAGGATAGATCGCCCGAGGCAGTGGAGCAGGTCTATGACCTAGTGGCCAAGGCGGTGAAGCAGCAGGAAAAGGCCACCTCTCAGAGGCTTGAGTCTAACCCAGCGCTCTGCCAGTCTAGCCAGTACAAACCGCCAAGGGACAGATCTCCTCTTAATGTCAGGTCCTAGACGGGTTCATCAGAACGAAGACGGAGGGATGCACAAAATAGGAAGGATGCTATCCCAATATCCTCCGACCATGGAGAAAAGGCCCGACCTCGTCGCCCATCGCCACCGCCCCGATCTCCCCGACATCGCGAAGATTACAAAGCTCACCATCATACGGATATGCCCCAGCCAAAGCAGTGTGGCATCGTCATCTGCGACAACACGGAGCAGACCCGTCATGATGAAGAGCGCAACCAAGGACATAAGAGCAGGTCGCGCCATGACCCTCCACGTCCGACAAGCAACCGTGACAGGCGTGAGGCGTCGCAGGAGGGTAACAACAAGAAGTCTAACCCACCGCCACCTTCGCCTCCGTCACCACCAAGCAGTCACCATGGCGGAGGAGGCCCGCGTCGTTCACGCAGCACATCCCATGTTGACAAGAAGAAGAAGAACCCAAAGCCATACGACACGCGTTCGCGGATCGATAAGATCCACGAGGCCCGGGAAGGACCATACCTGGGACCACGTTGCTTTGGACCTGCAATACGGTCCGCAACTTACCCCAAAGGTTTCCGCATTGACAAGACCATCAAGCCCTATGACGGCACCGCCAAGCCAGCCACATGGTTGCAGGACTACGGCAACACGGTGGAGATTGTCGGAGGCAACCCCAACGTCGCCGCCAAGTACCTCCCATTAATGTTGGCGGGTACGACCCGTCAATAGATCGACGACTTGCCGGAGAAGTCTATCTACAACTGGTTGGACATGCAAGAAGCGTTCACCAAGAACTTTGAGGGTACATACAAGGGTCCCTGCACTGTGGGTGATCTACATCGGTGCGTGCAAGAAAAAGACGAGACATCTCGCGCCTACCTCTCCCGCTGGCTGGACATGAAGAATTCCTGCGCAGGAGTGCATGCTCAGACCGCCATGGCCGCCTTCATCGATGGGTTGGAAAGGGGCACATTGCTCCGACATAAGCTGAAGCGCTTGCAGGACAATCACCAGCTTGACTTGAACCAGATGATTCAGTTGGCTAGTGAGTTCGCAGCTGCCGACGATGATGCTCGTGGCTCCTTGCCGGCAACGGCCGTTCCAACTCAAGCTTGGAGTAGCAGCAGTACAAAGCGGAAGACCGCTCTAGAAGAAAAGCAATCTACCGACATGGTCGCTATGACTTTTGCAGGACGAGGAGAGGGCGGACAACGTGGCTGCGGAAGGGGAGCTGGTCGAGGGCAGCAACGAGGAAGTGAAACCACCTCGACACCGCTCCATGTTCCCCAAACCTACGAGGAGTACCGCGATATGCCATTCCTCGTACACCTCGATGTCAACGGCAAAGCCACCCATACCAATCGACACTGCAAGTTCGTCAACGACCTCAAGGAAGACCCGGAGTCCGGCTACAAGCGAAGTAGGAAGAACAGACCGCGAGGCAAGGGCAAGGGGAAGAAGAAGGAGGAGGAGTCCAAGGATTCAAGTGACATGGACGAGGACGTTGACCCCAAACAAGGCGCCAAGAGCGACGAGGCAAGAACCCCTTCGCAAAGAAGGCCCCAGTCTACCACACTTTCCTTGGCACTCCCACCGTCCGACAACAGAAGATCTCTCTGAGGATCTTGATGGCTACTCTCCCCTAGTCCCCTAGTACCTGCGCTGGTCGGAGGTTCCAATAACTTGGGACAGGACGGACCGCCCAGACCTTATACCCACGAAGAACCAATATGCCATGGTCATCAACCCCTTGATTGACGGCGTCGAGTTCACCAAGTGTATGGTGGATAGTGGAAGCAGCATCAACATCATGTACCTGGATACACTGCAAAAGATGAACTTGACGGAGGCAAACCTAAGGCGGACCAACACCATCTTCCACGGCGTAGTTCCTGGTCGGGAGGCTCGGTCCCTTGGGTGTATTACACTTCAGGTTGCCTTTGGCGATGTTAATAATTACCGACAAGAGCGCATGACCTTCGAGGTGGTCCCCTTCAAGAGAGTGTACCATGTCATATTCGGCCGTGACATATTCCACACGTTCATGGCCAAGCCATGCTTCGTCTACAACAAGCTCAAGATACCCGGACCAAACGGCATCATCACCGTATCCGGAAGCTTTACCAAGGCAAGGGACTGTGAGATCAACGAAGCAGCCATTGCAAAAGCTGTCCTCTACAGCGAATAATTCAAAGAGATCCAGAGCAAGGTCGATGACTCAGAGATGCCCGCGTCGAAGAAGCAGATCTCCGACTCCGCTCCTGCGTTCAAGGCCGCCATCAAGACCAAGCCGGTGGAACTTGTGGTAGGCGATGCCTCCAAGGTCACCGCCATTGGGACGAACCTGGATCCCAAATAGGAAAGCGTGCTCGTCGAGTTCCTCCGTGAGAACAGGGGCATCTTTGCCTGGGAACCTGCCGACATGAAAGGTGTACCTAGGGAACTTGCCGAGCACAGCTTAAACATTGATCCAGAATCCAAACCAGTGAAACAACCTCTACGACGCTTTGAAGATGAGAAGAGACGCGCCATTGACAAAGAGATAGCTAGGTTAATTAAGGCTAGATTTATCCGAGAAGTCCTTCACACCCAATGGGTGGCCAATCTTGTACTTGTCCCCAAAAAGGGAACCAATGAATTAAGAATGTGTGTTGATTACACCGGCTTGAACAAAGCATGTCCCAAAGATCCGTTTGCTCTGCCTCGCATTGACCAAGTCATTGAATCGACGGCTGGCTCGGAACTTTTGTGTTTTCTCGATGCATACTCAGGATACCACCAGATCAAGATGAGGAAGTCGGACCAACTGGCCACTTCGTTCACTACCCCGTACGACACGTTTTGCTATGTCACGATGCCCTTTGGGCTGAAAAACGCAGGTGCTACCTACCAGCGGACAATGCAGCGTTGCCTTCACGACCAAATTGGTCGGAACGTTCACGCCTACATGGACGATATTGCGGTGATGTCCAAAAAGTCAAACGACTTAATCTCCGACTTAAAAGAAACCTTTGATAATCTCCGGAAATACAACATGATTCTTAACCCTAAGAAGTGCGTCTTCGGGGTTCCAGCCGGCAAATTGCTAGGCTTCATCGTTTCCCAGCGTGGAATCGAAGTCAACCCGGAGAAAATCAAGGCCATCTTGAACATAAACCGTCCGACATGCCTAAAAGACATTCAACGACTAACAGGTTGTGTTGCAGCAGTTAGTCGGTTCGTTAGCCGACTTGGAGAAAAGGCTCTGCCACTGTACAAGTTGCTGAAGAAGGTGGACAAATTCACATGGACGGACGAAGCAGATGTAGCATTGAAGCAGCTCAAGAAGATTCTTTCCTCAGCGCCCATCCTTGCGGCACCCGAGCCTGGAGAGCCCCTGTTAATTTACATGGCGGCAACCAACCGGGTTATCAGCATCGTCATCGTGGTAGAGCGGAAGGAACTAGGCTATGAGCACGGAGTTCAACGACCAGTTTACTATGTGAGCGAGGTCTTGACGGAGTCTAAGCAGCGTTACCCGCACTACCAAAAGATAGCTTATGGAGTATTCCTTGCTTCTCGAAAGCTGAGGCATTACTTTCAGGAGCACCCAATCACAGTGGTGAGCAAGACTCCACTGTCCGACATCATCAATAACAGTGACGCTACAGGAAGGGTCGCGAAGTGGGGCATTGAACTTGCCGCCTTCGAGATCACCTACAAAAGACGCGACGCTATCAAGTCACAGGCTTTGGCGGATTTTGTTACAGATTGGACGGAGATGCCAGATGCTACTCCGTTTCCAGAACCAGAGTACTGGGTGATGCACTTTGACGGATCAAAGCTGCTCAATGGCTCGGTGGCTGGTGTATTGCTACAGTCACCAACAGGAGACAAGCTACACTACGTTCTGCAGATCCACTTCGAGGCTACAAACAACATGGCGGAGTATGAAGCACTCATTCACGGACTACGTGTAGCCAAGGATATTGGCATCAAGCGCATAGTTTGCTGTGGAGATTCCGACTTGGTTGCCCAGCAGGTGGCTGGCACCTAGAATGCGCGGAACCCTATGATGGCGGCATATCGAGACGAAGTGGACGAGATAGCCAAGAGCTTCTTGGGCTACGAAGTCAAGTATATGCCTAGGGAGCAAAACGAGGCGGCTGATCTGCTATCTAAGCTAGGATCAGGGCGCAAGCGAATTCCGCCAGGAGTTTTCCTAGAGCACCTGCGCACACCATACGTGAAGGGAGCCGACATCGACAACCCAGATAGAGCTGACTCTTTCATCAACATGGTGACTAAGGTCCCCCGGCTTGGACAAAACCGTTCATGGAATACCTTGAACACGGAATTTTGCCCGATGACAAAGTCGAAAGACGGCAAATAGTACGACGAGCAAAGGGTTATACCATAATCAATGGGCAACTCTACAAAAGGAGCACTACTGGTGTATACCTAAAGTGTGTTTCCCGGCTAGAAGGTATGGAAATCCTACGCAAAATCCATCTCGGCGATTGCAGGCACCACGCTGCTCCTCGATCGTTGGTCGCGAAAGCCTTCCGGCAAGGATTCTACTGGCTGACCGCGAAGGCAGACGCTGACAAGCTGGTTGAGACATGCATGGGATGCCAGTATTATGCCCGACAACCACATGTTCCTGCCGAAGAACTCCGAACAATACCAATAACTTGGCCGTTTGCAGTCTGGGGGCTAGACATGATGGGACCGTTACAGACGGCACCTTGTGGGTTTACACATCTGCTTGTAGAAGTTGACAAATTCACTAAATGGATAGAATCTAAACCCATTAGAAAGCTTGATGGGGAAACTGCCCTCAGGTTCGTCCGAGATCTAGTGGTGAGATTTGGTCTCCCACATAGCATTATCACCGACAACGGCAACAATTTATCACTCGGAGAAGTGGAGGCATCTTGCTGGGAGAAAGGCATCCGACTTGACCTTGCATCTGTGGCACACCCAAAATCCAACGGTCAGGTTGAGCGAGCCAATGGATTAATTCTGCAGGGAATCAAGCCACGTCTCGAGGCACCGCTACATAGAGCAGCTGGAGCCTAGGTGGAAGAATTGCCATTTGTGTTGTGGATTTTACGAACTACACCCAACAGATCTACCGGCTACACCCCTTACTTCATGGTATATGGAGCAGAAGCCATCCTGCCCTCCGACATCCTCCATGATGCACCACGAGTTGCCGCTTACGAAGAGGATGACGCTAAAGAATCCAGACGCCTAGATGTGGACCTTCTCGAGGAGGAGCGCATTTTGGCATGCCAAAGATCCGCCATCTACCAGCAGAAGCTATGCAGCTACCATAGTCGCCGAGTTCAGCATCGCTCGTTTAAAGAGGGGGATTTGGTGCTCCGACTTAAGCAGAAGAGGTCACACAAATTATCCCCGCCATGGGAAGGACCGTTCATCATAAGCAAGGCGCTGCTCAATGGGTCTTACTACCTTATTGACAATCGTGAACTAAAGGATAGACCCAACGAGGATCATAAGCGTAAGCGACGTGACCCGGATGATGACTACCCGGAGCTTGATCGGCCATGGAACATAGCACAGCTATGTCCTTTTTACACTTAGCATTTTTCATCTAATTGTGTATCTATTATATGATCAATGAAATAAAGCTCTTTGGTTCACTCATATTTCTGAGTCTTTTACCTCCTTTAGTGTTCATTTTTGGATCATGTAAAACCTTTATGCACAAGCTTTGCGTTTGCACTTGTGAAAATTCTGCCTACGGGCGTTAGCTTAAGTTTTCTGGTCTACACGTTCTTTGTCGTTTTTATGTGGATTCTGGAGTAGTGACTTTCGGCACTTATTGTCAGTGATTTTGTGCTCAGGTTATTGACGGTGCCATTGGGCATCATCACCTAAGCGCATGGTTCCGACAACGAGTCTTCCGACTCACGAAAAGTCAAGCATAAGAACCAAAGTAATGGATAAGCCAACACTTGCTTAAAAAATATATACATGTTGGGAACTAAGTTCTTAAGTAGCAGGAAATACAACCATTGTTTTCCGCCTTAAGTTACATCATCAAGTTTTTTCCGCGCATACACCAAAGGCAAAACAAATATTACATAGTGTTTTTCACTCTTTGGGCGCAGGAGACTTGGAAGCAGCATCGTCCCCAGCCGGAGAATCACCCTCAACGTCGGCACTATGATGAGACTCGGAGGAATCTTGGTTGACGCTGTTAATGGTGTTCAGGGGCACGAAGACATCGATGTCCACCAACTCGGCAACTCTGGTGTCATAACCCGCGAGTGATGACAAGATGGCTTCGTGATCAATCTCTTTGCCGTCATCATCAACGTCGGGCATACCAGAGGTCACCGTGTCGATGTCGGCATCTTCATAGTGTGCCTTCACCATTGAGAGCGTCATACTTGCGCCAGCCCGTGCACATGAAGCTTTCCAGCTCGTAACACGCTCGGGAGCTCGGCGCAGAATCTCCGAGTACTTCGTCACGGAGTCTGAGGCCTTGATGTATATCTGGAGGGGCTTGGCAATCTCGTTGGCTTGGGTGATGGTGGTGTTGATAAAGTTGCCGGCAAGAACCATGCATTCCTTGTCCGAAGGAGGCGAGCAGGTCAAACCCATAGGAGCTGAAAATTCCGACAATGAGCGCATGAGTTCAATAAACTCTAAGTATCCAGACTACAGAAATACAAGGCGGAGGAAACTTACTGAAGATGCTAGCCTTGGCCTGCCAGAGGGTGTCCGCCAAGGATTCCTTCTCTTGTTGGAGGAGCTTAAACGCCTCGCTGTGGCATTGGTTTTGCTCATCAGCAGCTTGCTTCTGATCTTTTAAGATCGCAAGCTCCTCCTTCAAGCGATTGATTTCCGCGGAGGCGGAATCCTGCAAGGCTTTCATGGAATCCTCGTGCATCTTCAGCATCTCTTCCCTCTCCTTCTTAAGGATTGTGTTCTCGCTGTCCAGCTGCTGGATATGCTTGGACTACTCGACAATATCCTTGGCCTTGGCGACATGTTCTGCAGAGTCGGAAAAACAAAGTACACAGTGAGTACTGGGAAAATGAAGGCATAAAACCAAGACGGAATGCGCAAAAAAGAAAACAGACTCTTCTTTTTGATGATCTGTTCCTTCAAGATGGCAGTTTTACCCTTTTTGGCTTCAAGATCTGCACGCATCTTCTGGTACTTGTCGTTGTCCATGCCCCTCCGAGCATTCTCGTTCTGTGGAAAAAATGAAAAAAGTTAAACCGTTGTTTAGTCTACTTGGATCATCTAGTCGGAATTTTTCCACCTAGACGCTCAGGGGCTACAGCGAGAGTTTTTAAACTTAGCAATATGCTTAGCTTTTCTTTGAGCGTCTAGTCGAAGCTACTTCAGTTCTCGATTAGAAGCTTGGGGTCTACAGTATACAGTTTTAACTCGGAAAATGCTTAGCTTTTCTTTAAGCATCTAGTCGGAACTAATTCAGTTACAACTAGAGGCTTGGGGGGCTACAGTTTTGAAAATTATAAACACTGCGTATGCTACTCTTAAAGCATCTAGTCGGAATAGTTTCTTCCATCTAAATGCTTGGGGGATACAGTGAGAGTTCTTTCTAAACTTAGTCACTCTTAGAGCATATAGATGCAAAACCCATGGTTTTCCGTCTACATCCTCGGGGGCTACAGTGGAATACTCATATGAAATGCAAAAGGTAAAGTAAAACTTACAAGTGCAATAATCTTGAGGTTTGTAGCACCCTCGGCTAGCAGCTTGCCAAAGGAGATGCTATTTCCTCGCAAGATATCCGCTTGTCGGAGAAGCTCTTCAATACCGCACGTCGGAGATGACGGCACTCCTCCAGGAACCAGAGTTGTGTTACTCGGCGTGAGCGCCAGATAAACTATCTTCAGGAACTCAAAGGGCTTCTGGGGAGCAGGGGCGCCGCCTTCGGTAGAGGTACCAGTTTCCACTACCGCCTTGCCGCTACCGATGGCATCCTTAGCCGGAGCTTCAGCCATTTGTATAGCAGTGCTCTCCTGCGTCGCCTGTTCACCGACAACAGCAAGTTCGGTAGAGGCGCTAGAATCCACTTCCATGGCGGAAGGGCCTGGTGCCTCCTGGGCTTGAGAGCTTATCGGGGCAGAGGAAGGTTTGAAGGCAGGAGTAGCAGGGGCGATGGCGGGGGAGGAGTCACGATGCAGCATATCCTTGATATTTCTAGAAGCCCCCAAAGCTTTGGAGGTCTTGAGGCTGGTCGTGGCTTTATTCCTAAGACGTGAAAAATGCATAAGTACAGGAACAGAACAAAACAGACAGATAGACAATGTCGGAGAATGAGAAGCTTACACTAGGGGGGGTGCTTTAGCAAAAATCTCGGTGGCTTTTCTCTTTTCCGCCTCCAGGGCGGCGGTAGTCTTTTTGGAGGCTCCACCCTCCGTCTTCTTTTTATTGCCTCCGTTGGCAGCGTCAGAGGTGGATCTCTTCCGCTTTCGCGCCAACGGGACATCGTCGTCGGACATGACCATGACTTCCTTCATCTTTGGATCGTAGATTTGGCAGCCATGTTGTCCTCATCTAGATGGCTAAGCTGTTAAGTAAGAAATCACAGTGTTAGATAAGATGGTGTTGGCAAGATGGAGAAACTGGAGCATGTTCCGTACACGGAAAATAAATATCTAGCTTTGGGCACTTGCCGTCTACGAACATGTCGTAGGTGATGGTGAAGACACACTTCTTATCCTTCACCTTGATGATGTCCTTTAGGCGGAGCTTGACGGAGTCGCTCGAGAAGTTATCCACGGAGATCCGGAGGGTATCCCTTCGATCACTGGTATACTAGTGCATAAACTTCGCGCGGTGCTGCAGAGGTTGGATTCGCCTGATGAACCAGCACATGGCCAGGTCCAAGCCGGTCAAACCCGTCTCTACGAACCATTCGATCCGCCTTATTGCGCGAGAAGCGTCGAGGTCGGAGGGAAGGGAGGCATGGGATCTCCATGTGGAAACTTCAGCGGCGGCTCCATCTGCGAAGTCCGGGTACGTTACTTCTCGGCCCGCCAAAGGAATGTCGGGGCCGTAGAAGTACGTCTGCTGCCAGTTTTTGCAGGACTCGTGGCCGACGATGTCGGGGAACCGCCGGCCATGTCGAATCTTGAAGCTTATGGTGCCGCAGTTCCTAAGCTCCTCTCTACTATGTCCGGCTTCACGTTTGACGGTGAAGAAGTACACGAACAAGTCTAACCTAGGCCTAATCCCTAGGTAACCCTCACAAAGGGCCACGAAGTTGCTAAGCACTAAGATGCTATTGGGGGAGAGGTTGTGGGGTTGGACCTTGTAGTGGTTCAAGACGGAGATGAAGAAGTGGGAGATGGGCAGGGAAACACCGCGTACCAGCTGAGCCTTGAGGTATACCTTTTCTCCGGCTTGGGGAGAAGGTGTCACCTCACCGGCCGGCGCCGCCCGCCAGGCGAGCCCCTCCGTCACGGGGAGGTAGCCTTCGGCGACCATCTCTTGGATGTCGCGGTCGGTGATGTCCGAGCCGCGCCAGTCACCCTTGTGCGAGTCTGGCTCTTCTTCCAGTGGATCTAGCGCCGCCAGATTATGGTCGCCGCCGGTGGTTTCGATCACCCCCGATGCGGGGATGACCAGGCCTTCTAGGGGCAAGATGACGGAGCTCGCCAGCTTCGCCGCGGCTTCGCTCGGCGCCACCATCGATGGGTAGGAGCTTCTGCTGGCCATGGAGTGTTGGAAGGATGCGACTAACGCAGAGGGAGGCTAGGGTTTTCGAGTTTTCTCGCGGAGAGCTCGAGGAGGCGTGCGGCTGGAGGAAGAAGACGATGACGCGAGAGGAATGAGGTAAAAAGTGGAAAGTGTCCCACGGTTACTATTTATCATAGTCTGCGTCAAGATTCGTGCAGCAGATCGGACGGTTGCCGCGTAGACGACGTGTTCGTGAACGTGCGCGGTAATTTCTCCACGTCTCCAACCGCCGCCGCCAACGGTTCGTATCGCTCGCGCGGGAAAATCGGATATGATTGCGTTCTCTGCATGTGTGAGTTACGAGGCGTTGCTGACCTGAGCCTACATCGTCATAGCTGACACGGGTAGATGAGCCGTCGCATCGAAGATTCCGGCATGGACGGATTTAACCCGACTACGGAAGAGTACGATGGAAGAATCAGCATTTCTTCGGCTTACCATTCGAAGACGGAGAAAACCTTGCAGGGTTCTTTGGGAGGACTACAAGATGTTGCTTGACGATCTGCCGACATCCATCTAGACGGAGCATTCCATGTGAAGAGGCAAGACGGCGCAAGATCTCGGAGTTCTCCGGGGGCTACTGTTGGGGATATGCTATATGGGTATCCTTATAACATGTCTCTTATCCGACTAACCCTGGTGGCCCATAGTTGGTAGCATGGCCTATGGCCTGCTGGGCGGCCCAGTTAGGTGGATACAGAAGGGAGGCCCATGCCGGATAAAGGAAGGCTACGGTGGAGTCACTAGCGTACCCAGAGCCTTGGAGTGCAGGATACACAAGACTAGTAATAGACGGTGTAGGACTCTGTGACCTGTCCGGCTAGGACTTTTACCTGTAACCCTAGGACCTGGCGACTATATAAATCGGGCCTATGGGAGCCTTTAGGACACAACCTAGTATCGATTCATACAACCTCGCACAACGAACCTATCTCTGTAACTCGGCGTATTGCCCTTATAGTGATTTATAGCAGGAGTGGGATTCCGCCACCGTTGTGGGATCTAAACGTGGGTAAGCTGTGTTACCTTGTACCCGTCAACCATCTGCCTCACCCCACGTCTCTAAACACGCACTGTGAGGACCCCTCCATGGCGTACTCGTCGACAATACCACGACACGGAGGCGGCTGTGGGTTAGCCTTCTTGCTATTACCCTCCTGCGACGCCTCACGCTTGTCGCGGTTGCTTGTCGGGCGCGGAGGATCATGGCGTGACCTGCTCTTGTGCCCTTGGTTGCGCTCTCCATCATGACGGGTCTGCTCCGTGTTGTCACGAATGACAATGCCGCTCTACCTTGGCGGAGGCATATCCGTATGACGGCGAGCCTTGGTATCTTCGCGATGTCGGGGGAACGGGGCGGTGGCGATGGGCGACGAGGTTGGGACTTGCCTTTGTGGTCGGAGGATATAGGGGTAGCATCCTTCTTGTTGCACACATCCCTCCGTCTTTGTTCTGAGGAACCCGTCTGAGACCCGACATCAAGAGAAGATCTGTCCCTCGGGGGCTTATGCTGGCTAGACTGGCAAAATGCTGGGTCAGACTCAAGCCTTTGAGAGGTGGCCTTTTCCTGCTGTTTCACCGCCTTGGCCACTAGGTCATAGACCTGGTTCACTGCTTCGGGTGACCTATCCTGCTCCATAAGGGTCTTGGCGACGACGAGGTTGAGGAGAGGAGTGGGCATCACCTGCCTGCCTTCACTGTCAATGTATGGCTTGTCCTGTGCCGGCTTCGAGGGAGCCCATCCTAGGTTTCACCATACACCAGGATCGTTGATGACGCGAGCTGGGGCTTTCTTAGCCTTCTGCTGTTGCAGCAGAGTCTTGTACTCAGCCTCCATTGCTCTAGCTTTCTCTATTGACTTCAGCGTGTTGGCCAGATCTCGATCTAGCTTTGCGCCTTGCTCCGCTATGGCATGCGCTTCCTCCAGCAGCTGCTGGCGCTTCTCGTCAAGCTAGACTACATTGCGAATATGAGCCATGGTCATAGGCTCGACAAGGTGATTGACGTACATCACTCTATCATCTGGAGTGACTTGGGCAGCATCAGACGTAGATGCCGGAGGCGGCAGGGTTGCGGTGTTGTTGTTGCTCGAACCGGTGCCAAGTTCCTGCGGCTGCCGCACTGGGTTAGGCAGAGGGGGCATGTCCTTTGCACGATCATTGTCGGCAGAAACAGGTGGTCCCTTCCCTTTGTCCAGCATTGTAGGCGGAGCTCGTCCGGGTTGATCTTCATCCATCACCGTCCTAATGGAGACGAACACCTCTCGGGATGTGACGACGTTGTTGGCCTGCTCATCGCGCTTGTAATCCTCCTCCATCTCCTGCATGGCAGAGTCTAGCTCCTCCGGGCTAAAGTCTATCTCCTCTGAATCTACGCTGAAGTCGGCGTAGAGCGCGTCAATCACAGAGTCGGAGGGTGCCGGAGCTTCCTGGATGACGAGGGGTGGAGGTCCAACATCAGCGACGATGACTGGGGGTGGTGACGCAGCTGCGGCGACGACGACCGGAGGTGGCGGCGGTGGCGGTTGAGGCGGAGGGGCTCCGTCAATGAGCGTGAGGGCTGTCTGAGCTGCCTCCTCGGCCTCCACGTAGTTGTTGACGGTGTGAACCATGCTTTCGAAGGTGAGGTGTCCTGAAGCCTGTTGCTGCCTTAGCGAATGCCGGAGAAGCGTACCTTGGTATAGTCCTTCCACAAAGTGATACATGGCATCATCATTGGGGTAATGCGCCAGATCGGCCCATATACGAAGCCACCTGGCAAGGTAATCGCGAGGGTTTTCGCCCTCTCTCTGAATGCAACGTGCCAGATCGAAGATGGTAACCACTCCGACAAACTTGGATCTCTGCTGTCCAGATGCACGGACGAAGCCGGCGGACTTGCAGCGATCTTCCACCGTTATATCCTACACAAGGGCGGTTTGGGTGGGCCTTGAATTTTTCTGATATTTGCTGGCAAACTCCGAGGAGAGATCCGACATCGATCCTTCGTCGAACGTATCCTGCCCGTAGGTGGTCTGTGCGGGTCTTGATGCTCCTTCGACTCCTAGGGAACTAGTGCCCGAGTCGGTTTCGCCGATAAAGAGGTGGATATCTCTGATAGGAACGATCGAGCATCGCGTAGGGTTCCTCTTTGCCGGGATCCAGAACTCGTCGGGAGGGACGATCAGAATGTTGCCGGAGAAGAGAACGCGACTGATGGCTATGGTTTTGCCGATTCCCGCGAAGATCTTGGTCCTCGCCCGCTGAAGATCCTGAAGCGCCTCTTGCCCCCACGGTGGGCGCCAACTGTTGTGGTATTGACGACGAGTACGACATGGAGGGGTCCTCACAGTGCGTGTTTAGAGACGTGGGGGAAGGTGGACGGTTGACGGGTACGAGGTTACACAGCTTACCTAGGTTCAGATCCCACAATGGTGGTGGAATCCTACTCCTGCTATAAATCACTATAAGGGCAATACATCGAGTTACAGGGATTGGTTCGCTATGCGAGGTGTATGTTAATCGATACTAGGTTGTGCCCTAATGGCTCCCATAGGCCCGACTTATATAGTCGCCAGGTCCTAGGGTTACAGGGAAAAGTCCTAGCCGGACAGGTTACAGAGTTGTACACTGCTTACAACTAGTCTAGCGTGTCTTGCACTCCAAGGCTCCGGGTACGTCGGTGACTCCTCCGTAGCCTTCCTTTATCCGGCATGGGCCTCCCTTCTAGATCCATCTAACTGGGCCGCCCAGCAGGCCATGGGCCATGCTACCAACTGTGGGCCACCTGGGTTATCCGGATAAGAGACATGCTATGAGGATACCCATATAGCATATCCCCAACAGTGCGCCATTAAAATGCCCGTCGGACCCGCCTAGAGCACCGCAGCGTTCCGACCGTCTCACACTTCCCACGCCTCGAGACCATGCCACTGAGCTTCGCCAGGTAGCACAACACCGCCCCCTATCGTCGCCCATGCTAGTAGCTCACTGTGCCGACGACCACGACGAGCTCCACCCGCGCCCTTCGATCCCCTCTTGGCACTGTAAATAGAGGCCACCCCCACTCGATTTCTTCACACCAACACACTCCCCTCTCTCTCTCAGAACCACCCCCACTCATTCCCGGAGCAAGGCGAGCAGCACATCGCCGGAATTTGGCCGGAGTCTACCACAGAGGAGGAAGAAAGGAGCTAACGATTGGAGCCGTCCCAGGAGAAGCCATCGGTACCAGGAGGTTCGCCATCGTCGACTTTGTCGTTCTCCCCCGTCACTGACCCTCGCCTGAGCCGCGGTGAGCCCCCATAGACCCCCACTGGCCGCGCTAGGGTTCTGTCTTGCCGGCGTTGCCCGACGGAGATAATAGGTCCCAACCGTTCGATTAGAGTTTGATCATGCGGTCTAGATCACCCCGTACCGCTTCGCACCCCCTGTCCTGCTGACAGGTGGGGTCATTCACTTAAATCACCCGCGCGTGCTATGCACCGTGGGCCGGCCCAGTTAACATCCCGCGCAACCTAGTTAGTTTGAATTTATATTTTCCAATTTAGTTTCAAACCTAGTTCTGTACCTAGATTCAAAAATCAACCCAGGTCGATTCACTGAACCAAATTGCATGAACCAATTTTGTTCGAAAGGTACTGGGATTCTTAATCCAAGCCTGTTTGATTCAATTCATTCGGAATTATAGATCACCTATAGTAAAAATAACAAGGCGGAAGATTTTCTGCATTCAGACATTTTCAAAATTCAACCACAAAAGCTTTTGAGTTGATTCCAACTCTCAAAAATCACATTTAACTATACCCTTCTGAATATATAAAAATATCTAGGTTTACTTGCAGAAATATTGGTCAAGCAATAAAAGAATGCCCCATAGGCATTCCTAGTCACTTGATTTAATTAAAATAAAAAGGTTAAACCTTATTAAATTGTGACACCACTTCAAATCACATTCCCAAGTACTGAAATATGTGGTGATGACATGTTTCAACATGATCGCTTGTTTTAGTTGGAGAATATTAAATCTTAAGTAGTTTTTCGATGAGTAGAAAATAATTTTCCCAAAATAAAATAAATAAGACAAGTGCTTTAAGGAATGTAATGTTTGTGATGATGCTAGATCATCTAGTGAAAACTTTGGTGTGATAAATAAAAGTAGTTAAGTACTGTTTGGTGATTGTGTATATCGTATTCATTTATAGACGCTAGTACCGACCAAGGATACGAGGAGGAAGGAGAATACTACAAGGAAGAAACTGAGGAGAACTTCAATCACTGCTCTGCACAAGGCAAGCTAACACTTGAAACTTAGCAAGCTTATACTACTATCTTAGCAAGCTAAACCATGCAAGTTTTACTTGCCAGCTTACACCACTTGATACCCAATCCTATTTTTATTTGCAAGCTTAGTTATTTTATTTCTTTATCAAAGCTTTCTATTAGAGTTTACTTAGTGACTTGTAGATTTTAGAAAGATATTTAAAGGTAGCATAAAGAGCATAAAACTTGACCTAAGTTAGATAATCTTGATGTCATCCTACGGCATGCGATTGAACTTAGATCATCCCCATAGGTTTACCACCCCTCATTAGTGTTTACGTCCACTTGTAGATGCTAGTGCTAAGCATAAAACTTTATCAACTTTAGATGGGAATACTTGGTGAAAATGGTTATGAAAACCTTAGAATGATGAGTCATTCTACTGAAATGTTTTGACATGTGTTCTTGAACACCAGATGATTTTGATGATGAAAATGTTAAGGCATGAGCCTTAGCCCTTTTTAAAACTGATGGTTGTCTGGATGCGATACCATTCTAATTTTACCGTACAACCACAATACCCGAAATTTGGGTAGGGCTTGACTGGAAGTTTATATACCTTAGCATGGGTTCCCTTGCGGCCAAGGTTTGAGATGAGGCTACCTTGTGAAGATTGACCACCTGTGCAGTTCCCAAGATGACAGATGGTCATGGTTGGGAGGCCAAACTCACAGGAGAGGTGCCTATACTAGGGCATGTAATTGAAAGGTTAGGATTGATTATCCGCATACTGAGTATGGTGAATTCAGGATTGTTCTTGACGGATGTATCGAATATTGTGGTGAAAGTGTACCACCTCCGCAGAGTGTCAATCTATTAGAATAGCCGCGTCCGCGGTTATGGACAACTGGAGTGGCCATACTGTTCCGTCGTCAGATGTTTTCAAGATGACTTGTGAAATGAATCATGACTTTGACTTGACCACAACAGGATTGTGACATGAAATTCAAGTTCCCACCTAGGTGTTATAAAACTTTCAACTAGCTTTCTTTACTTCTGAACTCAGTAGAGATAAATCTGGATTTTTTGCAAAACAACCCTAGAGCTTAGTATCTCCTACTCAAAACCACTTCACTTGCTAGTATTAGTTTGCGAGTACTTAAAGAGTACTCATGGCTTTGTCCCTGGCTATTCCCGCGGCCAGACTATGAAGAGGACTATCAGGAGCACGGACATCAAGAAGGTTAAGACAACTAGGATCATCTCCCATCGTCAGCATTGCCTATGCCCATGAAGATGGAGTCTCACCTACTCTATCGTTATTATTACATTTTTCCACAGATTGATTTGTATTAAGACTGGATCATGAGATCCTTTATTTGTTGTAAGACCTTATGTATGGTTTGTAATGGATGATGTACTGTGATATCCAATCTGTTATGTCTTGCAAAAATGGTAATATTGGGATTGCGATGTATGGCATAACAGGCATCTGGGATTAAAAATCCGAGTGTTGACACAAGCTGTCACTTTCACACACGTGGGGAGAGCAGAGATTGGTTTAAGCACTTGAGTAACAGAGTAGATCTACTTGATTACAAAGCTCATGACCACAACATGATCATGCATAGAGAGAGAGAGAGATGAACATATAGCTACCGGTAGAGCCCTTAGCCTCAAGGAAGAACTACTCCCTCCTCATCATGGGAATCAGCAACGGTGATGAAGATGGTGGTGGAGATCGATGGAGATGGATCCGGGTCAATTCCATGTCCCGGCAGGATGCCGGAACAGAGACTTCTGTCCCCCGAATCTCCCCTTCGGTGGCGGCAGCGCTGTGGAGGTTTTCGTGGATTTTCGCCAGATTCTTTAGGGTTTATGGGTCGTAGGTTTCTTATAGGCGAAGGAGGTAAGGTCGATGGAGGGCCAGGGGGACCACACCCCCTGTAGGTGCCACTAGGGCTGGCCTGCGCCCACCTAGGTTGTGGCCACACTGGTGCCCTACTCCATCTCTTCTTCGATTTTCCGTATCGCTCCGGGAAAAATATGAAGTTTGGCTTTTATCCTGTCCAATTCCGATAATATTCATGATACGTCCAAAACGTATATACTTTCCCGAACACTTTTGCTATTGTTTCTCCTCTAAACTTGTGTGATTTGGATACAACTAACACGGACTGACGTTGTTCTCAACAGAATTACCTTGGTGTCTAGTTTTTGTGCAGAAAATCAACTATCAGGAAAAATCCCGGAAAATATGCCAAAAATCCTATTTCACCAGAAGATCCACGAAGCCAGAGTACGAGACGGAGTGGAGGCCTAGGGGGACCACACTCCTTCCAGGCGCGGGCCAGGCCTGGCCGCGCTTAGGGGGAGTGCGGACACCCCAGGCATCCCTCGGCCTCCCTCTTCTCCTATAAGAAGCCTCTTGACCTAAAAATCAAGGGGGGTTCGTCGTTTTCCTAGAAAGAGTTTCGCTGCGCCGCCACCACCAGAAGCCAAGATTCGGATCCAGAAACTCTTTTCTGGCACCCTGCCAGGACAGGGAATTTGGGGAGGATCATTGCCATCGTCATCACCAACGCCTCTCCATCAACCATCAATGTTTCCCTCATCCATGAGTGAGTAATCCCCCGCTGTAGGCTATGGGGATGGTAGGGATTGGATGAGTTATATCATGTAATCGAATAAGATTGTTAGGGCATAGTGCCTAGTATCTCTATTAGTGCTATTTGACTTTGTTGCAACTTGTTGTGCTTAATGATTGTCACTAGGGCCCGAGTGCCATGATCTCAGATCTGAACTTATTATTGAATCATTATGATAGTATTGTTTGTGATCTTATCTGCAAGTTGTGTACACATATCATTGTTTGGATCCAAAGGCCTCAAAGTGACAGATATTGGGACAACCGGATGGGATGGCTGTGATGTGAGGATCACATGTGTTCATGGAGTGTTAATGCTTTGCTCCGGTGCTCTATTAAAAGGAGCACCTTATTGCCAGTAGTTCCCTAGAGGCCCTGATGCCACGGGCTGGCACGACAAAAGATGTTGTGCAAGTTCTCATTGCGAGCACGCATGACTATATATGGAGCACATGCCTATGATTGTTTAGTACTTGGATGCTTATTCTTATTTATCTGCAATGCCCTAGATCTTGAAGTTACATGTTTAGACTCTTCCATGCAACGCCCGTTCATCCATCCCTATGCCTACCGCATTCATATCCCACTGTTTGCTACTACTATTACTATTGCTCCTGTTTTACTGCTGATGTTGCTTTGTTGTTGCTACTACAAACTGTTGCTACTGATAAACTTCTGTGAGCAAGAACTATTTCCAGGTGCAGTTGAATTGACAACTCAGTTGTTAAGGCTTGCAAGTATTCTTTGGCTCCCCTTGTGTCGAATCAATAAATTGGGTAATACTACCCTCGAAGACTGTTGCGATCCCCTATACTTGTGGGTCATCAAGACTATTTTCTGGCGTCGTTGCCGGGGAGCATAGCTTTATTTGTAAGTTCACTTGGATCTATTATTGTTCACTGCTAATCCTTTCATCATGGGGAAGTCTCGTGATGGAAAGTTCCCTATTTTACCATCCACTACAAGAAGAGGTACAGTCCTAAACACCTCTGCTGCTCTTGATTCACCGTCTATTATAAGTAAGCTTGTTACACCACCACCACATACTCATGCTACACACACTGCTACTACTGCTGAATCTGAAACTGCTTTTGATACTCATGATGTTACTTCTACTATGCTTGATGCGAGTGGTTCATTAGGTCCTTTCCTAGATGCTACTATGGCTAGTCTGGGAAATACTGAAACTCCTAGTGAAGACATTGTTACACCTGTTAGCTCACTTGAGTCTGGAGAGAGATATGATATTAATGATGGTTACATTGAGTTCACTGATGAATTTGTTGAAGAGTGCCGAAACACACATGGTGCTAGTGCTATTAAGAGTCTCCTTGCAAGACGTACCATTATTCCTAAACTGTCCTTGATCCTAAGTTTGCTACCTCTCCCATAGATATTAAAGATAAAGATTACAATTTTTCTCTTGATTTATCCTATTTGGACATTGTTGAGAAAGAACCTTTTTGTGGGACTTAAAATAAGAGTGTTGTGGCTCATATGAATGAGCTTTCCACTATGAGTGCTTTATTCTCTGATGATTTTAAGATGCGCAAGTACTTTGTTACAAAGATCTTCCCTTTTTCACTAAAAGGAGAAGCTAGGGATTAGTTTAATAGATTACCTCCTCGTTCCATTGATAGCCCTTATTGTTTGATTGCTTCTTTCTTCCAAAAATATTTTCCTCCCAGTGCTATACATGCTGCTTTGTAGATACTTTTTGATTTTAAATAGGGAGAAGAAGAGAAATTACCCGAGTCATGGAAAAGGTCATGTTCCTTGATTCATGCACATCCTATATGTCCATTACCTAAAATGAGCTTCTTGATATTTATTATAATGGACTAACTGATGATTCTAGGACATACCTAGATAGCTTTGCTGATTGTATTTTCAGTAAAAGAACTCCTACATATGCTGAAGAATTAATGGCTAAGATAAGCAAGAATTATGATGATTGGACTTCAACTGAGCTAAATACACCTGAGCCTATTACTCCTGAACCAGTTGTGCATGAACCAGATCCAATACCAACACTAAAGAAGAGGGGAGTTATTGCATTAAATGATGAAGTCATGAAGGAAGCTAAGAAGTGTCTAAAGGAGAAAGGTATTAGAGCTGAAGATGTGAAGAATCTACCTCCTATAGAAGAATTATGCAAGCCAATTTCTCACTCATCTACTATTGAGGTACACTCTCTCCAGCACTTTGATGAAGGTGATATTCCTTATGGTAAGCCTCCTGATCAATGTTTAGAGGAACTTGACATTTTTATTGTTAAACAAGGTAATTTTCATAAACAAGTTCAGAATCATTTATTGGAAAACTCTAAAGCTATTAAAGAGTTGAAAGATATTGTGGAAACAACTTCTAATGATATTAAAATGCTTTGTAAACAATTTCAAATGGTTCAAACCCCAACTTGATCAACTTGCTAAGGTACAAAAGGATATGCTAGTTAATGCCTCAGGGGATAAACATGCTTATGGAATTAGAACTAGGAGTGGTATAGCTACTCAAGATCCTTTATATCCTAAAGGACACCCTAAAAGAATTGAGCAGGATTCTCAACAAGGTGAAAGTAGTGGTAGTCCTCGTAAGAGAAAGAAAAAGAAACACAAAGTAGTTGAGGAACCACTTGAACCTGCTGTAGATCCTAATAGTATATCTGTCTCTGATGCTGAGGGAGTGGTAATGATAAAAATGACGCTCCTGATATGGAGGAAGTTGAGGAAGAACCTGATAATCACACTAAGAACACTAGGTACACCGAGGAAGATTTTATTGCTAAGAAACATGGTAAAGAGAGAGAACCTTGGGTGCAGAAACCTATGCCTTTTCCAGGTAAGAAACACAAGTCAAAGGAGGAACAACACTACAACAAGTTTTGTGAGTGGATGAAGGTTTATTTTTGCAAATTCCTTTGACTGATGCTATTAAGTTGCCTCCTTATTCAAAGTATATGAAGGATACTGTCTCTAATAAAAGGAAGATTCCTAATGAGGAATTTCTACTTTGCTTTCTAATTATTCCTTCAATGGTAAGGTTCCAAAGAAACTTGGTGATCCAGGTATACCAACTATTCCTTGCTGTATTAAGAATAATTATGTTAGAACTGCTTTATGTGATTTGGCAGCTGGAGTTAGTGTTATGCCTTTTTCTCTCTACAAGAGACTCCAGCTAGAAAAGTTGATACCAACTGATATATCTTTGCAAATGGCTGATAAGTCAACTACTATTCCTGTTGGTATATGTGAGGATGTTCCTATTCAAGTGGCTCATAATTGCTTGGTTTTAACTGATTTTGTTGTGCTTGAGATGTCTGAAGATGATAATATGTCTATTATTCTTGGGAGACCTTTTCTTAATACTGCAGGTATTGTCATCAATTGCAATCAAGGAAAAGTAACATTCAATATTAATGACAAAGAGCATACTGTTTATTTCCCCAAGAAGGTTGCTAAAAGATATTGCCTAAATTCCATTGAAAATATTAAGAGCATCAAGGTTGGAGAAATATATTGTCCCATTCCGCAAGAAAATTTTGAAACTATTATGATTGGCACCATTGCTATCAAGTATGAGGTAACATAATCACCTTGTGGAATGCAAAGTTTTGTTTCATATAAGATTGTTTTGGTAACAAGACTTTATCAACCTTGTTAACAAAAGGATTTTAATGAACAAAATAATGTTTTCATTGTGGTTATACTTGCTTTCTTTTACTTTTCTCCTTCCTAGTTTTTACCTTTTCTTTTGCTAGCTTTGGTTTTGTTAGTTGTTTGCTTGTTAGAGTGTCTTAGAACTTCTGTAGTTTGGTTTTTGTTTGCTTTTGCTTATTCTAAAAAAACTGTTTCTGCCAGAAAATCAATTTTCATACCCTGAAAATTGGCCAAAAATAAAGATTCCCGAAAAATCCCAGAAAATTCAAAATAATTTTTTCCTTGAAAAAAGGGGCAGAGGGACACCTAGAGTAACCCAGGGGGCCACCCCAGGCCAGCACACCCCTGGTGGGCGCAGCCAGCCCCCAGGTGGCGCCTGGCTGGGGTGTGGCCCACCTGGCTCCCTCCAAGGTGCCTCCTCCTAGCCATCTTCTTTCTCTCTCCCGAAAAACTTTCTCAAGCTCGAGTTCCTGTTGTTCTTGCTCGTGAATTTCGATCTCCTTGCTCAGCCCATCTTTGTTGCTGATTTTTGGAGGGATTGCTCCTTGGTATGTGCCTCCTCCGCTTGTCCAATTAGATTTGTGATTGGTAGATTGTATCTTGAGTATTTTGCTGCTATAGGTGATAGGTTGTGAGAGCTTGCATGCTTGTTCTATGCTTAGATATTTCATTTTGATGCTTGTGTAGACCTCTAGCAAGTTCCTATAGTAGTTTCTCATCATTTATCAACTTGAAAATCACTTGGTTTGATGTTTGTCTAAAAATTAAAAAAAAAAGGTCATGGACAACCACATTTTTGGTGAAATATTTGAGAGTGATGCACCAAGAAGGGAAAGGCCTTCAAGATCATCCTCCCGAGCTAGGCCCTCATACAATGAGGATCTCATTACACCGTGATTTGGCGACGAGGTAGATGAGGGGGATGCGCACCCTTCCACCTTTCCTTGCCTAACCTTTTTGTGGGCTGCTGGGATTCTTGATGATTTTCTAACCTTGGTTCGGAGGGTTGGACTAACAAGCTATATGCAGGATGAGAGCGTGCAATATGCAACGCTCACTAAAACATTTGTGGAGAGCTTTTCTTTTACTAACATCTTGTTCAAGCCAGATGTGTCTTTTAAAATTTATGGCAGGCCTTACACCATGACATTGAATAAATTTTGTGAGGCCCTGGGACTTGGTACAGCTGGGTCGGCGAAGAAAATTCCAGCTCAGTCCGCTGATTTGTTGGAGATCTACCGTGGGATAACTAATGATGATAACCGTAGAGTGCAACGGGGAAAGATAAGAAATATTCAACTCCCATCCATCATGTACTTTGCTTATTATCTTGCCACTAGTGTTCTTGGTAGGGAGAACACTAGTAATATTTCCAACTATCATTTGGCCTTCATAGCTGCTGCGCTCAACAATGAAACTAAGTACAATGTTGGTTCTTCCATTGAATTATTGATGCATGTGTTGCTGCCTTGGACCTTGTTGTTGATCCAAATGATACAGTTTTGGCTCCTCAGAGGCTTGATCTTGCTGCTATGAAAGCACATCACTTTGTCACTGCTGGTTCTACCCTTGAGAACTTGGTTTATAGAATGTTGTTTACTGACGGGGAAGAGAGAGAGAGATCCCTCTCCCCCAAACCACTTTGTTCAGTATTTCCCAGGGACCTTTGTCATGCTCCAAGGAGGAGATGGATGACAAACTGCGCATTCTTGGCTTCCATGGAAACTATCAGGGGGACGCGCACTCATACGACCCCTCTGTGTACTATACAGGCGAGTCCTTGAGTGTGTACCAGGACGAAGGGGCCTCATCGACGTACTACGGAGGTGCACCTTCTTGGTCACCATGGAGTTGAGCCCCACTTAGGCCAAAAGCCTAAGGTTGGGGGGAGGTATACCGACATCACACTCATCTATATATCATGCTCGGTCGGTTCTTTGTATATCCATTGTTTCACTTTCTTTTTTGTTCTTACTGCTGCTTTCTCAAAAACACAAAAATACCAAAAATATTTTTGTTGTTTCTCTTGGTTTGTTTCTTTGAATTTTAGTTTTGGTTTGCCTGAAAAGAAAATCCAAAAAGATTTTGCTTTGTTTATTTTTGCTTTGTTTGCTTGCTTTAAAAAATCAAAAACACCAAAAATATTTGCTGTTCTTCTTTGGTTTTGTGAGTTCTTTGCAGGGCTCAGCCGTCCTCAGTGGAGTTTGGTTTCATGTTATTATTCAAGGCACACAAGGGAAGGGCAATAATAAAGATTAAGACAACTTGAGGTGTGGTAAGAGGCTGGTAACAAACTCTTTTTGTTTTCATTTTTGTACATATACTCATCATTGTGAGCATTCTTAGTCTGTTCGTGTAAGGTGTATGTTATTGATGGATGCTTAGTAGTTCTTGCTTTCTTGTGATTAGCTCCAGCTTGCTAATAGTTTGTAGCATGTCGTATGCATGTTTGCTTGCATTGTTTTATTCATAACTTGGTATAAAATTGTGGTATCCTCCTCTGAAAGTTTCATGTGAATCGACTTGGCACATGCTCGCGCATGCATATGACTAAACAACAGTCAGTAAGCCTCGATGATTTATTTTGCCTTAGAGTTCTTGTATCACTTTCATGCCATAATTAGTCTTGTTTTATTGCAAGCATGATTATGATAGTTATTGCTCTCTCGTTTGTCGCTCCCTCTCTATTGCTAGCCTTCACTTGCACTGAGTATGAGTTCTACTTGTGATTCCAACTCCCCAAAACCATTATTGCCAACTGTGTCCACCATACCTATCTATTAGCATCATTTACTATTTCAGTGCATATTCTATATGCCTTGTTTTCTTCCAAGTAAAATGTTTGACTGCTTTGAGAAATTTAGTTAGTAAATCTCTCACGAACTTGACGGCACACTTTATTTCTTGCACTTAATAATCCTGAACCATTGTGACCTGTCCATGAAATTTATATGCTTGCAAATTATAGGCAGAGAGTTAGCAGAACCGTGTTGTCACGGGGAACGCTTTCAACACTCATGGATACATATCCAGTTGATATGTTGCTCTTTTGTGTGAGGATGTTGTCGGTGTGAAATAAAAGGGGAGCTTGTGAGTTCATGGAGTATATATATGTATTAGAGAAACGCCTAGGTCGCTAGCCTAATCCATGCCTAATCATGGTGGAAACTTGCAGCATTACCATAGTGAGCATCTGTGAAGCATCCTTAATAAAAACTATGCACATAGTAAATAAAAAGATCGCTGAGATGCTCATTGTCTGCTTGCCTTGTCATTTTGATCACGGGATAGCTCATGTATCATGTGCAAGGGGTACCCCGTTGGCGGTTCTCTATGATATGCATGTATTTACAATGACAAGAACTTACAGGTAACCAAAGTTGAGCAGCATGCGGAGCGGCCCTCATACTCAAGGGACATGGGATTTCCAGTTTATGGTCGGTCAAGCATATAACTCATATTGGACCTCACTTTCACCTTAACCACATGAAGATGCCTATGATAGGGGCAATGAGAGCTCAAAGCTAATGAGTACCTTAGTTTCAGCATTTGGAAGCCTTTCAAACTTTTCAAAACCTTTTCACTTCCTTGTTGAGTCACCACTTATTCTATGAGCACCTTCTTGAGAGCATAGTTGTCATTCTTGTGTTTGTCTCAAAACCTGGTTAATTATGTCATGACTTTGATGCTTGTATCTCTAATATCTTTACTTCTAGTCTTCACTTGAACTTGAGCGGTGCCTTTGCATTTATATTGTGCCTTCTGACCTAAAAACAGAGGGGAGTTTGACGTTTTTCCAGAAAGAGTTCCGCTGCGCCACCACCACCAAAAATCGTGATTCGGAATCAGAAACTCCGTTCTGGCACCCTGCTGGGACGGGGTTTTCGAGGAGATCATCGCCATCATCATCACCGACGCCTCTCCATCAACCATCCATGTTTCCCCCATCCATGAGTGAGTAATCCCCTGCTGTAGGCTATGGGGATGGTAGGGATTGGATGAGATCTATCATGTAATCAATAAGATTATTAGGGCATGGTGCCTAGTATTTTTATTAGTGCTATTTGACTTTATTGCAACTTGTTGTACAAAAGCTTGAGGATCTCCCATTCTACCCAACCAAATCCAAATCCCTTTGGTAGAAAGGAAGAGGAGGTCCCGATCTACGTTTCCACCAAGCCAAAGTTCATTCCCCCTTGAGTTCATCGAGTTAGCTTATTACTCTTGGGTTTGTGGGAAACCCTAGGTGGCTAGGGTCGCTCGGAGGCATTCGGCTTGTGATTTGCTCCGTGGAAAGTTTGTGAGGGTTTGGAGACTACCTTAAAGTATATCACGAGTAAGTGAGATATTCCTTCGTGGGATAGGCTCGGAGAAGAAGGTGAGCCTTTGTGGCGCGTGAGGAATCCTTCGTGGAACCTCACACCTCTCCAACGTGATGTAGCCCCCTTCCCAAAGGTGGTGAACACAGGAATACATCTTCGTCTCTACGTGCTTCGGTTATTCCTTAACCGATCTATTACTTGTGTTGTTTACCTTGTGATAGCCTTTGAGCTTGAAGTATCTTGTTAATCATCTAGGTTGCCTCACCTAGTTTGCATTTAGGCTCACTTATATTCCGCAAAGCCTAAAGCTTGCAAAAGATTATAAAGAATTTTGTAGAAACCTATTCACCCCCCCTCTAGGTTAACCATCTTACACTTTCAGTATCTATAATTTTTGATGCTCCATGCTTTTTTATATCATTAGTATTATGTTTTGTCTACACTTTGAGGTGTTTTTATATATTTTCTGGAACTAACCTATTAACAAGTTGCCATAGTGTCAGTTGCCTGTTTTCTTCTGTTTTTGGTTCCAGAAAGGCAGAAAATCGATATTCTCAGAATTGGACGGGACAAAAGCCAAAGTCAATAACTTTCTGTGAGGGACACGAATCCAGAAGGAGGGACGGAGAGGCACTAGAGGGTGGCCAGACCCCCCCCCCCCGGGCGTGGCCAAGCCTGGCCCGCGCTTGGGGAGGGTGTGGGCCCTCTGGCCGCCTCCTCGCCCCCTTCGCCTATAAGAAGCCTCCGACCCAAAAACCCTAGGGCATCTGGCAGAAATCTACGAAAACCTCCACAGCGCCGCCGCCACCGAAGGGGAGATTTGGGGGACAGAAAGTCTCTGTTCCGGCACCCTGCCGGGATGGGGAAGTGCCCCCTGAGCCTTATCTATCGATCTCCACCACCATCTTCATCACCATTGCTGATTCCTAAGATGAGGAGGGAGTAGTTCTTCCTCGAGGCTAAGGGCTCTACCGGTAGCTATGTGTTCATCTCTCTCTCTATGCATGGTCATATTGTGATCATGAGCTTTGTACAAGTATATCTACCTTGCTACTCAAGTGCTTCATTAGATCTCTGCTCTCCCCATGTGTGTGAAAGTGACAACGTGCACACCATGGTGGAACTTAGGTTTGAGTCTACATAAATACTCTGTGTGCTTTAATAGATCTATGCTTTTCCCCCACGTGTGTGAAAGTGACAGCATGCATACCGTGTGTGGCACTTTGGCTAGATTGAATATTTGTTATGATTTATATTTGGAGTTGGATGTCTCTATGAAATTGTGGTGTTTGTTGGAACCATCTAGCGCTCAAGGTGACAGTGTGGGGTTATCTAGATTGGGGAAGGCGAACTTTGAGGTGTGCTGTTATAGCCCTACCATGGATTAGAGTGTCCAACCGGAGAGTAGTTGAGAGTAGTATCATGAAGAGAGGATATTTATATGAGAGAGTGTTCACTAGTGAAAGTATGATCCCTATGCCTTGTTTCTAAGCATTGAAACACCGTTTTCTACTAGATCTGTTGCATGTTTGCTTGCTTCCTTCTTGTTGCCTTTAGTCTTTACCTCATCGTCAAGCTCTTTTCTGGCATTGTTACCACTTGTATTTCACTATCTCTTCGCCAAACTAGTGCACCTATATACCTGACAAGTGTATTGGGTGTGTTGGGGACACAAGAGACTTCTTGTATCTTGATTGCAGGGTTGCTTGAGAGGGAATACCTTTGACCACTTCCTCCCTGAGTTCGATAAACCTTGGGTAATCCACTGTGGCATCCCGCAAAACCACTAGTAGAAAATCGCGTTGATTTTGTGCACTGCATCAACATGACATCATCATACATCTATCTGTCTAAAACTATTTTGCTAAAAGACCTACTTTGTTTTCTATATTAATATCCTCCCCCTTTGTTCAAACCAAACCGTCGGTCCAGCTGGATCTTTTATTCATCTAAAACTAAGTACAAAATTTATTTTAAAATAAAAGAAAACCCTAGTCAAAAATATCTAATCCTAAAACTACCCAGTCCTATTCTACCCAATCCTATTCTAACCACCAACCAGCCACATCACCCCCTCCAATCACTGGTCGCCACCTCACCCTGGCCCTATCCTCCCTCAAACCAGTGCCCGCCACCTCACCCATCCTACCCTCACCTCCTCACCCCAACTTCCCCCACTCCCCACCCCACACAGCACACACACAAACGCACACGCGACACGCCCTCCCCGTCAGGTTCCCTGGGCCGCGGGCCCGCTTCCTGACCCCACCTACCCTGCGGCCGCTGTCCCCTGCACGCAGCACCCGCGTCCGCCGCCTCCCTCGTTTTCCCTCCTCCCCTGTTTGAGCTTCTGTCCCCGCCGCCTCTGCTCCCTTCCCGCACGTCTCTCCCTCCCTGCAACCTCTCACCTCGCCTCCCTCGCCACCGGCGCTTCCCCGTGTCGCCCTGCACGCGTCCGCCGGCCTCCCTTCTCCGCCTCGTCGCCAGTGACACCACCCCTCCCTGCCGAGGCCCGAGCTCGCCACCTACTCCGCCGGCCGCCAGGCCTCAACCGCCACCGCCTCCTCGGGATCCTGTCGCCATGGCCATCTCCTTCAAGCCTGCTAGCTGCAACTGCCTCCCCGCCTCCGGTCGTCGCTGCCGTCCTCCGGCCGTTCCTACCACCTTGCCGCTTTTGGGTGCCGCCGCCGCGGGCCCGGATTCCCCTGACACCGTGGCCCTTGGCCTCGCCGCCCCGTGGAGCCCCGCCGTCCGCCGCCTGCCTCAACCCCCCCTTCGACCGCAGCGCCGGCCGCCTCAAGCCCCTGGCCTCCTCCGTCCGACTCCGCTCCGCGAGTCGAGCCCGCACCGCCTCGCTGCCTTTGCACCAGCGACCGTGACCGCGGGCCCCTGCACCGTGTCGCGTCGGTCTCGCTCACCTTAGCGCTCGCTACCACCGTCGCGTCGCCACGAACGACCTCCACCGTGCGGGCGTCCTCGTCGGCACCTGTCGCCTCTCTACGTGTGTTTGTTGGCAGCAGCAAGCTACTGCCCCGCGCGTGTGTGCTAGCCATCTCGTTGCACCGGTTTCTGGGAGGATCTGTCCAGTAAGTTGCTACCTGTTTGGTACGGGAAAATTAGTCAAGATCGCCAACGGCAACCGAAGCCATACTGATCAAGACCTTCGTCACGGGATGCCATGTTCTCCCTCCTGGACTCCGAGACCTCCATCAAAGAACCCTGAAGGTGCCCGATGAACCACGGAACTCCAAGGTCTCCTTCTCTGATCCGAAGACCGATCCCCGAGACCGAACCCTCGGCACGCCAAGTTCTTCCTCTCGTATCCGAAGACGCCGAGACCCGGACACCAAGATCTCCGCCGTGAGACGACAAGACCGTCGACACGACCCGACGACCGCGGATGCGACAGGATCGTCTCCGGAACGCCAAGTACTTCCCTCGGACGCCAAAACCCGAACCTGAAGAACGCCAAGATCGCCACGAGGACGCTTCCCGAATGCCAAGACCGACCCGATACGAGGACCCGACAAGATCTTCGCGACGGCAAGATCGACCGCTTGGACCCAAGTTCTCCATCTTGAATCCGCACCTGATCCCCGTCGAACCCTGAGACCGAACCCGAACCACATCGAACCAAGATCGTCGAGCCCCTCTAATGTGTGACCCCTATCTTATCCGCCCTATTTTGTAATATAACATCTATCTTGTTGCATATTAAA
The DNA here is from genome assembly GCA_916181665.1 of Avena sativa. Classification (NCBI taxonomy): domain Eukaryota; kingdom Viridiplantae; phylum Streptophyta; class Magnoliopsida; order Poales; family Poaceae; genus Avena; species Avena sativa. The sequence continues at coordinate 473,142,618 of OV702285.1, forward strand.
TTGAGCATCCTGGCATACATATCATGTGGGTTGGGGGTTTTATCGAATCACCTAAATTAAATATGGAATCCATATGCGGGCAAATCTAGTCGTATATTGGTCCCATTTAAATTGTGTAGCGAACAGGTGTTATCTTTTGCCTTGTTAAGACAACATTTAAATTGTGGGTATCTAAACAACATGAACCTTCTAAATAAATGTCGGGACCCCCGGTTCCGCTTAATATGACCTAATTGCATCGCAGCTTTGCCATGTCATACATCATACATGCATCATGCCCGATCTTTTGCCGTAGTATTAAATATTGCATCCGGTGTTTATTCTAGTGTTTTGCTTCTTCGCGGATAAGGCCGTTGAGTTGATGTGAGCTTCGCCCCGATCTTCGGATGAACCTTCGGCAATGTTTTCAGGCGAGCATCTCCCCCTTTCTACCTATCTTACTTTTATAGTATTTATTCCCTCCTGTTGATCTATTGCTATTTGTGTTGCGTTGCTCTAGTTTCGTACCCGTGATATCCCTTGCAGCCTCATATTGCCTTGGACACATCCTATTACCTGTTGTTTGGTAGATAGTTGGACTTACGCGTCGTAGTCGCTTGCTCAAGTGCTGTTGCGTGTCGTCCAGTACCACAATTGTTGGAATATTGCCGCATGTTTATTGTTGGAGATGATCAAGACTTTAATTACTGTTTAACAACTAAAATTGAAGTAGGTAAATGCAGAGGCACAGGTGGGAAATAGATGTTATTTGGTTGTTAACCGTCCACTTGTGTCCCGTAGGACCCCGAGTACTTGATATCTGTTCCTTGAATATTCGCGCTATCCACATCCGGGAGGATTATGGGACCCCGCTGAGCCAGATCTTGATTCATCCTTATTTCTTGGGGCCACAAACTAGTTTGAGGTTTTATTTACTATCCTGTACTTATGCCATGCTTTACTGCTTTATTTACGATTGTGCGAGGAGCACCTGTACTGTTTAGGATCATGACCCGTTTTCGCGGTATCGACAAGCCCAGTCACACTTTCGGGTTCCCAGTCGTTTACAGCCGGCCCCACAAACCTTGAGTCCGTCTCGAAGTCAGCTAACTTCGTTGCGGGTATACTTAATGGGGTGGCCCCCTGAAATATTTCTGAATCTTGTGATTGCTTTGTCGTGAAGGCCTCGTTGGGTTTTGATTTGGTTTTTCCGAGGTTGATCGAGTGTGTGTTGCTATTTGTGCACCCCTGCAGGGTAAAACTTTCTGAAAGCCGTGTCGGCGGTTATGGACGACTTGGAGCACAGTATCTCGATCATAGACAACTATAACTAAAGTAGTGCTACAAATTTGACTTTATAATGACTAGTAATCAGCTTCACTATAATGGAATGGCTCAATAAAACTGCCAACAATTGCTTGATGGGGTTGTCGCTTGCTACCATTGTATCTGACTAGTAAGTATTGCAACTATAACGGAATGGCTAAATAGAAGTACCAACAACTGCTGGGTTTTGGGATATCTCATGCTAATTGTATGTGACTAGTAAGTGTTGCAACTACAACGGAATGGTTAACTAAAACGGCCCACTGCCTATTTTATCAGGATGATTATCTACACCTGACTAGTAATTGCTGCAACGATAACTGCATAAATAAAACTGCCAACTGTGTGAGTTCCTCGGTTGACTTCCTCGTTTGGTCTCGAGGGGGAAACACCAGGATGGGTATGTTTGGTGGTAGCATCAGGATGGTTCCGAATAGGTATTTCTTACCCCTCTCTGATAGCCGCCAGTTGTATCGAGTCTCTATAGGTTGTTTAGTGCATGCTGCGCTGCCGCTTCAGTCCACCATACCGATGTAGGCGAGGACCGCCGAATTCTAGCCTCGCCGTGTACTGGCCTCAGTACTGACGCTCCTCTTTTTTCCTTTGCCCTTTGTCGGCACCCCTTTTGTTTTAGCAGGTTTCGACGTCGTTAGCAGGGTTACCCTTCCGGCTTGGCCTGGGCAGGGTTATTGACGCCATTGGTTATTCTTCAGGGCTCTTAGCCCCATTTGCATCTTGTCCGTAGCTGGACGCTCTATCTTTTTAAAGGTGATTTGGATCTTTGTATTGTATATCTGTATTCTTGACTCTTTGAGTCGCTGTTGTATATATATGTTTTGTGGGTTCCATCGAGGACTATTGTGTAATGATATTACTTCGTTTTCCACCCGCACGCAAGTGCCTGGTGGGCACCTTTGAATCGTTTCTATGCGGGTTTTGGCGGGAAGCGCTGAAACTTGCATAGGGCCGATTCTGAGGGTGTTACATCCACTTAAGGGAAACTTGTTGTTGTTCTACAAACCTCTGCATTTGGAGGCCCAACAACTGTCTACAAGAATATAAGTGCCTAGACATCAAAGCTTTACAGCCCAGCAAATAAGGAAATTCTTTTATGATTTGAGGCATTATTTTGGGGATGACCCACATTTATATAAAGGAGTGGATGGTATTACGCGAAGATGTGTTCCAGAATATGAACAACAAGAGATATTGAGAAAATGTCATGGTAGTGCCTATGGAGGACATCATGCTAGAGATAGAACCGCACAAAAGGTTTTACAATTAGGTTTCTATTGGCCTACTCTTTTTAAAGATGTAAGAAAGTTTATTCTATCATGTGATGAATGTCAAAGAGTTGGTAATATTTCTAGACGCAATGAAATGCCTATGAATTATTCTCTTGTTATTGAACCATTTGATTGTTGGGGTTTTGACTTTATGGGTCCTGTTCCTTCTTCAAAAGGTTGTACTCATATTCTTGTCGCTGTTGATTATGTTACTAAGTAGGTATAAGCTATACCTACAAAAAGTGTTGATGGTGAGACCTCTTTAAAAATGCTTAAAGATGTTATTTTTCCTAGGTTTGGTGTGCCTAGATATCTTATGACTGATGGAGGTTCTCATTTTATTCATGGTGGTTTTAGGAAGAACCTTGCTAAATATGATGTTAATCATATAATTGCTTCAAATTATCATCCCCAAACAAGTGGGCAAGTAGAATTATCAAATAGAGAAATTAGAACTATCTTGCAAAAGACTGTTAATAGATCTAGAAAGAATTGGGCTAAAAAGTTGAATGATGCTTTATGGGCTTATAGAACTGCTTATAAAAATCCTATGGGAATGTCTCCTTACAAAATGGTTTATGGGAAAGCTTGTCACTTGCCTTTAGAATTAGAACACAAAGCTTATTGGGCAGTAAAAGAACTGAATATAGATTTTAAACTTGCTGGTAAGAAAAGACTGCTTGACTTGAGGTCTTTAGATGGGTGGAGAAGTGAAGCTTATGAAAATGCTAGACTCTTTAAATAAAAAGTAAAAAATGGCATGATAGGAGAATTCTCAAAAGAGAGTTCCATGTTGGTGATAAAGTTCTATTGTATAGCTCTCGTCTCAGATTTTTTGCAGGAAAACTACTCTCAAAATAGGAAGGACCTTTCGTTATTGAAGAGGTGTATCATTGAGGTGCAATAAAAATTTCTTCTTTGAGAGACAACACTATACAAGTGGTGAATGGTGAAAGGCTCAAACATTATATTTCTAGAGATTCTTATAATGAAGATATTGATATTATTCAAGTGGTGACTCCAAAAGAATTTATTAAAGACCAAATTTAGGAACCTGCATAGTCTGTTTTCGAATAGGTAGTAGTTCTGGTAAGAAAAGGTTCACGAAAAACTTTTCAATTTATATTTTTGCAGTTTTTATCTAACATGGAAGATAATGAGTCGAAAGAGGGAAAGAAACGGAGCCCAGGTGGCTCACACCACCCCGTGGCACGGGCCCACCTAGTCGCGCCACCAGGTGGTGTGACCACCACGGAGCCCGTCTCCGTCCCATTTTCTCCCAGTACCTTCCTTGTGTCGTTAAACTTTGTGATATATAATCCCTTGGATCCCTCGAGGTCTGTATATCATGTTCTCGTCATGTTTTCGTTTCGATCTGTTTCTGTTAGGAACTATTCTCAAGTTTAGAAGCACAATGGTCTCCGCCAATGACAAGGGAAAGAAGTTTGTGGAACATGATCTCCAAGACCCCAAGCGGGAGGAGGCGATCGAGGTTGAAGTTGAAGAAGAAGTGTGATGTCTACGCACTTCTATTCTTGTAGACAGTTGTTGGGCCTCCAAGTGCAGAGGTTTGTAGAACAACAGCAAGTTTCCCTTAAGTGGATTACCCAAGATTTATCGAACTCAGGGAGGAAGTGGTCAAAGGTATTCCCTCTCAAGCAATCTTGCAATCAAGATACAAGAAGTCTCTTGTGTCCCCAACACACCTAATACACTTGTCAGGTGTATAGGTGCACTAGTTCGGGAAAGAGATAGTGAAATACAAGTGGTAACGGTGCCAGAAAATAGCTTCTGACTTGTTGTTGACGTGGGGTAACGACTAAAGGCAAACTAAAAGAAGCAAGCAAACATGCAATAGATCTAGATGCAAACGGTGTTTCAATGTTTCGAAACAAGGCCCAGGGATCATACTTTCACTAGTGAACACTCTCTCATATAAATATCCTCTCTTCATGATAATACTCTTAACTACTCTCTGGTTGGACACTCTAATCATCGGGAGGGCTATAACAACACTCCTCAAAGTCCGCCTTCCCCAATCTAGATAACCCCACACTGTCACCTTGAGCGCTAGATGGTTCCAACAAACACCACAATTTCATAGATACATCCAACTCCAAATATAACTCATAACAAATATTCAATCTAGCCAAAGTGCCACACACGGTATGCACGCTGTCACTTTCACACACGTGTGGAAAAGCATAGATATATTAAATAAAAGAGAGTATTTATGTAGACTCAAACCTAAGTGCCACCATGGCATGCACGCTGTCACTTTCACACACATGGGGAGAGCAGAGATCTATTAAAGCACTTGAGTAGCAAGGTAGATCTACTTGATTACAAAGCTCATGATCACAATATGACCATGCATAGACAGAGAGAGATGAACACATAGCTACCGGTAGAGCCCTTAGCCTCGAGGAAGAACTACTCCCTCATCATCATGGGAATCATCAACGGTGATGAAGATGGCGGTGGAGATCGATGGAGATGGCTCCGGGGGCACTTCCCCGTCCGACAGGGTGCCGGAATAGAGAATTTCTGTCCCCCGAATCTCCCTTTCGGTGACGGCGGCGCTACGGAGGTTTTTCTAGAAGTATGATGGATTATTTAGGGTTATCTCCCCGAGGGCTTCTTATAGGCGAAGGAGGCAAGGTCGGTGGAGGGCCAGGGGGCCCCCTGTGGGCGTGGCCAGGGGTGGGCCCGCGCCCACCTAGGGTGTGGCCACCCTGGTTTCCTCCTCTATCTCGTCTTTGATTTTCTGTATCGCTTCCGAAAAAATATGAACTTTGGCTTTTGTCCCATCCAATTCCGACAATATTCATTTTTTAGCTTTCTGAAACCAAAAACAACAGAAAACAAGAAACTGTCATTGGGGCATATTGTCAATAGGTTAGTTCCAGAAAGTGTATAAAAATACCTCAAAGTGTAGACAAAACATAACAAAGTTGATACAAAACAAGCATGGAGCATCAAAAATTATAGATACGTTTCCGACATATCAAGCATCCCCAAACTTAACTCCTGATCGTCCTCGAGTAGGTAAGTGATAAAAAGAATAATTATTGAGGTGACATGCACCATCATAATCAAGATCAAACCATTTGTAAGCATTGAAATCTGGGATCAAAGAACTCTAAACATGAGCATGAAAGATGGAGTGCTAACAATAGGACATAGTAACTATGCATGCAACATGAAAGGCTACAAACAAAGATCATGAATAACATGCATTGAAAAACATTTGTTTGTTTCACATACAGAAAACATAGCATAGTGGCATTCAGCTTGTCCCTCATAGAGTAGCAAATAGATGCATAGGACACCTTCAACGTTCACAAGGGTGACTAGAAATAAGTAGCACAAGAACAAGTAATATCACAATATGCATCAATCAATGTTTTGGGACACTGCACACAGAATGGCAACTATGCTCTCTTAATGGTCCCTAAAGGTAGAAGGTGGAGACTCAAATAATGGTGGAAGAAATGCCTTTCATAAAGGAAGCAGGGATTTCAAGTTTCAAAAAGAGCTTACAAAAATTATGGTACTTGTTAGCTTTCAGCCCTCATTGCCCCTATCATAAGCATCTTGAAGTGATTAAGGTTAAAGTGAACAAAGATGGAGTATATGCTTGACAAAGTATAAGTTGGAAATCTCAAGTCCCTTGAATACAAGGGCCACACCTCATGCTACTCAACTTTAGTCACATGTAAGTTCTTGTCATTGTAAGTACATGCATATCATAGAGAACCGCCAACGGGGTACCCCTTGCACATGGTACAGGAGCTATCCCATAACCAAAATGACAAGGCAAGCAGATAATGAGCATCCCAACGATATTTTTATTTACTATATGCATAGCTTTTTTTATTGAGGATGCTTCATAGATAGCTCACTATGGTGATGCTGCAAGTTTCCACCATGATTAGGCGTGGCTTAGGCTAGTGGCCCAGGCGTTTCTCTAACACAAAATACAAACTCCATGGACTTACAAGTTCCCTTTTTATTTCACACCGGTGACATCCATAGACAAAAGAACACAATATCAACTGAGTATAACAAGGTACAAGTGCAATGTTGAAAACGTTACCCGTGACAACATGGTTCTGCTAATTCCAACTTATAAGTGCAAGCATATACAACAAAGTTGTCACAATGGTTCAAGTTTATTAGGGGCAAAGAATATAAAGTGTTCCATCAAGTTTGTGAGGGCTTTAATCACTAAGTTTTCACATAACAAAATACTTTTTAATTGGAAGATAGCTGAAAACAAGAATATACTTGGAATGGTGTAACACACCATGCATAGGAATTTATAGTGGACACTTTGGAATAACTTGGTTTCTTGGGAGTTGGAATCATGAGTAGAGCTTACTCATACAAGTGGAGGCTATAAAAAGACTAGGAGCAACCAACTAAGAGAGCAATAATGGTCATAAACATGCAGAGAAACAGAACATTACTAATCAAAGCATAGAGTGGTACTACAAGTCAAGGACTAAATGATCATAGAGGCTATTGTGACTTGTTCATAGTCATAATATGGTGTGAGCATGTGCCAAGTCAACCCACACAAAGCATCAAAGGAGAATACCAGAATACTATGCTTTTGCATGCTAAAACAACGCATGATTCTTTCAAGGCACACTAAGCAATCCCAATTGTTTGGAACAAGTCATGCTACAGCAATACTCACTAATCATAAGGCCAAACAAGATCTAGCATGACATGATAAAGTCTAAGCCACAGTCAAAACAAGCTCCCTTTTGTACCACTATAAGCATGAAACTTTCTACTCTTTTCCAACACCAAATAACTTATTTGAAACAACTCACAAATATAATAATCAATAAATATCAGTGAGCTTGTCTCACAAATCCACAAAGAAGAACTAAAAAGTTCTAAGCTGAAAGCACAATAAAACTAAGGCTAAACATAGTGCTAGCAAAAGAGAACACTCACAAGACAATAAGAGTGAAAACTAGAGTGTTCTAGGCAATGAAAACAGAGTGTGTCTCTCTCCAAAATAAGTGTGATGTGATCAACCAACTTATTCAAGCAAGCTAAGAAAATAAAAACCAAAATGAAAACTAAGTCGCTCCAAAAACAACACAACTTGTGCATGAAACAATAAAAACGAAGTGTCTAGAAAGACCTAAGATTTTTATTGATGAAGAAGGGGATGCCTTGGGCATCCCCAAGCTTTGAAGCTTATACCTCTTGGATATTTATTGGGGTGACACTGGGGTGGCATCCCCAAGCTTGAGATTTTATCCATTCTTCATCTCATTACATCATTCTCTCTCTACACCTGAAATTTTTCCTTCATACAAAACTTCACACAATCTTCATTAGCAACATTAGTGTATTCAAAAGATATTAGACCTTAGGCAAAGCTTTGGAACAACAAGACTTTTCACTAAAAACACAATATACTGTAGCAACTTCTTCAAAAAGCTCAATTACCCAAAAGAGAACTCAAAAAGGAATCAATAAGAAGCAAATGCAAATAATGGCAGAAATCTGTCAAAACAGACCAGCAGGTAGAAACCAATTTTTTGAACATCTTCTGTTGCTCAAATCAAAAAGTGTTGAACTAATGAAAGTTAGCTAACATACTAGGATATTTATTCGTAAATTTTCAGCTCAATCTGAGTTACAGAGACTCCTCATGAACTTTGATGGTGGAGGATAAAAATCTGTTTTGGGACAACAACTCCCCAAATCTTACTTCCCTCTCATTAGAGGTCATTCTTGGAACAAAAAGCAAATAAAAAGGATAAGGAGAGGTCATTACTGAAGTAATAACTTCCAAGACTCAAGAAAACTCTTGGGTTATCTCCCAACAAGTACTTTTCTTTAACGCCTTTAAGTTAGGCTTGATAGCTTGAGAAGATACTCACATAAGAAATATGAATTGAAGTAAAAGAGAGCATCAAGAAGCAAATTCAAAACACATTTAAGTCTAACCCATTTCCTATGCATAGGAATATTGTAAATAAAGAAGTCATGAAAGCACAAAGCAACAAGCATAGGAAAGAAAAACAAGTGCAACTTCAAGATTTTCAACATAAAGAGGGGAAACTTAATATTTTTGAGATGCATAAGACCATGTTTCCCTCTCTCATAATAACTTTCAGTAGCATCATGAACAAAATTAACAATATAACTATCACATAAAACATTCTTATCATGAGCCACATGCATAAAATAATTATTACTCTCCACATAAGCATAGTCATTCTTATTAATTATAGTGGGAGCAAATTCAACAAAATAGCTATCATTGTTATTCTCATCACCATAACCATAAAATATAGGAGGCATATTGTAGTCACAATTAATTTTCTCCTCAATAGTAGGTGGACTGAAAATATCATACTCATCATTGTAATCATCATATATTGGAGTTTTGGTATCATCATAAGCAATAGAATAGCTATCTTCCAAAGTTGGGGGACTAAAAAGATCATTTTCATCAAAACTAGCTTCCCCAAGATTAGACTTTTCCATAGAATTAGCAACGATGGTATCCAAATAATTCATACTAATAACATTGTTATTAGCATGAAAATAAAGTTCCATAGGTTTTTTAATTTTCTCTTCAAACACTTCATGTCCTAACTCAAGATAAATACTATAAATATCTCTAATTTTGTTGTTGTTTTCCATTAAGCCTAACTAGTGAAAACAAGAAACAAAAAGACAAAACTGCAGAATCTAAAGGAAATAACTTCGAGCACGCACACCGGAGGGTGTGAGTACCTTTTACCTTACCTCCTCGGCAACGACGCCAGAAAATACTTTGATGGAGCTTGACGTGGAGGAAATGTAAAATCCCAAAACCTCCCCGGCAACGGCGCCAGAAAAGAGCGTGATGTCTACGCACTTCTATTCTTGTAGACAGTTGTTAGGCCTCCAAGTGCAGAGGTTTGTAGAACAGCGGCAAGTTTCCCTTAAGTGGATTACCCAAGGTTTATCGAACTCAGGGAGGAAGTGGTCAAAGGTATTCCCTCTCAAGCAAACCTATAAACAAGATACAAGAAGTCTCTTGTGTACCCAACACACCCAATACACTTGTCAGGTGTATAGGTGCACTAGTTCGACAAAGAGATAGTGAAATACAAGTGGTAATGGTGCCAGAAAATAGCTTCTGACTTGTTGTTGACGTGGGGTAACGACTAAAGGCAAACTGAAAGAAGCAAGCAAACATGCAACATATTTAGATGCAAACGGTGTTTCAATGTTTAGAAACAATGCCTAGGGATCATACTTTCACTAGTGAACACTCTCTCATATAAATATCCTCTCTTCATGATACTACTCTTAACTACTCTCCGGTTGGACACTCTAATCATCGGTAGGGCTATAACAGCACTCCTCAAAGCCCGCCTTCCCCAATCTAGATAACCCCACACTGTCACCTTGAGTGCTAGATGGTTAGAACAAACGACACAATTTCATAGAGACATCCAACTCCAAATATAACTCATAACAAATATTCAATCTAGCCAAAGTGCCACACATGGTATGCACGATGTCACTTTCACACACGTGGGGAAAAGCATAGATCTATTAAAGCACAAAGAGTATTTATGTAGACTCAAACCTAAGTGCCACCATGGCGTGTATGCTGTCACTTTCACACACATGGGGAGAGCAGAGATCTATTAAAGCACTTGAGTAGCAAGGTAGATCTACTTGATTACAAATCTCATGATCACAATATGACCATGCATAGAGAGAGAGATGAACACATAGCTACCGGTAGAGCCCTTAGCCTCGAGGAAGAACTAATCCCTCATCATCATGGGAATCAGCAACGGTGATGAAGATGGTGGTGGAGATCGATGGAGATGGCTCCAGGGGCACTTCCCCGTCCCGGCAGGGTGCCGAAATAGAGACTTTCTGTCTCCTAAATCTCCCTTTCGGTGGCGGCGGCGCTACGGAGATTTTTCTAGAAGTATGATGGATTATTTAGGGTTTTCTCCCCTGGGGCTTCTTTTAGGCGAAGGAGGCAAGGTCGATGGAGGGCCAGGGGGCCCACACCCCCTATGGGCATGGCCAGGGGTGGGCCCGCGCCCTCCTAGGGTGTGGTCACCCTGGTTTCCTCCTCCTTCTCATCTTCGATTTTCTGTATCGCTTCCGGAAAAATATGAACATTGGCTTTTGTCCCGTCCAATTCCGAGAATATTCATTTTTTATCTTTCTGAAACCAAAAACAACAGAAAACAGGCAACTGGCACTGTGACATCTTATCAATAGGTTAGTTCCAGAAAGTGTATAAAAATACCTCAAAGTGTAGACAAAACATAGCAAAGCTGATACAAAACAAGCATGGAGCATCAAAAATTATAGATACGTTTCCGACGTATCAAAGTGGAGGAAGAAAAGCGTCTGCACACCCGCGCCGCCATTACAAGCATTGGAGTGGTGGCAAATCCTGTCAAGCTCAAGAGGACTGCACGGATGTCCACGGGAGGGAAAGTTCCACGTCTTTTCTTATCTCCACGGTCACTTCCTCCACGTATCAAGAACTCCTTCCATACTCTTATACATGAGCAGCAATTCCAAAAGATGCCTAAAGAAAAGTTGTCCTCCAGTTGGGATATGCCTCATTCTAACCATGCAGGGAAATAATACTTTAAGGAGGAAGAGAGGGGAAAGAATCACAAGGTTCGGGATTCACAGTCCGAGATGATCATGAACCGCACTGAGCACAATTTGGAGTTGATTCATACTCTCACCTTTGAGATTGAGGATTTGAAGAAATTAATTGAAAATCTTATCGAGGTCACACCACCACTGAAGGAGTAATTCATCATTAGGTTTTGGCATCCCCTTGGTTTGTTCCAAGCTTGGGGGACTGCCACGGTATCACATCATTATCTTTCATCTTTTTTTACCTTTTTAGCAGAGTCATATCATGAATAGAGAATTTATCATATAGAATGGTTTGCCTTGTGGAAGTATATCTCCTCTAGTTGGTTATCTATGTATCCCTTGGTGTGAGTGCCGTTATGGAATACTAATGAGAAGTTTCATCATTTACTTTTTGCAGATCTTATTTTAATTTGCAATTTCTGTTATATGATTGATCTTGTTGTTAGTATTGGTATCACTTTTGGAGAATCAAGTAAATTTAGTTGGTTTTGGCAAACCTAGCTTTGGTGAGTAGCAACACTAATTTGAGGATTGAATGGAAAAGAGAAAAGTACTTATAGATATATTATTTAATTTTCTTTATTTCTTGATTGGCTCATAAGCTTAGTATTCCCAAGTTAAGATCTTTTGTGTTTTCAAGGAAGATTGCATGATTGTTTCTATCACTTGTATGTTTGTTTGTTTCCTTCAACTCTTATGCTTGCTACCCAGCCTTGCTAGCCAAAAACCTGTACTGAGAGGGTCGTGCATCCAATCCTTGAACTAAAACCTATGCCATTTGTGTCCACCATATCTACCTATTAGAATTGTTGCTATTCCAAGTAAATTCTCGAGTTTTATCTATCTTCCAAATTAATTTTTTTGTTATGTGAAAACTAGTCAGTAAAGCTCTCACGAACTTGATGTCACACTTTAATTTCTTGCACTTAATAAACTTGAACCATTGATACGTCGGAAACATATCTATAATTTTTGATGTTCCATGCTTGTTTAGTATCTACTTTGCTTTGCTTTGTCCACACTTTGAGGTGTTTTTATATGTTTTCTGGTACTAACCTATTAACAAGTTGCCATAGTGCCAGTTGTCTGTTTTCCGCTGTTTTTGGTTCCAGAAAAGCTAGTAAGGAGATATTCTCGAAATTGGACGAGACAAAAGCCAAAGTCAATATTTCACCGAGGATAACACAGAGTCCAGAGGAGAGAAGGAGGGGCGCCACAGGGTGGCTGCACCCCTCCCCTAGGCGCGGCCTTGGGTGGGCCCATGCCTGGGCAGGGTGTGGGCTCCCTGGCCGCCCCTGCCTCTCCTCTTCGCCTATAAGAAGCCCCCGACGCCTAAACCCTACGTACCCAATCAAAATTCCACAAAACCGTCTGTAGTCGCTGCCACCATCGTCCCTAGATCGGAGGGGATCTGAAGCTCTTCCGAGCACCCTGCCGGAGGGGAGATCATCCCGGAGGCCTTCTTCTTCATCATGCCAGCCTCCGGTATGAAGCGTGGGTAGTTCCACCTTGGACTACGGGTCCATGTAGTAGCTAGATGGTTGTATCTCTAATACGCCCAATTTGCATCACCATTCTATATCATAATTTACCTCTATTCATTGATATTTGTCTTATTATGAGGTATTACTTATGGCTTTTCATCTGTTTATGCATGTTGGATGATTCCTGGAGGATGGACTGCCGGAGTCTGGATTCTGATGGAAAAGAAGGCGTTTCGGTGCAATTTCGCGAAGATCAAAAAAATACCAGAAAAATATGGAAACATATTATTTTACCAGAAGACGAAGTAAGCCAGAAGGAGGAGCGAAGAGGGGCCGCAGGGGGCCCACACCCCCTAGGCGCGGGCCCACCTAACCCCGCGCCTAGGGCAGGTGTGGCCCACCTGCCCGGCCTCCGACTCCGCCACTTTGCCTATATCTTCCTTACGAAAACCTAATCCTAAGGGAGCGACCACATATAGATGTCCGCCGCCTCTGGGGACGGAAAACACCGAGAGAGAAAGATCTCTCTGGCAGACAGATTTCTGCCGGGGGAATTCCTTCCCGGAAAGGGGAGAACGTCGCCATCAACACTGTCATCAAGCTAGGCTTCATCGGGATCATCAGCATCATCATCCACACCATCATCTCCACCAGCACCATCATCACCACTCCGTCACGCAGTAACAATTGTGTTGCATATTGCTTTAGTTCTTAGGGGAAACTTTCCCGGTGCTGATTACTATTGTAGTTGATGCTTGTGAGTGGAACCATTGGATTATTGTTTATGTTCAGATTGTTATCCGTTATCATATCATCTTTGATCTTGATCCATATGATGTCTTGTGAGTAGTTCGTTTAGTTCTTGAGGACATGGGAGAAGTCATGTTGTTAGTAGTGAATCTGTGATGAGTTATTATTCAATGGTTTAGTATTTAAGTTGTGGTGCTATTCTTCTAGTGGTGTCATGTGAACGTCAACTACATGCAACTTCACCATTTATGGGCCCAGGGGGATGCATTGTGTATTTGGCTACTAATTGCGGCGTTGCCGGAGTGACAGAAACCGGAACCCCCGTTAGGACACCTTTGCACAAGGGAGTGTAGGATCTCAGAGTTTAAGGCTGTGGTTAGATTTATATCTTAATTACTTTCCTGTAGTTACGGATGTTTGTAGGGGGTTTAATCACAAGTATGTATTAGTCCAAGTACAGTCGGTATGTTAGCACAGGTTCACCCACACAACACTTACAACACCAGAGAAGAGTACTCAGATATTTGAAGCGAAAGCACTTGACAGAATTCCCATGTGTCCTCGAGAACGTTTGGTCCTTATAAGTATTTCCACCGGCTTGTCCTTTGCTAATAAAGGATTGGGCCACTTGCTCCGTTTGTTCGTTACTTTTGTTACTTGCTCCTTGTTTTGTTGCCTTGTTAGAAAATCACTAAAAATCTGTTTGCTAAGTATTCACAGGGATTTCCTGCTCCATACCACTGTTCAACACCTTCTTCTCCTCGTTGGGATCGACACTCCTATTTATCGAAAGTACTAAGATACACCCCCTATACTTGTGGGTCATCAAGACTATTTTCTGGCACTGTTGTCGGGAGTAAAGCGCTACTGAAGAGTGGAACTGGTAAGAGAATCTTTTACTGTGAGTATTGCTTTTGTTACTTCTTGTTGCTTTGTTTCCAATATGGATAACCCACTTGGTTTTCTGTTTGGGAAACTACTACCACTGCTAGGGTAGTAGATGAACCACCTCCTGTTGAGATAGATCCTTTTAAGATACCTACAAGTATTGTTAATCGTGTTATGGATAATTATTATTTTGGGGATGGAACTGTCCATCCCGGTGATCACTTGCTTTTTATCCATGAATTATGCTGGTTGTTTAAGTGTGCAGGTATCACAACTGAACAGGTGAAGAAGAAGTTACTCTCCATATCCTTGAAAGGGAGAGCTGAAGAATGGTATAAGCTGCTGAAGAATGGACAATCCATGGAATGGGAGGAGATGGCATCTCTCTTTTACTCTAAATTTTATCCTCACAGTGAAATTCATAAGGATAGAAATCTTATATATAACTTTTGGCCTCTTGATGGAGAGAGTACAGCTCAAGCTTGGGGGAGATTGAAGTTACTAATGCTTAAGTGTCCTATTCATGAACTCCCTAACAATATTATTCTCAATAACTTTTATGCTAGGCTTCCTCTTCATGATAAAGATTTACTAGATGCTTCTTGTGCTGGATCATTCACACGTATGAAGGAAGAATCTAAATGGGATCTCTTAGACCGTATTCAAGATAACACTGAAGCTTGGGAGAATGACAAAGGAAGAAAGTCAGGTATAAACTATGATTATGAATGCATTAAATCTTTTATGGGAACTGATAACTTTCGTGATATTAGTAATGAGTTTGGTCTTGATTCCCAAAGTATTGCCAACTATTTTAAGGCCTTTGCCTCTTACATAGAAATTCCCAAGAAGAAGTGCAATAAGTACCATGCTCCGTATAAAGATGGTGTTAATCATGTTCCAGTTATAAGTACTCAAGTTTGTACTACTAATCATCTTGTGCCTGAACCTCATGTTGATAAAATGCCTTTCCCAACTAAGGTAAAGGAGTATTCTATGATTATTAGTGCAAATAACAAAGGTACAATGAAAATTGTGGAGCCTGGTAAGCAATTGAATATTGAACCTATGGTTGCTATTGTGAAAGACACTGTCACTAGAAATATAGAGGATGAGCACATTGTCTTCTGTGAAGATGCTTCTAATATTATCTCTCATCCTAGTAAGGCTAGAAAATCTAGTGTTCCTGTGCTTTCTATTAAAATTGGTGATCATTGCTACTATGGTTTATGTGATATTGGTGCTAGTTCTAGTGCTATTCCTTATGAGCTTTACAGGGAAATTATGCATGAGATTGGTCCTTGTGAGCTTGAGGACATTGATGTGGTTATTCACCTTGCTAATAAGGAAACCATTTTCCCCATTGGCATTGTAAGAGATGTGGAGGTTCATTGTGGTAAGATTAAGTATCCTGCTGTTTTTCTAGTGCTTAATTCAGCAGCTAGCAAAACTTGTCCTATCATTTTTGGTAGACCTTTCTTGAACACTTGTGGAGATATTATTGATTGTAAGAGGGAATTTTTTTTAACTAGGTTTGATGGAGATTCTTATGAGTTTAACTTTTCCAAATTTGCTAAAGCTCCTTGTGAAAATAGCTTGCCTAATAAAGATTTCAGGATGGAAGAACTTGCTTCTATTGATCCGGTTTATGACCTTGGACCTCTCTTTGATGGCTGTAAGTATGCTTACTCGGATAATAAAGTTGTTGCCAGTGACAGTTATATTGTCAACTTTATTCAAAGTGCTACTGAAAGTTATTTTGAGAGAGGGAAACATGGTTTTATGCATCTCAATGATGTTAAGTTTCCCCGTTTTATGTTGAAAGCTTTAAAGTTGCATATGTTTTGTCTTCCTATGCTAGTGGCTTTTTGTTTCAACAATTCGTTTTCTCATGATACCCCCATGCATAGGAAGTGGGTTAGACTCAAGTGTGTTGGTTATTTTCTTCTTGATGCTCTCTTTCACTTCAAATATATATCTCCTTTGTGAGCATCTTTGGAAGTTTCAAGCCTAACTTAAAGGCATTAAAGAAAAGTACTTGTTGGGAGATAACCCAAGAGTTTTGTCGAGTCTTGAAAGTTATTACCTCTGTAATAACTGGTCCTTATCCTTTTTGTTTTTGGTTTTTGTGTCAAGTTCAACTACTTTTGTGAAGTAGAGGAGTTGTGAAAAGTGGCTGTCCTGGGACAGATTTTTGTGTTGTATGGTAAACATTCGTGAGGAATCTCAGTACTTCGGATGGAGCTGAATTTTTTGGATCTTGTTCTCCAAGTTGTTACCCAACTTTCATCAGTTCTGCACTTTTTGATTTGAGCAACAAAAGGTCTTTGAAAAAATCAATCTTTACCTGCTGGTCTGTTTTGACATATTTCTGCCATCATTTGCATTTGCCTCTTACAGAAGCTTTTGTTTTGATGGGTTTTCAGTTGAAGTGTTTACCAAAGGTTTATTGTTTTTGCTTACACTAATGTTGTCATTGAGTTTGTGCAGGGGGTTTGTAAGAAGGAAATTTTCAGGAGAAAGAGAAAAGTAATCTGCAGAGTTCGTCCTTGAATAGGTAAAAGTGGTGAAAACAGAAGTTTCGCGAAACCCCAATATTTTTATATTTTTTATGTTTTTAATACATAAGGGAAGTTACAAGATGAAACTGAAGAGGAAACGGAGCCCGGGGTGGACAGACCTACCCTAGGCGCGGGCCCATCCTAGTCGTGCCTGATGGGGGTGTTCCACCCTCGAACTCCATCTCCGCCTTGTTTCCGTGTCAAAACCTTCCCTATGACTTGAAACTTCGTAATATATAATCCCCCGGATCCCCTGAGGTTCATGCATCGTGTTCTCATCGTGTTTTCATTTCAATCTATTTCTGTCAAGAAATCTTCTCAAGTTTAGAGCACCATGGCCTCCGCCAACGACAAAGGCAAGAAGTCTGAGGAAGAAGAACCTCAAGTCCCCAAGGAGGAGGAGATTCTGGTAGGGTATGAAGGTGACATGGAGGAGGACAAGCATCCGGACACCCGTGCTACCGTCGCAAGCATTGGTTTGGTGGCACGACCTACCAAGCTTAAGAGGACAGCACGGATGTCTACAGGAGGGAGAAATCTACGTCATATCCTCGCTCCACGCACACTTCCTCCTAGTACCCCTTGTTCTAACCGTGCAGGGAAGAAACACTCTAATTTGGAAGAATGGAGAAAGAATAACAAGGACTGGGATCCTCGTTCCGAGTTGATCATGGGCTGCATTGAGCATAATTCGGAGTTAATTCGTACTCTGACCTTCGATATGGAGGATTTGAAGAAACTTGTTGAAGAGCTTATCAAGAGAACACCACCACCACCAAGGGAGTAATTCATCATCGGGTTTGGCATCCCCTTGGCTTATTCCAAGCTTGGGGGAGTGCCGCGGTATCACCACCATTATCTTTTATCTTTTACATTTTTAGTGGATTCATATCTGTGATAGAGGGGTTATCTTATAGTTTGGTTTGCATGTGGAAGTATCTCTCCTTTAGTTGATTATCTTTGTATCCCTTGGTGTGAGTGCCTTTATTGGAATATTAATGAGAAGTCTCATCTTTTACTTTTTTGCACTTCTTATTTTAGTTTGCAATCTCTATTATATGATGGATCTTGTTGATTAGTATTGGCAACACTTTGGGATCATCAAGTGGATCTAAATTGGTTTTGGAAAACCAAGTCTTGGTCAGTAGCATTACTATGAAAGAAAAAAAAAGAGAAAGAAAAAAGGCTTACAGGTATTTTGTATCATTTGTTTTCTTTCTTGTTGGCTCATAAGCTTAGTATTCTTTATTTAAGATTCTTTTGTGTCTTCAAGGAATATTGCAAGTTTGGCTTTATTACTTGTATGTTTGTTTGTTTCTTTCAACTCTCTTGCTTGCTACCCAGCCTTGCTAGCCAAAAACCTATTTTGAGAAGGCATACTTCTCATGTTTCCAAAATCCTTTGAACCAAAACGTTTGCCACTTGTGTCCACCATATCTACCTAGTAGCTTTTTCTATTCCAATAAAATTCTAAAGCTTCATCTACCTTTTGAATTAAAAAAGTATTTTGTTAACTTGATGGCACACCTTATTTACTTGCCCCTAATAGACTTGAACCATTGTGAACATCGAAGTTGTATATGCTTGCATATATACATTGGAATTAGCAGAACCGTGTTGTCACGGGGAACGTTTTCAACATTGCACTTGTACTCTGTACACAGTTGATATCGTGCTCTTTTGTCTATGGATGTCAACAGTGTGAAATAAAGAGTGAACATGTAAGTCCATGGAGTTTGTATCCTGTGTTAGAGAAACGCCTGGGCCGCTAGCCTAAGCCATGCTTAATCATGGTGGAAACTTGTAGCATCACCATAGTGAGTCATCTATGAAGCATCCTCAATAAAAAGCATATACTCCATCTTTGTTCACTTTAATATTAATCATCTCAAGATGCTTATGATAGGGGCAATGAGGGATCAAAGCTAGTAAGTACCATAATCTTTTGAAAGCTCTTTATGACTTGTAATCCCTGCTACCCTCTATAAAGGGACCTTTATCCTAGTTACTAGTTGAGTCAGTAAACCTAATTCCTCTCTATCTCTAGCAAGCATTTGAGTTGTTGTGTTTCAAGCATTCATATGGTGATTTATTCAATCATGTTCTTCCTCTTACTTGTTTGCACAAAACTCTTATCTATTGAGTATTACTTTGAAAGCCTTCACTTGTGAAAAACCTTTTTGAGCAAAGAGTGCTCCTATTTTGAAACTTCTACAAAAAGCTTTTGTGAAGCTATTTGCCAGGTGTTCTCTGACCAAGAAAAAGTTTGCCAATTCCAATTATGATTTATCTTTATGCATCTCTATTGTAACTGTTGTACTTGGTTGCAAGCTAAGTTATATAATGGTGAGTTGCTTTCTTCTATGAGTTGTGCAATGGTAAGTGTGATGCTTCTTGTTCGTATTCTTTATTCGACACTTCACACCATAAACTTTTGGACATGTTTACTGAGCTCAGTTTTCGCTTGGGGACAAGCGAAGTCTAAGCTTGGGGGAGTTCATACGCCCAATTTGTATCACCATTCTATATCATAATTTACCTCTATTCATTGATATTTGTCTTATTATGAGGTATTACTTATGGCTTTTCATCTGTTTATGCATGTTGGATGATTCCTGGAGGACGGACTGCCGGAGTCTGGATTCTGATGGAAAAGAAGGCGTTTCAGTGCAATTTCACGAAGATCAGAAAAATACCAGAAAAATATGGAAACATATTATTTTACGAGAAGACGAAGGAAGCTAGAAGGAGGAGTGAAGAGGGGCCGCAGGGGGCCCACACCCCCTAGGATCGGGCCCACCTAACCCCGTGCCTAGGGCAGGTGTGGCCCACCTGCCCGGCCTTCGACTCCACCCCTTCGCCTATATCTTCCCTACGGAACCCTAATCCTAAGGGAGTGACCACAGATAGATTTCCGCCACCTCTGGGGGTGGAAAACACCGAGAGAGAAAGATCTCTTCGGCAGACAGATTTCTGCCGAGGGAATTCCTTCCCGGAGAGGGGAGACCGTCGCCATCAACACCTTCATCAAGCTAGGCTTCATCGGGATCATCATCATCATCATCCACACCATCATCTCCGCCAGCACCATCATCACCACTCCGTCCCGCCGTAACACTTGTGTTGGATGTTGCTTTAGTTCTTAGGGAAACTTTCCCGGTGTTGATTACTATTGTAGTTGATGCTTGTGAGTGGAACCATTGGATTATTGTTTATGTTCAGATTGTTATCCATTATCATATCATCTTTGATCTTGATCCATATGATGTCTTGTGAGTAGTTCGTTTAGTTCTTGAGGACATGGGAGAAGTCATGTTGTTAATAGTGAATCTGTGATGAGTTATTATTCAATGGTTTAGTATTTAAGTTGTGGTGCTATTCTTGTAGTGGTGTAATGTGAACGTAGACTACATGACACTTCACAATTTATAGGCCTAGGGGGATGCATTGTGTATTTGGCTACTAATTGTGGGGTTGCCGGAGTGACAGAAACATGAACCCCCATTAGGACACCTTTGCACGAGGGAGTGTAGGATCTCAGAGTTTAAGGTTGTGGTTAGATTTATATCTTAATTACTTTCATGTAGTTACGGATGTTTGTAGGGGGTTTAATCACAAGTATGTATTAGTCCAAGTACGGTCGGTATGTTAGCACAGGTTCACCCACACAACACTTACAACACCAGAGAAGAGTACTCAGATATTTGAAGCGAAAGCACTTGACAGAATTCCCATGTGTCCTCGAGAACGTTTGGTCCTTATAAGTATTTCCACCGGCTTGTCCTTTGCTAAGAAAGGATTGGGCCACTTGCTCCGTTTGTTTGTTACTTTTGTTACTTGCTCCTTGTTTTGTTGCCTTGTCAGAAAACCACTAAAAATCCGTTTGCTAAGTATTCACAGGGATTTCCTACTCCATACCACTGTTTAGCACCTTTTGCTCCTCGTTGGGATCGACACTCCTATTTATCAAAAGTACTACGATACACCCCGTATACTTGCAGGTCATCAATCTCCTCCTTGTGCTTTCATGTCTAGATCTTGTGAGCTCCGTTCATGATCAAGATCTCATCTATTTGTAATCATGCATGTTGTGTTTGCGGGGATCCGATGGATATTGAGATTACTATATCAGATTGATTAATGGTTTTGTCTTATTGATTCTATCATGTCTGTGTTGTTTGTGATCTTGCATGCTCTTCGTTGTTAGTAGCTATCTTGGCCAAGTAGTTGCTAGTGACTCCAAGAGGGGGTATTTATGCTCGATAGTGGGTTCATGCCTCTACTTAATCAAGGGAAGTGACATAAATCTCTACGGTTGTAGATGTGCTATTGCCACTAGGGAGAAAACAACGGTCTCTTGTTCATGGAACAAGTGGATTGTTTACCTTACACACTTTGCTTAAAGCAGTTGTCTATTGCTTGCAACTTAATACTGGAGGGGGTTCGGATGATAACCCAAAGGTGGACTTCTAGTCATAGATGCAGTTGGATGGCGGTCTATGTATCTGTTTTTATTGCCCAATCAAATCTCATAGGATCTTTATGTCTAGTATTTCATTGTTATGCCTTGGTCGGTCCTATCAATTGCCCTGCTGTAATTTGTTTACCCAACATGCCATGTTTGTTTATATAAGGAGAGAACCTCTAGTGAACTATGGACCCCGGTCCAATCTTTACCATTGATACATCTACCACTGTTACTGTTTACTTGCTGCAAACCATCATCACCTTCCACACCATACAGTTAATCCTTTGTTACAACAACCGGTGAGATTGACAACCTCAGTGTTAGTTGGGGCAAAGTCTTGAGTTTGTGTTGTGCAGGTTTCCATGTTGCTTGCAACACCTTTGAGACGTTTCCTTCCTCCTATTGGTTCGATAACCTCGGTTTCTTACTGAGGGAAAACTTGCTGTTGTGCTGCATCATACCTTGCTCTTTGGGTTTCCCAACGGGGCATCAACACGCATCAACCATTGTGTCATCTATGTTGCTTATATGCTTGCAAGTTATAGGTTGGGAGTTAGCACAACCATGCTGTCATGGGGAACACTTTCAACACCTGTACATATTATCCAGTTGATATCATGATCTTTTGTTTATGGATGCCGACAGTGTGAAATAAAAGGGGAGCTTGTAAGTCCATGGAGTATTATATATGTGTTAGAGAAATGCCTGGTCGGCTAGCCTAAGCCATGCCTAATCATGGTGGAAACTTGCAGCATAACCATAATGAGCATTCTGTGAAGCATCCTCAATAAAAACCTATGCAAATAGCAAATAAAAAGATCGTTGAGATGCTAATTGTATGTTTCCTTATCATTTTGATACGGGATAGCTCCCGTGTCATGGGGCAAGGGGTACCCCGTTAGCGGTTCTCTATGATACACATATACTTATAATGACAAGAACTTGCTTGTGACTAAAGTTGAGTAGCATGAGGAACGACCCTCATACTCAAGGGACATGAGATTTCCAACTTATGATTTGTCAAGCATATACTTAATATTTGTCTCACTTTAACCTTAATCACTTCAAGATTCTTATGATAGGGGCAATGAGAGCTCAAAGCTAGTAAGTACCATAATTTTTTGGAAGCTCTTTATGAAACTTGAAATCCCTGCTTCCCTCTACGAAGGGTCTATATTTTACTTTTAAGTTGAGTCAGTAAACCTATTCCTTTCTATCTCCAGCAAGCATTTGAGTTGTTGTGATTTAGTCATCCATATGTTGATTTATTCAATCTTGTTTCTTATGTTCCTTGTTTTGCACAATGCTCTTATCTAAATGAATACTACTTTGAAAGCTATCATTGTAAAAAGCCCATTATGTTTGAGCAAGAGATTCCTGCATTATAAACTCCATTATAAAAGCTTTGCTTAAAACTAAGTATGATTTGTTAACTGTTCTCTGACCAAGAACAAAGTTTGCCATTACCAATTATGATTTTCCTTATGCATATTTATTGTGACTTCCATACTATTGCAAGTTAAGTTATATAATAGTGAGTTGCTTTCTATTATGATTTGTGTATTAATAAATGTGATGCTTCTTGTACGTATTCTTTTTATCGACACTTCACTCCATAAACATGTGGTCATGTTTACTGAGTTCAGATTTCGCTTGGGGACAAGCGAGGTCTAAGCTTGGGGGGAGTTTACATGTCCATTTTGCATCACTATTTTATATCATAATTTACTGTTATTCATTGATATATTTCATATTAAGAGATGATACTTATGTTATTCTATCTATTTTGCATGTTTGATGACTTTTGGAGGATGAACTGCCAGAGTCAGGATTCTGATGGAAAAAGCGCTGTCCATATGCAATATTCGCAAAGATCAGAAAACTCCAGAAAATATACAGAGTTCCTATTTTTCTAGAAGACGAAGGAAGCTAAAAGGAGAAGTGGAGATGGGCCACAGGAGGCCCACACCACCCCCTGGCGCCCCCTCCTAGGCCGCGCCACCAGGTGGTGTGGCCACCCTGGCCCACCTCTAGCATCGCCCTTTCGCCTATATCATCCCCACGAAACCCTAAGACTTGGGGAGCAATGGCAGAAAGATTCCGCCGCCTCTACGGGGCGGAAACTATAGAGAGAAAGAGCTCTCCGGTAGGCAGAAATCTGCCAGGGAAATTCCTTCCTGGAGAGGGGAGATTGTCGCCATCAACACCGTCATCAAGCTAGACTTCATCAGGATCATCATCATCATATCCACCAGCACCATCACCACCACTTCGTACCACTATAACAATTGGGTTGAATCTTGCATAGTTCTTAGGGGAAACTTTCCCGGTGTTGATTACTTGTTGTAGTTGATGCTATTGAGTGGAACCATTGAATTATTGTTCATGTTCAGATTGTTACTTATCATTATTTCATCTCTGATCTTGATCCATATGATGTCTCGAGAGTAGTTCGTTTAGTTCTCGAGGACAGCGGAGAAGTCATGTTGTTAGTAGTGGAATTGTGTTGAGAAATAGTCAATGGTTTGATATTTAAGTTGTGGTGTTATTCTTCTAGTGGTGTCATGTGAACTTCGACTACATGATACTTCACCTTTATGGTCCTAGGGGAATGCATTGTGTATTTGGCTACTAATTCTGGGGTTGCCGGAGTGACAGAAACCTAAACCCCCGTTAGGAAACCATTGCACGAGGGAGTGTAGGATCTCATAGTTTAATGTTGTGGTTAGGTTTCTATCTTAATTACTTTCTTGTAGTTGAGGATGCTTGCAAGGGGGATAATCACAAGTATGTATTAGTCCAAGTAAGGTCGGTACATTAGCATAGGTTCACCCACACAACACTTACCCAACCAAAGAACATTAAGCAACTATATGAAGCGAAAGCACTTGACATTATTCCCATGTGTCCTCGAGAACGTTTGGTCATCTTAAGTAATACAACTGGCTTGTACTTTGCTGAAGAAAGGATTGGGACACTTGTTGCAATTATTATTATTGTCTTTTATTTACTCGTAATTTATTTATCTACATTATCAAAAACCCTAAAAATCCGTTTGTTAGTATTTATAGTGAATTCCTGATCCAAACCACTTGTCAACACCTTCTGCTCCTCGTTGGGTTCGACACTCTTATTTATCAAAAGTACTACGATACATCCCATATACTTGTGGGTCATCAGACCCCCGCATTCTTATTTTGTTTCAAATAAGTTGATTAGTGTTGGAAAAGAGTAGAAAGTTTCATGCTTATAGTGGTACAAAAGGAAGCTTGTTTTCACTGTGGCTTAGACTTTATCATGTCATGTTAGATGTTGCTTTGAACATATGCTTAGTGATTATTGTTGTAGCATGACTTGTTCCAAACAATTGAAATTGCTTAATGTGCCTTGAAAGAATCATGCGTTGTTTTAGCATATAAAAGCATAATATTGTGGTATTCTCCTTTGATGCTTTATTTGGGTTGACTTGGCACATGCTTACACCATGTTAAGACTATGAACCTGTCACCTTAGCCTCTAAGATCATTTAGTTTTTGACTTGTGATATCACTTTATGCTTTAATTAATAATGTTTTGTCGCTTTGAATGATTATGGCCATTATTGCTCTCTTAGTTGGTCGCTCCCAGTAGTTTCCTAGCCTCCACCTGTACTGAGTATGAGCTCTACTCGTGCATCCAACTCCCAGGAAACCAAGTTATTCCAAAGAGTCCACTATAAATTCCTATGCATGGTGTGTTATACCATTCCAAGTATATTCACGCGTTTATTTATCTTCCAAATTAAACTTTTCTTATGTGAAAATTAGTGATTAAATCTCTCACGAACTTGATGGCACACTTTATTTTCTTGCACTTAATAAACTTGAACCATTGTGCCATCTATGTTGCTTATATGCTTGCAAATTATAAGTTGGGAGTTAGCAGAACCATGCTATCATGGGGAACGCTTTCAACACTTGTACATATCTATCCAGTTGATATCATGATCTTTTGTTTATGGATGTCGGCGGTGTGAAATAAAAGGGGAGCTTGTAAGTCCATGGAGTATTGTATATGTGTTAGAGAAACGCCTGAGCGGCTAGCCTAAGCCATGCCTAATCATGGTGGAAACTTGCAGCATAAACATAGTGAGCAATCTATGAAGCATCTTCACAAAAAAAATATAAAAAAGAAAAAAAGCACCATGCTCATGGTAAATAAAAAGATCGCTGAGATGCTCATTGTCTGTTGCCTAGTCATTTTGATATGGGATAGCTCCTGTGTCACGGGGCAAGGGGTACCCCGTTGGCGGTTCTCTATGATACACATATACTTACAATGACAAGAACTTGCTTGTGACTAAAGTTGAGTAGCATGAGGAACGACCCTCGTACTCAAGGGATATGAGATTTTCAACTTATGGTTTGTCAAGCATATACCTCATATTTGTTTCACTTTAACCTTAATCACTTCAAGATGCTTATGATAGGGGCAATGAGAGCTCAAAGCTAATAAGTAGCATAATTTTTGGAAGCTCTTTATGAAACTTGAAATCCCTACTTCCCTCTGTGAAGGGCCTTTATTTTTTACGTTTATGTTGAGTCTCCATCTTCTATCTTTATGCACCAATTAAGAGAGGATAGTTGTCATTCTTAGTTCAATGTGCATTGTCCCAAAACTTATTGATTGATTCATAATCATGGTATTGCTTGTTCTTAAATTATTTGTATCTAGTCACCCTTATGAGCTTTGAAGGTGTCATATGCATTTATTTTTGCTATACCATGAGGGACAAGCTGAATACCACTCATGCTATGTTTTCTATATGTGAAACAAACAAACGTCTTTCAATGCATTGTTATTCATGATCTTTTGTTTGTATCTTTTCATGTTACAACTTAGCTGCTTTGTCTTATTGTTAGAACTACATCTTTCATGCTCATGTTTAGAGTACTATGATCCCAGCTATCAATGCTTTACAATATTTTGATCAAGATTGTGATGGTGCATGTCACCTCAAAAATTATTATTTTTATCACTTACCTACTCGAGGATGAGCAGGAGTTAAGCTTGGGGATGCTTGATACGTCATAAACGTATCTATAATTTTTTATGCTCCATGCTTGTTTTGTATCAACTTTCTTATGTTTTGTTTACACTTTGAGGTATTTTTATACATTTTCTGGAACTAACCTATTGACAAGATGCCCTATTGACAAGATGCCGCAGTGCCAGTTGCCTATTTTCTGGTGTTTTTGGTTTCAGAAAAGCTAGTAAAGAAATATTCTCGGAATTGGACGAAACAAAAGAGAAAGTCAATATTTTACCAGAGCAAAGACGGAGTCCAGAAGGGGGACGAAGAGGCACCACATGGCGTCCACACCACCCCCTGGCATGGGTGTGGCATCCCGCAAAACCACTACTAGAAAATCGCGTTGTTTTTGTGCATTGCATAGTCATGACCGCATGCTCATGTCATCATGCCACATTGCATTTGAGCATCGTCATCATCTTGTATTGTGCTTGCATAAAATTATTGCGGAAAAACCTAATTTGTTTTCTAAACGCTCCGTCTTAATTCAAACGCAGAACCCCGGGTCACCGGATTAGTTTGTTTTGTCTGCTATCGGTTTGCACAAACTTTGTTTTAAACAACTAAAATGTTAAATTATTTTTAGTGGGGGAAGTCGAACGGGCCAAATCGACCCGAACGACCACCCCCAGAAAATAAAACGGACTACCAAAATCCCTAGTCTACCCTGTCCTAGTCTACCCCCCAGCCTCCACCTCACCCCACCCAATGGCATGTAGCCACCTCACCCTCTTCCCTTCCCCTACCCAATCACAGCCCGCCACTTGGCCCAGCCCTCTCTCCCTCCCTCTCTCTCTCTCTCTCTCACCCCCACAGCTCACTCCCTCCACCTGGTCCCGTCCCTGTTCACCCCGGGCCCACCTGCAGCACACCACACGCAGCACACGCATCGCATGCACTCCCCGATCCACGCCAACCCCACCGCCACCCTGGGACCCACCCCCCACCAGCCACCAACCCCGGGCCCCGTTCCTCTCTCTCTTCCCTGGCCTCTCCCTCACCCGCGCGTCCCACCTCCTCCTTCCCCTGTCCCCGTTAGCACCTCGCCGCCGCCTGTGGGATCCCCTCCGCCGCCGCCCGCTGCTCTCCAGCCGCCTCCCTCCCATCTCCTGCCGACGAGCACCCCCTCCTCCACCCGCCTGGCCCCGCATCCTCTTCTCCCCGCGACCAGCCCCTTCCGCAGCCTCCTTCCCCCAGGCTCCTCCCCGCCGCGCGCCATCGACCCTCCTCTTCTCGCGTCGGCGGCCGTCCGCCGCCCCGCACCAGCAGAGCCCTGCCGCGGCTCCCGCTCTCGCCGCCAGCCTGCGCGCCGCCTCCCTCCTCCTCGCTGGCGTGCTCCCTCTCTCCGGCGCCTCCCTCTGGCCCGCGCCTCCCGCCGGCTCGAGCTCGCCTCCGCCGCCCCGCCTGCCTCTCCCGCCCGCCGACGACGCTCGCCCGACCCGCGCCGCAGAGAGCCCGTCTCCCGCGCCGCCTGCAAGCGCGTCGGCCTCGCCGCGGCCGCCCTCCTCGCCCCCGAGCGCCGTCTGCCTCGCCCTCCCCCTCCGTTCTCCGCCGGACGCCGTCCCCTTCCGTCTGCCGCAAGCCCGCCGCCGGCCTCTCCCCTCGCCCCGTCGCCCGGCAGCGCGGCCGCGTCATCCCCGTGCGTGCATGCGTGTTCAGGGCCAGCTCGACCTCGTGCCTGTTTGGTCTCGCTGGTGGCAAGTTGTGGTTGTTCTGAGGCGATGGAGCAAGATATCCTATGAGACGAGACCGACAAATAACGATTCAAGTTCTTCTCAACTGCTGGCACGCCAAGATCTGCACCGTGTTGTAAGACCACCGACAAGATCTCCATCCTAGACCCCAAGGACTCCCTCACGGACATCGAGCGCCAAGATCGCCTCTCGGATCCCGTAGCTGTTCCCGGACCCAAAGACGTCGAGACCCCCGACCCGAAGATGCCCAGAACACAAGTTCGCCTTCTCGGACGCCAGGACATCCTTCATGGACACCGAAGATCGAACCCCGGTGCGTCAAGCTCTCCTTCCCGGCCGTCAGGGTCCACGACATGGTATCGCCAAGATCTCCAATCGGAACGACAAGCACCTCACCCGGATGCCGAGACCGACTCGATGGCGCGGACCCGACAAGATCTGCCCGACGACAAGAACGACAGCGACCAGGGCGAATCCAATGCGCCCCGACACCAAACCAGGGCCCCCTTCCCGGATGCGACAAGATCTACTTCCGTTATCCGAACCTCGATCCCGTCGAACCCTGAACCCTGAGACCGAACCCCGAACCCCGGAACCCAAGATCTGCCGAACCCTAATGTGTGAACCCCTTCCCGAAACCCTATTTTATAATATAATACAACTTGTCTCATATTCATTGTTCATGCATGCATACTTGTCTGTGGTTTGGGGGCCTTATGTCGATTCACCTAATAATTAAATATGGGGCCCATATGCGGGCAAATCTAGTCTTATATTGGCCTCATTTAAACTTGTGTAGCGAACCGGTGATATATTCTGCCTTGTTAAGACAACATTTAATTTGCGGGATAGTTAAACAACTTGAACCGTTTAACTAATTGTCGGGACCCCGGTTCCGCTTAATATGACCTAATTGCATCGCATCTTGCCATGCCATGCATCATACATGCATCATGCCGATCTTTTGCCGTAGTATTAAATATTGCATCCGGTGTTTCTTCTAGTGTTTTGCTTCTTCGCGGATAAGGCCGTTGAGTTGATGTGAGCTTCGCCCCGATCTTCGGATGAACCTTCGACAATGTTTTCAGGCGAGCATCTCCCCCTTTCTACCTATCTTACTTTTATAGTATTTATTCCCTCCTGTTGATCTATTGCTATCTGTGTTGCGATGCTCTAGTTTTCGTACCGTGATATCCCCTGCAGCCTTATATTGCCTTGGACACACCCTATTACCTGTTGTTTGGTAGATAGTTAGACTTGCGCGCTGTAGTCGCTTGCTCTAGTGCTGTTGCGTGTTGTCAAGTGCCACAGTTGTTGGAGTAATGCCGCATGTTTGATGTTGGAGATTATCACGGCTTTACTTATTATGCACTTTAATTCCTGTTTAACGACTAAAATTGAAGTAAGTAAGCAGAGACATCGGTGGGTGATAGATAACATTTGGTTTCCGACCGCCCACTTGTGTCCCGTAGGACCCCGAGTACTTGATACCTGTTCCTTGAATATTCGCGCTATCCACATACTAGGTATTATGGGCCCCCCTTAGCCAGAGCTTGATTCAGTCTTATTTCTTGGGGCCACAAACTAGTTTGAGGTTTTATTTACGATCCTGTACTTATGCCATGCTTTACTGCTTTATTTACGATTGTGCGAGGAGCACACTGTACTGTTTAGGATCGTGACCCGTTTTCGCGGTATCGACACCCCGAGTTTTCGGGTTCCCAGTCGTTTACAGCCGGCCCCACAAACCTCGGGTCCGTCTCGGAGCTAGCTTACTTCGTTGCGGGTGTACTCCAAGGGGTGGCCCCCTGAAATATTTCTGAATCCTGTGATTGCTTTGTCGTGAAAGCCTCGTTGGGTTTTGATTTGGTTTTTCCGAGGTTGATCGTGTGTGTGTTGCTATTTGTGCACCCCGGCCGGGTTAAAACTTTCTGAAAGCCGTGTCCGCGGTTATGGACGACTTGGAGCACAGTATCTCGATCATAGACAACTATAACTAAAGTAGTGCTATAAATTTGACTTTATAATGACTAGTAATCAGCTTCACTATAATGGAATGGCTAAATAAAACTGCCAACAATTGCTTGTTTGGGTGTCGCTTGCGACCATTGTACCTGACTAGTAAGTATTGCAACTATAACGGAATGGCTGAATAAAAGTACCAACAACTGCTGGGTTTTGGGTTATCTCATGCTAAATGTATCTGACTAGTAAGTGCCGCAACTACAATGGAATGGTTAACTAAAAGTGCCCACTGCTTATTTTATCAGGATGACTATCTATACTTGACTAGTAATTGCTGCAACGATAACTGAATAAATAAAACTGCCAACTGTGTGAGTTCCTCGGTTGACTTCCTCGTTTGGTTTCGAGGGGGAAACGCCAGGATGGGTTTGTTTGATGATAGTATCAGGTTGGATCCGAATAGGTCTTTCTTACCCCTCTCTGATAGTCGCCAGTTGTATCGAGTCTCTATAGGTTGTTTAGTGCATGTTGTCGCTGCCGCTTCAGTCCACCATACCTATGTAGGCGAGGACCGCCGAACTCTAGTCTCGCCGTGTACTGGCCTCAGTACTGACGCTCCTCTTTTTCCTTTGCCCCTTGTCGGCACCCCTTTTGTTTAAGCAGGTTTTGAGATCGACGTCGTTAGCAGGGTTACCCTTCCGGCTTGGCCTGCGCAGGGTTATGGACGCCGTTGGTTATTCTTCAGGGCTCTTAGCCCCATTTGCATCTTGTCCGTAGCTGGACGCTCTATCGTTTTCAAGGTGATTTGGATCTTTGTATATTATATCTGTATTCTTGACTCATGGAGTCGCTGTTATATATATCTGTTCTGTGGGTCCCATCGAGGACTGTTGTGTAATGTTATTACTTCGTTTTCCACCCGCACGAAAGTGCCTGGTGGGCACCTTTGAATCGTTTCTATGCGGGTTTGGCGGGAATCGCTAAAACTTGCATAGGGTCGATTCTGAGGGTGTTACACATGGGTCCACCCTAGGTCGCGCCAGGGCATGGTGTGGCCCCCTGGCCCTCAACCGACCTCGCCCCTTCGCCTATATAAACACCCCGAGGCAGAAACCCTAAGGACCCGATCAGAAATCCACGAAAGAGTCCATAGCCGCCGCCACCATCGTCCCTAGATCGAGGAGGATCTGAAGCTCTTCCCGGCACCCTGCCGGAGGGGAGAGATCATCCCAAAGGCCTTCTTCATCACCATGCCAGCCTCTGGAGTGAGTTCACCCTTGGACTACGGGTCCATACAATAGCTAGATGGTTGTTTCTCCTCTTTTGTGCTATCATGTTTAGATCTTGTGAGCTCCGTTCATGATCAAGATCATCTATTTGTAATGCTACATGTTGTGTTTGCGGGGATCCGATGGATATTGAGTACTATGTCAGATTGATTATTGATTCTATCATGTCTATGTTATTTGTGATCTTGCATGCTCTCCGTTGTTAGTAGATACTTTGGCGAAGTAGATGCTTGTAACTCCAATACGGAGTATTTATGCTCGATAGCAGGTTCATGCCTCTAGTAATCTGGGGAAGTGATAGAAATTTCTAAGGTTGTAGACGTGTTATTGCTACTAGGGAGAAAACAACAATCCTTTGTCCAAGGGCAATTGTATTGTTTACTTTACACACTTTGTTTAATGTAATTATCCGTTGCTTGCAACTTAATACTGGAAGGGGTTCGGATGATAACCTGAAGGTGGATTATTAGTCATAGATGCAGTTGGATTACGGTCTATGTATCATGTTGTAATGCCCAAACAAATCTCGTAGAGATCAAGATGTCTAGTATATGCATTGCTATGCATTCTCTATCTGTCAATTGCCCCGCTGTAATCTTTTCACCTAGCATGTTATTTATCTTATGGAGAACACCTCTAGTGAATTGTGGACCCCGGTCCATTCCTTACCATTGATATACCATCTACTGTTTGCCGTTTACTGTTTACTTTCTGCAATTATCACAAGCAATTACTATCTTCCACACTATACGTTTAATCCTTTCTTTTCAGCAAACCGGTGAGATTAACAACCTCACTGTAAGTTGGGGCAAAGTATCGTGGTTGTGTTGTGTAGGTTCCAAGTTGCTAGCAACACCTTGGAGTTGTTTCCTTACTCCTACTGACTCGATAACCATGGTTTCATAACTGAGAGAAACTTGCTGTTGTGCTCATCATACCTTCCTTTTGGGGTTCCCAACGAGCTCTACATATCTGATCCATCAAGCAATTAGCAAGTCTTCATCAATTGTGTGCGGGCAAGAGCAATCAAGAAATGTGTTCCATCTTGAGAAGGACTAGGTATTCTTCTTCATGCTCAAGTGGAATGCGTAAGAAAAAGGTATGATCTTGATATGTTTTCCTTTTTGCTGGTCTCATGTTGTTAGTTGGGAGACCGGGTTTAGAATAGTTAGCCGTACTATCAAGAGGGGCTCTCAAGTGAATAACTTGATCGTATATTTCAGAGAGAGTCAAACCTTTGTATTCCTAGCATCATATTTCTTGATTGTTATTTGGATCTTATACATATGAGGTTCTAGAGCTTATGGTTATCTTTATAACAAACTCCAGTTCATAAAAAATGGATTTCCAATGTATCTTATTATGTTTTTGATCTTGGAGTTTTTTGGCTCCTCACCTTGGGAGGTTTCTTATATTTATACTTGGTATTTTCTTCCCTGGTGGTATCCAATATTTATAATTTTGTTGGATTTTACACGTCATTATCTTTCCAACAAAATTGGTTTCCTCCTATTTGAAGTTCGGATGCTCAAGTTATTGCATTTCTGATTCTGCACTTTCGAATGGCTATAATAATGCACAATCGCCAGTAGTACCACTAGGACATATGTGGCACCGGTACAACCGGTGGAAGTACCGGGTCACTTTTTCCAGGATCGTGTCAAACTTCTGATTTGGTCGTTGTTTTTACCGAAACTTGCCGGAAGTGAGGCGGTAGTACTGGCCTTGCCTCAGCGGTAGTACCGACCCGGTACTGCCCCTCACTACTATGGTGCCTATCAACCGCTGGAAGGGGCTGGCGGTAGTACCATCAATTTTGCGGTACTACCGACCATGCGCGAAACTTGACGTATCAGTCAGTTTTGGAGAGACCTTTTTAAGGGCGCCATCTTCCCCTTTGTTAAAAAAGTTCCCTTTTCTAGCTCTTCTACTCTCTCTCCCCTCCTCCATTTGTGACCTTCAAGAGGTTGTCCTCTTCCCATATCCCTGATATGATTCTTGCATATTTTTGAGAGATTTGAGAGAACAGATCCAGATCTATAACCCTACCAAACCAAATCCATTCTTTGTGAAGGAATCTTTTGAAATTGGGTTAATTGGATAGACGCCACTGCAATTTCCGTGTATTTGAGAAACGCCACTACAACTTTCAACTTTGGAAAAACGCCACTGCAATTCTGTGTATGTTTGAGAAACGCCATTACACCCACTTATCCAACATATACCAATCTATATACTTGGTATTCCTAGCCGTATATACATACCATGGTGGGGTCCTCCCAGATCAGTAAAAACATAAGTTGATGAGAAATATTAGAGTAAAATTATAACAATATTACAAAGTGAAGACCACACACATGCATTTGCATAAAAATATGGCCAGGTCAACACTCAAAATAGGTATAGTAACACTACACATTCAGTATTGAACCTTGGTTTTGAATGCGGCCTCGTTCTAACAACCATGAAAAGAGTGGCGCATTCATATATGTATCTTGTCAGAAAACTGAAGTAAAATTTGATCCAAGAAAAAAGGTATTTTTTGTTTTTGAAAAAGTATGATCACAAAAATTTATTGCATTAGGTCTATGAAAACCATTTCAGCTACATGGAACACACCAAGATCCTTTGTACCTTCGTTTTGTGTGGAATCTTAACATATACTGATAGCAATTAATTTGTAAGAACAACTTGCTGGATTCTAAGTGGGACAAGCCTATACTGTCAAGTGATGCAAAATCTTCATCAAATATACGATTTGAAAACAAAATCTGTCAAGTGATGTAACGTAAAGAAGGCGTTGACCTAGAGCTTTTATGACACATTTTTATGCAAATGCATGCGTGTGATTTTTACATTGTAATATTGTTGTAATTTTACTCTAATATTTCTCATCAACTTACTTTTTTCACGTATCCGGGTGGACCCCACCGTGGTACGTACATACGGCTGGGAATACCAGGTATATAGATTGGTATATGTTGGATAAATGGGTGTAATGGCGTTTCTCAAACGTACGCAGAATTGCAGTGGTATTTTTCTAAAGTTAAAAGTTATAGTGGCGTTTCTCAAATACGCGGAAATTGCAGTGGCATCTATCCAATTAACCCTTTGGAATTTGGTGTTCTCTTCTTATGTTTTTCCTCTCTTATTTCCCCAGTATGTTTTGTAGCTTTGTTGGAATTTGAGAATATGGGACTTGCTACTGCATTTGGTGAAAGTTTGTGAGCTTGTTACTCTTGGGTTCTTGGAAACCTAGACGGTTATGCTTTGGTGGTGTTTCTTGTGAGCCTCCAATTAAGTTGTGAAGACTTCTTCAAGCTTGTTGGTCTTTTGTGACATTATTATGGGAGCCTCCAATTGAGTCGTGAAGATTTCTCCAATGTTGTACGAGTTCGCTTACCGTCTTTAAGTGTCTCATAGTGGATCGAGATCTTTTCCTTTGGTGGGAGAGTGATGACTGCAAGTGCACAGATCGTTTGTAGCTAGTTTCAAAATAAAGATATCGATTCCACAGAGAGCAGTAGGCAAAATAATAAAATGCTTTTAACTAAAACCCAAACGAAGTACTTAAGAAATAATTTTAAGATGCAAGAAAAATAGAATTATTTTAAGGATTTTTCAAAGTAAAGTAAAACTTAATGCAGAAAGTAAGAATCACGTATGTAAAAGAGCATGGAACTACAATAGGGAAAAATGCATTCTCGGGGAGTGGTGGATACACCTCTAGCAATTTAGATAGAGTAATCAAGATTATCATAGCAAATATTCTCATGACATATATGTATGTGAGAGGAGCTCCATAAATGGACGAATAGGCAGCAACCACTGCACACATCATCTTTCATAACCATAGCTGATAGATAAACGACATCAATCGCATTATCTTGCTATTAAGAGATTTCTCCCATGGCATGGACATGGCTTAATGAGTTATCCTTGCTTCCCCAAGTTAGTTCGTAAAAAATGACAACAACTTTATAATCACAGTAAGTGCTATCATTCCTCCATCTACCAACAAGTAATCCTCTTCATCAAGTCTTCATAAGAGGCAAATATTAAGAGGTGCACAACTCTCAACATCAAGACGAAGACAATTAACACATACACATAATGATGTATAACATAATAATCTCTATCTTATCTCAATCATATGTTAGGATTTCTCCATCTCTTCAAGAACTAATGATCTACTCAGACATGAAGGCAAACAACATCATGGCAATGACAATGAAAATAATTATAGATGAATAGTTCTTGTATAAATTCACAACTAGTACGAGAATTATAACAAGATCTAGATAGGGTGTAGATGGGATGGATGGATATGTTGGTGATGCAGCAATTGATGAGGATGAAGATCGATGTCTTAGCCTCCTAGATCTGCGTAGGGCGAAGATAGATTCCTTAGGCAAGTTACCCCTCCAGATCCCTTTTGGAGGTTAGGTTTTCGGCTATTTTTGGGTGTTCTGTATGTCATCTCTCTGATCTGATTGCACGGGGTGAAACTATTTGAAAAGACAGTGGCAATGAAAACTATACGGCAGGAACTATATGACTGGAAAGAATATTCTCGCTATATAGTTGGTCGTTAAACCTACTGGTTGCTGTGATCGTCCTTGGTTTTTTCTGGTATTATTGATATTTTTTGAATTAACGATTTATGCTGTTTTTGACTCCTTTTCGCTTCAGTACTACTAGTCCAAGAGTTATGTCCATCGTATCCATCATCTGTCCTGATCCTGGTTAAAATAGATATAAAAAATACGCGCGAACACAATAAAATACCAAGATCCTATAACTACAATGCAAATAATAATATAAAATATGATGAAAATATACACTCATCAGAGAGCTTGAGTAGAATACAGTGAGCCATTATGGGGGAGCCTTGTGCCTCCACACCGTTTCAAAGAAGACATAGTTTTTTTGGAAATGAACTTTGGGATAAAATCATCCTGCGTGCCTCGGTTATTCCTATACCCAACCTGTTTTATCTATGCACTTTACATTGTTATAGCCTTCATTCTTGAAGTATATTATCTTACTATCATCTTGTTGCTTATCTTGCTTATGTAGGTTGTTGGTGCACTTAGTTAAACACAATGAATTTAGGTTTTGTGATTGATAAATTAAATGCTAGTTTTGTTTCGCATTTACTAGAACCTAAACAATAATTATTTTGAAACTCCTATTCACCCGCTCTAGGCGATATCCGAATCCTTTTAGCCCCCTTGGTGCAGCCAAAGTTTCTCAAAATCTGTATATGTAGACATAGATCCCCCAAATGCTTCTAGATGATGATGTTATATGGAAAAAATAAAAACATGAAAATTGTGGATATGTAAAAATGCATAATATTGTAAATTATTTTTTGGTCACATATAAAAGAAGATACAGTAAATCAGAAACTATCTCTGGCCCACCATTTTTTGTTTTTCCAGTTTTCTCCCTCCTCCCGGCAACTCGCCACACAACTGCGCTGTGTGGGCGTAGAGTCGCCCCGCCCACGCCACCACCGGCCTAACCCGCGCCCCCTAGGGTAGATCATGAAGAATTGTATGTGAATGATAAATTACCCTGAGTATGTAATCCGTGGTGACCGACGATATAGTGTCTTAATGGAATATGCCTGTTCGCCAAATCTAAATCAATGATAATAACTCAAGAAAAGCAAAGGCAAGAGGAAAAGAAACAGGCCCATGAATGCCAAAATGACAGCCACACCATGGATGAACAAGTGGCCAAATATGGGCTTCTTTTGTTGGGTCAAGGGTGGGCATAGTGGTGTATGTAATTGTAATCTCGGTCAGTGGAGGGGCCCAAGTATAACCAGCCCACGCGCCCGATCAAGATGCACCTCAAAACCCTAGGACCCCATATATATAACGCTCCCTCTCGCCATTTCCTCTCTTTGCCGCCGCAGCTCGCCCCTGTCGCCCGGATTCCGCCGCCGCAGCTGCTGCTCGCCGCACACTCCTCCTACCCGTCGCCGAGATGGTAAGCTGCTTCAAATCATCTCCCCTCCATTCGTCCACAGGCCCATAAGGTCTGCTCTCCGCCGATTGTACTCGTAGATCTGCGCGAGATTATTCGAGTCATACTTTGCATAGGATTCTTGGGTACTAGTTCTTGTTAGGATTTGTTCCCACGAGATCTTAGCTTTTGATGGGCGCTAAAATTCGTGAGTTCACCGCAGTTAGTTTACCTGCCTTGTGAAGTCGAGCACTGTCGATTTCTTTTGGTCCATTTGTGTTAACCGTGACATGTGGTCTGTTTTCCGGCCAATCATGTTCTTCAGTTCGATTATAACTACATGATTTGCATGGGTAACCGATATCGCTGCAACCCCGTGGGTTATAATAGGTTATATGTATCTGTTGTGGTTTGGATATAAAAGCTAATGCTAGTTTTTGCACGGATGAAGTCTCTCAATTTCACTGAGTAGGATGAGGAGGCTTTTGTTAGTTGCATTTTCCTGATTTGCTACGATATAAGGTTCATACACAGTAGAGCATTAGTCACTTTAATCTTGGGTAGTTCTATGTTGCAGTGATAAACCTGCTCTGCCATTTAATGTTAAATGTTAGTACTTTGATTTGTGCAACCACACCAAATTACATGATGTTGATTTGTTATAGTAAGCAGTTGCTTAATTGTTGCATTTGCAATTTCTTACCAGACGAAGCGCACCAAGAAGGCCGGAATCGTTGGCAAATATGGTATGTATACTATTTAGAAGTTCTCTAATTTCCTTATATTTGTATAGTTACATTCTCAAAGTAACCCCTCAATTTTATAGGCACGAGGTATGGTGCCAGTTTGCGAAAGCAGATCAAGAAGATGGAGGTGTCTCAGCACTCCAAGTACTTCTGTGAGTTCTGTGGCAAGGTATGTCATCACTCACCCTTCCTGGTTAGCATTCGTGTCTGTTTGAGTTATACTCAAGTACACTAACAGGAGGGGCCCAGATTCCTTATGCTTGCTGATGTTTATCATATGCTGTAGCTTTCCTTCCTTATCTTGCGGTATTATTAATTTTATCTGTGTCCATTATGTGCTTAGTCCATTTATTATGCTAGGATTCTGTCTTTTTGTGCAGTATATATATTTTTGAATCTGTGAAAGATTCAGTTATCTTTTAGTCTATATACCAGATTACCAACATAGAAACATGAGGCATGATGTTCTACTCTGTACATTGTATCATGATCTGTATGCTCCAACTGTTAGAGGAATTTGAGCTCAGCAATCTGTGTTTAAATATGTTTGTTAATCTATGTTGCTTATATATTAGCATGCTTAACTGGTTAATACTGTTTATACGTCTTGATATTCCTTTTCTTAATTCTGCCATTACTGTCACTTTTTCCAGTTTGCCGTGAAGAGGAAAGCCGTTGGAATCTGGGGGTGCAAGGACTGCGGGAAGGTGAAGGCTGGTGGTGCTTACACCATGAAGTATGTTCCCATCATCTGCTCTCTTATTCTCTCTAATTATCCATTCGTTTGCCCTTTGAATCATTGCTGATGACCCAATACTTGTATTTGCAGCACCGCCAGCGCTGTCACCGTCAGGAGCACAATCCGTCGCTTGAGGGAGCAGACTGAAGCATAATTTGCTACCATTGTGTTGTGTCACCTTGGGTTTTGCAGTTTAGACCAGACTTCAAATCTACTTCTGTTGGCTGTTTAGCCGTCTTTGTACTTTGTGTCATGGATTACCTGTTATGCTATTCACCTTCTCTTGTGTTGCCTGATTTCACCGTGTTATATCCTGAGATTAGACTTACGTGCAGTCTAACGAGAAATGGGATTTACTTTTGTTGGCTGTTTACCAGTGAATGTCTCTGTAACAAGGATGTCCTGCTATGCTATTCCTTGACTGATTTATCTATCCTGCGAGACGATTAGTAATGAAACATCAGGCTTCTCTTGCCATACTCCTTCCGTCAGAATCTAGGATTTATTGCGAATTTTAACAAATTTAAGAGTAACTTTAGATAAGGACGATTTACGGTTTTTGGCCATTTTGTTCACATAAGGGCCAATGAATAAGCCTGGGGTTGAGCGCTATATATCCTGTTTCGCTAGTTGTATGCGGGTTCAAAACCCTAGCTTCTCCTCCTCCCACCACCGCTACAGATTGCTGCTGGTGAGACTTTCAGTTGCGTCTCTCCTCTGACTCAGTAGCCTGCCGCAATGGCTCGTACTTCGAGCTCCTTCGTGTCTCGGCGAGCCCTTGGGGGCTATAGTGCCCCCTCCCCCTTGGCCATGGCGGCGGCGAGGGCGACGCTGAGGAGCATGCCTGTCGCGTGAGGTTGGAAGGCGCGACGCCGAGGAGCATGCCCGTCACGTGAGGTTGGAAGGCGCGCCGCACCACCAAGTGGTGGATCCTGTTGTGGTTCTCCTTCGGCGGGAAGGGGTCTTCTTTGGCGGTGACCGCTCTTTCGCCGCCGAAGGAGGAGCCCGTGGAGGAGGTCGCGGAAGAGCCGGAGACTATTTTCTCCTTTGTACTATATATCTTTCCTTAGCCAACAAATTTCTTACTCCCTCCGACCAACATTAGTTGACTTAGATTTGTCTAGATTCGGATGTATCTAGCACTAAAACATGTCTAGATATATCTGAATCTAGACAAATCTAAGTCAACTAATATGGGTCGACGGGAGTCCTAAAAATAGTTAATTCTCATTAATTGCTAGAGATAGCAATAAGAGATAATGTATTGTACAAGTTATATATTGTGTCTTCTTTAAATGACGTGAAGACCTAAGAAAATGCATATTTTTTTTAGCATTGTACATGCCCTGATGGTGCTTAAAATTTTAACGGTAATTTCCCAATAGTTTAACCGTAACTTTTCAACATATACAAATTTAACCTCACGTCGGTTTCATGACGGTAATTGGTTGGTCATAACTTTGCTAGGAGTTCTTTGACGTTGGTATTTAATGGTAATTCGTCTACATTGGTTTTAACTACGGTGTTATTCTTCGGTAGTAACTTTTGACAATAATACTAATCTCTGGCAGTATTTTTAGCCG
Source organism: Avena sativa (assembly GCA_916181665.1). Lineage (NCBI taxonomy): Eukaryota > Viridiplantae > Streptophyta > Magnoliopsida > Poales > Poaceae > Avena > Avena sativa. The sequence goes on from OV702285.1 coordinate 473,183,096, forward strand.
ATTATTTGATAACATTTTCTCATCACAGTTGCGGCTTGACGCCACGCCATATTACTCAGCATGTTAGGCTCAGTCAAGGTCAAACTTTGTTAGGTTTGACCAAATTGAATTATAATTTTTTAATGCTAAATTTATATTACTAGAAACATAATGAATTATAATTTCAAATTATATTTATTTGGTATTGTAGATTTTAATATTTTAGTACGTATACTTAGTCAAACGTCACGAAGGTTGACTTTGACCAAGCCTAACATGAATACGATACAGAGTAGTAAGGAAACATCGATCATGGTGAAACATAAACATGCGAATTGGTGATAAACTAATAAAATAGTACTTTCTCTGTTTCAAAATATAAGATGTTTTAACTTTGTGAAGCAAACGTATTTAGACCCATTTTAGTATATATGTTTACTTAAATTTGGAATGAATCTACATATTAAAACAAGTCTAGATACATTTTCTTCAGGAAATCCGTGGCCTAACAGGATGCTCTGCTTGGAAATCCTGACTCGTGGGGTAGGCACACGAGAATATGTAAAGCCAGATATATAGTGCAGATTTTTAGTGCCCTATTATCAACCTTCCAGCAAGAGATAATATACATGTAAGAGACCATCTAGTATTCAGGAACACGTCAGTAAAGATAACCCCAGAGTTCAGACTTAAAACATGTACTCTACATTCAATGGCATTAATTTCTCACATATTGTTTCCACCAATTCTGTATCGATTGGTAAGAGTCATAGCCACAATGTTACATGGTGTATGCTAATGCTTGCCGCCCAACCCGGAGAAGATAATCAGCTCATAACCATGGTAAACGCAATTGTGCGCCTTTTAGTAACCTGCTAACTTCGAATCTGTTAGGCTCTGTTTGGATGTATGTATTCAGGCTTGGCATTGCATTGGCTCCAATATTAAAATCTAGGCATATTCGTATTGATATTGATATCAATAATTTTGTTTGGATGTTTAGGTATTTGAGGTCAAGAATTGATACTGAGCTTGAATATCAAATCCTGTTTGGAAGGTCAAAGTGATGTATTGTATTTGTACCAGCATTATTGTTGTGTTATCAAATCTAGATTATAAAAATAGAGAGAGATAATCAAGGTAAACAACACTTGATTTGTCAAACAGAGTACATTACAACTTTGGATCTTAAATCGTACGGTACAGAAAAATAAAGAGAGCAGTATCTTCACCAAACTTCATCAACCGGAGGAACAGAACAAGGGCGACGGAGACATGCCTTGCCAAAGGGCCGACGCGTCGTTCTCCGAAGGGCCGCCGTGCTGCTTACCAAACAGGAGAGGACCACACCGTTGACCTTCGGCGCGAGGCCGGGATCTCGGCGGAGGATGGAGGGAGGCGGCGGCTTCCAGAGAGGAGGATGGAGGCGGTGGGGTCCAGCCTCGACGGAGAAGGTGGGGGTCAGGAGGCGGAGGAGGAAGGCGACGGCGGGGTCCAGCCTCGACGAAGAAGGCAGGGGTCGGGAGGCAGAGAAGGAGGGAGGCGGCGGCTTCCAGCCTCGACGGAGCCGAAGAAGGCGGGGGTCGGGAGGCGAAGGAGAGAGGCGTCGGCTTCCAGCCTGGACAAAAGCGAAGAAGAGGGTCGGGAGGCAGGGGTCCCGAGCGAGGGCGGCGGTTGCTGCGAGATAGGAGGGAGCGAGGGTGCCGAATGCCACACAATGTCGAGGGTAGAGGCTCGTCTTTCGGAAGGAAGGTCGCGCTGGCTTATTCGGCCCGCCTCAATATTCAGCCCGAATACCTAGCCCCAATATCTAAAACATCCAAACACCCAATTTTGATGTATTCGGGCCATGAATGCCCGAATGTCTAATGCCAAGCCTGAATACATACATCCAAACGCAGCCTTAGATATATTTATCCTCTGGAGCCAGATAAAATTCTGTACATATTCAAATTGACTGTCATGCATGCTGGATTCTATCAATTCTAATTTCTAAATATGTCGTAATCAGCTGTGTTCAACACATAACATCTTTTAGCAAGGGCCAATTCTTTCTGATGGTGACAGTCATCATAGTGATATGCAGGCGCTGCAATGACACTCATGTAAGTGCCTTGATTTGTGTTTCCTACAAAAACAGAGTTGTCCTCCTGAATGCAGCGACAGATTTGCAAACCTGCTTGGAAAAAGAACTGAAGTCATCAGTAAGTTTTCATGAACTGGGAGTAATTGGTTTCTTACAGTGTATCAGCGTTCATGTTAAAGTTGATAATAAATGTAGTAAAGCTTCATCTGAACTGTATGAACTTTCATTTTTCTTTTCCATACATAACATATATAAACAGTCAGGGTCTCCCCTACTGTTTTTGATAAAAAGAATGCAGTAAAGCTTTGTTGAAGTAACAAACAGTAAGAACATTAGCATTATATATATCATTAGTCATTACTCTAGTTTCTGCAAACAGCTCATATCTAAATTTTAACAGAAGCTCTAAGTGCAAGCCCTCAAAAATGTCTTACATTGCTAGATGCCTCTGCTTATTTTTATTGGTCTAGTTGATTACGTCGTAGTATGTATACACATAGCCAATCACTACAATAAGGGCCTTCTAACTGAAATTCTTAGATAGAAACAAAAATCACTCAGCCTATTGCAATTCTCGGCTGACAAAGATATGAAATGATTGCAATAGAAACAAAAATCACTCAGCCTATTGCAATTATAACCATGTTATAACGTAGAATGATATAAGAACCATGACCACCCATGACTATATAGAACTTGAAACTACACATGCACATGGAACATGGAAACAGACCTCAAAGGCAAATTATTTCACAAGCAACTCAAGCTAAAATTTTAGTGGTTTCATGTTTAGTCAGGATTCAGAAACAACTTGTTAGCTGAACATACCTCACAATCACATTTCTCTTGTATCATGAAGACTCTCATATGTACAAAGAAGAACTAGAAGCGTGTCTAATAGTGCCACACATGTTACGGCATTATTGTCCGCCTTGTAAAATGTTTGCCACGCTGTGGAATAAGATTATATTTGCCTGCTCCTCTCCAATGGTCTCTATTGGCCAATAGGAAAGTTTTGAATTCCTTATCAAGTATTGGATCGGAAGCAAAACCATTTAACTTCATTTCATCATAATACTCTAAAGCTCGTGGTACACATCCATGTTTAACCAAACCTTGGATCACTGCCATATAGTGTACATAAGCAGGCCTAATGTCATATCTTCTCATTTCACTCCACACTCTGAGAGCATTGCCACACTCATTCAATTGAATAAACTTATCAATAAGCATGAGAAATGTATCACTGTTAGGGCCACATCCATCTTCTTTCATTTTTTTCAGTAGCTGCAATGTTTCGTCGATGCCTTCTTGTTTCAAAAATGCATGGTACGTTGAAATGGTTGGAACAATACCCTTCATTATCATGTCTTCCATTATCTTCCGCGCTTCGTCAAGCTTGCAACTTCCACAAAGTGGAACTATGATACTGTTGTATGTCTCAACATCCGGTTGGAGACCTTCAGCTGCAATTTTACTGAGAACATTTTTTGCATCCTTCAGGCAATTCTCTCTTGTCAGAACATAAGCAAGTGAGTTATAGACGCCAATACCAGGAGTCCAACCTCTCTTCTTCATCTCATCATAAAGCCTCAGAGTATCAAAAAGGTTTCCTACTTTTGAGAAACAACAGACCATGAGAGTATAAGATGTACCATCAGGACTAATGCAGCAATTAGACATTTCTCGCCAAACTCTCTTTACTTCAGCCACATCAGTGAATATATTACACCAACCATCAAGAACTATATTGAAACCTTCTGCCGTGAGCGGGAAAAATTTCTTTCTTGTGAGAAGCAACTCCTCAGCATCTTCTATGTTTTTACTTTTGCAAAGAGCACGAACAAGGGAGTAAAATACAGTTTGGTCTGCTTCCAATTTAAATCTCTCCATCGCATCAAAGGTCTTGACTGCTTTGTTCACTTCATTGACAGCTGCATACCTGAAAGAAGCATGACGCGGAAATATTAACTGATGTGCTACAATGGCAGCAGCTGCTTTCACCTTGATGTTGACATTACAAATGCAAAATATAGTTATGATGTCAAAAGTGATCCAATAATGTAAGAGGAGCCCCATGGCAGTGCTAGTAAATATATTCAGATGTAGGATTATATGTTTCATCCAACACATCAATAAAGTGCATGTCGAATGGTTTCGCATCGGTGCCCTTCTGCCATGTGAAGCGTGGTTTGAATGAAGCAGCATATATTCTAGCTAAGTTGTGTGAGAGTTCTAGTTCTGGTTTTATTTCTCATTCTGTTCCGGGGTGTATGTGGGGAACTCTATAGCTCAAGCATTCATTTCAGTAGAAACCAGTGGCAAGCTAGGAGATCAAGCCATTGGGGTCAGCTCCATCTTCTAGGTGTAATATTTCACTAAATTACAAGGACTTGGTGATTCCATTGGGTTCACCTAAACCCGGTGGTTGTACACCAGCTCCGCCATTGGTAGAAGAATTGCAAAGCGCATAGCAAAATAAGACAAATGTCACACAAGTTATTCACTAGAATGTTGTGTTCACTTCTACGTTTTCTTTGTTTACTTGAAAGTCAATCTAAGAGCTAATTACACAAAACCACAACTTCAGGGACACATATAACAGAAAACAACAACTTTTGGACTCATTTCAGAAAACCACAACTCTAGAGCTAATAACCAACACAGTACCTCTGTTTATGTTTGTTTAACAGCAAAACTGACATATCTGGCCCACCCGTCAGTGCTGCCATGGCCAAACAATTCCATCGTGGAAAATTCCTATCTAAAATAAACATGTAGAAACATCATTTGTTCTGTACTGTTTTGATGTTTACAGAGTAGAAAAAATACAATTTGTTTCAAGCTACTTAAAATGACCAAGAAGCGCAGGATCAAAGCATTCCTGCCAACACGTCCTAGCTAGCTACGGCATTCAGCATCTTCACATCCTGGTCCTGGGTTGGTCGAAACAGTGGTAGAAAGGCCATGATGAAAAGACAGCGACCAGCTCCAGCCACAGCCATGGTGCTGACACCGGCACGAACCGTTTCTAGGAGTTGGTGAAGAACAGCAAGGCAATGTCTGCAGCGAACAGTGACAACGAACTTTGTTTTGGCGGCAAATATCTTTGTTTTTTTGTCCGTTTTGCTGTTAAACATACATAAGCAGGACATTTGGGGTACTGTGTTAGTTTTTAGCTCTAGAGTTGTGATTTTCTGAAATTAAGTTCAAGTTGTGGTTTTCTGTTATAAGTTTCCCTTTAGTTGTGGTTTGTGTAATTAACTCTCAATCTAAAGAACTGGATCATCGCAGAAAAATCACCAGTATAACGAACTAATAGTCATCATTTTCTCGTTCTCAAATTAGTGTCTATTTCACTGATGCACCAGTGGTAGTATTTCAATCTAGTGAGATTTCTAGTATGCCATTGAGCCTTTCCAGCGCTCCCCTCCTAATACAAAATGACGAATTCCAAATTTTGCCTGCACTCCATAGATCGATAGCCGATGGGGATAGACTTCATAGAGTACTACTGTGCTAGCCAAACGCAAGATTATATCTAATAAAACAAAATGGTGAAAGATAACGAGCATACGACCACACCTCTCCATCATGATGACCATGGCACGGCGGGTCAGCACCCCACGGCGCTGCATCCGCCGCACGACCGCCCACGCGAGGTCGAATCGCCCAGCCCTCCCCGCGGCCCATATGGCCAGGTGCCACGCATCGACCGGCAGGGACCCGGCCCCCTCTGCCCCGGACGTGGCGCTGCACTCGTCGCCCCAGCGAAGCGCGAGCGCTACTGCCTCCGGGTCGCGGCGGAGCTCCCAGAGCGCGCGGACGAGGAGGGAGGGGGAGGCCGGCGATGGGCGAGAAGAGGAGAGAAGGTTGGAGAGGGCATCCTTCGGGGAAGATGCCGCGGAGGAGGCGTGGGAGATGTGGCGGAGGAAGGAGGTGAGCTCGCCGTCGTCGTCGGGAGCAGGAGGAAGGGGGTGATCGTACTCGAAGTCGCTTTGGTCGGAGGGGGAGTGTGTGGTGGAGAGGCTAAGGTGGCGAGAGGGAAGAAATGGTAAATGCTGGGTGAGGCGGAGGTGGCGGCGGAGGGCGGAGGAGAGTGGCGGCGCCATGCGAGAGACTACTATTTCAGAATGGTAGGAGGGTTTGGGCGATGGATGATGCTGTTGCGCATCTCCGGTCTAGCATCACCACCCAACCGGTCCGAACCGTCCATGTCAGGTGCAAAAACTGAAACCGGCCAAACCAGTCAAACCAGTTAGTTTCACAAATGAAATTCAAACCCAGAAGTTAGTACTTCCTCCTGCCCGAATTAATTGACACGGGCGCAGTTTAAATCAAAACTTAAAAAAACAAATAGCTTCAGATCATTTCAAATTAGGCTAAAATTAAAAATCAAAATTTGACAATTCCAGACTGCGCCCGCGATCCCCGGCGTCCCGGGCTCCGTGCTTGATCACCGGCGGTCCGCGATCCCCGGCGTCCGACCGCAATCAAAGGCACATGCGATCCTCGGCGTCCGCTCCTGATCTCCCGCGTACCCCGATCCCCGGCATCCGCCCACGATCCCCATCCCTGTGTGTCATCTTCGGGGGAGGCAGAGTCCGGTCCAGGTCCACCGCCCGTCCCCGCCGCCGTCGTCCAACCGCGAGCTCCCTAGAGTTCCCTTGCCATCCGCCGCCGTTGTGAGGCGAGGTCACAGCTCCCTCCGTTGCCCCGGAAAGGGAGGAGAGCCCACCTCCGACGAGAAGGGAGGGGAGCCTAGCTCCGCCATGAGACATGTGTAGTCCAATGATAAGGAGGCAATCAGCTTGAAGTCTGGTTAAAATGACACAGCTTATGATTTGTTTGAGAAATAACTACATTCTCCACTGGTCCACGTCTAATTATGTAGTATAGAAATATCTACATGTCTAATTAGACTCAGATTCTAGGTCCACGTCTCCAACAGTCAAATGCTTCCACAACAGAAAGCTGATCTTCTGAGATTACTATATATACAAATGCCATACTTATTCCAATTTAGAGTTACATCATCATTTGACTGCATTTGATTTCTCTATTGGTAAATATCTTTAGCCGGCGACACATCACACATCATCCCAGAAGAGGAGGAATGGACTTGGATCTAAACATGAGGTTAAAGGAGGAGGATTATGGATGGATGGATCTGGATGTCGACGTCAAACTAGAAGAGGAGGTGGTGGAGGAAGGATGGATGGACCTAGATCTCAACGTCAGATTAGAAGAAGAAGAAGAAGAACATGTTGCACAACCAGATCATATATCTGATGGGTTTCGCAGCATAGTAAATCAAAAAAAATTCTACGGATGCGAACGGAAAAGCCAAGATCTAATCTAGGAGATGCAAACAACGAGGGGGGATAGATGAGATCTTCATACCCTTGAAGATTCGCACAGCGGAACGTTCAACGGAACGTGGTTGATGTAGTCGTACTAGCTTCTCCTCCTCGCGATCCGATCCGATCCAACACCGCAAGTGGTGATGCCTCCGAGAGATGCACACGTACGGCACCTCGACGTCTCCTCCTTCCTCGGTCCAGCAAGTGGGATGGAGAGATAGATTGGATCTACAACACGACGGCGTGGTGCAAAGGTGGAGAGTTTCTGCGGCAGGGCTTCGCCTACGCGCAGTCGGGAGAGAGAGAGATCTGGAGGGCAGCAGTATGGCGGCTAGGGTTGAAGGAGTGGGGAGGAGGGCTGCGCCCCTGCCATCTATATATAGGGGGATGGCCGCCCCCTTGGCCCCTCCTCCAAGCCCTAAGGCGGCGGCCCCAAGGGTTGGAGTGGGGGGCAAGTTTCCCCCCTCGTTCTAGAAGCTCTCTCTAGGGTTTCCCCTAGGGCTTGGCCGGCTGGGCCTATGGGGCCTTGTGCCCCTGGCCCAATGCGGCCAGGGCACTCCCTCGTACGCCCACGCCCCCTCCCGACAAGTGGGGCCACGTTGGTCCCACTCCGGAAGGTTCTAGAAGCTTCCGGTACAATTCCGAACAATCCGAAACAATTCCGAAATCCAAAAACTGCTTTGCCTTATATGAATCTTATTCTCTGGACCATTCCGGAACCTCTCATGACGTCCTGGATCTCATCCGAGACTCTGAAAAAAAACTCATAAACCAATTATCCATCCTATCCTAGCGTCGAGACACGTTAAGTGTGTGACCCTACGGGTTCGAGAATATGCAGACATGATCTTCTATCAATAATCAACAGCGGGGTCTGGAAACCCATATTGACTCCCACATACTCATCGATGATCATATCGGATGAACCACGATGCCATGATTCAATTAATCCCATATATATATATTCCCTTCGTCACGCGATATTTTACTTGCCCGAGATTCGATCGTCGGTATCGGCATACCTAGTTCAATCTCGTTCACATCAAGTACTTTACTCGTTCCGTAATCCGATATCACTTTGTGATTAACTCCTTAACCACGTGCTTGCAAGCGGTGTTGATATAGATTACCGAGTGGGCCCGAAGTATATCTCTCCGACTTGGGAGGGACAAATCCCATCTCGATACATATAACCCAACAGATACTTTCCGATCACCTGAGAGACACCTTTATGATCACCCTCTCATAGGATGATGTTTGATGACCTCAAAGCTTTCTTCCGATACCAGGGAGTTGCATTATCTCATGGTCTAAGGAATACAATATTTGACATAAGAAAAAGCTTCGCAAATATGAACACGATGACACGATCTAATTGCTCTGCTTGATTTGGGTATGTCCATCATATCATTGTCCCAATGACATGATCTCATTATTAATTGACAACTCATGTCTATGGTTAGGAAACCTTAACCATCATTAATCAATGAGCTAGTCCATAGAGGCGTACTAGGGACACGGTGTTGTTCATAAACCACACAAGTATCAAAGTTTCCGCTTAATACAATTCTAGCATGGAATATAAACTTTATCATGAACAAGAATTATAATAATAACATCTTTATTATTGCCTCTAGGGCATAATTCCAATAGTCTCCCACTTGCACTAGAGTCAATAATCTAGTTTACATCTGGCAACAATCTAACACCCATGGCACTAAGGTGCTGATCATGTTTTGCTCGTGGAAGAGGTTTAGTCAATGGATCTACGACATTCAGATCCATATGTACTTTGCTAATCTTCAGATCTCCATATGTTATATAATATCGAATTATATGAAACTTGCGGTTGATGTGCTTGGTCTTTGGATGATATCTTGGTTCCTTAGCCAGTGTTATGGCGCCAGTGTTGTCACACAATATCTCCAGTGGGTCCAAGGCACTTGGAACCACACCAAGCTCAGTGATGAAGTTCCTGATCCAAACTCCTTCACTTGACGCTTCTGCAGCAGCCATGTATTCCGCTTCTACTATAGATCCCGCGATCACGCTTTGCTTGCAGCTTCTCTAGCTCACAGCTCCTCCATTCAAAATATAAACGTATCCTGTCTAAGATTTAGAATCATCCTTGTCGGTGTCGAAACTAGCATCGACGTAACCTTTTACGACGAGCTGTTCATCACCTCCATAGACTAAGAACATTTCTTTAGTTCTATTTAAATACTTTAGGATGTTCTTCACGGTTGTCCAATGTTCCACTCCTGGATCACTTTGGTATCTACTTGTAAAACTAAGAGCATTGGACACATCCGGTCTAGTACATAGCATGGCATACATGATAGATCCTATGGCCGAGGCATAAGGCACTTTGCTCATAGCTTCTCTATCGTTTACCGTAGCTGGACACTGAGCCCTGCTCAGTATCTTACCTGACAACATAGGCACTGAATCTTTCTTTGCCTTATCCATTCTGAACCTTTTCAGAACTTTGTCTAGGTATGTACTTTGGCTTAAAGCTATCAGGCGTCTTTGTCTATCTCTATAGATTTTGATGCCCAATATATAAGCAGCTTCCCCTAGGTCTTTCATTGAAAAACATTTGTTCAAATAACTCTTCACATCGTTAAGCATATCAATGTCATTTCCAATAATCAATATGTCATCCACATATAGTACTAGAAATGTCACTGAGCTCCCACTCACTTTCTTGTAGATACAAGCTGCGTAGCAATTTGTAACAAATCCAAAGCTCTTGATCACTTGATCAAAACGAAGGTTCCAACTCCGAGATGCTTGCTTCAGTCCATAAATGGAACGCTGAAGTTTGCACACCTTATCAGCATCCTTAGGATCGACAAAACCTTCGGGTTGCATCATATACAACTCTTCATCAATGTTGCCATTGAGGAACGCAGTCTTGACATCCATATGCCATATTTCATAATCATGAAACGCAGCAATTGCTAATAAAATCCGAATGGACTTAAACGTCGCTACAGGAGAGAAAGTCTCATCGTAGTCAACACCTTGAACTTGTCGAAAACCTTTCGCGACAAGCCGCGCTTTATAGACAGTAACATTACCATCCGCGTCTGTTTTCTTCTTGAAAATCCATTTACACTCAACAGCCTTTCGGTCGCTAGGAGGGTCCACCAAAGTCCATACTTGGTTTTCGCTCATGGATCCCAATTCGGATTTCATGGCCTCTAGCCATTTCTCAGAGTCTGGGCTCATCATTGCTTCCTCATAGTTCGCAGGTTCACTGTTGTCTACTAACAAGACAGTTAAGACAGGGTTGCCGTACCACTCAGGAGGGGCATGCGACCTTGTCGACCTGCGACGTTCAGTAGTAGCATAGTCCAAAGCTTCATGATCTTTGTCATTAGATTCCTCTATTGTTGGTGCAGACAGTACTAGAACAATTTCAGGTGCTGCGCTACTCTCCAACTCAAGAGAAGGTTCAGTAACCTCGTCTAGCTCTACTTTCCTCCCACTCACTTCTTTCGAGAGAAACTCCTCAAGAAAGGATCCGTTCTTTGCGACAAACACTTTCCTTCAGATCTGTGATAGAAGGTATACCCAATAGTTTCCTTAGGGTATCCTATGAAGACGCATTTCTCCGCTTTGGTTTCGAGCTTGTCCGGCATCAACTTCTTGACGTAAGCTTCGCATCCCCAAACTTTAAGAAACGACAACTTAGGTTTAGCACCAAACCACAGTTCATACAGTGTCGTCTCAACGGATTTAGATGGTGCCCTATTTAAAGTGAATGCAGCGGTTTCTAATGCATAACCCCAAAATGATAACGGCAAATCTGTAAGAGACATCATGATCGCACCATATCCAATAAAGTTTGATTCCGGCGTTCAGACACACCATTGCGCTGTGGTGTTCCGGGTGGCGTGAGTTGCGAAACGATTCCGCTTGCCTTAAGATGCGTGAGAAAATCATAACTCAAATATTCACCTCCACGATCGGATCGTAGAAATTCAATTTTCCCGTTATGATGGTTTTCCACTTCGTTCTGAAATTCTTTGAACTTTTCAAACGTTTCAGATTTATGTTTCATTAAATAGATATACCCATATCTACTTAAGTCATCAGTAAAAGTGAGAAAATAGCGATAACCACCGTGCGTCAAAACACTCATTGGTCCGCATACATCGGTATGTATGATTTCCAACAAGTCCGTTGCTCGCTCCATTATTTCGGAGAACGGGGTTTTGATCATCTTGCCCATGAGGCATGGCTCGCACGTGTCAAATGATTCAAAATCAAGAGACTCCAAAAGTCCATCAAAATGGAGTTTCTTCATGCGTTTTACACCAATATGACCTATACGACAGTGCCACAAATAAGTAGAATTATCACTATCTACTTTGCATCTCTTAGCCTCAATGTTATGGATGTGTGTTTCATTGTTTTCGAGATTCAGAAGAAATAAACCATTCATAGCAGGTGCATGACCATAAAAGATGTTACTCATATAAATAGAACAACCATTATTCTCCGATTTAAATGAATAACCGTCTTGCAATAAAAACGATCCAGATATGATGTTCATGCTCAATGCAGGCACATAATAACATTTATTGAGGTTTAAAACTAATCCCGAAGGTAAAACTAAGGAGAGCGTGCCGACGGCCATCACATCAACTCTTGATCTGTTGCCAACGCGCATCGTCACCTCATCCCTCACTAGCCACCGTCTATTCCGTAGCTCCTGTTTCGAGTTACAAATATTAGCAACTGAACCAGTATCAAATACCCAGACACTACAACGAGGGCTAGTAAGGAAAACATCAATAACATGTATATCAAATATACCTTTGATGGTGCCAGCCTTCTTGTCCACTAAGTACTTCGGACAGTTGCGCTTCCAGTGACCCTTGTCCTTGCAATAGAAGCACTCAGTGTCCGGCTTAGGTCCAGACTTGAGCTTCTTCTCTGCAGGGGCAACGCGTTTGCCGCTGCCCTTCTTGAAGGGCTTCTTTGCACCCTTACCTTTCTTAAAGCTAGGGGGCTTGTTGACCATCAACACATGATTATCTTTCTTGATGTCCACCTCCGCAGCTTTCAGCTTAGCGAAGAGCTCAGTGATCGTATCAGTGGAACCAATCTTATTATGAGTAACTACAAAACCTTTGTAGCTAGGAGGGAGTGATTGCAGAACTCTATCAATCTTGAGCTCCTCTGGAATCTTGCAGTACAGTTGCTCAAGGCGTTGAGTGTAGCCCGACATCTTAATGGCGTGCTCACTAACGGAACTCCCTTCCTCCATCTTGCAGTTAAAGAATTTCTCAAAGATCTCATATCTCTCAGAACGGGCCTGAGTATGAAACATAGTTTTCAGTTCCTCAAGAATCTCAAAGGGCCCGGGGAACTCCTCAAAACGATTTTGAAGGTCCAATTCCATAGCAAACAACATGGTGCTCTTAATCACACCATAATCATCCTTGCGCGACTGATAAACAACTTTCTCATCTGCCGGCGCATCTACAGCAGGGGAGTCACCTAGCGCTTTCTCAAGGACATAGTCCTTTTGTCCGCCAGAGAGAATGATTCTCAGATTGTAGAACCAGTTGGTGAAGTTAGACCCATTGTTCTTAAGCTTTTCTTTCTCAGCAAAAACGTTGAAGTTGAAGTTGGACTTAGCCATTTGATCTACAAAATTTGCAAGTACAATTTAGACTATGTTCATGATAACTAGTTCAACTTAATCAAATTACTAGATGAACTCCCACTAAATTCAACATCCCTCAAGTTGTTTAGTGAACATGATCCAAATTCACCACACCTAATCCGATCTTCACGAGAAGAGATGTGGTTTCAATGGTGGACAACAAAGTGTCGATCATATCATTCATATGAATCATGCTTAACCTTTCGGTTCATGTGTTCCGAGGCCATGTCTGTACATGCTAGGCTTGTCAAGTCAAACCCAAGTATTTCCGCGTGTGCAAAACTGGCTTGCACCCGTTGTATGTGAACGTAGAGTTTATAGCACCCGATCATCACGTGATGCTTGAACACGACGAACTTTCGCAACGGTGCATACATGGGGAGAACACAATTTTATCTTGATCTTTAAGTGAGGAATCATCTTATAATGCTACCGTCGCGATATAAGCATAATAAGATACATAAAAGGATAAACAACACATGCATATAATTTTATGTGACATGGTATAGCCAATCTCCGCGCAATGATCTCCATCTTGTGCGTGCCAGCATGATCTCCATCACTCCACCATGATTGCCTCCACCACGAATAGCAACTACAACTATTGCTAACTACTTAGCGATAAAGCAAAGCTATTACATGGCGTATAAGAAGTTGACACACAGGTCATACACAATTATAAAGACAACCATATGGCTCCTGCCGGTTGTGTACTCATCGACATGCAAGTCATGAAATATTACAAAACATGATTATTGCATAAAACATACACATCATATCTTGGGCCATACCATATCACAGAAACACTCCCTGCAAAAACAAGTTAGATGCCTCTACTTTGTTGTTGCATGTTTTACGTGGCTTATGGGAGTAACAAGCTAAGAACGATTCTTACCTACGGAATGCCACAATGGTGATATTATGGTTGCCAACATCCGGTGTAAACCCCATGACAACTATAGTGAGAGAAACTGGCATCCACCAGCCGCATGTGTGGAAGAAGCCACACGTCAAGTGCAGAGCAGGTCTCGCGAACGAGGTCGCGTAAAGTTGGCCTGGATCGCTTCGATCTCACTATCCCGCGTCATAAGAAGTACACAAACAAGAGGCTTGCAACAGAAAACATCAACGCCCGCAACAAGCATGTTGCGTTCTACTCGTGAAACACATCTACGCATAGATCTAGCTCTGATACCACTGAAGGGTTTCGCAGCATAGTAAATCAAAAAAAATTCTACGGATGCGAGCGGGAAAGCCAAGATCTAATCTAGGAGATGCAAACAACGAGGGGGTATAGATGAGATCTTCATACCCTTGAAGATTCGCACAGCGGAACGTTCAACGGAATGTGGTTGATGTAGTCGTACTAGCTTCTCCTCCTCGCGATCCGATCCGATCCAACACTGCAAGTGGCGATGCCTCCGAGAGATGCACACATACGGCACCTCGATGTCTCCTCCTTCCTCGGTCCAGCAAGTGGGGTGGAGAGATAGATTGGATCTACAACGCGACGGCGTGGTGCAAAGGTGGAGAGTTTCTGTGGCAGGGCTTTGCCTACGCGCAGTCGAGAGAGAGAGAGAGATCTGGAGGGCAGCAGTATGGCGGCTAGGGTTGAAGGAGTGGGGAGGAGGGCTGCGCCCCTGCCCTCTATATATAGGGGGCTGGCCAGCCCCCTTGGCCCCTCCTCCAAGCCCTAGGGCGGCGGCCCCAAGGGTTGGAGTGGGGGGCAAGTTTCCCCCTCCTTCTAGAAGCTCTCCCTAGGGTTTCCCCTAGGCCTTGGCCGGCTGGGCCTATGGGGCCTTGTGCCCCTGGCCTAATGCGGCCAGGGCACTACCTCGTAGGCCCACGCCCCCCTCCTGACAAGTGGGGCCACGTTGGTCCCACTCCGTAAGGTTCTAGAAGCTTTCGGTACAATACCGAACAATTCGAAATCCAAAAACTGCTTTGCCTTATATGAATCTTATTCTCCGGACCATTCCGGAACCTCTTGTGACGTCCTGGATCTCATCCGAGACTCCGAACAAAAACTCATAAACCAATTATCCATTCTATCCTAGCGTCGAGACACGTTAAGTGTGTGACCCTACGGGTTCGAGAATATGCAGACATGATCTTCTATCAATAATCAACAGCGGGGTCTGGAAACCCATATTGACTCCCACATACTCATCGATGATCATATCGGATGAACCACGATGCCAGGATTCAATTAATCCCATATATATTCCCTTCGTCACGCGATATTTTACTTGCCCGAGATTTGATCGTCGGTATCGGCATACCTAGTTCAATCTCGTTCGCAGCAAGTACTTTACTCGTTCCGTAATCCGATATCACTTTGTGATTAACTCCTTAACCACGTGCTTGCAAGCGGTGTTGATATTTATTACCGAGTGGGCCCGAAGTATATCTCTCCGACTTGGGAGGGACAAATCCCATCTCGATACATGCAACCCAACATATACTTTCGGATCACCTGAGAGACACCTTTATGATCACCCTCTCATAGGATGACGTTTGATGACCTCAAATCTTTCTTCCGATACCAGGGAGTTGCATTATCCCATGGTCTAACGAATACAATATTTGACATAAGAAAAAGCTTCGCAAAGATGAACACGATTACACGATCTAATTGCTCTGCTTGATTTGGGTCTGTACATCATATCATTCTCCCAATGACATGATCTCATTATTAATTGACAACTCATGTCTATGGTTAGGAAACCTTAACCATCATTAATCAATGAGCTAGTCCATAGAGGCGTACTAGGGACACGGTGTTGTTTATAAACCACACAAGTATGAAAGTTTCCGCTTAATACAACTCTATCATGGAATATAAACTTTATCATGAACAAGAATTATAATAATAACATCTTTATTATTTCCTCTGATGGGGATATGCTTACCGGGGTATACCCAGCAGGACGTTTCCGACTGGCCCAAGAACTGGCGAGTGGGACTGCAAGACGGCGACTGGATTGAAGCCCAGCAAGGAACCAAGCGACTGGAAGCAGAAGGCCCAGGCGAGTAGATAGGCCCAGTCGGATTAGGTTAAACGGGTACCGAAGCTTTAACTGAATCGGTTGAGATATGTAAACCCTAGGGGAGGTGAGCCTATATAAACCTCCCTATAGGGCGAGTAGAGATACGTTCCATCATACACCCAAGCGACTCGCCGCCTAGCCGCCGAGCTCGCCCATTGTACCACCTCCATAATACAATCTAGCAGGAGTAGGTCTTTACCCTCCGGGGGGCCGAACCTGGGTAAAACCCTGTGTCTTTGCCCTCATCTCGCACCGCAGATGGCTGGCCACCCTTGCCCCTCGTTCTACTACTCGCTGCCCATTGCAGCATCTGCTGTGACAATTCCCACGACAGTGGCGCCCACCGTGGGGCCTGGCCGGTCTGGCCGGTGTTCTGCGGCGAGATCCAATCTGCCCATCAACGAGACGGTCGCCACCGGCCGCATGATAGCGATCGGCGAGATGCTCCAAATCTTGCCGAGTAGCTACGTCCCGGCGGCGCGACCCGTCACGCACAGCGTGATCCTGCCGATTGGCACGATCAGCCTCTTCGTCGGCCTCACCGACGTCATCGTCTCGGAGGATTCGGCTCGCATCCGCGAGTCGCCGCCACGCAATCGGCTCTCCGAGAGCCAGATCCGCACGATCCACCGCCTCGCCTCCGAGTACAACTCGGCCCACAGCGACGTGGCCGAAAACTCAGCGGCCGCAGGAGACGCGGCCCTCGACGACGACGCCGACTCGGCGACCCCGGCGTCACTCGCCGGGTCCATCACCGCGGCTTCACCCGCGGGCTCCATCACTCAGGTCTCCAACGTGGGAGACTTCGAGCACCCCTCCATCCTCGGGATCTTCGAATTCGACTCCGGGTCGGAGAATTCCGCCGACCTCCGCGACGGAACCGGTCGCCACGCCGCGACCTACATGGCGACCGGCACCGATCCGCCGGAGGATCCATTCTCCACCCCAATCCCTCCTAACGCCACGGCAACAGAGGTCGAGGAACTCCGCCTGAAACTGGCGGAGGCGGTGCGCAAGGAACAAGCCGAGCGCGAGAAATTCCGCCTCGAGCAGGTGACGGCGCAGGAGCTATCGTGCTACCACCAACAGCGGATCAGGTCGCGCCTGAACCCCACCGTTCAGGGGCGCGCCCTGAACTTCGACGACGAAAACAACCCGGCCCGCGTGGCTGAGCGCGCGATCTGCGAGAACGCGCCACCGGGAGGAAGCGCCCGACCCCCGCCAGGATCGACGGCGATGGGCGCCCCGCCCCCACCCAACCGCACACCCCCCAGGGACCAGCCGCGGATAGTAGTCTCCTCACTGGAGCGAGACGCAAACGGCCTCCCACTGTTCTCCACCCCGATGGACAACCTCGTGGAAGGCCGAGAAGCAGCCGACAGCATCACGGCCACCGGTGACGGCGCCCTACTCGCAAAGGCCGTCGAGCAGCAAAGAGCGGGCGCCGACTCGCAAGGTCGAGTATACTCGCGTTCCTCGGGAAGCAGGGCGGCCTCGAGCGGCCGCCCAATGGCGGTAAACACGCTCAACTGCCCACCACCGGAGCCACTGTAGCTCCAACACCGGCCCGCGAACGCGGCACTCTCCACCAACGACCCCAGGCCGGCGACCAACCTCGTCGCTGCCAATGGTCAACCCATCGACGCTCGCACCCACATCATCAACAACCAAAGCTGGCGCGCACGCCAGCCCGACGATCTGTGACACACCCTAACCAATCGCCGCGACGGCGAGCCCATGGGGTCGCTCAGTCGACTCGGCCCCAAGTGCTTCGGACCAATGATCCGAGGCGAGAAGTACCCGCCAAACTTTAAGGCGCCGAAGGAGATAGAAAAGTACGACCCCTCGTACGACCCTGCCGTCTGGCTCGACACATACCTCATGGCAATGGGGATCGCAGGCCACACCGACCTGCTAGACGCCCGTTACCTCCCCCTGATGATGGAGGGGACGTGCAGGCAGTGGATCAACACCCTCCCTCAGGACAGTATAGACTCCTGGGAGGAGATGCGCGACGCTTTCGTCAGGCACTTCGAGTGCTCCTACACCCGCGCCACCACTATCGAGGACCTGGAGCGATGCGTCCAGGGACCCCGCGAGTCGACCCGCAACTGGGTCCAACGGTGGCAAGAACTCTGGTACAACGCGGTCGGCATCCACCCGGACACCGCGATCCATTGCTTCAAGACCTCGTGCCGCTACGAGCCCCTGGTCGCCAAGCTCAAAGGACACTCTCGCACACTCGACAACATCCCCGACCTCCTCGAGATCGCCAAACGGTACGCGGAGGAAGATCCAAACCAGGAAACTGACGACGAGTCAGGAGGTCAACGTCGCACAAGCGGCAACGACAGCGGACGATGGTCCGACCTACGCTACAGCAACACTCGCCTCACCGGCAAGCGCCGCAGTGACGGGCGAGTCGACTTCGTCGCCAACGCCGGGCACGCGCAACGCGAGCCCAAAAGCTTCCGCCGCGACGGCGGCAACTACAAGGCCAAGCCAAGGTTCGACCCCGCGTCTCTCCTTAACCAACCATGTGCGTTTCATAGCAGGGAAGGAAAGCCCGCCACGCACACCACCGCCGACTGCCACACCCTCAGGGAAATCGAGAAGGCACGGCGAGCACGGGAGGACCCCGACAACGACCCGCCAAACGGCGGAAAATTCGGCAAAGTGGCCGGCTCGCTCCATACCTTCACATGCTTCAACACGAAGCGCGAGAAGAAGGTCATCGCCTGCGCCGTCGCCGTCAACGCGGTGGCCCAGGTGGACGTTCCCCAGTTCCTCAACTGGTCAGAGCGGCCCATCACCTGGAGCCGCCAAGACCACTCGCCACGCATCGAGTACCCAGGACGAGTCACCCTGGTGGTCAAGCCTAAGGTCGGCGACTACTGGCTCCCCAAGACATTGATGGACGGCGGCAGCTCCATCAACATCCTGTACCTCGACACCTTCAGGCAACTGCGGCTCCCGCAATCGATGATCGAGACGACTCACACCATGTTCCACGGCATCGTCCCCGGTCGGAAGGCGTACCCGATCGGCAAGGTCACGTTGCCAGTCACCTTCGGCACACTGGCAAACTTCCGCACCGAGCAGATCGTCTTCGAGCTGGTGCCCTTCGACAGCCCCTACCACTTCGTCCTGGGGAGCCAGGCGTTCACCAAGTTCATGGCAGCGCCCCACTACGCGTACAACACGATGAAGCTCTCCGGGCCGTGCGGCGTCATCACCATCAACGGCGACCCCGACATGGCCGCCGAGTGCGAGGCCAAAGGAGCCGAGCTCGCCGACGCCGTCATCGCGGCGGAGACCAGCCACGCCGATGAGCTCGCCAAGTACGCGAGCGGGGTCAACAATGATGACCCCACCATACTCAAGAAGCCCAACTCGGAGGGCGCAAACACCTCAACCTTTGAGGCCACTACGCACACCCGCACCGTCGAGCTGGTCCCAGGCGACTCCAGCCAGACGGTGACGATCGGGACGGGCATGAGCCCAGCATAGGAAGGCGCGCTCATCGAGTTCCTCCGTGAGAACAGGGACATCTTCGCATGGAAGCCCTCTGACATGCCTGGTGTCCCCAGGGAGCTCGCTGAGCACAAACTAAACGCTGACCCCAAAGTGCGACCCGTCAAGCAGTCGCTGCGGCCCTTCAATGAAGAGCGCCGCCGAGCAATCGCCGAGGAGGTGCATCGTCTACTCGCTGCAGGCTTCATCCGGCCAATAAAATACGCCAAGTGGCTGGCAAACCCAGTCCTGGTCGAGAAGAAAAACGGGACCTGGAGGATGTGTATCGACTACACAAACCTGAACAGCGCCTGCCCAAAGGAGCAGTTCGTCCTCCCGCGGATCGACCAGATTATTGATTCCACCGCGGGCTCGGAATCGCTATGTTTCCTCGACGCCTACTCTGGGTACAACTAGATCAAAATGGCTGTCGAAGACGAGGAGAAGACGGCGTTCATCACGCCATTCGGAGCCTTCTGCTACACCGCCATGACCTTCGGCCTCAAGAACGCCGGGGCGACCTACCAGCGGTGCATGCAAGAATGCCTCGCAAGCCAAATTGGCCGCAACATCCACGTCTACATCGACGACGTGGTCGTAAAGTCCGCTCGCCAGGGCGACCTACTCGCCGACCTGGCGGAAACATTCGCCAACCTGCGAAAATACAAGATAAAGCTCAACCCAGGGAAATGCACCTTCGGTGTACCAGCAGGACAACTACTGGGGTACGTCGTCTCCAAGCGAGGGATCGAGGCGAACCCCACGAAGATCGACACGATCGCCCGGCTCGGCAAACCCGAGTGCCTGCGCGACGTCCAGAAGCTGGCCGGGCGAGTAGCGGCTCTCAACCGCTTCATCCCCTGCCTGGGCGAAAAGGCGATGCCCCTATACCGCCTGATGCGCAAGAACCCCACCTTCCAGTGGGACAAGGAGGCGGACGACGCGCTTCGCGACCTCAAGAAGGTGCTACTCGCCGCACCGCTACTCGCCGCCCCCGCCGACAAAGAACCCATGCTGGTTTACGTCGCAGCTTCCGAACGCGTCGTCAGCGCCGTGATGGTCGTCGAGCGACCAGAGGAAGGAAAGGAGCGCCCAGTACAGCGACCGGTGTACTACATCAGCGAGGTCCTCACCGAGTCGCGCCAGCGGTACCCACAGTACCAAAAGCTGGTATACGCGGTCTTCAGAGCTCAGCGGCGCCTGCCGCACTACTTCCAGGAGCACCCGATCACGGTCGTCTCCTCAGCACCACTACAAGACATCATCCGCAACCGCGAGGCGACCGGGCGGGTCGCCAAGTGGGCCGTCGAGATCGGCGTCCACAACATCAAATACGAGCCGCGAAAAGCGATCAAGTCACATGCCCTAGCGGACTTCATCGCCGACTGGGAAGAGGCCCAGCAGCCAGAGAAGCTGCCATACCTCCATTACTGGAGCCTGCACTTCGACGGCTCCAAGAACGCGGACGGCGCAGCCGCAGGGATCGTGCTAACTTCACCAAAGGACGACAAGCTC
This sequence comes from Avena sativa, assembly GCA_916181665.1. NCBI lineage: Eukaryota > Viridiplantae > Streptophyta > Magnoliopsida > Poales > Poaceae > Avena > Avena sativa. The sequence continues at coordinate 473,204,285 of OV702285.1, forward strand.
CGCTACGTCCTCCGCCTCGACTTCACACCCTGCACCAACAACATGGCCGAGTACGAGGCCTTACTACACGACATGCGAGCGGCCAAGGAGATGAATGTCAACCACCTACGCTGCTACGGCGATTCCGACCTCGTCGCAGGGCAAGTCGCTGGCACCTGTGACGCCGTCTCCCCCACCATGGCGGCGTACCGCCAAGCAGTGGACAAGTTGGGCGGGCACTTCACAGGCTACTCCGTCAAGTGGATCGACAGGCGAAAGAACGAGGAGGCCGACGCACTCTCTCGCATCGGGTCGGCTCGACTCGCACCACCCGCCGGTGTCTTCCTCGACACAATCACCAAGCCATCAGTCTCTCCCCCGAAGGAGATCGACATAGGAGTCCCGCTCCAACCAGATGCAACCCTGGTCGCACTCGTCAACGAGCCAGACGACTGGACCAAGCCCTACATCGCCTACCTGGAAGCCGGCACCTTGCCGGCAGACGAGACGGACGCCCGGATGATCGCCCGCCGATGCAAGTCCTACACCATCATCGACGGCGAGCTCCATAAGCGCAGTGTCACCGGCGTGTCCCAACGCTGCGTCCAACCCGCCGAAGGACGCAAGATCCTCCATGATATCCACTCCGGCGACTGCGGCCACCACGCTGGCGCCCGCTCTCTGGTCACCAAGGCTATGCGACATGGCTTCTATTGTCCCACTGCACACGCCGATGCTGTGGACATTGTTCAGCGATGCGCCGGGTGCCAGAAGTACGCCAACCAGACGCACGTGCCGAGCTCAGCGCTCAAAACAATCCCCATCACCTGGCCATTCGCTGTGTGGGGCATGGACATGGTAGGCCCCTTCAAGAAGGCCCCCTCCGGCTACACCCACCTGCTAGTCGCGGTCGACAAATTCACAAAGTGGGTGGAAGCCAAGCCAGTTCGGAAATGCGATGGGAAGACCACCACCAAATTCCTACGCGAGCTCATATATCACTACGGGTTCCCAAACAGCATCATCACGGACAACGGCACTAACTTCGCCAAAGGAGCCATGGCCGAATTCTGCGAAGAGCATCACATTCGGCTCGACCTCGCGTCAGTCGCCCACCCGGAGTCCAACGGCCAGGCGGAACGAGCCAACCAAAGCATCCTCCACGGCCTGAAGCCGCGACTCCAAGTACCACTCAAGCGTACCGCCGGGTGCTGGGTCGAGGACTTGCCCTCTGTCATCTGGGGGATCCGCACCTCAGTCAATAGGTCGACAGGGTTCACCCCCTTCTTCATGGTCTATGGCGCCGAGGCAGTCATGCCCACCGACCTCGAGCACGACTCGCCGCGGGTCGTCCACTACACGGAGGCAGCAAACGAGCTCGCCCGCCAAGACGGGGTCGATCAACTCGACGAAGCACGTGACCTCGCTCGGTCACGCACCGCTATCTACCAACAGGGAATCCGCCGCTACCACAGCCGACGAGTGAAAACTCGCACCTTCCAAGAGGGCGACCTGGTGTTACGCCTCATCCAGGACAAGAAGGGCATGCACAAGCTCTCCCCTCCGTGGGAAGGGCCATTCGCCATCGGGCGCGTACTCGGCAACGACGCCTACTACCTCATCGACGTCCGCGGGGACGACGAACTCGACGTCAAGCGACCATGGAATGTAAACCTCTTACGAAAGTTCTACTCCTAGAACCCCACACATGTACTCTCCAGTCGCTATGAAATAAAAAGAAACGGTTACCGCAAATTGCGCCTACTCTCCATGTCTTGTGCCACTCGCACTCGTAATAACAGCGTTACGCTAACCGCAGAAGTCAACCTTTGGTACAGCGATCGACACAGCTAAGTAGTGCGGTGCAAGAGCACTGAGTCACCTCAGGTCTTGCATCGTCCATGAAAAACGCCTACCCGGAGCCCCATTGGAGTCGCCTAGCTCGACTGGTTCTACGAACCAAGACAACTGCCTTCGCTTCTTACAGCGACCATGGTCCTCCGCATCCTTGGCATAGCGACTCGAACGGCTAAGTACCACGCTCGGGACTGAAGACCAGTTCATCGCGAGCAGTCCGGGAAAACGCCAAGTAGGAGAGCATGCCCAGGACTCGCCACGCGACTGACCCCATGGGCCAGGCAGGAGTGACGCGCTCAAACTAACGCGCTAAGTCCTCAACCACCCTCGAGTCGCGCCTAGAACAACCAAGTACCACGCTCGGGGACTCGGCCACCCGACCTCGTTCGCGCAAGGGAAAACGGCAAAGTACATAGCACTCAAGGGAGTCGCCTAGCGACTGGCTCTCCGAGCCCAGGTGAGTCGACCACAATGACAAAACACATAAAAACAACAAACATATCACATACGAGGTAAACCCCACAAAAGGGCGGACACGCTCGGGGACTCGTTCAAACATCAATCACAAACACATGACAAATACCAAAATAGACACGATGTCTCATGCGATTGCATGTCGCATTGTCTCATGTTACAAAATATGCCCGCATGGCAGACCTGCTGCTAACGCCACAAGGCAACCTATCCTACTCTGCAGGCTTTGATGACGACTCGCTAACACCCCGGCGATTGCGGATGAACGACGTGTACGGGTTCGACGGGTACGTCGTCAGTTCACCCGCCATCGCCGCGCGAAAGGGTTGCTCGACCTTGAAATCATGATGCGGCGGCTCGGGGTCGTTCGGCACGACGACCGTCTCCTGGTACGGAAGGAGGTCGCCCATTGCCCAGACACGCTCCGAGTATGCGGCGGCGCGATCCTACAACTTGAGGACCTCGGAAAGCTCCACCGCACCAGTCGACGATGGGTAGCCACTCATCACATCGTCGATGTCGAAGTCCTCGGGGAAGTGGGCAAGCCCAAGACTAAGTGCCGTCGCCGCTCCGCGCCGAAACGCCGACCGCGTCATGAACTCAACGACCGCGGGCGCCTTCTCCAAATACCTCCACACCTCAACGAGGTCGCTGGGAATCACTTCCGTGGGCGATATCTCTTGAAGATAGGCACGGATGCACGTCGCCGACAACGTTGCCGAGTCGACAAGCATGCTTACACACTGCCGCGCATCGAACGAGCTCGCCTCTTCCGTGCTATCGATGATGCGACCTGCGAGTAGAAGACAATAATGAATACGACGGACACCACAAATGGTACAACTACTGGAAGAGGCAGACGCACTTACCAATCAACGGGCGGGCGAGTTCCGTGATGAAGCATTGAAGCGACGTATGGTCTTCCTGAAGCCCAGCAACAAGGGCATCCGACACTTTGCCGATGGGCGAGCCAAGGCCGCCATTGCTCGCTGAATGTGGCGGCGAGGCCGGCCTCGTCGGTTTGGTCTTCGTCTTCCTCGGAGGCGCCTTCACCTCCTTTTCCTTCTTCTTCTTTTTCGATGGAGTCGCCTGGCGGCGCGAGGTGGTTTCTGGGAGCTCGTCGTCATCTTCGTGACGCTCGAGGCTTTTACTTGCCTCAAGCTCGCGTTGATGCTGCCCACGGGTCTTGCAGAGCAGTGGGGCGACTTCCTCTTCGGATTCGTCATCGCTGTCGCCCTCGTCACTCCTGGCATCGCCCTTGGCGGGAGGCGACCCGCCCACGTCCTGAACGGACGAGCTCGAGTTCTCGTCGTCCGAAGGTGGGAGCCATCCTTCCACCACTTGGAATAGCTGCAATGAATACAAGATGAAATTAGAATTACTGCGACTGCATAAACTGCGACTGCGAGCGAAGTGAAGCGATTACCGTTGGGGCTGGACGCTTTGCGGTATAGGGGGCGACCCCAGCTTGTGCATCCAGGTACACCGCCTGGGTGATTTTATTCAGTGCTAGGATGTAGTCCTCCAGCTTCTACTCATCGAGGCAGGCCTTCGTCGAGTCTTCCCGGCCCGTGTACTGGTACATGTAGTGCTCGCGCCGAGCGAGCGGGACGAGCCGCCGCCCGAGCCAGCACTTGTACAGGTTTATCGTCTAGAGGCCCTTCTTCTTCAGACCGCGGATGGTCTGGAGCATCTCGTCGACGACCATCCGCTGGTCGTTGGGGAGCTTGCCGACTTGGAGACGGCGCGGCTCGGACCGATTGACGGAGTACCGCGGGATCGCCGCCTCGCCCTCCGGGGTCGCCTCAGCTACGTAAAACCACGATTTCTTCCAGTCGCTCGCTGCCTTGGCGGGCAGCATCAGGTCGAAGAATGAAGCCTTCGACTTGAGCTGGAAGGTTAGGCCGCCCGCGGCTAGCATTGGGCCGCCCGCTTCCTAGCGGCTGATCCGTCTGTGGAACAGATCTTGCCACAAGGGGAAGTAGGGCCGGCAGCCCAAGTAGCATTCGCAGAACGCCACAAAGATGGCGAGCTGCTCGATGCTGTGGGGACCCAGATCCGAAGGCTGGATCCCGTAGTAGGCGTAGAAGTGCCGGAAGAACAGGGACGTGGGGAACCCTAGCCCCCGTTCAAGGTGGCTGGTGAAGCAGATGAACTCCCTCTCTCGCGGCTTCGGGGTCATCTCTCCGGCTGCGGGAATGCGCCAACAGCTGGCTCGCAATATCCCGGCCTCCTCGAAGGAAGCCAGTTGCGCCCTCGTGCACTTAGATCTACCCCACGGCTCGGTGGAAAGTGCCATGGCAGAGAGATTTGCTGGGGGTCGGGGGATTTCAGGTCGGCTGGATCGCGATGCGAAGGGAGGCGAAAGGTGCGCGCAGTCGGAGGAAATGGTGAGAAGGTGGTTCTCTGATCGCCTGCCATTCCTCTTATATAGCGGTTGTTACCCGCCAAATCAGGGAGCCGTTACTACGCGGTGATTACGCCAAAAGTTACCGTTGGATTACCCCAACGGCTAGTTTGACCACGGTTAACGGTCCAACTTCGGCCACTCGACTCGCCGACCCTCTCACTATGACAGTGTTTTGCCGACTCGACACGCCAAAAGTTGCGACCCGGATGATTGGTTTCTCCTCTTTACGGGAGCCCACCGACGATTCGACTGGATGTCCGCTCTGAAGCTGTATACTCCGACTGCCAGCAGCCACCTACGCCTAATCGATGGCGGCCTCGGGGACTACTGATGGGGATATGCTTACCGGGGTATACCCAGAAGGACGTTTCCGACTGGCCCAAGAACTGGCGAGTGGGCCTGCAAGACGGCGACTGGATTGAAGCCCAGCAAGGAACCAAGCGACTGGAAGCAGAAGGCCCAAGCGAGTAGATAGGCCCAGTCGGATTAGGTTAAACGGGTACCGAAGCTTTAACTGAATCGGTTGAGATATGTAAACCCTAGGGGAGGTGAGCCTATATAAACCTTCCTATAGGGCGAGTAGAGATACGTTCCATCATACACCCAAGCGACTCGCCGCCTAGCCGCCGAGCTCGCCCATTGTACCACCTCCATAATACAATCTAGCAGGAGTAGGTCTTTACCCTCCGGGGGGCCGAACCTGGGTAAAACCCTGTGTCTTTGCCCTCATCTCGCACCGCAGATGGCTGGCCGCCCTTGCCCCTCGTTCTACTACTCGCTGCCGATTGCAGCATCTGCCGTGACCATTCCCACGACAGCCTCTAGGGCATAATTCCAACAATATCCGAAGAAGAACATGTTGCACAGCCAGATCATATATCCGAAGAAGAACATGTTGCACAGCTAGATCATATATCCGAAGAAGAACATGTTGCATAGCAGCACCATAGATATCTACGAGAGAGTCACAAATTCACAATATGTATTGCATTGAAAGCTCTCAGCAAAGGTATACCAATTGAGAAGGCTGATAAAGACCTTGTTGCTCAACTTTTGAAGACAAGTCTTAGAACTGTTGAAAAGACATGGAGGAAGGTAATAGAACAAGAAACACACCGCAAAAAATTTGATTTTTCAAATAAAAGAAAGGGTAGATGTGGTCGAAAGAGGAAACAACTTAATCTCTCTGAAAGGGTGCGTTAGGTTGAACTAAACAAAAGGGGTACGTTGAGAGCACTAGCAAGATCTCTTGGTGCCCCTTATAGTAAATTACAAAGAAGGTTCACATGGGGTGAATTAAGGCGCCACACAAGCATCCTCAAACCATTTCAGTCTCTAGAAAACAAGATCAAACGACTAAAGTTTTGCATTTCAATGGTTGATCAAACAACGATATCAAAAGCATTGACTTCCTTCAATAATATGGAGAATATAATTCACATTGATGAAAAATGGTTTGATATGACCAAAATAAACAGAACATATTACCTCCTTCCAAAGGAAGACGATCCTTTGCGCACTGTTCACAACAAGAACAGTATCGGCAAGGTCATGTTTTGAACTGCGGTTGCAAAAACCAGACATGATGAGCAAAGGAATGTGACCTTTGATGGAAAGGTAGGCATATGGATAGTGCAGCTAAATATAACTCCAAGAATAGGAAAAAAGGCACTATGGAACTAAAGACAATGATTGTTACTAGAGACCTTATGAGACAATACCTATGTGAAAAAGTAATTCTAGCAATAGTAGAAGTGTGGCCTGACGATGGGCATGAGGGAACAATCTTCATCCAACAGGACAATGCAAGAACACATGTCCTGCCAAATGATATCGATTTTATAGCCGATGTGCAAGCTTCGGGACTGGATATCAGGTTGACTTACCAACCTCCAAATTCACCTGATATGAATGTCCTAGATCTTTGATTTTTCAGAGCAATCCAGTCCCTGGCATTTGAGAGTGCACCTAACACACTCAAAGATCTAATAGAATCCGTTGAACAAGCTTATGATTCCTATGACACAAAGAAGCTTGCGAAGGTGTTTATAACCCTACAACCTGTCTTGCTGGAGGTTATGAAGGAAGAAGGAGGAAATGAAAACTAGACACCCCACATGTGAAAGGACAAACTCCAAAGGCATGGAGTGCTACCGGACACTCTAAATATTGATGGCGAACTGTACCAGAAAACGCTGGAGCTGATAGCTGACTATTGAGCAAAAAGTCATAGCACCAGCTCAAACAACAACTCGAAAAGCATGCAGGACGGCTCCCAAGTAATTTTGGATGATCAGATAATGATCCCAGGAAATATATATCTGACATGGTTGAATGACCCATCAAGCCTTGTCCGTAGAAGGCATCGAGTCGGTGGTGTATGTCAAGATAGGCGAATTAATCTGTAACACCCTCAGAATCGGCCCTATGCAAGTTTCAGCGCTTCCCGCCAAACCCGCATAGAAACGATTCAAAGGTTCCCACCAGGCACTTTCGTGCGGGTGGAAAACGAAGTAATAAAATTACACAACAGTCCTCGATGGGACCCACAGAACAGATATATATACAACAGCGACTCAATGAGTCAAGAATACAGATATAATATACAAAGATCCAAATCACCTTGAAAATGATAGAGCGTCCGACTACGGACAAGATGCAAATGGGGCTAAGAGCCCTGAAGAATAACCAATGGCGTCCATAACCCTGCCCAGGCCAAGCCGGAAGGGTAACCCTGCTAACGACGTCGATCTCAAAACCTGCTTAAACAAAAGGGGTGCCGACAAAGGGCAAAGGAAAAAGAGAGAGCGGTCAGTACTGAGGCCAGTACACGGTGGGGCTAGAATTCGGCGGTCCTCGCCTACATAGGTATGGTGGACTAAGCGGCAGCGGCAGCGGCAGCATGCACTAAACAACCAAATAGAGACTCGATACAACTAGCGGCTATCAGAGAGGGGTAAGAAAGACCTATTCGGAACCAACCTGATGCTACCATCAAACAAACCCATCCTGGTGTTTCCCCCTCGAGACCAATCGAGGAAGTCAACCGAGGAACTCACACCGTTGGCAGTTTTATTTATTCCGTTATAGTTGCGGCAATTACTAGTCAAATATAAATAGCATGAGTCATCCTGATATAATAAGCAGTGGGCAGTTTTAGTTAACCATTCCGTTGTAGTTGCAACACTTACTAGTCAAATATACGATTAGCATGAGATATTCCCAAAACCCAGCAGTTGTTGGTACTTTTATTTAGCCATTCCGTTATAGTTGCAATACTTACTAGTCAGGTACAATGGTCGCAAGCGACAACCCAAACAAGCAATTGTTGGCAGTTTTATTTAGCCATTCCATTATAGTGAAGCTGATTACTAGTCATTATAAAGTCAAATTTATAGCACTACTTTAGTTATAGTTGTCTATGATCGAGATACTGTGCTCCAAGTCGTCCATAACCGCGGACACGGCTTTCAGAAAGTTTTACCCTGCAGGGGCGCACAAATAGCAACACACACTCGATCAACCTCGGAAAAACCAAATCAAAACCCAACGAGGCTTTCACGACAAAGCAATCACAAGATTCAGAAATATTTCAGGGGGCCACCCCATTGAGTACACCCGCAACGAAGTTAGCTGACTCCGAGACGGACCCAAGGTTTGGGTGGACGGCTGTAAACGACTGGGAACCCAAAACTGGGCTTGTCGATACCGCGAAATCGTGTCCCGATCCTAAACAGTACAGGTGCTCCTCGCACAATTGTAAATAAAGCAGTAAAGCATGGCATAAGTACAGGATAGTAAATAAAACCTCAAACTAGTTTGTGGCCCCAAGAAATAAGAATGAATCAAGCTCTGGCTCAGGGGGGTCCCATAATCCTCCCGGATGTGGATAGCGCGAATATTCAAGGAACAGGTATCAAGTACTCGGGGTCCTACGGGACACAAGTGGACGGTTAACAACCAAATAACATCTATTGCCCACCTGTGCCTCTGCTTACCAACTTCAATTTTAGTTGTTAAACAGTAATTATAGTAAACGATAATGAAAGCCATGATCATCTCCAACCTTGAACATGCGGCAATACCCCAACAACTGTGGTACTGGACGACACGCAACAGCACTTGAGCAAGCGACTACGACGCGCAAGTCCCACTATCTACCAAACAACAGGTAATAGGATGTGTCCAAGGCAATATAAGGCTGCAAGGGATATCACGGATACGGAAACTAGAGCATCGCAACACAGATAGCAATAGATCAACAGGAAGGAATAAATACTATGAAAGTAAGATAGGTAGAAAGGGGGAGATGCTCGCCTGAAAACATTGCCAAAGGTTCATCCGAAGATCGGGTCGACACTCGCATCAACTCAACGGCCTTATCCGCGAAGAACCAAAACACTAGAAGAAACACCGGATGCACTATTTAATACTATGACAGAAGATCGGGCATGTTGCATGTATGATGTATGACATGGCAAATGTACGATGCAACTAGGCCACATTAAGCGGAAACCGGGGTCCCGACATTTAATTAACCGGTTCAAGTTATTTATCCACCCCGCCAATTAAATGTTGGATTAGCAAGACAAAACATGGCTTCGGTTCGCTATGCCAATTTAAATGAAGTCCGGAATAAGACAAAGATATCCCGCATATAGACCCCATATTTAATTTAGGTGAATCGACATAAGGTCCCCAAACACCCACAAATATGCATGCGAGTATGACAATTTAATTATGCAACAAGTATATGTTATTTACAAAAATAAGGGTCTCAGGAAAAGGGGTCACACATCTGGGTTCGGAAGACCTTGGGGTTTCGGGGTTCGGGGTTCGGTCTCAGGGCTCAGGGATCGAGGTTCAGATTCAAGATGGAGAACTTGTCGTGACGTGCCGGAGATCTTGGTTCCAAGCGGTCGATCTTGTCGTCGAGAAGACCTTGTCGGGTCCGTGTATCGGGTCGGTCTTGGCGTTCGGGATGCAGAACTTGGCGTTCCGCGGCGAAGTGCTTGTCGTAACGGTGGCGATCTTGACGGTCATCGGTTCCGGGAGCGGTTCTCGGCGAACTGGTCGATTCCATGTCGGCGTACTTGGCGTTGCGTGAATAGGATCTCCGAGTTCAGGGTCTCGGCCACCGGATCCGTGATCGGTCTTCGGGAGCGGCTCTGAGGCATCGAATACGGGGTGTAGATCTTGGGGTCCAGCGGTGGCTGATCTTGTCGGTGGTGTCTCCTAGTGGCATCACGGTGGTTCTCGTCGATGCCCTCGTTGGCCGATTTTGGCTTCGCGACGGTTACCTCCCGCGGCCTCGGTCGTGGGCCTCGGAACTGGAATGGCTCCGCGAAGATCTTGAAGTCCGTGACGATCTTGGATACGAGGGTAGATCTTGGCGACAAAAAAACATCGGAGCACTCGTTACGGGTCGGTCATGTACTTCGGGGAACTTTGAAGCTCTTGGCGTAGCCCTCTGACTAACAAACCGAAACCTCCAAGAGGTGCCGGAGGAAGATGTGGCTAGCAAGACCACACCACACCAGATCGACGGGAGCAGCCCAACTTGCTCTAAGAGAGGAACCAAACTGAGAGCTAGCATGCTCGGATGTTGGGGAGGCGGGGCAGACCAAGGGGAGGCGAAGCAGGGTGCTCTCTGGCGGAGCCACGTACTCGACACGGCGGCCTCGCGCAGGGCGGAGGCGGACGACCGCAGAGCTCGCGGGGCGCAGGGCCAGCGCGGAGGTTGGCGATGGGCGGTCAAAGGAGAGGTGCAACCAGCAGAGGTGCAGCCGGCAGAGGCTCGCAGCGCGGGCGGCGGCGCTGCCGTCGGGGAAAGAGCTTGCAGGGAGGTGCAGGGGTGCGGAGGAGGCTCGAGGTCGGCGAGGCCGGGTCGGTGATGGGCCGAGGACGGAGGACCGGCGCGGTCCGAGCCGAGGCCACGCGGCGGCGGAGCTCAAGGTGAGGGGCGACCTCGGCGGCGGCTCAGAGAGGACAGGGGACGGGCGGTGCGAGCGGCCGATGGGGAGGGCGCGCCGGCGGCGGGGTCACGCGGCCGGGGCCAGCGCTGGAGGGAGGCGGGCGAGCCTGGCGGGTGGCGGGACGCGAGAGGGGAGCGGCGCCGAGGGGGAGGCGAGGTCGGGGTGCGAGCGAGGGAAGCGCCCGAGCGGTGGAAGGAGGTTGGCCGGCGGCCACGCAGGAGGGAAGAGAGAGAGGGGCGGGGCAGGGGGAAGGAAGCCAGGGGAGAGCGGGGTGAGGTGGGAGGTCGCGTCGGGGTGGGAGTGGGTTGGTGGGCGGTGGGGTCCAGGGGGTGGGTCCGGGCTGGCAGGGAGTAGCCAAGGGAGAGAGGTGGTTGGGCGTGTGTGCTTGTGTGTGTGTGCTATGGTGGGGTAGGGACAGGTGGCGGGTGGTGATAGGTGGGGGGGGGAAAGAAAGGTGAGGTGGAGGCATGCTATTGGGTGGGGTGAGGTGGAGGGGGCTGGGTAGACTAGGACTAGGTAGGAAAAGGGTTTAGGTGGACCGGCTGATTGTACTGGGGGTGGCCGACTGGGTCGGATTGGCCCGGTTGGCTGCCCCCCTAAAAATAAAATAAATATTTTATTATTTACAAACGGGACTTTTGCAAACCGTGGTTAGACAAAGCAAAGTAATTCGGAGACCCGGGTCTTGCGTTTGAATAAAGACAGGGCGTTTAGAAACAAAATTAGGTTTTTCCGAAAATAGTTTTATGCAAGCAAATGCAAGATGATGACAATGCTCAATTGCAATGTGGCATGATGACATGAGCATGCGGTCATGATGATGCAATGCACAAAAACAACGCGATTTTCTAGTAGTGGTTTTGCGGGATGCCACAATTCGACACCACTAACAATGGATCTCGCCCTCGAGATCCGCCTCATGGTACCGGAAGAAGGGCGGCGATCTGACCCTTCGCGCTTCGTGTAGATCCTCGCGACACCACTAACAATAGGTCGTTGTCCGTGATCGTCGAGAGAACACTCCGGGAACAAAGGGTCGAAGGTAGAGGTATCAACAAATAAAGCCACCTCTAGCTTCGATAGAAGGTGAGAAAAGATGCGGCCTATCCCACTTCAATGTACAAGAGCGAATAGAAAGGGTAGTCGGCATGGGGGCCAATCCATCACGCACCCAAACTATTACTCCGCACAATCAGTAGAAAAGCGTGCAACCATTCTCGGAATCAGACTTAAGATCTTGACAATCGAGGTTCAGAAACAAAGGAGTGATGCAGACTCTGCATCGGATCTGGCGTAGATGATGTCGTCGCGTCGGAAAACACCGGAAGGCACGAGGGGAACAAAGAGAAGTCCACCAGGCGAAGGATTCCTCGGATAGCATGACGACCAGATGTAGCAACACCGTTACCAAAGGAGGAAGCGAAACCCTGAAGGTACGACGGAACCCAACCACGAGAAATCCTGGACTCGAAGAGAGAGAAGAGAGCGGATTCAAAACACGCAGAGGTGAGAGGAGAGCAGCAGAGGGGTAAGGAGTAAAATCAGACCTAATCAGAACTATCCAACCGATTTTTCAAAAATAGTTTTGACACTCTACTTCGGCCGTTAGCTAGGTTGTCCTACCGGCTGGACTTGTGGGGTATCGCAACTGCTGAGCTCTGATACCACTCTGTAACACCCTCAGAATCGGCCCTATGCAAGTTTCAGCGCTTCCCGCCAAACCCGCATAGAAACGATTCAAAGGTGCCCACCAGGCACTTTCGTGCGGGTGGAAAACGAAGTAATAACATTACACAATAGTCCTCGATGGGACCCACAGAACAGATATATATACAACAGCGACTCAATGAGTCAAGAATACAGATATAATATACAAAGATCCAAATCACCTTGAAAATGATAGAGCGTCCGACTACGGACAAGATGCAAATGGGGCTAAGAGCCCTGAAGAATAACCAATGGCGTCCATAACCCTGCCCAGGCCAAGCCGGAAGGGTAACCCTGCTAACGACGTCGATCTCAAAACCTGCTTAAACAAAAGGGGTGCCGGCGAAGGGCAAAGGAAAAAGAGAGAGCGGTCAGTACTGAGGCCAGTACACGGCGAGGCTAGAATTCGGCGGTCCTCGCCTACATAGGTATGGTGGACTGAGCGGCAGCGGCAGCATGCACTAAACAACCAAATAGAGACTCGATACAACTAGCGGCTATCAGAGAGGGGTAAGAAAGACCTATTCGGAACCAACCTGATGCTACCATCAAACAAACCCATCCTGGTGTTTCCCCCTCGAGACCAATCGAGGAAGTCAATCGAGGAACTCACACCGTTGGCAGTTTTATTTATTCCGTTATAGTTGCGGCAATTACTAGTCAAATATAAATAGCATGAGTCATCCTGATATAATAAGCAGTGGGCAGTTTTAGTTAACCATTCCGTTGTAGTTGCAACACTTACTAGTCAAATATACGATTAGCATGAGATATTCCCAAAACCCAGCAGTTGTTGGTACTTTTATTTAGCCATTCCGTTATAGTTGCAATACTTACTAGTCAGGTACAATGGTCGCAAGCGACAACCCAAACAAGCAATTGTTGGCAGTTTTATTTAGCCATTCCATTATAGTGAAGCTGATTACTAGTCATTATAAAGTCAAATTTATAGCACTACTTTAGTTATAGTTGTCTATGATCGAGATACTGTGCTCCAAGTCGTCCATAACCGCGGACACGGCTTTCAGAACGTTTTACCCTGCAGGGGTGCACAAATAGCAACACACACTCGATCAACCTCGGAAAAACCAAATCAAAACCTAACGAGGCTTTCACGACAAAGCAATCACAAGATTCAGAAATATTTCAGGGGGCCACCCCATTGAGTACACCCGCAACGAAGTTAGCTGACTCCGAGACGGACCCAAGGTTTGGGTGGACGGCTGTAAACGACTGGGAACCCAAAACTGGGCTTGTCGATACCGCGAAATCGTGTCCCGATCCTAAACAGTACAGGTGCTCCTCGCACAATTGTAAATAAAGCAGTAAAGCATGGCATAAGTACAGGATAGTAAATAAAACCTCAAACTAGTTTGTGGCCCCAAGAAATAAGAATGAATCAAGCTCTGGCTCAAGGGGGTCCCATAATCCTCCCGGATGTGGATAGCGCGAATATTTAAGGAACATGTATCAAGTACTCGGGGTCCTACGGGACACAAGTGGACGGTTAACAACCAAATAACATATATTGCCCACCTGTGCCTCTGCTTACCTACTTCAATTTTAGTTGTTAAACAGTAATTAAAGTAAACGATAATGAAAGCCATGATCATCTCCAACCTTGAACATGCGGCAATACCCCAACAACTGTGGTACTGGACGACACGCAACAGCACTTGAGCAAGCGACTACGACGCGCAAGTCCCACTATCTACCAAACAACAGGTAATAGGATGTGTCCAAGGCAATATAAGGCTGCAAGGGATATCACGGATACGAAAACTAGAGCATCGCAACACAGATAGCAATAGATCAACAGGAAGGAATAAATACTATGAAAGTAAGATAGGTAGAAAGGGGGAGATGCTCGCCTGAAAACATTGCCGAAGGTTCATCCGAAGATCGGGTCGACACTCGCATCAACTCAACGGCCTTATCCGCGAAGAACCAAAACACTAGAAGAAACACCGGATGCACTATTTAATACTATGACAGAAGATCGGGCATGTTGCATGTATGATGTATGACATGGCAAATGTGCGATGCAACTAGGCCACATTAAGCGGAAACCGGGGTCCCGACATTTAATTAACCGGTTCAAGTTATTTATCCACCCCGCCAATTAAATGTTGGATTAGCAAGACAAAACATGGCTTCGGTTCGCTATGCCAATTTAAATGAAGTCCGGAATAAGACAAAGATATCCCGCATATAGACCCCATATTTAATTTAGGTGAATCGACATAAGGTCCCCAAACACCCACAAATATGCATGCGAGTATGACAATTTAATTATGCAACAAGTATATGTTATTTACAAAAATAAGGGTCTCAGGAAAAGGGGTCACACATCTGGGTTCGGAAGACCTTGGGGTTTCGGGGTTCGGGGTTCGGTCTCAGGGCTCAGGGATCGAGGTTCAGATTCAAGATGGAGAACTTGTCGTGACGTGCCAGAGATCTTGGTTCCAAGCGGTCGATCTTGTCGTCGAGAAGACCTTGTCGGGTCCGTGTATCGGGTCGGTCTTGGCGTTCGGGATGCAGAACTTGGCGTTCCGCGGCGAAGTGCTTGTCGTAACGGTGGCGATCTTGACGGTCATCGGTTCCGGGAGCGGTTCTCGGCGAACTGGTCGATTCCATGTCGGCGTACTTGGCGTTGCATGAAGAGGATCTCCGAGTTCAGGGTCTCGGCCACCGGATCCGTGATCGGTCTTCGGGAGCGGCTCTGAGGCATCGAATACGGGGTGTAGATCTTGGGGTCCAGCGGTGGCTGATCTTGTCGGTGGTGTCTCCTAGTGGCATCACGGTGGTTCTCGTCGATGCCCTCGTTGGCCGATTTTGGCTTCGCGACGGTTACCTCTCGCGGCCTCGGTCGTGGGCCTCGGAACTGGAATGGCTCCGCGAAGATCTTGAAGTCCGTGACGATCTTGGATACGAGGGTAGATCTTGGCGACAAAAAAACATCGGAGCACTCGTTACGGGTCGGTCATGTACTTCGGGGAACTTTGAAGCTCTTGGCGTAGCCCTCTGACTAACAAACCGAAACCTCCAAGAGGTGCCGGAGGAAGATGTGGCTAGCAAGACCACACCACACCAGATCGACGGGAGCAGCCCAACTTGCTCTAAGAGAGGAACCAAACTGAGAGCTAGCATGCTCGGATGTTGGGGAGGCGGGGCAGACCAAGGGGAGGCGAAGCAGGGTGCTCTCTGGCGGAGCCACGTACTCGACACGGCGGCCTCGCGCAGGGCGGAGGCGGACGACCGCAGAGCTCGCGGGGCGCAGGGCCAGCGCGGAGGTTGGCGATGGGCGGTCAAAGGAGAGGTGCAACCAGCAGAGGTGCAGCCGGCAGAGGCTCGCAGCGCGGGCGGCGGCGCTGCCGTCGGGGAAAGAGCTTGCAGGGAGGTGCAGGGGTGCGGAGGAGGCTCGAGGTCGGCGAGGCCGGGTCGGTGATGGGCCGAGGACGGAGGACCGGCGCGGTCCGAGCCGAGGCCACGCGGCGGCGGAGCTCAAGGTGAGGGGCGACCTCGGCGGCGGCTCAGAGAGGACAGGGGACGGGCGGTGCGAGCGGCCGACGGGGAGGGCGCGCCGGCGGCGGGGTCACGCGGCCGGGGCCAGCGCTGGAGGGAGGCGGGCGAGCCTGGCGGGTGGCGGGACGCGAGAGGGGAGCGACGCCGAGGGGGAGGCGAGGTCGGGGTGCGAGCGAGGGGAGCGCCCGAGCGGCGGAAGGAGGTTGGCCGGCGGCCACGCGGGGGGGAAGAGAGAGAGGGGAGGGGTAGGGGGAAGGAAGCCAGGGAAGAGCGGGGCGAGGTGGGAGGTCGCGTCGGGGTGGGAGTGGGTTGGTGGGCGGTGGGGTCCAGGGGGTGGGTCCGGGCTGGCAGGGAGTAGCCAAGGGAGAGAGGTGGTTGGGCGTGTGTGCTTGTGTGTGTGTGCTATGGTGGGGTAGGGACAGGTGGCGGGTGGTGATAGGTGGGGGGGGGAAAGAAAGGTGAGGTGGAGGCATGCTATTGGGTGGGGTGAGGTGGAGGGGGCTGGGTAGACTAGGACTAGGTAGGAAAAGGGTTTAGGTGGACCGGCTGATTGTACTGGGGGTGGCCGACTGGGTCGGATCGGCCCGGTTGGCTGCCCCCCTAAAAATAAAATAAATATTTTATTATTTACAAACTGGACTTTTGCAAACCGTGGTTAGACAAAGCAAAGTAATTCGGAGACCCGGGTCTTGCGTCTGAATAAAGACGGGGCGTTTAGAAACAAAATTAGGTTTTTCCGAAAATAGTTTTATGCAAGCAAATGCAAGATGATGACAATGATCAATTGCAATGTGGCATGATGACATGAGCATGCGGTCATGATGATGCAATGCACAAAAACAACGCGATTTTCTAGTAGTGGTTTTGCGGGATGCCACATAATCTCAAGATGGTCACTAAAGAAGAAGCTCAACTGGTCAATGATGGATAAGCTCAGTTAGTCACAGATGGAGAAGCTCAGTTGGTCACTAAAGGAGAAGCCCAAGCTAGTCAAAAGGAGCTCAGCTGGTCACTAAAGGAGAATCTCAATCTAGTCACTGATGGAGAAGCTCAGTTGGTCACTAAATAATAAGCTCAAGCTAGTCAAAAGGAGAAGCTTAGTTGGTCACTAAAGGAGAAGCTCAAGCTAGTCAAAAGGAGAAGCTTAGCTAGTCACTAAAGGAGAAGCTCAAGCCAATTGTTCTGTAATTGTGTATACTTGTGTTGTAATTGTGTACTATGTGTCTATACTTGTGTTGTAATTCTCAGTTTGGCCCAATCAACTTGTATACTATGTGTGTCTACTTGTATATCCTGATAATTCTGAAACTCGGCTTCCTCGGCCCAATCAACAAGTTCTGTAGATATAATTGCCACTTGGTCATTGCAGTCATTTTGTCTCTTAGTTTGTCCTAATAATGGTTTGATATAACAAGTTCTAAAGCTATATGCTAAACTAGGCATTACTTAATATAATCCTTAATCTACACATGAATGTTACTTAATCTAATCCTTAACCTCCCTTCCTGAACACTAAACAGTGTGTAAGGACACAATGAGTAGTACTTGAGTAGTTCCTTACAACCGCGGCACAAGCATGATACTAATGCATTTGGGATCAGAGTCGCACAATGAGGAGAGCAAGCTGGCATAGTCGCACAATGTGTAAGTGAAGCATTATTTTTCTTTAACCCACAAGACATCTTAGTTGCGTCACAATGAAAAATGAATATCGCTACTCCAACTCTGAACAAAGCAATTCCAACTCTGAACATCCCCATAAAAAGGAAAAAAAAGAAGGAAATGCAACAGAAACACTAGAACACTATCTCATTAGTGGATATGTCTATTTTTGTTCCAAATAAAGAGACTAGAAAATTGACATAAAGTGACATGATGAGCAAGATATAACAAAATGACATACCGAACGATAGATGGCAATGCATCTTCTACAGGAGATTGGTGGGTCACATCATCTCCAAAAACTATTGTAGGGACATCTGTCAAAAGTGGAATTCTCTTGTACAAAGCATTCTCATGGTTATACAATGTTGTTTTGCTCACTGATGACAGTAAAGACTACAAATACCCACTAAGAATAGTAGAATGAGGAGACTTACTGAGTTTGAAATAATCTTTTATCTGAAATGATTGAGTAAGAAACATATTAATGTTGTAACCATGCACATGCTTAATGTTGTCAAAATATGGAACATTGAGTAAGAAAGAACAACATTTTAATGCCGTGACCATGCACATTCAATTGATTTCGACAAAGTTAATCAAAATCAACCACAGTTATTGAACATTTTAAAGACTACAAGGATGGATACCTGCTAGCTACTGTTATGATTTTAAACTAAGCAACAACATAGTTTCAGAAACAGTTTATTTATGTAATCTAGCTACTGTTATGATTACACAATTTATTTACAATGGGAGTGCATCCTGACACTAGCATCATGTAATTCCTTATTTAATAGTAAAAGGCACAAAATCAGCGAACAATGTGAATTCAAAGAGCATATAGAGGGTCTACATACATAGGTATAATCTTGTGCTCTATCTGCTTCAGATTTTCCTGACGAGAAACATAGTCAGAGTGTGGAGAGAAGCCGATAACTTTGTCCGCTTGAGCGCATGGGGGATAGTAGTTCATCGCCATGGTAGCCAGAAGGGAATCCGATATGTGCTTCACGGCGGCAGAGTACTTGTCCAGTGTTGATCTGAATGAAAGTTCAGTCAAAGAGTTGGATGATTAAGAACTAACAATTAAAGATTAAAAAGGGATACTTCAGACAATAAATTTGCACAAGAACATTTCATTGTAATGAGATGTTTGACCAATAATGAGATAACTGCATGCAATAATGAACAATCGCATTGGCACCTGAAGTTTGTAGGCCGGTCAGGCCAGAACCTCATGTTTCTATCCTCAGGTGGCTGTGTGTTTAGGTATATGATGTAAGCCCAGTCAAGCTTCTGATCCTCGGAGATTACAAACAACTGGCCATACCCTTCCACATGTCCTCACTCCTCAACAAATTCCTTCTTTGTTTCAGCAGGTAACTGGAATAACTATTGTATGCCGTACTTCATCCCCTCCACCACATCATCTGGAATACCGTGGTTAATTAGCTGCAATCGCAAAGTTTTCAATAAAAACAATATACAGTATAAAAACAGCTGATTGCATCTGGGTTGAAGGACAGAGGGATATAATATGTAATGGTAAAACTGAAGATGCACACTCGAGACTTGAAGGAATTCTTGGAATTTATAAAGTGATAGCATACACAGTTCTAGGCACAACAAGATCATTTGCATATTCTACTCTCATTACAGAAAGGACAGAGCTAAAGTTTGGTCAGTCAAATTTTTAGTTGAGTTCAGTCTACAACTATTTTTCCTCTAGTACCAATCCTCATCACAGAAAGGACATGAGTATGCAACAACTAATTATCCTCTAATGCTACTTTTAGTGAATGTTGTGAAACTACAAAACAACATTAGCAAGGAGTAGCTTAGTACTATCAATATTTGGTCCTAGGTACCAATCCTCTTGAGCTGGTCAAAAGTATTTCCTTGTGGTAGAGGCCAAGCACTCCTACAGAGTAATTAGCCCAATAATTGCAAACTACCGTGAGCTGATTTTTGGGTTTCCTTGTGATTTGTCGCCAAGCTAATTACTATATACCAGTAGCATTAGCAAGATAATTATCTCGAGAACCAAGGAACCATATTTTCTACCAGGTAACCTGCCCTACCTAAATCCACGAATTTGTGAGGAATATATGGTAGAGGAGAGTGGATAGGGAGCTCACTGTCCGGGGAGCAAGAATTGTACCTATAGCTGGAGGAGAAAAGGTCGACGACGCCATAATACACAAGAAGTGGATGGGCGATGGCAGCAGTGTGTACTGGGACTAGCAACCACCACCCCTGCAGCTGACGAGGACACGCGGCAATAGACCAGCCTCCACCGTCCCCATAGCTTGTTGAAGTCGGGGCCGCTGCCACATCGATTTTCCTCATCGGCCACATCCGCCTCACCGGATACCCCCAAATCGCGATCCACAAATCTCCAACCGCATCGAGTTTCCTCGCCTGGGACCCCCAAATCTCTGACCGTGTCAGCCTCACATCAAGAATCGATTTTCCTCCAAATCGGGAGGGGTCCATGATGGCTGTGAAATATAGCCATCCACATCCACATTTAAACTAGATATTATTCATACTTTTGATGAAATATCTCTCTAAATCCTGCCACTAATGCCTAATGATCAAAAGGGTATGGAATCCTATCTTTCTATGTTTCGCTGCGCAGGAAATGACGTTTTATGATGGAAATCACAACATTAAAGTCAAAGATACAAGATTTCCAACAACCCAAAGAAAGCAGGGGTCGTGAAGAAGAAACAGAAGGTTTAACGACCAACTATACGACAGGAATAAAATTCCGGCCGTATAGTTCCGGCCGTATAGTTTCCACCGACACCGCTAGGTATAACAAAACAACTTTCGTGAAGGGACCCCTATATAAAGAGACCTCTGGTGATGAGAAACAAGAGAAGAGTTGAAGAGGAGATCATAAAACACAACACCAAAGATCCGCCGGAGGAATAGATCTAGATCCAATCTCACAACCCTTCTCCACCACCATAGCCACAGTCCACCACTTGTAATAGTAGATCTCATCTCCAATTGGCGACATTGTAAGACTATTACTATCTATCTCATGATTTCCATTACAATGTTTATGATTGTTGATCTCATCTCTATGTGTGAGTAATTCTCCTTGGGCTAAGGGCTTCGGCCTAGCCATGTAGTTTGTGCATGTTATTTATCATAGATGGGATAGTGTATTAGTTCGTATCACATGATGATTATTGTATCCTCTCTTGCCTCAATCTAAGGACTTGTCAGGTACCCGAGGATTGATCCAGGTATAGGGAGTATGAGTAATGACTAATCTGTAGGATGGGAACCCCAGTAACAGAAAGGGCAGTACGACTGTATGTGAGGGATTTACTTGGGATTAATGGTGATGTCACTACGCATATCATTAGATCTCTTTTTTCTATGGATGAGACTAATAGGGTATTGCTATAAGCGGTTGCGGAGGCAATAGCAGTTATGGATACACTACCCATATATAATTATCTTGCTCTAACGATTACATGCGTACTTTATTATTATCTTTTATTCTCCTCAGATGTTTTGCACAGCTACAGGTGAGACAGAACGCCCCAGGCCCTCTCTCTCCATCATCGACAACAACAAAATATCGCAAACTCTTGGTCCAGTAAAATACTAAAAGAATTCTAAAACTCCTGAAAGTCTGTTAAAGTAACTTCACCACGCTTTCTGCTTCCTGGGGATTCGATAACCTAGGTCTACTATGGAATAAAGCTATACTACATCCATAATCGGGATCGAAGGTATCAACCCTTTTTCTGGTGCCGTTGCTAGGGAAGCAATAGTTATCATGGTAAGGTTATTAGGAACCTTGCTAGTGTTATTTCTTGTTTTTAATTTATTAGTTTGCTTTCAGTCTTTATTTGAAAAACCAAAAAATATTTAATCTTTAAATTTTTGTTTTTTATCATAAGTTTTTGTTTAAGAAAACCCAAAAACATAAGTACTATGGTTGAAAAGAAACTTGAGGAGTTTGCAACTCCCAATAATGATTATTTGCGTACTCCTATTACCCAGCCAACAATTACTGCTGAGGACTATGAAATTAGGCCCCACTATTTAAGTTTGGTTCAACATAATCAATTAGGAGGCTCTGCTGCTGAGGACGCAAGTATGCACTTGAACACTTTCACTGAAATATGTGATATGATGCGCATTAAAGATGTTGACCCCGATGCGGTCAAGCTACGTTTATTTTCTTTTTTCTCTTAGAGGAAGAGCAAACGAATGGTTGCTATCTTTGCCTAGAAATACTATTGCATCATGGGTGGAATATACTTCTTTATTCATGACTAAAATTTTCCCTCCCGCAAAGACTATGCAACTAAGATATAATATTACTAGTTTTAGACAGGAACAACGTGAGCCACTAGCACTTGCACGGGAAAGAATGAAAGAATACATGAGAAACTGTCCTAGCCATGGGATGAAAGATTGGTTAATTCTCCATTTATTTTATAATGCTCTTAATCCTGTGTCTAAGTCTATGCTTAATACTGCAGCTAGAGGAACATAAATGGGCAAACAAATTTCCGAAGCAAAACAACCGCTAGACAATATGCAAGACAACCATGCCCAATGGAACGTGGAAAGATCAAACACAAATAAGGCGAACTTTGTCACACCACAGGAAAATGAAGAACTCACTGCTAAGCTGGATGAGCTCATATTAGCCGTCAAGGGTAAGTAGACCTAGGTAAGAGCTGTCCTAGAGTCAAATATTGAATAAATAGACTTCATAGCTTGTAATGATTATAACCCTGTTTGGAATAAGAACTATAATCCAAATTTCCAAAACATTATTCTAGACCTGCAGGTAACTCTAATAATAAAATTGGATCAAGTAATGGTAGTCTCCAAGAAACACTTAAGTCCTTTATGGACTCGTAAACTAAGCAAAACAATATCCTTGTTAAGATAACGGAGAACCATGATAATATGCTTGGAATTGTCTAACCAAGCAATGAGTTTGAGGAATGATTTGTAGGCCCTCCAAGAAAGAACAAGGATTGTTGAGGCACAACTAGGTAAGATAACTGAGAGCTAAACTCTCATTCTAGATAAATTTGCAGGTAAAGCTGAGCCCAATCCGGTTGAATCCCACAGCTAGGTAAGAACTATCAAGGCTTTGATTAATCTACATGAAGGAAATGTGAAGCTTCAATTGCCTTCACGGGATCCTTTTGTTATTCATTTTCCCAGGAAGAAGAAAGCCAAACATGATGAGAAGGATGCCATCACTTTGAAGGCCAACTATTTTGGAGTGGGTGTTCCACTCACCTCTCCTAAGTGAGCAACATCACGGTCGCTATTGACCATAAAAGAGCGCTTCATGGGAGGCAACCCATGTGAAATAAAGGTTTGATTAAAGTTTTTAAGTTTTAGTTTAAGTTTCATGTTGAATAAAGAATGCTAGAAAACTCCAGTTGAGGAGGAGAAGTTCGGTGGTACTGAAATACCTGTCTTATACATGTTATTTTTGGTCAAAAATTTAAGCTCTCATTTTTTTGTCAAAACTGTTTCACTAAGTTTCAGGTTAATAAAGAATTCTCAAAGAAACAGGTAAATTTTGGCGACTCTAGAAGGTTTAACGACCAACTATACGGCGGGAATAAAATTCCGGCCATATAGTTCTTGTCGTATAGTTGTTTCGACATCACATTCAGTTTTCAAAAGATACAGTAGGTTTAACGACCAACTATACGGCGGGAATAAAAATCCCGGATGTATATTTCTGGCCCTATAGTTTGCGTCTCCAGGAGGAAACCCTAAAATTTTGCCATCAGACCAACTATATGGCGGGAATAAATATTCCTACCGTATAGTTTCGGCCATATAGTTTGTGCAACGACAAAAACTCCACGGGAAGGTACCCCTAACACCAACATTTTAATCTTTTTTCTCTCTTCTACCTCCAAACTCTCTCAAAACCTCAAGAGATCTTTATCTCTACTCAATTTCGTTTGATTTCCTCGCACACAAGTGATCTACGGTATGTTTCTCCTCCGATCCTCCAATTAAATTTTGACAATTCATCTCCAATCTGTCGTCATTATCAATCTAGGATGAGACCTATTTTGAACTAATTTCCATGTTTATATTGCCTAGATTATTATCTTGAGGAGATTCTTTAGTGTGTTATGATAAGGAATATGTTATGTTTATTACTATTGGATCAAAAAGTTCTATTTTTGTCTCTCTTATTATTTTAGATGATGAACACAAAGAGCCAATCGCCGCGTGCCACCGTGAGTTCTTCTTAGGTTGCCGCTGCAGCTCAGGACCGCATGGGGATATAGTTTAGGGATGAGCTCCAACGAGATCGCTTCAACAAGATCAAGAACCAAGAATTGAAGACAACCAAGTGGGCTTGCCCTATTATATTGAATCAACTCGATATTTATAATGACTTCAATTTAATTTGCAATAGAGTTGTCCTACAAAACTTTGTATTCCAAGATGCGCCTACTTATCACCGGTTAACTCTTGAATTTTTAAGTTCTTTAAAAAGCACCATTAAAACATGGGAAGGAGAGGACATTTCTTTCTGACTTCTGAACAACAATTATACATTATCACTTGATGAATGGTGCAATTATTTTAATTTACCAAACAATGATGTTAATGCTTTACGTGCATCTTTTCCTGGCATGCGCCCTTCCCCGGATGATTATTATCATAGAACAAGTTTCATCTCTAGAGTCAACAAAAGGATGAATATTCAGCATCCTGCTATTCGCTATCTGTTATATATTATTGCTAACACCTTGCAGGCACAAAATGAGTTTACAAGACTCAATGAGGATGACATCTTGATCCTCGCATAAGCTGCTTTAAACAACAACTTGTCACTCAAATTGGGCACAATTCTTGTGCGCTACTTGGAGCACCAATCCTCCCAAACCCAAGGGCCAATCACATGTGGAGGCGTCATCACCATGCTTGCCATTGCCTTGGGTGTCGACCTAGGTGAGTTACAACCATTGCTAGGAGAGAGATGTGTTGCTTCCTCTACTTTAAAAGCTTGTGGAATGCTCACTAGGAGAGGTGGTGGTTATTACTTGCATATTGTTGGAGTTGGGCGTCTCTACCCTGCTCCTTTGCCTAATGGTATTTTCTCTATCGAGGAAGGCCGTTTGCTATATGATGTGCGGTTTGAACAACACCAACCCGAGGAGGAGATTCCGGATTAGGATGAAGACCAAGAAGAGGAGCAAGAAGTTCTTGATCAAGAGGAGCAGCCACCAAACCGGTTTGCTACATATCAAGATTTCCAAGAACTTGGAGGAATTATGGAGGGGATGCATAATCTCGCCCTGAACCTCCGAGAATCCACTAGTAATTTATCAACTCAATTTGCGAACTGGAGCCACAACTTTTTCCCGCCACCACAATGATTTGAAGGGCTTGCAAAAGCCTAAGCTTGGGGAAGTCTCCCCATTATCTTTATTTGGTGTTTATTTTTAAAATTTTGAGGTTATGCTTTTAGTTTGAATTTATAAGCACTCGTGTTGGTTTCCCCCATCACTTTATCTTTAGTCATTTTATTTGTTTTCGAGATTTTCTAGCTGAGCTTTGTCGCCAATTTTCTGTTTTTTAATTCCCTCTCTTAAAAACAAATTTTTTTTCCATTTATCTTTATTTTCCCTCTTCCTTTTTTCTATTCTCCTCGTGGTTCTCGCATATTTGCATGAGAGTGATCGACTTCGAGTTTCCAAGAAACGAATAAAAGGGAAAGAGATAAGTGGAACCAATCATGAGAGGTATGCCTTGTGACTCCCCACTTTTGAAGTTTGAGAAACCCATGCTAGTTAGCAGTAAATGTCAAGACATTATATTGGTGGAGTGAGTCTTTATATTGGAGTAAAATTTTGTTTGCATGGGTATTTAGTTGAGTATGTTTTCCAGCTCTTGTAGTTAACGAAGTCTTGCCTAAAATTTTTCTAAAAAATTGCAATAATAAAATGTCTCACAATTGAAGGCTTGGGTGTTGTAGTGTTTAGTCTTGAAAGCTTATTCCTAAGAGACACTCAACACCATGGAAATAATGATTGACCTGATAGCTCTCTTTGAAAGGATTTGTTTAATAGATTTAATGTTTAGCGGTTTTTGTGAGCATGCCAATGTTTGACATGTGAATCGTAAGAATGATATAGCTTTATGTGTGTCAAACTTCATGGGATGCCAACAACTCTGCTAGCCTACGCACGATCTTCATGGGGGAAACTCCTAGATTTCGGCTATGAGTTGATTAAACATTTGTAGCAACAATGCTATAATGGGTAAGATTTTTGGCATCGTCATGTAGTTGTGTTCATGATGGAACCACTCCTCTGGATGATATGAGTAATTATTATGCAAAAGGAACAAAAAGCTTGGTAATGCCACGAGTGTCCATCATAGCCCGATAAACTAATTAATTGGCATGCTCTCAGTTACTTAAGAACTGAAATTCTTGAAGGACAATGAATAGAAAAGTAGTGCTTGAAAAGTCTTGACTTATTGATGTGGGAGAATTGAGATACTTTAGTGTATATTCTTTTCATGACAAACTCTCACACTCTCAATTTTACATGATTGTACTTTATTGTTCAAAGGCAAGTTTATGAGTAGATTACATGACATGGAATAGAGTTTAGTCATTTAAATCATCCATGCTAACAATAATCTTGCTGCGCTATAAGGATTCTTTAAAACCCGTATGATATGCTTGCCATTACTCTATCTATGCTGAGTTTTTCAGATTAATAAAGTGGAGGAAACATGAGACTACCTATCATGAGTAAGATCATCATCTTGTGATTTTAGTTTAAATGCTGAGTTCCTTTTTGATTTTGGTTTTCTTGCTCGAGGATGGTCAAGTTTAAGTTTGGGGAGGTTGATGGCTGTGAAATATAGCCACCCACGTCCTTATTTAAACTAGATATTATTCATACTTTTGATGAAATATCTCTCTAAATCCTGCCACTAATGCCTAATGATCAAATGGGTGTGCAATCCTGTCTTTCTATTTTTTCCTGTGCAGGAAATGATGTTTGACGATGGAAATCACAACATTAAAGTCAAAGATGCGAGATTTCCAACAACCCAAAGAAACCAGGGGTAGCAAAGAGGAAACAAAAGGTTTAACAACCAACTATACGACGGGAATAAAATTCCGGCCGTATAGTTCCGGTCTTATAGTTTCCACCAACACCGCTAGGTCAAATAGAACAACTTTCGTGAAGGGACCCCTATATAAAGAGACCTCTCATGGCGAGAAACGAGAGTATAGTTGAAGAGGAGATAAGAAAACACAACACCGAAGAGCCGTCGGAGGAATAGATCTAGATCCAATCTCACAACCCTTCTCCACCACCATAGCCATAGTCCACCACTTGTAATAGTAGATCTCATCTCCAATTGGCCACATTGTAAGACTATTACTATCTATCTCATGATTTCTGGGTAAGAAGACCAATGCGATCCCAATTCTAGTTGGCCCCTAAAAAATAGGATCGGCGATTCCATGGCGATCTAGGCCCCCTTGGGCTTTCCAACTCGCCGGTGGCCATCTTGGCTGCCGGAATCCACCTCTTTCCCATCCACATACATTTCTAGCCTCCATTTCTCCCCCCACCATTCCTTCCTCTTTGATCCTTGATCGTACCTCCTGGCATTGGAGGGCTTTGTACTATGTGGTTTTAGAGCGCCGTCAAGATCTAATGTCTTCGGGTTTCATTGTGGTTAATCCTAAAATAAAGAGGATTCAACTAGTGGCTGCCAATGGTGTTGTGATTGATAGTAAAACTCTTAAGGTACGAGAATTCATCTCTTCTGGATCCGAGATCAGTTTTCCTTGTCATCGTGCCTTGGTTAGAGTTAAGCTAGTTCTATGCAAGGGTGCTCTTCTGGAAAATGGTGTTCCCCTGGATTTCCCTATGGTTAATAAATCTAGTAATTTATTTGATGCAAATCCTATTGCTCTATTGAGTATGGCTGTGCATGCTGTTAACACCCTTGTGCTGGATTTCTCTCATGGTTTAAATTTTGCCAAAGAAGTGCGAACGCTTTTCTAATCTTCTGTGCACCCTTTCATTGGTTCGGACCACTTTACTATGGTAGTGTCTTTTGGACGTGCAACTTTTAAACTTGATGATGATTCTGTCAGTTTAGCTCTTGAGGAAGTTATTGGTGGGTTTTCTGGTGAATTAAATGTGTCCATAATCAAAGACATGGTTTTCTCCTTCACTGTCTCATCCAAGAAAGTGGTTTTTTTTATTAGAAAGCTATATTCTTATGAGTGTTTCCACTTCAAGTGTTTTTTTCATCTCTAGGGTTTTGGTGGGCCGAACTAGAAGAGTGAATTCTCTCTTTGGAGAAAGGAACTTAGTGATCAATGGACTTTAGTTGGTGGTAATTTTGCAAAGAAGTTTATTCAGAATCACAAACTAACTCGAGTTAGTTTGGTGACTAGCATCTGGAAGCCAAAAGTGTGCACTAAAAAGATCAATAACTTGGACAATGTTATGCATGGAGAGTTTAATGTCTAGGTTGAAGGTTTTATGTTGAATAAAAATAATGGAGTCTCTGTGGCTTCATCGATCGATATATGTCCTTCTTTGTTGTCTGAGACAATTTCAAAGAAGGTGACAAATCATAGTATCATTTCTCAAGATGTTGGAGCGGTTGATGACAAAATTATGTCATTGGATGATGGTTTTGAAAGCATGATTGATGATATGGTATAGAAAGTTTGGAAGTGCACACGTTTTCTCGGTTTTCAGCATTCTACACGTGAAT
This sequence comes from Avena sativa, assembly GCA_916181665.1. NCBI lineage: Eukaryota > Viridiplantae > Streptophyta > Magnoliopsida > Poales > Poaceae > Avena > Avena sativa. The sequence continues at coordinate 473,232,671 of OV702285.1, forward strand.
GTACATATGAAATTCCTTGCATGGCATGTTTCAGAAAGGGACACGTTAAGAAAGGTTGCCCAGGTAATTCAAGGGTATCATCGTCTTTTCGCTGGGTCACCAAGCAGTCAAATCAAGTCAAGTTGGACTCTGTCTCTGGCTCTGACAAAACAGTTTTATCTTCAGGCTGTTCAGTTTCTCCTCGGAAAACAATCTATCCTCTCCTGAGTTCTCCGCCGCTTGCTTATACTCTGCAAACCCTAGCAATGGCGAACTTTCTTGTACAGTCGAACAGGTTTACACCTGCGGGGATGCAAGTTCTGGATCCGTGGGATGCTGATCAGAGACCGGCATGGATTTACATCACTGCTTTGTCAACTCCTCCAAAGCGTCATGAGAATTGGGCAATGGCGGTTGTGCTTACTTGGCCGATCGGAGATGAAATTGATGAGGTACTGCAGCAAATTACCAAGCACATTGTTAACGATCTTCAGTGGGAGGTTTTAAGTTTTGCTGAAAGTGCAGTTGGCATAGGGCTATTTAGGATACGTGACTCTGTCACTAGAGATTTGTTGATTGCTCATCCTGAGGTGCCTTTTGGTAATGGGCGGTTTTTATCTTTCACCAAGCATGATGAGGGTCCAAATTTTAGATCTACAGTATATACTAGGACTGTATGGATTATGCTGCTAAATCTGCCTATGGATTATCGTAATGAAGAATTTCTTAGGGAAACGGTGGCAAAGTTTGGGAAACTCAGAGGGTGGTTCAGAGAGGACCCCTCCCCAACTAGGACTCTAATAAAGTGCAGTTATGGTGGGTCTAGAGATATGCCTAGGTCCATTGTTGTCAGGGAGCCTAAAAAATATGGTGGCACTGTTGTTTCTTGGGCTGTCCCTTGCTATATTTTGATGAGTGAGCAAGGAGATGCTCTTCCAGGGGATGAATCACCAGAACCACTTAATGGTAATCCTCATCCTCTACCTGGGCAGAACCTTGGATTCCAACCTGATGAGGAGGATGAGGGATGGGTTCCTGATGATATGTAACCAGATCTCCCTGGTTGGGGTGAATGGCAGCAGCAGGATAATGTAGGGGAAAATGCTAGGATTAATGAACAACAGAATGAGATGCCTCCTCAGGAACAATCTTCTGTTACTTTCTCCTTTTCTAATGACTCGGGGTCATCAGTGCAATTCATTCCTGGAGAGGGAGTTGATCAAGTGGTGGAGGCTCCTATTTACCATGGTGTTAATGAATTGTAGGAAGATAATCAGGTTTTGATGGATGTGGTTGAGGAAAACCCTTTGGCCATCATTCCTTTTCAACAACAGCCACCTATGGTACAGGATATGAATATCCATATTTTTATAGTTATGATGCCTGATCATTTGAGGAAGGGTAATATTAGTGTGTTAAATGAGGCCTCTAGGGAGAAGATCTATTGTCTGCGAGTTTCTAAGGTGGGAGAGTTGCCACATAATTTTCAGTATAATGCCATAATGGGAAACTTTTGGCTTCCCCCTTCTCCCCTGTTGCCACTGGTGGCCCATGATCAGGTTTTGGATCTTCACTATCAAAACAGTCAAGAGGATAATTTAGATATTGCAAACACAAATTTTGTGGAGGAGCATTATGTGGCTGTTACTGAGTGTTCTACTAAGAAGAGGTCAAGGAAACAAAAGCAGAAGGAACCTATCATAATCAACACATCTGAAGGCGCATCACAAGGAGTTCCACTAGGAATGCAGGATATAGACTTGGGCCAATGTTGGATCAGCCTGAGCCAAGGAAGAAGTCAAGATCATCCAAGCCAAGGAAGATGGAATAAGCTCCTACCTATACTAGAATCTTAGTTCTGCGGCAGGCTGGAGCTTTGTTGGAGATTTCTAGGGCTGAGCTCACAGTGGAGAAGTTGATGGCCACCTCCACAATTGATGTTATGCCAGAGAATTCCAATGAGTAGAATGGTTGTGGTGTCCTGTTGCTCTATTACTTTTGATGTGCAATGTAGCTATATCTATGTTTTTATTATTATGGAACTTGGATATTTTGCACTGGGTATTCTGAACTTGGATATTTTGCACTGGGTATTCTGAACTTGTTGGCAGTATGGTATTGGGTTATTTATGGAACCTCTCCATCAAATCATGTTATGCCTCATATTCATTTATGTGCCATGTGGGGTTGGTCCTTATTGTTGCTATTTATTTCTTTAAATGAGTAATTCATTAGGAAATCTAGATTGGTTAGTTCTGGATTGGAATATAAGAGGACTTAATGATACGGACAAACGGACCCCAGTTTATAATAAATTGAGGAGAGTAGGGCTTCTGTCATTTGTCTCCAGGAAACTAAATGTGAATATTTTGATCACTCCTTTATTAGGAGTCTCTTCCCTAAAAGGTTTGATAGATTTGTTTTCTCCCCTGCAATTGGGGCCTCTAGTGGAATTATTGTGCTTTGGAACAGTGCTGTTTTTGATGGGCAAGTGATTGAAATACATAGATCTGCTATTCATGTGGCTTTATCATCTGTTCATAATGGAGACAAATGGGATTTAGTCACTGTTTATGGACCCTTGATACGTTGGAAACGTATCTATAATTTTTGATGCTCCATGCTTGTTTAGTATCTACTTTGATTTACTTGTCTACACTTTGAGGTGCTTTTTACATGTTTTCTGGTACTAACCTACTAACAAGTTGCAACAGTGCCAGATGCCTGTTTTCTGCTGTTTTTGGTTTCAGAAAAGTTAGTAAAGAAATATTCTCGGAATTGGACGGGACAAACGTTAAAGTCAATTAATTTCCGTGGGGAACAAGAAGTCCAGAGGGGAGCCGGGGAGGCGAGCCAGATGGGCCACCCCCTAGGAGCAGCCACAGGTGGGCCTACGGTGAGCCAGCATACCACTGCATGATGTAGTACACTATAGTCGTTGATATATGTCAACACCCGGATTTTTAATCCTAGATGCTTGTTATGCCATACATTGCAATCCCAAGATTACCATTTTTGCGAGACATAACAGATTTGGATATCACAGTACATCATCCATTACAAACCATACATAAGGTCTTACACAAATAAGGATCTCATGATTCAGTTCTTAATACAACTCAAGCAACGGAATAACGTAATAGTAAAGATAGCATAGGCGAAGCTCCATCTTCGGGGTCACAGGCAATGCTGACGATGGGAAATGATCCAAGTTGTCGTAACCTTCCTGCGGTCCATCATCCTGGTACTCCTCTTCATAGTCTAGCCAAGGGAATAGCCAGGGACAAAGCCATGAGTACTCTTTAAGTACTCGCAAACTAATACTAACGGGTTAAGTTTTTTTTGTAATAGGACACTAAGCTCTAGGGTTGTTTTGCAAAAAGCTAGATTTACCTCTACTAAGTTCAGAAGCAAAGAAAACTAGTTGAAAGTTTTATAACACCTAAGTGGGAATTTGAATTTCATATCACAACTCTGTTGTGGTCAAGTCAAAGTTTCAATTCATTTCATAAGTCATTTTGAAAACATCTGACAGGGGAACAGTATGGCCACTCCAACTGTCCATAACCGCGGATGCGGCTATTCGAATAGTTTTACACTCTGCAGAGATTATACACTTTCACCACAACATTCGATACATCCATCAGGAACAAATCCTGAATTCACCATACTCAGTATGCGGATAATCAATCCTAACCTTTCAATTACACGCCCTAGTATAGGCACCTCTCCTGTGAGTTTGGCCTCCCAACCATGACCAACTGTCATCTTGGGTACTGCACAGGTGGACAATCTTCACAAGGTAGCCTCAGCTCAGACCTTCGCCGTGAGGGAACCCATACTAAGGTATATAAATTTCCAGTCAAGCCCTACCCAATTTTCGGGTATTATGGTTGTACGGTAAAATTGGAATGGTATCGCATCTAGACAACCATTAGTTTTATCAAGGGCTAAGGATCATGCCTCAACATTTTCATCATCAAAATCATCTGGTGTTCGAGAACACATGTCAAAACATTTCAGTAGAATGACTCATCATTCTAAGGTTTTCATAACCATTTTCACCAAGTATTCCCATCTAAAGTTGATCAAGTTTCATGCTTAGCACTAGCATCTACAAGTGGAGGTAAGTACTAATGAGTGGTGGTAAACAAGTGGAGATTTGCTAAGTTCAATCTCATGCCTTAGGATGACATCAAGATTATCTAACTTAGGCCAAATTTAATGCTCTTTATGCTACCTTCCAATATCTTTCTAGTATTTACAATTCACTATGTAAACTCTAAGAGAAAGCTTTGATAAAGAAATAAAGTATAAAGCTTGTAAGTAAAACTAGGATTGGGTTATCAAGTGGGTATGATCACATATGCTTAGGGCATATAGTTGGCATAGTAACAAGCAAGTATTGGCTTGCATAATTTGCAAGGGTAGCTTGCTAAGTTAATAGCTTGCTAAAACAACTAGTAGTACTAGGCTTGCCTTGTGCAGAGCAGTGGTTGAAGTTCTCCTCGGCTTCTTCCTCGCAGTATCCTCCTTCCTCCTCATATCCTTGGTCAGTACTAATGTCTATAAATAAATACGAGGTACACAATCACCAAACAATACTTAACTATTTTCAATCATCACACAAACATGCACTATAGATGATCTAGCATCATCACTTAACATTACAAGATTAAAACATTTGTCTTATTTATTTTAATTTTAGAAAAGTAATTTCTGCTCATTAAAAAACTACTTAAGATTTAATATTCTCCAACTCAAACATGGGATCATGTTGACACATGTCATCACCACATATTTCAGTACATGGGAATGTGATTTAAAGTGGTGTCACAATTTATTAAGGTTAAACCTTTTTATTTTAAATAAATAAAATGACTAGAAATGCCTATGTGACATTCTTTTATTACTTGAACATTATTTCTGTAAGTAAACCCATATGTTTTTATATATTCTGAAAGGTATGATCAAATGTGATTTTTTGAGAGTTGGAATCAACTCAAAATCTTTTATGGTTGAATTTTGAAAAATGTTTGAATGTAGAAAAGCTTCTGCCTTGTTATTTTTACCAAGGTTGATCTACAGATCCAAATGATTTGAATCCAACTGGCTTGGATTAAGCATTTTAGTACCTTTCTAACAAAATTGGTTTCATGCATTTTGGTTCATTAAATCGAGCTGGGTTGATTTTTGAATCTATGTATAGAACTGTGTTTGAAATTAAATGGAAAAATCTAAATTTAAACTGCTGGGTCGCGCGGGAGACGCTAATGGGACGGCCCAGTGTCACTCCGCAGCGTGAGGCTCAGCTGAAAGGGAGATCCACCAGTCAGTGGCTCATAACGCGCGAAGCGGTACGAGGCGACGTGGGACGTTGGATTAGAGTGGAGATCAACGGCTGCGGATCGTCGTCGACGACGGACCTGTCGCCGGCGAGCTCTAACCCTAGCGACTCAGTGGGGGTGCATAGGGGGCGTACCAGGGCTCCAGCGACAACGGCGAGGCGGGAAAACAAACAGGTGGTTGACGACGAGTTCAGGGACGGTCGAGGCAGCTCCGGGGGTGGTCGTAATCAGCGGCGCCCTTCTCCTCCAGAGGCGGCCTGCTCTGGTAGAATTCCGGCGAGCTGCTTCTCCTCGTGCTCCAGCTAGAGGTGTGGGAGATTAGTGAGGTGAGTGGAGTGGAATGGTGTGCTGCAAACGGCTGGGGGTGGCCTCCTTTTATAGGCTCGACGGTGAGACCGAGAGGGATGGGCAAGCGACGGTGGCGACATGGCTACGGGCTGCTAGCGGCATGGCTGAGGGTGGCGATTGACGCGCGGTCTCCTGGCGCTGCTCTAGGATGTTAATGCGAGCTTAGGGGCGGTGGTAATCGGTCGGGCGAAGCTGGCGCTCTGAGCGGCAGAGGCGGCGACTTCGACGACGAGCGGTGGCTGTGGGGCTTTGGACGACGAACGGGGATGTCTGGCGTGCTCCCTGGGTCGTGGCGACGCGGTGGGCACAGGCTGTGGTCGAGGGGCGGTGTGTGCACGCATGCCGGGTGCGGCGCTCTGGCGCGTGCTCGGCATGTCGTTGTGGCACTGGGCGTGGGGTTTCCTCGGTGGTCCATGGCTGTGCTTGGCTCGGGGAGGGGACAGTGGGCGGCGGTGAGGTGCTGGCTAGCTCCCAAACATGGCGAGAGAGGGGAGGTGGTCTGCTGCGGCGGCGACCAAGTTGGTCGGCGAGGTGGGCTCGGTTTGGCAATGGCCATGCTGCTAGGAGATAGGGGGTGGGTTAGTTAGGTCCTGGTTTGACTCAGAGAGGACAATGTGATCAATTGAATGTCAAATGGGAGACAAGTTTGGCCAGAACACTATTCAAAATAGTGAAATTGATTTGGTTTAAATTCTGTCTGCCAAGTGTTTGATGAAATGGCCGCAAGATCCCAGGGGTTAATCCTAGCAGTATATAACTACTGAAATAGTTTTACAAGAGTTGGCAATGGTTAACTAAACAGTCGATCAACTGAACAACAAAAACAGCAATCTGCCAGAACAGTCCAGCAGCGTTCATGAATTTTTTCGCCTGACTTAAACTCATCAGAAAATTTAGCTGATTTTTGCACATATATTACAGAGAGTTTCGCATCAGCCCAATTGTTTTCAGATTTGTCCGAGTTACCAGAAAAATATGAAAAATTGCGCAGTACTGCTGTATCAGCAGAAAACTGCAGCGAAAATAACACAGATAGTAACCAAAATTGCCATAACTCTTTCATAAAATTCGCACAAATAATTCCTGGGATATTGGAGTACACAAATAAGCAACTAAACACTCTTAAACTAACACGAACTAAGTTTCACATCGATCGAGACTAATCCTAACGAATTTGCCTAACGTGGACTAATTAGTGGACTTCTATCTACTTCTTGAAGAGGTTGCAGTAGGTCCTTGCTGTCATGCGTTGGCGCTTCGGCTCGCGGTACAACCATGGAGGCGGAGTGTACACTTCTCCTGAATCATCACTTGAGATCTCAAACTCCACCTCTTCTGGATCCTCCTCTTCTTCACTCTCAGCTGCAACTGCAACAACTTCATCTCCTCCACCATCATCGTCTCCATCATCATCATCATCATCCTCGTCCTCATCATCATCATCATCATCGTCTCCACTGTCATCATCATCCCCATTGTTGCCATAATCTCCATTGTCATCATCAGAGGGTGGGTTTAGCTGTGCTTGGAGAGCGGCAATCTGGGCTGTCATAGCTTCAATAGTTTGGTCCCTTTCCTGGACGGTCCCTTGCAACTGTTGTATGTTTTGGGTGTTCTCCTGCACAGTACCATGAAGATGAGCTATGGTTGCATCTCTGGCTATCAGGACATTCTCTAGAACTCCCACAGCTTCATGCAAAGTGTCAATCTCCTGTCCTTGGACCACCATACCATTGCTAGCAAAATCTGCAATCTCCTTTATCATCATCACCTTCTCAGCTAGAGCTCCATTCTCCCTTTCCATGTCCTCTATGTGTCTCCGACGGGGCGGCATGTTGTTCCTGTCGCCCGGGGTAACCACAATGTGCCCATCTTCATCACGCCTCCCATAGTCACGGTAGGGTGAATCTGCTGGTAGTAGGTGTCGGACATTATGGCACTGGCGAGACAGGGCTTCATGTATGGCCAAGTTGATACCAAGTCCCCAGTTGCAGTATGTCTTGGTGTAGATCAAGTGCACGGGGTTTGGCAAGGCGGCATCTCTGAATATGAAGGTAGTGATCTCCCATGCATCCTCTCCATATCCATAGGTGTACAGTCTTCTTGCCTTGAAGATGGGCAGTGGCAATCCCAATGACTGCGAGAGCTGAGCTAACTGCCTTGCAAAGGGCCTTGGTGACTCCATGGTGGCATACTCAGTCCTGTCTTCTCCCATCTATCAAGTAAAAGAGGAAAGTGTGAGAATAGCATATGGTAAGAATTTACGAGGGTGAAAGGCTTAAGATGAAAGACAGATTTAATATAGGCTTTAATAAATCTATGGCTTCCTAATCCAATCCTAGGTCACAATCCTACAGTCGACACACGGGCTCTGATACCATCCTGTAACACCCCGGTTCTGAAAAGACCGTGGCTTCTATGTGACATGCCAATCCCTGGATCGGTTCATTGGCCCACAATAGAATAAGATGAATAACATAGCAAAATATCCGTGTATCATGAATAACGATGATCCAGAGTACCATTATTACAATAAAAGCTTAGCACAAAGCTAGCTCAAATTATTCAGGTAGCAACATAAGTAAAGTAAATCCTCCATTCTTCAAATTGCCCACAAGTGAACAAGTGCCGAGTGGAGTACCGTGGCCTATAACGATCAATCAGAATCGAAATAACCTGCAACATGAAACGTAGCAGCCCCGAAGGGTCAATACATGGAATGTATGGCAAGTAGAGCTAGTAATGGAGAAAATAGTACTAACATCTACATGCATATTTGGCAAGTGGAGCTGTGTCTGGCTAGCATTTGCAAATACCTTTGTCCTACTTTCATAAACAGTTTTTGATTTTCTTTGAAAAGATCCCAATTAAGTTAACCCAACAATATTAAAATAATTATGAAATTAGAATGAGCGAGAAACATGTCATGGAGTCAATATCAAGCAACTCAGTTGTCCATAACCGGGGACACGGCTAATCGATTAGATTATACACCCTGCAGGGGTTAGTACACTTTACCCATGTGACTTGGCCAGCCCAGCTCGTACCATCACTCTCATTTTGAGTGGTGATAGGGAGAAGACCAAGAAGAGACTGTTCGGGAAGTAGCTCCTCAATCCCGACGCGCACCGGTCCAACCTACCAAAATTCTACATCTCTGGATACGCGGGTTCGAGTTACCACAACCTACTAAGTCCAACCAACCGCCCATTCCATTATTGGCACATGGTTGTACACGTAAGCTACACAATAAAGAAGCCAATCATTCTCTCTTGATACCTGGGTGCCTTTCCGCAATGAAACCACCAAAAATTATCAATACCATCACACCCAGATGATTCATTGATTAAGTTGTTTTAGTTTTCACAAACCAAATACTTTTAGAAACAAGTCTCGATGATGTAACCCAGCCCTCGTTCAACATAGCATGGCTAAGCACATCTACCAACGGTGGTTCATCTACAAGGAAGGCCCTACCACATAATAGGACATAGCATAGCGATAGTATCATCCTACACATGCATCTACAAAATACACGACAATGCATTGAAAATAGTAGGACGATATCATGAACAAAGTAGCATCTACTTGCCTTGGTTGTAGCGGTCGGAAGAACAATCCACACACGAGCAAGCGTTGCACTCGTCACAATCTACACGATACAATTGCATTCATAAACAAACAATTCGACAAGCATATGCAACAAAGATGATGCATGAAGGTATGCAAGGCAAGTGAATTGGTGCTACAGCTGCACCACATAATTCTAATCTATAATACTACTGATTGCATGCATGGAAAATAGTTTTGGCGCAAGGAAAACTATTAAGCAAAAAGTAATGCTCACAACTAGAGTTAGGACTTAAATAATTCACTACCGGTAGTATACTGTTTGTAAAATCTTGGAAAAATTCTACCGCATAGGCATCGCTGATTAGAAACAGTACCAACTGGAATTACTCAAAAAGGAATTATAAAACTCCCCGAGTAATTAAAACACTGCAGAAAGCCACTAGGCAGTTTCTGCAGAAGTTTTTACTATAAGCCTATCTTTTTAATTCACGATAAGATTCCGCTCGTTCCACTGAATCCAGGGACATATCATACGTGATTTTTGGAGCTACGGATCTTTTTCTACGAATTTATTACTCCGAAAAGGCCATTAACCTATTTGATTAAACTGTACTAAACCTTGCTGCAAAAGCCTGAACCAAAGGTACAGCGAGATTCTACACGACTCACTGAATCTACACATATTTTATTTGCAATTTTTGGCCAAGCGGTTTAATTTCTACGCAATTTACAAGATTCTACCGAAATCTGTCAACTAAAAGGATTAACGAAATTAACCAGTCAACTGTGTCTGTTGATTGGTCAACGCGTTTGCTGACTGGGTGTCTGACTAGTCAACGCCTGAGTCTGACCGGTCAACGAACGATCTAAGCCGCTGATCTGAGATCTAACGGTGGCTGCAGGCTTACCGAAAACGAACGGCGAAACGGGCTCCGGACGGTGCGGCGAGTTCCGGACGGCGGTGGCGATCGATTCCGGCGTCGGTGTTTTTCCTGCGCGGATGGAAACGGTCAGCGCACGGTTCGTGATCGTTAACGCGGCGCGCAAGACGGCGCGCGTGCGTGTGTGTGCGCGCGAAGCGAGGCGCTGCAGCATGCAGTGGCAGCGCGCGCTGCGGCGGCGGCAGCAAGGCGGCGGCGGCAGGCGCAGCGCAAGCAGCAGCAGCTGGCGGCGGGCGCTGCAGGCGCGCAAGCGAGCGGCGGCGGGGCGAGGCACGGCGGCGGGGCGACGTGGCGCGCGGCGGCGGAGGAGAGAGGCGGCGCGCGGGGCGTGGCGCCGGTGGCGGGGCAGGGCAGCGACGGCGGCGGCCTTACCCGGTGGCGGCGGGCGGCGCAGAGGCCGAGGTGGCGGGCGGCGGCGGCGATCGCGGGAGGCAGCGGGTGCGGCTCGGTTCCCGAGATCGAGGCGGCTGGGGCGATCGCGGGCAGGGCGGGGGCACGGTTCCCGAGGCCGGGTGGCCTCTTTTTTGGGGCCTCCCCGCGGGAGTCCTACGCGAAAACGGCGCGGAGTTGGACACGAACTCGGAAATCGGTCCAAAAATTCGGACCGTTTTCCGACGATTCACTAAAACGGCGACAACTTTTCCATACGAGCTCCGAATCGAGCGATTCTTGCTCCTACGGTTTTGTACAGTCGAGGGGAACAATCTAGGGTCAAGGGTTGGGCGAAACCACTAGGCTACAAGGGTGGACAACGCTAGTCCTTCTAAAGCCTCCCGCAGGAGCCTCGTAGCAAAATACATTAGGGTTTTGGAAATAGCGTTTCGTCGATCCTTTTTACTCGACGGTTTTGTATGGAAAAGCATGATGCAATGATATGAATGATATGCAAGACCAAATATAAAATTTGGGATGTGACAGGTGGTCTGCTGCGGCGGCGACCAAGTTGGTCGGCGAGGTGGGCTCGGTTTGGCAATGGCCATGCTGCTAGGAGATAGGGGGTGGGTTAGTTAGGTCCTGGTTTGACTCAGAGGGGACAATGTGATCAATTGAATGTCAAATGTGGGACAAGTTTGGCCAGAACACTATTCAAAATAGTGAAATTGATTTGGTTTAAATTCTGCCTGCCAAGTGTTTGATGAAATGGCCGCAAGAAACTTCTTTTTGAATTTTGAAAAGATTTTGGTGGGTGTGCTAGGCATGAGTTTGAGACTCTGTGGTTGCTTGGGTTTTGAAATTTGAGCTTGTTTGAGTGGTTTTTGAAATAGGGGGATCTTCCCATATGAAATAGATTCAATTTTAAACTGTCATTTAAACTTAGCATTTGAATGTTTTTGGCAGATCACAAAGTTGGCCTTGGTACCTCATTATGTGTACTAACAAGGGGTGCAAATATCCACAATTGTTTCTGTTAAGTTTTGAGTGCTAGGAATAGCTAAAGTAGGCATGATAGTTAATTTGGAAAAAATGACCATTCACTTCATTTATTCATTTTGAATTGTTTTTCTTTGGGAAAAGTTTGGGAATGATTTAGATGATGCTTATTTCACCTAATAATCATTTTACAAGCAATGAATCATAGAACCATGGCAATTCAAAAGAACTCCTAATTTAAATACACATACATATGAATGCTTTCATATTTTTAGATGGGGAAGTTTTTGTTAACCCTAAATTTGATGATTAGAGTTTGATGATCCATGTTTAATATTTTTGGGATGTTACAAACCTTCCCACCTTAAACAAAATCTTGTCCCGAGATTTAAAAAAGGACGAAAAAGATTACCTAGGATTTAAAGAGATCGGGGAACTCCGTCCTGATGTGATCTTCGCGCTCCCAGGTAGCTTCTTCTTCAGTGTGGTTGCTCCACTGAATCTTGAGAAACTTGATGCTTCGGGTTCTGGTAGTTCTGAAAGATTCTTCCAAAATACGGATGGGTACTTCGGGATAGGTCAGGTCATCATTGATTTCTATGGTCTGGTGATCAATATTCTTGAAAACTTCAGTCTTCTCCGGAACTTCGAGGCATTTGCGAAGTAACGAGATATGGAACACATTGTGCACGTCTGACATTTCTTCTGGCAGTTCCAATTGATATGATACTTCTCCTCGACGATTCAGAATCTTGAAGGGTCCGATATATCTGGGGGCTAACTTTCCCTTCAACTGAAAACGCTACATTCCTTTCAATGGCGACACTTTAAGGTACACGAACTCTCCGATATTGAAAGCGAGGTCTCGATGTCTCTTGTCGGCGTAACTCTTCTGTCTTGACTGGGCGGTCTTGAGGTGCTCACGAGTCTTGTGAACTTTCTCTTCTGCTTCTCGTAGGATGTCGGGTCCGAAAATCTGACTCTCTCCTACTTCCGACCAATTCAAAGGGGTGCGGCACTTCCGTCCATACATGAATTCAAATGAGGCCATTTGTAAACTAGCTTGATAACTGTTGTTGTGAGAAAATTCCGTGAAAGGTAGACAGTCTTCCCATTTAGATCCATATTCTAACACACATGCTCTCAACATATCTTCGAGTATTTGATTTACTCGCTCCGTTTGTCCGTCGGTCTGGGGGTGATAAGCTGTGCTGAAATCTAATCGGGTTCCTAAACCTTCTTGGAATTTCTTCTAGAATCTCGAGGTAAACTGCGTTCCTCGATCCGATATGATGTTCTTGGGGACCCCGTGCAAACTGACGATTCTAGCGATGTACAACTCAGCTAGTTTCGAACTCTGATATGTGGTCTTGACTGGTAAGAAATGGGCTACTTTGGACAATTTGTCAACTATGACCCAGATAGAGTCATTTCCCCTACTAGAAGTAGGCAATCCGGTGATAAAGTCCATTTCAACTGAATCCCATTTCCATTTCGGAATCTGCAATGGTTGCAATAGTACTGCGGGTCTTTGATTTCCCGCCTTGACTCTCTGACATATATCACACTTGGCGATATAGCTTCCGATTTCTCTCTTCATCTTATGCCACCAAAATTGTTCCTTCAAATCCTGATATATCTTCGTTCCTCCGGGGTGGATAGAATAAAGAGTATCATGAGCCTCTTTCAAAATCACTTCTTTCAATTCCGAATCTGCTGGTACACAAAGGCGTCCTTTGTACCACAGAACTCCTTCTTCGTCTTGGTAAATCTCGGTACTTTGCTTGTACCAATACGACGCTTGATTCCGTCGATACTAGCATTTCCTTTTCGCGCCTCTTTGATCTGGCTGATCAAAGTGGGTTGAAGTTCTATGCTTGCCAAAAATCCTTCACTCACTAATTCCATTCGGAAATATTCCATCTCTTTGTGCAAACTTGGTTGCTCCTTCAAAATCATGGAGTTCAAGCGGCACGACAATCTGCTAAGGGCAGCTGCTACCACATTGGCTTTATCGGGGTGATAGTGAATGTCCAGGTCGTAATCCTTCATTAGCTCAATCCATCGTCTCTGTCTTATATTCAGCTCCTTCTGAGTGAATATATACTTCAGGCTCTTGTGATCCGAATAAATCTCACAACGGTTTCCCATGAGATAATGCCTCCAGGTCTTCAGGGCTAGAACTACGGCTACGAGCTCGAGGTCATGGGTTGGGTAGTTCTGTTCATGCTGCTTCAGTTGTCGATATAGATAGGATATAAATTTTCCTTCTTGCATTAGTACACATCCGAGACCGATCTTGGATGCGTCATAATACACATCGAAGGGCTTCGTGATATCCGGCATGATTAAGATGGGGGCTGAAATTAGTCTTCTCTTGAGTTCTTGAAAACTCGCTTCACATTTGTCTGTCCATTCAAACTTCTTGTCCTTCTTCAGCAATTGGGTCATGGGTCTGGCGATACTCGAGAATCTTTCTACGAACTTGCGGTAGTATCCCGCTAATCCGAGAAATGCACGAACTTGGGTTTGAGTGGTTGGGGCTTGCCAATCTTTGATATCTTTCACTTTTGCAGGGTCAATGGAAATTCCTCCGACTGATACGATATGTCCAAGAAATCCTACCTCCTGTAACCAGAATTCACATTTGCTAAACTTGGCATACAACTGATGCTCTCTAAGGGTTCCAAGAATGGTCCTTAGGTGTAGCTCATGTTTATCTTCTGATTTGGAATAAATCAGAATGTCATCAATGAAAACAACGACAAACTTATCCAGGAAGTCCATAAAAATATTATTCATGAGATTCATGAAATAAGCGGGGGCATTGGTTAATCCAAAAGACATGACAGTATACTCGTATAATCCATATCTGGTGGTAAAGTCAGTCTTTGGAATATCCTCTGCGCGAATCTTGAGTTGATGATAGCCAGTTCTAAGATCAATCTTAGAAAACACCTTGGCACCAGTCAACTGATCAAACAGATCTTCTATCTTGGGCAATGGGTACTTGTTCTTGACAGTGACATCATTCAACTTCCGATAATCCGTACACAAACGGTTACCTCCATCTTTCTTGTCCACGAACAAAACCGGTGATCTCCATGGTGACGCACTTGGTTGAATCAATCCAATTTCCAGCATGGCATCCAGTTGCTTCTTTAGTTCTGCTAGTTCAGACGGGTTCATACTATATGGTCTTTGGGCTACGGATCCGGTTCCAGGGATTAGTTCAATGATAAACTTGATGTCCCGATCTAGGGGCATATCGGGCAAAACATCTAGAAATACATCGAGGTATTCACAGACTATCCGGACTTGGTCAATGGTAGGTTGGGCTATACTCTTGTTGCACTTGAATTGACGAGGTAAGGTTTCAGATACATGCTCGACTGATACTCCGACTGTACTGGTCATGGTTATGGCTTTCTTGGCACAGTCAATTAATCCTTTATGTTTGGACATCCAATTCATTCCTAGTACTACTTCCAAACCTTTAGTTCCGAGTACTATTAAATTAGCATAAAAATCTATGCCATGGATTCAGATAGGGACGGCTTTGAAAATTTGCCTAGATTTGGTAGTGGAACCGGGGATTTGAACAATCATAACATGCTTCAGTTAGGTTGGTTGAATCTTACTAGTGCATGCGAATTCTTCACTGACAAATGAGTGCGATGCTCCAGAATCAAACAACACTCTTGCAAGTACTGAGTTAATAGAAAACATACCCAGCACGACGTCTGGCACTTCCTGGGTTCTTCAGCATGCATGAGAAAAAGACGGTCGTTGCGGTTGAGCGAGTTCCCTAGGGCAAACCTTCTTCCGGGCTGAACACGACGCTGCTGCTGAGCTGGGGCATTTGCATTGGGGGCTGTGGCATTCTTCTTGGGGAACTCATTGGAGTAGTGACCCTTGGTTCCACAGTCATAACAAGTCACTTTCGACTTGTACTTCGCTGCAACAGGCACAACATTGCTTCCAGTCCTTGGGGCAGTGTTGGTGTTGGTGGCGGCATTGTTATTGTTAAACTTGGGTGGTGCACGGTTGAAATTGCTAGAGTTGCTGGGGTTGTGGTGGTTTCCTCCGGGCCTTGGGTTTCCACGGTTGGGATAGGTCAGACGGTTCATCGGGGGTCTGTTGGTTCTCGGGTCAAATCCTGGAGATGGGTTGGGGCGATACTTTGGTGTATGGTGGGTGTAGGGGTTCGTAGCATGGAAAACAAAAAAATTCTACCGCATGAACACACAATCAAGATCTAATCTATGATCAAGCCAAGATCTATCTACTAGATTGTAGCAACGAGTCGATAGAATACTAACCCTCGAAGATCCAAAGCGGTTAACGAGAGCAGATTCTTGTGGGTGATGTAGTCGTACACTTCCGATCTCAAGATCGCGTAGAAGATCCTTCCGGCACTGTGTTCCGGCAGCGCTTCCGCAGTCGGTCACACGTTCGGTACTCGATGAAGACTTCCTCTCCCTTGTTCCAGCAGGCAGCGGAGGTTGTAGCACTCTCCTCGCGATTCTGGCAGCACGACGGCGTGGTACCGGAAGTAGAGGGGAGATCTCGCAGGGCTTCGCCTTAAGCCGGAGCGAGTATGGTGGACTATGAGAGAGGCCTTGGTGATCTAGGGTTTAGAGGGCACCAAGGGGAGGGTGTGGCCAGCGGCTAGGGCTTGGGGAAGCCCCAAGTCGCCGAGTTGGAGGGGAAACCCTAGGCGGCGGCTGCACTTGGAGGTGGAGGCGCGCAGGAGCTAGGGTTTGAGGTGTAGGGAAGAGGGGCACCCTTGCCCCCTTCTTTTATAGGTGGGAGGGCGCCGGTTTGGAGGAGGGAGTCCTCCCCCAACTCGGCCTCCTTGGCCGATGGGTGGAGGGAGGAGGACTTCCTCCCCAAGTAGGTTTCCTACTCTCCCTCCACCAAGCAAACTTGCCGTTTGACTTTTCAAATTGGCGTTTGACTTTTCAAACTAGGATTTGATTTCTTCCTTTATTTTGCCCAGCCATGATACCTAGTACATGATGCAACCATTCCACATTGTCATGACACATTCATGTACCCTTACCCTCCGGAGTGCCGGACCTTCCGGAACCTTCTAGAACATTCCCGATGAAAACACTGGAATCATTCCCCAACTCCGAAACAGGACTTTCCTTATATGAATCTTATTCTCCGGACCATTCTTGATCTCCTCGTGATATCCTGGATCCCATACGAGACTCCGAACAACATTTAGTCTCTTACTCATCATTCCATAACTACTCAAAAACATCGAATCCTTAAGTGTGTCTCCCTACGGTTCGTGAATTATGCGGACATGATCGAGACACTTGTCCGATCAATAACCAATAGAGGAATCTGGAAATTCATATGGCTCCCACATATTTCTACGATTGCTTTGCGATCGAATGAACCACTAACATACGATACCAATTTCCCTTTGTCTCACGATAGTTTACTTATCCGAGGTTTTGATCGTGGGTATCTCTGCATACGTAGTTCAACCTTGTTACCGATAAGTACTCTTTTCTTGTTCCCGTGGTATGTGATCCCTTGTGAGCCAGCCACATGCTTGCAAGCTAATTGGATGACATTCCACTGAGAGGGCCCAGAGTATATCTATCCGTCATATGGATGGACAAATCCCACTCTTGATCCATGTGTCTCAACCCATACTTTCCGAACACTCAATGCCATCTTTATAGCCACCCAGTTACGGTGTGGTGTTTGATGTCATCAAAGCATCCTTCCGGTGATGGTGATAAGCATGATCTCATGGTCGAAGGAATTTAGGTTACTATGTATCAGAAAGCTTATAGCAATTGAACTATTAAAATGACTTGATCTTTATGCTACGCTTATCTATAGGAGTATGTCCATCATACCATTCTCCTAATGATATGACCCTGTTGTTAATAACATCTCTATGTTCATAATCAGGAAACCATGATCATATATTAACCAACAAGCTAGTTTAACAAGAGGCTTTACTAGGGACTCTTTTATGTTTACAAATCACACAAGTATTAATGTTTCCGGTTAATACAATTATAGCATGGTATGTAAACATTTATCATAAGTATGAAGATATGATAATAACCACTTTATTATTGCCTCTTGGGCATATCTCCAACAGTCTCCCACTTGCACTAGAGTCAATAATCTAGTTTCAAACCTTTGTGTATTCAACACCTATGGCTTTCTGGTGTTGTATGTACACGATTGCTAGTGGTCAACTAATCTCCGGATCTGACACTTCCAGGTCCGTGTGTAATTGCATGTCTTTGTGTCTCTACGCATCACTCATTCTCTAATGAGATGGCTTTGTACAAATTTGGTCCTTTGGTGTGACCTTTAGTTCTTTGGGGTTAAAACATGTTGATAATATTGTCGTACAATATATCTTCATAGTATTATCCCTGCTGTGAACTACACCTAGTTTGATAACAAACTTCTTGACACAAATGCCCTCTTTTGCTGCTATAATAGCAGTTATATACTTAGCCTTTCGTTGTAGTATCAGTCACAATGTCTTAACTTTGGAACTCATCCAAATCCATTATGGAACTTACTTTCCATTATATTGTGCCACCCTTAGTTTACATTGAGATAAACTTAATTTGTACTTTGTGACAAAACTAGTATCAATGTAGTACTTTTACAATGAACTAACCATCTATTTATCACTTCTACAAAATAATATACTCTTAGTTCTTCCAAAAGGTTATAAGAATATCCTTACTATCGTCCAATGATCATCTTATGAATCATTCTGGTATATGCTCATAACATTTAGAGCACAGGACATATCTGGATTTGTACATATCACAGTATGATTGATATAAATACTCTTTGTGATTTCATCAAGTATCAATCTATACTTGAATCTTTGTTTCACTTACCAAGTGTCAACACACTTGAATATATCATCAATATTGAACTCATTCAATCCTTTATGTGCGACAAGAACCTTTCTTGTAGTTTCTATATTGAACTCATTCATTATATCATCTATGTACTTTCGGCACAACCATATTAGTGTCTTAATCTATCTATATAGATATAGACGCCAAATATTTGGGCTTTGCCTAAGTCTTTCATCGGGATGAAATTCTTAATATGTGTTAATAAAAGATACATCATTTCCAATCAACAATATGTCTTCCACATAATGTATTAGAAACATGTCTTAGCGCTCCCACTTAATTTCTTGCAAATGCAAGCATCTTCATCGTCTCTGATGAATTTAAACTCTTTTAACAATTTCATCATTGTGAAGATTCCAACTCCGCGATGCTTACTTCAACCATTGAAGTTTGCATATGCTTTTAGCATCCTTTGAATTAACAAAACCCTATGGACCGTGTTATGCACACGTCCTAGGTAACAATTCTATTAGAAGAAATTGTTTTGTTTATTCAACACATAACAAAATTATATACCATGGTTGCTATATTAATCCGTCTAGACTAAATATCGCTTAATGAAAGATCATATCTTGTCATAGTTAACTCTTTGAACATTGTCATGAACTCTTTCCCGACATGTTGATAATTTCATAGATGTGAAACATCCATGTCTATTTCTTTATAGATCCAAATATGACTGTAAGGTCTTGTACCTTTCTAGAGGGTCTTTCAAGTTCAAAGCTTGATCTCTCGTATGTGGAACTATCACGGATTTTATGGCTTCAAGCCATTTGACGGAGTCAAGGCCCATCATTGCTTCTTTGCATGTAGTCGGATCATTATTGTCAAATAATGATTTAACTCTCAAATCTTGGTATTTGATTGTTTACCCGACCTACTTGTTTAGTAGGATCTTAGACCTCTGTGACCACAACCTTTGAGGCACGTGAGCCATGAGCATTTTTGCTGCCTCCGGAACACTTTTCGGCGCTGCGCAACTTTGCACATATAGCTAAGGTTCTTTTAGCCTTATCAAAGTTCTATTGTCCTCCCACTTAACTTTTCATGAAAAATTCCTTCTCAAAGAAACTTGACGTTCTAAGCGACAAACACTTTTGTCTCCGATGTTATGGAGGAACAGTTATTCGAAATAACATACAAAGACAGGTTCATCCGACTTTGGTTGCAAACATCTTTCTTATGCATAGCATACCAATGTTTAAGAAAGGACAACTTGGGTTTTATCCCAAACCATAACTTTATATGGTGTCATTTCAACGGATTATGATGGAGCTCTTTTCAATGGAAAAACGGTAGTCTCTAAAGCTTTTAATCTTTAAAATATAATGGCAGTTTTATGAATTACACCTTCGATCTTACCATGTCAAACAAGGTTTAATTACATATCTCGAACGCTCCATACTCTTATGGTGTTTCGGGTCATGCAAATCAACGGAACGATTCCTTAAATCTTAGGTATTATGCTAAACTATTTATATTCTTGTTACAATGATTTTGCACTTCATCTTGAAAGTCTTTGAACTTTTCAAATGTTTCATACTTCATCCTTATTAAGTAAATATTCATATATTCACTCAAATTTTTGGAGAAAGCATATGAAGTTGAAATCCATCGCTCTTGACTACACATAATGGACTTCGTACAACAATATGTACAAGTTCCAATAAGCTAGTCAGTCGTTCCCTTTTGGCCTATGAACGAAGTTTTAATTATCTCTAGGAAAGTTTCACAAGCGTCATTTGATCAAAAATCAAAAGACTCCAAAATTCCATCCACATGGAGTTTCTTCATGTTTTCTTTCCAATATAATTTAAACGGCGATGTCACTTCCTAAGTGATCTTTCAATCAATTTGTCTTTCGACATTTTTAGCACTAATTTTATGGATGTGATTTCTCCAACGCGATTTGTGAATCATCCATCTTTTATGGATTACGGCAATTATTTGAACAACCCTTTTGTCGTCATAATACCTGATAAAACAAATCTTGAAGGCAAGCTTTGATGTTTAACAAGCAGCACAATAACCCTTTATTTGTTCTCGATGAACATCATCACATATTCTTTTGCTAGTTACTTAGGCCATTGTAGTTCATGAATTGTGTTATTTCGTATGACGATTCACACCAACAAATTCAGTATCAAATACTTAAGAACCACATTGTTTAATAAGCAAAGAATATAGCCATAACATGTATATCATCTATATACTTAAGCTGAACAATTCTAGTCTTTTCTTTTCTGCCATATATTTATGAGATTCTCTTTCAGTATTTCCTTTTCTGTTTGAAAGAATCTATCAACATCAATAGTGGATCCATATACATGACACATAGTCCAAAGCATGTATAGTTAAATACCAATGTCTTTGGACTTGCACTTTGAAGTAGATCACCATCATAAAATGTTTGGTGTTCTTTCAAATTCCTTTCTTTAGTAATCTCTTGGTGTAGTAAACATTTTACCTATATCAAATATTCACCCTTATCAAGGAATTATCCATGATCAAGCTACTTTTAGCTTATAACGATGAATCGCGAGTATAATGTTGCTCTCCAAAACCTTTTGGTGGATTAGGACAACTAGTGTCTCCAACATTTTGCAAATTATCATCAAATATGAGAACATGACCTTTGCCATATTATACTCTATCATGTTGCAACCAAAACTTCGTTTCAGATATCACAATATCTTCCACACATCATGGTTTCTGAAACAACTCTTTCAGATCCTAGATAACCTTGATATTAAGACAATCCTTTGAATATCAAAAATCATGGAGACAAACATGATACTCATACACTAACACTTGGAATTGTCACTCTTGATTTAATACCAATTATTAAACTTCATGGAGTAACTAGAACTTACTGAAAGTTTGCAATAGGACTTTTAAACTTTAGATTAACACTTCAAAACAATACGATACCAGTTCGTAAAGAAACTAACCAGAATTCTATAGTTCTATCATCTCAATTATAACTAAGTGCAAGATGGTAAACGGATGCCAATGACTACAACAATTATGCAAATTCACTTTGATTTAATTTATGATAAATAGTGTTCAAATTTTAATCATATTGCCGTTGAACTCCCACTCAAAAACAATATCCCTCACATTGTTTTAGTGATCACACGAACCAAATCCACCACATTAAAACCGATCATCACGAGAGTTGATGTAGCTTCAATGGCGAACAATCAACATGTTCATCATATCTACTATATGACTCGTGCTTTACCTTTTGGTGATCCGTGTTCCGAGACCATGTCTGTACATGCTAGGCTCGTCAAGATCAAACCTTAGCTTCCGCATGAGCAAATCTGGCTTGCTCACGTTGTATACACTCGCAGAATCTAACACACCCGATCATCACGTGGTGCTTCGAAACAATGAGCTTTAGCAATGGTGCTTACTAAGGATGAACACTTTAAAACTTGAAATTGTGTTCTTGAGGGATCATCTTATAATGCTACCATCGTGAACTAAGCAATACAAGATGCATAAAAGGATTAAAATCACATGCAATTCATAATATGTGATATGATATGGCCTTTCTTCTTGTGCTTCCGATCTCCATCTTCAATCACGAACACAATCTCCATCATCACCGGTGTGGCGTCAAGGTCAATGGCGCCGCTTCATGGTTGTCTTCCACCAGCATCAACTATTACAACTATCTTGAATAATAGTCATGCAGGACTTAACGGATTTAAAAGACAACCATATGGCTCCTGCCGGTTGCTGACTTACAGTAAGGAACATTGCATACATCATATATAATCACAATCATGGCCATATCACATCACATCACACCCCTGCAAAACAAAGTTAGACGCCTCTAATTCTCTTTGCATGTTTTATGTGGTTTGGGGCTTTCAATA
The DNA here is from genome assembly GCA_916181665.1 of Avena sativa. Classification (NCBI taxonomy): domain Eukaryota; kingdom Viridiplantae; phylum Streptophyta; class Magnoliopsida; order Poales; family Poaceae; genus Avena; species Avena sativa. The sequence goes on from OV702285.1 coordinate 473,255,044, forward strand.
AGTGTCGTTCTAACTTACGAACAAGAACCACAACATTGATACTAGTATTGTCAATCACCCATTGTAAATTGAATCTTAACTATGTTGGGAGAAACAGGCACCCGCAAAGCCACTTATGCAATACAAGTTGCATGTCAAGCGTGGAGCAAGTCTCATGAACGATGTCATGTAAGGTTAGCCCGGGCCGCTTCATCCCACCATCCCTCAAGATGCAAAGTACACAAGAATAAATCGACAACAAAAGCATCAATGCCCACAATAACCATTGTGTTCTACTCGTGCAATAGATCTACATATAAACCTGGCTCTGATACCACTGTAGGGGTTCGTAGCATGGAAAACAAAAATATTCTACCGCATGAACACACAATCAAGATCTAATCTATGATCAAGCCAAGATCTATCTACTAGATTTTAGCAACGATTCGATAGAATACTAACCCTCGAAGATCCAAAGCGGTTAACGAGAGCAGATTCTCGTGGGTGATGTAGTCGTACACTTCCGATCTCAAGATCGCGTAGACGATCCTTCTGGCGCTGTGTTCCGGCAGCGCTTCCACAGTCGGTTACACGTTCGGTACTCGATGAAGACCTTCCTCTCCCTTCTTCTAGCAGGCAGCGGAGGTTGTAGCACTCTCCTCACGATTCTGGTAGCACGATGGCGTGGTACCGGAAGTAGAGGGGAGATCTCGCAGGGCTTCGCCTTAAGCCGGAACGAGTATGGTGGACTATGAGAGAGGCCTTGGTGATCTAGGGTTTAGAGGGCACCAAGGGGGGGGGGGGGTGTGGCCAGCGGCTAGGGCTTGGGGAAGCCCCAAGTCGCCAAGTTGGAGGGGAAACCCTAGGCGGCGGCTGCACTTGGAGGTGGAGGCGCGCAGGAGCTAGGGTTTGAGGTGTAGGGAAGAGGGGCACCCTTGCCCCCTTCTTTTATAGGTGGGAGGGAGCCGGTTGGGAGGAGGGAGTCCTCCCCCAACTCGGCCTCCTTGGCCGGCGGGTGGAGGGAGGAGGACTTCCTCCCCAAGTAGGTTTCCTACTCTCCCTCCACCAAGCAAACTTGCCGTTTGACTTTTCAAATTGGCGTTTGACTTTTGAAACTAGGATTTGATTTCTTCCTTTATTTTGCCCAGACATGATACCTAGTACATGATGCAACCATTCCACATTGTCATGACACATTCATGTACCCTTCCCCTCCGGAGTGCCGGACCTTCCGGAACCTTCTAGAACATTCCCGATGAAAACACCGGAATCATTCCCCAACTCCGAAACAGGACTTTCCTTATATGAATCTTATTCTCCGGACCATTCCGGATCTCCTCATGATATCCCGGATCCCATCCGAGACTCCGAACAACATTCAGTCTCTTACTCATCATTCCATAACTACTCAACAACATCGAATCCTTAAGTGTGTCAACCTACGGTTCATGAATTATGCGGACATGATCGAGACACTTCTCCGATCAATAACCAATAGAGGAATCTGGAAATTCATATGGCTCCCACATATTTCTACGATTACTTTGCGATCGAATGAACCACTTACATATGATACCAATTTCCCTTTGTCTCATGATAGTTTACTTATCCGAGGTTTTGATCGTCGGTATCTCTACATACCTAGTTCAACCTTGTTACCGATAAGTACTCTTTTCTCGTTCCCATGGTATGTGATCCCTTCCGAGCCAGTCACATGCTTGCAAGCTAATTGGATGACATTCCACCGAGAGGGCCCAGAGTATATCTATCCGTCATATGGATGGACAAATCCCACTCTTGATCCATGTGTCTCAACCCATACTTTCCGAACACTTGTTGGGGAGATGACCTCGGGTAGGGTAAAGACGGGGAAAGATGAAAGGAAGTTGCTCGTCTAGTTTCCGAGTTATAGTATGAATCGGCCGAATCCTGTAGAGTTCAGCCGAGATAGGGAAGGGCAGGACCCTCATAATAATGGCAAGGCGTTACCCGGCCGAGATATTGAATAAGTCGGCCGGGTTAGCCCGAGTAATCTTAATGCAGCTGAAGGACAAACCGAGTTAAGCGAGGCAGGGCCGAATGATACGAAGCTTGCAAGAGAAGGAGAAGCCTAAAGTCAAACTCTAGCCGCAGGCTAGGGAGAATCTGAGCGGAGCCAAGCATAAGGGACAAAGGCGCTGAGTGACAAAGGGGCAGAAGGAGGTCACGGAGGTGACAGTCCTGAAGCCCGAGGCACGCAGGAGGGGCCCTCTGGAGCCTTGCCATCATTAGAAGGGCGACAGGGAAAGGAGGCCGCCGAACTACTATTTTGGGACAAGCATATTCCTCGAATATGCTTGCCCCGTCAGCCCTAAAGGCACCCAAGGCTCTCCTTTATAAGGGGAGGCTTGGACCCTGAGGGGGGGGGGATCGGCTCATTTTTGGTACCATTAGGCTGGTAAAGTTCATCTTTTCTCCCTGTATACAGCTCAAGGAGCACTTGTAGCCCAAGAGAGGAGAAATAAAGATCTTTGCCTTAGTCTTTTGTGTGTAGAATCAACTGCATCTTCCCTCTCCAGATCCCTCTAGCATCCATTGGCCCCATACTTTAGCCTACCCATGGCATCTGCCGTGCCACCACCACGATAGTTGGCGCCCACCGTGGGGCCAGCAGCGGTGCTAGCTGGAGTCATGATCCGGATGGGAAACTTCATCAACACTGGCGAGCGTGTTGTTTCTGGCTTGGTCCGGACATTCGATCTCTGTGACTACGTCAGCGACAATGCAGGCAGCTTCAGGGGAAAACCTCCCCCGTGCAATGGTGTCTTCATCAGCTTGGGCGGGCACAGGGTCTACGTCGGCATCGACATCTCCGGCATTTATCCTCACCAGGTTGTTGTTGCAGGAGAGCCGCCCCTTAGCTCTGCGAGCCGTCCGCGCGGAGCGCATCCGGTAAGAAGCGTCGAGGTGATGGTTGTAGCCGGAGCGCAGGCGGGAGTAGCGGGTGTCGGATCAACCAGAGACCCTGCCGCGGGCGTGTAGGTCGCGCCCAGGCAGACGGCACCACCACCCACCGAGGTAATCCCTCCAGTGACCAACCAGGCCGAAGTACAGGACACCACCCCAAAGGCACCAAGAGTAAGAGGGCCACCTCTGGAAAGACCAGAAAACATTCCTCAGGCAACCATAGAAAACTTGACTACACCTGTAGCGCCGATACTTGATCCGGCTAATGCTCAGGCAGAGTTAGAAGAAACCAGGCAAAAGGTGCTGGTAGAAGCAAAAAAGGTGCCGGCCTTGCGGGAGTCCTTAAACAGGACCCTGCGAGAATATGCCAAAGCTAATAAGCTTGACGTTGCTCTCGAACGGGTTGACGAGTTGAGATTAAGAGGGAAGAACCTCATAGATGATATCAACAAGGAGCATGATGCTCATAAGGCAGAATCAGTTGATTTGGGCTTGCCGAGATACAGTACCCCGACAAAGAACCTGAGAGCGGCAAATGCCGCAGCATTAAAGTTAGAGGGATTGACCGGCGAAGCCCGGCAGAAACAGCAAGAAAGAGTGAATGAGCTGGTGCGCATCGCGAACCAGCAAAACGAAGAAATGCTCAGGGCAGACCCGGCGAGGCCAGGGGCCTCGCGAATGGTTCACTCGGCTGGAGCAGCACCTGCCTTGTCCATGGCAGCAGCGTCCTCACCCGGAAACAATGCACGAAGGGACAAAGCGGTAACTTCAGGAAAGAGAAACAAGCAAATCGTTCTGTATGATCTAGCGATAGCTGGGAAAGCAAACGAGAACAGAGGCAATGGAAGCCGAGGTAACAACGGTGAGAGGAATCTCGGCCGTGCTGAGAAAGACGGCGGAAGCCGAGGCAATGGAGACCTCGGCAGAAGAGAACTCGGAAGAGGCAATCACGAGAATAATATCCCGGTTGAAGTAAGGAGAGAACCGCCGCTCAACCCGCAGCCAAGACATGAACCTCGACAGGAAAGAGAAGCAAGACCAGCTCGCCACCATCAAGTAAATGAAAGGTACAATGATGGTTATTCTGAGATGGAATATGCGATCCATGGTGGAATAACCACTATGGAATGCAAGACAGAGTTCTGTACAGAGATTTGCCATCAAATGATGCCAGAGTAAAGCTAGACCGGCTATACCGATCCGAGTTGCTGGAAGAACAGGGTCCACCGGGTCCGACGTGCTTCGGACCACGGATCATGGGCGAACCACCTGTGCCGAACTTTCAGCTGGCAAGAGGCACAAAGACATATAATGGGAGCACCAAACCACAAGACTGGTTGATTGATTATGCCACTACTGTGAAAATAGCAGGTGGAAACTTACGATGGGCAGTACGGTATGTCCCACAAATGTTGGAAGGACCAGCTAGGGTATGGCTGAATAATCTACCAGCAGGCAGTATCAACTGTTGGTTGGATTTTGAAGAAATGTTCGTTAGCAACTTTACCAGTACATACAAGAGGCCAAACAGGTCGCAACAGTTAGCCATGTGCAAGCAAAGGCCGAATGAAACAGACAGAGAGTTTTTAACTCGGTGGTGTAACCTGAGAAACTCGTGTGAAGGAGTTATAGAGTCGCAAGCAATAGCTTGGTTCGCTCAAGGATGTCGTTATGCCAGTGTGCTATGACAGCGATTGCAAAGAGATATGCCAACCACATTGGCAAAAACCATCAAAATAGCGGACTCCTATGCATTGGGAGATCCGACGCAACCAGAATTAATGTCGGCAGATCATCGGGAGCAACAAGACCAGTATCCAAGAGATTTGGCCGGGTCATCCAGGCGTAATGACTTTAGAGGGAGAAGAAGAGAAGAAAGGCCAGATTATAGATATAATTCGGCCCAAGTGGCAGCGGTACCGCAAGATCAGCCGAGCCAAGGAACGACTCAACGGCAAAAGAATGGTCCTCAACAGTGGACACCAAGGAATGAAGGAAAAATACAGTGGACCCCAGAACAAAAGAAGCAATGGCAGGAGAGGCCGAAGTACACGTTCGAATCTATGTTAGATCAGCCGTGTAAATTTCACACGTCAAACCCAGCCAGGCCGGCCAACCATACGACCCTCCAATGTGCATGGATGAAAAATGCAATGGGAAACCCCGCAGGCATTCAGGCGGCACCTCTCCAAGTACATCAACAGCATCAGCCGCAGTTGACTGGAGCAAATGCACAGCAACTGATATTACCACCTCCTCCCCCGAGATATGATAACTCGGACCGGAGAGATGCGGTGCATCAAGTGATGAACCAAGGCCAGGATGGAAGGACAAATCCAGGAAACAATGGACGCAATGATTACAGAGAACATCATTAGTCGTATTGCGTGTTCACGACGGAACAGCAAGACAAGCAGAGTGTACAGCGCCGGCATATGGAAGTAAATGCAGTTATGCCGGCAGTACCAAGATATGTGCCTTGGTCAGATCAAGAAGTAACTTGGAGCATAAAGGATCACCCCAAGATAATGCCGAGTCCGGGGTTGTATGCACTCGTATTGGATCCAACATTTGTTGGACCAAGTATTAATGTGAAATTTTCAAAGGTTCTCATTGACAATGGGAGCAGTATCAACATCATGTACAAAGATACCATGCATAAACTCGGAATATCGCAGAACATGCTGCAATCCACGAGGACCACTTTCCATGGGATAGTACCAGGGCTTTCGTGCGAAACCATTGGTAAGGTTCGAGTGGATGTGTTATTCGGCACAAGAGATAACTGCAGAGCAGAAAACTTAGAGTTTGAAGTGGTGGATCTAGAGAGTTGTTATCATGCTTTACTCGGACGGCCAGCATTGGCCAAATTCATGGGCAGCTGTCATGTGAGTGATCTGAAAATGAAGCTACCCGGACCACAAGGAGTGATAACAATAGCAGGGGATTACAGGAAGTCAATGGAATGTGCTTCAGCCGGGTCAAATTTGGCCGAGTCATTGGTTATAGAAAGAGAAAAAAGAAGGATTCAGGAGGTAGCAGCCCTCGCTCAGTCGGCACAGCTGAATATGCCGGCATTAGCCAATCCACATGGAAGTGTCTCCTTTCAACCGACTAAAGAAACAAAGAAGGTTCAGATAGATGAGCAATTCCCAGAGCGTACTGTTACTATTGGTTGAGGCCTAGATGCTAAATAGGAAAGCGAGCTCACCAACTTCCTCCGTGAGAATCAGGATATCTTTGCATGGTCAACTCAGGATCTGCAAGGTGTTCCGAGGGAGTTGGCTGAGCACTCTCTGAATTTAAGGCCAGGAGCAAGACCGGTGAAGAAACCTCTCCGCTGCTTCGCCGAAGACAGGAGAAAAATAATAGGGGATGAAATAGCTCGGCTCCTGGCGGCCGGGTTCATCATGGAGGTGCTGTATCCGTATTGGTTGTCAAACCCGGTGCTAGTAGAAAAGAAGAAGGATGATCCGAATGTAGCCATTGTATGGCGAATGTGTATCGATTACACGAACCTGAACAAGGCGTGTCCAAATGATCCTTTTCCCTTACCTAGAATAGACCAAGTCATTGATTCGACCGCTGGTTGTGAACTGTTGTCATTTGTAGACGCATATTCTGGTTTTCACCAGATACCGTTAAATCCGGCCGATCAAATAAAGACTGCGTTTATTACCCCGTACTGGGCTTATTGCTATCGCACAATGCCATTCGGCCTGCGCAACGCAGGAGCAACGTATCAAAGATGCATGCAAAAATGTCTACATGACCAGATAGGAAAAAATGTACAAGTATATGTGGATGATGTGGTTATCAAAACCAAAGAAATCAAAACACTACTGGGCGATATACGGCAGACCTTCGCGAACCTGAGAAGGTTCCGAATGAAGCTTAACCCGGAAAAATGCACATTTGGCGTGCCAGCAGGAAAATTACTCGGTTTTCTCGTATCTAGCCGAGGTATAGAGGCCAACCCAACCAAGATAAAGGCAGTAGATAGGATGGAGTTGCCAAGGTGTCTAAATGACGTACAAAATTTCACGGGTTGTTTAGCCTCGCTCAGCCGGTTTGTATGTCGGCTGGGGGAGACGGCATTACCACTCTATCAACTGATGAAGAAATCAGATAAGTCATTTGGACTCCACAAGCAGACAGTGCATTTCATGAATTGAAAAGGATGTTGGTCACAACGCCCATTTTAGCTTCTCCATTATCAAAAGAGCCTATGTTACTCTACATAGCGGCTACCAACAGAGTAGTGAGCGCTGTAATCGTCGTAGAACGATTCGAAAATGATAAGTCAGTACAGAGGCCGGTGTATTATTTGAGCGAGGTGTTATCCGCTTCAAAGCAAAATTACCCACATTATCAGAAGATGGCTTATGGAGTGTACATGTCGGCAAGAAAACTTAAACATTACTTCGAAGAGCACCCCATCAAAGTGATTTGTGAAGCACCCATAGCCGACATATTGAGTAACAAAGATGCAAGTGGCCGAATAGCAGAATGGGCAATTGAATTGTCACCTTATGTGTAGCATCCCAATTGTCTAACAATTGCAATGCTACTAGCCTAGTCTATATAAATGCTACTTCCTATATACAATTGTTGCATCATCATTATATCATGCTCATGTCATCATGCCACCTTGCATTTGAGCATCATATAAAACCCTTTTGATTTGGTTCTTCTCTCATATGCATTGTAAATTGTATTTGGTTCTTGATATATTGTGTAAATGCCCAAGATGAGTTGGGGGCATATCTTTTATTCTACTCCACCACCCTTTCTTTTCACCACTTTATAATTCCACCATCCCATTATCCATGAGCTTGTATTTTATTTTCTTTTGGTATTTAATCTAGCTCATGGGAGATAGGATGGATCTACTTCTATAAATTCTTTTGCTTGGCTTTATTCCACTTTTGGAAATGCATCAGAATAATGCCATGTTAATATTATTGTTTTCACAAGAATACACATGGCATTAATTATTTTGCATGGGCCATGCAACAATCACCATCTTTTGATCTCCTTTGGGTTTTCTTTGGTTTTTGAGTGGATCATGTTCAAACCCTAAATCCCTCACATCTTGACCTCCTCTCTTTGTCTTGGGCACTAAAACCCTAGGTTTTTCATCTCTCTATCTCTCCACCAACACCATGTGTCCAACCCAAAGCCCCTCAAACCCTAGCTCATTCTTTGTTCTCCTCCTAACCTTGTTCATCTTTCCTCTTGCATATGATCATATATGTAACCTAAATCTCCCTCCCCTTTTTCTTTTCTAACTACATCTAGTCCTTCCCTCCTTCTTTTCTTTCATCACTTAATGTTATCCTTTCCCACCATCACCATAGCTTCACCTTAACCCTTGCATGACCTTGGTAGAACATTTCTAGCCCTTAATTCTCCCTCTCTCTAACCCTAAACAAAACCCTAACCCGAGCCCTACCTAGCTAACCCGAGCTACCCCTCCCCTCCCCCTCTCTCTCGGCTCCCCCTCTCTTCCTACCAGGCAGGCCCACCACGCCACCTCGCTTGGTCCCTCCCCAGCCCTCTCTCGGCTACAAGACAGAAAAGGAGGCAAGAGAGAAGACCTAGCCCGAGCTACCCTCCTCACCTTTATGCAAAGCCACCACCACCCCATGTGCCTCTCCCCTCTCTCCCTTATCACCCCAACCACCCCACCTCTCCGATCTCGATCTAGGATCATCTCCATCCTCTCCTTCCTCACCTATCTCCTCTCCTCAACCACCATGGCCATGGCCAACTCGAAAACCCTAGCCGGCCACCTCTATCTAGCCGATGTTCTAGAGCAGTCCAGGAGCATCCACGAGCACCTGGAGCTCCCCCGGAGTCCCCTGCATCATGCTGTACATGGAGCCGCGCCTGGACCCCGCTGGAGAAGCTGCAGCGCCGCCATCCCCGAAGTTCCAGGAGCACGCGGAGCGCGAGCCCCTCCGTTGATCGCCTTTACCTCGCCTCGCTTGGCTTGCACAGGGGTCCAAGGTGAGCACCGCAAACCTCCCTGACATTCTCCCGTCACTCCCGGATGCATGCGCCACGAGATACTTCTGTCGAGCACTCTCGCTGCAGCCGCTGTGTGCACTCGCCGCCGCGCGCCGCGCTCTGACCAGCAGCAGCGGAGCTTGGCGCACCCCTCTGTTCCTTTGCGTTTTCCGGGCGATGTGGTCCGCCTCCGTGCGATCTTGCTTAACCAAAGTTGTAGCCCGAGCAATCCTCTTCAACTCTACTTTTTACGGAAGGGCGAAATTCGTCTCCGTTCGGTCGCAATCGTCGTCGCAAACCAGCCCGATCTCAGCCCGTTTCTGCAATTTTTCCGTCAGTTTTTAAACCGCGAGATCTCCTCTGTTCATCTCCTTGCCCCGTCCGCTGCAGACCTCCGTTGGTGAAGCTCCAAACACCAAAGTTGTAGTACGACGTTGGCTCTACATCTTTTGTTTTTGCAGCGTCGCAAAATTTCCAACGGATTGCTCGCCATCTTCGACGCAAATTTGAGTCAGCTAGCAGTTTTCGCCGGATTTAAATTCAGTTTCGTCAGTTCCAAAAACCACCTCCCCGAACATTTTATAAAAAGGCCCCTGTGGTTTTCTCTTTCTCAACCCGCCGTCCTTGGCTCCACCACGTGGCATCCCCCATCTGGCCACACGTGGGTGGACCCATTATGCTCCTCTGGCCCACCTGTCATCCTCTAGGTCTAGCTCAACTCGCGGTGATAGAAACCTGTTCTGCCACTGTGTCACCCAGTCAGCACTGCGGCCCACCTGTCATCCTCCTTGGGTAGAATCCTGCGAGTAACAAAAGTCCAGAACCCTTTTCTGAATTCAAAATCAAATGTTTATAATCTGTTAAAATATGAATTAATTCATAACTTTCAAATGGTTTGGAATTTGAATTCAAACTCTATATGAAATATGTTTTGTTTTTGAATGTTAATTCAAATCTTTAGTCAAATATTTTCAGAACTAATTCAAGCTAGTCAAACCTTTGACTTTGACTCCATTTGACTAATTTTGACTTTAAAATAAATTTAAATTCATAATTTCAAATAATACAAATAATATATGTTTTCAAATCAGAAAAATGTGAGGAATTCAAATATGCTATCCAAAATATATTTTGAACACTTAAATTTCAAGTTGATTAAAATTACAATGAAATGCCCTTTTCTTAATTAATTAATAACTTTTGATTTATAACTCCAAATTTAACAAATGATAGGTCTAAAATGATTAGCTCGACGAGACCTTTCTGTTTATGCATTCCATGTTCTGTTTTGCAGCATGCATCATATAAATATAAAGTATACAGCAACTTATTCGAGAATAAAAAGTGACCAAAACTCAATAAAATGCTTATTCTTGTATTCCACACCTCACCCATGCCATGCTATATTATTGCCATGCAAAATGTGCATCATTCATCATGGCATGATTGTTTGCTTGTCGTATTTTATTCTTATGCTTGTGCACTTTATTTATGTTGGCCCTTGTTTGTTTGGTTCTTCTTCGAATAGACGCTGAGCAGGGGATATCTCAAGAAACCCAGGAACACTACCCAGATCCTTCTCTCGCTTCAACTGAGCTGCCAGGCAAGCACTACCACATGCTTGCATACATATAGTACCTATTGCCTCTATCTTATTCTTGCATCATTGAGTCACGATTGCATTAAATTGAATCCCAAGTATTGCATAGCCTTTACTTTTAAACCCCACCGAAGCTTGTTCCTCCATCCCATGAGCCATTACTACAGGAGTTGTTTGAGCCATGCGAGTCGTAGAACAGCATGTGTAGGGTATGTGAGTGTCTGATGGATAACGAGGTATCTAAACAACTTAACCTGAGTAGTATGGGATAACTAATGAAAGTGGCACCGGTGATCAATATCTGCTATTTGGTTTTTCATGCTCACTTGTGTCCCGTAGGACCCCGAGTACTTGATTCCTGTTCCTTGAATATTCGCGCTATCCACATCCGGGAGGATTATGGGACCCCCCTGAGCCAGAGCTTGATTCCTTCTTATTTCTTGGGGCCACAAACTAGTTTGAGGTTTTATTTACTATCCTGTACTTATGCCATGCTTTACTGTTTTATTTAAATTGTGCGAGGTACTGCACCTGTACTGTTTAGGGAAGCGGAGTGTTTTCGCGGTATCGACAAGCCCAGTCACATTTTCGGGTTCCCAGTCGTTTACAGCCATTGACGCAAACCTTGAGTCCGTCTCGAAGTCGGCTAACTTCGTTGCGGGTAGCTTAATGGGGTGGCCCCCTGAAATATTTCTGAATCCTGTGATTGCTTTGTCGTGAATGCCTCGTTGGGTTTTGATTTGGTTTTTCCGAGGTTGATCGAGTGTGTGTTGCTATTTGTGCACCCCTGCAGGGTAAAACTTTCTGAAAGCCGTGTCCGCGGTTATGGATGACTTGGAGCACAGTTTCTCGATCATAGACAAGCATAACTAAAGTACCGCTTTAATTTGACTAAGTAACTGACTAGTAAATAGTGCAACACTCATGGAATGGTTAATAAAACTGCCAACGGATGGGGGGGGTGTTCGTCCGCTTCCTCGTTGGTAAGCGAGGAGGAGGATGGATCTGTTGATATTACTGTTATAACTGTTGTCATTAATTCACGGACATCCGTCTGTCTTTGGTTGGGCGGATGGTTAGCGAGTATCTATAGAATTGTTAGGGTTTATCTTTTGCTGCAATTGCGTCACCCCAGGTTGTGTCCCCTTTAGAGGCATAAAGACTTGCTGAGTACCCCTAGGGTCTCACACGATAAATTATTTGATTCAGAGGAACAGGTACACTCGCAAGATGGATACTGGGTGGAGGAGACAGACGATGTGGGCAACGATCATTCGGTGTAGAGATTCCGGGAACGGGGATCCGTGAGATCTGTGGGCGGGATGTGTTTATTTTATGGGGCATCTTATGCCAATTTGCTTCTTATCCGTACTCGGATCTTGTTGCCGCTTCCGCCTGATACTCTGATGTTTGATGTATGAGGAGATATCCTAAACTATTATATCTATCTAGGACATTTGGATCTTGTCGTATGGCGTTGCAATATTTCTATTTCTTTTAAATGGAATGGCTCTGATGTACTGTTGTATGGTGGCTTGCATACATACCCATTTGTGTATGTAGTTGATCCCTTCGCCTACCGATTACGCCGCCCGTTCTTGTCCCGATGTTTGGAAATGGTTGGGACGGCCGAAAGGTCTACCTGTGAGTGGCATTTGGGCCCCACCGTACTATTTCAACCATTTCCGCTCATCTAGGCTTGTAACTAGGAGCGTAATTCACCGAGGTAGTTACAATTGGTATCAGAGCCATCCCGCCCTTCAGGGTCTCAGCCAAATGGTCGTTGTCAGTCTAGCAAATATTTTGGTAGCTATGTATACTAGGGAAAAACAAAACGCGAGAGTAGGACTGCTTCCATTTTTCTTCTTACCCAACCACCACCCTTTTCTGGTAAGGAAGTGTAACGTTTTCAATCCTCTTCTTAAAAGTTCAAACTAGGATTCACGTGTTCTGGGTTTCCGTAGTACCATAGGTTGTGTGTGTGTGTGTAATTCCTTGTCTATCTGTTGCATCCAACTTGTTATCTTTATCTGCCTTTGGTTATCAACTGTTGGTACATTCCATATTGACAGGCTTTTGAATACCGGCGCGATCTATCTGACTCCTTGTTAACCGGTGCCATCTTCTTAAGGGTGTCCTTCCTTCTAGCAACTCCACATTCTGTGAGACCATCAGTTGCTAATCGCTACCTGATAAGTGTTTTTGCGCATCTATTGGTATTTTAATGCCGAAAAATGCGGAAAAATTTTCCTTGATACATCTGTGCTTCCACACTCCTTTTCAGTCGTGTGTGAAACATTATCTATCTCCCTTTTATCAGCATGTCCATGCTAACTCATTATTTTGTCACCGGCGCTTAATCCTAGAGTTTCTTTTCATCTCCAATTCTCTTGGGCTAATTACATAACATGTGTCGATCCGATACTGGTGATTGTAATTTGGTTCTCGGCATAGCTATATTCCACTCATGATAAGTGTCATATCGGTCTGGATGATGGAGTGGAATATGGAAAATGCTATCAACGCTATCCTCCAAATGGTGACGGTTATCTCCTGTGATTTTGAGTACACCGTGATCATATCTATGCATATTCAAGCATCTTTGGCAATCCAGAGTTTCTCCAAGCACTACGGCGGTCTATCATCTGTCCATCATGCTGCACATCCTTTTGAACCCCATATCTGCACAATTCTCCTGGATACGAGGGAATTGCATCTTTTCGTCTCTGATAGCTTTGCTTAAGATATGAGCTATCATCGGTTCTTATCCAAAGATACTTTATCTTTGTAACCGGTGATCCGATCGACAATGTGAACCAGGTGACATCTCTTTTTCTTCCGAAGGACCAGTTAACCTATTCTGTCAGCGCATCTTCTTCAACAGGAATCCTTACTCGTAACGTTGATCTTTCAAAGAGCGTTGAGCTCAGAAAGTGTTTCGAGCATTTGTTCGTTCTCCCGCCTCTTGAACTTGGTATTCTGGGAATATCTTGTTAAACCATGGTGGTATATGTTGATAATATGCTTGCCTAATCGATATCTATGGAAGGACATGGAAGATCATCTGTGTCTCTTTCTCTCGAGCTTCGTGAGCACTGCCTGTGTGCAAAGTCTCAAAGTGAGAATTCTGACTTTTTGAAGTCACATATCTCGACCACGTCCTTCTGCTAAATACATTACTTCAACTCTGGAATCAGCAAGTCCATTGTTAATTCCATCCTCCATCTTCAACCAATCCGAAGTTGTTCCTTGTTGGCAAGTTATCATCGTCGTTCCGCTGAAGATTTCCTCAAGGCTGCTAAATCTCTCTCAATCATTTCAAGAAGAACATGGAGTTCTTTCACCTCAATCTCGTTAAGTAATCTCTTGAAACCCTCTCGCTCTATCGTCTATGCTCAATCCACCGGAGGCCATGAAAACCTTCCAGATCTTGTATTCCTTCTGTTCAAGTGGTGCTATCTTTTTCTATATCTATGAAATCTTGCAGTTCTTCTCTGTAATCTTCCTTCATATCTTTCTGGTGGCTTGGTACTTCAGACATGACGACAACATCATCACCCTTATCTATCTATGAATCCGGTGAATCGTTTGCATCAATCTTTGTTTTCTTACGGAGTTCCATGAGCTCTTCTTGTCAATACCTTCAGTCTGTTTCGGTAGTTGGGTTGCATGGTTCTCTTATTCATGTGCGGAGTAATGCTTTGAGTGCGGGATGGAGTACCTACCATACCACTACTCTTATCATTCGCTCTTGTACATTGAATTGGTGAATTAATGTGATTTCACTCATTCCACGGAAGTTAGCAGTGGCCTTTATCCCTTGATACTTTTACTTCCGTCCTTGTTTTTCCGGAGTGCTCTCTCGAAGAAAGTAATCATTAATCTCTTGTTGGTGGTCTGTCTATTCTAGATGGAGCAAAATCTTCCATTATCTGGGGGAAACAGACGCAAACTCCTTTCGTTCCTCGTCTGTCTACCGATGCTCGATATCCCCAAACAAGATTAAAGGAAACTATCTCTCTCTTTGTTTCATCAATTCTTTTTCTGTGGTAAAGCCAATTATGGTTGATGCCATCAGCCGCAAATCTATTGCGTTAGCCTCAAGGCTAAAGAAAGCAATAAGTATCTCTACAATAAACTCCAGATCCTCCATATTCTTTGCTTCTCGGGATTCCACCATGATCTGGCTTCACATCCATCTCTGGAAGCTATATCTGCGCACCTAAATTGCGTGATCCTTGGTTCTTACCGGCGCAACAAGAATCTAATCCGACGATGTCTAACTAAATCTTTCTGTTGTTATCAAGGGACTCTATTGTTTGAAGGCAATATTGTTTCCGAACTTCTTTTCTCAAATCCGAGAGAAGATACGATGCTATTGTCATAGTGGTTCAAAACTCTCCAATCTAGCTCTTTTTCTTCCGGCGAGACAAAGATTCATCCTCTCTCGTATCGGTAAATCTTTAATCTTAATGGTGTGTTTTTCTTTATCCATGATACATCATCTTCTCCTTTTCTTTCACAAGTGGTTATATTCTTTTATCATGATTCTTGGGAAAACCGGAGCTATGCCCATCCTATCCTTATTGTCTCACGACAATCCTTCAACTCTTCTAACCCGTTGTTTCTCAAGCAAAACGCAAGACTCGCAACAAGTCTAGCAAGTTTTGCAAGGTGTAGTGGTCGCACCATTCCGTTGTTCATCAACTTGGGAACGTGAGGGTCACCTTCGTTCGAACACCGCCTCTCCTTGTGTTGTTTTCTTTTTCCTAGGAATCTCGGGGCGAGATTCTTGTTTAGTGGGGGAGAGTTGTAGCATCCCAATTGTCTAACAATTGCAATGCTACTAGCCTAGTCTATATAAATGCTACTTCCTATATACAATTGTTGCATCATCATTATATCATGCTCATGTCATCATGCCACCTTGCATTTGAGCATCATATAAAACCCTTTTGATTTGGTTCTTCTCTCATATGCATTGTAAATTGTATTTGGTTCTTGATATATTGTGTAAATGCCCAAGATGAGTTGGGGGCATATCTTTTATTCTACTCCACCACCCTTTCTTTTCACCACTTTATAATTCCACCATCCCATTATCCATGAGCTTGTATTTTATTTTCTTTTGGTATTTAATCTAGCTCATGGGAGATAGGATGGATCTACTTCTATAAATTATTTTGCTTGGCTTTATTCCACTTTTGGAAATGCATCAGAATAATGCCATGTTAATATTATTGTTTTCACAAGAATACACATGGCATTAATTATTTTGCATGGGCCATGCAACAATCACCATCTTTTGATCTCCTTTGGGTTTTCTTTGGTTTTTGAGTGGATCATGTTCAAACCCTAAATCCCTCACATCTTGACCTCCTCTCTTTGTCTTGGGCACTAAAACCCTAGGCTTTTCATCTCTCTATCTCTCCACCAACACCATGTGTCCAACCCAAAGCCCCTCAAACCCTAGCTCATTCTTTGTTCTCCTCCTAACCTTGTTCATCTTTCCTCTTGCATATGATCATATATGTAACCTAAATCTCCCTCCCCTTTTTCTTTTCTAACTACATCTAGTCCTTCCCTCCTTCTTTTCTTTCA
Source organism: Avena sativa (assembly GCA_916181665.1). Classification (NCBI taxonomy): domain Eukaryota; kingdom Viridiplantae; phylum Streptophyta; class Magnoliopsida; order Poales; family Poaceae; genus Avena; species Avena sativa. The sequence goes on from OV702285.1 coordinate 473,271,182, forward strand.
TCACTTAATGTTATCCTTTCCCACCATCACCATAGCTTCACCTTAACCCTTGCATGACCTTGGTAGAACATTTCTAGCCCTTAATTCTCCCTCTCTCTAACCCTAAACAAAACCCTAACCCGAGCCCTACCTAGCTAACCCGAGCTACCCCTCCCCTCCCCCTCTCTCTCGGCTCCCCCTCTCTTCCTACCAGGCAGGCCCACCACGCCACCTCGCTTGGTCCCTCCCCAGCCCTCTCTCGGCTACAAGACAGAAAAGGAGGCAAGAGAGAAGACCTAGCCCGAGCTACCCTCCTCACCTTTATGCAAAGCCACCACCACCCCATGTGCCTCTCCCCTCTCTCCCTTATCACCCCAACCACCCCACCTCTCCGATCTCGATCTAGGATCATCTCCATCCTCTCCTTCCTCACCTATCTCCTCTCCTCAACCACCATGGCCATGGCCAACTCGAAAACCCTAGCCGGCCACCTCTATCTAGCCGATGTTCTAGAGCAGTCCAGGAGCATCCACGAGCACCTGGAGCTCCCCCGGAGTCCCCTGCATCATGCTGTACATGGAGCCGCGCCTGGACCCCGCTGGAGAAGCTGCAGCGCCGCCATCCCCGAAGTTCCAGGAGCACGCGGAGCGCGAGCCCCTCCGTTGATCGCCTTTACCTCGCCTCGCTTGGCTTGCACAGGGGTCCAAGGTGAGCACCGCAAACCTCCCTGACATTCTCCCGTCACTCCCGGATGCATGCCCCACGAGATACTTCTGTCGAGCACTCTCGCTGCAGCCGCTGTGTGCACTCGCCGCCGCGCGCCGCGCTCTGACCAGCAGCAGCGGAGCTTGGCGCACCCCTCTGTTCCTTTGCGTTTTCCGGGCGATGTGGTCCGCCTCCGTGCGATCTTGCTTAACCAAAGTTGTAGCCCGAGCAATCCTCTTCAAGTCTACTTTTTACGGCAGGGTGAAATTCGTCTCCGTTCGGTCGCAATCGTCGTCGCAAACCAGCCCGATCTCAGCCCGTTTCTGCAATTTTTCCGTCAGTTTTTAAACCGCGAGATCTCCTCTGTTCATATCCTTGCCCCGTCCGCTGCAGACCTCCGTTGGCTAAGCTCCAAACACCAAAGTTGTAGTCCGACGTTGGCTCTACATCTTTTGTTTTTGCAGCGTCGCAAAATTTCCAACGGATTGCTCGCCATCTTCGATGCAAATTTGAGTCAGCTAGCAGTTTTCGCCGGATTTAAATTCAGTTTCGTCAGTTCCAAAAACCACCTCCCCGAACATTTTATAAAAAGGCCCCTATGGTTTTCTCTTTCTCAACCCGCCGTCCTTGGCTCCACCACGTGGCATCCCCCATCTGGCCACACGTGGGTGGACCCATTATGCTCCTCTGGCCCACCTGTCATCCTCTAGGTCTGGCTCAACTCGCGGTGACAGAAACCTGTTCTGCCACTGTGTCACCCAGTCAGCACTGCGGCCCACCTGTCATCCTCCTTGGGTAGAATCCTGCGAGTAACAAAAGTCCAGAACCCTTTTCTGAATTCAAAATCAAATGTTTATAATCTGTTAAAATATGAATTAATTCATAACTTTCAAATGGTTTGGAATTTGAATTCAAACTCTATATGAAATATGTTTTGTTTTTGAATGTTAATTCAAATATTTAGTCAAATATTTTCAGAACTAATTCAAGCTAGTCAAACCTTTGACTTTGACTCCATTTGACTAATTTTGACTTTAAAATAAATTTAAATTCATAATTTCAAATAATACAAATAATATATGTTTTCAAATCAGAAAAATGTGAGGAATTCAAATATGCTATCCAAAATATATTTTGAACACTTAAATTTCAAGTTGATTAAAATTACAATGAAATGCCCTTTTCTTAATTAATTAATAACTTTTGATTTATAACTCCAAATTTAACAAATGATAGGTCTAAAATGATTAGCTCGACGAGACCTTTCTGTTTATGCATTCCATGTTCTGTTTTGCAGCATGCATCATATAAATATAAAGTATACAACAACTTATTCGAGAATAAAAAGTGACCAAAACTCAATAAAATGCTTATTCTTGTATTCCACACCTCACCCATGCCATGCTATATTATTGCCATGCAAAATGTGCATCATTCATCATGGCATGATTGTTTGCTTGTCGCATTTTATTCTTATGCTTGTGCACTTTATTTATGTTGGCCCTTGTTTGTTTGGTTCTTCTTCGAATAGACGCTGAGCAGGGGATATATCAAGAAACCCAGGAGCACTACCCAGATCCTTCTCTCGCTTCAACTGAGCTGCCAGGCAAGCACTACCACATGCTTGCATACATATAGTACCTATTGCCTCTATCTTATTCTTGCATCATTGAGTGACGATTGCATTAAATTGAATCCCAAGTATTGCATAGCCTTTACTTTTAAACCCCACCGAAGCTTGTTCCTCCATCCCATGAGCCATTACTACAGGAGTTGTTTGAGCCATGCGAGTCGTAGAACAGCATGTGTAGGGTATGTGAGTGTCTGATGGATAACGAGGTACCTAAACAACTTAACCTGAGTAGTATGGGATAACTAATGAAAGTGGCACCGGTGAGCAATATCTGCTATTTGGTTTTTCATGCTCACTTGTGTCCCGTAGGACCCCGAGTACTTGATTCCTGTTCCTTGAATATTCGCGCTATCCACATCCGGGAGGATTATGGGACCCCCCTGAGCCAGAGCTTGATTCCTTCTTATTTCTTGGGGCCACAAACTAGTTTGAGGTTTTATTTACTATCCTGTACTTATGCCATGCTTTACTGTTTTATTTAAATTGTGCGAGGTACTGCACCTGTACTGTTTAGGGAAGCGGAGTGTTTTCGTGGTATCGACAAGCCCAGTCACATTTTCGGGTTCCCAGTCATTTACAGCCATTGACGCAAACCTTGAGTCCGTCTCGAAGTCGGCTAACTTCGTTGCGGGTAGCTTAATGGGGTGGCCCCCTGAAATATTTCTGAATCCTGTGATTGCTTTGTCGTGAATGCCTCGTTGGGTTTTGATTTGGTTTTTCCGAGGTTGATCGAGTGTGTGTTGCTATTTGTGCACCCCTGCAGGGTAAAACTTTCTGAAAGCCGTGTCCGCGGTTATGGACGACTTGGAGCATAGTTTCTCGATCATAGACAAGCATAACTAAAGTACCGCTTTAATTTGACTAAGTAACTGACTAGTAAATAGTGCAACACTCATGGAATGGTTAATAAAACTGCCAACGGATGGGGGGGGGGTGTTCGTCCGCTTCCTCGTTGGTAAGCGAGGAGGAGGATGGATCTGTTGATATTACTGTTATAATTGTTGTCATTAATTCACGGACATCCGTCAGTCTTTGGTTGGGCGGATGGTTAGCGAGTATCTATAGAATTGTTAGGGTTTATCTTTTGCTGCAATTGCGTCACCCCAGGTTGTGTCCCCTTTAGAGGCATAAAGACTTGCTGAGTACCCCTAGGGTCTCACACGATAAATTATTTGATTCAGAGGAACAGGTACACTCGCAAGATGGATACTGGGTGGAGGAGACGGACGATGTGGGCAACGATCATTCGGTGTAGAGATTCCGGGAACGGGGATCCGTGAGATCTGTGGGCGGGATGTGTTTATTTTATGGGGCATCTTATGCCAATTTGCTTCTTATCCGTACTCGGATCTTGTTGCCGCTTCCGCCTGATACTCTGATGTTTGATGTATGAGGAGATATCCTAAACTATTATATCTATCTAGGACATTTGGATCTTGCCGTATGGCGTTGCAATATTTCTATTTCTTTTAGATGGAATGGCTCTGATGTACTGTTGTATGGTGGCTTGCATACATACCCATTTGTGTATGTAGTTGATCCCTTCGCCTGCCGATTACGCCGCCCGTTCTTGTCCCGATGTTTGGAAATGGTTGGGACGGCCGAAAGGTCTACGTGTGAGTGGCATTTGGGCCCCACCGTACTATTTCAACCATTTCCGCTCATCCAGGCTTGTAACTAGGAGCGTAATTCACCGAGGTAGTTACATTATGCTCCGCAATTCGATAGGAGAGATGCAATCAAATCTCAGGCTGTGGCCGACTTCTTCGTAGATTGGGCCGAGGTACAATATGAGCCACCATTACCAGACCCGAATTATTGGACGATGCACTTTGACGGTTCCAAACTAAGAAATGGTTTGGGGGCAGGAATAGTGTTAACCTCGCCCAAAAGAGATCAGCTGAAATATGTGCTGCAAATACATTTTGCCGCGTCAAACAACGTAGCCGAATATGAAGCACTGGTCCATGGATTGAAGGTGGCAAAAGAGATTGGCATACGCCGAATCTTATGCTATGGGGACTCAGATCTAGTAGTACAGCAAGTCTTAGGCAATTGGGACACATTGGATGATAATATGGCTTTGTATAGATTTCATGTGCAAAAGATCAGTGGATACTTTGAAGGATGTGAATTTCACCATATACCTCGGGCAGAAAACGATGCCGCAGACATGTTGTCAAAACTAGGATCAACCAGGCAGTCAATTCCCCCGGGTATCGCCCTAGAGCACCTAAGGAAACCATCGATAACACCATCACCAGAGTCCGAATCCATCTTTATTCCGGAAAATTCAGCAGAAGATAGTGTGCCGATGGAAATTGACCAGCAATATAACCCGAAATTCCCCAAAAGAAAGACAACTGAGGTAAGCATAACTATGGAGAAAGCCGAGGTAGTTATGTCGGCAGAAAACATGGAAATAGACAGTGAGACCACACCAGAGAAAATCACACCTGTATGGGCGCAACCCATATTCTCTTTCCTTAGAGATGCGACTTTGCCGAATAATGAGGTGTTAGCAAGACAGATAGCAAGGAGAGCTAAAGCTTATACGATCATAAATAATGAGCTATACAAAAGAAGCATCACAAGTGTATTGCAAAGATGTGTGAGTTCGGCAGAAGGCCAGGATATCCTCCTAGATATACATCAAGGAGAATGTGGACATCATGCCTCATCTCGTGCCTTAGTGGCCAAAGCATTCAGGCATGGGTTTTATTGGCCAACGGCGTTGAAAGAAGCCAAAGAGCTGGTTGAAAAATGCAATGGTTGTCAGAGATATGCAACCAAGATACACATGCCATCGTCCGAGTTAAAAACGATACCCATTACTTGGCCGTTTTCTATGTGGTGCTTAGATATGGTGGGACCATTTAAGCCGGCCCGAGGTGGGATGACCCACATATTGGTTATGGTGGACAAGTTCACAAAATGGATTGAAGTGAAACCAATAAAAAATGCGATGGGCCCACAGCAGTGAAATTCCTCAAAGATATTATCTTAAGATATGGATACCCGCACAGTGTTATTACAGATAACGGCACAAACTTTGCAGAAGGAGCTTTCGCTAGATTTTGCCAAGAAAAACACATAAGATTAGATGTTGCCTCTGTGGCTCACCCATCATCCAATGGGCAAGTGGAAAGGTCTAATGGACTAGTATTGTCCGGAATAAAACCACGACTCGTCGAACCGCTGCAAAGGTCGGCAGGATGTTGGATTGAGGAACTACCAGTAGTATTATGGAGCCTCAGGACTACTCCAAACAGATCAACAGGTTATACACCATTCTTTCTGGTATACGGGGCAGAAGTCGTGCTTCCAGCCGACATAATACATGACTCGCCAAGAGTTACTCAATATACAACTTCAGAAGTAAATGAAGTAGCTCGGCAAGATACTGTTGATCTGCTAGAAGAAGCCAGAGAGTTGGCGCTATCAAGATCAGCTATTTACCAGCAGAACTTGCGACGATATCACAGCAAGAAGGTGAATCCAAGAGTGTTCAAAGAAGGAGATTTAGTTCTCCGACTGGTGCAACGCACGGCCGGCATGCACAAGCTGTCGCCTCCATGGGAAGGACCATTCGTCGTGAGCAAAGCATTGCACAATGATGCCTATTACCTGATCGATGCTCAATCCCCTGGAAAGAACAGGGCAGACAAAGCCGGTGAAGAAACGAAAAGGCCATGGAACGTAGCTTTACTTCGTCCATTTTACTCGTAGCAGTCATCAGTGACACATTGTAAAGTAGTATATCAAGATCAAGCACCAATTATGTTTCGAACCTCGGCATCCAGAGCAGTGACTCGGGGACTGCCATATGTTATTTCAATTTTAGGTTATGTATTAAACCTCGGCATCCAGAGTAGTGACTCAGGGACTGCCAGATGTTATTTCAATTTTATGTTATGTATTAGACCTCGGCATCCACAGCAGTGACTCGGGCACTGCCATGTGTTATTTCAATTTTATGTTATGTATTAAACCTCGGCATCCAGAGCAGTGACTCGGGGAATGCCATATGTTATTTCAATTTTATGTTATGTATTAAACCTCGGCATCCAGAGCAGTGACTCGGGGACTGTCGTATGTTATTTCAATTCTATGTTATGTATTAAACCTCGGCACCTCGAGTAATGGCCCGAGGATTGCACTAGATTGATTTTAAGATTGGGTTATGTATTGAAACCTGGCACCCTGAGCAATGACTCGGGTACTGCCCCAGATTTATTTCTAATCTTAATTCACATACTAAACCTCGGCACCATGAGTAGTGACTCGGAGACGGTCCCATGTTATTTCCAGATTTAGGTGGTATATTAAACCTTGGCACCTTGAGCAGCGACTCGGCGACCGTCTTATATTATTTCTGAAATTTGGTTTACATACTAGACTTCGGCGCCATAGGCAGTGATTCGGGGACTGCCATATATTGTTTCGAAATTGTGGTTAGCCTTTGATACAAGGAAGGTATCAAACTTCGACACTCAAAGTAAGAACAGCTCAATCTCATATGATATTCGAAGTCCACACCTAGATTAATAGTCTAAACCACGGGAGTACAAAGGCAAGTATATATCCCAAAATCAAGAAATTGCAGGCCGCCAAAGCAAGGATTCGAACGAACAAGACCACTTAAACAAAGTGATAACAATTACAACCATATATGTCTCAGCAGCACACGGCAAAAGAAAGTCATACCATACAGAAGACGGACAAATATTCCACGTACATCATACGCCCGGCATACCAGGGATAAGAAATGACTTAGAGGTTTTTAGCTGGAGAGGCAATAACTTGGTCAGGGGCTGGGCACTCCGAGGTAGGTGGAACTTCGGCCGAGGTTGCCTCGCCCTCCACAGACCCAGGAGAGCCTTGGGTTATGTACTGACTTTCATGATGAGAGAATTTCCCTGGAAAGCATCAATGGCTCTTATATTACTTTGATGCCAAAAAACTTGCTCCTCAGACTATCAATGATTTCAGACCTATCTCATTTACAAATACTTGTCTTAAATTCATCACTAAATTTTATGCAAACAGATTGCAGGATGAGATTACAAGGTGTATCCATGCAAATCACTATGGTTTTATTAAATCTAGAACTATACAGGATTTTCTGGGGTGGTCTTTTGAATGTCAAAAGTCAAGGAAGAAAATTGTAGTACTCAAGATTGATTTTGAAAAGGCTTTTGACACAATAGAACATCATGCTATTCTAGAAATCCTAAGATATAAAGGTTTTCCTAAAAAGTTCATTGCTATGGTCAAGAATATTCTTGAAAGTGGATCATCCTCTATACTTTTAAATGGAGTGACAGGACAGAGTTCTGCTTGCAAAAGGGGAGTTAGGCAAGGAGACCCACTTTCCCATCTTTTATATGTCCTAGGAGGAGATTTATTACAAAGTCTGGTAAATCAGGCTTTCCTAGAAGGAAAATTGCAGCTGCTGATTCCAAAGGAAGGGGATTATCCTATTGTGCAATATGCAGATGATACTCTAATCATATTGCCTGCTGAGGAAAACCAGCTGAAAGTCTTCAAAGATATTGATCCAATATGTTGAGTTTACTGGATTAAAGGTTAACTTTCACAAGTCTTCAATGATTCCGATCAATCTATCTGAGGAAGAAGCAACACATATGGATTATGTTTTTGATTGTCAGCTTGCTGCAATGCCTTTCACCTATCTAGGATTACCCATGGGCACAACTAAACCCACAATTAAGGATTTCTCACCTTTAATTGATAGGATTGAAAGGAGGTTAAATGAAACAGTATCATTCTTATCATATGGAGACAGTCTTATTCTGGTGAACTCTGTTCTTTCTTCCCTGCCCACATACATTATGTGTACATTACAGATCCCCCAAGGGATCATTGACATTGTGGATAAGGCAAGAAGGAGATGCCTTTGGAGGAAAACAAAAAACCAAGAGAAGGTAAATTCTCTGGCAGCATGGACAATGATTTGCAAACCTAAGGAAAAAGGAGGACTTGGAGTCATAGATTTAAAGATTCTGAATAAAGCCTTAATGATTAAGCATTTGGATAAGTTCTATAATAATGCAGACCTGCCATGGGTAAAATTAGTAAGGGATTCTTATTATCATGAATCTGTTCCTCATGCTGTTACTATTTGTGGTTCTTTCTGGTGGAGAGGAATCTTAAAGCTTGTTGATGAATGGAGGTCCATTTTGAAATTCATTGTGGGATCTGGATTTACCATTCTTTTTTGGAATGATTTATGGCATGAAGAATTATGCAGTGACCCAGCATACCACTAAATGATGTAGTACACTATAGTCGTTGACATAACACCAATGAAACACCGTTCACTAGTATGACATCCCTCAGAGTAGTACAACAGAAACACAGCAGGTCCAAGACATGACTATAGGTTACAACTCAACTCTTTACACAAGATCCAGAGAACACTCTAGGTTAAAGAGAGAGAAAGAAACTTCTTACAAAGAAGAATCAGGAATAAACAACTCAAAAACTATCATATTAATAAGACTAATATTTTAACTAATGGTCTGGCATTGCTGCTATTGCAATACGCTACATAAATAGGTTCTATGGCTAGAGATTATATTTCTATCTAATCAGTAACTTCGTCTTCACTTGAGTTTATGTATATGTTGATTTTCTTGACTTGATTGAAGAGCTTTAGCTTTTGATTATGATTCCTAGAGCATAACTTGATGTAGACGTCGTCTTAATGGCTTCAGAATCTAGCAAGGGTTAAGAAGATACGTTGAGTACGAGCGTACTCAGCAAGTTCACTAGAAAAGGAGTGTTTGATGCACTATATCTACAGCCACAGACCGTAGGTCGTAGGCAATGCAAGTTTTCATAAAAATTTCTTCAAAGGTTGCTTTTATTCTGAAAAGCTATGTCCGTCAGCCTTCATGGGTTTACTAGAACTTTCATGGAGTTCCTTTCCCGCCGCGTTCACAGCTCCTTCCCAGAACAGGGAGTAACAAGTTATAGTTCTTACACTCTGCAGAGGTGCGTTACTTTACCCATGAGAGACCTTAGCCTTGTTGCACAACAAGGTCATGACCTTGTCCATACTTCCTTGGTATGGGGCCCAGTCTAAGATCCAAGCCAATCACTTCCCCTTCGCGACCTCGCATGCCTCCTTGGTGTACACCATGCTCACCCATTGAATTACGGCAATGGTTTGTACAGACCGTTAGATGCCAGAACTATCGTGGGACGTTGAGGGATCCCACCCATATGTTGCATATCCTCTACGAATTACCAATTAATATGCATGCTACGAGGATAACAGCCACGACCTGCACATCCGGCTACATGCAAGAGGAAGAAGATACAGATGACTTCTCTGTACCATTCCAAATCTCATGGTTAACACGTGATATACGATGCAAGAATCACTGGCGACATTGGTTGTTAAGTCCTAGATAATATGTTCCTTTACCACCGGAACTTTCATAGTAGGTTATTACCTAATGGTAAATAACATATAATCATATTATTATGAAAATAGTGTTTTCTGACCTTTTTCAAATGCAGGTGATGACAACATTGGATTTGTAAAATACTTTACAGAAAATAATCAAAGGACATGAGCAAGTGTGAACTTGCCTTTTGTGATTGCAAGATTATGCATTCACGGTCTTCAAGACAATATAAGATCCAATATCTGAAATCAACATCATTGGTCTGGTAAGGACTAATGTTTAAAGAAGCAGGATGCTTTATGCATAAGTAATGTAATGCACTTTATAAACGCGAATCCCAGGGATAATGTTGATCTAGGGTTTGGAAACTGAAAATGGTTACTTTAGAATGTGTTGTCCTTTTAGATAAGTTTCATACTTGTGCTTCTTATTAAGGCTCGTGAGTGTGTGTGAAACAATGTAATTATAATACCATAAAACAATGAGATACACACAATGTGCAATGCTACCCAAGATTGCTTACACAATACTTTTTTATCTTCAAATTTTATTTTACAAGTAATGTCACTTATAAAGAGCTTAAGTGTTACCAATCCTAAGTTTACAAGTAAAGTATAAAGTAATGTGATTACGATTAATTGTTATCTGTTGACTGAAGTGGCAAAAAGAATAACATTTGAAGAAAAGATTTCTTTTCTAAGGTCTAAACAATCTTTGTGGTTAATCAGATGTGGTCGATGTTGTTTGTGCTTGCTTGAATAGTTTGGACTTGAGATGCTTTACGACTTAATTATAATAGACCAAAGTAAACTACAAAACACATAATAAAGTCTTTAGCATAATATTTAAAGTCTTGTGGACTAAAGTTAACTTTAAAGACATATATAGACTTATGGTGTATTACTTATGATACTTTTATCTTCTTCACTTTATATTGTTTCCTTAAAGTTACTTAAGAATAGCATTACTTCTATTTGAGTAGTGGTTTCTTAATTGTTTAGTGGAATAGAATCATTTATCTTTTTATAAAGTTGTGGTTATGATTTATAATCAAGGAAACAATATTACTTAACTACTTATGAATTTCCTATAAGGTTTTGGTATGTTTATACATTTGTGATTAAAACAATGGTAATATATTTTATCAAGTCAAAATAATAATCTTGAGAATTTAATATTTGATAACTCCATTTGAATAATAATATACACTTAATGTTGAATGATAAATCAAATAGAATTGTATTTAAAATGTGTTGAACCATTTTGACTTAATATAATAAATATTTAAGACTAATACTATTTATTAGACTCAATTGGATAATTTTAGAAATATTAACAAATTTTATTTACCCTTATATGAATTATTAATTAAAGAAATAGGTTTAAATTCAAGTTATTAAAGTGTTTAACTTTTTATTTAACTCAAAAGTGGAATATTATATTTTTAACATGTAGATATTATTTTTGTGATCATTTTGATATATTACATTTATTTTTGTGATTTATAAATAATAAGATATGACTTTTATAAGATTTATTACTTTATAAATACTTAATAAATAACAAATAGTTAATTAAGTGAAATAATAATGTATGATTATTCATTTGGATTATAGTTCTTGTTTTTCTAAGATTTTTGGTATTTTATTTATATTTTTAACATTTACCATTATTAAAATATGAATTATTAAAGTATTAATACTTATAAAATCGTTATTAAATAATAATTATTAAATTGTTAACATAATAATGTTTGATAATAGTTTTAAGTTATAGATCTTATTTTTCTACAAATTTTCATATATTATACACATTTTTCTGAATTACGAAACAAAAGTTATTAATTAAACAAGATTTAATCATTTTATTATATTTCAGGAAATATTTATATTTGATCTTATAATGTTTTATCTATTTCCTAAACAGAAATACTTTTTATACCATAGCTACATCTACCCTAGTCACTGACTAGTGGGCCAATGGCCACATGGCATACCCAGCTTAAATAATGTTTTTGTTAGTGAACTTGTTTCTACTTAGAGGTAATGACAGATGGGACCAAGGCCACATCAGATGCCACATAGGAAAGGACCAGTCAAATGGCTGACCGGGTCAACTCCGACGGCACAATGACGTACACACGGACGCCACCGCCGGGAAATGGTCACCGACGGCGATCTACGGCACCCCAGCACCTGATGTAAAGAGGGCGACGAGGCGAATCGATCAAGCCTACTAACGCTAGCTATTGGTCATTGAAACAATAGTTATGATGAGCATCCACGGCGCGGCGCTCTATGGCGACAAGAAAAAATCGAGCTAGAGGTGGAATTAGGAAGCTATAATGAGGCAGAAGGTGTGTATGCGTACCCTGAGACTGATGCAGTAGTCGACAACGACCAGCGTGGTCGGAGATGAGTTCTTCGTCAAGAATTTTGGCGAAGACCGAGGAAAGGGAACGATGAAATTCACCCTCCTCAAAGCTCCCTTTGATGTTTTATTCCACCTAGAAGATCTACGGAGCACTGCGCTTCTCCCCAACCACACCACAGGCTTCGAGGAGCATTGCATCGACGGCTAGCCGAAGCTCGCCGGCAATGGCGTCGGGTTGGAAAGAGAGATAGAGAGCGAGAGGGAGGATAATCGAGGATGAGGATTGACTAGAAGCTTGAGGAGATCTCAGGCGGCTGCTTTATACGGCTCGGCAGGCTTGGACACGTCGGCACGACGGCGATGACGGTCAAGATGCAGCGGCGGAGTTGGAGATCGAAATGGGCACGAATCGCTGCGTCCTGGACCAGCTGGCGGATATCAAACGAATTGAGCGAGGCTCTGAGATGTTCCTCGCGTCCAGGATGGTCTAGGATTGCGGCGGCGACGTGGCTCGCCGGCGGCGTGTCGGCCATGCAGAGGAAGACGAGAACGACGGTTCTCTCTCGCGTGGGACCCGCTTGCCAGTGAGAGAACGAAAAGGTATGTGGGCTCGGGCCGAGGTGGGATGCTGATGGGCTGCTGCAAACCAAGCGAATGTTTCTGCTGCTACATGTGAGCGTCAGTTAGAAGGTAAGGTAATGGGCTTTGGGTCACTTTCTGGACTAATTCGTTTCCTTTTCTTTATTCTTTCTATTTTCTGTTTTAAAATTTTCTTCTCAATTTGAATTTCCACATGTTTAAATACCATAAATTATGTACAGTATTTAAAATATTTTAGAGGTAATTATACTAATTGATTTCTCTACTCATCTTGGTATTTTTTTAATACTCATAATTTTATTCAAAATTATTTATTAAGTAAAATAATTAAGAACTAGGTTTTTAGAATTTTGTTTAAAACCTTAAAACCTTTCTATAACATTGTTTTCACTTTTATTTGGAGTAATGAAGTTTTAAAATGTTTACTGATAGCCATAGAGTTTATTTATATTAATTCAATCACATAATAAGGTATATATTCCACTATAACTAATATTGGAGTTAGGGTTTGAATTGTAAGTGTTTACCATGAGTTTTACGGTTTTTAATATTCTTGTATGTCCTTTTATTTATATGAATAAATATTATTGGTTAAGACATATTGTGTTAACATGATGAGCTTCATCTTTTATTTAACATGATGAGGTTCATATTTTATTTATATGAATAAATATTATTGGTTAAGACATATTCTCCATATCCATCATCATGTGTTAACATGATGAGCTTTACTTCTCAAGAATATTCTTATCCATCTTTTATTATCTCATTCCATTTGTAAATCCAATGAGCTTGACACTAAAGCTTTTCATAATCTTCTCATATCCATACTTGGTTATATCCACTACTCTACTGTTGATAACCTCCAATCCAACAAGTAGTTACTTCTAACTCCTCTCATACTCTTCCTTAATCATCCATCACTAACATTACTCCAATGGATGTATATATATCAAACTACCTTCCTCAAAAGCTTACTACTCATTAAGAGGAATAACACTACTTCAATAACTCCATGCTACTCTAGCTTCAACTTAATTATACTATCTTATCTCTACTTGACTCCAATATCTTATACTCCAATCTCTCATTATATCAATATGACTTGTCATGGTTAACCTAGAATAATATATCTATACTAGGTTTCAATCATGTTTTATCCACCAATGTCACTTATACATGATATAAGCATTCAATCTTGGTGAGTAAGGCATGATCATTATAATCCTTTGATCTTTTATGGTTTAGGTTTCCAGTTGGCTAATCCAGGCCTTAAGTGAATGCTATGATATGGTCAAGAGTTGATAGGTCAGGAATTGGTGAATCAATGGTTGATTACTCATCATTGATGACCAACAGATATAAAGATAAGGTTCATTAGAGATGATAAAGATTTATATGGAAAGAAAGATATATGGTGAATGATCTTGACTTGGTTTCTTTCCTACTCATTCTGACTAAAGAGTTAACGTTAGGTATTACCATGATACTCATGGTGTAAGTAGATGAGATTAAGATAGATCAAGATTTAGTTGTTACATTCCTATTACTTAAGTTATGTTTATAACTTAGTATTCATGAGTTGTGTAATGAATACTAGGATATGATTACTTAAGGATCAAATATTAACTATTAAATAATGTATTAGGGTTTAATTTTATTACATTTGATCTACCCTTAGGTCAAATCATGTTTACCCAAAATAAGGTTTTAGCAAAGGTCATATTAAAACTTGTCGCAGTCAACTTGATGATCTACTTCAATTCCATCAAGTTGAGAGAAGCTTCAATCACTTCGACAAGTTTTGTTCAAAAGCGCGAAAATTATTCGGATTTTCTATGCATGAATGCAATGCACACATCTGTGTTCAGCTTATTTCTAAGCTCTAATGCTGGGATGTTACAAATTATTTGCCATTAAATTTCCAAGATTATACTCTTTTGCTAGAGACAAGATGCATCTGTCAGAGATGTGGGTACACTGAGTAATTTGCATGATGCTTTCCATCTGCCTCTGTCTATTGAGGCATTTCAGGAATACACAAAACTCCAGGAAATTATGGTCTTACTGGGTTTAACACAGGAGGAGTACAAGTGGATATGTACTTTCAGTAAAGAGGTTAATAAATCTCAGGTGTTCTATAAGCACTGCTTTTCATTGATGCACACTGATCTAATTTCAAAAAGTATTTGGGAGAGCAGATGCATGTCCAAGCATAGTTTTTTGCTTGGTTATTGTTTCATGACAAACTGAATACAAAGGATATGCTTATTAGGAGGAACTGGAAGGTTACTGAAAACCATGGTTGTGTTCTATGTCCTACTGGAGTCATTGAGGATTGGAAGAATCTGTTCTTTAAGTGCAACTTTAGCACTAGAGTATGGAACTATATTCAGATATAGTGGATAGATGCATCCCAGAGGGAAAGTTTTTGCCAAGCGTTCATATCTTTTCAGGGGCCCTGTTTCTTAGAGATTACAATTATTGCGTATTGGAATATCTGGAAGCAAAGGAATGACTGGGTTTTCAAGCATATCAAACCAACTTTCAAAGGATGGAAGGCTGGTTTTGTTTATGATACTACATTGCTACTTCATAGGTTAAAGGATAAGCATAGGGATTTACTGTCATTATGGCTTGGCAATTTGTCCTAGCTCTGATAGCTTTAGTTTAACTCCTCTTGTACATATGTTTGTAACTGAACTTTGGACTGTTCTTTGTCCTATAATTTTATAATCAAGGGCTGTGGGGGGCTCCCCTGGAGTAGAAAATTTCAAAAAATCTCATGATTTTCATTACAATGTTTATGATTGTTGATCTTATCTCTATGTGTGAGTAATTCTCCTTGGTCTAAGGGCTTCGGCCTAGCCATGTAGTTTGTGCATGTTATTTATCATAGATGGGGTCGTGTATTAGTTCGTATGACATGATGATTATTGTATCCTCTCTTGCCTCAATCTAAAGTCTTGTCAGGTACCCAAGACCTCGAGGATTGATCTAGGTATAGGGATTATGAGTAATGACTAATCTGCAGGATGGGAACCCCAGTGACAGAAAGGGTAGTACGGCTATATGTGAGAGATTTACTTGGGATTAACGGTGATGTCACTACGCATATCATTAGATCTCTTTCTTCTATGGATGAGACTAATAGGCTATTGCTATAAGCGATTGCGGAGGCAATAGCAGTTATGGAGCACTGCCCACATATAATTATCTTGCTCTAACAATTACATGCATACTTTATTATTATCTTGTATTCCCATTAGATGTTTTTCACAACTACAGGTGAAACCGAATGCCCCGGGCCCTCTCTCTCTATCATCGACAGCAACAAAAGATCGCAAACTCTTGGTCCGGTAAAACACTAAAAGAATTCTAAAACTCCTGAAGGTCCGTTAAAGTAACTTCACCATGCTTTCTACTTCTCGAGAATTCGATAACCTAGGTCTACTAGGGAAAAAGAGCTATACTACATTCGTAATCCGAATCAAAGGTATTAGGCAACCCATTGTGGGCGCGGCGCGAGAGGGGTCACAACACGGGAGGAGGCCGTGGCGTGGTAGAGGTCGCGACGCGGGCGAAGGCGTGGTGAGCTGGAGAGGGCGAAGGCGCAGAGAGCTGGAGAGGTGGAGACGAGGCGAAGGAAGAAGATTGGAGATGAGGCAGAGGACAAGTTTGTTTGTCGAAAAACAATAGGGGCATTTTTGCAAAAATATGAGCGTGGACGTTAATTCGGGTCGGAGGGAGTATAAAAATTTGAACTACCCCAGATTGGCTAAACCAGTCAAACCGGTTTTGCACACGCTTAGCGGCATATGATGATAGTCCACCCATCGGTATGATCCAAACGGATCGATATGACGCGGTTGCGTTAGTATGGACGGGCCACGAATCGCATGTATATCCTCCCCTGCTCGCACGGGGTTCACCGGGCCGTGACCTTGCGGCTGACGTGTGAACATTGGTCTTCAGAAGGACTGGCGCCAGCAGTCAAGCCATCAATATCGGCGTTGATTGCTACAACGCGTCACCTGAACGCCTACACCGGCATTTATGCCGAAGACGTTGGTCTCTATGCCGATATTGATGGCCATAGCTTCTTATACTGGTCCTGCGCCCGTCTCCCCCCACCCACACCCACCTACCCCATTGCCAAATCGAGCCAAACAGTTATCCCCTTGCCGGAGCAGCGATGAAGATGTTTGTCCTGAGGCCGATGTCGCTCTGACAGTTCATCAAATTCCCTATCACTACCAGAGCCAGGGCATCCCCGCAACCGCCACATGCTACCGTCACCTGATGGAAATATTCCCTAGAGGCACTACTCCTCCCTCACATTGGATCTTGGTTATGTGCTAGAAATTTTTGTTTTCCATAACGCATTCCCTAACACCACCTCCATGGGTGGGAGATTTGGGTGGGCCACATGCCTCGCTCCACCGGTGGTGTGGTGGCGTGCATCCACTCGATGGGAATGCAACCGAATGTACGTGTCGCTTCTGAACTACTGTCCATCTTCTTCCCCATCTCCCGCTAGTACTGAAAAGGGAGTGATTGATGCCAACATGATACCGTTAGACAACCCTTCTATGCCAGCCCCATCATCATCCCAAAATCTGGCTGGGATTATTGGGCTGGTTACAGCCGCAACTGGGTAGCCATGATTGATCTCGCTGGTCATCCTGGTCCTCTAAATTCATTAGTACATCTGGTGAATTTGTATACTGGCACCATTATTTAGGTCCCTTCACTCGGGACTGCCGGGTTTCGTGGTACACATGTAGGTTTCTTTTCGTATCGTAAGGCCCTTACTAGGATACTTAAGATACATATTGGTAGTTAACCTCAGATGTCCACCCGCTGCAACAAGTGGTTGTACAAGCTCATCGGGGTGTTCGATAAGTTCATTTCCATCCTAGACATGGACCAGTTTTTAGGGGACGATACATGGAGTGTACTTAGGCACAGTAATATTGCCCCAAGAAGCTATATGGACGCTATGTGGGCGGACAACATTATCTTTGTTGTATCGGATGATGGCTCTGTTTTTACATGGCAACCCTTCAAATACGGTTAGTTTAGTACCAAACTATAGTTACTGCTCTTTTTTTGACTTGCTTTTGTTAATGTGTTAGCAAGATCTAATCACTACAGTACATATTTGTTATTTGTTGTGTGGATTGGACAGGTGTTGATGCAGATCCTATGAAGGTGCATGCCCCAATAATAGACGATGATGAGCATGTTGTGCCGAACGACAATGTTGACGGCCTAGATTGTGGCTGCATCGATTCTCGCTCGTGCCGGTTCCTAGCTTATTTCAGGCCAACACTGTTGTGGATACACATCCGGGGAAAACGAACTCCTTCAAAGGAGACGATTAGTCACCAAGGTAGGACATTCAAATTGTATCCATTGCTTCGGTGCCATATCTTCCAGAGAGTAGAAACCCAACGATGTTGCTGCCAGACAACCTTCCTCAGCTAGAGTGAGTTCCGAGCCATATCTGACATGTTTCCCTCTTCCTTGGTCTGAATCATCCCCTTATTGGGTTTGTGAATAATGATGTGATGCATGGCCCTCACACCAAGCACCTGCCATTCGGGAGGCTAGGCTTCATGTACATTGCTTTTGGTCGCCTAAGTTTCAAAGAATATATGCCGGTGGAATGGATTCATCTACCTGTTTCTAACCGGTCAGCATCGGAACCTGCAATCGGAGGGGCCAGCAAGTTCAGCCATCATGCATCCATGTGGTTTGTGCCTCATCTTCTTGGCTCAAGGTCGCGCTGATGGTGGATTTGGTTGCTATAGAAGAGATGCACAGAGGCATTGGTTCTTGGTACTCATAACTTGTATGGTTGGGATGATACAATTTATTCTCCTCCTTGCACTCCTTTTGCAAATTGTTGGTTTCACCTAGTCTTTGTAAAGCTCAATGTATCCAATATTTTTTCAACCGAAACTTTGTAAAGTTTGAACATGATCTAGTTCTGCAAGTTAGAGGATCTGCATCACTTGTTTTCTTGCAAAATATTGAGGTAAATACACTTTTAGTCAAACTTCTTGCACCTGGGGTGCATATTAGTCCCATATCTTGCAAAGTGGACAAAATCAGTGTCAAAACATGCACCCCGGTGCAAATCAGTCTATTTCAAAAAAAATTGAGCCTATTTGACCAAATTCATACACGTTTAGCTGGCATGAACATGCGCTTCTGCAATTGAGACCGTAAAATAGTATCAGCATGTAACTTGTCCTTCCACGACTTTCTATTGCTTTTGAAAGTTCATGTAGAGTTTTGTGTAGATTCATATTGTTTAGATTGGTTGAACAATGACTTTTGCAATGCTCAAGTTAACTGAAACTGCGCATATGCATTTCACTCAATATTGCATTGTCAGTTTTAAATTAGCTGAAATCTTAGCAAATTTGATTATTTTCTTATACACTTCATAATCCCTGTGCATCAAAAGGTTTTTTATGTGTCACAATTCAACTTGAGCATTGTGAAGTACTCCTACATTGGATCAGCACATGGACATATTCGCATATCATGTCAAATTCCCAAGATTTTAGCTCTAGCGGATGGGATTTTCTATAAACAACGATGCTTTGCGTGGGCCCATAAATTACCCCGGACTCACTTTTCTTATCTTATCTTGCATCTTACAACTATATAGTGTATGGAGAACTTTGATCACTGGCCGCTGGATCAAAGATTGGAAAATTCCAACATTGCTAGCCGTTGGATCTTCCTTTCCATTATGCACAAACCTCAAACACACTTCTCTGTCGTTCTAGAATCTTCTCTCATTTCTCTAGAGTATGTTTCCAAAAAATTTGAGTATTAAGGGCTCGTTTGATTTGCAGGAATCTCAAAACATAGGAATAGGAAATCCGTAGGATTAGAGTTGCATGACCTCTTGAATACTATAGGCATAGAAAAATACAGGAATTTGGATCAAGTATGTGTTTGAATCATAGGAAACCAAAGGAATTCAAACATAAGGTTTCGTTGGAGTGAACGGAAAATACAGAGCTCGGATTTCCGAATTACTACCCATACCCTAAGCGTCTTGTCGTGGTGGTGGCACGACAGATGCCATGGGTATGGTAAAGTTGGGACCAATATGTACTACTGGGATCCAGGGAGGGATGATGTAGTGGTTTCTACACACACAAAATAAACTCACGATCTTTTATTTGATCAACAATGGTTACACTTGCTCCTTGAGATGTATCAGAGAGAGGAGGAATAAGCACTCACGTACTCTCTAAGTGTAAAATGAATTGATCCCCTCTCTAGGAGGCCCTGGCTCACCTTATAAAGGGGTGGCCAGGTTACATCTAGGGCTGACGTGGAGAGGATATTCGTGGAATATGATCTTCCCAAAGAGGTAATTCGGCGCCCCTCTTTCCCTGTCGCCCTTCTATCAACAATAAAGACCTAGAGACCATGACATGTGATCGTTGCACTCTGGGACTGTCACCTCCGTGACACCTCCTCTATCCCTCTACCCCTCTGGTTCTTGTCTATAGCACCTAGCACTATGTGGATTCCAGAGCGAGAGACAAAGGACAGTGTTGACCTTGGGTCTTGCTCCCTCCTTGTCGTGCAAGCCATCTCATGACTCGGCCTCGTATAATATGACTCGGCCAAGCCCACACCTGCAAATAGATAACATGCTAGACACCGTGCTGACATACCTTGTATGTCGGCCGAGTCAAGCCAGAGCAGTTTTGCTCATGATAGCCCGACCCTTATTCGGTCGGCCCTTATTTAACTCGATCGAGTCATTCCTTGACCCGATTTATACCTCAATGGGCTTTGCCCTTTTACCTTAGCTTGACCCTACCTGGGGTTATCTCCCGAACATTAGTCCCCGAAGCTGGTGCGGTCTTAACGGCAAGGCCACGATAGGTTCATGTTACTCGGATCTTTCATCCGTGTTGTCGACTTATATTTTAGTAGGCTAATATTTATGTACTTCTGCAACATTATTTGGGATCTCATACTTGATCCGGCTCTTTTTGGTTTCGTCCGAGATTTATCTCGTCGACCGAGTTATTCTGATACATCCTAGTTATTTACCTTCCTTCCTTCGTAAGCACCAGCTAACATGTGGGACCCAGCATAGACACATTTCCTACACAGGGAACGCTGACATGTGGGACCCACCAACATACCAAGGTCAAAGGTCGTGGCAATTTCTATTATTATATACTAAGGCTGACATGTGAGACCCTATAATGGAGTATAAATTAACATTTTTTGTTCTCTGAGGCTGAAATCTGAGAGCCAAATAAACTGCTGCTGCATCTAGCACGGACTCGACCCACAAAATCCGTCAAAATAGAGGCTGACATGTGGGACCCAACCTAGACACATTTCCTGCACAAAGAAGGCTGACATGTGGGACCCAGCAATGTGCCAAAGTCCAAATAGTTGCCGTGGCAATTTCTATTATTATACAGTGACACTGACATGTGTGACCCAACAATTGAGTATAGTTTAACATTTTCTAAAGGATGATACCTGAGATCCAGATAAACTAATGCCGTATCAAGCAATGTTGTCATGGTCAGAACGGCGGACTCGACCTAAAAAATAGTCCAACATACACATTTTTCTTTCAACTGGAGGCTGACATTTGAGACCCAGCCTAGACACATGTCCTATACAGTGGAGGCTGACATCTAGGACCGAGCAACAGACCAAGGTTACAACAACAGATGTGGCTGAAAAAGTCTATCATAGCACGTTTCATTTATAGAGAGGCTGCCATGTGGGACCTACTAGCGAGACCTTATACATGTGTTGCATCGAGCAACGTTGCCAAGTTCGAAATAGGGAGGCGAGCGAGAAAAAGGTCCAACATGTAGACATTTCTTCTAATGAGATGCTGACATGTGGGAGCAAGTTGCGTGACCAAACGAAAGATTCACCGAGAAACGCTATCAACTTAACACAGAGGAGCGACCGAAGGCAAAAATCCATCATACACACGTTTTTTCTAATGAGAGGATGACATGTGGGGCCCAACTACGTGATTATACGGTAGATGCATCTAGCAGCGCTATCAAGTCCGAAACAGGGCAGCGACAGCAAAGGAAAAAATTACATCATACACACGATTCTTCTAATGAGAGGCTGACATGTGGGACCCAACGACGTCATTAACGGCAGATAGATCAAGCAACGTTATTGAGTTTAAATTAGGGAGGCACGAGCCAAGGAAAAAATCCATCATGCACATGTTTCTTCTAGTGTGAGTATGACATGTGGGGCCCATCTATGTGATTAAACGGTAGATGCATCTAGCAGCACTACCAAGTTTAGAATAGGGTAGTGGGAGCGAAGGAAAAATTCCATCATACACACGATTCTTCTAATGAGAGGCTGACATATGGGACCCATCAGCATGATTAACAGTAGATAGATCGAGCAATGTTATCTAGTTCAAATCAGGGAGGCACGAGCCAAGGAAAAAATCCATCATGCACACGTTTCTTCTAATGAGAGGATGACATGTGGGGCCACCTGCATAATTAAACTGTAGATGCATCTAGTAGCGCTATCAAGTTCAGAACATGGTAGCGGGAGCGAAGGAAAAAAATTCCATCATACACACAATTCTTTTAATAAGAGGCTGGCATGTGTGACCGAGCATCATGATTAACAACATATAGATCGAGCAATATTATCGAGGTTAAATCAGGGAGGCACGAGCCAAGGAAAAAATCCATCATGCACACGTTTCTTCTAGTGTGAGGATGACACGTGGACCAAACATCCTGATTAAATGGCAGATGCATCAAGCAACAATGTCAAGTTCAGAACAGGGAAGAAAAAAATTCCATCATACACACGATTCCTCTAATGTGAGACAGACATGTGGGACCTAGCAGCCTGACTAAATAAAACAGGTATCGAACAACGTTATCGAGTTCATATCAAAGAGGCGCGATCGAAAAGTATGGACCGCTAGAGTCACTGGCGTCGGAGACCCACACGCCAAAAAAATACTTTGGCGAGTTAACATCTCGCGAGGAACTGGGAATCTTACTTCTGCCATGCGCCTGTCGATCTTCGTCCATGTTTTTAGCGGTTTCATCGTAGTAGAGGGGTACAAAACCAAAAAAAGTTTTCCATCGGCCACGGTCAAGCCAAGAATTTCGTCGCGGAAGAGGCGCCTTCTACGACGACCGACGGGACAAGTTGTTGCGGAAGGAAACATTTCTTGTAGTGTAATCCAACCTAAGCTTAGTGAAGAGTGGGATCTTCCACATTCACCATCAACAATTGATATTAACACTCAAACTCAAAACTCATTTGTCATCTATGCGAACCCATGCTATGATAATTGTCCAACTAAAATTCCATGCACTTCTTTTGAGGGAATTGAAACACAAATGGTTATTTATGAGAACCCTTCCTATTATGATGAAACTAATGATGCACCTTTACCTGCTAGTAATGCCACTAGTGAAATTATTGATGATAATGAGGAATTTTGTTTAGATATGCTATATGAAAATGCTTTAGATGATGGTCCTATGCTCCTTAATAACCATCCATGTATAAAAAATGAAATATAAATGATAAACTTTCTGACTATGATGATACCCTTATGACTAAGAGTCCTATGTCATTCTTGAACTCTCCTATGTTAACCATAGAAGATAAATTTGCACTTTCTAGAAACTATATATATGGTTTGCAATTACCTTATGTTGAAAATCATCATTGTAACCATAATCTTAATACTGAAAAGAGTACTAGCAACTATTTTGAAAGAGAAAAGCATGCTAATGAATACCATGATAATTATTATGATGCTCATCATATAACAAACTTTACAAACTTGCATGCTTCCAATGGTCATATTGCTAAACTTACTTCTAGTGCTTGCAACTATTATGAAAGAGGAGGTAGCCAATTCCCTCCTTATGTTGATAATAATTATAAAACTCATTCACCTATTGATAATATGCATAGGTATACTCTGGTTTGTTGTATCTTATTCAAATATAAAATCCCTATGCATAGGAAGGAAGTTAGACTTCGTTATTATCACTTTTATGTTTTGTGTTGCTCTATACCATGTTCCTATTTTATTATCTCTTTGATTGGCATAAGAACACCATGGGACCCTGGTATTATGTATGGAACACTTTCCAAGGAAGAAATAGGTATCAAAGAATCACAAGCTACCACATGAATTCCATATCACCTAAACCAAGTAAGTAAAGCCTTGCTATATGGCTATAAAGAAAGTGCTTTGCGGGAGGCAACCCTGTTATTTTTATTTTGGATTTTTGTTTTGAACTCTTGTTGTAGCAACAGAGTTTTTTGGTTTTATTTCTGTAGTTTTTAATAAAGTACCAAGTGGGACCCATTTTGTATGTTTTAAAAGTTGCTAACACATGGAGCAAAAAAATTCTGTCGAACAGTTTTTAGTGCAGGAATTTTCGAATTTTTTATGTAACTCCGATTGCACTCAAATATTCACAGAATTTATAAATTTTCATCCGATGTATGACCAAAAATTGGATAAAATTCCTGACATGTCTAAGTGGGCGAAAAAAAATTGTTTTGCTACTGCTAAAAATCTGGACAAATTCTGCCATGTTTTGTTTTAACCATTCCCAAGTGTCCTAAAATGATTTGTATGAGTCATATTATACGCTAGGGATATGTAGGAACATTATATGCTTGCTGGAACATTTATAAAGAATTTTGTATTTGATATATATGCAGCAAATATTATACTCATGTACCACTATTGTCACCTCTCAGAAAAGAGATGGGAGAAAAAGTTTCAGGTTGAAGTTTTTTGACAGCAAATAGAGGAACATCACACCAAGAGCAATCCAAGTATTGTGAAAACCATAAGAGGGTATTCCCAGGGAACCCCACTAGACCCACCCAACTCTCGGTTTGTAAACCTCTAAACTTTGTTTTCTGAGCAACATAGAACTATCATAGAAACTTTGAGCGTCTATTTTATCTTTTTAATTTTGCTTTGCATTAAAAAGACCACAACCATTATTCTAAAAAAATTATTATCAGCTACTAAAAAGAAGCTTTACCTTAATAAGATTAAAATTCAAAAATAATTCCATGGAATAAAAGAAAAGGGGAGATAAAAACAAAGGCTGAAATTCATGTTATGTTTAGTTCTTAAGTTTAAGTACTTTATATGAAGCATGATCTGTTTTATGCCTATTAATTTGTATCCTTTGCTTGTGCATATTTATGTTCAACATTAAGAAGTAAGGTGAGAAAATAAATGTTGACATTATAAACTAGATGGCACACTCTTTAGATCTCTTTTTGCTAAGCCTTTTTCTACACAAGCTAAGACTTGTTCAAAGCCATCGGCGGCGCCAGTAGGGGGTCGAGGCTGGTCAGTCGACCCGGATTAGATTATCGAGGAAAAAATCAGGCCTAGCGATGCGTCGAATCGGTACACGCTAGAAGAAAATTTTGCCTCGTGCCCAGTCCTATTCCCGTCCGCTACGCACTGCATCCAATCCCTAATTCCCCACCGCCGCTAGCCACTTGTCTCCCACCCCGGCGCCCCGTGCAGGCCCCGACGTCCGCGATCTTCTCCTATCCCGCCGCCACCACCCGTTCCCGGCGCCCCGCACGGCACAACCCCACCCCTGCCCCCGACTAAACGGTAGCATCCCTAAGCAAGAAGCTCCGCCCCTGCCCAACTCTCAGTTACGATGGACGCTGAGGAGGAGGCGTCCTGGATAGAGGAAGAAGAATCATCACTGGTGGATAAAGAAGAGGCACGGGAAGGTAACGAGAGGGCACGCCAAGAGGTGAATTGTGGCACCCCGGTTCTGAAAAGACCGTGGCCTCTATGTGACATGCCAATCCCCGGATCGGTTCATTGGCCCACAATAGAGTAAGATAGATAACATAGCAAAATAACCGTGTATCATGATCTACAAAGATCCAGAGTACCATTATTACAATGAAAGCTTAGCATAAAGCTAGCTCAAATCATTCAGGTAGCAACATAAACATATAAATCCTCCAATCTTCAAATTGCCCACAAGTGAACAAGTGCCGAGTGGAGTACCGTGGCCTATAACGATCAATCAGAATCGGAATAACCTGCAACATGAAACGTAGCAGCCCCGAAGGGTCAATACATGGAATGTATGGCAAGTAGAGCTAGTAATGGAGACAATAGTACTAACATCTACATGCATATTTGGCAAGTGGAGCTGTGTCTGGCTTGTATTTGTAAATACATTTGTCCTACTTTCATAAACAGTTTGATTTTATTTGAAAAGATCCCAATTAAGTTAACCCAACAATATTAAAGCAATTATGAAATTAGAATGAGCGAGAAACATGTCATAGAATCAATATCTAGCAACTCAGATGTCCGTAACCGGGGACACGGCTAATCGATTAGATTATACACTCTGCAGAGGTTAGTACACTTTACCCATGTGACTTGGCCAGCCTAGCTCGTACCATCACTCTCATTTTGGGTGATGACAGGGAAAAGACCAAGAAGAGACTGTTCGGGAAGTAGCTCCTCAATCCCGACGCGCACCGGTCCAACCTACCAAAATTCTACATCTCTGGATACGCGGGTTCGAGTTACCACAGCCTACTAAGTCCAACCAACCGCCCATTTCATTATTGGCACATGGTTGTACACGTAAGCTACACAACAAAGAAGCCAATCATTCTCTCTTGATACCTGGGTGCCTTTCCGCAATGAAACCACCAAAAATTTATCAATACCATTACACCCAGGGGGTTCATTGATTAAGTTGTTTTAGTTTTCACAAACCAATACTTTGAGAAAACAAGTATCAATGATGTAACCCAGCCCTCGTTCATCAAGCATGGCTAAGCACATCTACCAACGGTGGTTCATCTACAAAGAGGGTCCTACCACATAATAGGACATAGCATAGCGATAGTATCATCCTACACATGCATCTATAAAATACACAACAATGCATAGAAAATAGTAGGACGATATCATGAACAAATTAGCATCTACTTGCCTTGGTTGTAGCGGTCTGGAGCACAATCCTCACACGAACAAGCGTTGCACTCAGCACAATCTACACGACACAATTGCATTCATAAACAAACAATCCACAACATATGCAACAAATATGATGCATGAATGCAAGAACGGCAAGTGAATTGGTGCTACAGCTGCACCACAACATCCTATAACATAACACTACCGATTGCATGCATAAAAAATAGTTTTAGCGCTAAGGAAACTAATAGACAAAAGTAATGCTCACAACTAGAGCTAGAACTTAAATAATTCACTACCGGTAGTATATTTTTCATAAAATCTTGGAATATTCTACCGCAAAGGCATCGCTGATTAGAAACAGTACCAATCGGAATTACTCGAAAAGGATTTATAAAACTCTCCGAGTAATTAAAACACTGCAGAAATCCATTAGACAAATACTGCAGAAGTTTTTACTGTAAGCCTACCTTTTTAATTCACGATGAGATTCCCCTCGTTCACACGAGTTCAGGGACATATCACACGCGATTTTTGGAGCTACGGATCTTTTTCTACGAATTTATTACTCCGAAAAGGCCACTAACTAGTTTGATTAAACTGTACTAAACCTGACAGTAAAAGTCTGAACCAAAGGTACAGCGAGATTCTACAAAGACTCACTGAACCCGTACATATTTTATTTGCAATTTTTGGCCAAGCGGTTGAATTTCTATGCAATTTATAAGATTCTACCGAAATCTGTCAATTAAAGGGATTAACGAAATTGACCAGTCAATTGTGTCTGTTTGACTGGTCAACTCGTCTGCTGACTGGGCGTCTGACTAGTCAACGCCTGGGATGCTGACCAGTCAACTAACGATCTAAGCCGCTGATCTGAGATCTGACGGTGGCTGCTGTCTTACCGGAAACGGATGGCGAAACGGACTCCGGACGGTGCGGCGAGCTCCGGACGGCGGTGGCGATCGGTTCCGGCGTCGGGGTTCTTCCTGCACGGACGTACACACGGTCAACTACGGGTCCGAGAAAAATAACATCGCGCGCGAGGCGACGCGTACGTGCGTGTGTGTGCATGTATGCATGTGCGCATGCGATGACGCGCACGTGCACGTGCGTGCGGCGCAGCGAGGCGCGCGCGGCTGTGTGCGTGGCGGCGCGCAGCTGCGTGCGAGGCGGGGCGAGGCGGCGCAGGCGGCGGCGCTGCGACACGGGGGCGATGGCGGCGGCTGGCCGCGGTGGCGCTGGGCGGCGGCGGAGCTCGCGCGGCGCGGCGGCGGCGGGCTCGCTCGGCGGAGGGCGGCGGCGGTGGCCGAGGTGGCGGCGCGTGGCCTTACCTGCAGCTGGGGAGGGCGACGGCGGCGAGGAGGGCAACGGCGGCGAGGAGGGCGACCGGCGGCGGGCGACGGCCGGCGGCGGCGGCGGCCGAGGGCGGCGGAGCGAGGAGAGGCGGCTGCGCGCGTCTCGGGAGTCGCGCGGGCGGTGCGGGAATCGAGGGCAGGAGGCGGCGGCGGTTGGGTCCTTAAGTGGGGCCCCTCGCGTGGTCCTACTCCAATTCGGTCCAGAATCTGACTACAACTCGGAAATCGGTCCGGATATTCGGACCGTTTTCCGGCGGTTTACTAAAACATCCGAGTCTTTTGCATACGAACTCCGATTGGAGCGATTCTCGCGCCTACGGGTTCGTATCGTCGAGGGGAACAACCTTCAGTCCAAGTTTGCGCGAATACTCGAACCTACAGGGGTGGTTGTTGCAAGTCTCTCTAAAGCCTCCCGCAGAAAACTCGTAGCGAAACAAAATAGGGTTTTTAAGGTGGCATTTCGCCGAACCTTTCTATTCGATGGTTTTGCATGGAAAGATATGATGCAATGACATGAATGATATGCAAGACCAAATCTAAAATTTGGGATGTGACATGAATTCGCCCCTCCCCCTTTAATTTCAGTTTTTGTTTTTAGTTTTGATGTCTATTTGTCTGTTAATTAGTAGAAGGGGACTAATTAGTACTCCCTCTGTCCTAAAATAGATGTCTTAGATTTTTCAAATCTCAGACATCTATTTTGGGATGGAGGGAGTAGTATATATGCAGCAACAGTGAGAATGTGAGATTGCTCACACTTTGTTTTCATTTTCAATTTTGTAGGCAAATCTTTCTGAAAACTTTGATCTACCAAATGTTGTTTCCGATCCTGGAGTTCGGAGACCAATTGATGAATATGGTACCCTGAAATTGATAAGAAGAATTGATGACAAGAATATTATGCTACATTTTCATTCCTACAAGGACCGTCTAGGTCATCTTCCTCAACAATTTCGTCTTCCCAAGATGGATTCAACTTTTAATGGTATGATGCTATCTTATCAAAATATAGCACTATTTTGTATATAGTTCTCGTTCTTTATAAACAGTTTGTAGTTGTACTTGATGAAATATGAAAATTGAACTGTTTGGACCATTTTTTTGTTGATTACACTTCATTTTATGCCTAAATTTTTTTTAGAGTTTATTTGTTTGACCCGGCTCAGTTCAATTCCTAGCTCCACCACTGTTCCAAGCCCTTTAAAACTAGACTAGGCATATCCACCCGCTTGTGAAAAAAGCTTCTTTAAAGTATAGTATGTATGTTAATCCTCCAAACACTCTTAAAAACATCTTTTTCATGTATTTTAAAGCTCATAAGAAAGTAAGGTTTGGGGTGATATCATTATGGAAATTTGTGTGCTTCATCTTATTAATTATTGTTAGCTAAACCATGCTAGCATGGCAAAAACTTTTCAATATAAAATGTTGAATATTAATCATGTTTAAGTTCTACCTATGGATTGCACCGATGTGAAATTAAGTGTGCACACTGGAGTAGGCGTGTTGGTAGAAAACGCTTCTGAACCGCTAGTCAAAACCATGCATGACATGGTGGAAACTTACATCATGATGGTCCTTGTTGATATGATTCATATGTCTTTTTTTCTTGTACTTCTGGAGTACAGTTCCTCCTCCCACCTTGAACACAACCAAGGAATTTACATTATCTTTTATGCTGCATGAATTAATAAGCAAATAAATACAAAAGGGGGGCATGTAGCTACACAGGGGCAAGAGGTACTTCAGTGATGCGGTTTCACAGACCAGCATGAGTATACAATGGTAGGCCTAAGTTGAGTAGCATTAGGAGTGCAAGGTCATGGACTAGGTGCATGAAACAATCAACTTGTAAGATGTTTAACACATAAACCATTTTAAGCTTTGAAAATAAAAGATACATGGAACCCCATCCTTATTGGTATTGTTGACATGAACTACATATATAGCTCAAAATTTTATTTTATATTCTTTATGGAGGATTAATATATATATTCAATACTTACTTTCGGTACGAGATGCAAAACATCTCAAGGGAATACATAAAATTAAAAGGTGAGTCTTCTAGTCAAGGGCATGAAACCAAGAAGTAGCCCAAAAATAAAGGCATGAAAAACCAATGTCAATCATGGAAAGAGTCTCTAACTCTATAGGTTCATCAAAGTGTGCTTGAAATTTTATTTTATTCATCATTTGTTTTATCACACGATCTCTTATTGTTCAAAGTATTTATAGGTGTAAAATATACAACTTGATATTACACTTGCATATTATGTTTCATTTAAAGGAATTGAGCCTATGAACTCTACATAATGATGAAGAAAGCAAAGGTAACATCCAAAGTCCATGTTTAGTTTTATCACCTTCATGCTCGAGGACGAGCATAGGTTAAGCTTGGGGATGTTGATGCATGTAAAATGCATACATGAACTTTGTAGTTTGTTAACATGTTTTCCCACATATTTGCATCATATATAATGTTATATCCATGTTTTATATTGATTTTGGGGGATTTACCAATGATCCCCTTTATTTTGACTATAACCCTACAGGGCAAAAAAAACGTGTTTTCAATGTTTTTGATGTTTCATGAGCTTAACAAAGTCAAATGGACCTGAACGTTTTGGAATGCCAATATTTATCGAGAAGCATCTAGAGCACGAGAATCTCACAATGAGGGCCAAGCAGGCCAAACGAGCCCAGGTGGCGTGCCCTGGCCTGGTGGGCGCGCCACCCATGCCCGTTTCCACCTTAGCCATCCGATCGCCTCGATTCATGGAGTTCTATTGACCTAAAAATCCCTATATAAGGACCCCCTGGGGAGTCCTTGAAGAGACAAAACACCACCAAATAAAGTCAGATTCAGTGAAGATTGGAGGGCGGGAACTCCGCCAGAGTCACCTCCGAGGAGATCTCCACCCTCTCCAACATCTCCAGCATCATCACCATGATTAAGAGGGAGTAGTCCAGCTCCAGACTATTGGTTTGTGGTAGTAGATTGATCTCTCTCTCTCTCCCTTGTTCTTCATAGATCTAGTACCATATGAGCTGCCCTACATGATTATGGTCATCTTTGTAATTCCTATGTGCTGGATCTTTGTTCTATGATTTGATATTTGAGACTAGAATCTATTTTGTGTAAGATATTTTGATAGATGCATATCATTCACCCTGTACTTAATTGCTTGTTTTGATCCAACTTGTATGCAAGAACTTGTGTGGGTATAAGTGTGTGTTAGATGGAGTAGCATGGGGGTGGAGATTGAATTGTGACAAATAATATTCAAGATCTACTTTGGTTTTTACCTTTCTTTTGCTGCCTCACTAGGGATAAAGTGAAATCATGTGCTATTGTTATCACGTGACAGTGTGATAACCTTGTTATATCAAGGTAGCAAATTTGTATTTCAAACATCATGTACTATTGCTTAAATTTATACTCTAATTTGTTCTTAATTCAAGATTGCATGGAAATTTCCCTTTCTTGAGGAGTATATGATAGAGATGTATTCCATCTCAATAGTAGAATGTGATGCCCATATTAATTCCTTTATCAAGCACATATAAAAAATTTCATGTGTCTTTATCATTAATGAATTGTTTTGTGGTCACCACAACCTAAAAAGAGAGTAGACAAGTGAACCCATGAACCCCAGTCCGATTTTTATCATAAGAAACACCTTTCTATTGCATCTACTATCCTTTTTAATTTCTACAATTTATTGTTTCGAAAATACAAAAATACTTTATCTACTTGCAATCACTCATAAAACCCCAAAACAACTCTACTATCTTCCATATCATCTAGTTTGCATTACTCTATATTTCTTTGATTTACTTTATTTGTTTTATATTTTATTTCATATTACTAATACTAAACCTTGTGCTTGATAGCCACTTGGTGGAGTTGGGGACACAAGACAAATTATTTTACTTTACAGGTTGCTTGAAGAGGAGAAGGGAAATATCCATCCAATTCCCTGAGAGTTCGATATAAACCCTCGAGTCACCCTTGTGGGGAAAATAAGCTTGCTACAACACTCTACACTTGGAGTCCCAACGAAAAGTGGCGGTCTTTGTTGCCTTTATAATCTCAAAAGCTTTTCACTGAATCTTTCATAATCTTATTTCAACTACACATACTTAACTTTAACTACTAATGATAACTTCCAATTCATTAAATAGTTACTTCTAACTCCACTCATATTCTCCTTTCTTACTCATCACTAATATTCGTCCAGTAGATGTTTATAGCAAATCCTACTTCACCTCAAGTGTGTACTAATCTCTAAGAGGAATAATAATACTTTTATAACTCAATGTTGCTCTAGAATGAGCTTGGTCATACTATCTTAAGTTTAGTTACCTCCAGTAACTCACACTTCCACTTCATCTTACATTACTGTAACTTTTCATGGCTAATCTTAAGATAATATATATATACTAGGGTTGAATCATGTTCTATCCACCAATGTCACTTATGCATCATATAATCAGTCACTCTTAGTGACTTAAGCATGATCATTATAAATCTTTGATCATTTATGGCTTAGGTTTCAAGTTGGCTAATCAAGGCTTTCATCAATACAACATTACTGTTGTGTTATAATTATCTTCCTAGAATTTCCATTTGACTAAGAGATATAATTCAATGACTATGTCTACCTGATCGAATAAGATTACTCCTTGGTAACTTATATCTTCAAGATTCATCTTTTGATCCTCTTTGTTACCAAATCATCTTTATGTAAAATAACGCTCCCATTCCATTAAGGAGTGACTTAACTCCACCAATCACCATATTTATTTGATTCTCTCAAACATTCTCATCCCAAATATGATATCTAAAACTAGCATATCTACTTGCCTCTTGACGAGGGTTCGACTCGTCAATGCCCATTGTTATGGACTTGGGTTTTGAGGAAGTGGGGTGCGCTGGAGATCGTGTTTGGCTAATAGACAAGCAACATGGGACAAAGGATTTACCTAGGTTCAGGATGCCTAGAGGGGAAAACCCTACTCCTGCTTGTCTGCTCTTGATTACCAGCGAAGCCGAAGGTTACTGGGGATGCACAGATGAGATCTGGCGGGTGTGTGCTAGGTTTTTTATTGTCCTCCTTGTCTTGCCCTTCTAGCCTTTATATAGGCAGGCCAGGTCCCGGGATAAGGTCGAGTCGGTTACATATTAGGGTTTTACCCTTTAAACTTTCTATCTAAAGCTAGTCGTATCCTCCAAGGAATTGCCTCCTTCATGGGCTTGGGCCACCCGAATCCTTCCTGGGTTCATCATCAGGTGTAGATCATATTGTGGGCTCCCACTAGGTCGGACCGAATAGGCTAATATTGGGTACCCGCAGGGCACACCCATGTCACCTCTTCTTACTTCTTTTCCTTTCAAGCCTTGAGAAGAAACAATATGGTAGGCCAAGAGTTAAAAGATTAAGATATGTTAGGTCAAGAATTGATAGATAAATAGTTGATCACTCAACATTGATGTTCAATAGATGTTAGAACGTGGTTCAGTAGAGATCATAAGGATTGGTATAGCAATAATATATGTGTGAAAGGTCTTGGCTTGGTTTCCTTTTTTACATAATATAACTAAAGAGTTAGGGCTTAAGAACTACTATGATGCTCATGGTAGAAATTGCTATGAATAAGGTATTCATCAAGATTTAGCGATGAAATTCCTTTTACTTGAGTTATATACTTAACTTAGTATCTATGAGTTGTTGTAATGAATACCATGATATGATCTCTAGAAGATCTGGTATTACTCAGTCGGTAATGTATTATAGGTTTAGTTTTATTACATTTGATCTATCCTTAGAGCAAATCATATTTACCCAAAAGTAAGGTTTTAGCAAAGGTCATATTGAAACCTATCGCAATTAACATGATGATATACTTCAGTTCCATCATGTTAAGGGAAGCTTCAATCACTTTGATAAGTTTTATTTAAAAGCGCAAAAATTATCCAAATTTTCTATGCATGAATGCAATGCACACACCTGATCTCAGCTTATTTCTAAGCTCTAATGTTGGGATGTTACAGACATCCACGAAGGGCCATAGTTGTCGTCAGGCCAGACACGGTGCGAGTCTTTACAAATTATGTTTTTAGTTATCTTCGGGACCTTTCCTTTAAAAATAGGATATATGCTAAGTATGTACACATTCTTATTTGTAAGTACATTGTCATGTTATAGTTGAGTAGCAGAAAATGGTTTAGTCCCAAGTACCGAGAGTGCCTAATATAATTCTTACACAATAAAGCGCATTTTTTAGTTAGTATACTATTATTTTGGGTGTTATCTCATATCTATATTTATTTTCTACATAAGCAGGAGTGACTCTGGCCCACTGCCGTCGATATCTACACGAACCAGAAGGGGAAAAACGAAAAGGTGACGACCATGGGAAATCAAGTATACCGGAGTGTAAATTCAACGTGACACACATCAATCCAAAAAAATAGTGATCCGTTAAAGCCGGATAATGCAAGAAAAAAGTTCTCGGGGCTTTGTGGGGTTGCGGTATGAGAACGAGTATCCATCACCCTTATGGATTGGAGCAAATTATCGAAGACCGCTCTTGATTCAATCAAGAATGAGATTCTCCAGTATTTCACCATCGAGATAAGTACTTGCATCTTCAGCGAGTGGCTTTAATGCTCGCATGAAAGTCCTGGAAGCAATGGAAGTCTAGGCTCGTGACAGAGTTCGTGGATACAAAGAATAGCCCCTCGATCTGTATCCACAGATCACCCAAGAGGCTTGGGATGAGTTTGTGGTACAAAAAACCTCCGTGGAGTTAAAAAGAGTATTTTAGTGAGAAAGTCTGCCCTGTTATTCAATAACCACCACATAATGGGGACTGCTGGGTATGCGGGCATGGCCCGTAAATGGGACAAAACGATTTAGAGGCATAGGCAGTCGGACTGCCAAAACCATTTGGATATATTAGAGATGAGAGGGCAAGAGACTGGACTAGAGCAAGGGCTAAATGTTACAAAAAATGGACGATGTGCCAACTTTAGTTAGGACTAAGAATATGGAAGCATATGGAAAATTGGTGAGGATTCATGTGTTAGCTAGAATTGATAATTATTTCATCAACAAATTCACCCTTTGGTCTAAATGCTTTATTAATTTGTTTTATAGGCGAATAAGGATGCTAAAAAGGAAGCAAGCGTCCTCAAGGGAGATGTTCTCGTAGCGGTGTTGGGCCCAGAGCACCATGGTCGCACGAGGGGATAAGTTTCATGAAAAACAGGAAGCGATTGAAAGTTGGAGGACAAGCGTGCTTGTAAAAAGGCTAAGAATGAGCTTTATGAAAAAGAGATGCAAGAAAAAATGAAAGATGAAATACTTGCAAGTAAGAATGGAATTGGAGTTGACGGGAATTGGACTTGACGGGTAAGGATCAATATTCATTAATATAGTATTTGATTTTATTTTCCTATTTTCATGTATTGTAAAATCTTTGAAAAGTGTGATTGTAATATTATTATGGTATAATAAAGTAAATTTTCTTTTTGTAATTACTATTTTCATGAAGACTTGTAGATTATTATACTCCAATTTATGTAATAAAGAATACCATTGTATTTCCTTATAGCATTCCTTATTATTTATTTACTATTATGCCATATTAATTATTCAAGAATTCCATTCCATTT
The DNA here is from genome assembly GCA_916181665.1 of Avena sativa. Taxonomy (NCBI): domain Eukaryota; kingdom Viridiplantae; phylum Streptophyta; class Magnoliopsida; order Poales; family Poaceae; genus Avena; species Avena sativa. Next base: position 473,306,985 of record OV702285.1, read on the forward strand.
CTTCTAAGTATTTAAATATTCTATAATTTAATTTGTGCATTTTCTCAATTCATTTGAGTTCAAATTTGAAATTCAAATACATGTTTGAATTATTTCCCCCTCAAAACACAAAGATTCAATAGAGGTCATGTCGAAATCCATCGCACCTGCCGTGAAATTTCCATCAGAATAAGAGATCTTAATCCCTCTACACCACTTATAGTTTTGTGCTAAAAAAATTCAGATTTTCTATGCATAAATGCGATGCACACACCCGTGGTCTCTTCTTCTCTGACCTACAACCCTCAGTAATTACACGACGCACCAGGCGGAGCTACCACCCTCACCACCATTGCTGCCACTACAGGCCGTATGGCCCACATGGTCTAGACATTGGATGTCTCCGCCGCCTGCGTGACCGCAGTAGGGCTCCTAGCGCCTCCACCATCCATCGACCTCTTCGCGAACGATGAAGACTAGGCGCCTCCGGCACGAAGCGCGTGTAGCTAGGGTTTCGTTGCTTTTTTCCCATCTATATAAATTATGTTTTAATTTTAATGAAAATATTGAGAAAAAATGGCTATGATCACGAACAAAATGGATCGTGCCACTCAACACACTGGTCTAGCAATCTCGTATTTTATTTTTGCCTACCGCTCATCTCAGTAAAATAAATAATCAAGAAAAAAACCTTGCCTTTATCTAACGCACAATGTCACGAGTAAGATTATTATTATTCCGTCCAGTCCATATTAATTTCCTCAATTTTATGTAGATTCATATGTATTTAGTTAAGTATTTAGACTAGATGTATTCGTATCTAGACATGAGGATGCGTCTAGGACCAGTTAGCCATGGTCATGGGGGCACGACCTCTAGGAGAGGATTCACCACCTCCACCGTTGAAACACTAGGATCGTCGTATGGGAGAACCGCAGCACCGTGTCGTCGCTGTCGTGCGTAGTCGTCACCGCCGCCACTAGGGATTAGGGTCGCTACCGACGAGAAAAGACCCGCCGCCACCATCAAAGGCACTTTTGCCCGACGATGACTCACGATGGCGATAAGAGGAGGAGGAGGATTGGAGAAGGGGTAGTGGCCGGCGGCGTGGTTGCCCTCGTGCAACGCGGGGGTTACCCGTCATATTGGTGGATCGAACGGTTCTTGTCCCAATCTTACGACATGGTCTTCCGACCCCCCTCCCCGAGGACGGTCAACCCGATCCATATTATTATTCGAGTAAAATACATGGTTAGTACCTAAACTTGTCAAACGTTGGATCAAAAAGTTCGCACTCTATACTCTGGGAATACACTGGGGAGGTCACTGAAGACACGGTTCTTGTTTTCTATGGTCATGCTATCTATACAGTACATGTACGAGGTGACGTGGCACTATGGGACCCACCTATCAAGATAGCCTGGTACTCCAACTTGTCAGAGAGGCTCATGTTGGTCACTCTGGTCAATCTCGCTATGCGCAACGCTAGAAAACGGAGGGGTTGATTTGCAGAAGTAAACATGTGGGCCCTAACTGTCAGCACTTTTGTGTCTTACCTCGAGCAATCCGTAGTACATTTAATGAAACCCCCCTCCACACATGACAGAAAAGCAGATGAACCCCTGCACCTAGATATATGCTCCACGATCAGCAGCATCTGCCCGTCGATCACGCAGATAGGGAGAGGTGGTAGAGGGAGGAAGGAGAAAGAAGGCGGTTGGTATCATCATCCTACTCGACGGAGAAGGAGTGGGAGGGCGGCATTGGCGCACCTGTGCTAAGGCATCAGAGAAGGTGGCGATGTAGGCACCCCATCGAGAAGAAGGAGATCCACCTCCAGTATATGGTAACCGCCTCCTAAAAACCTCTCCAACGCTTGGATCATGATGAAATCTTGCTTGATGGGTGGAATTAGGGTTTTTAAATCTTGCGTCATCGTGATCACCTCGATTTCATCTTCAGTTGTGTTCGGTTGGTCTGAACCTCTCTGAAAAACAGAGTGTCAACCTGAATCTGAACTTTTTGACAGTGTTAGTTAGATCAAAAGGTGAAACATTTATGCATGATATGTTGATAGGGTGTTGTTGTAGTTGTTATTGATATGTTCTTTGTGATATATAGCCCAACATAATGCAAATTTTACTATTTGACGAAAGGAAGAGCACACATGCTTTGGCCGGAGTTTTGGGTTATGGTTTGAGAAAAGTTGGTATTTTTAGTGATAAAAATGTCTATTTGGTTTTAGGACCACGCAGCAGCTATTTCTCTCCGGAAAACAATCATGGAGGTTATTTTTTAGGGAGTGGAGGCAACACAAGCTATGTGGATGGCCATGTAATTTGGTATGATCATGTGCACACTGTTACATGGTCAGCTCTAATGCTTGAGAATATAATTGAAGATATGGGATATGAGATGTTAGGTAGAATCAATCTCCATTATTGTTTGCCTTCTCTGTCAATTAGCACTGATGGATTGAGGGAAATCACTTATGAAGATGAATGTCAGACAAAGCTTGATTGTTTGGCCAGTGGTAATCATTGTGTTAGTTTGTATCATGATCATGATGAAAGTTTGAGGTCAAGAAGCTGGGATGATGTTGTAAACCTTGGTCTCCTACTTCTCTTGCTTGCTTCTCCTTGTGGAAAACTTGGTTGCCATAGCTAGGAATGCAATGTTGATGTAGACTCTACTAGCTTTTATGGTTAGATGGGTGCACCAGTGAATAATAACATACACAAACAAGGATCATAGTAGCACAGTGCAAAGATGCCCACTATCACTTTAACCAAATGAATATAACATTGAAAAGAATATGAAACCAAACTGGCAATTGTTTTATTCCATTTTTGACTGCTGCTCCACTTCAGGCATCTATCACTTCAACCATGTATGAGACACTAAAATAATGACAAAAATGGGCATCTATCACTTCAGGCATATATCAATTCAAGCATGTATCAAAAACATGTCCAGATAATTGCATTCATCATAGATACTAACTTCTTCATGACATAAGCTTTGTTCTTAGACATACTACTATCTTTTAAAGTTCGAAGGATTAGCGACTGGTTAGCTCTCTATGTCGAACTCTAATTAGCAATGGTATTGTAGATGTGTGAATTTTATCCAATAGGAACATGACACGTCACCAAGTTGGACTATGCGCCGTTCCCGTGCATCCTCCTTTTTCCCCTTTTATACTCTCTTTTTTTGGCCGCCTCCCACCGCTTAGCTTCGTCAAAGAGGCGCCCGTCGGGAAGCCGGAGTCCATCTCCTTCCTGTCTTCGTCGTATCCCCTTCCTCTTCGTCACCGCCTCCCGTCCTCCCATTGCTCCTCCTCCCACCTAGCACCTATTTGCCCAGCGCCTCCAAATAATGACTAACGACTCATCTGCCTCGCTACATCAGCCTGAATATCTATATCCACAACCTAATTGTAGTTTCTAGGGTTTTAGGAATTGAGGCTTCAAGAGGAAGGTCGTGGGCGCTCAACAACGACGACGCCAAGTGGATTGGGTAAGATTCCTTGCCTCTCCCCATTCCAGCGACAAACAAGTGAGCTAGCTCTTCCTGGAGATGCATATTCAGCAGCAGCCGGGCGGTGAGAAGTCAGCAGCAGAACAAGCTCCTCCCTGGGCGGCGGCCGTAGGCTGAGTCCAGTCCTCCTCCGACGTTGTGGCTGCATCTTGCTCCAGTTTCCCCATCGCGGCATGGTCCTCGACGAAGCGCGCCCTGCTCCTCCAGAATTGGGAGGGCGGCTTCGCCTCAGCTACCCTCCACCACGCGACCGAAGAGTCAAAGACCATGAGGCGCATGATGCAGTCGACCATGGTTATACATAAGGAAAATCACCGTTGTTTTACACCAGTACTATATTGATTGCAATCTACTTTTCCGGTTTGCTTCTGATTGCCTCCGTTGATTGTTTAGTACTTATCTGCTTTCTGAAGTGTTCTGACTCTCTACAAGAGCAATATTCGAGTTATTTGCGGTTGTTCAGCTGGCTCTGTTTAGTTTCTTTTATCAGAGTGTCTATCTTCAGGTGCTATGTAAGGTAATTTTTGTTTACATGTGCTTCCTTCTCCATTTGCATGATAGCGACTCTATTCATTTCACTATAAAGTGGAGGCCTTCTTTGCATCAGATAAGGACAGTTTGAAGCTGGATCTTTGAGAGACCCATATTCAGTTTTATGGTTCACATACATATTTCTTCTACCAAGGATTCCAAGTCGAGCCATGTCGTCGGGGTACCGACACGTAGATCCTACGAAGACGCGGGTATTGGCACGTAGATCCTACGAAGACGCGGGTATGATGTGATTGTTTAGATAGTTATTATCTTCTTTCACTAATGTTTGGCATCACTGCATGTGGTACATCTTTGTGCAGACCACCTGAATTTATCAAAGAGAAGAGCTATCTGGAATAAGTTCATCATTTTAGACGGAAGTTGCTATAGAGTGACAATTCCTTATTTTGTGCAATACCAATGTATGTTAGATTTGTATAATTATCTTCGAACAAGTTAAACATATCTATGAAGAATTTCCCAAGTCCATACAAGGTTTTATGTAAAACATGAGGCACTCATGCAAAATAAATTTACATTGTGTGGTAGTCCTACCTGAGAAGCAATGTCAGATCTCATATTTCTGTACAAAAAGTTCAAATAACTTCATCCCTGACCTTGTGGTGGCGGAGAGTCTCTAAAATGCCAAAACACGCTCAAACTAACAAGCACTGACCATATATGCCATGAATGTAGAGCTAAGGGCGCGCCATGTTGTCACGACTGTGTTTCCTAGTAGATAGTAATTGTAACATCCTAGGATTAGCACCTAGAAATAAAGAGGACACAGGGTTGTGCATTGCATTCATGCATAAGAAAATCCGAGGAATTTTCGCGCAAAACTAAAGAAACTGTAGAGGGATCAAGATCTCTCTTGTTCTGATGAAAACACCAGGACAGGTGCGATGGATTTCGACATGACCTCTATTGTACTTTTATGTTTGAGGAGAAGGAAATTCAAATTTGAATATTCAATTGGTGAATTTGAATTCTAAAAGAATTTGAAATGGAATAATAATTGGAAACTAAATTGTAATAGAAAATAAGAGGTGAACTCTTATTTATAAACAAGGTATAATCTTTTATTAAAATAAAAAGATAGTGGAAATTTAAATAAAATGAAATGAGTAAATGAGTAATGTAATATGATATTACAATAATGACATAATAAACAAGAATTGATAAAGAATAATCTTATTTACATTACACATTATTATATTATGTTTACAATTATGAACCAAAGGGATAATAAGATAATGAAATAGAGAGGAATCATTTTATTACAATAATACAAACATTTCACTATTTTTATTAAATTCCAAACAAATGAAGAATTACAATAATGAATAAAAGAATAAAAGTGCACTATTATAAAACAAATAAATAAAAATAAAAAAGAAATACATAAATAAAGAACTAAAAAGATTCTTATTGCAAGCAGATATAAATATTACATTGTCTTTGCAAATGTATTATAAAAGAAAAAGTAAACTAGTATACTTTATTGAATAAAATAAACAATACAATATTCTTTACAAAAGAAGAATAAATAAATAAATAAATTCCTTTATTACAATGCTCTATATTTCACAAAAGAAAAAGTAGATTACAAAAGAATAAAGAAAAAAACTTAAAACTAAATTCATCTTCATTTTCTTCATCTTCTAAATCCACTTTTTATATTCCTGATTCTTGATCCCTGCAAAACAACACAAAAGATAACATAATAAAGAATAAAAGAAGGGTTAGTATATGATTTTTACTCTCAGACTTAGCATACTAATGATATGCTTAAGCTCATCATCGAGTGTTTCGAAATGGAACAAGTGTAGAATCTGTTCTTATCATAAAAATAAGAATGGGCCTCAGAGCACCATCATAGGCCTTATTGGAGCAAGTTTCACCAAGCTGTGTAGAGTGAAAGAGTGAAAACCCAGAAATTTACTTGATCTCATCCATAGTCAGGACTTGAGCTAGCAAGTAGCTTACAAGCATCTTAGTCACTGCATGTCCAAGACTGCTGTCAACACCGGATCATCACCCAGGGAAGTTAAAGTGGAAAGTAGCCCAGCTGCTAGTGACCACCACCCACAAGTACAGCTACACCCACACGACCACAACCATTCCCTTATTAGTTCATCACAAGTTCACCACACACACAAGCCATGGTGACTTGAAGGAGTCCAGGAGCAGATCAAGGCCAAGCCAACAGCTAGGAGGAACAGGACAACACCACAAATAGGAGGAGTAGGCCAGGTGCTTACAAGAGCAACTAGAATCAGAGGAGCAAGCAAGTTCAGCCACAAGATCAACCACAAACCTACATCACCACACAGGCATACTTGTCTACTCTGCAAACAGGTAGACATCAGATCCGCATCATACCTGTTCTAGGTAGTAGATGGGCTTGCACAATAGTTTGGTGGAAGGGAAAACACTCAGAACTGTATACAAATGGTATACAAGTTACATCCTAGGGTTATGCACATGTCAACATAATATCCATTCTTATTCTAGAAATTGGCCTCAGCCTTTGCATCATTGGCAAGAGGGGTCTTGGCATCATTTTTTTATATATCGCAAATAATCCAGATAGAAGAATATCACTATAACAAAATGAGAGAACTACACAGCCAGACATAAAGTGATAATTCAGTGCTGTGCACACTCTTGTGAGGCACCACAACAACAAATTACCCATTAGAGGCTATATAGCTAATCAAGTTGTCCAAATCATTTTCCACAAGAAATCAAAGCATCCCTAGCTGAATTCATCATAAAACAGTCCCATCTCATGCTAAGAAATTCATCCAAGCACCAACAAAAGCTTGCATAGGTAAATAACATCATTTGATTACCAGAATCATCAGAATTATCAGTTTTCTTCAAATCATCTTCCTAGTCAACAATCTAGGAAATTATTTCATCCTTAGAAATCATGTAAAGGTCCACAACAAGATCATTACTGTTATTGTCGTGTAATACAGGAAGCACATACATAAGCTAACATGTGTTCACAGCCTCAATCTTTACATCACTGGCCAGGGACAGATCTAGCCATCAGTAACACCCATAGTAGCAGATCATGCAAGCAAGATCTACCACTATGCACACTCCAACATGGAGGCACCACAGTGGCAGTCTCAGTCACAGAAACTACTAAGGGAAGTTGTCACATCAACTAACCATCTAGTTGTTTAGCCAGAGTAGATCTATCATTTTCCTAGAAGGATCTCTAGGAATCAAAGTTGTACATTTTTACACTGTCAGATTTTACATAGAACAAGTCATTTTCCTAGGAAATATTTCTAGGAATCATTCTAGTATAATTTCCATGTTCACATAAGAGCAAAGTTTTGGCTGGGGTACAATACCAATTCAGCTAGTCCAAAGATTCTAGAATTGCCATATAACAGTATTTGTGAACATCTCTTAGCCAACCCTCTAGGATTTCTTTATAATTCAATTGTCATAACATCAGTAGATAGGACAAGAAATTCATGATATATATATATATATATCCCCATGCTAACAGATGAACCACAATAGCACATGAACAATCTAGAATCACACATCACTGTCAGCACCAAATCATGATTGGTATACACCAAAATCACACAAGGAGCCCATTAAGTTGCATTCAAACATATGTTTGAAACCAAACATTTTTAATATAACCAATTATTATTATACCAATCTTAGCAAGCTTTGATAGAACAACAAAGGATAGAAACCCAATTAGAGTTTGTCAGAGTAGCAGTAAGGAATCGAAGGGGAGACAGAGAACCAGGGGAAGGAAAAATCAGACTTACCCGAGGGTCCTCGCTTAGAAACTGGAGAGGAAGCAGACATGTGGTGAAGATAGGGGTGGCGGCACGAGGAGCACCAGTGGCGCTCAACCCGCGCCAAGCCTTGCCAATATCACCCAAGGGAAATAGATATCCATCAACGAACACCAGCATCACACCACCAACCCAACAAGCAAACCGTAAGGTCACTGGAGCACGGCGAAGACGCGGCGTTCAAAACCCTAGGCACCAAAGAGGATACGGCATGGCTAGAAGAGGGCCCGAGGATCGAATAGAGCTGGGCTATTCGATGTAGCATCGTCGACTACCTAAACGTGCAACACGGCGGCGGCCTGAGGGTCTAGAGATGGTCGAAATCGAGCGGCGACGGTGAGGAACTTCCAGTCACCAGAGAGGGGAATGAGTGGGTGAGGATGAACAAGCTCGAGAGAGAGAAGGGGGTACTGGGCCGATGGGTCGGTCTAGTGGCTACTGGATGGGGTTTGACCCCAAGACCAGTTGGGCCAAGTTGGGTCCACATGGGCCCGTTGGTGAGCCTGGCCCAATTCCAAAGGAAAAATAAAAAATAAGATATTTATCAAATCAATAAATGACCAAACTACCCCTAAACATAATTTATACCCTAGAAAAATATAGAAAAGTCTCAAAAATACATATGATATGTCAAAATGACCACAAGAATAATATATACATAGAAAAATTATAATCTTACTTGTTAATATAAATAAAATTTAGATTAATATTAACACCATTACATCCTAAGAGAAATTTCATAAAATAAGAAAAAATCCTAAAAATGAATAAAAATCATTTTTATGTATAAAAATAAATCTACTATTTTATACAAATAATAACTTATTTTTTTCTATAAATAAATTTTAAAGTAATATTCAGAGATAATTGATCCTTTATGGAATTTTATAAATATAAAAATAATACTTAAAAATAAAATAAAAATCATTTTCAAAGTCTTGAATAAATATATTACACTAGAAAATACTAAATATATTAGTAGAAAAGTTTTTAATATTTTAAAATAATAAATCCTTATCCATTATATATTTTTGAAAATTCTTTAAGAACATTTCTTAAGAAAGAAATAATTATATTTCTTCAGAAATATTAATACCCTAAAAAATCAGATTACTAAAGTTCTAAACAAGAACTAAGGTTTATAATAAAACTTAAGTGTAAATTATTAACTTTATAATATATTTTGAAACCTTAAATAAATATTTAAAACCACAACCTTCAAAATAACTATATAAGAATTCACTAAAATATAAAGTAAATAATTCCACACCTTAGTTATACCTATCATAAATCCAAAACATGGGAATGATTAAAACATATTACATCTTAAGTTTACTTACCCTTTTAAAGTTAACTTTAGTCTCAAAGCTTATAAACAACAGGTCTAATACACCACTTATGTTTTTATAGTTAACTTTAGTCTATTCCAATTAAAACATAAAGCATCTCAAGTTCAGACTATTCAAGCAAGCATAAACAACATCAATCACATTCTATCAATCATATTCTAAAAGCTATCAGGGTTGTTTAACCCTTAGAAAGGAAATCTTTTCTTAAAATGTTATTCTTTTTGCCACTTCAAAGCATAATATCATAATAAATTCTTCAACTCTTAGCAACTAAAACCAAGGACTCTTATCTTAGTCACAAAATGACAATTAAACATAATCACATTACTTTATACTTTACCTGTATATTTAGAATTATTATCACCTAAGTTCCTTATAAATGTCATTACTTATAAAGTAAAAGTTTGAAGATAAACTAACTCTTAAAAGAATCACCTAAATTCACTTCACTCAAAGCATTGGGGATTCACTTTGGGAGTTTTACAAAATACATATCATTACTTATGCATAACAGCATCTTGCTTCTTTAAACATTAGTCCTTACCGGACCAATGATGCTGATTTCAGATATTGGATCTTATATTGTCTCGGAGACCGTGAGTGCATAATCTTGCAATCACAAAAGGCAAGTTCACACTTGCTCATGTCCTTTGATTATTTTCTGTAAAGTATTTTACAAATCCAGTGTTGTCATCACCTGCATTTGAAAAAGGTCAGAAAACACTATTTTCATAATAATATGATTATAGGTTATTTACCATTAGGTAATAACCTACTATGAAAGTTTCGGTGGTAAAGGAACATATTATCTAGGACTTAACAACCAATGTCGCCAGTGATTCTTGCACCGTATATCACGCGTTAACCATGAGATTTGGAATGGGACAGAGAAGTCAGCTGTATCTTCTTCCTCTCGCATGTAGCCGGATGTGCAGGTCGTGGCTATTATCCTCATAGCGTGCATATTAATTGGTAATTCATAGAGTATATGCAATATATGGGTGGGAGCCCTCAACGTCCCACGATAGTTCTAGTATCTAACGGTCTGTACAAACTATTGCTGTAATTCAATGGGTGGGCATGGTGTATACCAAGGAGGAATGCGAGGTCGCGAAGGGGGCAGTGATTGGCTTGGATCTTAGACTAGGCCCCATACCAAGGAAGTATGGATGAGGTCATGTCTTGGTTGTGCAACAAGGCTAAGGTCTCTCATGGGTAAAGTAACGCACATCTGCAGAGTGTAAGAACTGTAACTTGTTACTCCCTGTTCTGGGAAGGAGCTGTGAACGCGGCGGGAAAGGAACTCCATGAAAGTTCTGGTAAACCCGTGAAGGCTGACGGACATAGTTTTTTAGAATAAAAGCAACCTTTGAAGAAATGTTTATGAAAACTTGCATTGCCTATGACCTATGGTCTGTGGTTATAGATATAGTGCATCAAACACTCCTTTTCTAGTGAACTTGCTGAGTACGCTCGTACTCAACGTATCTTCTTAACCCTTGCTAGATTCTAAAGCCATTAAGACGACGTCTACATCAAGTTATGCTTCAGGAATCATCATCAAAAGCTAAAGCTCTTCAATGAAGTCAAGAAGGTCAACATATACACCAACTCAAGTGAAGACGAAGTTACTGATTAGATAGGAATATAATCTCTAGCTATAGAACCTATTTCTGTAGTGTATTGCGATAGTAGCAATGCCAAATCATTAGTTAAGATACTAGTCTTAACGGTATGATAGTTTTTTTGAGTTATTTATTTTTGATTCTTCTTTGTAAGAAGTTTCTTTCTCTCTCTTTAACTTAGAGTGTTCTCTGGATCTTGTGTAAAGAGTTGAGTTGTAACCTATAGTCATGTCTTGGACCTGCTGTGTTTCTGTTGTACCACTCTGAGGGATGTAATACTAGTGAACGGTGTTTCATTGGTGTTATGTCAACGACTATGGTGTACTACATCATGCAGTGGTATGATGGGTCACCACAGTAATGTCATAATGAAACAGGCACATGACATTCAGTACCACTAGATCTCCAAAATACCAATACATTAACTAGCATCATACTTCTACATGCTCTTGGACTTCTTCACAAGCAACATGCCACACATCAGACAGAGAAGGGCCACTATCATCACAAGAAGAATCCGCACCATCTTAAGTGAATCAAGAACTACTTCAATGTTGGTCAGCAGCTGCTGCTCCTTCAGCTTCTCCTCCTCTTCCTCCTTCTTCTTATTCTCATATGCAATGTGCAATTCCATCGCCAACGGCTTTGTTCTCTGCCTTCCAAAGCTCCGCTCCTGCCTCCTCTCTTTAGACCATCCTATTGCCTCAACAGCATAGTCTCTAACGAGGATGTCATTGTCAACCAAATAGACAACATATTCTAGCTCCCAATGCTAGAATTTACATCCATCCTGTCCAATTTCGGTGAAAAAAGAGGAGTTAGAGCAAGGTTCATCTGACAACAAAATTATCTGACAGCAAAGTTCATCTCATAGCAAAATTTAGTCAATAAGATGCAATCCAAAAGATGGATCAACAAAACTTACCCCATGACTCTTGCATTTGTAGTATGCCCAGCCATTGTGCTTCTCCGTGCGGGAGACATTGCGAGTGACCAACTTGTGGCAGTCGGGGCAGGGGATCGTGCGGTCGAAGGGGCCATGGCGGCGAACGACAGAGCAGGTGCTAGAGCTACCGCTTGCCATGGCGCACGGAGACCGCATTGGAGATAGCAGCGGCGAAGGACGGAATCAAAAGAAGCGGTGATTGGAGACCTAGGGTTAGCATTTTGGGAGGGGAATGGCTTTAGCGGAGCCACACGGCTGTTTCAGCTCATCGACGATAGTTTTGCAATATTCCCCCTCGGAATTCCGACAACCACGTGCTGAGAAACTTGTTTGAGTGACCAACATGAGTCTCTCCGACAAGTTGGAGTACCGGGGCGTCCTGACAGGTGGGTCTCACAGTGCCACATCATTTTGTACGCGTGTTGTACAAATAGCAGTGACCGTAGAAAACAGCAATTGTGTCTTTAGTGACCTCCCTGGCGTATTTTCAGAATACTGACCTTTTTATCCAGCGTGACAAGTTTAGGTACTAACCATGTATTTTATTCTTATTATTCCATGTGTTTAGCAAGTTGATTGTAGAAGAAGATAAATGATTATAAGAGTCCAATGAAGTAAGGGCGCCCGAAAGAAACACGCAAACAGAAACAAACAGCTACAGCCGTCAGGCAAAGACAACAAACAACACCATCAACTAAGGAAAATGATCCCCATCATCCGAGGGATCCCGGGATCCCATCGTCCGGGTCACCCAGCAATAGAGCGGGTGGGTCCACGCGATGAGACGAGCCCAACCTCTATCTTATCTCTTCCCAAAATTTCTCCTCCACATGTCGCTCCCAATCGCGAGTCGCCTCCACCGCAGCTCGCCTGCCGACGGCTACGCCTCCATGGAAACGCTCGCGCCGCCGCATGGGACCTCTCCCCTTCATCCTCAACTTCCTTGAGCTCGTCGGTCTCCCTCTCCACAAGCACGAGTGCGCTGCCTCACAGGAACAATCGTTATGGCCGACCTCCATCTACATCTTTGCACCGATGTTCGCGTCGGCTGTGGCCAACAACGCGTCCTCTGTCTCGGTTCCTCTCCTTATCTGCAACCTCCATTCATCTCCATCTGAGCCGACATGGCCTCTCCCCACTTCTGCTGCCAGGACGACGAGGCTCTCCTCCGACAGGGGCCTCGCCGGAAGCCGTCCAGCTGCTCCCTCTCTCACACCTCGGGCGAGGACACTCCTATGCACGCTACCTACTGCGACGGATTTTTGCTGCCGACAATGAGTGGATTTGCTACCGAAGGCTTTGGTTGTTGCTATTAAGGCCCCTGGATTTTGCTACTCTGGATTTTTGCATTTTAGAGAATTGCTGGGATGGAAATTTGCTCCATATCAAAATGGTTTTGCTACATTGATATTATTTTTTTGCTATCTCTGTTTTTTTGTTTTGCTACAATACCATAATTTTTTTGTTACAAGTTCTCCGACGAGGTCTTCTGGCTAAATTCTCCGGCGATGTCTCCAGCGAAATAGGTTTTTTGCTACATTAGAAGAACTTTGTTGCTACAACCATCTTATGATTTTGCTATAACAGTGTCAACTATTTGCTACAAGGTCTCCAGCGAGAATCATCAGCGAGTTTTTCCGACAATGTCTGCGGCGAAGTCGGTTTTGCTACATTAGCATAATTTTTTTGCTGCATGGTCTCCAACGAGATCTCCGGCGAGACGTTCTATTTCTAAAACGAACCATTTTTTCTGCTTCGAAAGCAAAAGCGGAGACATATGTAGCAAAAAGGGATGTTTTACAGAAAAAACGAAATGTTTTGCAGCAAAAACGGAATCTGTGGGAAAAAAACAGGACACGTATCAAGCAACGGACCAGGACGATAGAAAACTTGTATTCTCCGGAGGACGCTCAGCATCTTCCATCAGCTAAAGAGAAGAATTGTGCAATATGACTAGGCTCACTGCCGTCGGTCCGGCATGGATGACGAATGGAAGTGGGAACATGACGCGCGCGGCTCGCCCGATCCACCCACCCAGCCAACCATTAAAAACTCGATAATCCTACACCTACGGGAACCATATTTTTTACTTAAAAACTCCATATATACGGCCGGCGACGCCACTTGACTCAACCATCGCTGCTAGCAGCAATTAGCACTCGATCGATCGATCGATCGATCGGCAACGGCAATGGCGGGGGCTGAAGGCAGCTGCGGCAGCGAGGAGGAGGCTGAGGGGCTGACGCTGCTGGGGTTCTGGTCGAGCCCGTTCGTGCTCCGTGCGCGGTTCGCGCTGAACCTCAAGGGCATCCCCTACACGTACGTGGAGGAGGACCTGTTCGGCGACAACACCAAGAGCGCGCTCCTCCTCGCCTCCAACCCGGCGCACGGCGGGAAGGTGCCTGTGCTCCTCCACAACGGCAGGCCCGTCGCCGAGTCGCTGGTCATCGCGGAGTACATCGACGAGGCGTTCCCGGACAGCCACCCGCGCCTCCTCCCCTCCGCCTCCCGCCCGCACGAGCGCGCCGCCGCCCGCTTCTGGGCCGCCTACGTGGACCAGAAGCTGCTGCCGACGTGGGGCCGCCTCTTCCGCGGGAAGACGCTGGAGGAGCGGGTGAAGGCGGCGGGGGACGTCGTTGACGTGCTGGAGGCGTTCGAGGGAGCGCTGGCCGAGCGGTCGGACGGGGGCAGGATGGGATTCTTCGGCGGGGAGAGCGCGGGGCTGGTGGACGTGGTGCTGGGCGGCCTCATCTGGTGGCTGCGCGCGTCGGAGCCCATGTGCGGCGTGAAGACGATCGACCCGGCGAGGACGCCACTGGTGGCGGCGTGGGCGGACCGGTTCAGCGCGCTGGACGGCGTGCGGGAGATCGCGCCGGACGTGCCGAAGCTCGTCGAGTATCACCTCACGGTGCGGGCTCGCTTCGGGCTGCCGTTCCTGTCGCCGCACCCGTACCAGCAGCCACAGTAGTTTCGGTTCCAACTCGCGAGGCGAACTCGCGCCGCGTTCTCGCGTCAATGTCCCTGAATTTCTGTCTCGAGGTGTTATGAATAAAATCAGACCCTTCGCCCCTTTATTATCCAACAATTCCAATGCGTATCCACACTGCAATTGCAGCTATGATCTCCAACTGCGCATTGCAAGAACATGCCCAGTTTTGCCATCCTTTGACCTTAGCTTCGGTTTTGTTTACGAGATCTCTGTCATTTTCTTGGCCACCTGCAAAATGCTTGAAAGAGTCACGAATTCAATCTATGTCAATATATGTACCGCATAAAATTCACACCTCCGCATGATTTTTGGCTAAAAGTGTAGAAACTGGATATTCACACTTGATCTTCCTCTGCCATTCTGTTCTGAAGGTATGAACGAACAGAGTAGGTTTACAAGGGAAAGAGGGAAAACTCAAATTGTGAAATAAGGTATGAAGAAAGCAGAGCGGAAAGTTTCTGACTTCTCTAGAGAAAAGCGGAAAAGCAACAAAAATACGAAAACGGAATTTTGCAAAACGAAAACGGAATCGGTTTCTTTGGTGGAAATGAAAACAAAAAGAAACATCATTTTCTGGCGGATAAGACGTGAAAACAGAATTTCCGTTTCTATCTAATACGAAATTTCCGTTTTTAGGGTTAATGTGCGTGACCAAATCTATCTGATCCATTAGAGACCTTGTCAAGCCAAACTTGCAAAGGTGCTCATCCCATAACCCGCCACCATGTAAACCCTTCGTGCATTCGAGGAAACTTCCACAATTTGATTTTTTCTTTATTTCTTTGTAAACCTAGCTCCGTGCTATAATTAGAGAACAATTTTGTTGGTTTATTGAATGCTTGAGATTTGTTGCATGATTTTAGGACACCTAAAATCTGCACCGTTCCGCGTTTGCATCATATTTGGCCCGTATCTATCTTCGACGGTTGTTTTTGTTTTCGTTTCCTCGGTTTCTGTATTCGTAAAAAATATAAAAAAAAAATGTGGCATCACTCCGTTTCCACTTCGATTCCATCCATGCATGAATGAACATGCTTTTCATGTTAGCAATTTTATGCGGCGTTTAACCACTGAGCTGAGTGTGGTGGTTTTGCAATTTTAGGTATCCCAAACCACCTTGTGTTCTGCGGGACTTGGAATCTCCCGATCCATGCGTAGGTATGCCATGAAGTTTGCAGTACCGTGGCTGCTATGCTTTCTCTCCAGGATTTAAGGCAGTTTTCGTCTTAACATTAAGTTCGATATATATATTCAGAATTAGGTAGGTAGTACACAAGTAATGTATACTGTACTTGCTGACAAGAAGTGACATGTGGTTTATTTGCACTTCACATCTTCTGAAGTTGACAAAATATTTGTACTTACAACTTTTTTCAAAATAATGGAAGTTCAAAAAGGAGTGGTTTATTTTTTGCAAACACGCAAAAGCTTTGTGTGTCGATTTCATTAGAAGAAAACAAAGAACAAAAAAGTTCAGCATCCTTTCATTAGAAGAAAACAAAAAACAACAAAGTTCAGCATCCGAGGATGTTGTTACATCCGGCATTATGGCAATGCAGAACACACCAGTTACAAGGCTGGACAACACAACACCCGTCATGGAATACAACACAGCACCCTAACAGCTACAACTCTATCTCCAAATCACTCCCAGCCCGACAGCACCTGGTAGCTTCCAAAGCTCCACCTCGTCGGCGATCCTCTGACAGATGGTACGTGACATTTCAGCTGAGCGCTGGAAAACCCTGTTGTTTCTCTCCTTCCAGAGTGTCCACGCGACGAGTAACACCAGAGAGTCAAATCCCTTTCGGTGGAATACGCTGTCGAGCGGCAGGCCACCAAGCAATTAGTTCCGCATCCGCTGGTGGTGTCAGGTGATGTAGCTCACAGCGCCGCAATGTGTTGAACCAAACCTCCCGAGCAAGGGCACAACCTAGGGAAAGGTGGTCAGTTGTATCGGGTTCCTGGGCGCAAAGTGGGCAGTCAACATGTGTCTCCAACCGACGCTGCATAGCAAGCTAGATGTGAACCTTGCACTTGGATGGTGCACACGTCCGCCAGATGGCTTGCCCACATGGGAAGAGCTCGAGCCCTGCAAAGAATGCCTTATAGGCGCTGCTTGTCGAGTACTCACCGGATGTCGTATGCTTCCACTCCACTTGATCTGGGATGCCATGTTGCAACGCAACTGCCTGCAGCGAGTCCAACAACTCCAAGAATTGTACCAGCATAGGGAAATTGAGCGGCCCAGTGATGTCGCGAACCCATCGACGGTCAGCCAGGGCTTCCTGGACAGTCCTCGTGGCTCTACCTGCTCATCCACAACATGGAAGAGGTCAGGAGCGGAATGCTCAAAGCTGATGGAGTTCAGCCAAGCATCTGTCCAGAAGAGCGCCATATTCCCATCCCCAACGACAACACGGATAGAAGCGTCAAACATGGCCTTGGCCTCCGGCTCAACATTCAGCTGGAGCCCGTTCTAGCAGTCCATCCTTTGCTTCTGCATCTACATCTGATCCTGAGCGCATATCCTAACAGGTTTAGGTTCAGGATCCCCAAACCCTCCAACATCGACTGGCCTACAGACCTTGTCCCATGCCACAAGGCATTGTTTGCCATGTACAGTCTCCAAACCTTTCCAGAAGAAGGAATGTATCCTTTTGTCAATGGTGTTGAGAAGCCACTGAGGTATTTCCAGTGCAATTGACATGTAGACAGGGGTGGATATGATAACTGATTTGATCAGCGCCAACTGGCCAACATATGTGTAGTAGCGAGCAAGCCAGGGGATAACTGACGGCATACCTTGTCCAGGACCGGCTACAAGCTTGACTTAGGCAGCCTTTTGTATGACAGCGGTAAACCCAGGTAGGTGCAGGGGAATTCCTTGATCTGACATGGGAAGGACTGTGCGGCAACTGCAAGATGCTGCTCTGTGCATCTGATAGGTGAGAGTGAACACTTGTTGATGTTGGTTTGCATCCCCGTAGCCCCTCCAAAGCAGTCCAATACCTCACACACTAGTCCCAGGTCCGCAGTCATTGGCGTGATGAACATAACAACGTCATCAACGTACATTGATGTGCGAAATCGCACTCCTCGACAGGGGAGTGGGGATAGGACCCCTTGGATCTCAGCATGGCGCAACATAGCATTAAGGACCTCCATGAAAAACAGAAATAGCATCGGCGATAGCAGATCCCCTTGACGCATCCCACGGCGATGTAGAATTACCCTTCCCGGCACTCCATTTCGCACGATTTTAGACGATGTCGTGGCGAGAACTATGAAAATCTAGTTGATGAACCAGTTCCCTAGGCCTAGATGTTGCAGAATTCAAATGAGGAAGGTCCAAGCGACGAAATCAAACGCCTTTGAGATGTCAACCTTGAGTAGCATAGAGGGGACCTAGTTTGTGTGTAGGGAACGCATCGTGAGCTGGACTAGCTTGAAGTTGTCATGAATGGATCGACCCTTCAAAAAAGCAGAATGATTTTCTGCCACCATGCTCGACAGTTTTTGCGAGAGCCGTGCCAACAGTTTGGAGAACAACTTCCTGAAACTGTGTGTGAGGTTGATAGGCCTGAAGTCCCGCACCTCCACGACGCTGTCCCTCTTTGGAATTAGCACGATTAAGGCATCATTAAGATGTTGCATGCCCTTGGATCGCAGAGAATGGAGATGTTGGATGGCTCAGAAGATGTCTTCTTTGATGATGGGCCAGGCTGATGACCCACAAGTATAGGGGATGTATCATAATACTTTCGATAAATAGGAGTGTCGATCCCAACGGGGAGCAGAAGGTGTTGACTAGTGGTATGGAGCAGGAATTCTCTCTAAATACTTAGCAAACAGATTTTTAGGGGTTTTCTAATAAAGCAACAAAACAAAATGCAAGTAATAAAGACAACGAACAACTGCAGCAAGTTGCCCAATCCTTTCTTAGGAAATAACAAGCCGGTGGAAATACTTAAAAGGACAAAACGTTCTCGAGGACATATGGGAATTCTGTCAAGTGCTTTCGCTTCAAATAGCTGAGTACTCTTCTTTGGTGTTGTAAGTGTTGTGTGGGTGAATCTGTGCTAATGTACCGACCTTACTTAGACTAATACATACTTGTGATTAAACCCCCTGCAAGCATCCGCAACACAGGAAAGCAATTAAGATATAAACCTAACCACAGCCTTAAACTCCGAGATCCTACACTCCCTTGTGCAAAGGTGTCCTAACGTGGGTTCAGGTTTCTGTCACTTCGGCAATCCCACAATTAGTAGTCAAATAAACAATGCATTCCCCTAGGCCCATAAATGGTGAAGTATCATGTAGTCGACGTTCACATGACACCACTAGAAGAATAGCACCACAACTTAAATACTAAACCAATGAATAATAACTCAACACAAATCCACTACTAACAATATGACTTCTCCCATGTCCCCAAGAACTAAACGAACTACTCACGAGACATCATATGGATCAAGATCAAAGATGATATGGTGATGGATAACAATCTGAACATAAACAATAATCCAATGGTTCCACTCACAAGCATCAACTACAATAGTAATCAACACCGGGAAAGTTTCCCCTAAGAACTATGCAAGTATTCAACACAATTGTTACAGCAAGATGGAGTGGTGATGATGGTGCTGGTGGAGATGATCGTGTGGATGATGATTATGATGATCCCGATGAAGCCTAGCTTTATGATGGTGTTGATGGCGACGATCTCCCCTCTCCGGGAAGGAATTTCTCTAGCAGAAATCTGCCTGCCAGAGAGTTCTTTCTCTCTCGGTGTTTTCCGCCTCGAAGAGGCGGCAGAAATCTTTCTGTGGTCACTCCCTTGGTATTAGGGTTCCGAGAGGAAGATATAGGCGAGAGGGCGGAGTCAGAGGCCAGCTAGGTGGGCCACACCTGCCCTAGGCGCGGCACGGGGGAACCCGCGCCTAGGGGTGTGGGCCCCTGTGGCCTAGCTACGCCTCCCCTTCTGGCTTCCTTCTTCTTCTGGGAAAATATAATTTTCCAATATTTTTCTGGTATTTTTCTGATCATCGCGAAATTGCATCAAAAAACCTCTTTTACCATCAGAAACCTGACTCCGGCAGTCCATCCTCCAAGAAACATCCAACATGCAAAAAACAGAGGAAAAGACATAAGTAATACCTCATAATAAGACACATATCAATGAATAGAGGCAAATTATGATATAGAATGGTGACGCAAATTGGACGTATGAAATCCCCCCAAGCTTAGACCTTCGCTTGTCCCCAAGCGAAAACTGAGCTCAGTAAACATGTCAACAAGTTTATGGAGTGAAGTGTTGATAAAAGAATACGGACAAGAAGCATCACACTTACCATTACACAACTCATAGAAGAAGGCAACTCACCATTATATAACTTAGCTTGCAACAAGTACATGAGTCACAATAGAGATGTATAAAGATAAATCATAATTGGAATTGGCAAACTTTTGTTCTTGGTCAGAGAACAGCTGGGAAATAGTTTCACAAATAAAGCTTTTGAAGAAGTTTTCAAAACAGGAGCACTCTTTGCTCAAAAAGGTTTTTCACAATGAAGGCTTTCAAAGTAATACTAAATAGATAAGAGTCTTGTGCAAACAAGATAAAGAACATGAGTGAATAAATCACCATATTAATGCTTGAAACACAACAACTCAAATGCTTGCTGGAGATAGAGAGGAAGTAGGTTTACTAACTCAACTCAGAAATAGGAGGATGGGTCCTTCATAGAGGGCAGCAGGGATTTCAAGTCATAAAGAGCTTCCAAAAGATTATGATACTTACTAGCTTTGAGCTCTCATTGCCCCTATCATAGGAATCTTGAAATGATTAAGGTTAAAGTGAACAAGGATGGAGTATATGCTTGACGAAATATAAGTTGGCAATCTCATGTCCCTTGAGTACGAGGGCCGCTCCTCATGCTACTCAACTTTAGTCACCAGTAAGTTCTTGTCATTGTAAGTACATGTGTATCATAAAGAACCGCCAACGGGGTAACCCTTGCACATGGTACAGGAGTTATCCCATAACCAAAATGACAAGGCAAACAGATAATGAGCATCTCAGCGATCTTTTTATCTACTATTTGCATAGATTTTTATTGAGGATGCTTCACAGATTGCTCATTATGGTGATGCTGCAAGTTTCCACCATGATTAGGCATGGCTTAGGCTAGCGGCCCAGGCGTTTCTCTAACACATATACATAACTCCATGGACTTACAAGCTCCCTTTTTATTTCACACCGACGACATCCGCAAACAAAAGAGCATGATATCAACTGGATGATTGTCCATAAGTGTTGAAAGCGTTCCTGGTGACAGCACGGTTCTGCTAATTCCAACGTATAGATGCAAGCATATACAACTTCGATGACACAATGGTTCAAGTCTATTAGGGGCAAGAAAATAAGGTGTGCCATCAAGTTCGTGAGAGCTTTACTAACTAGTTTTCACATAACAAAATACTTTTTAATTCGAAAGATAGATGAAGCTTGAGAATTTTCTTGGAATAGCAATAATGCTAATAGGTAGATATGGTGGACACAAATGGCACATGTTTTGGTTCAAAGGGATTGGAAACATGAGAAGTATGCCTTCTCAAAACAGGTTTTTTGGCTAGAAAGGCTGGGTAGCAAGCAAAAGAGTTGAAGGAAACAAGCAAACATACAAGTGATAAAGCCAAACATGCAATCTTCCTTGAAGACACAAAAGATCTTAAATAAATAATACTAAGCTTATGAGCCAACAAGAAAGAAAATAAATGATACAAAATACTTGTAAGCCTTTTATCTTTTCCTTTCAAAACTCAAAAAGTGTTTCTACTGACCAGATATCGGTTTGCCAAAACCAATTTAGATTTACTTGATGCTCCCAAAGTGAAGCCAATACTGATCAACAAGATCAATCATATAATAGAGATTGCAAACTAAAATAAGAAGTGCAAAAAGTAAAAGATGAAACTTCTCATTAATATTCCATAAAGGCACTCACACCAAGGGATACATGGATAATCAACTAAAGGAGATATACTTCCACATGCAAACCAACCTATAAAATAACTTCTCTACCAAAGATACGAATCCACTAAAAAGGTAAAAGATAAAAAAATAATGATGTGATACCGCGGCACTCCCCCAAGCTTGGAACAAACCAAGGGGATGCCAAACCTGATGACGAATTACTCCTTTGGTGGTGGTGGTGTTCTATTGTTTAGGGTAAGGAAACCCTACATCATCTTATGAAGCCTGTCATTCTCTTCTTGAAGTATATCCACCCTCATCCTCAAAGCATGGTACTTATCAAAAAACTCGTCAGTGGTTTGAAGGGCTTCCACTGCTTCATGGCAGGATTTGAAGTCTGGAACGGAGGCTATAATCCCCTGCATGTTACAAGAAAAAGCACGTCCAGTGTTAATTGCTCCTACAAAAATAGGTTTCCTTGCCCTTGACCCTGTGGCAGTTTGTTCCTCCATCTTCACTTCCTCCACGGGCTTCTTGCCTTTGTCGTTGGCGGAGACCATGGTGCTCTAAACTTTGAGAAGATTTCCTGATAGAAACAGATCGAAACGAAAACACAACAAGAACACGATGCACGAACCTCGGGGGATCTGGGGGGTTATATATTACGAAGTTTCAATGCATAAGGAAGGTACTAGTATGAAGACGAGGCGGAAACGGAGCTCGGGGGACTCACACCGCCTCCAGGCGCGACCAGCTGGGGCCCGCGCCTGGGGTGGGTTTGGCCATCCCGGCCTCCGTTTCCTTCTCTATTTCATCTCGTAACCTTCCTTATGTAGTAAAAACATCAAAAATATAATAAGATTGGGTTTTCACGAACCTTCTATTTTCACCACTTTTACCTATTCAAAGACGAACCCTGCAGACTCCTTTCCTCTTTCTCCTGGAAATTTCTTTCATGCAAGGCATTACACAAACCTCAATGGCAACATTAGTGTGAGAAAAACAATAAACCTTTAGGTTCACACTTCAACTAAAATCCATCAAAACAAAGGCTTCTGTAAGAGGCAAATGCAAATGATGATAGATATGTGTCAAAACAGACCGGCAGGTAAAGATTGATTTTTTCGAAAACCTTCTGTTGCTCAAATCAAAAAGTGCAAAACTAATGAAAGTTAGGTAACAACTTGGAGAAAAATCACAGAAAAATACAGCTCCATCCGAAGTACTGAGATCCCTCACAAATTTTTACAATGCAGCACAAAAATCTGTCCCAAGACAACCACTTTTCACAACTCCTCCACTTCTCAAAAGTAGTTGAACTTGACACAAAAACCAAAACAAAAAGGATAAGGAGCGGTTATTACTGAGGAAATAACTTCCAAGACTCAACCAAACTCTTGGGTTATCTCCCAACAAGTACTTTTATTTAATGCCTTTAAGTTAGGCTTGAAAATTTCAAAGATGCTCACAAAGGATATATATCTGGAGTGAAAGAGAGCATCAAGAAGCAAATAACCAACACATTTGAGTCTAACCCACTTCCTATGCATGGGGGTATCATGAGAAAACAAATTGTTGAAACAAAAAGACATTAACATAGGAAGACAAAACAAATGCAACTTCAAAGCTTTCAACATAAAACTAGGAAACTTAACATTATTGAGATGCATAAAACCATGTTTCCCTCTCTCATAATAACTTCCAGTAGCGCTTTGAATAAAGTTGACAACATAACTGTCATAGGAAACAACTTTATCATCAGAATGATCATACTTACAGTCATCAAAAGGAGGTCCAAGGTCATAAACTGGATCAACAGAAGCAAGTTGTTCCATCCTGAAATATTTATTAGGCAAACTATTTTCACAAGGAGATTTAGCAAATTTGGAAAAGTTAAACTCATAAGAATCTCCATCAAACTTAGTTAAAACTTTTTCCTTTTTACAATCTATAATAGCTCCACAAGTGTTCAAGAAGGGTCTACCAAAAATGATAGGGCAAGTTTTGCTAGCTGCTGAATTAAGCACTAGAAAATCAGCAGGATATTTAATCTTACCACAAAGAACCTCCACATCTCTTACAATACCAATAGGGAAAATGGTTTCCTTATTAGCAAGGTGAATAACCACATCATTGTCCTCAAGCTCACAAGGACCAATTTCATGCATAATTTCCGTGTAAAGCTCATAAGGAATAGCACTAGAACTAGCACCAATATCACATAAACCATAATAGCAATGATCACCAATTCTAATAGAAAGCACAGGGACACTAGCTTTTCTAGCCTTACTAGGATGAGAAATAATATTAGAAGCGTCTTCACAGAAGACAATGTGCTCATCCTCCGTATTTCTAGCGTCAAGATCTTTCACAATAGCTACCACAGGTTCAGTATTCGTTTGCTCATCAGTTCCATAGTTTTCTTAGTACCTTTGTTATTCACACTAATCATCATAGAATACTCCTTTACCTTAGCTGGGAAAGATATTTTCTCAACATAAGGTTCAGGCAAAATATGATCAATAGTAAAAACTTCGGTATTTCTAACAGGAACATGATTAACATCTTTATAAGGTGCATGGTACTTGTTCCACTTCTTTTGGGGAATTTCTATGTGAGAGGCAAAGGCTTTAAAACAATTGGCAATACTTTGGGAATCAATACCAAACTCATTACTAATATCACGGAAGTCATCAGTTCCCATAAAAGATTTTATGCATTCATAATCATAGTTTATACCTGACTTTCTTCCTTTGTCTTTCTCCCAAGCTTCGGTGTTCTCTTTAATACGGTCTAGGAGATCCCATTTAGCTTCTTCCTTCATACGTGTGAATGATCCAGCACAAGAAGCATCTAGTAAATCTTTATCATGAAGAGAAAGCCTAGCATAAAAGTTATTGATAATGATATTGTTAGGAAGTTCATGAATAGGACATTTAAGCATTAGTAACTTCAATCTCCCCCAAGCTTGAGTTATACTCTCTCCATCACGAGGCCAAAAGTTATATATAAGATTTCTATCATTATGAATCTCACTGGGAGGGTAAAATTTAGAATAAAAGAGAGAAGCCATTTCCTCCCATTCCATGGATTGTTCATTCTTCAGCAGCTTATACCATTCTTCAGCTCTCCCTTTCAAGGATATAGAGAGTAACTTCTTCTTTACCTATTCAGTTGTGATACCTGCACACTTAAACAACCCGCATAATTCATGGATAAAAAGCAAGTGATCACCAGGATGAACAGTTCCATCCTCTAAATAATAATTATCCATAACACGATCAACAATACTTGTAGGTATCTTAAAAGGATCTATCTCAACAGGTGGTGGTTCATCTACTACCCTAACAGTGGTAGTAGTTTTCCCAAATAGAAAACCAAGTGGGTTATCCATATTGGAAACAAAGTAACAAACAAAAACAAAAGACAATACTCACAGTAGAAGTTTCATTTACTAGTTCTACTCTTCAATAGCGCTTCCACTGGTGGAAACGGGGCTATTGGTCCCGGTTGGTACGGGGCTTTAGTCCCGGTTGCCCAACCGGGACGGGGGAATCGGGACTAAAGCCCTAACCTTTACTCCCGGTTGCCCCACCAACCGGGACAAAAGGGTGCACACGTGGCAGCGGCAGAGGGCGAGGGCGGCAGAGCATTAGTCCCGGTTCGTAACACGAACCGGGACTAATAACCTTCTGCCGCGGTAGAGATTTTGCCCATTTCTCTACCGCGGCAGAGAATTCATTTTGGCACATTTTGTTGCCGCGACAGCATTTTCGCCACTTTTTGTGCCGCGGCAGAGAATTCATTTAGGTTGTTTTATTGTTTATTTAGTGTTTTGCACTTATCAATGAAGGAACCTTATATTACACAAGATCATCATGACAACATTACATTCAATACACGGATCGAGTTCATGCACTACATACAAAAGTTGCTATTCGATGCTACCGGCGAATTCCTTCAAAGTTGATATTTTTACAATCCCTATTGTCTATACACAGCCGAATAGTATTCCCCTTTTGGGTTTAGGACTTCTGCATCCAAGAATCCCGCCAATTCCTCTTGAATTGCTCGTACGCGATCCTTTGGCAGAAGACCGTCCCGTAGACGTTCGATCTGATTTAAAAAAGGAGTCAGTCTATATGAATGAAACTAAACACAATGTGTTTGTAATTAAAAACTATAGAAATTGTTTACGTACGTGGAGTTGCTCTAAATTTATGCCCTTCTCATCGCACGTCTTCCGGATGAACTCGCAAACATAGTATCCACATAGATTGTTACCTGGTGCCTGCGTTAGGCACTTTACGAGAACAGATTTCAATCAAAATAATAATCAAGCATGATAATAACTGTATCAAAACTAGAATCAAAGAGATGCGCGGATATAGCTAGTGGTGCTTACATTTAGTGGTTGAAATGTAAGCTCCTATTTCCAAACACCCCTAGCCTTGTTGGTGAACCGTTTCCAAGCGCTGCCCGGCGAAGAAAATGAATAAAAGAAGTTATTAATTACTTGATATCATAAAATTCACGAACGTTGCCGATATAGTGTCGTAATGATTAGAATTACCGCTGGAGAAGTATCTGCATGTCCTTCCATGTCTCAAAGGGTTTATGTTTCGAGTCCATGACTAGTACACGCCCTTTTTCAAGTTGAATGATTAACAGAATATAGTGGAAGCTGCAAATGCATAACTAATCAATTATATACTTAACATCGAGTAAGCGAAATAGAAAGTGTATACAAGACAATAACACTCACTCGAAGTTGTAAGGAAAAAGTATTTCCCTTGGTTTCTTGAAACCTTAACGCGTGTACTATATTATCCTCCGTATCCTGGGGGCTTATTTTGAGATTAGCTTCATGAACCCAATATGGGTCAATGAAGCCAATGTCATAGATTTGTCCTCTGCTGCATTCGAGAATCTTCATTCTGCATATTACAGTATGATTATATACATGCAATAAACAAAGTGAGATAGCTGGAGACTAAATTAATTACAGAATTAGTACTTACAGACAATAGGCACTGATGATCGATTTGTCCAAGGCGTCTTGATTGAATAATTGAAATAGTTCATCAAATTCAATGGATATCATGTCATCCTTTTCTTTCCCATGATGCTTTTTTGTAACCCTCAGCACTATCCAGTTAGCCCCGGCCTTTGTGGCATGCATGTACCAGTTATGCAATCTTCGTATTTTTGTTGGAAGATTGTTTACCTCCTCAGGTTTGACGAGAGGTTTGCCGTACTGGTATTTTTATGCTACTTCACTCACGGGGAAGAACTCTAACTGGGATAAGTACTGGGCAATACTCATACCTTGAGCAGCGGCAGCTTCTCCGTATTGTGCAACTACCTCTAGATCATACTGATCTTCGGCCCCATATTTGCTCGACCCCACATTGGTTTAGGAAATCACCTTGAGAGGGGCGCAAGTCTGTTTTGCTTGTTCTCCGAGCTGGGCAACAGATTTCTCGCTTGCATCAGTACTGCTCTTCGAGGCTTTTTGTGCCGCATGTGACTTGAGAATAGAACGCTCATAGTCTGATGACAGCTTTGGCTCGGGTTGATGAAGAGTCTTTAGCATTTTCAACACTTTGGCTTTTTCTTCTTTGGTGCTGGGGAACTCTGGCTCTTTCGGCCGCCTCAGCTTAGCGAAAAACGCTGTCGTTTCCGCATCAACGATCGCCGCAGTCTCCTCTTCAGTACAGTCATAACCTCTCTTGGGAGGAACCTTTGGTACTTTTGTAAGAGGCTCTTGTTTACGTTTCGGCGATCGCTTACCACGACGGACATTAGCGGTACGCTTACGCTTTTTATCCTGAGGCGTCGGCGATGGCTCCCGCGGCGATGGCTGCGCCGGAGATTGGTGAGGCGACGAAGACGGCTGCCGCGGCGGCGACGACCTCGCTGGAGACGGGTGAGGCGGCGGCGAAGATGGCCTTGGCATGTGATTTCGAAGCACGATACATTCCTTCCGCCATAGAATGGTGACGCTTTTTGCGTCTCCCAGTACAGTCACATCCCCTTCACCTGCAGGGTAGTGAAGATCCAAAACTTCAAAGGTGGGCATGATTTCATCCACCCCGACAATAGCGTAGCCCTCTGGAACCGGACGACAGTGGTAAGTTGGTGTGGGTCCAATTGGTAAGGCATAGCCGACCGCCACCTTCATTGATATGTTCACAACTTTGACATGTAGCTCGCAGTGTGTCATCTCTGTGATATCATCCACTGGGTAGCCAACAGGAGCCATCATCGGTGCACCATCGTCATCGCCATTGTCATCACCCGGGACCTCGGTGGAAGCCACACTGCTTTTTCGATTATTCGATAGGCCGGTAGCATCGAATGCAGTGTGTTGCTGAGATGGGCCGGTAGTACTTTGCTCTTTAAGTGCGTTAATTTCATCTTGTTGTTGCTTTAATCGTTCTTCAATTAAATGCATTCGCTCTTCTGACTATCTGCTTCAACTTCTGCCATGTCCTTTCTCCTCTGACGGCTTCTATCAGGATATTTCTTCCTCTCTTCGGGAAACCCAGTCCTCCATGGTTGGGAGCCTCTTGTGCCTCGTGTTCGTCCATCATGTTCCTTATTTCCAAGGGCGAGTGTGAGCTCATCATTCTCTCTATCGGGAATGAAGTCCCCATCTTTAACAACCTTTACTACTTTTCTCATCCTCTCGATTGGCAAGGGGTCTTCTTTATGTCGTATGTTATATATACACCTCCCTTCCGAGTCCAACGTGCCCCCATGCCCGTAAAACCAATTCCTTGCACGTTCTACCCAATAGTCTGTCTCTGGGGTGATCTTTTTAGCACGCAGTTCATTCTCAAGTTTCTCCCACTTAGGAATGCCAGCCCTGTAGCCACCTTGCCCCATAGTATGGTGATACTTCTTGTTAGCAGCATTCAGCTTATTCGTTGCAGACATTTTCTTAGCTTTTTCTGATGTCTTGTATTCCACAAACTCAGCCCAGAATGGTTTTATCTTCTCAAACTGAATATTCTTGAAATCGGGAGTCTTCTCTTTCACGACATAGTCAAGGTGCAATCTTTTCTTCCAGTTGGTGAAACACTAGGCCATCTTCTTCAAATCCCACTCCCTGACCTTAGCCTCCATGGCTCTCCCATGTTGTAAGGCGTCCTCAACTGGATCCTCCGCATTTGGATCCAGCTCTATCTTTGGTAGTTTGAAATTAACCATGAGCCTCTTCCACAGTAAATCTTTGGCGTGGTTAGGGACAAATAAACATGTTCCCTCTTCATCCGCATTAGCAGGCCTATTCCAATTTCTAATGGTGATCGGGATTAAGTCCCTAACGATTACTCCGCATTGTGCCACAAATTTGTTTGCGACAACTTCGGGAGCCGTCGGTTTGCCGTCTTCAGCGACATCTTCGATCCTGAACCTCTCATGGTCTTGCAACTTTTTGGTTGGGCCTCGTCTGCTCTTTTCAGTAGATTCCTTCGATCCGGAGGGCTAAAAGAAGAAAG
Source organism: Avena sativa (assembly GCA_916181665.1). NCBI lineage: Eukaryota > Viridiplantae > Streptophyta > Magnoliopsida > Poales > Poaceae > Avena > Avena sativa. The sequence continues at coordinate 473,336,276 of OV702285.1, forward strand.
ATCATCGTTACTATTTCTATATAGATAGCAGATGATTAATTAATGAATTGATTATATTACATGCACCTCGCCGGAGCGGTCGTCTTCTCGATTACACAAGGCATCGCCTTCTCCCTCGCGGAAGGCAACACCTTCAACCTCAAACAAGTCGTCTATTCCGGTAAAAAGAGGATTACCCTCACCGGAGTTGTTCAGAAACGTTGATACGTCTAAATTTTCTTCCCCACGGATCACACCTTGGATCAACTCTTCCTTTTCTTCGTCTCTGACATGTGGGTCCATATTTTCTGCATAGGTGGAAAAACGAATAAGTCAAAGCGGCTAAAGGAGAAAGTTAGGTACGGTGTTGAGAGATATAAACCCTAATTCAGAGAAACCCTAATATATTTCTAAGATAGGGTTTTTAAGATAGGGCCGAAGACTAATAATACCAAACTAATAATAAACCTAATAATCCAAACACCGAAAATAAAGGGAAACCCTAAAGCATCGATGCAATGATCAAGCAAGTATGATGATATGACAAGTTAAATTGTATTGAAAAGTAACCCTAAAGCACGCTCGACAAATTAATCGGGGTTCCGAGGGGCGCAAACCCTAACTCGGCGAGGCTTGGAGCGCCGGCGAGGTTTTGACCGCGCGACCCCTTCGCCCATGTCTCGCCCACGCATGAGCGAACAGGAAACTCCCATCGCCGCCGCCTCCTCCCCCTCTCCTCACCTTCCCCTCGTCGCTGCGCTGTCAGGGCGGGCCACCGGGCCTTGACTGTGCGTTGCCGGCACCGGCGGTGGCGACTTGGTACTATAGATGTGGTGCATATCTACAGTAAACGTTGGCCCTTTTTCTAAGACAATTCAGTGTCTTACCCTTTCATGATTCCATCGTCTATCCGATGTTTCTCGGCGCTTTCTCGGCGCCGCTAACCGAATCCCGAGCAAACAGAGCTTCTGCCTCTCTCTTGCCACAATACACCCGCCCCACGCGTCCCTGCACGCCTCCCATGTCCTGCGAAACCGGCCACCGACATCCCCTTTTCCCGAGCCGCCGACCGCCGTCTAAGACTAGGACTAGTCGGGAAAAAATATTATAGTATTTGCCACGTCCACAATCTGAACACCACAATCCTATTGCACAACATACCCAACGTGATGCACATGAAGAACTTTGCGTAAGCCATCTATATTAATAGCAAAAAATACCAAAGCATCCATTATCAAATGCATTATCCAACAAATTGTGACAAATTACATAATTATTAGAATAACTATTAGACATAATTACGACCAGCAAACTAGCAAAATTCTTTCAACACAACAATATCACTCACATATATTGCAAATTATTTCAACACAACAATATCAATCTACATTACAAACACCAATCAATCTACATTACAAACACCAATCAACCTAATACTACAAATTTGCGGAAATTTGGGGGATAGAGAGAGGGAAGGGCGCGCGGGAGACATACCCGAGGAAGAGGACAGGGAGAGGCCGGAGGAGGTGCGGCCGGAGGAGGTGCGGCCGGAGGAGCGGAGGTCGATGAGGTGCGGTCGGAGGAGGTGCGGCCGGAGGGGCGGAGGTGGATGAGGCGCGATCGTCGGGGAAGGAGACGCGGGCGGCGGTGGCGGCCGGAGCACGCGACGCTGGCGGCCGGAGGCGGAGGCAGGGCGGCGCGGTCGTCGGGGAAGGGCGCGGGCAGCCTGGCGGCGTCGTCGATGAAACAGAGAAGCAGAGAAGAGTGAGATGGAGAAGAAGAAGAGAAGTTATAAAGGGGAGGGAGTATACGTCCCGGTTGGTGGCTCCAACCGGGACTAAAGGGGCATACGTCCCGGTTGGAGCCACCAACCGGGACGTATACTCCAATTTTCAGCAGCTAAAGGGGCGCGCGCGCAGGGGGTCTTTAGTTCCGGTTGGTGGCTCCAACCGGGACATATTCCCCTGTTTTCAAATTTTTTCAGGTATTTTCTCTCTGTTCCCGCCTTATTTTTTATTTTGGGGTTTAAATTTGTATTGTTCTTTAAATGATAATTAATTTGGAATTTAGAAAAACTTTAAACATAAAAAATGTTTGGATTTGAATAAATAATTCAAAACCATTTTTGTTTTCAAAAATAATTAATGTAACCATTTAAAATATGAACCATTTACAATTAAAAATGAATTAACTTATATTTTTTTAATATCAATTTGGAATTTAGAAAAACTTTAAACATAAAAAGTGTATGGATTTGAATAAATAATCCAAAACCATTTTCTATTTTTAAAAAATAATTAATGTAACCATTTAAAATTAAAAATGAATTAACTTATATATTTTTAATATCAATTTGGAATTTAGAAAAACCTTAAACATAAAAAGTGTATGGATTTGAATAAATAATCCAAAACCATTTTCTATTTTTGAAAAATAATTAATGTAACCATTTAAAATTAAAAATGAATTAACTTATATTTTTTTAATATCAATTTGGAATTTAGAAAAACTTTAAACATAAAAAGTGTATGGATTTGAATAAATAATCCAAAACCATTTTCTATTTTTAAAAAATAATTAATGTAACCATTTAAAATGAATTAACTTATATTTTTTGAATATTAATTTGGAATTTAGAAAAAACTTTAAACATAAAAAGTGTTTGGATTTGAATAAATAATTCAAAACCATTTTCTGTTTTAAAAAATAATTAATGTAACCATTTAAAATATAAACCATTTACAATTAAAAATGAATTAACTTATATTTTTTTAATATCAATTTGGAATTTAGAAAAACTTTAAACATAAAAAATGTTTGGATTTGAATAAGTAATTCAAAACCATTTTCTGTTTTTAATGGGCGGAAAAAAAAGGACGGAAAATAATGGGCGGAAAGAAAATTTGATTAGGATAGAACTGGAATTAAAGTACATAGCGCAACTAACACAAAGTTACATAGAAGAACTGAAAATTAAGATACATGGCCAGATTAAGCCACAATCGGCCGAACTTGTTTTGCAATGTTGGAATAATTCAGTCATGCTCCTGCCTACACCTGTAATACTTGCCACTGTAGTCGTCGTACTCGCCGCGGCCATCGTCGCTATCGTCGTCGGGGTCGCCGTAGTTGAACCTTGAAGGTTGAGTACGAGTGGGCTGGACTTGAGGGTAGCGCAGGCGGGGGCTAGAGTCGGCGGCCGTGTTGTAGGCCATGACGCTCTGGAGAGTCCGGCCGCGCCACCACAGCCGACGGCCGGCCTCGTTGAAGTTCGGAGGAGGTGGGCCCTCCTCCTCGTGCCTGGCGAGTGCCCTCTCACGCCGATCCACGAAGAAGGCTTCCCAAGTCGAGAAATAGTCGGGATACCATCTGGGATTCCTCCGCTGCTCCGGCGTGAGCTCGAAGTAGTAGTGGTTCGTGATGGCCATCCGACGCGCCACACCTAGAGGGACAGGAGGAACCGGCACGCCTCCGGCGCTCAGCATCCAGCCGACGGGGACACAGTAGCCCGGCGGGCAGGGGTAGTTCGAGGCGCAAAGCGCCTCCGCCTCCCTGGGAGTTAGTGCTACGGTGGAAGCCATGGGAAAGAGTAATGAGGTTGCAGATATGAGTCTAGATATGTGCAATGACAATGGAGGCCAACCCTACATATATATATATATAGTGAAGAACTGGCGGAAGAACTGGAGGGAAGAACTGGCGGGAAAAATGGCGGGAAGAAAAATGGCGGGAAAAATGGCGTGTCGACATTATGTCATGCGGCGTGTACCTTGTCCCGGATGGTGTCACCAAGCGAGACTAAAGATGAACCTTTAGTCCCGGTTGGAGACACCAACCGGGACAAAACACGAGTCAGCACTAATAATAGGGGTGAGTGTCAGAAAATGGAAAAGGTCTTTTCCGTGCGACAAAAAGGAAAAATTCCTCATGCAACATTGTTATCCATACCAATATCCACACACACATGCATAATATGGGCACAACATCACAAACTATGCCGTGATTCAGCACATAACATCGGTCATTTGGACCGAAAGCCATGAAACCTCGAACATGATAGGTCATTTTGTAAAGGTTTTTTCGAAACATGATCAATATACCAAGTCTGGTATTTTTCCTTTCAACTATTTAACATAATATGACACCACGCGAAGGATTTTCATTGTTCGAATTTTTTTTGAATTTATTATGCCCGTTTTGAATTATCTGAATTTCTAACTATGGTCGAACCGGTGTGCATGAAGATAGGAGACGAGCATCGTTAGAACTTGCATTGGATCTCTGAAGAAACCACATATTGCGAGTCTAAAAATGATTTTTTCAAAAAATCACGGGCGATAGATCATGTACCTGTAGTACAAACCGGACCCACTTCCTACCGATTCGGCAGACATTTGTCCTTTTTACCCGGGATGGACGAAAAGGTTTGAGATGTCCCTGTTGGGAGATAGTCCATGTAAGGTGGTCTAGTATTTTAGGAAAATGGGACGGTAGCATTCTGAAACGGCATTTTGGTGGTTACTTCACAAAACGACCCGTTTTTTGCACTCGGAAAATGGAAAAGGTCTTTTCCGTGCGACAAAAAGGAACACTTCCTCCTGCAACATTGTTATCCATACCAATGTCCACACACATGCATAATATGGGCACAACATCACAAACTATGCCGTGATTCAGCACATAACATCGGTCATTTGGACCGAAAGCCATGAAATCTCGAACATGATAGGTTATTTTGTGAAGGTTTTTTCGAAACATGATCAATATACCAAGTCTGGTATTTTTCCTTTCAACTATGTAACATAATATGACACCACGCGAAGGATTTTCATTGTTCGGATTTTTTTTGAATTTATTATGCCCGTTTTGAATTATCCGAATTTCTAACTATGGTCGAACCGGTGTGCATGAAGATAGGGGACGAGCATCGTTAGAACTTGCATTGGATCTCTGAAGAAACCACATATTGCAAGTATAAAAATGATTTTTTCAAAAAATCACGGGCGATAGATCATGTACCTGTAGTACAAACCGGACCCACTTCCTACCGATTCGGCAGACATTTGTCCTTTTTACCCGGGATGGACGAAAAGGTTTGAGATGTCCCTGTTGGGAGATAGTCCATGTAAGGTGGTCTAGTATTTTAGGAAAATGGGACGGTAGCATTCTGAAACGGCATTTTGGTGGTTACTTCACAAAACGACCCTTTTTTGCGCTCGGAAAATGGAAAAGGTCTTTTCCGTGCGACAAAAAGGATGGTGTCACCAACCGGGACATTATGTCGTGCGACACATGCATAATATGGGCACAACATTATGTCGACATTATGTCGTGCGGCGTGTACCTTGTCCCGGATGGTGTCACCAACCGGGACTAAAGATCAACCTGTAGTCCCGGTTGGAGACACCAACCGGGACAAAACACGAGTCAACACTAATGATAGGGGTGAGTGTCGACATTATTTCGTAAGTGTCGACACTATGACGAGCTGCTTGTACTATAAATAGGCATCCTTGCGAGTCCAGTCCTCCAGCTAGTTTGAGGCATCTCCAAGATGGTTTTCGAGAGCAGGGACACCACTGCGGCCAATTTCAGGGAGATGCCGACGGAGCCCAGTCCTCCGGCATCTCCGAGAAACTGGTCATAGAGGCACTCCCTAATATGTGAAATTAGTTAGCTCCGAGGCGTATTGATCTAGTTAGAGAAGTTACAAGCTGCAAGATGGTTTTAGAGAGCATGGACACCACTGCGGCCAGTTTCAGGGAGATGCCGACGGAGCCCAGTCCTCTGGCATCTCTGAGAAACTGGTCATAGAGGCACTCCCTAATATGTGAAATTAGTTAGCTCCGAGGCGTATTGATCTAGTTAGAGAAGTTACAAGCTGCAAGATGGTTTTCGAGAGCAGGGACACCACTATGACCAGTTTCAGGGAGATGCCGCCGGATCCCAGTCCTCCGGCATCTCCAAGAAACTGGTCATAGAGGCACTCCCTAATATGTGACTGCGCGCGTTTGGAGATCAGATCTTAATGGTAAGTACGAATCAGGACAACTTCTTCATAGTCCCGGTCCAGCCACAAAACGGGACTAACACTCAAGACATTTGTTAATATTAAAAACTCAGACTACAAAACCGGGACTAAAGGCCACAAACCGCGAAAGATATCCTTCGGTCAAGCCACAAACCGTGAAAGACATGAACTAGAGTTACATAATATGAGCATGAACTTCTTGGCATATGTCCTTCCTTATGATCGCTTTAGACGTAACCATGGAGCATCTTCTTTACTTAACGGAATGCTTGGGTCAGTTTTCACTGTGAAGGGCAGAATTTCATCAAACTTATTATAATCTTCTGACATGTCTGTCTTGTCCTCGATTCCCACGATTTTTCTTTTCCCTGAAAGAACTATGTGACGCTTTGGCTCATCATATGATGTATTCGTTTGCATATTTTTTCTTTTTTTGGTCTAGAGAACATGTCCTTCACATAGAAAACCTGAGACACATCATTGGCTAGGACGAATGGTTCATCTCTATAACCAAGATTGTTGAGATCCACTATTGTCATTTCGTAGAACTGGTCTATCTTTACCCCTTCCCCATTCAGGTTGACCCATTTGCAGCGAAACAAAGGGACCTTAAAAGAGACTCCATAGTCTAGTTCCCATATCTCCTCTATGTAACCATAATATGTGTCCTTTTGTCCATTCTCGTCTATTGCATCAAAGCGGACACCACTATTTTGGTTGGTGCTCTTTTTATCTTGGGCGATCGTGTAGAATGTATTCCCATTTATTTCGTACCCTTGGAAATTCAATACAGTAGAAGATGGTGACGCGGCCAACAAGTATAGCTGATCTCCAACAGTGGTGTCATTCAAGAGATGTGTCCGCATCCAACCACCGAAAGACTTCATGTGTTCATCTGTAATCCATGATTCAGGCTTCCCCGGGTTTTTGGAGCGTACAATATTCTTGTGTTCCTCGATATACGAAGCTGCCAAGGTGGAATTATGTAGAACTGTGTAGTGTGCTTTAGTGAAAGAATCCCCGTCCCTACATATCATTCCTTTCTTTCCCAGCGTGCCTTTTCCACTTAGTCTTCCCTCATGTCGCGAGTCAGAAACACCAATGGGCTTAAGGTCAGGAATAAAGTCAACACAAAACTCAATGACCTCCTCTGTTCCATATCCCTTGGAGATGCTTCCTTCTGGTCTAGCACGGTTATGAACATATTTCTTTAAGACTCCCATGAACCTCTCAAAGGGGAACATATTGTGCAGAAATACCGGATCGAGAATGGCAATCTCTTCCACTAGGTGAACCAGGAGATGCGTCATAATATTGAAGAAGGATGGTGGGAACACCAATTCAAAACTAACAAGACATTGTACCACATCCTTCTGTAACCTTGGCAGAATATCTGGATTGATTACCTTCTGAGATATTGCATTGAGGAATGCACACAGCTTCACAATGGGTACTCGAACATTTTCCGGTAGAAGCCCCCTCAATGCAATCGAAAGCAACTGCGTCATAATCACGTGACAGTCATGAGACTTCAGGTTTTGGAACTTTTTCTCTGCCATATTTATTATCCCCTTTATATTAGATGAGAAGCCCGATGGCACCTTGATACTGTAAAGGACTTCAAAAAAGATTTCCTTCTCTGCTTTGGTAAGAGCATAACTGGCACGACTTAAGTGACGCCCTTTATCCGTCTTGTTATGTGTATGCATGTTCTTTGGGTCTTTCATAATTTGTTGGTCCTCCCGTGCTTCAGGTGTATCTTTTGTCTTCCCATACACGCCTAGGAATCCTAGCAGGTTCACGCAAAGATTCTTCGTCACGTGCATCACGTCGATTGAAGAGCGGACACGCAGGACTTTCCAATATGGCAGCTCCCAAAATATAGATTTCTTCTTCCACATGGGTGCGTGTCCTGTAGCGACGTCGTTCGGAACTGATTGACCGCCGGGACCCTTTCCAAAGATTACTTCTATGTCCTTGACCATACCAAATACATCATCACCAGCAGGGAGTTCAGGCTTCTTCCGGTGATCTGCCTCACCTTTGAAATGCTTGCCTTTCTTTCTTACGGGATGATTGGTCGGAAGAAATCATCGATTCGCCAGGTACACAACCTTATTGCATTTATGCAAATATGTACCTTCAGTCTTATCTAAACAGTGGGTGCATGCCTTATATCCCTTGTTTGTCTGTCCTGAAAGGTTACTAAGAGCAGGCCAATCATTGATGGTTACGAATAACAACCCTCGTAGATCAAATGGCTCATGTTTGTTCTCATCCCATGCACGTACACCTGGTTTGCCCCACAACTGTAAGAGTTCTTCAACTAATGGCCTAAGGTACACATCAATGTCGTTGCCCGGTTGCTTCGGGACTTGGATGAGCACTGGCATCATAATGAACTTACGCTTCATGCACAACCAAGGAGGCAGGTTGTAGATACATAGAGTCACGGGCCAGGTGTTGTGACTGCAGCTCTGCTCCCCAAAAGTATTCATGCCATCCGTACTTAGACCAAACCATAAGTTCCTTGCGTCACCTGCAAAGTCTGGAAAGTCTCTCTCGATTTTTCTCCACTGTGACCCATCAGCAGGGTGTCTCAACTTCCCGTCTTTCTTACGGTCTTCTTTGTGCCATCACAACAACCTGGCATGCTCTTTGTTTCTGAACATGCGTTTCAACCTTGGTATTATAGGAGCATACCACGTAACCTTAGCAGGAACCCTCTTCCGGAGGGGCTCTCCCTCAACATCACCAGGGTCATCTCGTCTGATCTTATACCGCAACGCATTGCATACCGGGCATTTATCTAAATTATCATACTCCTTACCGCGGTAGAGGATGCAGTCATTAATGCATGCATGTATCTTTTGCACATCTAATCCCAGAGGACAGAGAGTCTTCTTTGCTTCGTAGGTACTCTCGGGAAGTTCGTTATGTTTTGGAAACTTCGGCTTCATTATTTTCAGCATCTTTTCAAATGAGGAGTCAGTTAGACCACACTCTGCCTTCCATCGCAACAATTCCAGTGTGGTACCGAGCTTTGTGCTGCCATCTTCACAATTTGGGTACAACAATTTCTTGTGATCTTCTAACATGCCCTCTAACTTCAACTTCCCATTTTCTGTTTCACAGTCTCACTTTGCATCAGAAATGACCCTACCAAGTTTATCAGCCGGCTCATCTGATGCCCGTTCTTCACCTCTTTCCTCTCCATTGTCTTCCATTGCAGTATCACTGTATTCAGGAAACATGTGATGATAGTTGTTATCATCATCTTCTTCTTCACCATCTTCCATCATAACCCCTCTTTCCCCGTGCTTGGTCCAGCAATTATAGTTGGGCATGAAACCTTTCAGAATCAGGTGGCCGCGAATGATTTTCGAGGAAGAGTACTCCTTGTTGTTCCGACATTGAACACATGGACAACATATAAAACCATTCTCTTTGTTTGCCGTAGCCACATCGATAAATTTATCCACGCCTTTCATATACCTGGCTACACGTCGGTCACCGTACATCCATTCCCGACCGTTCATCTGCATCATATAAGTAAGTTTATCAAAAAACAGGACATCATAAATAGTGAAATAACCAATTCACATCGACACATGAATTGTATCAATGACAGAGAAAAGATAAGATTGCTAACCTCGATCGAGGGAAATAAAGAGGAGAAAGCTCAAGTGCGTCTCGGACACCTTCTATATTTTTGTTCTATGAGAAATTGAACGGGATTATTCACTGAAACATTTCATCAAACACCTTCAATGCATGCATAGAAGAGAAAAAACTAGCACACCCCTCACACCTTCCACCAAGAGAAAAAACAGAGTGGAGGCAGAGGGGGCTGGGGCGTTGCATTTATAGAGGGCGAGAGAATACGTCCCGGTTGGAGCCAGCAACCGGGACTAAAGGTGTGTGCCACGCCACGTGGCTGTGGCCAAACCTTTAGTCCCGGTTGGTGGCTCCAACCGGGACGTATGCCCCCTTACCAACCGGGACGCATGCCTCCTGGCCCCGTGCCCGCTCGAACCGGGACGCGTGCCAGCATTAGTCCCGGTTGGTGGCGCAACCGGGACTAATGCTCTGAGGGGGCGCGAACGGATGGCCCTTTTTCCACTAGTGTTCACTCCCCGGCAACGGCGCCAGAAAATAGTCTTGATGACCCACAAGTATAGGGGGTGTATCATAGTACTTTCGATAAATAGGAGTGTCGATCCCAATGAGGAGTAGAAGGTGTTGACTAGTGGTATGGAGCAGGAATTCTCTGTAAATACTTAGCAAACAGATTTTTAGGGGTTTTCTGATAAAGCAACAAAACAAAATGCAAGTCATAAATACAACGAACAACTGCAGCAAGTGGCCCAATCCTTTCTTAGCAAAGGACAAGCTGGTGGAAATACTAATGAGGACCAAACGTTCTCGAGAACACATGGGAATACTGTCAAGTGCTTTCGCTTCAAATAGCTGAGTACTCTTCTTTGGCGTTGTAAGTGTTGTGTAGGTGAACATGTGCTAATGTATCGACCTTACTTGCACTAATACATACTTGTGATTAAACCCCCTGCAAGCATCCGCAAGTACAGGAAAGCAATTAAGATATAAACCTAACAACAGCCTTAAACTCCGAGATCCTACACTCCCTTGTGCAAAGGTGTCCTAACGGGGGTTCAGGTTTCTGTCATTCCGGCAACCCCACAATTAGTATCCAAATACACAATGCATTTCCCTAGGCCCATAAATGGTGAAGTATCATATAGTCGACGTTCACATGACACCACTAGAAGAATAGCACCACAACTTAAATACTAAACTGTTGAATAATAACTCAACACAAATCCACTACTAACAACATGACTTCTCCCATGTCCTCAAGAACTAAACGAACTACTCACGAGACATCATATGGATCAAGATCAAAGATAATATAGTGATGGGTAACAATCTGAAAATAAACAATAATCCAATGGTTCCACTCACAAGCATCAACTACAATAGTAATCAACACCGGGAAAGTTTTCCCTAAGAACTATGCAAGTATTCAACACAATTATTATAGCGGGATGGAGTGGTGATGATGGTGTTGGTGGAGATGATGGTGTGGATGATGATGATGATCCCGATGAAGCCTAGCTTGATGATGGTGTTGATGGCGATTATCTCCCCTCTCCGGGAAGGAATTTCCTCAGCAGAAATCTGTCTGTCGGAGAGATCTTTCTCTCTCGATGTTTTCCGCCCCGCAGAGGCGGCGGAAATATTTCTATGGTCGCTCCCTTGGTATTAGGGTTTCGAGAGGAAGATATAGGCGAGAGGGCGGAGTCGGAGGCCAGCCAAGTGGGCCACACCTTCCCTAGGCGTGTCCCAGGGGGACCCGTGCCTAGGGGTTGTGGGCCCCCTGTGGCCCAGCTACGCCTCCCCTTCTGGCTTCCTTCGCCTTCTGGGAAAATATAATTTTTCAATATTTTTTTGGTATTTTTCTGATCTTCGCGAAATTGCATCAAAACACCTCTTTTTCCATCAGAAACCTAACTCCGACAGTCCATCCTCCAAGAATCATCCAACATGCAAAAAACAGAGGAAAATACATAAGTAGCACCTCATAATAAGACACATAACAATGAATAGAGGCAAATTATGATATAGAATGGTGATGCAAATTGGACGTATCACAGACCGACTGATAGAACCTCCCCGAGGACCCGTCGGGCCTAGGTGCTTTGTCTGAGGGCATCTCCTTGACCACTTCCCACAACTCATTCATCGAGAACGACGCCTCCAAATCATCCAGGTCGAGCGAGGGGAACCCTAGGACATGGGCGTAGCTAGAACTATTCATGGGTATGCAATGGATACCCAATGTTTTTTGAAGGGTTTATTTATACGTGCTGAACTCGTAAAATTCGCAAAAACTAGCTGTCTAGAGCCGCTCCCGACTACAGCCATCCCAACCTAGGCCAAAAATCCAATTCGTCTTTAGTTGGGCCTTTACCTAGTCATGGCCGACGATAGGCCATAGCTTCTGGCCTCCTGACAGCGATCGAATCGATCTTTCCTAGGACGCACGACGGGACCGCCATGATTCCTCGTCTCTAGGTCGCCGCTGCGGCGTTGCTCGCTCACTGCACGCCGCCGCCGGTTTGCCGCACTCGGCGCGCTGCCGCCCGTATCCAAGCGTTCATCGCTCGCCGGCGCTCCGCCACAGCCGTACGCCGCCGCCCTTCCGATGTCCGCCCGTCCCCATGCAGGCCTTGCACAACAGTAAGAACTAAGAAGTTCATCTTGATCGGAATCAGTTCATCTTGATCACTACAGTAAGAACTAAGAAGTGCTCGGTTATAATTTCTATATTTAACCTTGAATTCTGTATCAGAATTGATCCCTTTTTAACTTGAAAAAATTCAGAATTAGAATCAGAAGTTGGTGCCAATTCTACACTGAATTCAGAATCAGAAGTCACTCACGGTAAGAGGGAGTGCTTCACATAACTTTCTGTTTCGGTTTTAAGATGTCATTATTTATGAATAATTTGTAGTTCCTTTTTTGGTTATTGCAAACCTACATATATTATATCTATATGCTGGTAATTGTTTTTACTCCGAATACCCAATATGAGAATCCTAGCTCCGCCACTGCCCTAGGAACTGGAGATCAATGTCGTGTTCTCGTTTAAATGTTGAGCCAATCAACCCATTGTAGAAACTGAATAGCATCTCTTCCTTCGTATCATGGTTGACTGCCGTGTTCCCATCTTGAGAGAGGGCCACAATGTGGTTGTTGCGTTGTCGCTGCCTGGCCTGCATGTGGAAAAACTTTGTGTTGGCGTGGCCTTCAGCCAGCCACTGCATGCGTGAGCGTTGCCTTGCGATGGTACGCTCCAGCAAAGCAAGACCTATAGCCTCATCTTCAGCTCCCCTAGAAAGGTGTGCTCAGCATTAGGCAACAGTCTCGTCTCCTGGGCAAAATCAAATCAATATACCAGTTCCTTAGCAAGCAATAACTGACAGAGAACACTACCTATGTGGAGATTGATGGGGCTGATGCAGCCCCTCTTTCTTCTACCTCTTAATCTCTCAAACTGCCCACTCTCTCTCTTTCTGTATTACCTAATAACACTGCACACACACAGCCATGCACCAAGGAAGAACACAAGCTTTGCCGTGAGACTCCCTTGGCTGCCACAAATGCTACATCTTTCCTCTCTTTCTCATTAATCAAACAAGTAATGTACAATGTCTTAAATAGACAGCACACAAGTTAACCCCACGCCCTGCACTCACGCACACCACTTGGCCACTAACGCACGTACTAACCCACTAACTAATCCTGACTAATTCCTCCTAGAATCACTTTAGGAATATTACGACTAGGCCTAGCATGCACATGCAGCTAACTCATTACTTACATGCAGCTAGCAGATTAACAACTCAAATACAAGATATCAAGATTAGTGCTAACAATCACCCCCTAATCTTGATCTTCAATTCTTCATAGCAGATCACCCACAGAGAAGTCTTGCCGCAAGCGGCAGCTACATCTCCTGCACAAAAACAACACCTTCAAAATGCCAGGGACAAGCCATCTCGCCCATCTTCTTGTGCTCGCCATCAGCATCACGCGAAACCTCATGCGATGGTAGCCTGGGTAGCCTTCACCGTCATCCACATCTCATGGACTCTGTCGCCACTTGCGGCCTCCACATCGCATGGAGTCTACTGCCACTTGCGACCACCACATCTCATGGAGCCTACCGGTTGGTGCGCCACAACTACTCACCGTGTTACCGAGCCGCGTACCTTGCCTCAGGTGCATTGAACACATGCCGTCATGTGGAGAGCCTCGGCATGGTCGCGTCACCATTCGCAGTCCTGGGCGCGAACATGGTGCTGCACCTGGCCTCCCTCCGGTGCCCCATGTAGCTCCGCCCCGACGTACACGGACGCCCATGCCAACGGGCCGACCTGGCCGCCGCCTTGGCCCTTGGATCTTCTCCTCGCAGCATCACACCGCAGTCACCTCCTCGCAGCATCGCACCGCGCCCAGCTGCTAGCGGCATCACACCGCCGGCGAGCTCCACCTCGCATGGAGTCTGGCGCGCTGCAGCGTCTTCGCACCACCACCACCGGCTTCAGCAGCATCACACCGCCATTGCCGTCGGCCTTCAGGATCTTCTTGCTCTGATACCAAATGATGGGGTTACATCTGGCAGCCCCTCTTTCTTCTACCTCTTAATCTCTCAAACTGCCCACTCTCTCTCTCTCTCTTTCTGTATTACCTAAGAACACCGCACACACACACAGCCATGCACCAAGGAAGAACACAAGCTTTGCCGTGAGACTCCCTTGGCTGCCACAAATGCTACATCTTTCCTCTCTTTCTCATTAATCAAACAAGTAATGTACAATGTCTTAAATAGGCAGCACACAGGTTAACCCCACGCCCTGCACTCACGCACACCACCTGGCCACTAACGCACGTACTAACCCACTAACTAATCCTGACTAATTCCTCCTAGAATCACTCTAGGAATATTACGACTAGGCCTAGCATGCACATACAGCTAACTCATTACTTACATGCAGCTAGCATATTAACAACTCAAATACAAGATATCAAGATTAGTGCTAACAGAGATCGCTCCAGGACTGTAGCGCTCTAGCTGTGCGACTGAGTAATAGATGCAGGCGTGCCAAGGGACCAGAACTGGTGGGCGCGTCCCAAGCATCAGCTACAACCTGCAGGTAGCCGTCAAATTTGGGCCAGATGGGCTCGAAGCGGAACTGTAACAGCAGGGGGCCTGGAGGTCCGTGTGTAGAATTATTGGGCAGTGATCCGAGGCAAGCGATGGCCCAGCACGCAGGGGACAGTTTGGGAATCGTTCCTCCCAATCTGGTGAATAAAACCAGCGGTCAAGCCGTACCAGAGTTGACACACGCCGCTCATTACTCCAGGTATAATGGTGCCCGTGGAGATGTAGTTCTGAAAGCTCCAGTTCATCAAGAATCCTTCTGCGCCATCCAACGTCGGTCTAGATTGAGGTTGTTTTTATCGGCCGCCTAGTAAGTCCGATTGAAATCTCCCATTATAGCCCAGGGCCTAGGGTGAGTCTCACGAAAGCTGCGCAATTCTTGGAAGGAAAGTAACCGATCTTCAGTCGAGAATGGCCCACTGCCAGCCACCACGGCGACGAGGGATCTCAACATTGCCTGATACGTACCGAAAGGGCGAAGGAGTGAAATGCAACGCCATTAACTTCCCAAACTGATGTGCGCCAAGCAATGAAAATGCTTCCCCTGTTCCCTTGGGCTGGGAGGTAGAGATAATCGAACCCAGGCCCGAGCATGTGTAGGATCAGCGCATCATCAATAGCAGCTCGTTTTGTTTCCTCCACACATAATAAAGAGACCTGCTCATCACGAGCAGTATCATGCAGCAGGTACCATCCGCAGACAGTGTCATTTTGTGTATCCATGAACAGACTTGGCCGACCGTGAGGACAGTGGCGTCTAGCACACCGCCTCCAACTGCGAGTCATGCACACATTCTTGGGAACCGCTCTAGAGAATAACTCACGGAGCGCCTGGATCCTGTACTCTAGCACCTCACTAGCAAAGAATGCTTTGTATCGCTCTAACGTGCTGTCGTCAATTTGCTTCGGCCGCTCAGCGAGACCCAGCTGGCAGATGATTGTTTTTTGAGCCCAGGACAACGTTCCAGGAACCTCCTTGCCCGATAATTTGGCGATGTGATTGCTCTGGCGTGGAAGCATAAGGGGGCGGCTTGTTCGCAGCGCTTGGCCACGCACACAAAGGGGGCAGCAGTGCCTGCGCGCGGGTCTGGATGAACGCATCTGCAGCAGATGGTGGCTGGCTACCACAAGAGATTGGTGTAATAGACACCTCGAACCACTCTTCTTTAGGTTCCTCTACCAGCGCCGTCTTAATGGGGTGCATCCAGGAGGAGCCAACGTTGTTGGGATCGCTACAGGTTGTCCCAACTACAGGTAATTTCTACTTCGCTTGCTAATTATTCCTTCAATGGTAAGGTTCTAAAAAAACTTGGTAATTCAGGTATACCAATTTTTTCTTGCTCTATTAAGAATAATTATGTTAGAACTGCTTTATGTGATTTGGAAGCTGGAGTCAGTGTTATGCATTTTTCTCTTTACAAGAGACTCCAGCTAGAAAAGTTGATACCAACTGATATATCTTTGCAAATGGCTGATAAGTCAACTAATATTCCTATTGGTATATGTGAGGATGTTTCTGTTCAAGTGACTCATAATTGCTTGGTTTTAACTGATTTTGTTGTGCTTGAGATGCCTGAAGATGATAATATGTCCATTATTCTTGGGAGACCTTTCCTTAACATTGCAGGGGGGCGGGGAGCCGGTCGATGCACCAACCACGCCGTTGCCACACTGCTCATCATGAAAGACCGAGTCCATGGTAGTGGGGCAGCAATCCCGGAGCATGACATGGACAACATTGGGAGAAGCATCACTCACCGATATGGCCTGGCTTTCTTTCCGCTCCACAACACCGGGTTGTCATTCTTAGGCCTTGTTTACTTCTAGGGTATTTGAGGGTATGGGAGGGAATTATTTCGTATCCCGGAATTTCTCGATATGTCATTTACTAGGACGGGTTTAGAGGGGATAATCCCGGAATATCCTAACAAATCCCCTCCACGCTAGTGTATTTTTGTCTAGATTAAAAACTCTGCATCTTGATAGATTATTTTTTGGAAAAGAGGATTTAAGAGGATTTAAATATATGGGTGAACACCAAATCCCCACATCTCTCGGGAATAAAAATACCGAAGAAATAAACAAGCCCCGAGGAGACCGTTCCTGGTCCGCAGAAGCTGACAAGGGGGTGGCGGGGCAAACCTGCTCCTGGCCAGCAGAAGCCGACGAAAACCCGCCAGAAGCCAGCTGTAGCGATCCGTCAGGTGACGCCTGCGGCTGGCTTCTTTTTGTTCGAACCACTCTTGTTCAGGCGTCACCTGACCCATACAGTAGTAATTTGTTCAGTTGTTGATATTCATATAATTTGCTTATCTTTGTTTTGCTGACCATACCAGTGTAAAACTCAAGTAAGTGAATCTATCAAAAGTATGGAACTCGCCCTTACTTTTGGATATATATACAAACATAAGCTCGTCTACCATGGAAGGCTCCGAAACATACAGACAGAACAGAGTCGGTGGTGCGATTTTGGACTCCGTCGCCGGAGTCTGGTGGTGACTGGTGAGTCGGAGAAGGATAAGGAGGCACTGCGTGCATCGCCCGAGGTAGGATCGACGTCTGCGAACATGTAGTAGTACTTCTTACCTACCAAGCCTTTAAGGACGTGTATAGTGTGAGAATAGCTAGACTCGATGTAAAAAGTTTGTTATTCTATATGTTTAAGACCAGCCACACGGTTCCATACGGTGTAGCATGGTGGAAAAGCGATTTCAATATGTGTCATAAGAAAAAGTGAACCAAATTTCTGATGCGGTTTAAGAGAATCAATGTGTCATGTGCATGTTTTATAGCCCCACATGTAAGAAATATGTGAAAGAAAAAATCCTAACTTAAAGGAAAGGAAAAGTAGACAAGTAATATTTGTGTGACAGAGGGACCAACATGGCTCTGATCAAAAGCGCTTGCAACACTGTGATAAAACTGGAGTGGTTCTTATCTCTGCCATATATTTTGATAAAATTTGATTCAATGTTTAGCACCCCTAAAGTTCCCACCAATCAGAATAGAAAGAAACAATAAAAAAATCTACCATACACTAAAAAGTGGATCCATCCGACATTTTATTCCCTCATACATACGTCTAATCTAGAGAAAGCTTAGCTAAACTCACCTCTTCCACGGTTTAGATATAGGTCTAAGATCCAAAAGATTTTCTTAGACATAGATTTTTCACCACACTGCACATGTTTTAACTTTGTTGGGTGGAGGTAATTACGAGGTTTTGGGCTACGACTACGATGGTGGCCATGGTTGTGGTGGTGCGGGTCGCGAAGGCTAGAACGGTGGAGGTCGTGACTTCGCTATACGTGATGCAAAAAAATTGAACAGTGGAGAGGCCCTAAAGGGCCGGGATGACTCTTAAATATCAGCGGTGCAAGTATATTTTATAGAAGGGATCTCTAAATAAAAACAAATACAACCAAGTCCCCACTTTTTTGCAGAAAAGACCGTATTCAAAATCTCAGAAAAGCAATCGGGTCATGTGCAACCACCGAAGAACAACAAGCTTGAGCCACGGACATCCTCGCTGACACCGGGGACAAAACCACTTGGAGTCGGGAGGAATAAGAGTGTCGTCGCGAGCTCAGAGCAGGGCCTCCACCTAGAGGTTGAAGAAACACCGGCTTGCAAGATCTCGAGCCTAAAACCAGAAGCTATCGCTCTGATACCACTGTTGAATCGCGGCATATAAACAAAACTTTTATCCTACAAGGTGCTCCCAAGATCCAGCTCATGTAAGAGGCCGTGAGATTTGACACTAGACGCGTATGTGCGGATTATCGATGAAGCGCGCCAGTTGATGCAGTGTCGATCGATCTCACGAACAGCTCCTCCAGATCCCACGAAATCCTTCACCATATCCCCACAAATGCCTTTGTCTCTAGCGCCACACGTGCAACGCCTCTACCGGTATCCACATGTATAGGAAGGAGCTCGGCAGTAGACTGCTAGATTCTGCCAAACCCGATTTGGGAGTGGAGAAGGTGATGGCTACATCAGGGACTAACCCGTATCTCTCCACTTATATATAACCCTAGTTGCGCTTATCTCTTGAGTCCCATCTAGGTTGTAACCCAACTACCACATGAATCTTATCCACATGAGCTCCTAACCCTTAAGTGTGTGACCCTATAGGTTCACATACACCTGGACACGACATGAGCTACTCATTCAAGTATCTTGTCATGGCTTTGAGTCTTACTCACTGCCATGAACACTTGGTCTCAAGTCGATAGATGGTAGAGGCCTCTAGCAAGACGTGCCAACTCCCAAGTGTCGTTGTCATGGTGGTGGCACGGCAGATGCCATGGGTAGGCTTAAGTTGGGTCCGAATGGGTGCTTGTGGTCACCGGGGAGGGAATGCACGGTCGAGCCATGCACAAAGAACAAGAAGAACTCTCCGCACTTGACAATTTGATTGATACCCCAAAGATCACAAGTGCTCCTTGAGCTTAATTGGCTTGAGTACGCAGCACATGTTCTCTACTTGGTTCAACCTCCCTCTACTACTGCTATGCCCTCCCTTATATAGGCAGTGCTAGCTAGCTAATACCCTTTTGGGTTCTAGGGTTTACTGTTTGGATCTTGGTCCCTACAATATGCGCCGGGTTATGGGCTTGCCCTAAGCCCATAGGCCCGGTCCATAAAGCTTGACAGCTAACGGTCTTCTGGTACGTTGCTTCTTGTTCTTTTTGGCGTCACACTGTTACTTTGTACGTCAACGCTTGCTTTGGGCATCACCCGGCTCCTTTTGTATCACCCGGCGTCGCCCTTCTCTTTTGACCATGCTTTACCATGGTCCTTCCCGAACCTTACTCGAAAAGGTGCCACGTGTCCTTCTTGACTCAGCCCTTCCTCAGTTGACTCGGCTCGTTGGTACCTGCAAGGGTTACAACTTTGTCCTATACAGGCCGAGATAGTTTGTATCTCGGCTCTCATGCTTATCTTTCCCGGTCGTTCTTACCCGGCCTAATTCATTTTTTACTCGGAGCCAACCCAGCTGCGCTATGTTTCCCCTCTCGTGACCCTACCGGGGGTTATCCCCCCGACATTAGTCCCCGAAGCTGGTGAGGTCTAGCAGTTCAAGCTGTTAGGCGTCTCCAGGTTCCTTTTGTGTGAATGGAACTTAGTTTTTGTCTTTTATCTATCTCAGGTTCGCACCTTGCCGGGTTAGTCTGACAATTTCGGGTCAATTCTTTGACTTCTTGGCTCATTCTTGCCTCAAGCCGAGTTATTTTGGCCAATTCCGGGTCATTTTCAGCGCGCTTCAGTCACTAACAACTAGTAATCATGATTACTTGCCTCAATTTTTGTTCCAAGTTCTGGCGGCACAGTGACAGCTGCGCAGTTATTCCCCGTCACTGTGGCAGTCCCATCGGTCTGCGCCTCTTGTCCTTCTAGCCGTGACGTGGCACTGGATTTTCGTGTATCTTTAGCTACGTGGCGCTCGCTGACTGGCTCATCCGGCCTGGTACACGGCCACACGCTGGCCGCACGGCACAGTTAGATCCCACTACGAGGGGTTTTACTGCCCTTAAGTAGGGGTTGGGGGTTTCCACTTCCCCCACGCCCGTTCAGTTTCCTTAGCCTTTCTTCCTCCTCGCGCCTGCAAGATCGAACTGCCCCCTTTGCGGTTCCTTATCCCTCTTGCTCCTGTGCTGCGATTGCCCCTGTCCTCTTTCAATTCCAGCATGGGTCCTCGCTGTTCCAAGCCTCTCCTTACCGAGGAGGAGACAGACTCCGACGACCTTATGGACGCTCGCGACGGTGCTGATGGTGCCGAGGAGCAGGAGGTCCCCGCCGGCGAGCGCGGTGGCTGGGAAGGTTCGGAGGTATCCACCGAAGAAGTGGAGTGGCTCCGGTCCACCAGACGCATTCCACTGCAAGTGGATTGCCGCCTCCCCGCCGGTGAGATCTCCCCTAAACCTCAAGCTGGCGAGCGGGTGGTTTTTCTTTCCCACTTTGAACGTGGTTTTGCTCTTCCTGTGAGCACTTTCTTTTCCTCGTTTCTTTCTACCTTCCGTATACAGACCCACCATCTTCCTGCCAACGCAATTGGCTCTCTCTCTTGTTTCATCTCTGCCTGCGAGGCCTATCTTGGAATTTGGCCTACAGTTCTTCTGTGGGCCAAGTATTTTCTCTTCAAAGTTCAGGTTGTCCCCCAGCCTGAAGTTCCCCGTTCCGAGAAGAAGCCTACTTGGTGCGGTGCTGCCAGCATCACGCCCAGGAGGGATTCCATCTTTCCTCGGGTTGCTAGTATTTACTCTTGCAAGAAGTGGCATAGAACCTTTTTCTATGTCAAAAACAGCGGGTCCACCGATAACATCCGGCTTCCCCCTTTCTCGAACGAGGTCCCCCACAAGAAGCACTGGCAGCTTGACCCGCGCGACCAAGACGCTGCGGTGAATGAAGCCAACGCAATTCTGGAAAGGTTACTGTCGCCGGATGAGAACTTTCATCTCGCCGACTTCGACCTCATGTGCACCTTCATCTCACGTCGGGTAAGCCCCATCCAAGCCAGGAGCCACAATATGTGCTTCATGAGCGGGTCCCATGATCCCACTCGGCATTCCACTATGGATCTCACCCATGACTCCATCGCCCGCCGAGTAAGCTCAATATTTAAACTGAACTTGGCGGATGATTGGGCCTGGAGTTGCCCTCCGTTTAGCTGGGTCAGGCCTGTCCCTTGGGTAAGTTTCCGGATTACTTTCTCGCCGAGTAGGCTTTAGCTCTTTTGCCACTCTTAGCTTAGTTTTTAGTCTCTCATTCTGTTTGTCTTTCGCAGAATCTCCTTCACCAGGTTGATGACAGTATTGTCCCTCCTGCTGGTTATCATGGGGACCGCTCTAACTCGGATGAGGTCGAGTATGACCTGGAGTGCTTCATGTCGATCCCGCACACTGCAGCCGCTTCTGCTTCGGGTAAGAGTCAATCTCGCAATCCCTTACAAGACTGGTCTGACGATGATGAGGATGATGATTGTACAATTTTGAAGGTATATGCCTTGTGAGCTTAATCTCTTTGCTTATTCGAGTAAGCCCGTTATTTACTTTTGCAGCTGGCCAGGTACATGACATTCCTCCTCTCGCCGTGGGCGGAGTCGACGAGATTCTTGTCGCTAAGCCGAAGCGACGCGGAACCTCCTCCAGCACTCAGCTGGCTAAGAAGAACAAGCCCAGTCCGGCAGCTCCTGCTGCCTCTGCTGCTACCAGCCTGGGTGAGACTCGTCAAGCTGCTGGGCGCCGTGTCACGCGCCGAGTAGCCCGCGACCCGGTCGTCACCGGGTAAGTTTCGCACTTTGCCTTCTCTATTCTTTCCTTTCTCATCACTGTTGTTCTCTTATATATGTCTTGTTATTTTCAGTGTTGCACCTTTGACGGCGAGTCAGGCTGCTTCTATCATTGCCTCGCCGCTTAGTCCTGCACCTCCTCCAGCTGACTCTACGGCGCCGAGTCCCGTCCGGGTTGAGGCTAGCACTGTTGAGGCTCATGCTTCTCAGTGTCAGTCAGACCCAGTGGGTCATTCGGCTAGCGCTCCTAGCGTTGGCTAGGAAAAACTTCCTGATCTTGGTGCCCACAAGTCTGGCACTGAGAAACCCTCTGCCACCAGTTCCTCTGGCATCAGCCCTCAAGCTGATGTGAATGAACAACTTCCTGATCTTGGAGCCAGCAAAACTGCTGAACCCAGTCAGGGGGCTCCAAGATCTTCTCCAAATCCTCCTGCTCGCTCTCAAATTCTGTCAAAGGGCCAGACCCAGCCCAAGGCTTCTGGTTCTACTCACCCCTCTTCTGGCAAATCCACCTCTTCCAAGCAAACAACTCTAGTTTGCGCTCCGGGTTCTGCTCCTCAGATCCGTCCTCCGACGTTGGCGACAAAGCTCGCTTCAACGGGTAAGGGGGACGAATCTGCGGCTGCCGGGTCAGGTGATGACTCCAGGGCTGTTACCCTCCATACTTCTGCCGTTGCAACTCGTACCACTGTGGGAACCGCCCTAAAAACGGGTCGAGTTCTCACTCGGACGCTCAGTGGCAAGAGCCTTGGTTCGGCTGAACCTTACGCTATGGCATGGAATGCAGCAAGCGAGCAGGAGGTCAACACTCGTGCCGGGAAGAAGATGAAGCTGGGCCCCAAGGCCGTCTCCGACATGACCCGGCAGGCCATTGCTCTGATGGCCCGCGCCGACGAAGTGAACGAGGTAAATTAACTTCTTACTCTTTTATATCATTGAGTATTTCCTTTATACATATCACCTAATCCCCGAGGTTTCAGTCCGGCTGTAAGCTCTTCAATAGTCACTTAGCCTTCAAATCCTTTACCCCAAGCCTGTATGTTAGAAATTCGATCCCTAGTCCCCGAGGTTACTGCCGAGTAAGGAACTTACTCGGCTGTAAGCTCTTAAGCCCTTTGATTCCTTTGTGCCAAACTCATGTTAGAGCTTTAATCCCTAGCCCTCGAGGTTACTGCCGAGTAAGGAACTTACTCGACTGTAAACTCTTAAGCTTTTTTATTCGGCAGGTCGCCTGACTTGACTCTTTCTTATTTGTCTGTCTTCTTTGATTATCTTACGCAAAATGAGCGCACCAAGGTGCATCAAGCTCTCGTCCTAGCGCATCGCAAGCTCGAACTTGCGTATGAGAATCTACAGACTGACACCTATGGCCAAGGTAAAATATTTGCCCTTCCTCTTTTTCATTTGGTGTAATTTTTCTTAGTCCATCTTCTCATTTTTCCTCTCACTCTTGTTTCACAGCCACTACTCAGTCCACCATCAATGAACTTCACTCGCAAATCAGCGAGGCCGAGAGTAAATTTCTTACCTCCCTACGCCAATTGCTGAAATTTTTCTGTTGGTACTGACAAATATTTGTTCTGAATAAGCAGAGAAGCACCAAGCCGAACTCCAGAAGGAGCAAGATGAGGTGACTCGGCTGAAGGAATTAATGGCCGAGACGGAGTAGAAGCACTTGGCTGAGGTGAAAGGGCTGAAGGAGGAGCTTGCCGAGAAGAACGAGAAGCAGGCTGCCAGCGCCGAGAAGACTAAGAAGCTGCTCGACGAGGCCGAGTCATTGGTCGAGTCGACAAATATGAACCTCGACGCCCTTCAAGCCAAGACCAAGACTTGGCATAGCAAGCTCGCTGCCATCAACTTCTTTCTCGGTAGTGAGTTCTTACTCTTTACTCATTGTCCAAGTCCTGCTGGATTTCTTCCATCTGCCCTTGCTATTTGCTAACTTTCTCTTTTTGCTTGCAGAGAACTTTCCTGAGGCCAACATGTTTGCCATAGGAGCCATGAAGAAAGTGAGAGCCGAAGCTGGTGCTGCTGCTGACGGCGAGGTGTCCATGGAGGAGCTCCTTGCAGCAGTGTCTGAACGGGTCAAGACCCTCAGATCCTGCAGTGTGGACTTGCTCAAAGCAGCTATCCGTGCGTTTCGCATGCTCTGACCGGATGAAGACCCACCCGAACTCATCGAGCCACTCGCCGACAGATTCTCCTTAATGAAGATTGGCTGGATCAATGGCATGAGTCGGCCGGCCGGGCTACAGCGGACAAGGCTCTCTCCTTCGTGCTTTCATGGTACGAGGACATCAACCTTGATGTTCTTGCTCGCATAAGGGGAGATGGCAAATGGTTGACCGACCCGGAGCTGATAAAGAAGCGCCAGGAGCGAGCTTATGCCATGATCGAGTACACCATAGTGCACTCTTGGTGTCAAGGGCCCAGCTTCCTCGACCTTGGCGACCCGCTCATCGAAGTTCCTGCTGAAGAAGGTGGCGACAGCGAGGCGACCGAGTCAGATGATCCAGATGACCCGGCCGCAGATGCCCCTCACCCGGCCGATGTTCCAAGCACTCCTGGCTCCGAGAATGCTCCTCCGAGTTCTCCTGCTCCTTAGGCCAACAAATACTCGAACTTTTATTAGATCCCCGGTATGCCGGGTACAAATGTAATGTACATTGCACTTGAAGTTTGACTATGTGCCTTGTGATAGGCTTTATATTTGCATTATGCTTTGAGTGCGAATTACTCAAGGACAAGTCCCCGAGTTCCATTTTGTCGTGTCACCTTTCCTTGCCTTTGGCCCTTGTCTACCATTTTTAGGCGTTTGACATTAGGATCTCAAAGTACGAAGGATTTAGTTAGCGGATATGAAACTTGGATAACTTGGCCGAGATTACTCGACACATAGTATAACACAACCTGCAGAGAGTTAGGCAAAAACTAAAGCCAACTCACGTTATCCCTTGTACTTATCCGGCGTTTGTGTTTACCCGTCTTAGATCTTTTTCTGTTGCTTGCCATGAAGCCGTGTTTTCGGACAATAGCATAGTCGAAGAGTTGATTTCTTCCAAGTAAACACTACTTGTTCCGAGATAAATTTCGGGTATCACGCCAGGGTAGTCCCCGAGTCAGTTTTTCGAATCATACCATTTTATTATTATCACATAGCCGGCAAACACATCTGACATATGAGAGTTCGAGTGATACATGCACTGCTTCTCCTAAGTATAGAAGGGACGAAGCAGTGCCACATTCCATGGCCTTTTGGTTTCATCTCCTGACATGTCCGCCTTGTTCTTTTGCGCTTCACGAGCGTCTACGAGATAGTAGGAATCATTGTGCAATGCATTGCTTACAATGAATGGACCTTACCAAGGAGGCGATAATTTATGCATTCCGGCTGTGCGCTGGACCAGCCTTAGCACCATATCTCCTTCTCAGAAAACACGAGGTTGCACTTTCCGGCTATGGTAGCGTCAGAGATTTTGTTGATATATAGCAGATCTGGAGAATGCCATTTCCCTTGCTTCTTCGAGTAAATCTACTCCATCTTCTCGGGCCTCTTTTACCTCGGCTTCCGAGTATTGCCTTATCCTTGGCGAGTCATATTCTATGTCGGCAGGCAAAACTGCTTCAGCCCCATATACAAGGAAAAATGGCGTATAACCAGTTGATCGATTCGGAGTCGTTCTTAAGCTCCATAGTACTGAGGGTAGTTCCTCTATCCAACAACCAGGTGATCTCTGGAGTGGTTCCATTAAGCGGGGTTTTATCCCGGACAGAACTAAGCCATTAGCCCGTTCAACTTGTTCATTTGATTCTGGATGGGCAACTGATGCTACGTCGAGTCTTATTCGGTGTTTCCCACAAAAGCGAGCAAAAGCTCCTTTAGCAAAGTTTGTGCCATTGTCCGTGATCACACTGTGCGGGTAACCGTATCTGAGGATTATATCCCTTAGGAATGTGACAGCTATTTTACTGTCCAATTTCTTGATTGGCTTCACTTCTATCCACTTGGTGAACTTATCGATCATGACCAAGATATGAGTCATGCCTCCCCTTGCTGGTTTGAATGGTCCTACCATATCCAGGCACCATACTGCAAAAGGCCAAGTGATTGGTATAGTCTTCAATTCAGACGTTGGTAAATGTGACTTGGACGCATAGTGTTGACAACCACTGCATTTCCCGACTAACTCGTGCGCTTGTGCCAATGCGCTTGTCCAGTAGAATCCATGTTGGAATGCCTTGGCTACCAACGCTCTTGATGACGCATGGTGCCCGCACTCTCCCTGATGGATATCCAATAGGATCTCCTGGCCTTGCTCTGAGCTGATGTAACGTTGCAGTACACTTGTCACACTTCTCTTGTAGAGTTCCTTGTTGATTATGGTGTATGCTTTTGCCCTTCGTGCCGTTTGCCTTGCCGGTGTTTCATCACTCGGCAAGGTTCCATCTTTCAAATAATTGAATATTGGATGTGCCCGCGTTGGTATTAGTGGTTCCGGGTCTGCTTCAACATCAATGTCCATTGGTTCCGCTGAGATATGTTTTGCCGACATAACCTGAGGAGTGCCCGAGTGTGATTCGGTGACCCCTGAATTGAACGGATCAGTCTCCGAGTGACTCGAACCTACCCCTGAGTCGATGTCCATTGGCACTGCCTCTGATTCCTGACTCGCTTGGGATGATCCTGATTGATTCGGACTCTGGTGATGGCTTGATCGATGGCTTCCTGAGATGCTCCAATGCTACCCCTGGTGGTATTGCTTGCCTAGATGACCCTAGTTTGGATACTACATCAGCTGCCTCATTTTCTTCTCTAGGAATGTGATGAAATTCACAACCGTCAGAATATCCCGAAATTTGTTGTACGTGGAAGCGATATAATGCCATGTTTGCGTCCAGTGCATCCCAATGTCCAGACACTTGCTGAATCACCAAATCCGAATTGCCAAAACACATGATCCTTTTGATACCTATTTCCTTGGCTACTTTAATGCCATGGAAAAGTGATTCATACTCGGCAACGTTGTTAGAAGCAGCAAAATGAATTTGCAACACATACCTCAGTTGATCCCTCTTTGGAGATGTGAGCACTATCCCGGCGCCCAGACCCATTCTCGTCTTGGACCCGTCAAAATGCATTTTCCAGTAATTTGGATCTAGCAGTGGTGGTTCGTACTGCATCTCCATCCATTCTACAAAGAAATCTGCAACGGCTTGAGATTTTATTGCATCCCGCCTATCATATTGTAGAGTGTATGGTGCCAGTTCAATGGCCCATTTGGCTACTCGGCCGCTGGCATCTTTGCTGCCCAATATATCCGAGATAGGTTCCTCGCATATTACTCGGATTGGGTGTTCTTGAAAATAATGTTTCAGCTTCTTTGCTGCCATATATACCCTATATGTCATCTTCTGATAATGTGGGTAATTCTGTTTCGAGACAGAGAGCACTTCGCTCAAGTAATATACTGGTCTTTGGACTGATTTGCCCCCTTTTTCACGTTCAACCACTATTACTGCACTTACAACTCTGTTGGTTGCGGCGACATAGAGCAGCATTGGCTCCTTGGATAGTGGTGACGCTAATATTGGTGTTGTTGCCAACATTTTCTTTAATTCATGGAAAGCGCTATCATCTTGCTGTGTCCATGTGAATTTGTCTGATTTTTTCATCAGCTGATATAGTGGTAGGGCTTTTTCGCCTAGCCGACTAACAAACCTGCTCAATGAAGCCAGGCATCGAGTAAACTTCTGGACATCATTGAGGGTTTGGGGCAATTCCATTCTTTTGATGGCCCTGATCTTTGTCGGGTTAGTTTCAATTCCTCGGATGGATACAAGGAATCCGAGTAACTTGCCAGCCGGGACACCAAATGTACATTTTTCCGGGTTAAGTTTCATCCGGAATCTTCTCAAGTTTGCGAATGTTTGACGCAAGTCCTCAATTAGAGTATGACTTTGTTTGGTTTTTATTACCACGTCATCGACGTATACTTGAAATTTTTTGTCCAATTGATCTTGTAAGCATTTTTGCATGCATCTTTGGTATGTTGCGCCTGAATTTCTCAATCCGAATGGCATGGTGCGATAGCAATAAGCCCCGTATGGGGTGATAAAAGCTGTCTTTATTTGATCATTTGGATTCAGCGGAATCTGATGGAATCCTGAATATGCATCCACAAATGATAACAACTCACACCTAGCAGTAGAATCTATGACTTGATCGATCCGAGCCAGAGGAAATGGATCTTTCGGACACGCCTTATTGAGGTTCGTGTAATCAATACACATGCGCCATACCACTACCACGTTCGGGTCATCTTTCTTCTTCTCGACCAGGACTAGATTTGACAACCAGTCCGGGTGCAGCACTTCCATGATGAATCCAGCAGCTAAAAGTCTTGCAATCTCGGCCGCTATTACTTTCCTCCTATCTTCGGCGAAGCGACAGAGGGGTTGCTTCACCGGCCTTGCATCTGGTATTACATTAAGAGAGTGCTTAGCCAGATCCCTCGGAACTCCTTGCAGATCTTGAGTGGACCATGCAAAGATGTCCCAATTCTCACGGATGAAGCTGGTGAGCTCGCTTTCCTATTTATCTGTAAGGCCAGCCCCAATGGTCACTGTGCGCTCTAGGAAAGTTTCATCCACCTGCACCTTCTTGGTTTCCTTGGTAGCTTGAAATGACACATTGCCATGCGGGTTGGTGAGTGCCGGCATGGACATTTGTGCTGCTTTGGCCAATGCTGCCACCTCCAACATCTGACTTTTCTCTTGTGCTATGACGAGTGACTCGGCCAGTGAAGATCTGGCTGAAGTACAAGCAATAGATCTCTTGTAATCTCCTTCCACTGTGATCACCCCACATGGGCCTGGCAACTTCATCTTTAAGTATGCCATATGGGTAGTAGCCATGAATCTTGCCATAGCCGGCCTGCCGAGTAAGGCGTGATATGAGCTGACCAGATCTACCACCTCGAACTCTATAGCTTCAGGGCGACAATTTTCCCTGTTGCCGAATAAGACGTCGACCCAGATCTTGCCAATTGGCTCACAGGACAATCGCGGCACAATCCCGTGGAAAGTGGTCTTAGTCGGCTCCAGCATGTTCATGGTAATGCCTAACTTGAGCATTGTATCCTTATACATGATGTTGATGCTACTGCCACCGTCAATCAGTACTTTTGAAAACTTCACGTTGATATCTGGGCCCATGAATGTTGGATCCAACACCAGAGTGTATCCTCCAGGGGTTGGCATGATCTTGGGGTGATCTTTTATACTCCAAGTTATCTCTTGCTCAGACCAATGCATGTACTTGGGAATTGCCGGCATCGTGGCATTCAGTTCCATCATTCGTCGCTGCTGACTCTTCTTGTCATTTGGCTCTGTGACAAAGACAACATAGCTCTGGTGATGTTCTCTGTACTCATTTCTGGTTCCGTGGCCGATATGAGCATCGTCACCTCTTGGATTGTGCACCTGGTGCACAGCTTCTCTTCTTTCCTGATTCTGATATCTCGGCTGCCTGTTTTCATATCTGTTATCTGCTCCTACTGTTTGAGCATTTCCTCCTGTAAGTGGTGGAGGGGGTGGTGGAAGCTGCTTATTCGGCGAGTCCACTCTGTCTCCTTTCTGAAACCAAGTGCATTGCCTTGTTGAGTGATTTGTCGGCTTACTCGGACTAGGCATGTGAAACTTACACGGCTGATCCAGCATCATCTCATAGGTGTATTTTTGTCGGTCCTGATACTGTTTCCTCTGATCGTATGGCCTTTTGCCGTCGTTCTTTGGCACCCATTGTTGTTGACCATTTGTCCTTCGACGCTGACTGCTTCCAGCATCTGGATGATCCTGACTCACTGCCGCAACCTGAGCCGAACCATACCTATAATCCGGCCTCTCGTCTCTTCTCTTGCTTCTGTATTCGGATCTTGTCGTGGGAATGGTCACGGCAGATGCTGCAATCGGCAGCGAGTAGTAGAACGAGGGGCAAGGGCGGCCAGCCATCTGCGGTGCGAGATGAGGGCGGAGACACAGGGTTTTACCCAGGTTCGGCCCCCCGGAGGGTAAAGACCTACTCCTGCTAGATTGTATTATGGAGGTGGTACAATGGGCGAGCTCGGCGGCTAGGCGGCGAGTCGCTTGGGTGTATGATGGAATCTATCTCTACACGCCCCACAGGGAGGTTTATATAGGCTCACCTCCCCTAGGGTTTACATATCTCAACCGAATCAGTTAAAGCTTCGGTACTCGTTTAACCTAATCCGACTGGGCCTATCTACTCGCCTGGGCCTTTAGCTTCCAGTCGCTTGGATCCACGCCGGGCCTTGATCCAGTCGCCGTCCTGTAGGCCCACTCGCCAGGTCTTGGGCCAGTCGGAAACGTCCTGCTGGGTATACCCCGGTAGGCGCATCCCCATCAGTAGTCCCCGAGGCCGTCGCCGATTAGGCGTAGGTGGCTGCTGGCAGTCGGAGTATACGGCTTCAGAGTAGACATCCAGTCGAATCATCGGCGGGCTCCTGTATAAAGGAGAAATCTAATCATCCAGATCGCAGCTTTGGCGAGTCGAATCGGCGCAAGATTGTCGGGTCGGCGAGCCGAGTGGCTGAAGTTGGACCGTTAAACGTGGTCAAACTAGCCGTTGGGGTAATCCAACGGTAACCTTTGGCGTAATCACCGCGTAGTAACGGCTCCCTGATTTGGCGGGTAACAACCGCTATATAAGGGGAATGGCAGGCGATCAGAGAACCACCTTCTCGCCATTTACTCCGATTGCGCGCACCTTCGCCTCCCTTCGCATCGCGATCCAGCCGACCAGAAATCCTCCGACCCCCCACAAATCCTTCCGCCATGGCCCTCTCCACCGAACCTTGGGGTAGATCTAAGTGCACGAGGGTGCAACTGGCTTCCTTTGAGGAGGCCGGGATCCTGCGGGCCGGCTGCTGGCGCATCCCCGCGGCCGGAGAGGTGACCCTGAAACCGCGAGAGAGGGAATTCATCTGCTTCACCAGTCATCTAGAACGGGGGCTAGGGTTCCCCACGTCCCTGTTCTTCCGTCGCTTCTGCGCCTACTACGGGATCCAACCATCGGATCTGGGTCCCCACAGCATCGAGCAGCTCGCCATCTTCGTGGCGTTCTGCGAGTGCTACTTGGGCTGCCGGCCCTACTTCCCTCTATGGCAAGATCTGTTCCACGGACGGATCAACCGCGAGGAGGCGGGCGGCCCAATGCTTGTCGCGGGCGGCCTAACCTTTCAGCTGAAGTCGAAGGCTTCATTTTTCAACTTGATGCTGCCCGCCAAGGCGGCGAGCAACTGGAAGAAGTCGTGGTTCTATGTCGCCGAGGCAACCCCGGAGGGCGAGACGGCGATCCCGCGGTACTCCGCCAACCGGTCCGAACCGCGCCGTCTTCAAGTCGGCAAGCTCCCCAGCGACCAGCGGATGGTCGTTGACGAAATGCTCCAAACCATCCGCGGTTTGAAGAAGAAGGGCCTCCAGACGATCAACCTATACAACTGCTGGCTCGGGCGGCGGCTCGTCCCTCTGGCTCGACGCGACCACTATATGTACCAGTACACGGGCCGGGAAGACTCGACGAAGGCCTGCCTCGCCGAGTGGAAGCTCGAGGACTACATCCCAGCACTAAAGAAGATCACCCAGGCGGTGTACCTGGACGCACAAGCTGGGGTCGCCCCCTACACCGCAAAGCGTCCAGCCCCAACGGTAATCACCTCGCTTCATTCGCAGTCGCAGTTTTTGCAGTCGCGGTAATTCTAATTTCATCTTGCGTTCATTGCAGCTATTCCAAGTGGTGGAAGGATGGCTCCCGCCTTCGGACGACGAGAATTCGAGCTAGTCCGTCCAGGACATGGGCGAGTCGCCTCCTGCTAAAGGAGATTCCGGGAGCGACGAGAACAATGACGACGACGAGTCCGAGGAGGAGGTCGCCCCGCTGGTTCGCAAGACCCGCGGGCAGCGTCAGCGTGAGAGGCGAGTAAAAGCCTCGAGCGTCACGATGACGACGAAGAACTTCCGGAGACCACCTTGCGCCGCCAGGCTACTCCGTCGAAGAAGAAGAAGAAAGAGAAGGAGGAAAAGGCCCCTCCGAAGAAGAAGACGAAGCCGACGAGGCCGGCCTCGCCACCGCACTCGGCGAGCAGCTCTGACGTCCCCAGCCCGGCCAAGGACGAGGCGCCGCCGACGACAACCGTGTTGGACACGACCACCGTCGAGGTGCCACTGGCTTCGATGCCTCCGCCATTCGCCCCAGTCTCTGGGCTGGGGGATGCTCCAGCTGCAGCGGCTTCGCCACGCAGGGAGGCTCCTGCCGAAGATGTCCTAGAGGCTCCGGTTGCGGCCTCGACGACGAAGAAGCCGTCCGTGTCTTGGGCACGCGACATCCTGGAGATGGGGCTCAGCCGCCGACTGGGCCCTGAACTGGAGAAGCCGGCCGGCCTCCGCACGGGGCTACGCTTCATTCCAGTCGCCAAGTGAGTACACTCACCTTCCTTTGTCTTCCATAACGGCTTGAATTATCTTGCTTACATGATTGATGTACAGACCCGAGTGAAGAGGATGGGCCACCCGACCGTGGACAAGGTGCCATCCGTCGTCAGCGAGGAGGATCCTTCCCGTAAGAGGAAGGTGGACGAGGTCGTCGTCTCTACGGATGGCGGCAAAAAGGCCAAGGGCGATGACGTCGTCACGATTTCTGACGACACGGCGGTCGCGACGACTGAGCCCGTAACCGAGGCGGCCGCGTCCACGAAGGAGGGCGCTCCCTCGCCTGGAGCGGCCGAGCCGACCTCCTTTGGGGCGGGTGCCTCCATCGCGACATTCCCGCTCTTCATGGCCAAAGCGGCCGCGGCGAGTGGAACTTCGCCCTCGAGCCGTGCACCTGGAGTCGCCGATGCGGAAGTCGACCAGCGTCGTGGGTACACGCTAGCTCTCCTTGCGTCCGTGGACGCGATACAACTCCATGGCATGCTTGGCGCAGCCATCCAGGTATGTCCAGTCCCCGAGGATCAGGTCGGTGTTTTGCAGCGGTCTGATCCTTTTGGTGTATATTTGTTATTTTGCGCGTCCAATCCCCGAGTGCGCACTCGCTGAATTTCAGCGGGTGGGCACTTAGGATTTCTTGATTGCCAGTCCCCGAGTGCACACTCGCTGAATTTCAGCGGGTGGGCACTTAGGATTTCTTGATTGCCAGTCCCCGAGTGCGCACTCGCTGAATTTCAGCGGGTGGGCGCTGAGGATGTTGCTTTGATTAACTGTTTGAACGATGTGCAGGGTCTGCAACGTGAATCAGCTGACCGATTGGCAGCGAAGCACCGCGCGGAGAAGGAACTGGAAGCCGTCCAAGAGGTGAATAGGGGGCTTCAGGCGGTTGCCGCGAAGGCGGAGGAAGCTCGCCAGGGACTTGTCCCCGCGGGTGAATTGGCGGCGGCGCAATCAGCTTTGAGCTCGGCTGAAAAGCGGATCGCCGATCTCGAGCGCGAGCTGCGGGAAGCGAAGGAAGAAGCGAGCTCGGCTGATGGGCGAGCCAAGGCCGCCATTACAGCCGTCGAAGAGGATCGTAAAGTGTCGGACGCCCTTGTTGCTGGGCTTCAGGACGACCACACTTCGCTTCAATGCTTCATCACAGATCTCGCCCGCCCGTTGATTGGTCAGTGCATCTGCCTCTGCCAATAGTGTGTGCCTTTTTATGATGTCCTTCGTATTCATTGTTGTCTTCTACTCGCAGGTCGCATCATTGATAGCGCGGAGGAAGCAAGCTCGTTCGACGCGCGGCAGTGTGTAGCCACTCTCGTCGACTCGGCGACGTTGTCGGCGACGTGCATCCGAGCCTATCTCCAGGAGATATCGCCCACGGAAGTAATTCCCAGCGACCTCGTCGAGGTGTGGAAGTACTTGGAGAAGGCGCCCGCGGTCGTTGAGTTCATGACGCGATCGGCGTTTCGGTGCGGAGCAGCGACGGCGCTTAGCCTTGGACTTGCTCACTTCCCGGAGGACTTCGACCTCGACGATGTGACGAGTGGCTATCCTTCGTCGACTGGCGCGGTGGAGCTTTCCGAGGTACTCAAATTGACGGACCGCGCCGCGATGTACTCCAAGCGTGTCTGGGCAATGGGCGACCTCCTTCCGTACCAAGAGACGGTCGTCGCGCCCAACGACCCCGAACCACCGCATCGGGATTTCAAGGTCGAGCAGCCCTTCCGCGCGGCGATGGCGGGTGAGCTAACGGCGTACCCGTCGAACCCGTACACGCCGTTCATCCGCAATCGCCGGGGTGTTGGCGAGTCGTCGTCGAAGCCTGCAGAATAGGATAGTTTTCCCTGGGGCATTAGTAGCAGGTCCGCCATATGGGCATATTTTGTAATTTGAGACAATGCGACATGCTATTGAATGAGACATCGTGTCTGTTTTGGGATTTGTCATGTGTTTTGTGATTGAGTTTTGAACGAGTCCCCGAGCGCGTCCGCCCTTTTGTGGGGTTTACCTCGTGTGTGATATGTTTGTTGTTTTTGAGTATTTTGTTACTGTGGTCTACTCGCCCGGACTCAAATAGCCAGTCGCAGGGCGACTCCCTTGAACGCTCTGTACTTCACCGTTTTCCCTTGCGCGAACGGGGTCGGGTGGCCGAGTCCCCGAACGTGGTACTTGGTTGTTCTAGGCGCGACTCGAGGGTGGGTGAGGACTTGGCGCGTTAGTTTGGGCGCATCACTCCTGCCTGGCCCGTTGGGTAAGTCGCGTGGCGAGTCCTGGGCATGCTCTCCTACTTGGCGTTTTCCCGAGCCGCTCGTGATGAACTGGTCGTCAGTCCCCGAGCGTGGTACTTGGCCGTTCGAGTCTCTATGTCGAGGATGCGGAGGACCATGGTCGCTGTAAGAAGCGAAGGCAGTTGTCTTGGATCGTAGAGCCAGTCGGGCTGGGCGACTCCAATGGGGCTCCGGGTAGGCGTTTTTCATGGACGATGCAAGACCTGAGGTGACTCAGTGCACCGCACTACTTAGCCGTGCCGATCGCTGTACCAAAGGTTGACTTCTGCGGTTAGCTTGACGCTGTTATTACGAGTGCGAGTGGCACAAGACACGGAGAGTAGGCGCAATTTGCGGTAACCGATTCTTTTTATTTCATAGCGACTGGGGAGTACATATGTGGGGTTCTGGGAGTAGAACTTCCGTAGGAGGTTTACATTCCATGGTCGCTTGACGTCAAGTTCGCCGTCCCCGCGGACGTCGATGAGGTAGTAGGCGTCGTTGCCGAGTACTTGCCCGATGGCGAATGGCCCTTCTCACGGAGGGGAGAGCTTGTGCATGCCCTTCTTGTCCTGGATGAGGCGCAACACCAGGTCGCCTTCTTGGAAGGTGCGAGTTTTCACCCGCCGGCTGTGGTAGCGGCGGAGTCCCTGCTGGTAGATGGCGGTGCGTGACCGAGCGAGGTCACGTGCCTCGTCGAGCTGATCGACTCCGTCTTGGTGGGCGAGTTCGTTTTCAACCTCCGTGTAGTGGACGACCCGTGGCGAGTCGTGCTCGAGGTCGGTGGGCATGACTGCCTCGACGCCGTATACCATGAAGAAGGGGGTGAATCCTGTCGACCTGTTGACCGAGGTGCGAATCCCCCAGATGACAGAGGGCAGTTCCTCGACCCAGCACCCGGCGGTGCGCTCGAGTGGTACTTGGAGTCGCGGCTTCAGGCCGTGGAGGATGCTTTGGTTGGCCCGTTCCGCCTGGCCGTTGGATTCCGGGTGGGCGACCGACGCGAGGTCGAGCCGGATGTGGTGCTCTTCGCAGAATTCGGCCATGGCTCCTTTGGCGAAGTTGGTGCCGTTGTCCGTGATGATGTTGTTTGGGAACCCGTAGCGATATATGAGCTCGCGTAGGAATTTAGTGGCGGTCTTCCCATCGCATTTCCGAACTGGCTTGGCCTCCACCCACTTTGTGAATTTGTCGACCGCGACCAGCAGGTGGGTGTAGCCGGAGGGAGCCTTCTTGAAGGGGCCTACCATGTCCATGCCCCACAGAGTGAATGGCCAGGTGATGGGGATTGTTTTGAGCGCTGAGCTCGGCACGTGCGTCTGATTGGCGTACTTCTGGCACCCGGCACACCGTTGGACAATGTCAACAGCATCGGCGTGTGCGGTGGGCCAGTAAAAGCCATGCCGCATAGCTTTGGCGACCAGAGAGCGGGCGCCGGCATGGTGGCCGCAGTCACCAGAGTGGATATCGTGGAGGATCTTGCGTTCTTCGGTGGGTTGGACGCAGCGTTGGAACACGCCGGTGACACTGCGCTTGTTGAGCTCGCCGTCGATGATGGTGTAGGACTTGCATCGGCGGGCGATCATTCGAGCGTCCGTCTCGTCTGCCGGCAAGGTGCCGGCCTCCAGGTAGGCGATGTAGGGCTTGGTCCAGTCGTCTGGCTCGGTGACGAGTGCGACCAGGGCTGCCTCCGGCTGTAACGGGACTCCGATGTCGATCTCCCTCGGGGGAGAGACTGATGTCTTGGTTATTGTGTCGAGGAAGACGCCGGCGGGTGGTGCGAGTCGAGCCGACCCAATGCGAGAGAGGGCGTCGGCCTCCTCGTTCTTCCGCCTGTCGATCCACTCGACAGAGTAGCCTGTGAAGTGTCCGCCCAGCTTGTCTACTGCTTGGCGGTACGCCGCCATGGTGGGGGAGACGGCGTCGCAGGTGCCAGCGACTTGCCCCACGACGAGGTCGGAGTCTCCGTAGCAGTGTAGGCGGTTGACATTCATCTCCTTGGCAGCTCGCATGCCGTGGAGCAAGGCCTCGTACTCGGCCATGTTGTTGGTGCAGGGTGTGAAGTCGAGGCAGAGGATGTAGCGGAGCTTGTCGCCCTTCAGTGAAGTTAGCACGATCCCTGCGCCTACGCCGTCCGCGTTCTTGGAGGCGTCGAAGTGCAGGCTCCAGTAATGGAGGTATGGCAGCTTCTCTGGCTGCTGGGCCTCTTCCCAGTCGGTGATGAAGTCCGCTAGGGCCTGCGACTTGATCGCTTTTCGTGGCTCGTATTTGATGTTGTGGACGCCGATCTCGACGGCCCACTTGGCGACCCGCCCGGTCGCCTCGCGGTTGCGGATGATGTCTTGCAGTGGTGCTGAGGAAACGACCGTGATCGGGTGCTCCTGGAAGTAGTGCGGCAGGCGCCGTTGAGCTCTGAAGACCGCGTATACCAGCTTTTGGTACTGCGGGTACCGCTGGCGCGACTCGGTAAGGACCTCGCTGATGTAGTACACCGGTCGCTGTACTGGGCGCTCCTTTCCTTCCTCCGGTCGCTCGACGACCATCACGACGCTGACGACGCGCTCGGAAGCCGCGACGTAAACCAGCATGGGTTCTTTGTCGGCGGGGGCGGCGAGTAGCGGTGCGGCGAGTAGCACCTTCTTGAGGTCGCGGAGCGCGTCATCCGCCTCCTTGTCCCACTGGAAGGTGGGGTTCTTGCGCATCAGGCAGTATAGGGGCATCGCCTTTTCGCCCAGGCAGGGGATGAAGCGACTGAGAGCCGCTACTCGCCCGGCCAGTTTCTAGACGTCGCGCAGGCACTCGGGTTTGCCGAGCCGGGCGATCATGTCGATTTTCGTGGGGTTCGCCTCGATCCCTCGCTTGGAGACGACGTACCCCAGTAGTTGTCCTGCTGGTACACCGAAGGTGCATTTGCCTGGGTTAAGCTTTATCTTGTATTTTCGCAAGTTGGCGAATGTTTCCGCCAGGTCGGCGAGTAGGTCACCCTCGAGAGCGGACTTTACGACCACTTCGTCGATGTAGACGTGGATGTTGCGGCCAATTTGGCTCGCGAGGCACTCTTGCATGCACCGCTGGTAGGTCGCCCCGGCGTTCTTGAGGCCGAAGGTCATGGCGGTGTAGCAGAAGGCTCTGAATGGCGTGATGAACGCCGTCTTCTCCTCGTCTTCGACGGCCATTTTGATCTGGTTGTACCCAGAGTAGGTGTCGAGGAAACATAGCGACTCCGAGCCCGCGGTGGAATCGATTATTTGGTCGATCCGCGGGAGGACGAACTGCTCCTTTGGGCAGGCGCTGTTTAAGTTTGTGTAGTCGATACAGATCCTCCAGGTCCCGTTCTTCTTCTCGACCAGGACTGGGTTTGCCAGCCACTTGGAGTATTTAATTGGCCGGATGAAGCCTGCAGCGAGTAGACGCTGCACCTCCTCGGCGATTGCTCGGCGGCGCTCTTCATTGAAGGGCCGCAGCGACTGTTTGACGGGTCGCACTTTGGGGTCGGCGTTTAGCTTGTGCTCAGCGAGCTCCCTAGGGACACCAGGCATGTCAGAGGGCTTCCATGCAAAGATGTCCCTGTTCTCACGGAGGAACTCGATGAGCGCGCCTTCCTATGCTGGGCTCATGCCCGTCCCGATCGTCACCGTCTGGCTGGAGTCGCCTGGGACCAGCTCGACGGTGCGGGTGTGCATCGTCGCCTCGAAGGTTGAGGTGTTTGCGCCCTCCGAGTTGGGCTTCTTGAGTATGGTGGGGTCGTCGTTGTTGATCCCGCTCGCGTACTTGGCGAGCTCATCGGCGTGGTTGGTCTCCGCCGCGATGACGGCGTCAGCGAGTTCGGCTCCTTTGGCCTCGCACTCGGCGGCCATGTCGGGGTCGCCGTTGATGGTGATGACGCCGCACGGCCCGGTGAGCTTCATCACGTTGTACGCGTAGTGGGGCGCTGCCATGAACTTGGCGAACGCCTGGCGCCCCAGGACGCAGTGGTAGGGGCTGTCGAAGGGCACCAGCTCGAAGACGATCCGCTCGGTGCGGAAGTTTGCTGGTGTGCCGAAGGTGACTGGCAGCGTGACCTTGCCGATCGGATACGCCTTCCGACCGGGGACGATGCCATGGAACGTGGTGTGGGTCGTCTCGATCATCGACTGCGGGAGCCGCAGCCGCCTGAAGGTGTCCAGGTACAGGATGTTGATGGAGCTGCCACCGTCCATCAATGTCTTGGGGAGCCAGTAGTCGCCGACCTTAGGCTTGACCACCAGGTCAACTCGACCTGGGTACTCGATGCGTGGCGAGTGGTCTTGGCGGCTCGAGGTGATGGGCTGCTCCGACCAGTTGAGGAACTGGGGAACGTCCACCTGGGCCACCGTGTTGACGGCGACGGCGCGGGCGATGACCTTCTTCTCGCGCTTCGTGTTGAAGCCTGTGAAGGTATGGAGCGAGCCGGCCACTTTGCCGAATTTTCCGCCGTTTGGCGGGTCGTTGTCGGGGTCCTCCCGTGCTCGCCGTGCCTTCTCGATCTCCCTGAGGGTATGGCAGTCGGCGGTTGTGTGCGTTGCGGGCTTCCCTTCCCTGCTATGAAACGCACACGGTTGGTTAAGGAGGGCCGCGGGGTCGAACCTTGGCTTGGCCTTGTAGTTGCCGCCGTCGCGGCGTTGTCCTCCGTCGCGGCGGAAGATCTTGGGCTCGCGTTGTGCGTGCCCGGCGTTGGATACGAAGTCGACTCGCCCGTCACTGCGGCGCTTGCCGGTGAGACGAGTTTTGCTGTAGCGTAGGTCGGACCGTCGTCCGCTATCGTTGCCGCTCGTGCGGCGTTGACCTCCTGACTCATCGTCAGTTTCCTGGTTTGGATCTTCCTCCGCGTACCGTTTGTCGATCTCGAGGAGGTCCGGGATGTTGTCGAGTGTGCGAGAGTGTCGCTTGAGCTTGGCGACTAGGGGCTCGTAGCGGCACGAGGTCTTGAAGCAGTGGATCGCGGTGTCCGGGTGGATGCCGACCGCGTTGTACCAGAGTTCTTGCCACCGTTGGACCCAGTTGCGGGTCGACTCGCGGGGTCCCTGGACGCATCGCTCCAGGTCCTCGATGGTGGTGGCGCGGGTGTAGGAGCACTCGAAGTGCCTGACGAAGGCGTCGCGCATCTCCTCCCAGGAGTCGATACTGTCCTGGGGGAGGGTGTTGATCCACTGCCTACATGTCCCCTCCATCATCAGGGGGAGGTAACGGGCGGCTAGCAGGTCAGTGTGGCCTGCGATCCCCATCGCCATGAGGTATGTATCGAGCCAAACGGCGGGGTCATACGAGGGGTCGTACTTTTCTATCTCCTTCGGCGCCTTGAAGTTTGGCGGGTACTTCTCGCCTCGGATCATTGGTCCGAAGCACTTGGGGCCGAGTCGACTGAGCGACCCCATGGGCTCGTCGTCGCGGCGATTGGTCAGGGTGTGTCGTAGGTCATCGGGCTGGCGTGCGCGCCAGCTTTGGTTGTTGATGATGTGAGTGCGGGCGTCGATGGGTTGACCGTTGGTGGCGATGAAGTTGGTCGCTGGCCTGGGGTCGTTGGTGGAGAGTGCCGCGTTCGCGGGTCGGTGTTGGAGCTGCAGTGGCTCCGGTGGCGGGCAGTTGAGGGTGTTTGCCGCCATTGGGCGGCCGCTTGAGGCCGCTCTGCTTCCCGAAGAACGCGAGTATACTCGACCCTGCGAGTCGGCACCCGCTTTTTGCTGCTCGACGGCCTTTGCGAGCAGGGCCCTGACGTACTGGATCTATAGGGCGCCGTCGCCCGTGGCCGTGATGTTGTCGGCTGCTGCTCGGCCTGCCACGAGGTTGTCCATCGGGGTGGAGAATAGTGGGAGGCCGTTTGCGTCTCGCTCCTGTGAGGAGACTACTATCCGCGGCTGGTCCCTGGGAGGTGTGCGGTTGGGTGGAGGTGGGGCGCCCATCGCCGTCGACCCTGGCGGGGGTCGGGCGCTTCCTCCTGGTGGCGCGTTCTCACAGATCGCGCGCTCGGTCACGCGGGCCGGGTCGTTTTCGTCGTCGAAGTTCAGGGCGCGCCCCTGAACGGTGGGGTTCAGGCGCGACCTGATCCGCTGCTGATGGTAGCGCGATAGTTCCTGCGCCGTCACCTGCTCGAGGCGAAAATTTTCGCGCTCGGCTTGTTCCTTGCGCATCGCCTCCGCCAGTTTCAGGCGGAGTTCCTCGACCTCCGTCGCCGTGGCGTTAGGAGGAATTGGGGTGGAGAAGGGGTCCTCCGGCGGCTCGGTGCCGGTCGCCATGTAGGTCATGGCGTGGCGACCGGTTCCGTCGCGGAGGTCGGCGGAGTTTTCCGATCCGGAATCGAATTTGAAGATCCCGAGGATGGAGGGGTCCTCGAAGTCTCCCACGTTGGAGACCTGGGTGATGGAGCCCGTGGGTGAAGCCGCGGTGATGGACCCGGCGAGTGACGCCGGGGTCGCCGAGTCGGCGTCGTCATTGAGGGCCGCGTCTTCTGCGGCCGCTGAGTTTTCGGCCACGTAGCTGTGGGCCGAGTTGTACTCGGAGGCGAGCGATGGATCGTGCGGATCTGGCTCTCGGAGAGTCGATCGCGTGGCGGCGACTCGTGGATGCGAGCCGAGTCCTCCGAGACGATGACGTCGGTGAGGCCGACGAAGAGGCTGATCGTGCCGACCGGCAGGATCACGCTGTGCGTGACGGGCCGCGCCGCCGGGACGTAGCTGCTCGGCAAGATTTGGAGCATCTCGCCGATCGCTATCATGCGGCCGGTGGCGACCGTCTCGTTGATGGGCAGATTGGATCTTGCCGCAGAACACCGGCCAGACCGGCCAGGCCCCAGGTGGGCGCCACTGTCGTGGGAATGGTCACGGCAGATGCTGCAATCGGCAGCGAGTAGTAGAACGAGGGGCAAGGGCGGCCAGCCATCTGCGGTGCGAGATGAGGGCGGAGACACAGGGTTTTACCCAGGTTCGGCCCCCCAGAGGGTAAAGACCTACTCCTGCTAGATTGTATTATGGAGGTGGTACAATGGGCGAGCTCGGCGGCTAGGCGGCGAGTCGCTTGGGTGTATGATGGAACCTATCTCTACACGCCCCACAAGGAGGTTTATATAGGCTCACCTCCCCTAGGGTTTACATATCTCAACCGAATCAGTTAAAGCTTCGGTACTCGTTTAACCTAATCCGACTGGGCCTATCTACTCGCCTGGGCCTTCAGCTTCCAGTCGCTTGGATCCACGCCGGACCTTGATCCAGTCGCCGTCCTGTAGGCCCACTCGCCAGGTCTTGGGCCAGTCGGAAACGTCCTGCTGGGTATACCCCGGTAGGTGCATCCCCATCAGATCTCTCCTGGCGCCTTTGCGACCCGGCAGCGTCATAGATCTGAGTCTCAGTCATCCCGTTTGTCGACATGAGCAGCAGCTGAGTCAGATCTCCTAACGCATACGAGTCGGCGATTCTTATCGTCTCTGCCAGGCTTGCCGGCATATCTCTTTGTAACCTTTGCCACAGCACACTCCTATGTCTACATCCTTGTACAAACCATGCGATTGCTTGTGACTCGATTACCCCTTCACAAGAGTTACGCATCGTACACCACCTTGTGAGGAACTCCCTATCTGTCTCATTCGGTCTTTGCTTGCACATTGCTAGTTGTTGTGGGCGATTCGGCCTCTTGTAAGTGCTCGTGAAATTGACCACGAAAGCATCGTGAAAATCAATCCAACTATTGATGCTTCCGGGTGGCAAATTGTTCAACCATACCCGAGCTGGTCCTTCCAGCATCTGCGGTACATAACGTACTGCCCATCTCAAGTTTCCCTGCGCGATCTTCATAGCGGTTCCATAATCTATGAGCCAGTTCACTGGCTTTGTGCTTCCATCATATGTTTTTGTCCCTCTGGCCAGCTAGAAATTTGGCACCGGTGGCTCCTTCATGATCCTTGGGCCAAAGCACGGTGGACCCTGCGGACCTTGTGATTCAATTATCTCTGCCATTTTTATGCGGTCAAGCTTGAGCCTGGCATCATCCGGCTGAAGGTTCCTACCTCCGTATCTCGCTCCCATTGCTTGATATGCATGATTCGGCAGCTCATACCCGTCATTTACCATGGCCGAGTAACCATTATTATACTTATTCGCGTTCGGGTCAGCTGGCCGTTGAACTGCTTTTCCCGCGCTCTGCTGTCTTCTTTCCGGCTGAGCTGGTGCGTTATTTGGAGCTGGATTTCCTCCTCCTGCCGGCTGAGTATGAGGCGCAAAATTTTTCCCTCCGTTGTCATTTCTCTATCCAATTTTTTCCTGGTTTTCATTTTATCGGGGATTATTTCTTTTTGCCCCTTGCGCATGCGCCGGGTTTCCTTGAACTACTGCCGGATCATAGGCGACCATCTGCTTGTTTCTTCTAGAATCCACACTTTTTTCTTTTCTCGGCCTAGGTGCCACTCCGGGTGAGGATGCCGTGTGCCCAGCTGATCTTGCCAGGGCAGGAGTCGCCGAGTGAACCAGCTGTGATCTCCCTGCTATACCCGGATTTTCTCTGTAATACGCCTCATTCAGCATGCTGGCTGCTTTTACTAACTCATTGACTCGTTCTTGCTGCCTTTTCTTTGCTTCCCCCTCCAAGTGGGGTAATTCTACCATTGCTGCTTCTGCCGCTCGCAGATTAGCTGCTGTTGTGTTGTACGTTGGACGCATGGCCGTCTCATTGCTATTCTCTGGTGTTATCTTTGATGTCGCATCTGCCAGTTCTTTGTTGAGGTTCCTTCCTCTCAATATCGTTGCATCAAGCCGGGTCTTTACGCCCTTGACTCGATTTGCCGAGTTAAGCTCTCGGATAGTGATATCCACATCCTGTTGTAACTTTGCTAGCTCCTTTGCTTTCTCCAGGACTTTTATCCTGGTTTCTTCCAACTCGGCTTGTACACACGCCGGGTCAGTTGCTTGTGCCACTGGATCTGCCAACTTGTCTATCGCTTCCTGCAGCTCCTTAGCTCTTTTGCTCCTAGCTATGTTCTCTGGTTTTTCCAACGGTGCCTTTGTTGTTCTTGCAGCCCTTGGCGTTTCCTCGTGATTTCCTTCCTCTACGTTCTCATTCTCTGCTGGAACTACTAGGGGAGCTGTGGGGTTTGGGGCTGTCATCATTACCTCCACGGAGACGAGTTGGAGAGGTTTCCCAGCGATTGGAGCCGTTGGAGGATCCGACGCCAGGACGACGTGCTCAGGATATGCGTGCTCCACGCGCACCGCGACGTAGACCTGGTGCTTGCTAAACTTGATGAAGCGACCGCCCCTAGGGAACGTCTTGGTCCCGAAGCATCCCGCGTTGTCGCTGACAAAGTTGAGCGCTCCAAACCTCTGGATGAGGCCGGAGTAGACGCGCTCGCCGGTCTTGGCGACGATGTTGCCCGTCCGGATGAAGACTCCATTAAGCACCTGCTTCTGCCCCACGGAGGGCGCCAACTGTTGTGGTGGTGGCACGGCAGATGCACCATGGGTAGGCTTAAGTTGGGGGCCGAATAGGTGCTTGTGGTCACCGGGGAGGGAATGCACGGTCGAGCCATGCACGAAGAACAAGAAGAACTCTCCACACTTGACAATTTGATTGATACCCCAAAGATCACAAGTGCTCCTTGAGCTGTATTGGCTTGAGTACGCAGCACTTGTTCTCTACTTGGTCCAACCTCCCTCTACTACTGCTATGCACTTCCTTATATAGGCAGTGCTAGCTAGCTAATACCCTTTTGGGTTCTAGGGTTTACTGTTTGGATCTTGGTCC
This sequence comes from Avena sativa, assembly GCA_916181665.1. Classification (NCBI taxonomy): domain Eukaryota; kingdom Viridiplantae; phylum Streptophyta; class Magnoliopsida; order Poales; family Poaceae; genus Avena; species Avena sativa. The sequence goes on from OV702285.1 coordinate 473,380,834, forward strand.
CTACAATATGAGTCGGGTTATGGGCTTGCCCTAAGCCCATCGGCCCGGTCCATAACTTGACAGCTAACGGTCTTCTGGTACGCTGCTTCTTGTTCTTTTTGGCGTCACACTATTACTTTGTACGTCAGCGCTTGCTTTGGGAGTCACCCGACTCCTTTTGTGTCACCCGGCGTCGCCCTTCTCTATTGACCATGCTTTACCATGGTCCTTCCTGAACCTTACCCGGAAAGGTGCCACATGTCCTTCTTGACTCGGCCCTTCCTCGGTTGACTCGGCTCGTTGGTACCTGCAAGGGTTACAACTTTGTCCTATACGGGGCGAGATAGTTTGTATCTCGGCTCTCATGCTTATCTTTCCCGGCCGTTCTTGCCCAGCCTGGTTCATTTTTTTACTCGGAGCCAACCCAGTTGCACTATGTTTCCCCTCTCGTGACCCTACCGGGGGTTATCCCCCCGACAGTCGTAAAGTCTAGAAGACAAACCTTCAATGTGACTTTCGTCCAAGTCCCTTTTCCACACGATGTAACTTATCAATCTATAGGCGAGTTGTTGCCATACCTTTAATAGCTTAACCTCTCTTCTCGTTTCATGATATTCGATTCACTGGACTAACCCTTAGTCTGACTCCTCGGTTAACACTTAACTGAGTCGCGCATGGCCATGCTTCTGAATCATATCACACGAGAGGACCCAAAGAATATATCTCCATTATGGAGGGGCAAATCCCATCTTGGTAATCCATGGCACGCAGCTTGTTTCACAACCAACCCAAACTCTACCTTTATAACTGCACATTTATGGAACAACGTTTGACATAACCTAAGTTGGCGATCCTCAACTTGGATTGTGCAACAACCTCAGGTATAAGGATTACATTGATTGAGATATACAAATGGTGACTTGATCGCTGTATCTCAATATGGGGCAATCCGACTCGCTAAACTCTTAAGCTGAATCTGTGCAAGTCGGAATGGCATCACCATGCCTATAACAAGTGGAACCGAGTCATCTGCCGAATTCCACATTAGTCTAAGTTGTGTGTCCAGCACAACTTCAATGACCAAGGATATTTAGTATGAATATCATGAATGTACAGTTCCACAACTGAATCACATATTCAATGATATACATCAGATGTTCATACGAGGACAACTTAATAACTTTATGAATACAATGGGAATTATATCATATATGAACGCCTCTAGGGCATATTCCTAACAGAACATACCCTACAAGTTTGGAGTTGGGTTCCCGAACCATTTTGATTGGCCGTTGTGAAAGCAGAGATAGTTTTAGGTCGATCCACTGCCTCTGAAGCAACCTGCACATACCTACATGGTCCAAGTCACGAACGAGGCAAACACACCTTTTTCGGTGGTCTGAGGTGGACTGAGATGGTCGATGCCTATAAGATGGACGCCTAGGAGAAGTTGGTCTTCCATATCTATGAAGATCGCATGAGCTACTTAAACTACCTATGCCCTGAATCACTCACAAACTTTGTCGCTTCTTCAGATGACAAATTTCTTGTTGCTTCCATTAGGTATGGCACGGGCGTTGCCGATAATCCTTTTCAGGTCTAGGAGTTAGTGCTATGTAGTTAGCTATCTCAACTATGTATAGTTGACTGTAATGATGTGCTACTATATGTAGTTGATTGTATGAATATATCTTGTTATGCTGTGAATATTCAATTGGATGCGCCGGATTTTTTTAAATTTTCGAAAACTCATGTGTGGCGCTCAAAGTAATGGGAACACCACAAGTAGGTATATAATGGTGGCGCTTACAGGAAACTTCATTATTATGATATGTGATGGTGGCGTTTATCACAAACACCACCACTAGATACACTATTGGTGGCTTTCGCTGAAAACACCATCACTACTTCCTACCAGTGGCATGAGATTAGTGGCGTGCGGGTTTAACTCTAACTGTAGCATTGACTCTTGGTTCCTTATGTGTGAGACGCTGACTCGATGCAATTCTGGATCAGTGGTTCCCCTCACATGATTGTCGACAGCATCTACAATATACAAGACTTGAGTCTCTACTCGAGTCTACTACTTGGCCAGAGACTCGGGGGGTTACTCCAAACTGGAGAGCTGGTCGCGCACATACAAGATCTTTGAGTGGCACGCTCTGGTTCCTCACTTGAATCAATGATTTGATTAAGGACTCGGAGGATACTCCCATAGAGAGCGTTGATCAGGCATTCAAAAAAGTGTCGGCGTTGACGGTATTTGTAAGATCATTCGAAGAACTTCTGGATCGTTGTGTCTACGCAGACAATGACTACAAGTCTCTGCTCGAGTCTACGACTCGAACAAAAACTCGGGGGCTACTTCCATAGGGAGCGCTGGTCGCGCACCCTATAGAAAGCAAAAGACTCATAGTACCGTCTGTTGTGTCGACTACGTCCACAATGTTGACTCGCTAACAACAACCGAACTCATTGGCGACTCCACCCACTTTCCAATACATTTTTAGTTTTAGAGATAACATCTCCCTGACCACCTGAATCTCCTCCGTCATGACAAACATTCCGATGCTACGTCTACAATGTAAAGGTAAGACATACATATACAATCTGATGGCCTGGCAACCGCATCCGCTGCGCTCTACCAGATAAATATCATGCCTACATGCGTGATGTAAATCCATACGGATGCATTGGGTACATACTTATCAACTGGAGTTTGGCTCAGTAAGGCCTCTACGGCATGAGTCGAACTACGCCAGCAATTTCCGATTCGAGTCCGGGGACTCGAGTTTGAGTAGGTGACGTTGTTTTTGCCCAAGAGCAATTAACTGGTCCCGATCCGTCAAGCGCACCAGGCACATTTACCATCATCACTAGACAATACATGGGTATGCTTCGCACTCGACACAAGTGTCAACTCCAACATCCTAATGCAAGACTCAAGACAACTGAGTCTCCACCCAAATCTTTAATTCGGATGGACACTCGGGGGCTACTGACATGGATATGCCCAACAGGCACCCGGCTATAGGCTACCTGGTGTGGCTCAACGGAAGGCCCACTCGACGATCTGCCAAGGTCCATGACGCACATGGCGGTTTGGCTGGTAAGAAACTCATATGGACACGGACTCCCAACCGCATAAGACAAGGAAACCTCAAGACTAGAGTTCAAATACAACTTGTAACCAACTTGTATTGGTACCTGAGACCTACCCTCCCTCATATATGAAGGCTAGGAGGTTCCAATGAGGAGGATACAATCTCTCCACCGCCATAATAGACAATAGATTTACAGATCTAGACACCGCATAACCCTAGCACACACACCGCCAGATATCATCTGTCCACCCCCTGTAACCTTTGGCTTTGATACTAATCGAGAGCAGACAAGCAGGAGTAGGGTTTTTCCTCCGGGGGCCTGAACCTAAGTAAATCCTTTGTCCTGTGTTGCTCGTTTGCTAGTCATTTCGCGTTCTCCAGCTTCCCCTCCTTCTCCAAAACCCAAGCCGATAACAATGGGCATTGGCGAGTCAAACCCTTAGCAATTGGAGCCGTCTGTGGGGACTGGGGATACTGATGTTGCGATTGTGACGACCCCATCACCAACAATCTATTATTCGTCGGCTTCCAGCGAGAAGATCCACTTCGGCTCTCTCATCATCAATGACGGACGGATCTCATCTGGTCGATTCGTCTACATCGCCCCCTGAGCTTCGTCATCAACGTCTCCGTTCTAGCCAATCTCATCTTCATCATGATCGAGTGCGTGGAATTGGCAATCATCCATAGTACCAGATTGGAGAGGTTTCAAGTCTTTAGCCCTCTCATACGAGTTCCCAGTTGGCGAAATCCAAGACGCGAGATCGGAGATCCGTCCTGGCGGCTACCGCAACTACAATGCTATTTTTAAAGTGCTATTTTGCAATGATATTTGTGATGTCGTGATGACGCGCAAAGAGCAAATACCATGTGGAACAAGTCCTGTACTAGCGCCAAATCTGACACAGGAAATCTGCTTGGATTGGGTCAACTGATGTGCAAAGGCAGAGAAAAAATAAATAGAGACAAGAGTTCATCAGTTATTGCACCCTACGGGTAAACAATTGATACGTCCAAAACGTATCTACTTTCTCGAACACTTTGCTATTTTTTCTCCTCTAAACTTGTGTGATTTGGATACAACTAACACAGACTGACGTTGTTTTCAGAAGAATTACCTTGGTGTCTTGTTATTGTGCAGAAAATCAACTATCAGGAAAAATCCCGAAAAATATGCCAAAAACTATTTTTGACCAGAAGATCCACGGAGCCAGAAGAGGAGACAGAGAGGAGGCCTGGGGGGGCCACACCCACCCCAGGCGCGGGCCCACCTGACCCCATGCCTGGAGGGGGTGCATCCACCCTAGGCACCCCCTCGGCCTCCCTCCTGCGCCTATAAGTTGCCTTTCGACCTAAAAACCGAGGAGGGGGTTCGATAGTTTTCCAGAAAGAGTTCCGCTCCACCGCCGCCACCAGAAACCAAGATTCAGATCCAGAAACTCCGTTCTGGCACCCTGCCGAGATGAGGAATTTGGAGAGGATCATCTCCATCGTCATCACCAATGCATCTCCATCAACCACCGATGTTTCCCTCATCCATGAGTGAGTAATCCCCCGCTGTAGGCTTGGGAATGGTAGGGATTGGATGAGTTCTATCATGTAATCGAATAAGATCTGTTAGGGCATAGTGCCTAGTATCTCTATTAGTGTTATTTGACTTTGTTGCAACTTGTTGTTCTTAATGCTTGTCACTAGGGCCCGAGTGCCATGATCTCAGATCTGAACTTATTATTGAATCATTATAATAGTATTGTTTGTGATATTATCTGCAAGTTGTGTATACATATCATTGTACGGATCCAAAGGCCCCAAAGTGACAATAATTGGGACAACTGGAGGGGATGGCTGTGGTGTGAGGATCACATGTGTTCACGGAGTGTTAATGCTTTGCTCCGGTGCTCTATTAAAAGGAGCACCTTAATTGCCAGTAATTCCCTAGAGGCCCCGCTGCCATGGGCTGGCTGGACAGAAGATGTTGTGCAAGTTCTCATTGCGAACACGTATGACTATATTTGGAGCACATGCCTAGTATTGTTTAGTACTTGGATGCTTGTTATTATTTATCTACAATGCCCTAGATCTTAAAGTTACATGTTTAGACTCGTCCATGCAACGTCCGTCCATCCATCCCTATGCCTACCGCACTCGAATTCCACGGGTACCGTTACTGTTACTATTTCTCCTGTTTTACTGTTGCTGTTACTACTGTTGTTGCTTTGCTGTTGCTATTACAAACTGTTGCTACTACAAACTATTGCTACTGATAAAATTTTGTGAGCAAGAACTATTTCCAGGTGCTGCTGAACTGACAACTCAGTTGTTAAGGCTTGCAAGTATTCTTTGGCTCTCCTTGTGTCGAATCAATAAATTGGATAATACTACCCGCGAAGACTGTTGCGATCCCTTATACTTGTGGGTCATCAACAATATCCAGCAGATCGGTTTACCAAATCCAAACACCAAGCGTAGATGGATCAAAGACAAGAAATAAAAGACAAATTAATCAGGTCTTCACAAGGGGATCAGACATAGTACGTGAATCCCGGAGGCCATGTTTTCCGATCAATCAAGAGTTACGCGAGTGTTTTAGACTGTTTCGATCTTTTCGCAAACTATCAGACTTGAGAATTGCTACCATTGTACGTTTTGTTTCCCATGGTCTACTCTGTCGCAGCTCCACCGACTACTCCAGCTATCATAGCGTCGACCTCGTCCACTACGCGACTCCGCGTCCATCGTGTCAACTCGGTCCGATCGTGTTGTTTCTACGCCCGGGGGCTACGCCGACTTCGTCACATGACCCGCTTCGGTCTTCGGCTGCCGCAACCCGCTACGATCTTCGGTTGCGGCAAGATACTCCCGCCATCGGCTTTGGTGACCTGCTGCCGCATCGACTCCGGTCTGTCGCATCGACTCTCGAATGTCACCTCGACTACATCGACTCTACACACGGGTACTCCGCTAACTCTGCCGAGAGCCCCTTGCGGCCTTCGGCTCCGACGACCCGCTGCGGCCTTCGGCTCTGATGACCCGGGGGCTCCTTCGGCTGCAACGACCAACTGTGGTCTTCATCTCTGGCAACTCGGGGGCTCCTTCGACTGTTGTGGTCTTTAACTGTGGCGACCCGCTGCGGTCTTCGACTATGGCTACCCTTTGTAATCCTTGGCTGCGGCGACTCTATCCACTATGCGACTCCATGTTAGCCATGTCGACTCCATCCACCACGCGACTCCGTCGACATCGACCATGACCCGCCAGTCGCATCGACTCTTGTAATCCACTGATCGCATCGACTCCCATGACCTGTTCACCTCGTCGACAAACAACAAAGCTAAGTTTTCTACTTAGATTTGATTTATTTTTACATTAATTGCACTCGACACACTTGGGGGCTGCGCCCTTGACGAGTTCAAAATTGAAACATGTTTACCTTTTGTTTTTGCATAAATAGAGTAGGGATCTTTGTATTTTACGGCGTTCGCTCGCACCTTTTTATATTTATTTCAACAGGATCCCAAATCATTAGATCTTATATGAACATATCAATTATACTATGCTATAATATGAAATTTTTAAGTGATAAAAGTCATTTTATGGATTTACCTTTGCACCTAGGAAATTTCCAAACGAGGGGAAGCAACCAGTGCCAATAACGACTGGTGGTGCAGGCAGAGCCCGCTCGGACCGTCTGCCCGTACCATGTGCCATCTGGTTCGCCTCGTCAAATACTTTCTCCTGGCAAAGACGGAGGATAGATCCGACATTCACAGCCACCAGAAACCATGAAAAATCACATCTGAAAGGGATCTGAAGGAGGAACTTGGCCGAGGTAAAATCCCTGATGTTTCACGAATCATTGAAGGACAACACATCATCCCCTTCATCATCAACCGCTGCATCTACATCACCATCATTACCCCTATCTTTCATCTATTAGATCTTGTTGTAATTCCAGATTCAATTGTGGTTGCATTAAATTTATTTCAGTACTTTTATCCATCCATTTGATTATGATGATGTTGTTGATTGCTTCCATATGTGAGTAGTTCCTTTGTTCTTGGGGAGAAGGAGAAACTCTAGCACTATTATGAATTTGCAATAAAGATGACCTATTCTTGTGTCCATATGACTTGTTGGTCTATGATAGATTTATGATTTGTGTTTGATCTCTCTCTTTAGATAGTATGCATAGTCGACCACATGCCATTTTATCTTGGGACTAAAGGGAGGGAGAAATCCTTTGGACGTGTTTTGGGATCGTACCCGGAATGGCCCCGTGACAGATTAGCGCTGACTCATGACCTACACGGTCAAAGGAGGGATAAAGAGGGACTTCCTAAGATAATTATGATATCCACAGGGAAACCCTTACTTGCGGTGGTTTGTATGGGTGACCGCTCTCAGACATCGCGGTGGTTATTTAGAGGTGACCTCACTCTTGGCTCAACAAAGTGGCTTACTACGAGCCTTGTAGTGAACATCTTATTATGAAGCTCTTTCTACACATTTCATGACACAAGAAGTATATTATCTTAAATTATTAATTATAACAATATCATGTTAGAGGTGTATCCTAGATCCCCGAGAACGTTTTAACCCTATTGAGTTCAACCGTGCTTTCAAACAATCTTGTTACTTGCTTTCTTTTAATCGTTATAATTAGTTTTTTGCGCACAACCAAAAACCTTTCAAACACTCTTTACTTGATATCAAAGGAAACTTACAAGTATCCTTTGATAGATAGTAGCGAGGGTCATTAAGATCTTTACCAATATCTCTCTATGGGTTCAATAACTTTACTTCGAAACTAGCTACAATTGATCTGTACACTTGTAGTCATCAAGCTATTTTTTGGCGCCGTTGCTGGGGAGCTAAGCTCTTTTAGTCTTTGTTCTTAGTTTCTTATTTTACTAATTGTTTTACTAAAATTGCTTACTAGTTTCAGGTAATACATCATGGGCGAGTACCAAAATATAATTCAGCTGGAGGCTGTAAGGAACTCCGATCCGCCCGTGGACGCCTATTTAAAATCCAATAACCCGAGAGGGTATGCTATTAATCCTATGCTTTTAGATCTTTTGCACGCAAAAAAGTTTGCATGAGATGATACATAGGATCCTTATGAGCATGTAGGGTTGTTTGAAGATATTTTTGGAACTTTCCACCTTAACATACAAACAGAGGATGAGGTTAAATTTGCTCTTTTTGTTCAAACCCTTATTGATAAAGCCCGTCCTTGGTACATCCAAAGTTCTGCAAAGATTACTAATTCCTAGAAGAGTCTAGCCTCTTTGTTTTTAGCTGATTTATTTCCCAGGACAAAAACTCTTGGAGCGAGACGTATGATCACGAATTTTAAAGGAAAACTTGAGGAAATTTTGCATGAAGGATACACAAGGTTTTGCGGACTGCTTGACCGCTGCTCCCATCATAATTTCCCACCTTGGTTGGTGATACACACCTTCTATGCAGGTTTGGATGATGATAACATAAATGAACTCGACTCCCTTACCAATGGACCATTCAAATTTAGTGTTAACACAGCATGTAATTTTTTAGACACGGTGAATAGAATAGAGAAAGTTGATTGCGAGGCTGAGTTTAATAAAGAAAATCTTATAGAGAACAATTGCTTAAAAAGGTTTGTAGCTCCAGGTAAGGTGGAAAAACTACTCAGAAATTTTAATCTAGACAATCGTATGATTGCTCAAATTATTAAAAATTATGCTGGCTATTTATAGATCCCAAAAGATTGGGAGCGCTATACACCATCTACGGAGGAGAAACCCCCTTAAACTAGCCATAAGGATAAATATTCGCAATTGCAGAAGAAAATACTAGATGAGGAATAAACAATACTAACCAAAGTAATAGAGAGTAAAAGTGAAAATAACAAAAGGATATGAAGGTTAACTATTAAACAGAACATTGGGATAGTAAAAGAACTACTAGAACCTGAAATGTTCATAGACAAAGTGATCATGGTAAGTAAAGAATCCTTAGACATTATAGGAGGCAAGTTTGATGGTAAAAATAGAAGTCAACAAAAAATCCCTTTCTGTCTAGGGGGACTACGTATGTAGGATTCTGTTACTTAAGCTCTTCTATTAATATCATGCCTTACACAATCTATGAAGAGATGCATGACCATCTTGATGAGTCCTACCTTGAGCCATCAGAAGTTACTTTTATGCTTTCTAATCGAACTATGCATCCTACTTACGGGATACTTCGCAATGTCTGTGTTTCTATGGGAGCTTTTGTGTACCCAGTTGATCTTCATATTATTAAAATACCCTTAAACTCCTCCTGTCCGGTTATTTTTTGTAGACGTTTTTACAACTCTATGAACATTGATATTGACAACAAAAAACAGGCTTTATCTTTGCAGGTTGGTGAAGAACTTATAGAAATAAGCTATAACCAATTCACAAAATTTCCTTATGAAAATAAAGTTGAGATCAAAGAGGAGAAGACTATTGAAGAATTGGCAACAATCTATTTTTGCACCCTTCAATCTGAGTTGGAGAGAAGTTTGACAAGCGATGATTCGCTTCCAAACGAATCTTCAAAAGAAGGTTTGGATGAGATCCTCAACACCGCACCAGCGGTTGAAACTCGCCTCACGGATGAATTTGAAGAACTTGAAAGAAAAGGGGATGAGGATCTTCCACCTCTCGTATTGAAGCCTCTTCCTTGGAACCTCGTGTACGAATTCTTAGATAAGGAAGGTAAGTGTCCAGTGATTTTAGATGATAAGCTCTCTCTCATGAGGAAAACATAAAATTATTAGAGGTACTTGCCAAACAACGTGAAGCTTTTGGATACACCCTTAATGACATAAAATATATAGACCCTTCCATAATAAATCACAAGATATCCATGATTAAAGATTCTAAACCGTTCATTGACAATCAAAAAAGATTGAATCCTAAAATGAAAGATGTAGTAATAAAGGAGGTTATACGTATGTTGGACAGCAGTATTATCTACCCAGTTTCAGATAGTAAGTGGGTGAGTCCAACTCACTGCATACCAGGGAAGGATGTATAACCATAATTAATAATGATAAGGATGAATTAATCCCGGCTAGAACAATAATAGGTTATAGGATATGTATCGACTTCAGGAAGTTAAATAAAGAAACCATAAAAATTCACAAGCAGCTGCCTCTCGTTAATGATATTATGGAAAGGATGTCCGCTAACACTTACCTTTGTTTTCTTGATGGATACTCTGTATATTCTCAAATAGCTATTCAGCCTGAAGATCGATAAAAAATCACTTTTACCTGCCCCTATGGAACCTATGATAATCGATTGATGCCTTTCAGTTTGTGTAATGCGGCTGCTACTTTTCAAGAGTGTGTTTTGAAAATATTCGACAACTTTGTAGAAAGTTCCATGGAAGTCCCCTCTAATGGTTATACTCATATTCTTGTTGTTGTAGACTATGTTACTAAATAGGTGGAAGCTATACCTACTTCTCATGCAGATGCAACCACTTCCAATAAGATGATCAAGGATGTCATCTTACCCAGATTTGGAGTACCCCGGTTTTTGATTACTAATGGTAGAACTTATTTTATGAAGAGAACTTTTAACAAGATACTTCAAAAGTATGGAGTGGACCATCAAGTAGCCTCACCTTACCACCCTCAAACCAGTGGAAAAGTGGAATTATCAAACCGGAAAATCAAGGTCATATTTCAGAAGACAATGAATAGATCAAGAAAGGACTGGGCATTGAAGCTTAATGATGCACTGTGGGAGTATCATAAAACTTTTAAAAATCCTATGGGAATGACGCCATACAAAATCTTTTACAGTAAAAATTGTCACCTTTCATTAGAACTTGAGCATAAAGATTCATGGTCTATTAAAACTATGGATTTTGATTTCAAAACTGCTGGGGAAAAATGACTCTTAGATATTCATGCTTTGCATGAACTCCGGAATGAGGCTTATGAAAACACTAGGATATTTAAAGAAAAAGTGAAGAAATGGCACGATAAAAAATTAGAAGGCATGGAATTTAAATCGGGGGATAAAGTTTTGCTCTATAACTCTAGGCTTAAGATTTTTGCAGGAAAATTGAAATCTAGATGGGAAGGACCCAATGAAGTCGAGGAGGCATATCCTTTGAGAGCGGTAAGATTGAAAAATACTACACCTTATTCTTCATCCTGAATCGTCAATGGGCATCGATTGAAGCGTTATATGGTTGGAGAGGTCAACACCACTGAGGTAGTCTCCTTGATTTCTGTCGAGGAATTTAGCAAAGTGAGATAACAAAATCTATAGTTTATGGATTTTTGTTGGTTTAGAGTATTTCCAGCATGTTTCTCCTTGTTCTTTGTTCCTCTTTTACTTTTTTGGATTTACTAGGCTATTTCTCGACCTGATAAGGGCGGGCCATACTCTATGTTTCGGTACGACCAGGTCGTATGGGCATATACACTTGTATCATAGGTCATTATCGGTACTATTCTTGTAATGTTCCAAGCTTCTTTTATTCGTGTTTTTGTAAAAAAAAATAAGAAGATCAGAGTAGGCGATAAGTTACCAGTACAGGCACGCGGTACGGCCGGGGCCCGCCCATACTGCCCCCCTAACTGACTCCAACCCTTTTCTCTATGATTTCTTTTATTTATTGACCTCTTTCTCTTTCTTTATTTTATTTTTTTACTTTCATTGTTTAATATCAGATCTCGAGCCTCCTTCCTCCCACCTTACAATGAAATCTCAGATCTCACTTGATCGCTCAGAGACCTTGAAGCCTTTTCATATCAAGCAAATCTGGACCAAGAAGGAGGGCGCCTCTGAAGCACAAGCCAAGAAAAAGGGATCCAAAGGAGATACTTCATCTCTCTCGTTCTGTGAGACCCCGCAAGTCGTCCCACTTCCCAACTGGGAAGACATGTTCCCGCAAAAGTCGTTCACGCGCACCTTTTTGTATTTATTTCAACAGGATCCCGAATCATTAAGTCGTATATGAACATATCTATTAGATTATCATATTATGCTATAATATGATATTTTTAAGTGATAAAAGTTATTTTATGGATTTACCTTTCATCATCATTGGAGGACAACGCATCATCCCTTTCATCATCAACCGCCGCATATACATCACCACCATTACCCCCATCTTCCATCTATAAGATCTTGTTATAATTCTAAATTCAATTGTGGTTTGCATTAGATCTATTTTAGTACTTTTATCCATCCATTTGATTATGATGATGTTGTTGATTGCTTTCATGTGTGAGTAGTTCCTTTGTTCTTGGGGAGATGTAGAACCCTAGCACTATTATAAATTTGCAATAAAGATGATCTATTCTTTTGTCCATATGACTTGATGGTCTATGATAGATTTATGATTTGTGTTTGATCTCTCTCTTTATATGGTATATGTAGATTTATGATTTGTGTTTGATCTCTCTCTTTAGATGGTATGTGTATATTTATGATAGATTTATGATTTGTGTTTGATCTCTCTCTTTATATTACCATTTGCCCTTGGGAATCCTTTGGACGTGTTTTAGGATCGTACCTGGAATGGTCTCGTGGCAGATTGGCGTCGGCTCGTGACCTACATGGTCAAAGGAGGAATAAAGAGGCACTCCCTAAGCTAATTACGATATCCATGCGGAAACCATTAACTACGGTGGTTTGTATGGGTGACTGCTCTCAGACATCACAGTGACCTCACTCTTGGCTCAACAAAGTGGCTTCCTACGAGTCTTGTAATGAACATCTTATTATGAAGCTCTCTCCATACATTTCATGACACAAGAAGTATGTTATCTTAAATTATTAATAATAACACCCATGCTAGAGGTGTATCCTACATCCCCGAGAACGTTTTATCCCTATTGAATTCAACCATGCTTTTACACAACCTTGTTACTTGCTTTCTTTTAATCATTTTAATTACTTTTCTGCACACAACCAAAAACCTTTCAAACACTCTTTACTTGAGATCAAAGGCAACATACAAGTATCCTTAGGTAGATAGTAGCGAGGGTCATTAAGACCTTTACCAGTAGCTCTATGTGGGTTCGATATCTTTACTTTTAAATTAGTTATAATTGATCTGTGCACTTGCAGTCATCATCCCTCTTCAAGTAACCTAATGTGTCATCGACTCCGAGCACTCGAGCACCTCATATGCGACAGTCCGAGTAGTTGATTCTGCCTGATCGTCGAATCCTTGAACTCTGAGTACCTCGGCAAGGTACTGAGACTAAGGGTAATCACACTAACGAAAATACCTAGTATATAGTGCAAAAGTGTTGACTCGATTGGCACCAAAAAATTTCATAACAAGTCAAAATTCAAATATTAATAAGATACAAGTGCCTCACAATTCTTTGCATTTTCTATAGCTTAGAAGGACGCCAACTGCATCGAGCTATTCTATTGGGTCCTCCAACGGAGCCGACCAGCGCCAGTCGTGTCCATGGATGCCAAGGCCCGAGTCGATACTTCCCTCAGATGACCACGTCAGTTGTCAATAGACGCAATGTTGATCGCGCACCCGATAGAAGCAGCGCTAGCCGCGCACCTGACAGAAGCGACCGCATCAACTCCATCTGCATCGTCGATTCACCCAGCTAAAATGATGCATGACTCTGCTACGTTAACTATGACTGCATCGTTGACTCTTGGGTCCTTATGTGTGAGACGCTGACTCGATGTACTTCCGGGTCAGTGGTTTCTCCTAGCATGATTGTCGACTGTGTCTACAATATACAAGACACGAGTCTCTACCCGAGTCTACGACTTGGCCAGACACTCGGGGGCTACTCCAAATTGGAGTGATGGTTGCGCACATACAAGATCTTTGAGTGGCACGCTCCGATTCCTCACTCGAATAATGATTCGACTAAGGACTATGAGGCTACTTCCATATGGAGCGTTGGTCGCGCATTCGAAATAGCGTCGGCGTTGACGGCATGTGCAAGATCATCCGAAGAACTTCCAGATTGTTGTGTCTATGCGGCCGATGACTATAAGTCTCTGCTTGAGTCTACGACTCAAACAGACACTCGTGGGCTACTCCCATAGGGAGCATTGGTCACGCACCCTATATAAAGCAAAAGACTCACAATACCGTCTGTTGTGTCGACTATGTCCATAACGTCGATCATGAACATCAACCAAACTCATTGGCGACTCCGCCCACTTTCCATTACATTGTCAAGTTCGGAGATAACATCTCCCTGACCACCCGAATTGCCTTCGTGGTGACAAACATTCGGATGCTACGTCTACGATGCAAAGATAGGACATATAGATACAATCTGATGGCCAGGCAACCGCATTGCTACGCTCTACCATATAAATACCGCGCCTACAGGCGTGATGAAAATCCAGACGGATGCGTTGGATACATACTTATCAACTGGAGTTCGGCCTAGTAAGGCCTCCGCGGCATGAGTCGAACTATGCCAACAATTTCTGAATTCGAGTCTTGGGACTCGAGTTTGAGTAGGTGCTTTTTTTGCCCAAGAGAATTAACTGGTCTGTGGCATCCCGCAAAACCACTACTAGAAAATCGCATTGTTTTTTGTGTATTGCATCATCATGACCGCATGCTCATGTCATCATGCATGTGTTTGTCTGGAACTATTTTCGTAAAGCCTGATTTTGTTTTCTAAACGCCCTGTCTTGATTTCAAATTAAAACCCGGGTCTCCGGAATATTTTGTTTTGACTAACCACGGTTTGCAAAAGCCCCGTTTAAAATAAATAAAATATTTAATTATTTTTAGGGGGCAGCCGAACCGGGCCGATCCGACCCAGTCGGCCACCCCAGTACAAAACCAGCCTGTCCTAAAACCTTTTTCTACCAATCCTATTCTACCCACCCAACCAGCCACATCACCCCGACCATTCACCTCGTGCCACCTCACCACCCCCTTCCCCCTATCCTATCCCACGCTGCCACCTCATCCCCACTCCCTCCCTCTGGCCCACAGCCCCACTCCCCTGGCCACCTGCTTCCCACCGCCTGCCTCTCTCCCTCCACACCCACCTGGCCCGCCGACCCCACCTGCCTCGTGCTCCACCCCGCGGAACCCACCCCGGCCCCACCATCCTCCTTCTCCTCTCACCCCGTGACCCCATCGCCCCGCTCCCGCTCCCTCACCACCGCCTGCCTCCACCCCAACTCGTCTCCAACCACCCCACACGCCAGCGTTCCCTCCCGACGCGCCCGTGCTTCCGCTCCTCTCCCCCTCGTTCTCCTCCTCCCCCGCATCAAGCCTCCCCCACCAGACCCCTCTCTCTCTCCCCGTCCTCCTTCATCCTCAGCCGCCCGCCGCCGGGATCCGCAACCGCGCGGCGCGCCGCGCCCGGCCGCTGCCCCGTGCCGTCCCCGTCGCCAGGGAGAGGCCCGCTCGATCCCCGTGGCGCCGCCGCCGGAGCCACGACGACCCCTTCGGCCTCCTCATGTCTTCCCCGTGCCCCATCCTCGTTCCTCCGCCGCCTTCCTCTGTCCCCAACCGCCTGCGGCCGTCTCGCCGGAGCAGGGCCGACCCGTCCTGCGCCGCCGCCCCGCGGGTTTCCTCTCCTGCGGCCCCGTCCGCATCGAGCCGTCGCCTCCTCACCAAGCCTGCGGCCTCCTCCGTGCCGGCCGGAGCTCCACCTCCTCTCCTCTACCGCCTTCCCAGCGAGCGCCCTATCGTCCGACGCAGCCACGTCTCCCCATCCCGCGGCCACCATCGCTCGCCTGTCGCCACCATCGTCTGCTGCTCTCGGCCGCGCAGACTTATCCCGCGCCTCTGCCCTTCGTCGGCAGCCAGCAGGGTACCCGAGGTGCTCTGTTGATGGCTTGCTCCGGCCGAGCTCTGCTCCATGCTGCGGCGGTGCTGCTTCTCGAGTTCGTTGGCTCCAAGGTCGTCTTCGACCTTCTGGTCGCGCTAGCTTCTGTCGCCCCTCTCCTGTGTTGCGCACCTCCCAACCGCATCTGCCAAGCCCGGCACTGAGTGTTTTGCCTCGTGTGTGCTCTGTTTGGTGAAGTCATGTTCGGTGGGGATGAACATTTGAGTTGATGGCACTGCTATGTGATGTATAGGTTAAGTGCTTCCTCCACATGATGCAACACCGTTGTTGTAATGTTCCATCGACAAGAACACAACACGGACAAGTACCCTATCAAGTTCGTCAGCTACATTTGCGGACAAGTACATCAACGGAGCGGCGATGAATGACCATGAGAATGCCGACACGGTCCAAGACCCCCGACTCGAAGATCCCCGGAACGCCAAGACCATCTACACGGGTCCGAAGACCGATCCCGGCGCGCCCGAACCCCGTCGAACACCAAGACCCTCGGGATCGCCAAGTTCTCCTTCCCGGAAGCATTAACGCCCGTGCGACAAGATCTACTTCCCAGATCCGAAGACCCCGGTACCGATCTACTCAAGTTCGCCATCGCGAGTCCGAACTTCAACGTTTCCCCTGAACCCTGAGACAAACCCCGAACCCCCGGAACCAAGATCACCGACCCCCTAATGTGTGATTCCCTTCCCGAGCCCTATTTTATAATAATATCTAAACTTGTTGCATATTAAAATGTTCATATTTGCACACATATCATGTGGGTTTGGGGGCATTATGCCGATTCACCATATAAATTAAATATGGGATCCATATGCGGGCAAATCTAGTCTCATATTGGTCCCATTTAAATTTGTGTAGCGAACCGGTCATATGTTTTGCCATGTTAATACCACATTTAAATTGCGGGGTATCTAAACAACATGAACCTATTAATTAATTGTCGGGACCCTCGGTTCCACTTAATATGACCTAATTGCATCGCATCCTTGCCAAGCCATACATCATACATGCATCATGCCCGATCTTTTGCCGTAGTATTAAATATTGCATCCGGTGTTTATTCTAGTGTTTGCTTCTTCGCGGATAAGGCCGTTGAGATGATGCGAGTGTCGACCCGATCTTCGGTTGAACCTTCGACAATGTTTTTCAGGCGAGCATATCCCCCTTTCTACCTATCTTACTTTTATAGTATTTATTCCCTCCTGTTGATCTATTGCTATCTGTGTTGCGATGCTCTAGTTTTCGTACCCGTGATATCCCTTGCAGCCTTATATTGCCTTGGACACCTCCTATTACCGTTGTTTGGTAGATAGTTGGACCTGCGCGTCGTAGTCGCTTGCTCAAGTGCTGTTGCGTGTCGTCAAGTACCACAGTTGTTGGAGCATTGCCGCATGTTTAATGTTGGAGATGATCATGGCTTTAATTATCGTTCACTTTAATTATTGTTTAATAACTAAAATTGAAGTAGGTAAGCAGAGGCACAGGTGGGCAATATATGTTATTTGGTTGTTAACCGTCCACTTGTGTCCCGTAGGACCCCGAGTACTTGATACCTGTTCCTTGAATATTCGCGCTATCCACATCCGGGAGGATTATGGGACCCCCCTGAGCCAGAGCTTGATTCATTCTTATTTCTTGGGGCCACAAACTAGTTTGAGGTTTTATTTACGATCCTGTACTTATGCCATGCTTTACTGCTTTATTTACGATTGTGAGAGGAGCACCTGTACTGTTTAGGTAAGCGGAGTGTTTTCGCGGTATCGACAAGCCCAGTCACATTTTCGGGTTCCCAGTCGTTTACAGCCATTGACGCAAACCTTGAGTCCGTCTCGGAGTCGGCTAACTTCGTTGCGGGTGTACTCAATGGGGTGGCCCCCTGAAATAATTCTGAATCTTGTGATTGCTTTGTCGTGACTGCCTCGTTGGGTTTTGATTTGGTTTTTCCGAGGTTGATCGAGTGTGTGTTGCTATTTGTGCACCCCTACAGGGTAAAACTTTCTGAAAGCCGTGTCCGCGGTTATGGACGACTTGGAGCACAGTATCTCGATCATAGACAACTATAACTAAAGTAGTGCTATAAATTTGACCTTATAATGACTAGTAATCAGCTTCACTATAATGGAATGGCTAAATAAAACTGCCAACAATTGCTTGTTTGGGTTGTCGCTTGCGACCATTGTATCTGACTAGTAAGTATTGCAACTATAACAGAATGGCTAAATAAAAGTACCAACAACTGCTGGGTTTTGGGATATCTCATGCCAATTGTATCTGACTAGTAAGTGTCGCAACTACAACGGAATGGTTAACTAAAATTGTCCACTGCTTATTATATCAGGATGATTATCTATACTTGACTAGTAATTGCTGCAACGTTAACTGAATAAATAAAACTGCCAACTGTGTGAGTTCCTCGGTTGACTTCCTCGTTTTGGTCTCGAGGGGGAAACACCAGGATGGGTTTGTTTGATGGTAGCATCAGGTTGTTTCCGAATAGGTCTTTCTTATCCCTCTCTGATAGCCGACAGTCATATCGAGTCTCTATAGGTTGTCCTAGTGCATGTTGCGCTGCCGCTTCAGTCCACCATACCTATGTAGGCGAGGACCGCCGAATTCTAGTCTCGCCGTGTACTGGCCTCAGTACTGACCGCTCTCTCTTTTTCCTTTGCCCTTTGTCGGCACCCCTTTTTGTTTAAGCAGGTTTTGAGATCGACGTCGTTAGCAGGGTTACCCTTCCGGCTTGGCCTGGGCAGGGTTATGGACGCCATTGGTTATTCTTCAGGGCTCTTAGCCCCATTTGCATCTTGTCCGTAGTCGGACGCTCTATCATTTTCAAGGTGATTTGGATCTTTGTATATTATATCTGTATTCTTGACTCATTGAGTCGCTGCTGTATATATATCTGTTCTGTGGGTCCCATCGAGGACTGTTGTGTAATGTTATTACTTTGTTTTCCACCCGCACGAAAGTGCCTGGTGGGCACCTTTGAATCGTTTCTATGCGGGTTTGGCGGGAATCGCTGAAACTTGCATAGGATCGATTCTGAGGGTGTTACATGGTCCCGATCTGTCGAGCGCACCAGGCATGTTTACCATCATCCATAGACAATACATGGGTATGCTTCGCACTCGACACAACTGTCGACTCCGACATCCTAATGCAAGACTCAAGACAATTGAGTCTCCACTCGAATCTATGATTCAGATGGACTCTGGGGGGATACTAACATGGGCATGCCCAACAGGAACCCGACTATAGGCTACCTGGTGTGGCTCAATGGAAGGCCCACTGAATGACGTGCCAAGGTCCATGACGCCCATGGCGGTTCGGTTGGTACGAAGCCCATATGGACACGGACTCCCACGCGCACAAGACAAGGAAACCTCAAGACTAGAGTTTGAATAGAACTTGTAACCAAATCGTATTGATACCTGAGACCTAGCCTCCCCCATATATAAAGGCTATGAGAGTCCAACAAGGAGGACACGATCTCTCCACCGCCAAAATAGACAATAGATCTACAGATATAGACACCACATAACCCTAGCACACACACCGCTAGATCTCATCTGCCCACCCCTTGTAAACTTCGGCTTCACCATTAATCAAGGGCAGACAAGCACGAGGAGGGTTTTCCCTCCGGGGGCCTGAACTTGGGTAAATACTTTGTCCTGTACTGCTTGTTTGCTAGACGTTTCGCAATCTCTAGATGCCCCTCCTCCAAAACCCAAGCCCATAACAATGGGCACTAACGAGTCAAACCTCGTCACTCAGATTTAATCTTTACCCTGCATTCTCCCATCATCTTCTGCTTCCTTGGGACGAGTGACCCTTTGAGCTCCAGGTGAGAAAACCCTAGCATAAACCCATCTCCCCCTTCACTACTAGGAAAAAGCTTACCCGTAAGGCACCGGTTTTGGTTACCTGTAAGGCACTACGAGTGCACCACTAGGCCGGCGCTACGGGGTACCTGTAGCACACTACCTGGTGCGCCACGTTGATAACCCCCAAGCGCAGGGAATCACCGTAGTACCATTCAATAAGTATTTGAGTGTCAAACCCATGAGGATCTGATGGTAAACTATCTATTCTCTAAAGTCCTATAACCCACTTATATGGCCTTCTATGCAAAGCTAGGATCTAAAGTGTGTGTGTGTGTGTGGTTTTTTTTTGTATTAACTAGAAAACAATAAAGTAGTTGAAATAAATACTATAATAAAATAATGCAAATGAAGTAGAGATAGTGGAGTGGATGTGGATAATCTATGGGAGCAAATGTTTAGGCAAATTGCTATTTTGGTTGTCACAACTAGTGAAGCACATATATAGTCTTTCTGTTGTTTCTTCTAGGAGCCATAACTAGTTGTATCCATAGATACGAGCAAATACATCACTAGTGATTGATCCCAAGGCCAATTAAGGAAAAACAAGAGAATATTAAGACATAAAGTTCAACCACCGCATTTAGATCTAAGGTACCCGTGATCATACCCTCGTTTATTAACCATGAATTAATACTACATATATTACAAAGACTTGGGATTCATCTTCTATCAAACTCCATCTATCCATCATCCTATCAACATGCAATGATGACAACATTGTGCATCCCCCACCATATGTGTGCACTCATGTGTTAGTGCATCAATACCATCATAGAATATAACATATACTTGTATGCAACCAATACAAACTAGATCACAATTGCCACAATAATTCACTACTCAAACATCAACATAGTCATACAATAGATCATGGGAAAATAATATATTGCATCATACATCATGTTTGCCAAGAGATTATAGTGTGGGATGATGGAGAGGTGTTGTAGATGGCGATGGATAAGTGCCTCCCCAAGGGGGAGAGGCGGTGCCGGCGTGGATGAGGCGGCAACGTTGGTGGCGTAGGGCGACGGTGCCCCTGCGGACTCGTAGGGGCGATGGCTGCCCCTTGGGGGAAGCAACCCATTGGCCCTTCTTCTTCCTTAGAGATTGTTCAACAATGGAGGAGCTTCTGCCCATCCTTGGAGGGCTGCCAAGGAGGTGGATTTTCATGTCTATGGGTTGATTCCTCCAAAAGTAGGGTTTCCTCTCAATATATAGTGGTAGAGATGCAATCTTGGTCATAGGATGGATGTCCCTTGAATCCCAGGGCTCTTGGGCATATCTAGAACCTTCCTAGGAGTCCCCTATGTCCTTAGTGAGTCCATCAAGTCGTGGTTGGGCCGAAATCATCAAAGATGGGAGGAGTTTGAGTCAACCACGTCACATATTTTCGGAGTCCCGAAACTGCTTCTGTACTCCCCAGTAATATGGCTATAAAAATGCATCCAGACTCCGATTGGGGCGAATTCTATTTCTAAATTATTGAGCATAAAATTCTCCACAACTTTCCTTTTTACACCTTTTACATTAGACATCATCTTCGGGTTTGTTTCTAGCAATCTTCGAAAAGAGTTCTGCGGAAATTTCTAGACTTCTCCATAATGCGCGGTTTCCTTCCATATTTTTGTATTTCCTACAGAATAAAGTTTAAAACAAAAAATTGTGCAATTTTTCACCTATTAGTAGGTTAGTCCCAATAAATATAATATTGTTCCATAAGCAATAAACGACAAAGTTCATGGATGCACTTTACATGCATCACACGTGTAAAAAAGTTACCCGTGGTGCATCACCCGGTGCGCCATGGGTAGGGGTCCAGGTGCGCCACTGGTATGTTTTTCAAAAAACAAAAAATGCTGAAAACAACCTCATTTTGAATTAGAAAAGCAATCGAGTCCCGTGCATGGTCGCCATCATGTCGCCTCGCTAGAGCATGGTGGTCATGGCCGCAGTCACAGCCTACCACCGCAGGAAGGTGCGGGAGGCCATGGCCACGCAAGTCCTCGTCGGCATCGAGCGGGAGGTGTTAGGCCGAGGCGATAGGAGGTGCATCTATGGTTACCGAAGGAGGTGGCATCGGAGGAGAGGAGAAGGAGGTGTGGTCGGAGGTGGCGGCCGGAGGAGGTGAGGTCGTAAGAGAGGCTAAGGTGCATCCGTGGTGGCCGGAGGAGGTGGCGGCTGGATGAGGTGTGGTCGAAGGAGAGGAGAAGGAGGAGGTGCAGTCGGAGGAGAGGAGAATGAGGAAGAAGAGAGGAGTAGGAGAGGAGAAGGAGAAAGAGAGAAGAAAGAGAGGAGAAGGAGGAGAATGGGAGGTGAAGGTGGAGGAGAAGGGGGTAGGAGGCCGGAGTGGTGATTTAGATTTGAATCCCGCCCAAACTTACCCGTGGCGCACCTCTATGGCATGCGCCACGGGTAAGTGGCCTCCATTTTTCTTTTCCGTAGGAAATGATCGTCTTCTTGCCATAAATTTTTATCCTTTGCAAATTTTGAGAATCTAAAAATCAATAAACGACCAGAGGTATGTGGATTATCTATAGCTATTTTCCTAGTAGTGCTTGCTTTCTCCTTTCCTCCTCAATGGTGAGCAGCAGCAGTGCCCCTTCAACAGCGGCGACTCCTGAGGCTTCAAGGAAACCGTCGAAGGAGGTCGAAGTCCCATAGGAGGGAATATAGATCATGGTCACCGTCATGGTGTAAAAAGCCACTGGCGGCGACCAAAGATCGGCAACGTTCGAGGCCATCAAAGCGGACAAGGAAGAATCAGACTCCCACAAGGGAGTGCGGAGGGTCTCCGATCTCACCGCCACAGATCTGAAGGAGATCATTGTTGAGGGCTACCTTCCATCATCGAAGGAACTGGTATGGTGGTTGGCACCGGCCTACGAGGTCACTCCTTCTCCCCAAGTCGGGGAAAAGGTATATCTCAAGACCCAATTGGTACGTGGCATTGCCTTACTAGTCTCCAACTTATTTATCCGAGTTCTCCCCCACAACCTTTCCCCCAACAACATCTTAGCACTTAGAAAATTTGTAGCTCTGTGTGAGGGATATCTAGGAATTAGGCCTAGGTTATACATATTTGTCTGCTTATTCACGATGAAGAGAGGGTCTAGTGTCTCCAAGGACGGGCTCCGCAACTACGGAACGTAAGTTTTAAGATTCGTCCTGGCTGGTGATTCCTTGACATAATCGGTCACAAGTCATACAAAAATTGGCAGAAGACATACTTCTACGCCCCAGATATCCCTCTGGTCGCCCAACAAGCCTCGTATCCTGACTTTGTCAATGGTGTTGTCGTCGATTCTGCCACTTGGAGGTCCCAAACCATTCTCCCCTCCGACAACAAAGTCTCCTGCATCGTAAGGAGGATTGAGTGGCTCATAGACAGAGGTCTAACCGGCTTGAACCTAGCCATGTGTTGGTTCATAAGATGGATCCAGCCACTGCAGCACCGTGCCAATCTGATGCATTTGTACACCAAAGAGAGGAGAGGTACAATCAGGATCTCCGAAGATAATTTCTCCGGTGACTCCATCAAGCTCAGGCTAAAGGACATCATCAAGGTGAAGGATAAGAAACACGGCTTCACCATCACCTTCGACATGTTCGAATGTGGTGAATGCCTAGAGGTAATATGTTTCCAACATTTCTTATACTCCAAATTATCCATCTTCGATGCATCAATCGTCCAACATACTTTTGCTTTATCAGCTGGTGAGCCTGGCCGAAGATGATATGGTCGCCCAAGTTTACAACCCCGAATTGAAAGACATGCAAGTTTTGTCCGATGATGATACCTCAAAGGATCATCCTGCTCTAGCAACGCGAAAGCGGAAGAGCTCCACCTCTGACGCTGTTGCCGTGGGCAAGAAGAAGAAATCAGAGAGTGGAGCCTCCAAGAAACCCACTACCGTATTGGAGGCAGAGAAGAGAAAAGTTGTCGTCATACCTTTGACGAAGGCACCTACTGTTGTGTAAGTATTTATCTCCGACTTTGTCTTTTCCTTACTCATTCATGTACTTATACTCTTAACTTTGTATGTCACTGTAAGAGGACCAATGTTAGCTTGAAGCGCACCTCCAGGGATCCTAGGTTCCAAGAATATTTGTGGTATGCTTTCCAAGTCCTCCCCCGCCATTTCTACCCTACTCTTGCCGCCAAGCCTATTACAGGATATGCCAGAACCTCATCCACCGCTGAACCTGAGACCTTCGTCATGGAGACACACATCAATCCAACTCAAAGATGTCTCAGGTTCTGCCAGTTTGGATATCATTCCCGGCACGCAGGCGACCCACTAGAGCACCTCGTCTCAAGTGGATGAAGCTCCGGCTAACGCCACTGTAAAATGAAAAGAGCCCATGGCGGGAGCGGGTCCTGCGCCAACCTCCAGCAAGTCGAGAGCATCTATGCCATCTACTGCTATTATAGCACAAAGGCTAGCTAGAGCTTCGCCCGTTCCTCAGGTGGTGCATCTATAGTATCACAGACTCCTCCGACATTGAGTATAGAAAATCTAATCCGACAGGCTGATATCATTCGCAATAATGCCAAGGTCTTCCATGACTCGTATGTCACATCAACAAACAATCTAAAAATCACCATAAGTATTTGATACTTCACATTTCACTTAAGATATATCCCACTATAGCCCCCGAGCGCTTAAGCGGAAAACGATAGGTTTTTGGCATGAGTTATCTAAGAGTAACTAAGTGAAAAACTTGATAGTGTAACCCCGAGTTTGTAGTTAGACTAGAATATTCTAGCTAGAGACTCACAGAGAAGCATACTTAGATTAAATTGTTATAGCCCCCGAGCTTCTAGGTGAAAACTAAAATAGTTCCGACTAAATGCTAAAGAGAGACAGCATGCTTTCTGTGCAGAACAAGCATGCTTGAAATGTGGATGCTAATGAGAAGTTTTCCAAGCTCAAGAGGACTTGGAGATTGAAAAGGGTAAAAACATTCCTGAAGGAATAGATAAAACACAATAAGCGTTTTTTTTTTCTTTCAATAACCCCTTAATCCTTCGCTTGAGCTTATTCTTTTGAGTACTCATAACGCTTTTATGTGTCCGACTTGCATATGTTGTTGCCAAAGCCAAAGGCATTATCGAGCAATCCAAGCATATCTAACAACTAGATGATGAAAATAAGATCTTGAAGAAAGACCTAGCTGATGCTATTACTATGCATGACAACACGATGCAGTCAATGCAAGAGTTTGCAAATACCGAGCGTCTCAAGAAGGAAATTGAAATGCTCAAGGTTCAGAACAAAGATGTCGCAAAACAAAATTCCTGGAGCCTTGAAGCATTCAAGAAACTTCAAAAAAGCATGACATCTTGGCAGAGACTTGCCAACAAGCTAAAACCAACATCTTTGGTACCTTTCTTCCATCTTTCTCAATTTCTGCAAATCAGATCTTTTGTATTGTTGTAATACTCATGAACTTTGAATCTTACGAAACCGCAGATCCCATTGGCTTAACCAACTTGGGCGAAGGTGCTCCAGATTCAAAGGATCACATGTTTCTTGCTGGGAACTTCATCAACACTGCCATCACCCAGGCCATGGAAATAGCCAATCCCCTCGATATCACCATCAAAGTAGTAGATTCAACCACCAAGTACGCGGAAATTCTCCGTTGACCCCCCGAGAAGATAAGGAACTAGAAGGCCTCCTCTGTCTGGGCAGGAGCTAGGATGGCACTGTCCCTGGTCAAGGCACATTATGACGATGCCGACATAGACCTAGTAACCTCCGGCATGCCAGCGATTGACGAGGAAGGCAAAGAGGTCGATATAACAACTATCTAGAATTCTCTTGCCAGATACAACAATAGGGTTGCCAAGCTGGTCAAGCCGGATGTGTTCATGCCCACCGAGGAAATGGATGAAGTGCCGAAAGGATCAGAGTCTTCTCTAGGGATGTCTGACCTTGATGATATCACTAGGGCCTGCTCTCCTCCTGCCGATGATGCAGCATCCAAGTCACCTGCAGCAGAGCCATAAACATTATTGTATTAAATGTGTATCTTCTTATTTTTTTATGTATACGAAAAACAATAAGAAGTAAGGCGAAAAATTGGCCACAAGACTCCTGCATCTTAACTATGTCCGACATGTATATTTTGTATATATTTTTTAAGCAAGTGCTTGCTTATGCATTATTCTGGTTCTTATGCTTGAACTTTCATGAGACAGAAGACTCGTAGCACAAAACCATGTCCTTAGGTGATGATGCTTAATAGCACCATCAAGAACCTAATGGCAAAATCATCGGTTTTGAGTGCCGAAAAGTCACTACTCCGGAATCCACATAAAAAACAACAAAAAACATGTAGACCAGAAAACTTAAGCTAATGCACGTAGGCATAATTTTCACAAGTGCAAATGCAAAACTTTTGCACAAAGGTTTTATATGATAAAAATAAACACTAAAGGAGGTAAAAGACTCAGGAATATGAGTGAACCAAATGCTTTATTTCATTGATCATATAAGGCACACATTACATAAGAGAAAATATGATAAGTGTAAAAGAGACATAGGTGTGCTATGTTCCATGGCCGACCAGTCTCCAGATAGTCATCATCAGGGTCACATCGCTTGCGCTTGCGATCTATTCCTGGCCTATCTTTCAACTCACAGATATCGACGAGGTAATATGAACCATTGAGCAGCTCTTTGCTTATGACGAATGGTCCTTCCCAAGGTGGGGATAGTTTGTGTGTCTTTTGCTACTTGAGGTGAAGCACTACATCTCCCTCTTTGAACTAACGATGTCAAACGCAATGACTATGATAGCTGTGTAGTTTTTGCTAGTAGATGGCGGATCTCTGGGCTGCCAGAACGTGTTCTTCCCTCGAGCATGTCCACAAATAAGCGTTTGGATTCTTTAACTTCATCCTTGTCATAGTTGGCGACTCTTGGTGCATCGTAGAGGATGTCGGACGGTAGGACCGCTTCTTCTCCATAAACCATGAAGAAAGGGGTGAAGCCGGTAGATCTATTGGGAGTTGTTCGTAAACTTCACAAGACAGATGGTAACTCCTCCGCCCAGGCTCCATCTACTCTATGTAGCGGTGCCTCTAAGCATGGCTTGATTCTCCGCAGAATTAGTCCATTGGACCTTTCAACTTGACCATTAGATTGTGGAGGTGCCACAGATGCTAGGTCAAGGAGGATACCTTGCTTGTGACAGTAAGCCTCTACTTCTCCGAGTGATAAGTTGCTGCCATTGTCGGTGACGATGCTATGTAGGAGACCAAATCTCACCACTAAATCCGCGATTTAAGGGTTGTTGCCCCATCGAGCTTTCCATTGGGTTTAGCTTCAATCCATTTAGTGAATCTATCAACTGCTACGATAATATGTGTAAACCCACAAGGTGTCGTCTTCAAGGATCCAACCATGTCAAGCCCCCAGACTGCAAACGGCCAAGTAATTGGTATGGTCCACAATTCTTCGGCTGGAACATGTGGCTGGCTTGCATAGAACTGGAATCCAATACACGTCTCAACCAGCTTGTCAGCGTCCGTCTTGGCTGTAAGCCAGTAGATTCCTTCTTGGAAGGCTTTAGAGACCAACGATCGAGGAGCGGCGTGATGCTCACAATACCTGAGATGGATTTCTCTAAGGATTTAAATACCTTTCTACTGAGATACACACCGTACTAATATGCCCGTGGTACTTTTTTATATATCTAGCCATTAATTATGACATATGCCTTTGCTCTGTGTATTATCTGCCGGCTTTTGACTTCATCGGCTGGCAGAGTTCTGTCTTTGAGGTAGTCCATAAATGGTTTCGTCCAAGCCAGAGGGATCACTGTAACTGTGTTAACAAATGAATCAACTCAGTCCAGGTTGTCGGGGTCTTCTCCCTTCATGGATGGTGTCCTAAGATGCTCCTGGAAAACACCAGGTGGAATTGGTTTGCTCGCTGATCCAAGCTTTGACAGCATATCTGCTGCCTCATTATCCTTCCTTTTGATGTACTTGACTTCGTAGCCATCGAAGCACTTGGCTATCTCGTCTACTTCATCTCGATATGTCGCTATCATAGGGTTTTCCGCATGTTCTAGGTGCCAGCACCTGCTGGGCAACCAAGTCGGAATCTCCACAGTAAACTATGCGCGTGATGTCAATATCATTGGCTACGCGAAGTTCGTGAATAAGAGCTTCGTATTCCGCCATGTTATTAGTAGTGTTGAAGTGGATCTACATGACATACTAGAGATTTTCTCTAGTTGGTGATTGCAATAATACACTAGCCCCTGAGCCATTGGGTAGCTTAGATCTGACAAAGTGCACGACCCAAGACTCTGGCTCCGACAGAGGAGTGTCACGGGAATTTCCTTCCAATCTGCGATAAAATCTGTCAATGCTTGAGAGTTGATAGCGTCACGCCTTTTCTAGGTGATCTTGAAGGCGATAAGCTCAATGCCCCACTTCTCCACCCTTCCCATAACGTTGTTGTTGTTGTTGATGATGTCAGACAGTGGGGCTTTGCTCACTACTGTGATGTGGTGCTCTTGGAAATAATGCCTTAGCTTCTGAGAAGCAAGAAATACTCCATAAGCTAGCTTCTGGTAGTGCGGGTACCGCTTTTTAGATTCCATCAAGACCTCACTTACATAGTAAACTTGCCATTGGATTCTATGCTCATGTGTTGGTTCCTTTCGCTCCACCACGACGACGATGCTGATAACCTGGTTGGTTGCCGCCATGTATACCAACATGCGCTCTATTGACTTCGGTGCTATAAGTATTGATGCGGAGGAAAGTATTCTCTTCAACTCCTGGAGTGCAACATCTGCTTCGTCCATCCATACGATTTTGTCCGTCTTTTTAAGCAACTTGTAGAGCGACATTGCCTTCTTTTCAAGTCAGCTATTGAACCGGCTTACTACTGCGATGCAGCCTGTGAGCCATTGAATGTCCTTCAAGCATGTCAGGTGTTTGATGTTGAGGATGGTCTTGATCTTCTCCGGGTTGACCTCAATTCCACAATGCGAAACAATGAAACCCAACAATTTCCTGGCTGGAACCCCGGAGACACACTTCTTAGGGATGAGCATCATGTTGTCAAAGGTTATCAAAGGTTTACTGCAAGTCAACGATGAGATCATTTCTTTTCTTTGACATCACCGCTATGTCGTCCACAAGCGTGTACGTTGTGATCGATTTGGTCATGGAGGCAACGCTGCATCATATTTTGGTACGCAGCACCTGCGTTTTAAGCACAAAGGGCGTCGTGACGTAAGGTATGATGAACGAAGTGGTCAATTGTTCTGACTTGTGCATCTTTATCTGATAGCCATTGAGTCAATGACTTGGTCAATGCAAGGAAAAACAAACGGATCTTTTGGGCAGGCCTAATTCAAGACGATATAATCAACACACATTCTTAAATTTTTGGTCTCCTTTTTAGGCACAAGTACAAGATTGGCCACCCATCTGGTGTGAACCACTTCTCGACTAAAATTAGCCTTAAATAACCTAGCTAGCTCCTTGCCTATGGCGCACCACTTTTCATCTCTGAAGCATCATAGGGGTTGTTTCACCGGTTTTGCTTTAGGATCGATGTTTAAGCTATGCTCGACAAGTTCCCTATGAACATCTTTCATGTCGGTAGGTTGCCAGGCAAAGATGTCCTTGTTCTCATGGAGGAACTCGACGAGCGCGCTTTCCTATTTTGGATCCAGGTCCATGCCAATGGCGGTGGTCTTGGAGGCATCGTCTTCCATAAGTTGCATCGGATTGGTCTCAATGGCAACCTTGAAGGAGGGTTTGGAGTCGGAAATATGTTTTTTCGAAGCCGGCATCTCCGAGGCATCAACCTAGCTCTGGATCTCCTTGAATTCTTCACCGTAGAGGACGGCTTTGGTGTAGGCGGCTTCTCCTAGTTCGCACTCCCTGGCCTTCTTGAAGTTTCCAGCAACGGTGATGATACCGTTTGGCTCCGGTACCATGAGCCTTTTATAAACAAAACATGACCTGGCGTGGAAAACGCCGCGTCCAAATATGACGTGATACACGCTCTTGAAGGGTACCACTTCAAAGGTCATTCTCTCTTGGCGGCAATTATTAACATCGCCAAAAGCGTCTGGAAGGATAATGCACCCAAGAGACTAAGCTTGCCGGCCAGGAACGACCCCATGAAACACGGTGTTGCTCCATCTTAGCTAGGTCTCCATCAGGTTCATATTGTGCAGTTATTAAGGTACATGATGTTGATGCCACTTCCACTGTCCACGAGGCACTTGGTGAATTCGCTGGCGTCAATCAAAGGGTTGATGGCCATGGCATACTGATTTTCTGTCAGGATGAGCTCTGGATGATCCTATCTATCCCAAGTGACAGTAACTTCTGACTACGTCACGAACTGGGGGCCCTGGGGAGTGTGGCAAGCAGTATCTCGAGAGAGGTTTTTAGTGCCCGGACGGTATGGGTACCAAGGAAGGTGTGGTAGATAGGAGCTTTCTTATCAAATGGATTTTTTCCTTTTCCGTCGCCCTTGTCGACATGTTTGGGGTCCATGTCTTCATCTGTATCATCCGAATCCTTGGACTCCTTATCCTCTTTCTTCCCCTTGCCCTTCCAGCGAGGTTTATTCTTTCGACTTCGCTTGTAGTCGGACCTTGAGATCGTTGACAAATTTGCAGTTGGGTTGGTGTGAGTGGCTTTACCATTTGTGTCCAGATGGACAAAACACGACATATCCCGGTACTCCTTGTATGCCTGGGGAACGCGAGACGTAGCAGATGTAGTTTCACCACCACGCTGCTGCCCATGACCAGCCCCCCCGGCCACGACCACACTGTCCGCTTTCGCCTCTGCCAGCAAATGTCATGGCGACCATGTCGGCTACATGCTTATCTTCGGGCGGATTCTTCCATTTATTGTTGTTGTTCTTCTTAGCTTGGTTGGGGATCGCCACTCTAGGCGGAGCACTAGGAGCATGATCGTCGGTAGTAGAAAACTCGCTAGTCTTGACAATCATTGAGTTGAGATCAAGCTTGCCCTTATCCTGGGCCCGCTTCATGGATGTCGGAGCAGAGTTGCTCTTTTCAATCCATCGATAAAAGTAGCCATAGCGATTTGATTTTGTACTTCCGCATGAATTTTTTGTGTCAAGCCAACGAGACAGGTAATTCTAGGATGATTCATATTTTGAAGTGCTGTTCTAATAAAAATTTAAAAAACGAACTATGTGTAGCCCGGGATAAAAAAAACGCTTTAATGTAGTATACACTATTCAGAAGCGTACATCTCAAAGAAAATAAAAAAATAAAAAATCAGAAGCGTATGCGCAAAAATATTCAGAAAGCGAATCCGGAAATCCCCATCTTCGCACTGAGTACTCACTGACGCTGCAAGGAGACGAACACCAAAACCCTGACCTGACCCCTCCCCGGCGAACTCTTCAGCCGCCGCCGCCGCCGCCGGAGGAGGAGGAGATGGACTTCCAGGTCGTCGTCCTCGCCGGAGGCACTTCCGAGAAGCTCTCGCCCCTCGTCTCCAAGGTCCAGTCCCGAGCACGATACCCCGCTCCTTACACCGAAAACCCTAATTAATCCTCCTCCTCCTCTTCTCGCAGGACGTCCCCAAGGCACTCCTCCCCGTCGCTAACCGCCCGGCGATCTCCTACGTGCTCGATCTCCTCGAGGCCAGCGACCTGAAGGACATCATCGTGGTGAGCAAGAGACCAGAGTTCTTCTATTTCTGCTTTGCCTCCGCCTCCGAAGTTGGGCGCTATTCGTTATGCACCTGTACGTTTGCTGCAGGTGGTGGAGGGACAAGAGGCGGCCCGTCTCGTCGGAGCGTGGATCTCTGGTGCTTACTTGGACCGTCTCGTCGTGGAGGTAAGTTTGAGGCTGACTTGGCGTTTCCCCGATTGAAATTCAGGACTCTGGGCTATCCCTTTAGGAGCTTCTTGCTGCATTAGCTTGGCATCTAGTTTCGACTTGGTAGTGAGTAGGCTAATGGGTTGCCTCAGTTATGTTTACTTCACCCAAAATTTGCTTGCTGATATATAAATGAAAGCATCTCTATGGATTGCAATTTTTGTGGGCCAACTCTTTTTTGATGTGTTGCTTACTGGAGTTTCACTTCAGTGGGATTTTGAGGCGGCGGTTAGATGTTCTACAGTAGGTTGCTTGTTTTTCTGGGTAATTAAAGATCAAATGCTAACGGAGTTCTTGTATTTGGTGGTAGCACCGTGTAATCAGACCACAAGGATTGGCTCTGGTGTAGATGTTGGTTTATCAGGTCTGTGAATCGTGATATCAGTCAGAAGTAGCTGTTGTACTATGTTCATTTAACTGATAATGTCACACTATCCTTCCATTTGACTACACTTTTTGATTGTTGATGAAGTCAGGAGTGTAGTTATCACACTCCACACTCCGACCCGACTATTAAAGTTGTAAGTGGCAGGCTAAATGGCTAGAATGTTGCATATAATAGAAGCAGCTTGGCACATTATCGTTACTCTTTTACTGTTATTATTCCATAGTACTTTGATTTGTAAGTATGGTTGGGTTGAGTGGATTTTCAAATACTGTGAAATGGAGGTAGTGCTATTCCTTCTGTATCATGCATGATAACATGCTCATATTTTTTGGTTATTTTGCTTTAAGCTACGTTCCGGATATTCGGTTCAACAATGTTACCGAATAGGTGCTAGTATTTCCTAACCTGATGTTATATCCTGCATTTTACTGACTTGAAATATCTTTCTATAGAATGAAACCAGTTGAATCCGAGTGATCCGTTTAATGAAAATAGTTCTGTACAAAGCATAATCAGCACATTCTATTGTAGACTGTTGCAAATTGCTAATCAAGTTGTTAAAATACTATAATTTTCAGTAACTTGAGCTGCTTGAGTTCATATTTATTTTCTATTAAACTTTTCTTTAGGTGCATGTATGCTACATATTGGAGATTCACTGTAACAATTTTATCTAATATGGCTGCTAGTTTCCGATCTTCTCCTTGCGTGGTATCCTGCATTTTACTGACTTGTAAACATCTTTCTATAGAATGAATGAGTTTCATATGAGTGGTTTATTAAACTAAAATAGCTTGTACAAGAATCATAATTAGCATATTCTGTCTATGAATGTTGTAAAGTGCTAATCAAGTTAAAATACTAGGATTTTCAATAACTCAAACTGCTTTAGTTCATATTTCTCTTAAATTATTTTTTCTTTAGGTGCGTGTTTGTCTGTTTTCTTTTATTTCTTGGCTTCTTTTAGCATTTGAATGCGGTAATATGTTGTAGGAGAAATATCCTCAGCTGTCTGGAGGTAACTCCTTTCTGTCTTGTGCAGGTAGTTGCAGTTACTGAGGACATTGGAACTGCTGGTGCATTACGAGCTATTGCAAAGAGGCTGGTCGCAAATGATGTTTTGGTAATGCTAGGGCTTTTTCATATTTTCAGGAACGTAACAGTATGCTTGCTGGGAGCAATCAAGATGCTAATGCATTGGCCTTGTTTTAATAGGTGATTAGCGGTGACCTTGTAACCGATGTACTTCCGGGGGCTGTTGCTGCTACCCATAGAAGAAATGGTGCAGCTGTTACTGCTTTATTGTGTTATGTTCCTGTTAGTGGTCCTTCAGACGCTGCTTCTTCGGGAGGGAAAGATAAGGCTAAAAAACCATGTCGATTGAACATAGTGGGGCTAGACATAACAAGGCAATTCTTGTTGCATATTGTATCAGGTTTGCTTATTGTATTGTTTTTGTAGTAGTTAGATAGTACCTGTTATTCATAATCCTTATGCTTGTCAAATATTACTTGTAGGAACTGATGTTGAAAAGGATGTTCGAGTTTATAAGAGAAAAATACAAGCTGTAGGTCAGGTAATAAGGGCTTGTTTCCGAACCGCATTTTGCGTTTTCACTTCTGAGTGCCATACCTTATGTTCTATAACACTATCATGTGTCACGGAATACAAGCGGTTCATGATCAGTTTGGTGTGCAGTATACTCGAGTTTATTATATCTTTGTTTGAGTCCTTTAACTAACCATGGGAGCTCATACGGTATTTTTAGTTATTTAAATATGATATTTGAAACTAGATACCAGAATTACTAAATAAACCTATAGTTAGTCTCAGTGAAAACTGAACTGTTTCAGAATTCAGCAAGTACCATATTTACCAAACTAATATGAATTTGAGGAACAATATTAAGATGAATTTTCAGTACTGAAGATCAAAGAAACACTTAACAAGTGGAAGGCCGGATGCCATGCTTGCTTAGAACATTGTGTTTCAAACCAGTGTTCTAAAAGATGCTAGGCGCTAGGCAGGATGGTGGCACCTAACGCCCAGGCATTTAGGTGTCCACATGCTTAAAGGTTTAGAAGCTAGAAGGCTGGAAGCACCAATTGACCCATGCCACAGTAACTTGCTGTAAACCATCTCACTTAATCTGGATCAATTTGTCCGAGCTGTAGGGTTTTAATGTGTATACTGCTAAACCTTAAGAGTAATGGAAGAATAGTTAGAAGAACCTAGCAACAGATACTTCATACGTGCACTTCCAAATCTAAAATGCAATGGCATGGCAAATGGCATGACAGCAGTCGGCCAATCAAGTTAATCGTCTTCAAATATTTATCGGCTTATTTGAGGAAGAGTGTCACTAAAATGGAGATGGATCATAATCATGGGTAGATAAATTATGTCAAAGAATCATATGGTATCAATATTCAGTAACTAAATCCCATGTTACAAATCCCCTGACAAGCCGCAACAGTTCTGCTCAAAGTACTATGGACCTCCTCAACTTAAAACCACCTGTTCTCATGGTCGCTGGTGATGCCATCTTCGTCTTGCATGTCTGACTAGAGATGGTGTGCCTGAGGGCTGGAGGCAGATGTGTTACTTGCATATGGGCTGGAAGTGTGATCCGCACAATCACCATGTGTAGGATTAGGTCGTGCCTATATGGTCCGAGGTGTATTGCATGTTGAATTGGAGCGGACTAACTAGGGTTGGTGTTTCCCCCTTCAGCTTGTCTGATTTGCATGGTGGATACTCGAAATGCCCTATTGGACAACTACTTTTCTGTACCATACCGAGTCCCACATACCGATCAAACTAGCCAGACAAAATAGTCAAACCAGTTTTTTCTGCTTTTTTCTGAGCATTTATTCTGTTTTTGGGTGCGTTTTCCTGGCTAGATATTACTATTAACAGTAACATAATAACTTTGTCATGCTAGACAGAACTGTCAGGATCTAGGTGTCCAGTTTTGGAGAAAATTACAAAAAACCACCACATTCGAGGCGGTGGTGTCAGAAAATCGCCCCTAATGTGGTGTTTTTTTGTCATTTTCTCCCATTTGTGCAGCTGCTCATGGGGTCCTAGCAAATGTACTTCACTAAAATTTGAGCAACATGTGAATACGTTTCAGGTCATCAATTTATGCTAGTCCACTCCATTCAGGCATTCAAAACCATTTAAAACTACAGAGGCATTTGCACAGGACAATATATCATCTGAACATAGTGTGAGCAAATTTTGTTTACCGTTTTTCGTTGAAAGAAGATCAAATATACTGTTTACGTCGGCAGAATATTACTATGCACTGTGGAGAGAAATTTGGATAGCTTATATCTATGTTTTGGAATGAGTGAGTGATTAATAATTGTTGGCTGACTATGTGGACCAAATAAAAATTCTGTGTGTTTCTTGTGGTGAATATTTTGCACACAGCAAGTGGTGCACCAATTCACTCAAGTAAGGCAGGAAAATTTTCTGAGGACATGAGCAAAAGAGGCTCTCGTTCCTTCGTGGGATGAGAGCTGTTCCTGCAAGCTTACTAGCTTGATTTTTCTCTGCATTCACTGGCTATAATTTTGTTCCAAATTCAGATTTGTTGAAAATTTGAGGCATAACTTGCAACGATAATGGGTCCAATGAGTCAGGAGATGTTTTTTTTTGGTATTTTAACAACGGTTGCAGTTTATTGGTGGCCAACTGGCCATCATATGTTTTTAGTGATAACCGAAGCTGTTATTTTTTTCCTATCATTATTTGAATTAACTCCATTTTAGAAATCTCAAAAGTATTGACCTCAGATGTTTATTGGGTGATGAATTTAATATCTGCCCTGCCTTTCTTTTGCCAGATGGAAATTCGAAGTGACCTGATGGATGCTCATCTTTATGCCTTCAATAGGTTGGCCTATTTTATCTTAAACTTGTTTTATTCATGTCTTTATAAGTGCTCTCGCTCAGCAATCTCTTGCTATATACTGTTGGTCACAGGACAACATTGCAGGATGTACTGGAAAAGAAAGAAACATACCGTAGCATTAGACTTGAAGTCCTCCCATACTTAGTGAGGAGCCAGTTGGTAAGCTCGTGCTTAATGCATAATGGTTTTCCTAAGCACGGTTTTCTTCTGAGACTCCTAGGCACTGTTTAACTGTTCCAAAATTTGTATAGAGGTCAGCTCCATCAGGGGGTGAAGGAACAATAGTTGATGAAACTGGGGATGTTGTAATTCCGCCCAACAGTAATTTACAGTGCTTGTCACAACATCGTGCAATTGCACCATCTGCTTTCAAGCAAGATTTACTATCAAGTTCAGGTGGGGGAACACATAGGTGCTGTGTCTATATTGCTAGTAAAAACAAGTACTG
The DNA here is from genome assembly GCA_916181665.1 of Avena sativa. Classification (NCBI taxonomy): domain Eukaryota; kingdom Viridiplantae; phylum Streptophyta; class Magnoliopsida; order Poales; family Poaceae; genus Avena; species Avena sativa. The sequence goes on from OV702285.1 coordinate 473,417,318, forward strand.
TCACCGTTTGAACTCCATTCAGGCATACTGTGATATTAACCGAGATGTAAGGATCTAACACAACTATCCAATTCGTTTTTTATTGTTTTAGTGTTTGGTGTTGCTTGAAAGTTATGCTAATTACAATATCACAGGTTATAGGCGAAGCTAGTCACCTGTCTGGTTATTCCTTCTCTTCACATAATAACATCATCCACCCATCGTGTGTGCTTGGATCGAAGACTACAGTGAGTTTAATTTCATACTTATTCATTATGAAGATCTATGGCTGGTTGCCTGCAAATAATGTAAATGAACGAATGCTAAAAATGCAATATTGAACGCAAGTATTGATGTCTTACATATGAGAAAATTAGGATGAGTTAGATCAAAGATAGTTTTGTATATTGATCAATGATCAATCTGAAGGCTCAAATAAGTGGTGTGTGGTATGAATCTTATGACAGTAGTCAAATTTAAGCCTTGCCATTTTACCTCAATTGTTTATATGTAACACATAAGAACCGAGGAAACAATAGTTCATGACAATATGCCACATTATCCTGTAACATTCCAGCAAAAATCGTTATTGTGTGATTTTGTTTTGTGTTCTTATATGCATATACTCCTTCCGTCCCATAATAGATGTTATGAAACAGGGTGAGTATAATTTACTCATATATTGATTGTAATAACATTTTATATTATGGGACGGGGGGAGTATAATTTACCTGTCTTCCATATATACTCTCCTTACAAGACTGGATCCTTAGAATTATCTGTGGGTGTCGTATCTATTTCATAAATTCAAACTCCCCTGATTCCATATTTCTGGTGGATGATGTTTGACTGTGGCGTTGATGATTTTTTTAATACTGCATATATCATGAGTCTATGTTTTGTGAAATTTTGATGGTAGATTAGTTGCAACCAGTGCACATTCTAATCCCCCTCCCTCTTCTATTTTGGCTTATCTTCCTTGTGGCTTATGGTTTATTAGGTCGGACCACAATGCATGCTTGCTGAGGGTTCACAGTTAGGTGACAAATGTAGTGTCAAGCGATCTGTGATAGGCCGTCATTGTCGAATCGGTTCGAATGTGAAGGTAAGAAAGCAATATTTTATTTTTCCATTCTGGTTGCTTGTAATTTTTTAACTGGAATGATGCTTGTGTACCTTAATAGCATGGTACGAGGTTCTGGTTGCTGGTACTGTAATTGTGTAAATGTGAAGGTCGTGTGTTACCTTGTTTGACTATAATGTTGTTAAAATTTGACTGGAGATGGAACACCATTATTTAGTCAGTTTTACAGTTAAGTTAGTTAGAATTGTCAAATCGAATGTACTAGGCCCAATGTGTGACAATATATGTAATAAAGTACTCCCTCCGTCCCAAAATAAGTGACTTCGTTTTGTCTAGATTCGCATGCACCTGGACGCGTTTTAGTGTGTAGATACATTCAAATTTAGACAAATCGAAGTCACTTACTTTAGGATGGAGGGAGTACAATTTAAACCAGAGCCTGTTTAGCCTTGATCCTTCGCTGAATTAGCACCTGTCGTGCAGAGGAACAAGTACTTCATCCATAATTTTGTTGAGTTTCATTCTGTTCTTGTTGAGTTCTTACTGTATGGTTTGTGGGATTTATTTCATAATAAGTTCTTCCTTGGATCTTGCTAAGATCTGGTTGGTCGTATCTAGTTTATTGCTGGCACCTTGTCATGTTGCCCTTACTGCATCCTGCTGATACATCATTGGGAAGTTAGCATCCAACCTAGCCAAATCCTGCAAGCTGCCACCTTTCTGTACCATGGTTACATTATTGCAAACCTTTTTAGTTTTTACTTTGGCATCCCTTCTTGCAAAGCTAGCATGCCATTGTACCGCAAACTATATCAAGTGAGCAGTTCTTTATGAAACTATTTATTTCCGTCTGTTGTCACAGATTGTCAACTCTGTTGTCATGAACCATGTGGTTATTGAAGATGGCTGTCACATCCAAGGTTCTGTTGTATGTAATAATGTGCAACTTCAAGAGCGTGCTGTTTTGAAAGATTGCCAGGTATGTGTTTTCCTCTGACAAATTTGTATTCTATAGTAAATTGAAACTTAATGAAGAAGAGCCTCAGTTGTGTTGAATGATATCATACCAACTAATGCTGTTAGTCGTTGTAACGAAATAAAAATGAATTGAATTTAAATTTAACCGTTGGAACAGTAAGTTCAGTTTGAAGTGATATATTGTATGATGCTGTACTGGTGAAATAATTTCAGGTTGGAGCTGGTTATACTGTGACCGCTGGTAGTGATCACAAAGCAGAATCCCTAGCAAGAAAGTAGAGCACGTTCTGATAGTTTTGCGGCGAACTTTGAGACATGTTGTGTGCATATCAGATGCACCCCTATGAGTAAAGAAGGGGGATACAGATCTGAATTTTTTGTGATATGATAGCACAATTTTGATTCCGGTGTAGCATTCTGAAATTTTTGTGTGCACTGAATTTGAACTGCAGTTAGTTCGATTTGGTGATGTGTCTTGTGCTTTATGGTGGTTCTCCAAAATGTCAGAACGTTGTCTGATCAAACTATCCTCAGAGTATCAAGGCATTTGTTAAAACAATGCTTTGACAAATAATTACTGGTAATGTGGTTTGTGATAAAAAATCACAATCATTAGTAAGTGCTTTTGAACAGCGAATGTAATGATACACTCCACAAAGGACATTTTAACGGTGGGTGTCAACATCTTGTCTTAACAATCAAAATGTGCCTTAGATCACATCTTCATGAGAATTTAACATGTTAATGGGCGTGTCAACATCTTGACTTAACTAGTATCAAAATGTGCAAGTTATATCATCACATCTTCATGAGAATTTATGGTAAGGAACCACTTTCGCATTAGGTTGTGACAAGACCCAAAGCTTTCCTTTGATGTCAAAACTAATGACGAGACCCAAAGCATTAAGTTGTGACAAGAGACCCAAAGCTTTCCTTTGATGTTAAAACTAATGGCTCATATCATTTTTTATTGAGCTGAAAACTGTAAGCATTAGGTTGTGACAGAACCCAAAGCTCTTGTGCTTAGGACAGGGCATAGCCCAAAGAGAATTACAAAGCGCCTAGCCAAGTTATAAGGAGAGCTTTCAGATCATCCTTCATTCTATTTAAGAAAGAAGGAAGATGTCTCTTTTAAAAGAAAGGACCAAGCTCTAAGTGGGTGTAGTATTATCAAAGATAAGAGCATTCCTTGCTTCCATATATTCCAGGATGCCATGGCAAAAACTTCGAACAAGAACAACTTTTTGAAGTTGGATCGAGCAACGACTATCTACTGAGGGAGCTCCAGATTGTCTTCAAAAGTGATATTTATGGATTGCCAGCATTGTCTACTAGAAGAGACGGTCTCTGGTTTCAAGTAGACCACCTTCGCAGAGGCTACATAAGCCATTAGCCATTATCATCGAGTGAAAAGTTTTTTCTTAGAAGCATGTCCTTCGTGTTTAGGCGATCATTAGCAAGGAGCCAACTCTGATTCCTGCCGCCATGCCAGGTGATACGTTGGAAACGTATCTATAATTTTTGATGCTCCATGCTTGTTAGTATCTACTTTGCTTTGTCTACACTTGGTGTTTTTTACATGTTTTTCGGTACTAACCTACTAACAAGTTGCAACAATGCCAGATGCCTATTTTCTGCTGTTTTTGGTTTTAGAAAAGTTAGTAAAGAAATATTCTTGGAATTTGACGGGACAAACGTCAAAGTCAATTACTTTCCGTGGGGAACAAGAAGTCCAGAGGGGAGCCGGAGAGGCCGGCTGTAGGGTTCGCAGCATAGAAAACAAAATTTTTCCTACGATGTGAACTGTATACCAAGATCTATCTACTAGATACAAACAACGGGCGGATGTATATCCGTAGAGAACATACCCTTGAAGACCGACAAAGCTTAACGAGTTCAACTCGTGGTTGATGTAGACGATCTCTTGCCGATCTCAAGATCAAGAGGAAGTCCTAGCGCCGTAAAACAGCAGCGCATCCGTGCTCGCACACACGTTCGAGGCACCGAGCAACCTCCGCCTCCTCGCTCCAGCGATGCAGCGGAAGCACAACTCTTTCTTGCCGAATAGCCACCGGGAACATGTATCTTGCTAGTCCGAGACCATGGGGGATAAATTCTAGAGGGGGAGAGAGATCCTTCACGAGGAGGTGTGAGTGAGAAGTGAGAGCACGGGCTCCTTATATAGGGGAGGGGGGCAGCCCAAGGAGGCATGGCTGCCGGCCATGGAGGGTGCCCCCACCTCTCCCTCATTCATGTGGGTGGACACTCCACTCACAAAATGGCCCTTCAATTTTCTCCACTCAAAAACCCACTGAAATTCCCATTAAATTTTCACCAAATTTAATGCAAGCTCTCATTAAATAAAACTCCTTTTATTTATTCAGAATTTTGTCAATTACTTTAATGACAAACATTCACAAATAACCCCTTGCTAGCATTCTATTTCACATGCATAACCACTTTATGCAATTTCACCCGAAAACCTGTTTCAGTATCTAGTGAAATAAATTCCTGCGCTTGTTCATTCTTTCAACATGAAACTTTTGCCCCAATTGGATGTCGGTGTCTCTTAAGTGTGTCACCCTACGGTTCGTGAATAATGCGGACATGATCGAGACCCCTCTCGGATCAATAATCAGAAGCGGGATCTGGAGACCCATACTGACTCCCACACATTCAAAGGTAACTTTCTCGTGATCGTCGGAACCTTTTACGCTACTATCTTAATCCTTTTGTTTCGCGATATATTACATGTCCGAGATTCGATCATCGACATCTCCATACCTAGTTTGATCTTGTTACTGACATGCACTCTTTTCTCGTTCCCGTGATATAACATTCTAGTGATCAAATCACTTGCTTGCAAGCTAATCAATGTGATATCACCGAGAGGGCCCAGAGCATATCTATCCGTCATCGGGATGAACAAATTCCACTCTCGATCCATGGGCCTCAACATAACACTTTAGTAGTTCTGAACCCATCTTTATAATCACCCTGTTATGGTGTGACGTTTGATGTTATCAAGAAACTCTTCCGGTGTTAGTGATTGACATGATCTCATGGTCTAAGGATTAGGATCCCTTCGTAAGTTGTTATAGCAATATAAACTCAATGACTTTGATCGTAATGCTATACTTCAGATGAATGTTCATCACACCATTACACTAATGTTGTGACCTCGTTATTAACAACATCCAATGTCCATGATCAGGAAACCTATGATCATCTTGTTAATCAACGAGCTAGTTTATAAGAGAGGCATAACTAGGAACTTCCTTTTTGTTTATTAAACACACATGTATTCACGTTTCCTTATTAATACAATTATAGCATGTAAAATAAACATTTATCATAAACAAGGAATACGATAATAACCACTTTATTATTGCTCTCGGGCATATTCCCTTCAGTCTCCCACTTGCACTAGAGACAATAATCTAGTTTGAAAACTTTGCGTATTGAACATCTATGGCTTTCTGGTGTTCCATATACGCAATTGCAAGTGCTTAACATAATATACGGATCTGACACTTTCAGGTCCGTGTGTATTTGCATGTATTTGCGTCTTCACGCATCACTCATTCTCTAATGAGATGGCATTGTATAAATTTGGTCTTTCGGTGAGACCTTTAGTTCCTTGGGGTTAAAACATGTCGATACTATTGTCATACAATATATCTTTAGTGTTAGCCTGTTGCGAACCACACCTTAGTTTGATAACAAACTACTTGACACAAATTCCCTCCTTTGCTGCTACTATAGCAGTCATATACTTAGCCTTTAAGTTGTAGTATTCGTCACAATGTCTTAACTATGGATTTCATCCAAATCCATCATGGAATCTTCTTTCCATTACATTGTGCCACCCATAGTTTAAATTGAGATAAACTTAATTTGTATCTTGTGACAAAACTAGTATCAATGTAACGCTTTACAGTGAACTATTTGTAATAGTTGTCACCTCTACACAAATATATTCTTAGTTCTTCCAAAAGATCATAAGAATATCCTCACTATCGTCCAATGATCATTTTATGATTCATTCTGGTATATGATCATAACACTTAGAGCATAGGACATATCTGGATGTGTACATATCATGGTATGATTGATCAAAACATCCTTGTGATTTCACTCATCAAGTGTCAAAGCACTTGAATATTGTTTCACTTATCAAGTGTCAATACACTTGAATCTTGATTCAATTCCTTTCCATGCGACAAGAACCGTTTCTTGTTGTTTCTATATTGAACTCCTTCAATATCTCATATATGTACGTTTGACACAACCATATTAGCGTCACAGTCTATCCACTATAGACATTCATGCTAAATATTCGGGTTTTGCCTAAGTTTTTCATCGAAATGAAATTCTTAACCTTTGTCAATAAAAATTACATCATTTCTAATCAACAATATGTCCTCCACATAATGTATTAGAAATATGTCTCAGCGCTCTCACTTAATTTCTTGCAAATGTAAGCATCTTCATCGTCTCCTGATGAAAACTCTTTTCATCACGGTGAAGATTCCAACTCCGCTATGCTTACTTCAACCATTGAAGTTTGCATGCCCTTTTTAGCATCCTTTGAATTAACAAAACCCTTTGGATCGTGTCATGTACACGTCCTAGGTAACCATTCTATTAGAAGAACTTTGTTTTGTTTATTCATCTATCATATAACAAATTATATGTAGTGGTTGCTACTTTAATCCATCCAGACTAAATATCGCTATGAAAGATCAAATCTTATCATAGTCAACTCCTTGAACATTTTCGTAAAATACTTTACGACATGTCGACTATTTCATAGATGTGAAACATCCATGTCTGTTTCTTTATAGATCCAAATACGACCGATAGGTTTTTACACCTTTCCGGAGGGTCTTCCAAGTTAAAAACTTAATTTCTCGTGTATGGAACTATCACGGATTTTATGGCTTCAAGACATTTGACGGAGTCAGGGCCCATCATCGCTTCTTTGCATATCGTCGGTTCATCATTGTCAAACAATAATGATTTACTCTCAAATCTTAATCATTTGATTGTTTATCCGACCTTCTTGGTTCAATAGGAACTTTAGACCTCCGTGACCGCAACCTTTGAGGCACGTAATCCATGAGCATTCTGGCTGCCTCCGGAACATTTTCTGGCGCTGCGCAACTCAGCACATATAGCTAAGGTTCGTTAACCTTATCAAAGTTCTATTGTCCTCCCACTTAACATTTATGAAAAATTCCTTCTTCAAGAAACTTCACGTTTCAAGCGACAAACCCTTTTGTCCTTGGTGTTATGGAGGAATAACCAATTGTTATTCGAAATAACCTACAAAGACATGCTCATCCGATTTTGGTTGTAAACATTTTACTTATGTTTAGAATACCAAAATTTAAGAAATGACAACTTGGGTTTTACCCCAAACCATAACTTCCATGGTGTCATTTCAACGGATCAAGATGGAGCTCTTTCTAGTGTAAAAGCGTAAGTCAATCTTTTAAAACATAATGGCGGTTTTATAAATAACACCTTTGATCCAACCATGTCAAACAAGGTTTCATTACAAATCTCAAACATTCCATATTCCTATGGTGTTTCGGGATATGTAAATCTAGGTGTTTTGCTAAACTTGCAACTCAAATAAATCTCTTTATGATAAAATAATAATTCATTTATTTTCTTGTTACACTTGTAACTCAAACAAATCCCTTATGATAAAATCATAAACCATTTATTATCTTGTTACAATGATTTTCCACTTCATCTTGAAAGTCTTTGAAACATTTTTCAAATATTTCATACTTCTTTCTCATTAAGTGAATATTCACTCAAATTTCCGGAGAAAGCATATGAAGTTGAAACCCATCGCTTACGACTACAAATAATGGAATACATACATCGATATGTATAAATTCCAATATTTTAGTCGTTCGTTCTTCTTTGGCCTTTGAACGAAGTTTTAATTATCCCGAGGAAAGTCTCACAAGCGTCACTTGATCAATTCAAAGACTCCAAAAATCCATGAAAATGGAGTTTCTTCATGTTTTATTTCCAATATAATTTAAACAGCGATGTCACTTCATAAGTGATCTTTCAATCATTTGTCTTGCGACATTTTAGCATTAGGCTTTATGGATGTGATTTCTCCAACTAGATTTGTAAATCGTCCATCTTATATGGAATATGGTAATTATTTGAACAACCTTTGTTCTCATAATACCTGATTTAAATAACAATTATTAAAACAAATCTTGAAGTCAAGCTTTGATGTTAACGAGAAATACAAACAACGGTTTGTTTGTTTTCGATGAACATCATCTCATATTCTCTTGATAGTTACTTAGGCCATTATGGTTCATGAATTGCGTTGTTCCATATGAAATTTCATACCAACAAATTCGGTATCCAATACCCAAGAACCACATTGTTTAACAGGCAAAGAATACAACCATAACATGTATATCATATATATACCTAAATTGGATATTTCCAATCTTTTCTTTTCTGCCAAATATATTTTATAGATTCTCTTTGAGCATTTCCTTTTCCTTTTTAAAAGAATCTATCAACATCAAAAGTGGCGCCATATACATGACACATAGTCCAAAGCGTGTATATTCAAATAATAATACCTTTGGACTTGCACTTTGAAGTAGATCACCATCATCAAAATGATCGGTATTCTTTCAAAATCCATTCTTTAGTAACCTTTTAGTGTAGTAAACACTTTACATACATATTCTATTCATCCTTATCATGACGACTTTCATGATCAAGCTACTTTAGCTTATAAAGGCGAATCGTGAGTATAACGTTACTTTCCAAAACTCTTTTGGATGATTAGGATGTCTAGCATCTCCAACCTTTGTAAATTCTCATCCAATATGAGAACATATATTATACTCTATCATATTGCAACCAAAATATTGTTTCAGATATCGTTATATCTGCCACACATGATGGTTTCTGAAACAATTCTTTCAGCTCCTAGAATCGTGGAGGCAAACATGATACTTAAGATACTAACACTGGAATTGTTACTCTCAATTTAATACTAATTATTAAATTTCATGGAGTAAATAGAATTTTGCTGAAAGTTTGCAATAGGACTTTAAACTTTAGATTGACACTCAACACAATACGATACCAGTTCGTAAAGTAAATATCCAGAATTCTATAGTTCTATTATCTCAATTACAACTACGCATAAGGTGGTGAACGAATGCCAATGACTACAACAAATTATGCAAATTCACTTTGATTTAATTTATGATAAATTGAGTTCTACTAATCCAAATTAGAAATGAATTCCCACTCAAAAACGACACCCCTCGTGTCTTTTTGGTGATTACATGAACCAAATCCACTACACCAAGTCCGATCATCACGTGAGTTGGTGTAGCTTCAAAGGCGAGCATCCATATGGTCATCATATCAAAACATATGAATCATGCTTAACCTTTCGGTCCGTTTTCCGAGGCCATGTCTGTACATGCTAGGCTCGCCAAGTAAGAACCTTAGTATTCGCGTGTGTAACTGTCTTACACCCAAGATATGCTCGTGGATTCAAGTACACCCGATCATCACGTGATGTATTGAAGCGACGAAACATTGTCGGTGCATACTTAAGGAAGAATACATTTTTATATTGATATCTAAATAAGGTATCATCTTATTATGCTAATAAAACACCAAACAAGCAATATAAGATGCAATAAAACATCACATGTTTATAAGTGAAATGATATGGTTCCCGCATATGATCTCCATCATGTGCACCGTGGTATGATCTCTATCATACCTTTATGTGTAAGGCCAAGGTCTATGGAACTTACACGTTATGTGTGTTGTAAGAGTATCATCTCATACTTGTACTTACAACATCACCATATCATAACAGTAGCCCAGCAACAATCTAAACTAGACGCCTCTAATTTATCCATTGCAAGTTTTACGTGGCTTAGGGCTTTCGAAGATAGAACCGTTCTTACCTACGAACATGAACCACAACGAGGATAACCAAATTGTTGACAACTCGTTGCAAATTATATATTGACTATAGTAGGAGAGACAGACACCCGCTAGCCACTTATGCAAAACTAGTTGCATGTCAAGCGTGGAACAGGTCTCATGTGCGAGGACATGTAAAGTTTGTCCGGGCCGCTTCATCCCACTATGCCACCAATATCCAAAGTACAACTAAGAAGCAATAAAATGATCATCATCGCCCACATACTCATATGTGTACTACCCGTGCAAAGTATCTACGCATAGATCCGACTCTGATACCACTGTAGGGTTCGCAGCATAGAAAACAAATTTTTTCCTACGATGGGAACAACTATGTACCAAGATCTATCTACTAGATACAAACAACGAGCGGATGTATATCCGTAGAGAACATACCCTTGAAGACCGACAAAGCTTAACGAGTCCAAACTCGTTGTTGATGTAGACGATCTCTTGCCGATCTCAAGATCAAGAGGAAGTCCTAGCGCCGCAAAACAGCAGCGCATCCGTGCTCGCACACACGTTTGAGGCACCGATCAACCTCCGCCTCCTCGCTCCAGCGATGCAGCGGAAGCACAACTCTTTCTTGCCGAATAGCCACCGGGAACATGTATCTCGCTAGTCCGAGACCATGGGGGATAAATTCTAGAGGGGGAGAGAGATCCTTCACGAGGAGGTGTGAGTGAGAAGTGAGAGCAGGGGCTCCTTATATAGGGGAGGAGGGCATCCCAAGAGGGCATGGCCGCTGGCCATGGAGGGTTCCCCCACCTCTCCCTCATTCATGTGGGTGGACACTCCACTCACAAAATGGCCCTTCAATTTTCTCCACTCAAAAACCCACTCAAATTCCCATTAAATTTTCACCAAATTTAATGCAAGCTCTCATTAAATAAAACTCCTTTTATTTATTCAGAATTTTGTCAATTACTTTAATGACAAACATTCACAAATAACCCCTTGATAGAATTCTATTTCACATGCATAACCACTTTATGCAATTTCACCCGAAAACCTGTTTCGGTATCTAGTGAAATAAATTCCTGCGCTTGTTCATTCTTTTGGCATGAAACTTTTGCTCCAGTTGGATGTCGGTGTCTCTTAAGTGTGTCACCCTACGGTTCGTGAATAATGCGGACATGATCGAGACCCCTCTCGGATCAATAATCAGAAGCGGGATCTGGAGTCCCATACTGACTCCCACACATTCAACGATGACTTTCTCGTGATCGTCGGAACCTTTTACGCTAGTATCTTAATCCTTTTGTTTCGCGATATATTACATGTCCGAGATTCGATCATCGACATCTCCATACCTAGTTTGATCTCGTTACTGACATGCACTCTTTTCTCGTTCCCGTGATATAACATTCTAGTGATCAAATCACTTGCTTGCAAGCTAATCAATGTGATATCACCGAGAGGGCCCAGAGCATATCTATCCGTCATCGGGATGAACAAATTCCACTCTCGATCCATGGGCCTCAACTTAACACTTTAGTAGTTCTGAAACCATCTTTATAATCACCCTATTACGGTGTGACGTTTGATGTTATCAAGAAACTCTTCTGGTGTTAGTGATTGACATGATCTCATGGTCTAAGGATTAGGATCACTTTTTTTTGAGGGTAAAACAGTAGGGCAAAAAACCCCACTGCAATTTTTATATATTATAGAGAGTTACAAAAGAGTATTTACAAACTCAATCCACCTCAAAGAAGAGGTATAACATTCTAAGCAGCTATCTCCTGTCTAAATTAATTTCAATCCAATCTTTGAGGCCCTGATAATACTTCTTCTTAGTTCTATACAGGACCCATCTTAATTCCTGGGCTACAATAGCCTTCCAATCCTCAAGCGAAGCATGCTGGTTATTGAAGATTTCATTATTTCTACAAATCCAAAGGCCCCAAGCTCCAAGTATAAGAATTTCCATTGAAAAAGGGACATTAAGATCTTTTTTAATACTGGCTAAAGCTTCAAAAAGATTTTGATCAGCCACTTGGACATGCGAAATTTCAGCCCAGCAAGCTTTTGCAAAAGGGCATTCCCAAAATAAATGTAGGATGGTTTCTTCACTGATGCATCCATGGAACACACATTCATAAGATGCCAGAGAAAAACATTTCCTTTTCAGAAGGTTTCTTGTGTTGAGCCTATCAAGGATTAGGATCACTTCGTAAGTTGTTATAGCAATATAAACTCAATGACTTTGATCGTAATGCTATACTTCGGATGAATGTTCATCACACCATTACACTAATGTTGTGACCTCGTTATTAACAACATCCAATGTCCATGATCAGGAAACCTATGATCATCTTGTTAATCAACGAGCTAGTTTATAAGAGAGGCATAACTAGGAACTTCCTTTTTGTTTATTAAACACACATGTATTAACGTTTCCGTATTAATACAATTATAGCATGTAAAATAAACATTTATCATAAACAAGGAATACGATAATAACCACTTTATTATTGCCTCTCGGGCATATTTCCTTCACCCTAAGCTCGGTGGAGTGACTTCCGCAGAGACGACCAAGTAGTTCCTGCATGACTACGTCGAGTCCCTTCTCCTTGTCATCATGCGTCAAGTTGAAGGCAATCTCCTCTGTGAGTGACTCCGACTGGCGTCCAGGCTGCGATACTCTAAAGCCCCAAAGATTCTTCCTCTCGAACTTCGTAAGCTGAAGTCCCTTGATATTAGGGAGGGGGAGATTGAGCACACTAGTGAGCTGCACAATACGTGATCCAAAACGAGTTCCATCGAACTCCTCGGCAGTGCTGATCACAAAGCTAGGCATCTATTGTATAGGACATAGAAAGAATTAGAACAACACAAATAAGAGAAAAACAAGATAGTAGAAATAAGAGCTTACAACAAACACATGAATTATTTCAATCACACAAGTCATGGCATACATATTCAATCATAAACACTAAGGTTCATACATAACAGATAAATTTTTGCGAGAAAAACGACAAGTGTGGTGGTCCAACTATTGGAATACGTCACAATTATCACTGATATGCTAAGTCTACGATATCTTCCCTTAGACGTTTTATGGCGGTATCCAAGTCTTGGGTATACTTCTTCTCCTCACTAAGGTCATTTTGGGTGTTGAGCATTCTACACTTGATTCTTTCACCAAGCTCCTTGATGGCATTCCATGATGCATTTCTCACTACTAGGAAAAGGACTATAGGTAATCCGCACATCCGTGGCTCACATGGTTGAAGTGCCCCACGGGTAAAATAGGCGTGTCTCACCTGTGGGTAGTTCCCTACTAGTAACTAGAACAACCGTGGCGCACATGGGGTATGTGCGCCACAGATATGTATGGGCCAGGGGACTGCCAGCCGCATGCCACGTACCCGTAGCGCACATGGGGTAGGTGCGCTACGGTTGTGGCAAGTTCTATGGCGCACTATGCCATGTGCGCCACAGATGTATAAACTTAGTAGTAGGGCACCTTGCCCTAGTGCCCTACGCCTAACTATCCTGCACCAACTCCACCCCCCCTGGATCGCCTTTTTAGGCTTTGCAAAAAATAAAAGAAAATGATAAACACTTCAAAAATTAAATCATTTCATATGTAGGTAGGTAATGTGGTATAGTTTCTAGGAAAATTAACAAACATGATTTTCCACTTTTTCTGCAAAAAAAAGTCATGCCACGGTAAAATGGCTGTAACTTTTGCATACGATGTCGAAAAAAACGTATAATATACCAAAATGACGAGAACGAGATTTTGCATCCGCTCGCAATGACCTATGGTCATTTAGCGATTAATTAGATTTTCAAAATTCGAAAAGAGTAAAAAGTTACGGTCAAAAGACCGTTTTTTTCTGCAGAAAAAAAAATAGAGGGCGACTTACCCGTAGCGCACCACCACCTAGTGCGCTACGGATAAGTTGGGCGGGATTCAAAATTTGAATCCCCACGCCGCCCACCTACCCCTATTCCCTCCCTCTTCTCCTTTTCATTCTCCTCCCTCCTTTTCCTTCTCTCTTTCTTCTCCTCCTCCTCCTTTTCCTTCTCTCTTCTCCTCCTCCTCCTCCTCCTTTCCTTCTCCTCCTTCCCTTGCACTGACAATGGTGACGGTGGCCTTCTCCTCCTCCTTGCTCCGTCATCCTCCTCTCCTTGCAGTGACGATGGCGATGGCGGCGGCGACCTTCTCCTCCTCCTCCTCCTTGCAGTCACGACGGCGACAACCTTCTTCCTTGCGGCCTCCTCTTTGCAGTCACGAAGAGCTCCGACGAGCTCCGACGACCGCCGACGACCTCCTTCTCCTTGCGGCGACCTCCTTCCTTCTCCAGCCACACCTCATTCTCCCTCTCTTCCTCGATGCCAGCGAGGAGTAGCACGGCCACGGCCTCCCGCACCTCCCTGTGGTGGTAGGTCGTGGCCACGACCACCATGCTCCAGCGAGGCGACACGACGGCGGTGATGCGGACCCGATTGCTTTTGCAATTCAAAACGAGGGTGTTTTTTGCATTTTTTGATTTTTGAAAAAAACATCCGTGGCGCACCTGTACCCCTAACCGTGGCGCACCTGGTAGTGCGCCACGCCTATCTCGATATAACCGTGGCGCACCATGCAGTGCGCCACGGCTACGAGATAGCCGTAGCGCGAGGCCCGTGGCGCACTGCTAGTGCGCCACGGAAGGCCTTTTCAGGTGCGCCACGAATATGCATTTTTCTAGTAGTGTCTTGTAGAGTCAAAGAATGACATATACATTTCTGAGTTGGTGACCATGCAGAATCCCGACTGTTTGTGGTTGTCTCCCTTGTTTTTGTACAAGTGGAGTTGTACCCACCAATATTCTTCTCCTTCATCCATCACTGGAAATTTTTTGTACATGGCTTCACCATGTATTCCCAAGCTAACCATGAGGTTTTTGCGTGCCTTGGGAAACTCCGTCTCACATTCTAAGGTCATGGTCATGAGTGGTCCCTTCTTGACGGCTTCGTTGATGGCGTCCATCTACAAATAGAGATGAGAAAGAATATTAGAAGAGGTTTACGAGAAGAAAAAGACAAGTGTGGAATTTTTGCAAAGAGTTGCATTTTCATCCTAGTGGTTTCCTTAGTCTAATGCATCTTAGGGTCATAATCCTACAGGCAACACAGTGCTCTGATACCATCTGTAAGATCTCACCAAATAAGGTAAAGATCCCTCTGATTGCAATGCTAGTCCCTGGATCGAAATGCTAGCATCCACAGTTTAAGTTGAAGTACACAGATACAAAGGTCATTATTACATCGTCATTCCAGAGATAAATGTAGTCTTTACAACTCATTATCCCAAGGCTAATACATAGAGTTTAATACATAAAGTAGATAAATAGAAGTCTTCATCTTCATGTGCCACAAGAAATCATGTTGAGTGTATACTCATGAAGCGATCCAAACCATTAAGAATTGGATCTTGTGTTTACAGTACAAGTCCCTTGGATCGATTAGCTAGCACACACAGTTTCGATGAATAAAAGAGTATCAATGCGTCACATTATTACAACGATTGATACAAGGATATAAATATTACAAAGTGGCTTAGCTCATAGCTAGCTCAAATAACATAGTTCAACAAATAAACAAAAGATAAAGGCTCCATCACGCCACGGGCAACTCATTGAGTGGAGATTCGCAACCTAAACGATAACCTTACTTGTCGTCGAAATAACCTGCAACATAAAAAGTTGCAGCCACGAATGGTCAATACATTTGAATTGTATTGGCAAGATGTCACTGTTATGTGGACACAATTGGAAACCCGTCATATACATGCACACTTTGGCTAGTGGAGTTTAGGCTATTTGCATAAAGTAGCATTTTCTCCTACCTTTTCAAATAAAGTTTTAGTTCTTCAAAATAACTAAGAACAACTCGAGTCACTCGAGATATCCTAAAACTATGGACACATTGAGTCACTCAAGTGCTCCTATAACCCATTAAGTTCACCCATCAAGTTTTATTAGAGAAATTAGAATGAATGAGACTTTTCAACTGTGTCAAGAGAAGTTACTCATAATTGTCCATTACCGGGGACATGGCTAAGTACTTAGTTCATAAACCACCTGCAGAGGCTAGTACACTTTACCCACAAGACCCGATCAACCCCTTTTGAGAGAAGACCAGGACGAGATCTTTGGGAAACAGAATCATGAGCCTAGCTCCGGACCGTACCATCCTATCAACACCTACATCTTCTAGTCACGGTAGGACATGATCCCATAACTTACTCAGTCAAGTCAGAGATCATATAACATGTGGTTGTACATGGAAGTTACTAATCAAGACCGCCTATTATCTCTTTGAAGCCTGGGTGGCAATCCCCACCAAAATCCACACTCGATGACCCAATCAATGTCAATCCACCCAGGTGATTCATTGATTAAGTGGTTTTCTCTTCAGCAAAACATAATCCTTCTCATACACATATGTATCATGAAAACCACCCACACAACTAATAGCATGGCTAAGCATCTACAATACGATGGCTATCAAGGA